>JAGFBZ010000006.1:0-1421643 GCA_018398805.1 Hirundichthys speculiger
AAAACGAGCCGACAGTCGCACAGTGTATGCCCGGCCCGCAGAGCCGACAGCCGTTTTAAAGTCCAAAAAATAGATATTTACTGACAAGGAAAAATAAGAAAATAATTTCACCTAACGGAATTAGCTGGTTTAATACACTTTTGTTTGTTATTAACCTTTCCCGAAACTATTTTTCATTCACTGTTCTCCTATTGACGGTCTTCAAGTATAACAATAGGCTATTGTTATACTTGAAGACCGTGATATGAGCGGTAACGGAGCGAAACTGGAGCGGGATGACGCCCCACTCCACCCGAATCATCCTAGAAAAAAAACTCCCGCTCTGCGCTCCTTTCAAAATTCGTCCGCTCCGCTCCTCGCTCGCTCACGCTCCGCTCCGCTCACATGCTCTGGTTGAGGCCAAAAAGCTCAATTTTAGTCTCACCTGACCACAGCACCTTCTCCCAGTCTCTTTCTGAGTCATTAATATGTTCGTTGGCAAACCTGAGTTGGGCCTGGACGTGAGCCTTCTTGAGCAGAGGGACCTTGGCCATTGTGTCTCAGTGTATTACCAATAGTTTTCTTGGTGACTGTGGTCCCAGCTGCCTTGAGATCATTAACCAGCTCCTCCCGTGTAGTTCTCGGCTGATCTCTAACCTTTCTCATGATCATTGAGACCCCACCAGGTGATATCTTCCATGGAGCCCCCAGCCTAGGTCGATTAACAGTCATGTTGTACTTCTTCCACTTCCAAATAATTGCACCAACAGTTGTCACCTTCTCATTCAGCTTCTTACTTATGGTTTTTTAGCACATTCCAGCCTTGTGGAGTTCAACAACTTTTCCCTGACATCTTTTGACAGCTCTTTAGTCTTGCCCATGGTGGAGATGGTGGAGTATTACTGAGTCTGTAGGCAGATGGCTTTTTATACAGTTAACTATTTGGAACAGGTGTCTCTCATGCAGACTGGGGCGCCGAAAAGGGGGGGGTAAAGGATACGGATTATAGGGGCCCATGATTGAGGGGGGCCCAGAGAGGCCCCTAATGATGATCAAAAATAGCATCAACAAATTTCGCCACTGTGTTGGGGGGCCCGGTAAAGATTCTTTTCATGGGGCCCAAAATCCCTAGCAGCGCCCCTGCATGCAGGTAATTACTTCAGTGAGATTAGGTGTATGCCAGTGGTCTGTGGGAGTCAAGGTTGGTCGGGGATCAAATACTTACAGCGGGGAAAATAAGTATTGAACACGTCAACATTTCTCTCAAAAAACATATTTCTAATCGAGCTATTGACATGAAATTTTCACCAGATGTCGGCATCAACCCAAGTAATGCACACATACAAAGAAATCCAAACATTTATGTCCATAAATTAAGTTATGTGTAATAAAGTGAAATGGCACAGGGAATAAGTATTGAACACACTTACTGAAATGTATTTAATACTTAGTGCAAAAACCTTTGTTGGTGATTACAGCCTCAAGACGCCTCCTGTATGGAGAAACCAGTCGAATACATTGCTCAGGTGGGATTTTGGCCCATTCATCCACACAAACTGCCTTCAAATCTTCAAGGTTCCGGGGGGTCTCTTCTGTGAACCCGGATCTTCAGTTCTTTCCAAAGATTTTCAATTGGATTCAAGTCTGGTGATTGACTGGGCCATTCTAGCAGCTTTATTTTCTTTTTCTTCAACCAGTTGAGTGTTACCTTGGCTGTGTGCTTGGGATCGTTGTCTTGCTGAAAGATCTACCCTCTTTTCATCTTCAGCAGCCTGGCAGATGACAGCAGATTCTGATCAAGAATGTCTCGATACTTTTCTCCACTCATTATTCCTCCAATGATATGAAGTCTACCAGTACCACATGCTGAAAAACAGCCCCACGCCATGATGCTCCCACCTCCAAACTTGACTGTTGCTATGGTGTTTTGGGGGTGATGTGCGGTGCCATTTTTCCTCCAAACATGTTGTGTCTTATGAGATCCGAAGAGTTCAATTTTGGTCTCATCTTACCAGAGTATGTTCTCCCAGAATGTCATGGGTTTATCCAAATGTTGTGTCGCAAACTCCAAACGAGCTTCAACATGCTTCTTCTTCAAAAATGGAGTCTTGCGTGGTGTGCGTGCATGGAGGCCATGGCGGTTGAGTGCATTACTTATTGTTTTCTTTGAAACAACGGTACCTGCTGATTCCAGGTCTTTCTGAAGCTCGCCACGAGTGGTCCTGGGCTGTTGGAGAACCCTTCTGATGATTGTTTTGACTCCTCTGTCTGAAATCTTGCGGGGAGCACCTGACCGTGGCTGGTTTATGGTTATGCCGTGTTCTTTCCACTTCCGGATGATGGCCCCAATGTACTCACTGGAACTTTCAGAAGTTTAGAAATGTGCCTGTAACCAATGCCTCCCGCCTCCCACATGTTCCCGTGGCTATGTATCTACTTGCACATTCAAGTCCCCTGTTATGACCAAACAGTCAAAATCAGTGCACACAACTGAAAGTAGTTCAGTAAAATAATCAATAAAACAATTCTGTGGTGGTTTGTAAATTATGATATAAAGAATGGAAGATTGTTTCATCTCCATTTTGAATGACACATATTCAAATGATGAAAAAAACCCAAATGATAATTTGTGTGTGAGTATATTGTCCCTGAATATGGCACCAACACCACCACCCATCTGGTTTTGTCGTGTTTCAGACACAAAGGTGAAGTTAGATGGACTAGATTCAATCAGGACTGCATTGGCTGTGTTTCTGTCCAGCCATGTCTCAGTTAAAAACATAAAATCAAGATTGTGTGAGGAAATAAAACTATCAATTAAGAATAATTTGTTACTCAAATATCTGACATTGAGTACTGCATGTTTGAGGTTAGCTGGAGTTAAACTGGACGCTGTGTTTAAGGGATATGGAAAGATTTCTCTGATCAGACACTCTGACTGTTCCTCTCATCTAATCATTGTGGTTTGACAATAGTCATTATTTTAGAAGAATACACTCCGTCCCTGGACCTCTGGTTGATGTGGGGTTTAGCAACGCAGAGGCCCGTAGCGTCCTAGACAACAGCATTGACGCTGTTGGCACCAACAGCTCTGGGCACCGATGGTGGGGTCTGAGCTGGTGGGGCTTTGGTTGGTGGAGTAGGCTGGGGAGGGAGAGGAGCACGACTCTTCTTTGAGGACAGAATCCTTGATCTTGTGATGTCTGGGGTAACGGGAACCATTTTAATCCCTGATTTCACCAGGATTTCAAAGTGATCAGGAAGTCTCATGGGTGACGGTGGAGACGAGAGCGATGGTGAAGCGTCTCTGGAGGGTGTAGATGCAGCAGGTGGGTCCCAGGCCTGTGGTGAGGGCCGTGGTGAAGGTGATGGAGGCTGCTGCTGCATCTGAATACTGTGTTTGGGATGCTGGAGGTGCTGTTCGTGCTGCAGTGGTTAATTCCTTTGCTGGGTTTCTGGGTGGCGAGACAGGAGCTCTCTTCTCACTCCTCTTCTCTCTCGATGGCAGCACAGGACCTGGTGCTGGTCCTGGTCCTGGTCCATTCTGATGCCTCAGAGCATGGAGGAGATTATCTGTCAGTCGTCTCACTCCACCTCTGTTCAGGGGTGGGCCTCTTCCTTTAATCAGATCATCTCTTTGCCATAAAAGATTAAAGTTCTCAATGAAATGCAGTCCTCTGGACTCACAGACTTTGGACAACCATGTGTTCAGTTGAAGCAGCCAGGTGAATTTGCCCATCCTCCTGTTTGCCTTTCCTCAATGTTTGGGAGAGGTCCACTAATGAACGTTGGTATTGCTGCTTTATCAAGACTCTCAAACAGTTAAAGTCTTTTTCAAGATTTCAGATTGTTCCTTTCTTGTATCCACTGCACCCACATGAACAATCAGCTGTTTCACCCCCTGGTGTTTCTGCAGGACCTCTGGTAGTAGCCTTGTGATGTCAGAGACAGTGGCACTTGGATAACTGCAAGTAACTGCTCTGTTTATATTTATGTTAGATATGGCTCCGTCTCCAAGCACAAGGGTATCTTTGACCTTGACATGTGGCACACAGATATTCTGTTCATCTGCTACTTTGTACTTGCTCTCTGTTTGTTAAACTCAGTCACATTTGGCTCTGACAGTGGTAAAAATCTGTTTAACTTTATTTCGGGTGGTGTTACATGTCCTCCTTTGATACCAACATTCTGACTTTGCTTTGGCTCCATTATAAATGTCTTTACAGAGTCTTGGAAAAGACACGGTATCATTTAGCTTCAAGTTGTCAGAAGTAGTTTTTTCACCCTTTCCTTTGGAAGTAAATGTGGACTTCTTACCTCTGGATTCCATTGGGAGTGTATCATGAAGTCCTTTTTCAGTTTCTAAGGCGAAAATCCTTTCTTGAAGCGCATGGATTTCTTGTTGATATATCCTTCAGTTTTCTCAGGAAGACTGAAGGATATATCAACAAGAAATCCATGCACTTCAAGAAAGGATTTCTTGTTGATATATCCTTCAGTTTTCTCAGGGAGACTCTTTCAGGCATCTTGAGAGGTTTGTCATCTCTGGTTTGTCACAAGAGTTGTAAGAAGCATAAAAATGATTCAGGAAGTCTTGGTACACTTAAAAGGAGAAGAATAAAATCACATCCACGACTTGTGGAAAAAAGTAGAAATGACAGAAAAACGTTGAGTGATTTAAAAGTGCATAAATAAAGCAGGAAGCAACAGGAGCAAGCAGCAGAGATAGGTCTGCACTCTTCAGAGGCTGGGCCATAAAATAGAAGTGTCATTCGAGTATTTCTGGATGTGGCAGGACTCAGAGTTGTATTTAAAGCCAGAACAGTTCCTAGTGGAGTCCCCGTGTTGGTTGTTAATGTACCAGAAAGACAGTTATCCAACCTGACAAATTGTGGCCTTTCTGTCAGATAATCTGTGATCCAGGAAACAAAGGAAGGGTCCATTCCCAGCTCTGTGAGCTTGTCTTTGAGTATGTTGGGTTGTATGGTGTTGAATGCACTTGAAAAATCAAAGAACATAATTTTTAGATAAGCACCAGGTTCCTCCAGATAAGAGAGCACGGTGAAGCATGTAGAGGACTGCATCATTCATTCTAATGTGTTGTCTATATGCAAACTGCAGGGGATCCAGCTGGTCTTTGACCTCAAGTTTCAGCAGGCGTAGAATCAGCCACTCCAGGGTCTTCATGATGTGTGAAGTAAGGCCCACTGGTCTGTATTCACTTAGCTCAGCTGGACATTTTCTTTTTGGTACCGGTACGATACAGGAAGTTTTCCACAGAGCCGGCACCTCCTCAGCTGTAGACTTTGGTTGATAATCCTTTGTAGAGGTTCAGAGTTGGTCAGCATAGTCTTTAAGCAGCCTTGGACACATAACATCTGGACCAGCACCTTCCCAGAGCAGAGTCTGCCAAGCTCCAACCTCACGCCTATCTCAGTGACAGACGGGGTGGGGTGGGGGGGATATAAGATGAGAAGACTAGATAAGAAGCAGCAGCAGTGGAGATGTCCACCAGTAGAGAAGGAGAAGCAGCAGTGGAGATGTCCACCAGTAGAGGAGGAGAAGCAGCAGTGGAGATGTCCACCAGTAGAGGAGGAGAAGGAGGAGTGGAGATGTCCACCAGTAGAGAAGGAGAAGCAGCAGTGGAGATGTCTACCAGTAGAGAAGGAGAAGCAGCAGTGGAGAGTCCACAGTAGAGAAGGAGAAGCAGAAGGGGGATGTCCACCAGTAGAGAAGGAAGGCAGTAGAGAGTCCACCAGTAGAGGAGGAGAAGCAGCAGTGGAGATGTCCACCATAGAGAAGGAGAAGAA
Source organism: Hirundichthys speculiger (assembly GCA_018398805.1). Lineage (NCBI taxonomy): Eukaryota > Metazoa > Chordata > Actinopteri > Beloniformes > Exocoetidae > Hirundichthys > Hirundichthys speculiger. The sequence continues at coordinate 5,790 of JAGFBZ010000006.1, forward strand.
GCAGTAGAGATGTCCACAGTAGAGAAGGAGAAGCAGCAGTAGAGATGTCCCAGTAGAGAAGGAGAAGCAGAGAGGAGAGTAGGAGGAGAGAAGCAGCAGTGGGATGTCCACCAGTAGAGGAGGAGAAGCAGCAGTGGAGATGTCCACCAGTAGAGAAGGAGAAGCAGCAGTGGAGATGTCCACCAGTAGAGAAGGAGAAGCAGCAGTAGAGATGTCCACCAGTAGAGAAGCAGCAGTAGAGAGAGTCCACCAGTAGAGAAGGAGAAGCAGCAGTAGAGATGTCCACCAGTAGAGGAGGAGAAGGAGGAGTAGAGATGTCCACCAGTAGAGGAGGAGAAGGAGGAGTGGGATGAAGAGCAGCAGTGGAAGTGGGTGTTACCGCAGTCTTGAACCTGTTGAAGAACATCACCCACAATTGGCTGTCTTTCCTTTGTGTTGTAACCAGAGATGGTACTGAGTCTTCTCCACACCGTACTGATGTTGTGGTGTTGTAAACTCCTCTTCATCTTCTTTTTGTGTTCCACCTTTGCTATCTTCAATCTTTAAATTGAAAATGTCATCTGTTATGTGAACCTTTGTCAGAGCGCATTATTTTACGAAATTTGGATGATATGCAGCTATTTTTTTTCTTTTCAGGGTGGAATAAAGCTTGAATATCCACGTGGAAGGCCAAATTTCTTCGAAGTGTACATTAAAAAGCCAGACTTTGACTTCAAGCTCACATTTTCATCAAAAAGGGAGAATCAGCCTGTGTGGGAGTGTGAGGTCAGAAGAGGTCAGTTTACAACAGAGTTCATTTCACAACTTTATAACTAATATCAGGAGCTCCAAATACTTCATCTGCCCAACAATTCCTCCGGAGCAGCTTTTGGTAAAATTCAGAAGAACAGCATCCATTGAACAGAAAGAAACCTTGTCTATGGTGTCTTGACAAGGTCTTTGCTTAACATGCTTAAATACGGAAGAACAGTGAAGATCAAGATGTTCTCCAAACAGGTCAGAAGGAAAGTTCTGGAGAACGACAGATTACAGTTTAAGGAATAAAATAACATTGAAAACTCTATTAAAACACCATGAATTCTGAGAAAATTAGAACACTCAGACCAGGAAGAGGGGCATTAATCAGAGAGATAATAGAGTCTAAAGATGACACTGATGGAGCTGCAGAGCACCACCACAAACACTGAGGGTCTGCTTACAGGACCGCTTCAGTCCCTTCAGTCTGTCTCCACATTTACATGGCAAAAACGTATGATGGGTTGATCTAATCCAGGGGTTTTCAAAGTGTGGGATAGTGAGCCTCCCCTGAGAGAACTCAAAAGCATGACACCCCCCCACTTTTAACATCTGTATGTTTTCAACACATATTTTAACATATTTCTGCACGCGCTCGTTTGGATGTGTTTAAGTGCCCGAGTGTGTGTGCATGCGCAGTAAACCGCGCCGCCAAGTCACGGCACGTCAGGTATCCTCTCTACAGCTGCGCTCAGCAGATGCAGGAGGGTCGACTGATTGTACAGAAAAGATGTTGTTACATCAGAAAAGTAGCCAGGGCTTTTTTAAAAAGCTGTGCATCCTGGCACCGGCGTGGCACCGGCGTGGCACCGGCGCGCGCCCTCTAAGTGGAGATGGAACCTGATTTTTTTCTTTATTTATGAGAAACAGCACACTCAAATGTTATCTGTTTGTTTTAAGACCTAATCCTGAAAGTGAAATCTTTTGGGCTCCATTTAATCTTTAAATAAATATTCTGAAGTCTAACATATTCAGCCAAAATGGCATTTTTCATTTAATATTTTAACAGTCCAGGACGTTTCATGGTCAAAAACCTGGAATTAAAAACACATTTAAAGCATACATAAAAGAATTTATACGACATGCCAAGCTTTGACTATCAAAAATCTAATTTTACAACTGTGAAGTGAAAGTTTCTTGCTTTTTTTTCTCCACATTTTTGTTTGAAGTGAAGCGACTTTAATCAGTAAAGCTCAGAGCATCAACTTACCTGAGTCCACAATAGTGACCACAAGACAGACCAAAGCCTGGTAGATCCACACGTTAGTCCTCATGGCTGGGTTTGGGTTCGGGTTTGGGTTCGGGTGTGAAGCAGGTTAGGATCCCGATTAAGTTAAAGTCCAGAGAGGCTGATGATCTGCGGGAGACTCGCCTTCCTTCACGCAGATGCCACTTTTCCAAGAAACCACGCGCGTCCTCGGTTCAACCCCCTTAAAACTAAAGCTTACCGGTACGATGCTTCGGTTGCCTTGGTAGTCACAGTGCCAAACACCTCGATGAATTTCTTCTGTGACCGCAATTCATTAAGTTTCCGATCCAAAAACTCCCGCGGCTTGGTCGTTAAACTGTGGTGCTTGGTTTCAATATGACGCCAGAGTTTACATGGTCGCGTGCTGTCGTTAGCTAGCAGCTCTTTTCAGATAACACACTGTGGCAGCGAGCATCGTCAGGACCAATACACGAAAAGCCAAACTTTAAATAATCAGGGTCATACTTCCTCCGTTTTCTGATCGCCCCAGACTCTGTGTCCTCTCTCACTTTCACTTGAGATACTAAAAATTGATCCATTTTGCCCTCCATGTTTACACTCTTTTTCTGTCTTTTCAGGTATATTTTTTCTCCCGCGCCTCCCCTGAATCCCTCTGGCGCCCCCCAGGGGAGGCGCGCCTCACACTTTGAAAACCGCTGATCTAATCAAATGATCCAAACCTCCCAAAGATCCATTATAATTCCGGGTGTGGGGCAACAAATTAAGCCTTTACTATTATTCTATAAAACCTGTTTTTATTTGAATTAATTCAACTTTTATGGAATTTAGGTCATGTTGAACTGTGAATAATATTGTCTTTATTTCTGATTCTCAGAGGAATACCAAAGAGATCCACCAGGTAAGACACCTTTCCAATTATTTGTGTGGAGAAGAGCTGCATTTTAGTTTCAAAGAGAAGTTTCATATTGAGCTTCAGTAGTTGTTTCTTAGTTAGTTTGTAATTTTCAAATGCCTTTTTAGTTTTAACCAAAGCGAGGTTCATTAAACTGTCATGTTGTTGTTTGTATCAGGCTGGATTTACCTGCTTTATAGACCTTATAAGGGCCAGATGACTTTTTATTTCCACACGTAAACCCTTAGAATTGAAAGAAATGACTTGTTCACAAATATAAAAGAGGGACAAATCTGCTATGTTTTCCTCTACAAAACCGATTAAATTCAGTTTTATTGTTACAACACCAGTTCACAGCAACAGTTGTCTCAGGATAAAGTTAAAGGTGAAAAGTTCAGTTCCAGCAGTCCAGGCTCCTTCAATGTAATTCAGTCCAACACAGCACTGAGGTACTCCAGCAGAGGGATCTCATTGAGACCTCATCACCAAGACAAGAGTTTATGAGACACATTTAGACTTGATCTTCAAATACCAGCATCAATCATAAGAAAAGAAGAGGAATACATTTTTTGAGTTCTTCAGTTTTTTGTTACAGCTGCAACGTCCTCAAGTGGAGCAGTGGCCATCGAGACTGTGAGTGCTGGTAAGTTAAGAGGTTTAAACAGTGATGGTCTTCATTAGAGTCTTTTCATATGTGGTTATATCCTGGTACATAATCTAATTTCATCCAGATATTTGCTCAGCATCAGAACATATCAGGGCATGTTAGAGAAGATGCAGAGTCAGCTACTTTGTCTCCAACTTTGTTTCAATCTTTAGATGCAGCGACCGGTGTCAGTACAATGGTGGACGATAGGCGCTGTGAAGGTATGCAGTCTCCTGACCTAATTTTATTGAAGTTACCGCTTCACCTACTGGTTTAAACTGTGAATTTCTTCCTTGGGGTTGGGTTGTGTTGACACTTGGGGGGGGGGGACATAAATGTTTGGATTTCTTTGTATGTGTGCATTACTTGGGTTGATGCCGACATCTGGTGAAAATTTCATGTCAATAGCTCGATTTGAAATAATTTTTGGAGAGAAATGTTGACGTGTTCAATACTTATTTTCCCTGCTGTACATGTTACCATTAGATTACTGCACAATAAACATAAAATGGGAGTTGTTCATAATAAAAAACAAAGAATAAATTAAAGAATAAAACTTATGTTTATTTACCTTTTAACTGCTATCGACGTCACCTTTTCTCTCTCAACGTTTTGTAAAGAACTGATCCAAGGACATTTGCTTTTGTCGGCTTTTAACAATCCTTCGAAAATGTGCAGAGCAAACATCATCATAGTGAGCCGTAGCCCGACTAGTGAACACTTTTTCTGGGTGATTCTTTTCACAAAGTCTGAAATTTCATGGGATTTTCCTAAAATGTCATAGGGATGCCGGGAAGATGCTAGCTGATAGCCAATGGCAGAGCAGCTACAAGTATGTTTACATTCAGTAAACTCTGGGGGCTGCGAGCAGCAGCGCTACTGTATTTTTGCCTTTCGTATCCAGAAATTTCTTTCGTAACAAGAGGCAATATTTTCCCATTGAGACGTTTCGTTACCTGAAAATTTCATATGTAGAGATGTTCGTAAGTAGAGGTACCACTGTCTTCCCATTTAGATGTTCCTACTCAAACAATATCTGAAGTGAGTTCTGCTGGATCTGAACTGAGGTCTAAAAGAGCTCTGCTTGGCCCTTCAGGTGATCGAAGTCCTCCCGTTAGCTGCTCAGCCTCCACTAATCAACTGAGCCTTGGGGCCTATCGGCTAATGGTCTGGTCAGTCAACTTTGAAGGCAGATAAGGTTAAGATGAAGGTCAGCTGCTGCAAGAGGTTACGGCCAAGGAGTCAGGGATGTAACAAAAAAAGGTTTGGGAGCCACTGAGCTGGGGACGGTCCAGCTGGTGGCTAGCCTTCAACCAGGGTAAAGATGGCTCCTTCGGCTGCTCTGCACAGCTTTTGCCCAGAGCCCTTTCAGACCAACCAAAGAACAGGTGGCAGGTCTCTGAGTACAGTTAACAGCACATGAAGCCATATTAAAATGATCATGCTCCGTTAGGTCTCTATGCACATCTGAGAAGTCAAGTTCACCAAAGGTGCTAAGTAGCTAAAGTGAGAGCTTGCTGTTGGACATCATAGACTGAGACTTTAGTCAAAAAAACCATGTCCGCAGTAGGTGCAACCGGCTACCAGTGAATATGGCATGTAAGGGAGCAGAATTCAGGCATCCAGGGCTTTGCAGACACGTGTCTTTCTCTCCACAACGGCTTCCTCCGGTTATTCCAGTAGAACTAGAGGATCACCAGTCATTGCAGTCAGTGTTGGCCTGTTCCTCGCTGAACTGACTGGATCATAACCTGGACTTTCATGTGAGGTTCAACATTCTTGACCCTCATGCTAACTACTCACATGGTTAAAACACAAATTAAAGATGTGATTGAAGTGTATTTGCAGACATTTTTGTTTCACCACAGTAAGATTACAACAACCTTCTCCAACAGCCTTCCTCCATTAGGTGCACCATCATGTTTGGACTTGTCAGTGGTACTTTTATTACAACAAGTTTTGTAAGTTGTTGCATAAAATGACTGCTTGAAATCTGTGATTCATAGAAACCATCAGGTGCTGAGTATCTTCATCAAGTTTCTAATGCACCCTCCTCTGCTGTAGTTTGTTTCAGGACCAGTTTCTCTGAGCTTTTTCCTCTCAGCATAGAGGATGACTGGCTTGATCCATCAACGATGTTCCTTCTTTACCTTGGAGAAACTGATATGTGACCTCAATGGGACACTTTATTGATTCATTCATTCATTGTTCTCAAACAACTTTCTAGTTTTGTTTTCAGAGGCTTCAGAAGTGCCACCCAACCCAGGGTTGGATAGACAGAAGGTCCTCCAACTGGACTTAAATGTCTAGTCTCAGTAGAAACAAATAGACATGTCTAGAGTAGAAGCAGTGTGGAAACGTTTAATGTCACAAAAATGATATTTTTCTACTACTTTGGAAGAAATCCCAAAAATCAAATAGTAAAAAGTTTTTAGGAGCAGTAACTGAAGTTATTCAGCCCTTAACTGTAATTTGCTTCCTTTTTCTTTGTGTTTTTTTGTCAGGTTCGAACCCTAAAATCGTAAAAGGGATCTTGAAAAACACCCTGAAAGATCTTTCTGAAGATAACTTTAAGGAGTTTTGTGACGCGCTCTTGGACTGTAGGGAGGGGCCCTGCGTCAGACGCACCCAGGTGGAGGGTAAAAGCCGCTTGGATGTTGCAGATGTGATGATGACTACTTTTACCGAGAAGGGAGTTCTGAAGGTGGCCGAGGAGATACTCAGAGACATCGGCTGCAACCAGCTCGCAGACTCACTAGCTAGGAGAAACATCTGGATTCATGGTCTGATGTAGGACCAACATCTGTCAGCAAACTCAGTGGAGGTTTGAGTGATGATCAACAACTATTCTATATTCATTTCAAATATAGACAAGCTTCAGCTGTGAAGCTTCTTTGAATTTACTGAACAGAATTCAATCATAAACAAATCCAATCTAATGAAGACCAAACAGCCTGATTTATTTTTTACTTTTCTCATGTGTAAATGAGTGTCCTCCAGCAGGTGGCGCTTTGCTGCTCCCGTATTGAAGAGAACTTTTGAATCCTGAGTTTTTACACTGTTTGGCTTCAAGGTTTTTCTTCTGTAGAGGATTTTTTTTTTTTTTTTTTACCTACCATTGTTTCTTTAAGATTGAATGATGTCACTAATAGTTAATACTTGATGATCTGGGTCTCTGAAGGGCTCCTAGAGAGTTAAATTGTAATAGATGCTGGACAAAGTTGAATTGAACTGAAAAAGTTGAATACTTGTGTTTTCAGGAACTGTTTTCTAGAAGCTGTAACTTCAGTCATTCATCCTCTGAACAGTCTTGATCCAGAGAGTGATCAGTGTTGATCCCACTTTGGATGCACTCTTAAAGAAAAACATGTGCCAACAAGAAGATTATGAGAGCAGGAGCTCTGCCCACCTCTCAGAAGAAGATGAGGGAGCTCTATGCTGGTCTCCTGAAAGCTGGCAGAGATGTTTTTCTCTCAGTCCTTCAGGAGCAGCAGGAATATCTCATCACTGACCTCCAATAAAATCGACTTTCTCCTTTGATAACAGCTGGATGCAGCGGTGGAACATGTCACTGCCGGGCCGAGGGCGGGGCACATGACCGGGCCCTTACAAGCATTACTACATTTTTGACACATAGCTCAAAGCATTTGATAGTGAGAGTTCAACACTACGAAGAGCGACCATGTCATTATGAAATCAATCAAACCTGTAGTATTATGGCATAATTTATTGTCTAAAATGTATTCGGCGGTATGCGGTTGTGACGTCATGCGGGAGACGCACCAGTTGTTGTTGTTGTTGTAGCAGCTTCATTCATTCATTCATTCATTCTGCTCGGTACCAAGTGCCGATTTCCCCTAATGTGTTTCCATTGCTGTTAATAAATACCAACTCCAAGCATGTCGTTGTACGAGCCTTTTTGCAAGAGTAACTCGACAAAACCAACATGAAGTCTAACAAACCATGAAAACAACAAAAACATGAGGCTACCTGGCCCCTTATAATAACGTTTGGCGGTGGGGCTACTCCAGTAACAACCACATCAACAGTTTACAACTAACTCACATGTTGTTTTCAGTGACAGTGATTGTGAGAAATTGTACGTGTGAATCCGGCTCCCTGACCGTGGTGCCAGTTCTGGTGGGCTTGACCCGCTGCCAACAATGTCAGGTTCATCTCCAGGAGGATGTGTATCCAGCATTTTTAGTTTAGTCTTTTCCTGCGCTCTTTTTTTCCTTTTCTTTGCATTTTGTTGTTCCACTTTTATGCTTGTATGAACTGCCACTCATGATTAGATTAGTCTGTGATGCACCTCGTCTGCACCACGTAGACTCTGTTGACTAGTGACTGATGATGACGCTGATGGACGGCTGTTGATGACGATTTTACCCAAAATACATTTGGAGATCTTACCGGCGATCCACTTGTAAATGTGCACAATGTAAAGTTAACTGTGAGAGTGAACATGAAGCCAGCATGCAGCACAACATTTAATTCACTGTGTAGAAACCTACATGACCAAAGTCCTCCGTCCGTGGAGTCCAACCGTCCGTGATCCGTGGTCCTCGCCTCCGTCCGTGGAGATGGACCTGTTTCGTTTGCCTTAGTTCCTCCGTCGGGTCTCCCATCTGAGGACTCGTTCCTCCGTCTGTGGTCTCGTTCCTCCATCTCTGTCCATCTTTCAGTCTGTGGTTCTCCATCTTTGATTGTTTCATAGCTGTTTTAGATTGTTTCCTCTGCTTTTCTTCAAGTTTCTCATCACTCCAAACTTTCTGCTGCTCCATTACTGTTTTCAGCTGTGATTTTTTCATCTTCAGATTAAATTCTGCATTAGAGCTTTTTCTTTTTGGTGTCATATTTGTGTTCTCTCAGTCTTTATGGTTTACTCTTGTCATTTTTTTTAGTATCAGTGTTCAGTTAGTGTGTACACGATGTCCTGTTATAACAACACTTCTGTACCCCTCCCATACCCATTTAAGTGAATGTTGCATATATGCTAATGTGTGCAATATGGTTGATTCTTTTTGTAATGTGTATTACTTAATGTGTATAATGTGTATTATGTATTATTGAGTACGCTACTTGACACCTTAATGTCCTTGGGGATTAATAAAGTTACTCTACTCTACTCTACTACTCTACTGTTGTCATGGAGACATGGAGGATATTTGATAAGTCGTTTTGAAATATAAGTTGCATGACCAGACAACCTACGAAAAACAAAAGCGCAATTTATAAACTGGAAAATTAAAATTAAGTTACTTTTAGTATATTTTTATTTTTTATGATATGGGTACACTTGCAGTTTTTAGTTTCATCTTCTCTCTGATATAATTGATATTAGTCAAAGTCAAAGTGAACTTTATTGTCAATCAGACCATGTAACAGTAATTACACAGAGGATTGAAATTGCGTTTCTCCAAAACTCCAAATGTGCAAAGTAAAAATAGCAAACAACATAAACATAGTATTCACAAGAGGTGTGGTCAGTTTTTTTTTTTTGATCAGTTTGAGTTATGTTGCTGATGTGCAATAATGCAAGGTGTGATAAAACAGGTGCATATGGTAAAGTGCAAAGTGCTGAATAGCAATAGCAGCATGGAGATAGGAGTATTGTAATAAATATAATTATTTTGCATACAAAGAGTATTTGGCAGACATTTTTTTTTAAGAGTATTGTGCAGACATTCAGTTATTTAATTTATAGTTATTTTAACAGTTGGCTGGTCTTGTGGGTCCAGTTTACAAGAGTGAGTTGAGCAGTCTGATGGCTTGTGGGAAAAAGCTGTTGTTCAGTCTGGAGGTCTTGTACAGCATACTGCGGTAGCGCTTGCCAAATGGTAGGAGGGTAAACAGTTTGTGTGCAGGGTGGGTGAGGTCTTTGATAATACTAGTGGTCCCTTTTTGGCAGCGGGATAGATATAAGTCCAGGATGGATGGTTGGGCTGATCTGGTGATCTTCTCTGCTGTCCTCACCACCCTTTGTAGGGCCTTCTGGTCAGCAACAGTGCAGCTGCCGTACCAGACAGAGATACAGCTGGTGAGGATGCTCTCGATGGCACCCCTGTAACAGGTGGTGAGCGCAGAGGGGGGGAGGTTCGCTCTCCTCATCCTGCGAAGGAAGTGGAGGCGTTGCTGTGCTTTTTTGATGAGGGAAGTGGTGTTTGTTGTCCATGTGAAGTAGGAGGGTGGAACTAGGTTAGGTGGTGGATCTTCAAAGTCTTTGTAGAACATCTGAAGTTGTTCCATCACTTTTAGCCAGTTTGTCTCACATTGATGAACATCTTTCCATCCTTGAGTTTCTGTCACTGAAGATAGATAATGGATGGATGGATGGATATGTTCATGTTTTACTGGGAATAAAATATGGCTTTATGAGATTTGTAAATCATTGCATTCAGTTTTTATTTATGTTTTATACAGTATCACCTTTTTTTGGCATTAAAGTTGTAAAATCAATATTGTATTTGATAAAACTAAGATGAAAATGAATCTTTGTCCAAATCAAGGTGAGTGTAATTAACCAATTATTGAGAATAATTATTAGATTTTCCTCAGAACTCAGTGGTTAAGTCTTTCCCTATTTGATCTGAAAATAGATTTTTTTTTTTTTAAGATTTGCAATTACAACAGTTTTCTTTACTTTTATCTGTAATATTTAATAAACAGCATAGAAATGAAAGGAACATAAGATGAAGATAAGTTAGAGAGATAACATGTACATGTACATGACAAGAAAAGACAGGGATCCCTCGCTACAACTCCTTCTGCGATCCTGTCACAAAGGCTACCAGAATGTTATTACCAAGTTTTGATATGAAGCGAAGTCCAACAGCGCCACCTTGGGAATTGTAGCAAAAGAATGTCAGGATAATTTTAATGTTTCGACAACACAAAAGGCATTCAGTTCCATTCAACCAATAGAAAGGGGAGGAGACGTGGTTCTCAAATAAAACATAGTTCTATTAAGAAGTCACAAGAATTATAAAGACAGCAAGTATGGTCAAGCCTACTTCAGCGGCTGAGGCCAGTGGGGGGGGGGGGGGGGGGGTACAGCAGAGTACAGCAGGCCTACAGCAGGCATACAGTCAGGCGTACAGCAGTCCAAACACACATGTGCCACTCACAGCAGATGGGGATGTGCAAAGTGTTGTAAACCAGCCTGGCCCTTTAAGGGGGGGTAGCCTGGGGGTAATGTGTGTGTGTTTGAGACGTGCGGGCGGGCGGCAGAACGAAAGTGGAGTGAGCATGAGCAGCAGCCCCCCGTTTATGGATTTGCATCCTCCGTCGACTGACAGGAGTCGAACAATACAGACTGTGTAACGTTGCAAGTTCCGTGTGCAGTGCCTGAATAAAGTGCCATTCCAAGCAGAGAAAACCGGACTTTTTCTTTTGTTGTCAGTGGTGTGTTACCTGCTAGTTAGGAGCCTGGAATAGCACAGTATGGCGGTTTCCCTACTACGGTTCGGGAGACCTGAGAGGCCGCGATGGTAACACTGGGGGCTCGTCTGGGATTTATTCTGCAAAAGAGGGACAGAAAAGTCACTACTATTCGGCGAGAAAAAGGTAAATCTCCAGCGGAAAAAAAAATAAAATGTGGCAATGCGCAAATATGGAAGCACTGCTGGAAACAGGCCTGTCGAGGTAACAAGACCAAATAACAGCAAAAATCAGTTTTTGGCGGATGCAGCAGAGACCTCTCCAGAGAACGCAGTTAGTCCAGTGGATGGCAGATATGCCGGCAACGGATACAGCACTAACCCCTTCCTCGTTAGCATGGAGCTAACGCCAGCTACACATGAAAGACTGGCCCGCGAATCGCCGCCACGGCCAAACACAAGCCAAAATCCTTTAAATGTTAATCTTTTTCAGTTTGTAATTCTGATACATGTATTTCCATCAGTTCCAGGAGCCTCTATTTTTTTTTTAATATCAGTAAGTAATGCACTTTATTTAAAGGTGGGGTGGGTGTTCTTTGAAAAAACGGTTCCAGCAATCCAACTCAAGTGAGATTTTGAAAATATACACTCCCTCCCTCCTCCCAAAGGCTCCGCCTCCTCCTCTTCGGCCCACCCCTCGAAACCACGTCTTCACACGATTCATGACTACATGAACCGCAGGGAGGGAGGGAGGGAGGGGTAGGTGGGAGTGCATTGGTATTTGATGGACATATTAGGTAGCCAATGAAAGTAATGATGATCACTATTTTGATTGGTCAGAGTTTTTCCTCTGATTATTCCCTCTAGACTGGACCAAAACGTTTCGTTTTTTTTTGCAAAAATTTTATTTCAGTGGTTGCAATGGGAATGTGAAAAGGTTTTCAGGCAATATTGTAAAAAGTGCTGCAAAAAAAGAACACCTACCCCACCTTTAAGTTAATGTGAGATATCAAATAAGTTTGTTTGATAGCTTCAAGAAAATGTTTGAGAGGCTTGCCAATAGTTTTTCATTGGAAAAAATAAATATCTGTTCATTTAAAAAGTCCAAACGATTTTTGATTTTGTTCATAGTATTGATGTAATTATCTTAGGTATATGTGTGTGTTATCGGTATCGGCCATTTAGGAGCTGAAAATTATCGGTATCGGTTTTAAAAAACAGTTATCGTGCATCCCTACCGCCTACCAAAGAGAACAAATGACAGTTTTGTCATTTGGTGTCAGGAAGCCCACCTTATTCTTAATGTAGACAAGACAAAAGAACTTGTTATAGAAATGAGAAGGAAGAAACCTGAAACTGACCTTTTTTTGATTAAAGGACAGTCCATAGAGATTGTACCCTCACATAAATATCTTGGTGTGCATGTTGACTGTAAACTGGACTGGAAGATGAACGCCAAAGCTATTTTTAAGAAGGCCCAGTCCAGATTATTTTTCTTACAGAAACTCAGATCATTTGACATCAGCAGATTCCTTTTAAATGTTTTTTATAATGGCATTTTAGCAAGTGTCCTTTATTTGCGGTTGTTTGTTGGGGTGGCAGCCTGACATTGGAGGACAGGAACAGGATTAACAAACGTATTAAAAAGGCTGGATCTGTCATCGGTATGAGCCCTTCTTCTCTGGAGGTCATAACAGAGCAGAGGACTGGGAGGAAGCTCAGAGCTGTCCTGTCCCAAGATGATCATCCACTGTATAGCTTTTTTGTGAGAAGTGGCAGAAGCAGACGGCTTCTTTTGTCCAGATGCTCCACAGAGAGACTTAGGAAGTCCTTTGTTCCTGCAGCAACCAGACTGTTTAATTTGGACTGCTGATGTCATATCTTGCTGCTATACTAGTCCTTGTACTGCACATTGCACTTTAAACTGCAGCCACTCTTTTAGACTGTCATAACTTGCTGCCATATTTGCTTGTACAGTGCACTTTAAATTGCAGCTATATTCTTTGCTGTTTAACTTGCTGCTATACTTGTCTTGCACATTGCACTTTTAAATGGATTTGTATTTTTCTATGCATTTTTTTTCTTTTATCTCCCTTTTTTTTTGGGGGGGGGGGGTCATTTTCTGGTTATTTTGCTGTTGTATTGATCCACTGTTGTCCCTAGGTGGAGATATTGTTAATGTGTATTGTTGATTGTTTTATGTTGTATTGTTGTGGCCAGGGTGGCAATGAAGTTTCGCCTTTGGGGATTTTTAAAGTTGAATCCATCCATCCTATCAACAATGACATGACATTTGATCTATTACTTTCAGAACACAATAATATGTTAATTTATAATTTTGTTTAATTGTAAAGAGAAGAAATGACTGACAAAGAGGCAGTTTCATAAAGTATTTAAACCTTTACTCCAGTCAGTGTTCCTATAACATCAATGAACATTGGAACATCAAACAATACCACACCTGACAACAAAGAGCTTCTAGAACACAAATATCCAGAGATGTTTCCTGCTAAATGTGGATTTTGCAGATACAAAGGCCCCCTGTAGCCACTTGGCAAAAACAAACTCCTAAACCTGCAAATAATAAAGAGGCCCATAAATGTAATACAGTAAAGGATAAAATGTATAAGCACAAAGATCTGTAAAAGCAGAAGTCAAAGTCTTCATCTCCAGAAGGAGCTGAACATCTTCGTACAGGAACTTTTAAAATTACCCAGAGAATGTAAAAGTAGTCAAAACTTGAATAGAAAAAGCAAAAACTGAAATTAATGATAATTATCTCAAAACTAACAAATAAGAACGAGCTAAATGCAGCAGGTGAGCTACATACTAGCCACAGCTAAGTGAGAAGAAATGCTCAATGAAGAAAAGTAAAATTAGAAGCATGTTAAACTAAGTTAAATCAATGTTATGCTCAAAAATGATAAGTCAGTTGCATGTCAACAGCAGCAAAATGCTAAGCTCACTTAAGTTAGTTGAATAGTACCTGGAGCTAAAATAGTCACATACTAACCAAGTTAGGAGCATGGTGAATAAAGCTAAGTAAGCCCCTTGCTAACCCCGCTGTGGGGCTCGTCCAGTTGCTAAGCTAAAAACAACTGACTGCTGTGTCTTCTGTCAGACTCTGAGCGCCGCTGATCCCACCCCTTTTCTACACCTGCGAGTGAGTAACTCCATGGTAACCTAAGGGCTGCAGCTAACAGTCTGCACAGCATGAGACCACTGAGGTGGATCGCTGTTTTTCCCATAAAGCTAATCAAAAATAGTTCACTCGATCAAAGCCATTTTGATACTGTTTGATTCAGAAGAGATAGGGAAGTGCAATGATGTAATTTTTATTTTATTTTCAAGATCTAGAAAAAAATAAAACAATGGTAGTGTTGTGCCTATAAAGTGCTCAACATAATTGGTGTCTTAAAGCCTCTCACTGTGCAACAATTATGTTGTGCATATAACGTGCTTGTTTAGTTATGAAGGGGGATTTTACCAACTGCCTTAAGAGATAGCTGTTAATAAAGGTATTAAGAAAGAATAAATTGAAATGGGGCACCACCTAAAAAAATCAGGAAACAAAGACTAAACAGCACAATCAGTCTCAAAATGGCTGTTGTTCTATGCATGCCAGCCTGTGACCAGGTGTGGCGCTATAGAGCAACAGAGAAAGTGTGAGTCGAGCACAGACCTCTTCAACCAGCAGATGTTACAAAACTGTGTAAAATAACCACAAACAACTTCTCTCATTAAAATGTATCAGAATTTATTAACACAAGTATCAAAATGAACAAACATTGAATCAAGATCCTGATATCTACTAACTAAAAGATGACTAGACCAGTGGTGCACAAACTGTGGTACGCGTACCTCTGGTGGTACGCGAGCACTCTCTGGTGGTACGCGGGGGAATGTCAGGACTTTCCACATTTTCACTTTTCTTTTTTTTTTTTAAATTAATTTAGAAACAAACAATCTATTATAAATACGTTTTAAACAAAATTCAGGTAACAATAAATAACTACAATAAGGAATAAACATATCTCCTGTGAATTTAAAGCTAATTGAGAAGGCATCAATGGCTATATTTTAAAATTGGTCATCATGGTGGTACTCGGAGAGCTGAACAGTTTCTCAGGTGGTATGCAGTATTAAAAGTTTGAGAACCACTGGACTAGACTAACACAAGCAAATAAAACATTAAATGGAATGGAGTATAAACTTATATACATGTATGCTGGGATGTATGGATGGACGTGTGTGTACATGTGTGTATGTGAGAGAGAAACTAAATTCGCTTCTAGTGCGAGGAGAATTCCAAGATAGCGGAGGAGGTCACGTGGTGACTTCGTGCCTCACCAAGATGGCCGCCACCTCACACGACTAACGGAAAATTGTTAGTAAAGGAAAGGAAAGGAAAAGACAGAATAAAATCAACAAAGCTAGAATGTTTCATGGCGGCGACAAGCAAACAGCAACTCTGTTTTTTTCCTACTGATGCAGCGATGTGAAGCCACTTTACCAAGCTGTTCTGATTTTGAACTGGGAACCGAGGGTGGGGATGCTTTTCACAATTAAAAAAAAAATAAATCAAAGCAATTTAGTTACGACAGGACCGATGGTCCGGTTTGAAGTATGTGTGACACACAAGAAAAGGGAATTTGAAAACACTAAACTAAGCTCCGCCCAGAAACAAAAGCCTCTTATGTGGATCGCTCAGGAAGCGATCAATTGGTGTTGTGAGATCCGTGGAACTGGTTTGATGACCCAGGATAGGCAGTATAGGGCAGGTTTGAACGTACACTCCGCTGGTATCCAGGAGCGGCTCTTCTCCTCTTTCTCTCTTTGTGGTCAACTGAGAGATGCTGCGTTATGCAGCAACGGCAGCCAGGCTGTCTACCTTCCCGGTTCGTCTGAGGCCGGTCAGGTGTCCGAGGCGCACGGGTGATTCCGTCATTTCTTTTTCGTATGTTGCGGGCTCACTCCGTAGGTGCGTCATCGCGACAAGACGTGTGCTTGTCCTTCCAACCATACGGGAACTTCTCAAAAGGGATACCGGGAAATGTAGGCCTTTGGCTTATTTACCTTCCTGGAGCAGGCCAGAGAGATGTTGTTAAGGTAGACGAGGTCAGAGAGAGAGAAAGGAGGGAACTGGTATTTATGTGAGGGGATGCGATCAGCCTTTGGCAGGGATCCCTGCTGTGTAGTGGGGATCCTTGGTCAGTCAGAGTGTGACATCACTCTCACACCTTGTCTAGTTTTATTGCAGAAAGGCGTGAAGAGGATCCAAAGTAGTGTGAGACACACAAGAAGTTGCAGAACAGCAAAGCAGCATCTGTCTGAGAGAAAACAGTAGGACAATAAAAGCTGTTGAACTGTCAAGTTATTGAACTTTATCTCTTTCTGTGTTGATTCAGAGATCCCAAGCAGCAAAAAATGATATGTTGTTAGATTTCAATATCAATTTCAAAATACTTTATTAATCCCCCAAGGGGGAAATTCTAGGGGTGTACTAGGGGAGCTGCTCTTGTCCAGCGCTCCTTTTCATGCCAGGTCCTTGGTCCGAGTGCTAACTCCAGTTAACCGCCGTTAACAGCCGTTAAAACAGTTAACAGCCGTTAGAACCAGTATATCTCCATAATGATGACAAGTGAGATATCTACAGGTCAGAGGAGGAAACACCGATGAACCAGACCGTCTCCACTGGAAAGACCGAGCTCCATTCAGTCCGGCGAGTGACGGAGCCGACTGTCCCATAGCCCGGTTCATCATGTGGACCGGACCAGGCCGTTGTTGTCTCCCCCGGCGGTGCTGGGCCCCACCAGGTCACCAGACGGCCCCTACCAGGTCAGCTGACCCATCCGGCGTGTAGACTGCTGGACGGGGGCACGTAGCACGCTGCTACGTCGGGGGCTCCCGTCCCGGCTCCGTGCCGGTGCAGCCTGGATCCAGTGGCGGTGGTTGCCGCGGGTAGCAGTTCAGGACTACTTAGCTTAGCTTTCCCAAACCAGCCTCCAGCGACACCGTCCATGTCCGCGGCGGCAGGTCTTCACCAGCCGCAAGAGGACCGATCCGCCCCCTGCAGACAGTATGTCGACACCCGACCGCAGATCACCACAAACCAGGCACAAACTGGAGCATCCAGCGTCGCAGGGATAAATCCCGGAGCAGCAGCGAGAAGCCTCCATGCCAGGCGTCGTCATGATGACATCCATGAATTCGTTAGATGAAGTGTGTACTGAAGTTGTCTTTGATAGTTTCTTTTACAGAGGAGCAGGATCAGGGCCGGACTGGGAGACTTTTTCAGGCCAGGAGTCAGTCATGTAACCAGGCCACCCTGGCCTTGCCCACACGTGCACGTTCACGCCCACACCTACATGCATTGGCACGCATGTACACGAACACACACAAACACACACACACACACACACTGCATTCCAAATAGAAGTTCAAATATGGGACCTATGTACAAACTAAGTTAGGAATATACAGTAACTTTTGTGTTTGGGGCCGGGCTGAATAAACTTGTCAATTTACGGCATTTGGCCGCATCCTCCTCCAGTGCCTCTCTTTTTTTCTGTCTCTCCCTCTCGGCACGCCTTTTCTTTTTCTTTTTACTCGGGTTGGGGTCAATGGTTTAGTCAAAGCCTCGACTCTTCCTCTCTGCTACACACACAGCGCGACTGCAGCATCAGTGTCACACTCCCCCCTTCCTCCGCACGCTGTCTGTGCGGTTGACACGGACTGTTGGGGCGGGTGTTAATCAAAACAAACCAATCGCCTTGTCCTCCTCACATGCTACTGGCCTGAAATCTGAAGTTGCTGCTATACGCATGCGCAGTCAACTCGGGTAGGAAGATATTATGGGTAGGAAGAAATTTCACAACACCGGAAACATATTGCCAAATGTACTATAATTATCTTATCGGTACGATAATTTAACCATTTGTACGATGTACGATCAATATTTGTAAAAAAAACAAAAAAACAAATAAACAAACAAAAAAAGTGTACGATAATTTCGTAAAAAGCTTTTATGCAACAAACTGATGGGTTATTTTATTGTGAAGCAGCCATAGGAAGGGAAATGTGTTCATGTCGTGTCACAAGTCATCGTGAGTGGAAGGTGGCTATAGTGCGTCAAAAGCGGGAGGGGGCCAACTCCTGCGATGCTAATGCTAACGCTCGGTGACGTCATCAACCTGTCCAGAAAGAAGGTCCTTCAACGTCGACTACACTGTAATTTCATTTCTATCAAACTGATTTCACATTACTGCACTGTATTTAGTTTATAATCAGGACAGGGCAGTTGTAGCACTAGGGATAGTTACCAGCCTAATTCTGATTATTTGTTTCATAGGATGAAGAAATGCAGTCCAAAAGGGGAGGAATAACCCATTGAAGATCAGCACATCACAAATCTGTATCAAAAAAAGCTCAGAAAGTAAAAAATTGACTTAAAAAGACTGAATGTTCAGATCAGTTCAATTTAGTCCACAGAGACTGTTGACAGTGTTGGATTTATCATTTTTATTTCATTTACATTTAAATGTATTTTTGATACACATCAAGGTTATTTTTATTTCATTGCTGAATGGTAATTAAAACCTTGGACTGATTTATAAACAGTTTTGTTATTCAACTGTAACATTATATTATAGTTTACCGGTAAATTCACAGACTAGTTGTTGCTGCCCTCTTGTGGTTGGAAATACTAACAACTCCTGTCACTACAATAAAGACCAAACACAGGCAAAGAACATGTAATCTGGGCTGCGTCATGGTTGGATTTAGTGGACCATAGTTTGGCCTAAAATACGATAATTTTGGGATCTCTGTACGAT
Organism: Hirundichthys speculiger; assembly: GCA_018398805.1. Lineage (NCBI taxonomy): Eukaryota > Metazoa > Chordata > Actinopteri > Beloniformes > Exocoetidae > Hirundichthys > Hirundichthys speculiger. The sequence continues at coordinate 24,547 of JAGFBZ010000006.1, forward strand.
AATTTCATTTTCACCATCTGGCAACATTTTCTGTCGTCATTCTGAAACTTTGGACTGAGCTGTCTCTGAACATCAGACAGACTAACTCATTTCCTGTTTTTAAATCCTCTCTGGAAACGTCTTTATTCTCCTTGGATATAAACTCACTTTAAAACAATGCATTTATTGTCTTTATTTTTCAACGCGTTTAATGTTTCCTGTGTTTCAGCAGACTCTAATCTGCAGCAGGTGGACCCGCTCTTTTAGGTTATTTTATCTTCTGTTATTTTGTCTTTCCTCCAGCCAGGCTGACCCACTCCTGTTCCTACAGCCCTTTTATCTTCTATTTGATCTTTTTATTCCTTGGCTTTGAACCCAGTTTTGTCATGTTGACCTTTATTGTTCTTCATTTTATTTACTTTTTCGTTCCTATTTTATTGTTATATTGTTGTGTCCAGCCGTCTGGTCAGCTGTGCTGTTTTTAAAATGCTTTATCAATAACGTTGGGTTGAGGACACATTCACCCTTCACATTCCCACAAAAAAAGTGCTACAAGATTAAATTGCATATATATATATACTAGATGGTTTTGCTAGATAATGGCACTAACCATGTAATTTCCATTAGTGTTGGTCTTCAGTAAATGTCATATTTATCTTTTTAAAACATCTTTGAACATAATTTTTCCAGACCATATACTGTATTTTTGTATTTCATATCCATCTCCTGCTGTTAATCCTACTGCATCTCTTAGGTAGCTCCTGTGTTTTACTGTGTCTGTTTGTTGCTGTGGACACTTGATTGTCTTTTATTTTACTGAAGACATCTGACCAGATAATTGTGCTCCATAGACTTCTTCTCCTCAAACATGAACTCACATTCGTGGGTGTCTGATCTCTGGGCCACTGCCATGTTGGACGACAGTCTGCTGTTACAGGAAGCTTTGAAAGAGGAGACAAACATCTCAAAAGTCATCCAGACGAATAATCTGAAAGCCACCAACAATTCATGTTTAACTTCGTCTCCATAGACAAGGATTTAGTTGGAAACAGCAAAAGAGCCGGATGGCTGATGACAACAGATGACCACATGAATAAATGTCAATATTTGATTCTTCAACTACATTAGCTTGTGTATTATAGCTGATTAAAGAACAGATACTCAACTGATCATTCAGAGGCTGGAAGTCCTGGTCGAGGACTTGCAGCTGTATATAATTTTTTTAATTATATACACAAAGAAATGTAGGATAAATACAGGGTTCCTATTGCACGTGGCTGTGTGGTCAACTCACCTTCACAGGTTGTTGATGTCTGGGGCTCAGGTGCTGATGTGTCCCTTCATTCATGCTTGCTCTCTTCATAGCTGAACATGATAAAAATATGACATGCATTCAAGAAAAAAGTAAATAAAAATTAAACCTGAATGAAGCATTTTTGAATGTTTTCATCTCTGAACATGGCAGATAAAGTCTGTAGTTTTCTGGATCTGTGAACCTCTCAGCCAGGATGGATTCCAGGTTTTGAACATCTTGATCCAGAAGGTCAGACCAGGCAGGCAGCCTCTGCAGAGTCATTCTGGAGTCATACTGGACATTTGATCAACATTTCAGCACAGATGGAGGATTCAGGAAGTAGTGACGTCACCAGCAGTCTTCTGGAGTTTGGAATTGTTTTTTAGAAGAAAGACTTTGGCTTTTTATTAAATTCATAAATATAAATGTTCCTGAACAAGAACTGAATCTGAAGATATGTACAAGTCTGAAAATAAATGCGTGAGAAAGAAATGTTCAAGCGGAGACTTCAATGTTTCCTCCTCTCCTCTCTCTTTTTGACTGTAAACACTTCCTGCTCTTTTTTCTAATTGACCAGAATCCAGCAATCTGCCTGGAGACACCTCGATGCAGGATGCTGATTGGTTGGAGCAGCTCATGTTTATTTTAATTTGTTTAAGTGGAGAAACAGAAAGTAAAAACACAGAGACAGAATCAGAGGATCAGGATCAAAGCCAGTCAACATGTTCTCCAGCTGATGTCCAGTTGTCCACTTCTACACCTGCTGATGAGTTCAGGTACACAACTCCTGCTGGAAACAGCACATCTGCTTCTTTCTTTCTCTTTTTGTTCATAAAGCTTCATAGGTGTCTCAGTGAGTTGTATTCAGTCTAAATCCAGGATGTTCAGCTTCATGAAGGCGTCTCTCTTTCAGCTGCAAGAAAAGTGTTTCTCAACGGGGGCGGTACCGCCCCCCCAGGGGTCGTTCTGAACCTTTAGGGGGGCGCTGGAAACGTCAGGGCTGAGAGGGGGGGCGCTCAGGCTCAAATGAGGGGTGCCACGCCTTGAGAACTTTATTTTAAACTTCCACGGTCTCCCAAGGTTTTTTTAATAGTGCAAATCTTTATGTTTCGATAAAATTGTTGTGCTCAGATTTCCTTTCAGAAAATAAAGCTGCTGTCTGAGACCAAAACCCCGAGTCTGCTGCTTCCATGACCCGGTAAAATCTGCTTTTCTCTCTAAGTCACAACCAGACTAGCAGAGCGGGATCGGTCGCCATAGTAACGCCCGTAAACACACAACACAGAGAAACCCCTTTCCAACACATTTATTAAACAACCAATGAAAACATACACAATCAAGACTACGTTATCACGTTTAATCACAAACATTTAGAGTAAAATCAAAAATTGGTGCAAAACAAGAAAAAGTTCCGGCAGTACGATACTAATTACATAAATTATGGATTTATTCCATCACTGAGCAACGTACATCTGCAGATTTGCTGCTATGTGAGCAGGTGTTCTCCAATGAAGCCGTCGCGATTACAGGAGCATCTTTCTAAAAAACATCCAGATAAGGCATCTAAAGACTTACTGAACAGGGATTCAGCCAAACTCTCCACATGCAGACAAAATACCGAAACCGTCTGAACCTGGTGAGCTCTGGTGCAGTGAGGCTTAAACTCATGGCGGCGTGTCCAGACATGAAAAAGCTGGCAGCAGCCCACCAAGATCAGGGCTCCCACTAAAAATGAAGAGCAGCAGTTGTTCCCTTTTGTTAATAGTTTTTCTTTTTTTTTTCTCATTGCCAGGCCTCGTCAGTAGTCTACTCTGAAAATGACCATTTGAAATGTGTAAGGTGCATTAATTGACGCACGAGTGAAAACAGATTTTCAACAAATTCTGCTGTGGTGGTATTTTTTCTTAGTTCTAAGAATTTATTTACAAATGTTGGGATGAATTCAAAAATCATAAAAGGTGGTGTGGCCTTTCTCTCTGTAGAAAGATCAATATGATTTAAATTCAGCCTCGCAGGTAAATCTCAGAAATTCAGCCTCACAGTCCAGAAGACTGAAGAAATTTCAGCCCAGTGCAACTAAAATATTATAATATTATTTCCATATTATTTCAATTATTTCCATTTCCACAAATTAAAATCCATGCTAACATACACACACACATTTTTTTCATTTCATTTTTCATTTTTTCCAGGGAAAGGGGGGGGGGGGGGGGGGGGGGGGGGGGGGGCATCATGGTGGCTCAGGGGGGCATTTGTTCGCAAAAAGAATAAGAACCACCATGCTAGATCATTCCAGAACTGACGCTGATCATGTTCATGTTCAGAGTTTGACATGAAATCTTCTTGAAGTCTTTCCTTCATTTCCTGATGCTATCTGCTCACAATCTTTTTCTACATGCTGCTTTTTTTCTGTGTTGAGGCCTGTTGCAGCAGCTTCTTCCTGTTTCCATGTGACTTTGTGGCGCAGTTTCTGCCATAACTGTTATGTCTCAACTGCGCCGCCCCGTGGCTTCCATGTGAACTGCATCATGATCAGGATTCATTATCTCCATGTCCTCACATCCTCCTGTTTTTTCTTTCTTTTTCATCACAACTATCAGGATCTGACCCAGTGTCTCACTAAATGACCTGAAAATGAGGGAAGACCTTCTTCTTGGTGTAACTCAACATTTCTGTTGTTTGGAAACACATTTTTGTTATCATTTTCAGCATTTCTTTTTTATTCCTTTTTTGTTTTCATTGTCACTAAATGCTCCTTTAAATACAGCTCCTGTTCTAACTTGTCAAAGTTCAGAGCTGCTCCTCAACCAGCCTTCTTGTCTCGGAGACATACGTCCACTTGCTGTTCTGCTTGGAGACGTGAAGCTCTGTAGGACTCACATTTCTTTCTTGTGTTTTGTTCTGAATGTCCATCTGTGGTTGCTCCTCTGCGTTGTCTCAGTCTGATTGTCTCTGTCTTTGCTTGTTTTGCTGTTTTCCTTTGACTGCATCAGAATCTTTCTGCTCCGTCTCCTCACCTGTCCATCAGGTGTCTGGACGACAGGATCTGGGCTGATCAGAAAGTCCAGTTACTGGAGCTGGATTCCAGAAAGCATCTTGTCTCCAGCCTGAAGTTTCTGAAGCCCTCTGGTTCTTTGATCAAAGTCTTCTTTCTGTTCCTGTGCTCTCGTTTCTAACGACTGCTGCTCTGTGTTAGAGACCATGGAAGGTTTCAACATTTGTGACGTTGTTGGAGGTCTGGTTGTCACACGTCCACCCATCAACAGCTGGGCTGCTGATGCTCTAGTGTCCTCTAAAGGTGGACTCCTCAGGTTCAGCAAAGACACATACGGATCTTTTCCATCTGCTTTAGTCTCTTTCAGCATGAGCTTTTTCTTTGTCCATCCATTCAGGACTGTCTCTGTGAGTTTAGTCAGCATTACATCTTTCTCGGTTTCTTTTTTGAATTCTTCTAATTTCTCTTTTGATACAGGTAAGTTAGAGATAAACATGTACAGTTGAGCTGCCGTCCTTATCAGGTGAGGAAGCTCTGGACATCTGCATCTGCCATGCACATCTGCTTTCCTGGCTTGTTCTGTACGTTCACTTTATATTTCTGCAGTCTCATGAAGAGTCTCTGTATTCTAGCTGGAGCACTGCTAAACGGCTTTTTCATTTTCACTTCAAGCTGTGTGATCTAACTCCATATTCACTTCTTTTCCATCCAAGTACTGATGCAAACGTTCTGCCCCAAACACAGTTGCTAATATTTCATTTTCTATTTGCATGTATTGCTGTTCTGTTTCAGTGGATGTGATGCATGTGCAACGGGCTTGTCCTCTAGCAGTAGGACTGCACCAAGTCCAGTTTTGAAAGCATCAACTGAATTACAGGGACCCTTACGTCATAGTATCTGAGCAAAGGAGCTTCAGTGAGCATTGTTTTCAATCTGTTGAATACATGCTGTTCCACATCTTTCCACTGCCAGGCCACATGGTCTCTGGTGAGTCCACGTAATGGCTCAGTGTGTTGGAAAATGTTTGGATTGAACTTTGCGAGGTACTTAACCATACCCTGAAATGACACCACATCTTTCAACATTCTGGTGTTGGTATTTTCTTTCCAGCCTCAATCTTGCTTTGATCTGGTTTCACCATCTTTTGTAAAGATATGACCCAGGTATTTGATTTCTTTCAGGCCCACTTCACATTTTTCTTTCTTCAGCTTGAGGTTCTTGACTCTTCTTTCTCCAGTACTTGTCTCAGTCTGTCATCATGCTGTTCTTTTGTCTCACCACAGATTAAAAGCTCATCTGTGTACATCTCAATACCTTCAGTTCCTTCAAACAGTTTGTCTCACTGTCCTGTAGACCACTTCCAGAGCTGAGTTGATTCTAAGATCAAGACAGAGGAATCTATAAGACCTAAAGGAGTGTTGAACGTACAGCAGCGTCGTCTAACTTGAGTTGTCAAAAACCTGAACTTGTGTCCAGCACTGTGAAGTATTTGTCTTTTGACAGTCTTCAGGTGATTTCATCGATGGTCAGTAGTGGTAGGGTTTTCTCATTACAGCTGGACTGAGATCACGTGGATCTCAGCAGATTCTTAGTTTCCCATTGGGCTTTTCCAGTCATAATTGGACTGACCCACTGTGGAGGCTCTTCCATTGTTGCGCTCACTTTCAATGTTTCCATTCTGTTCACTTCTGTTTTTTAGTTTTTCTCTTAGAGTGACATGACTCTTCTTAGATGGGTGTACTTTTGGTTTCACTCTCTCATTGTGTTCTCCCTCTTGGCACCTGATGTCCGCAAACACATCAGCATATTTTTGAATATATCCATGTCATGGCTTTTATTCAGTACCATCACTTTTGACATGTGGACAGTTGGACCCGCTCTACCAGTGTTGGGCAAGTTCACTTTCTACACAAACTAGTTATGTTCATAGTTCACAGAAATTAAAATGAACTAGTTCAGTCCATAGCTCATATTCAACATTTGGAACGAGAGTTCACCATTCAAAAAAATGAACTAAATAGTTCAGTTTTAGTTCTTTTTTCTTATTCTTTTTCAATGTTGCTGAGAGCAATTATTTGTCAGTATGTAGGTGCAGGCATCACCACAAAACCTGACGTTGTTAATCAAACTGCATTTTTTATGTCCACTAACAGTCCATATGCACACAAAAAAATCAGCACCCAGGAGAGGAACAGCAGTCTTTGATGTAACAAAGTCCCATCTGAAACGCTGCCCCCAGAACAAAGGTCCATATACCTGGGGCCATCAGTGCAGATGGAGGAACCATCAGCAACTTCCATGGGGGGGCCGTGACTATTGGTGACAGCAACAGCTGATGCTCATGGACACTAATGAGCACCAGCCCTGGGGTTTCCCTGCTGAAACTGCACGGGGAACAACATGGAGCCAGGAGACAGCTGCTGATGAGAAGTTGCTGCAGCAACGAGTATGGAGTCATCTAGAGATGCAGCGGTGGTGTCTGCTGGAAGGAGCACGGCCACACGGTGACACCGCTGAGCTAAAAGGACACAGGCTGAGAAGGGAGAAAGTGTGTTGTAGCCATAGAGCTGGTTTCCAGTTCAGCAGCTGGCTCCAGCTAAAATAAAAGCTTGACCCCAGTCAGAGTCCATGTTCAAAGACAGGCAGGGCCACCAGGGAACCTGGAGATAAACCCACTGGAGACTCACGGTAGCAGCCCACTCTGAACCCACATGGGTCCAGAAATCAGTGCTGTCTGGGTTATGAGTGTCTGACCGTGTCTGACCGTTAATCATGAGCATCATGAACAATAACAGCATCATAACTAATGTCTTCTCTGGGTGATGCTCTCCTGTTGGTCACATGAACACACACAAGTTTCTCAGCAGACATTAAATGACCTTTGTGATGCTGTATCTACTGGGAATGTTCTCAGGACAGCTGGTGCCATGGCTCTCCATAGAAGTGTCTCAGTCAACCATCATCATGGAGATTCCAGTCTGGAGAGCAGACTGGTCCTGCAGAAACAAACATGTCTGGTTGGACTTTGATTCTTCTCTCTCTGAGTGACGGTTTAGTCACGCGTCCCTGCTCTTCTTTTTTCTGATTGGTCAGAATCCTGAAATCTGCCTGGAGACACCTTGGTGAGGGATGGTGATTTGCTCCAGCTGCTCAGGTCTTCTATCAGCTGAGAGACAGTAAAGAACCCGTGAAGGAAACAGACGTCCAGGATCGATCAACAAACGAATCAATATGATTGTTTTCCAGCTGATGTCTGCTTCTCTGGTCCTCCACCTGGTGATGTGTTCAGGTACGTCAATCCTGCTGGAAACATCTTTTTTCCATTAAACTGAGCAGATAGAATATCAACTAGGACATTAACAGTCCAGAACAACCAGCAAGGTTCTGTTTCAGACAGCAGGTTCAGTCCAAACTCTGGCTCTGTTGAACCTGAACTCTGGGAAACTCTGACTTCTCCGTTTCTCAGTGAGGTCACTTCAGTGGTAGCTGTGGCTCATCGGTGGTTTCTACACCTTCTTTTCATTTCGTTTTCACTTCTTCACTTGTCACAGATGTCATAATCATCAAAGAAGAATTCCTCAGAACCTTCAGGCAGCCTCCATGATTCAGCAGTTGATATCATGAATGATCCAGATTACTTTTTACAGCATCCTGCTTCCACCTCTGTGAGTGAAGACCTGTTCCTGCAGGACTTCCAGAGTGGTTGGATGTGTTGATGATCGAGGCTCCTTGAAGGATCTTCCCTCTGTTTGTTACAGTGAGAATAAACCAGAAACTACAGAGAATAAACTATGAATATATGAGAATAAACAGTGAGAATAAACTACGTTTGTTACAGTGAGAATGAACCAGTTAGTGACATTCCCGTCACCTGTCTGAAATATGTTTTTAGACTTCATCTTCAGCTGCTTCAAAGCTGCAAAGCTATTTTTTGTTAGTTTTTCTCCAGCCGTTAATATTTAAACTGCTGTCGCCGCAGTCGTCTACGTTTCTGCAGAAAACCACATGACTGTTGGAGAAGATCTGATTCAATGAAGAAGGGTGTTAACATGTGTTCTCAATAGGGGTGTAACGGTACGTGTATTTGTATTGAACCGTTTCGGTACAGGTAGGTCGGTTCGGGACGGGGGCGTACCGAACGAGTTTCCACACGGACATATTAAGTAGAGGACCGCATGTTGTGGAGCAGAGCGCTGCACATGCACAGTTGTGCGCACACACCCAGTGTTGCCAACTTAGCGACTTTGTCGCTATATCTAGCGACTTTCCAGACCCCTCTACGGACTTAATTTGTAAAAAGCGACTAGCGACAAATCTAGCTACTTTTTCTGGTGATTTTGAGACTCACGCGGACTCAAACCGCTAGGTTTGAAGCCATCACTTGGCTGCTGTCTGCCTCGCGAGCCGCACTTCTCTCTCTCTCTGCCGGGCTCAGTTCACAGCCAGCGCGCGGTCGGCGAGTTTCTGTGTGTGGACTGGGCGCGTGTCACCACATACACAAGCAGGGCGACGCGCGTGCACACAACACCCTAATCAGTGGTAGAGAATGCTGGCTTCAAGCACACGATAAAGGTAATTGAGCCCGGATATCAATTACCTTCTCATCCACATTTTAGCCAGAAAATCATACCCGGACTTTATGAAAGAATAAAAAGATTAGTTTTTAAAGAAACACCCTGAGCCTTATTCATGTTATTTAATCTGACCAACAACTTGAAACTGTTCAGTGTTGCAACTGTTCAATTTTGCACATCAGATGGATTATTTTTTTAATGCTGCAAAAGTCTGAGCCAATGTTATTTTTATTTTGTTCTTCAAAATATCTACATTTCAGAATATTGTATTTATATTTTTGAGCAGAATTCTAGCTTTGTATAGGCTAATGTTCCTATTGTTAAAAAGCACAAAAGTGTGTTATAAACAACTAGCACATTTATATTTTGCATTTATGTTTTCTTACTGTACCGAAAATGAACCGAACCGTGACCTCAAAACCGAGGTACGTACCGAACCGAGAGTTTTGTGTACCATTACACCTCTAGTTCTCAACTATTATTTTGTATTCCTGAAAGTTCACATTGATTTTTTTTCTTTTTGAATGTGTGTACCGTTGATGGACTGATGGTCAATAAATGATGTTTACTCACAGCTGAGAGCTGATGAGCTGATGAGTTGAGTCAACTAAAAGGTCTGTCTCCTGTGTGTTCGATATAACCCCCGTTTATTCTACCAACGAGTCTTGATTTTTACACGTAGTGCTGCAAGTTTCAACCTACCAACAAACCGCAACAGAGATCCACTGATGATGTCTTTGTGTAGTCGTGGTAACGCAGAGTCAACAGACTCTGAGAGTTGACTGAACCAACCCTGAACCTGATCCAAGACCAGAACCAGAACCAACTCTGAACCTGATCTGAGACCAGAACCAACTCTGAACCTAATCCAAGACCAGAACCAGAACCAGCTCTGAACCTGATCTGAGACCAGAACCAACTCTGAAACTAATCTGAGACCAGAACCAGAACCAGCTCTGAACCTGATCTTAGACCAGAACCAACTCTGAACCTAATCTGAGACCAGAACCAGAACCAGCTCTGAACCTGATCTTAGACCAGAACCAACTCTGAACCTGATCTGAGACCAGAACCAACTCTGAACCTAATCTGAGACCAGAACCAGAACCAGCTCTGAACCTAATCTGAGACCAGAACCAGAACCAGCTCCGAACCTGATCTGAGACCAGAACCAGAACTGACATTGACCAGAACCAGAGTTTGTTTAACCTCCTTTCTGAAACAGGACCCACATTTCTCTACAGCCTCTGATCAGATCCTGACATCAATGTTCATGTTGTGTCTTACCCATAATTCTCTGCTCCTTCCAGGCTCAGGACGACACTCTCTGTGGGTGTTGGCCACCTACATCTCAGGTTCCACCCAGTTCCCAGAGTTCTCTGTGGTCCTGATGCTTGATGACGTCCAGGTGGGGTACTACAACTCAGAGACCAACCACCTTACAAGGGTTGGCAGTGGAGGTGAGAAGGAGGCGGAGCTTGGCCTGGACCAGGAGGCAGTGTTTGTGCTGCAGGACACTATGAAAAGCATGAGGAAGAGGCTGAACATAGCTAGAGATCAGCTGAACCTGACTGCTGCAGGTGTGCATGTGCAACAGCGGATGGCAGGCTGTGAGGTTCTAACAGATGGTCAGGCAGCATTCATCATGTTCAAGGACGGCGTCAACGGTGAGGACGCTGACAGTCTGCAGTACAACATGACTCACTTCCTGTACACCGGCGGTGACGGCTGGAAGTTCCAGTGGGACACGCTGAAGCAAACTTATTTACAGATGCTCTACTCCAACGTTTACCTGCCGTTCTGCGTCAGGACTCTGAAACACCTGCTGGAGCGCGAGAAACACCTGGTGACGCGTCGTGTTCCACCTCGAGTACGCCTCACATCACAGCCGGTGGTGGGCGGGGCCCAGGTCACCTGTCTGGCCACAGACTTTTACCCTCGCCACATCAACCTGACGCTGCTGCGGGACGGCGAGCCCGTGGACCAGGACCAACTGACCAGCGGCTCGGTGCTGCCCAACGGGAACGGCCTCTACCAGCTGAGGAAGACGCTGACCATCCATGAAGAGGAGCTGCAGAGGAAGCACGAGTACACCTGTGCAGCGTCTCACCTGAGCCTGGACAACCGGCTGGATGTGAGCTGGAGGGCCGAGTCCTTCCGTTCACACAGAGTCCACGTCATCTCTGCTCCTGTGGTCCTGATGGTGGCCACCATCCTGCTGCTGCTGGTGGTGATGAAAATGAGGAGGAGGAGGGTGGGGTCAGAGGATGTTACTATGGTAACACAGGAGCAACCAGCAGTGATGGACAGACTGGTCCAGAGACAGGAGTCTTCAGGCAAATGAAGAAGCTCCTACATGTTTTCACTGCAGCGCAAAAACATGACATTCTTCTTTCCTGTTCACACGTCCAGGTCTTCAATCAAAGCTTTTAGGTGGTCACATGTGCTAGTTTATCATCATCTTATTATCATCTCTGGTACCTCCAGAGTAGTTCTGCACCGAGCAGAACTTCAAAAGGCTGAAAATAATTTATTCCTGACCCAGAAAGACTGACAATTAAAACAAGAAACACTTCTGGAAAACAAGAAGATTCTGAATGTCCACAGCAGCTCTCAGTTCATGAAGTGTCTTCTGATTGGTTGAAATCCTGTAAGACTTCAGGTGAGGAGGTGGACACGTGACTGAACTCAACCAGTTACAGTAGCTATGGCTACTAGACACCAGGCTAACTTTAGTTTTTTTGAAAGAGAAGGCTCTACTGATAGAACCAAGTTCAGCTTAATCTGGATTATTATAGAAGAAGATAAATGTCAAATAATAACTTTGCTCCACATGTTTAAAGGGATTCTTGAATCAGAATAATTTTAACATGTTTCCATGAGAATGGGTTGATAAAGGAGCTCACATGCATTGAAGAATAGTTGAACAGTCTCATATTTGGACCTTCCCCTCACTTTCCATAAAAGTCTAACAGTCAGAAACACTGAGGGAGTAATCATCTGCTCCAGCCTCTGAAGAGTGTAGACGTGTCTGCTGCTGATGCTTCCTGCGTTATGCACTGTTAAATTACTCAATTTTTTCTGTCATTTCAACTTTTTTCCACAAGTCTTGGATGTGATTTTATTCTTCTCCTTTTTAAGTGTACTGAGACTTCCTGAATCATTTTTGTGCTTTTTACAACTCATCTGACAAACCAACGATGACAAATCTCTCAAGATGCCTGAAGGAGTAATCCAAACAAAGTCTCCCTGTGAAAACTGAAGGAAATCCATGCGCTTCAAGGAAGGATTTTCACCTTAGAAACTGAAAAAGGACTTCATGATAAACTCCCAATGGAATCCAGAGGTAAGAAGTCCACATTTACGTCCAAAGGAAAGGGTGAAAAACTACTACTGACAACTTGAAGCTAAATGATACCGTGTCTTTTCCAAGACTCTCTAAAGACATTTATAATGGACTTGGTAGGAAGGGAAAATTCTGAAATCTTGTAAAGAGACTTTAACAAACTGTTTGAGAGTCTTGATAAAGCAGCAATACCAACGTTCATTAGTGGACCTCTCCCAAACATCGACAGGAGGATGGGCAAATTCAGCTATTTCAACTGAACACATGGTTGTCCAAAGTCTGTGAGTCCAGAGGACTGCATTTCATTGAGAACTTTAATCTTTTCTGGCAAAGAGATGATCTGTTTAAAGGAAGAGGCCCACACCTGAACAGAGGTGGAGTGAGACGACTGACAGATAATCTCCTCCATGCTCTGAGGCATCAGAATGGACCAGGTCCAGGACCAGGACCAGGACCAGGACTGCATCTACACCCTCCAGAGACGCCTCACCATCCTTCTCGTCTCCACCGTCACCCATGAGATTTCCTGATCACTTTGAAAGCTTGGTGAGATCAGGGATTAAAATGGTTTCCGTTACCGCAGACATCACAAGATCAAGGATTCTGTCCTCAAAGAAGAGTCGTGCCCCTCTCTCTCCCCAGCCTACTCCACCAACCAAAGCCCCACCAGCTCAGACCCCACCATCGGTGCCCAGAGCTGTTGGTTCCAACGGCGTCAATGCTGTTGTCTAGGATGCTAGGGGCCTCTGCGTTGCTAAACCCCACATCAACCAGAGGTCCAGGGACGGAGTGTTTTCTTCTAAAATAATGACTATTGTCAAACCACAATGATTAGATGAGAGGAACAGTCAGAGTGTCTGATCAGAGAAATCTTATCCATATCCCTGCAAGAACACAGCATCCAGTTTAACTCCAACTAACCTCAAACATGCAGGACTCAATGCAATGTCAGATCTCTGAGAAACAAATCATTATTAATTAATAGTTTTATTTCTTCATACAATCTTAATTTTAAGTTTTTAACTGAGATATGGCTGGACAGAAACACAGCCAATGCAGTCCTGATTGAATCTAGTCCATCTAACTTCACCTTTGTGCCTGAAACACGACAAAACCAGATGGGTGGTGGTGTTGGTGCCATATTCGGGGACAATATACTCACACACAAATTATCATTTGGGGTTTTTTTCATCATTTGAATATGTGTCATTCAAAATGGAGATGAAACAACTTTCCATTCTTTATAATACCCATTCACAAACCACCACAGAATTGTTTTATTGATGTTTTTACTGAACTACTTTCAGTTGTGTGCACTGACTTCGGCTGTTTGGTCATAACAGGGGACTTGAATGTGCATGTAGATGTAACACATGACAAACAAGCAAAAGAACTTACTGCTGTCCTTGAAATGTTTGGTCTAACTCAGCATATTTTGAGCCCACCCACGAAAGGGGGCACACTTTAGATCTGCTTATCTCAAAGGGTGTTGCTATTTTAAACATGGATGTCATCAATGTTGCTTTATCTGATTATTTTTGTGTTTTCTTTGACCTGTTAGTCTCACCCAAACTATCAGTTGGGTCTGCGGTTGTTCAGAGAAGACTCATAAATGACAGCACAGGGACAAAGTTTATGGAAATGATTCGGTTTGAAAATACCCCGTGTTCTAATGTTGATGATCTGTTGAATTCTTACACATCAAGTGTTTTAAATGTTTTGGATATCAATGCTCCTGTCAAGGTTAGAATGGTTAAAAGTAGGCAAAAGGCGCCATGGGGAAGAGAAGATTCAGTCAGGGTACAGAAAAGAGAAAAGGGAGTGTTGGAGAGCTGAACGGAAATGGCGCAAGTCAAAGCTTCAGGTCCATTATGAGATTTACAAAGAAAAGTTGTGTGTGTTCAGCCAAACATTGCGTAGAACAAGGGAGAGTTATTTTTCTGAAATCATCAAAAACTACTCCCCTGTCCTATATGCTACAGTAAACAGATTAACAAACCCTCCAGTTTCACTGCCCTTAGAACTCATTTCTACATCAAAGTGTAATGAGTTTGCAATATTCTTTAATGACAAAGTTCAAGGCATTAAAAATTCGATAATTTCCACAACACAGACAATTACTCTTCTGCCAATTAGACACCTAGAGCTGACACATTTCACACCTGTCACTGAGTCAAAGAGATCATCTGCAGTTTGAGTCCATAAACGTGCTGCCTTGATGAGTTGTCCACTCGATTTCTACAGTCTGTGCTGAGCAGTTTGTTACCACGACTCACTGAATTAACCAACATCTCACTTCAGACTGGAACATTCCCAGAGGCCTTAAAAACTGCTGTCATTAAGCCTCGTCTAAAGAAGAGCAGTCTTGATGCCACAGTACTGAAGAAAACTATCAGCCCATATCAAACCTCCCATTCTTTGGCAAATCCTAGAAAAAGTGGTATATCAACAGCTTACTGACTTGCTCCTGTCTAACAATGTTTTTAATAGTTTTCAATCAGGCTTCAGGCCTCACCACAGCACTGAGACAGCCCTGATCAAGGTGACAAATGACATTCGCCTGAACACAGATGCAGGCAAAGTCTCAGTCTTAGTTTTGCTGGACTTAAGCACTGCATTTGACACAGTTGACCATGCAATCTTATTACAGAGGTTAGAAGACTGACTTGGAATCTCTGAAAATGCTTTAAACTGGTTTAGGTCCTATCTCAGGGACAGGAGATACTCTGTTGAAATTGGTAACTGTGTCTCAGACCAAATGATCATGACCTGTGGGGTTCCCCAGGGGTCAATCCTGGGACCCCTATTGTTCAATCTGTACATGCTTCCATTAGGCCAGCTAATATGCAGCTATAATGTGTCCTACCACAACTATGCAGATGATGCTCAGATCTATGTGTCAGTGACAGCAGGAGAACATGGGCCTGTAGATTCATTGTGTCACTGCATCGAACAGATCATTGTGTGGATGCAAAACAACTTTCTTCAACTCAGTCAAAACTGAAATCATTTTCTGTGGCCAACAGAAACAAAGAGAAAGTGTTATCAGTCACCTTGAGATTCGCTCTGGAACCTAAAAATCAGGTCAGAAATGTAAGGGTAATATTGGATTCAGACTTGAACTTTAACAGCCACATTAAAGCAATAACATCAGCAGCTTTTTACCATGTAAAAAACATTGCCAGAATCAAAGGAATAGTGTCTAAACCAGATTTAGACTAATCCATGCGTTCGTCTCCACCAGGTTAGACTACTGTAACGGCCTGCTCACTGGGCTCTAAACCAGCTGTAAGACAGCTGCAGTACATCCAGAACGCTGCTGCACCAGTCCTGACTAGAACCAGGAAATATAACCACATTAGTCCAGTCCTGAGGTCTCTGCTCTGGTCCTGACTAGAACCAGGAGATGCGACCATATTAGTCCAGTCCTGAGGTCTTTGCACTGGTCCTGACTAGAACCAGGAGATACGACCATATTAGTCCAGTCCTGAGGTCTCTGCTCTGGTCCTGACTAGAACCAGGAAATATGACCATATTAGTCCAGTCCTGAGGTCTCTGCACTGGTCCTGACTAGAACCAGGAGATACGACCATATTAGTCCAGTCCTGAGGTCTCTGCACTGGTCCTGACTAGAACCAGGAAATACGACCATATTAGTCCAGTCCTGAGGTCTCTGCTCTGGTCCTGACTAGAACCAGGAAATACGACCATATTAGTCCAGTCCTGAGGTCTCTGCACTGGTCCTGACTAGAACCAGGAAATACGACCATATTAGTCCAGTCCTGAGGTCTTTGCACTGGTCCTGACTAGAACCAGGAGATACGACCATATTCGTCCAGTCCTGAGGCTCTACACTGGTCCTGACTAGAACCAGGAAATACGACCATATTAGTCCAGTCCTGAGGTCTTTGCACTGGTCCTGACTAGAACCAGGAGATACGACCATATTAGTCCAGTCCTGAGGCTCTACACTGGCTTCCTGTCACTCAGAGAATAGACTTTAAAACAGCTCTACTTGTGTACAAGTCTCTTCATGGCCCCAAATTCCACCTCTGACATGTTAGATCCATATGAACCAAACTGGACTCTGAGAACCTCAGGTAGTGGTCTCCTGCTGGTGTCCAGAGTCAGGACTGAACAAGGTGAAGCTGCATTTCAGTTTTATGCTCCTAAAATCTGGAACAGTCTTCCAGAAGATGTGAGACAGACCTGAACTCTGACAATGTTCAGATCCAGGCAGAAAACAGTTCTGTTTAGATGTGAAGATGACAACTGAAAAGATTTTATCTGCACACTTCATTTTTAATTTATTTTTCTTTCAAATTAATTTTTAATAAAATTTATTAATGATTTCTTTTATGCTTGTATGGAATGATTCTATTTGCCTTCTTTTGATTTTATGCATCTGTAAAGCACTTTGAATTGCCTTGTGTACGAATTGTGCTCTACAAATAAACTTGCCTTGCCATGATGTAGTATAAGGTTTCTCAATAGGGGTGGTACAGCGCTTTCAGATCTACATGACTGTGAGTGGCACAGATGGTAAGGATGAGAAAATCTAAGTAGCCATTCTGCTGCACACGCTAGGAGAGGAGGCACTGGAGGTGTATAATACACTCAATGTCACTCAGAATGAGGATGCAACAGTAGAAAACATCCTGGATGCTTTCAGAGTCTATTGTTCGCCCAACAAGAATACAGTTTTTTAAAGATATCAGTTTTGGGTATATCCAGTGGCAGAATCCATCACAATAAAGAAATATGTGACAGAGCTCAGGCAGGAAAATTAAAGACTGTACGTTTGGAGTAAGTGAGAATGACATCATTAGAGACAAGATAGTGTTCAGCATGTATGACCAGAGACTTAAAGAGAGACTTTTAAGAAGACCAAATCTCACATTAGAGAAAGCCATAGACACGTGTCGCCACGGCCGGCTCTACCCAATTTGGTGCCCTAGGCGAGATTACACCCCGGTGCCCCCCCCCCCCCCCCCCCCCCCCCACGACAGTTTAATTTGAGCATTTGAACTACAACAAACTCAACGGTAACAACAGTTACTTTTAACTAAACTTGTCTTTTAACTAAAGACTACAAGTTTACACATCTGGACTTCCTGGCAGCAAAGGCATCTATGGTGTCATCAAATGACACCTGCCTAGACATTTCACGGTTTATACTCATCAGGGCAAGTCCATTTAAATGCTCCTGAGACATGGTGGATCTCAGGTATGTTTTGATAAGCCTCAATTTTGTCACAGTAGTGGCGTAGCTGGGCTGTATTCCATATGGGTTTTGAGGTCAAAGTGGCCCAACATTGCACATGCGAATAGAGGACAGAAAAAAGCCAAAAAAGTAAGGAATAAGTAAGGCAGGAATAGACCATGACAGTGATTAGAATTGCAATAGCTGCTTGTTTTATTGCCATCCATTCCCACCCTTTCCCTACTTTCTCCCATTCCCACCCTACTGCTGACCGCCATCTCCTCAGCATCCAGCGCTGCCTCATCATTATGCTGCTCTTCATCAATATATCCTTAATAATAATAATAATAATAATAGTAAAGCCTATTGATTTTATTTTTAAATTGACCAAGAAAATTAATGATTTGTAATGCATGTAACTTTGCACTCATGTAATCTTTAATGTTCTGTCTGTGCCCTGATCAACCCAAAAAACAAACACTATATGCAAAGTCTCAAGTAGGGTTGTCACAAAACCAGAATTTCCTTAGTCAATACCAATACTAGCAATCTTAAGGGCCGTGTATACTCTTGCGTCAATGTGTCGCCGTCAGCTTGTGGCAGAGATGGTGACGCAGACGTCCTGACGTTCGAGTATAATTCAGCCTCAAGTCTGATACCCCTAGTCAACACATGATCAAAAAAGGATTTACCCAGTGGTGGATGTGCTGCCAGAGGCATCTGGACCCCCCCCCCCCCCCCCCCCCCCCCCTTGTAAAAAAAAACCTTTGCAGACCAGATTCTAGTGGTTCTGATACTGATTCCACACCAACCATAAATCCAACTTTCCTTTCTATGGTTTTGTTGCCCTTTTTGAAGACTCACAGGAATTGTGAGTCTTCTCCAGAGCACTCACCAGCACCATTTTCTGTTGGCTCCTGGAGCTTTCCAACGACTGTTACCTGCTGCCTGCTGGGATATAAATAAAGTCTTTTCTTATTACTACCTGTTGTTGTGTTGCACCTGGGTCTGAAAATCTGCCCTGACACAATTTGGCATCGCAAGCAGCTCTCAAAGTCCCAGCTGCTCGGAGGAATGAGATGCATCACATCATTTTTTTCATCGTAGCACCATGACAAGCCACAAGCTTAAAGAGAAGCAAATGTTACTGGGTCAGCCTCTACATGAGCTGGTGATTGACTGGTGACAGGGTGGAACAGCACAGTGGAGATGCTGGGCCGTTTCCTGGAGGAGCAACCAGCGATCTCAGCAGCTCTGCTGTCACCTGAATGTCACCTTAAACCTGATGGACCAGTTTTACACCAGGTTCACTGAGGGCAGTCCTGGTCCTGGACAGGACCTGGTCAGCCAAGACCTGTCAATACCATTCTGATGACACTAGAAAGCACTTGGAACCGTCTTCTTCTAGCAGGACAAGTCTGGGCAGGTATTATCAAAAATGTTAGCGATTTTGTGTTTTTACCCCACTGTGTACTGATCCTGATGAATAGATAATATTGTATCCTTGAAAATCCTTGAACAAATGTACTGAAACGTTTGTTAACCTGTGAAGGAATGGTTGTGAGGTTTGAACATGTAGTACTCAAAGATTTAACAAAAACGTGAGATATAATTTCCTGACAGCTTTTATTTTTTTTACAGAAAGGTAAGGTGTCCTCATTATTGTCAAAGGGACATTTTGTTTCTCAGGCAGCAGAGAAGTTCAGTCATCCAGGACATAAATCATGAAGTGGACAGTTTCAAACCTGATGCGCTGAAGCTCACGAGGCCCCTCTGGCTTCAGACTAAAGTGATCGTTGTGGGACAAAATAAAAAAAAACAAAATTACAATCTCTAACATTAGATGCAAATGTAAAAATCAGTATAAAAACTAAATGTTCACATTAGCTATCACGTTGTCACATTTCAGATTGTAAAGCAGAAGTGGTGCAGCAGTAATGTAGCTTTAGCTGTGAAACACTCATGTTAAGATGTTAACTTTACGGCACTAAAACCCTCCAGGAGCTTCTGGAGACTACAGTTTCTGGATCAGTCCGTCCGTCACTCTGCTGGTTGCTCCTGTGTTACCATAGTAACATCCTCTGACCCCGCCCTCCTCCTCCTCCTTGTCTTCATCAGCAGCACCAGCAGCAGGATGGTGGCCACCATCAGGACCACAGGAGCAGAGATGATGTGGACTCTGTGTGAACGGAAGGACTCGGCCCTCCAGCTCACATCCAGCCGGTTGTCCAGGCTCAGGTGAGACGCTGCACAGGTGTACACGTGCTTCCTCTGCAGCT
Source organism: Hirundichthys speculiger (assembly GCA_018398805.1). Lineage (NCBI taxonomy): Eukaryota > Metazoa > Chordata > Actinopteri > Beloniformes > Exocoetidae > Hirundichthys > Hirundichthys speculiger. The sequence continues at coordinate 44,217 of JAGFBZ010000006.1, forward strand.
CCTCTTCATGGATGGTCAGCGTCTTCCGGAGCTGGTAGAGGCCGTTCCCGTTGGGCAGCACCGAGCCACCAGTCAGTTGGTCCTGGTCCACGGGCTCGCCGTCCCGCAGCAGCGTCAGGTTGATGTGGCGAGGGTAAAAGTCTGTGGCCAGACAGGTGACCTGGGCCCCGCCCACCACCGGCTGTGATGTGAGGCGTACTCGAGGTGGAACACGACGCGTCACCAGATGTTTCTCGCGCTCCAGCAGGTGTTGCAGAGTCCTGACGCAATATGGAACGTAGAAGGTGGAGAAGATCATCTGCATGTACGTCTGTTTTATGGCGTCCCAGTGGAACTGCCAAGCATCACCACCAGTGTACAGGAAGTGAGTCATGTTGTACTGCATGCTGTCAGCGTCCTCACCATTGATGGCGTCTCTAAACATGCCAAGTGCTGGCTCACCGTTTTGTTGAACCTCACAGCCCATCATCCTCTGATGTACACACTTGTCCTCAGCGGTCAGGTTCAGCTGATCTCTGGCTATGTTCAACCTCATCCTCATGGTCCTCACATTTTTTTTTCTGCAGCACAGTCACTGCCTCCTGGCCCACATCAAGCTCCGACCCCTTCTCACCTCCAGCACCAACGCTCAGCAGTCGCTCTTTCTCTGAGTCGTAGTACCCCACCTGGACGTCATCCAGCATCAGGACCAGGGAGAACTCTGGGAACTGGGTCGACCCTGAGATGTGGGTGATCAATGCCCACAGAGAGTGGTGTCCTGAACCTGGTGGGAGCAGATAATTATGGGTAAGAGACAACGTGATCATTGAAAGATAGCTTAATAGTCTACAAAAGAGCCCTACGCAGAGCTAGAACATCTTATTATTCTTTGTTAATAGAAGAGAACAAACATAACCCATGTTTTCTGTTCAGCACTGTAGCCAGGCTGACAAAGAGTCACAACTCTGTTGGTCCATGCATTCCTGCTACTCTCAGTAGTGAAGACTTTATGAGCTTTTTTAGTGGGAAAATAAGCAAAATTAGAGATGAGATTGGCCAGGCCCAGCTGTCGGCGGCTGTGGATGCAGCTTCGCTGATTTCTTCCGTTTCTGATTTGACTCTGGACTGTTTTCTCCTGTGGGCCTCTCTGAGTTGACCTCAACTATCAGTAAAGCTAAACCATCTAAATGTCTGTTGGATCCCATCCCAACTCGACTGTTCAAGGATGTTATGTCCTCTATTGGTATATCAATTTTGGATCAGATTAACCTATCTTTACAATTAGGATATGTGCCACAGGTTTTTAAAGTTGCAGTCATTAAACCTTTGCTCAAGAAACCATCCCTTGACCCGGACATTTTGGCAAACTATAGACCAATATCCAACCTTCTATTTATCTCTAAAATTCTGGAAAAATATTTGCTAGCCAGTTAGGAGAACACCTGCATAGAAATGATCTATTTGAGGTCTTTCAGTCAGGGTTTAGAACTCATCATAGCACAGAAACTGCACTGATTAGAGTCTCCAACGACCTCCTCATGGCCTCAGACAATGGATTAGTTTCTGTCCTTGTTCTGCTGGACCTCAGTGCTGCTTTTGATACTGTTGATCATGGCCTTTTGCTGTACAGATTAGAGCACACTGTTGGAATTAAAGGGACAGCATTAGGCTGGTTTAAGTCATACCTATCTGACAGGTTCCAGTTCGTCCATGTTAATGACGTTTCTTCTACACGGACTAGGGTCTGCTATGGCGTCCCACAGGGTTCAGTTCTGGGACCAATCCTTTTCACTTTATACATGTTGCCCTTGGGAAAAATTATCCAGAGCCATGGCATAAACTTTCATTGCTACGCTGATGATACGCAGCTGTACTTATCTATGAAACCAGAGGAAACAAAACCTTTGGCTAAACTTCAAGGGAGTCTTAATGACATTATGTCCCAGATGTCCTCTAACATTTTTGCTTCTGAACTCGGATAAAACAGAGGTTATTGTCTTTGGTCCCAAACACCTGAGGAATGGATTAACTGGGTTTACGCTGGCTTCCAGCACAGCTGTGAAAAACCTTGGAGTCATTTTTGATGAGGATATGTCATTTAAGCAGCATATTAATCAGGTTTGTCAGACTGCCTTTTTTCATCTCCGAAATATCTCCAAGATTAGGAGCATCCTCTCCCAGGGTGATGCCGAAAAATTAATCCACGCGTTTGTCAGTTCTAGACTGGATTACTGCAATGCGCTGTTAGCAGGATGTCCGAAAAGCTCGCTGAATAGCCTCCAGCTGATCCAGAACGCAGCAGCGAGGGTGCTGACAGGAATCCGTAAGGGAGATCACGTCTCTCCCGTGTTAGCCTCCCTCCATTGGCTTCCCGTGAAATTTCGAATTGAGTTTAAAATTCTGCTTCTCACATATAAGGCCCTTAATGGCCTAGCTCCGCTCTATTTACAAGACTTGATAGCACGTTATGCTCCTAATAGAGCTCTTCGCTCTCAGAGTGCAGGATTACTCGTCGTTCCTAGAATATCCAAAAGTAGGTTTGGAGGGTGCAGTTTCTCATAGGGCATAGTTTCTCACCTCAAGGTAAAGCCAGTCTGAACTACCACACATCTACACGCCACCTCTGATCAATCATCTGATAACATAATTATTAAATATTTCTATCAAACATTGAACGACTGGAGTTTCTCCACATCTTTCCTTCACTGCTGCAGCTGTTGATCAGATTCACGTTGTGATTACAATCACAGCTCTGACTCAGAGGAGAAGGCGGATCTTCCCTTTTCTTGGCGTTGCCATGGTGAATCATGTCACACAGCTAGATTCATGTCTTTTTATAGCAGCAGAGCACGTGACCAACTCTGAGTCAGCTGACTCAAAACTCTGATTTCAAACCTCAAACTCAGTTTCTCGTCTCAGAGCTGGTTTCATCCTCAGTTTGTTGAACCTCTGTTCTGAAACGGACCCCTGACAGGGTCTTGATTGTTTTGGTTCTGCCGAGGACACCGTTAATGAAACTGCTGGTTCCAGCAGGATTTACCTACCTGAACTCATCGCAAGGTGGAGGAGCAGAGAACCAAACATCAGCTGGAGAACAAACATGTTGATCTGATTGATCCTGAACCTTCTGTTACTTCCACTGCAAATTAACTTTCTGTTCCTGGACTCAATACAAAGCCAGTGAGGATCTGGAACCAATCATCACCTCCACTGTGGAGTCTCCAGGCAGATCAGAAGATTCTAACCAGTGAGAAAAATGGAAAGCTGCAGGCGTTCCTGGTCTGATATGTAATATGTGTGAGAAAGAGAGAGAGAAAAGTCCCCCGAGGCAGACAGACAGCCCAAACACCCCACAACTATACACGCCTCCTGTAGACACGCCACCTGGTTAACACTCCTGTAGACACGCCTGTAGACACGCCTCCTGGTTAACACTCCTGTAGACACGCCTCCTGGTTAACACTCCTGTAGACACGCCTCCTGGTTAACACTCCTGTGGACACGCCTCCTTGACCACAATAGTATGGTGGCTGAGGAGGTCAAAAGAGCAGAGAAGGCAAAATAAACTGAAAAACATGTTTTTGAGTGCAGCTCATAAAAGGTTTTAGTCAAATTGTTAAATATGATGATAACTTTGTAACCTTTAAAAAGCTTTTTTCCATCCAGTTAATCAGAAATAAATGAGATCATTCATGTAGACGTGTCTGTCAGTGTGAAGCTGGAACAAACAGCCTGGTAGGACGTTCCTCTCTGTCTCGGTCTGTGGACACATGTGACATGTTTGGGAACGCTTCCATTTTTCTGATTGGTCCAGCTCTTCTAATCCACCTGGATATGGAGCTGTGGGCAGGGTTCTGATTGGTTTCAGATGCTCCAGAGCTTTTTTTAGCTGAGGAACAGAAAGTAAAGCCCAGCGAGCAGAGAAAGAGGATGTATAGACACAGACAATCAGGATTGATCAGCAGACAGATCAACATGTTTGTTCCCCAGCTGATGTTTGTGTAACCAGGTGGCAAATACACAACATAAACATTGTACAATAACCTGTGTGATAAAGTGTTCTTTTGTTTGTTGTTTTTCTGCCATGTAATGTAATATAATGTACACTTTTTAGTCACAAGGTGGCAGCATTGAGCAAGTGAAATGGAGTTAAGTTTTCCTCAGCCACTGCCATATTTTGTGCCACAGTTTGGGCCAATTTGTATTTTTTTTTATTTATCTCAAAACTGAGAACAGTCCTCAGACTTTCAGATTGTTGGTTCACTGAACGGAAAGAAAAGTCAGTTCAGGGACCTAAATCCTGCTGCAAATAGGAGTTTTTTCCTCCTCTGTCTTCAAACAATCAAAAAACCCTGATTGCTCTGCAGCTTCTTATCTGATGTTCATCAGTGCATCAGTTCATGAAGTGTCTTCTGATTGGTTGAATTCCTGTAAGACTTCAGGTGAGGAGGTGGACACGTGACTGAACTCAACCAGTTATGGTAGCTCTGGCTACCAGTTACCAAGCTAACTTTAGTTTTCTGAAAGAGAAGGTGCTACTGATAGAACCAAGTTCAGCTACATCTGGATCATTCTAGAAGAAGATAAAGGTCAAAGAATAACTTTGCTCCACATGTTTAAAGGGATTCTTGAATCAGAATAATTTCCACATGTTTCCATGAGAACGGGTTGATGAAGGAGCTCACATGCATTGAAGAATGGTTGAACAGTCTCATACTTGGACCTTCCCCGCACTTTCCAAGAAAGTCTAACAGTCAGAAACACTGAGGGACTAATCAGGACTTTTGGTTTTTACTGTAAATGCAAAGGGAGAAATAAGTATTTGAGGTCATGAAGACAGGAGGATCATGATCAGTGATGACCACAACACCAAGGCAGCAACAACCAACAACCATGTGATCGTAGACGATTGTTGATGTCATCGTTTCTGATGGAAAAATACAATTTAAATGCATGTTGGTGAGACTGAAATAAACAGATGATAAAATAGTGTTTGAATGTTTCTTCTTTGGTAGGATGGACACGTGGTGAAATAATCCAGCAGGTTACTTTCTGAAGAAACGGTGATCCAGAGACAGAGAGAGGAAAGTTTTTAAGAGGACAGTGGGAGGAGTCTGGAGAGATAAAACGGACGGAAGATGGTTCCTTCAGATAAACTGACAGCTAGACTGATGGAAGAATAACATAAAGTTCTCAGGAGGTCAGGACACCCCCTGAAACATCAGTGGACCTCAGTCAATGAAAATGAAACATTAGAACAGATGAATTAAATCATATTCGATCTAAATAAATTCCCCTTCAGTCTCCCTGATAGATGAATCATGTACAACTCTACAGAGAACATCAACATTTGAAGGGAGAGAGATCTCTGTAGAGATCCCAAGAGATTCTCCAACAGATTTACTCACTTTTGCTATTTTGAACTCAAATGGATTTTTTTTTATTTTTTTTATTTGGGATCAAAAACATAGAATACAGTCAATGACAGTATGCATGAAATCCCTTTTTTGATAACACAATGAACCTAGTCTCTGTAGGGGAAAAAAAATTAAAAATAAAAATAAAATAAATAAATAAATAAATAAATAAAAGTAAAAAAAAAAAAAAAAAAAACAAAAAAAAAAAACACATATATACATGCATATACACATATATAAATAATATACATACATATATATATCATAAATATATGGTTAAGAAGAAATTAAAAAAATCTGCAACATTACTGAGTGGACAAGGGGTATACAATATGAGATAATTTTAATCCTGAGGCAGGGATGGTAAAGAATTAAAGTAGTTTAAGAAAGGTTGCCATTTCCTATAAAATCGATTTGAACACCCTTTTACTGTTAAAGTTATTTTCTCTAATCTAAGAAAAAATATAACATCCTTAAGCCACAACGATATAGATGGTGGATAGGAGGACTTCCAGAGAAGTAAGATGCGACGCCTGGCCAAAAGGGAGGTAAATGCTATGACCTCTGATTGCAAAGAAGAGATTTGAGGCTGGTCAGGGGAGATTCCAAAAATTCAAATGGATTTTATATGTGTGTGAAATCGTAACAGAGAATTTTTGCTGGAACTGTTTTGAAGTGTTGTAGGAAGTTTCTGGAGCACTGAAGTCATTGGTTCTCTGAGCTCATTTGTGTGTTGAAGAAGCTCTTTGAGAGTCGACTGCTTCAATATACTCGTCTTCAAGAGAATCGATGTCCATAAGCTGAACAGATTAATAGTTTCTGTAGTTTTTAGAGTTCCTGTTTAGAAGAAAGAACAGAATGACATTTTTTCTCCACATTTTCAGACAGAACTAGAGAATGGAGACCAGGCTGAGTAGAGGACTACAGAGAGAGTAGAGGTGTCTGTTTCTGTTACTGCTTCTTTACTTCTGGCTGTTTGGCTGAAAGAACACCTGAGCAGGTGAAACAAGTCAGAATTCTCTACTGTTGCAGATTATTAGACTAACCAATCAGAAAGACAGAGACCAGGAAGATCTTTCTAGATGATGGTCACACTTGAACACAAACAGAGAATGTGAGGAAGGAAAGTTCAACCAGTCAGGCAGGTTTGTTCCTGCAGGTCATGCGTTCTGGAAATGACCTGAGGATGAAGTCCAGGTGGAGACAGATTCAGGTGGTGTTTTAACTGTAATTAGAGGGGGGAAGGCCTCATTTCCACAAACATTTGATTTTGGGTACAAGTCAACCAGAAGTTTGTTCACTCACACAACCTCATACAGATGTGGAAACCTCTGCCTTCCTTTTGTCTTTAAGCAGAAACAGCTGATCTTCTGGTGTAGATTTCAGAAAAGAAACTGATACAAGTAGTGGAAAATAGTTTGTAAAACAGGCAACAAGCCAGTGTCTTTCTGAGCCTGTCCCAAGCCCAGATAAACGATGTAGCGTCCAGAGGACTGACACAGAACTGCATGGACTGGTGTCAGGAAAACCACCTCCTGATCAACCCAGGGAAGACCACGGAGATGGTGGTGGACTTCTGCAGATGCCAGTCTACTGCCCTGTTCCCAGTGAGCATCCAGGGAATGGACATTGATAGAGTAAAAACTCTGAGCTGAGTTGGGTCTGACTTTAGAGAGAGAGAGATGAGGAGAAGCTGAACATAAGTCACTCCTCTCCAAGTGCTGAAAACACTAGGTTTCCTGAGTGATGGACTGAACCCATGTTGATGTAAAGGCTCCATCTGAACATAAATCTGTGGATGTTAACAGGAAGAACTTCCAGTCATAAATGTGTTAATAACATGTGATGAACAAATGCTCCTGACTGATGTTGGTTCACCATGTCCTGGATCAACCACCACTCAGGTACACGGAAAAAAAATCATAAAAAAACGGTAATTTTCCATGGTGGGCGGGGCCCAGGTCACCTGTCTGGCTACAGACTTTTACCCTCGCCACATCAACCTGACGCTGCTGCGGGACGGGGAGCCCGTGGACCAGGACCAACTGACCGGCGGCTCGGTGCTGCCCAACGGGAACGGCCTCTACCAGCTGAGGAAGACGCTGAGCATCCATGAAGAGGAGCTGCAGAGGAAGCACGAGTACACCTGTGCAGCATCTCACCTGAGCCTGGACGTCCTCCTAGAATCCATAATCATCTCCTTTGTTTTGTCAACATTTAAGATGAGATGATTGTCTCCACACCACACCACAAAGAGGTGTACCAGTTCTTTGTCCTCAGTCTCTGGTCCAGCAGTTCTCTGTCCTCAGTCTCTGGTCCTTCAGTTCTCTGTCTTCAGTCTCTGGTCCTCCAGTTCTCTGTCCTCAGTCTCTGGTCCTTCAGTTCTCTGTCTTCAGTCTCTGGTCCTCCAGTTCTCTGTCTTCAGTCTCTGGTCCTTCAGTTCTCTGTCTTCAGTCTCTGGTCCAGCAGTTCTCTATCCTCAGTCTCTGGTCCAGCAGTTCTCTGTCCTCAGTCTCTGGTCCAGCAGTTCTCTGTCCTCAGTCTCTGGCCAGCATTTCTCTGTCCAGTCTCTGGTCCAGCAGTTCTCTGTCCTCAGTGTCCTCAGTCTCTGGTCCAGCAGTTCTCTGTCCTCAGTCTCTGGTCCAGCAGTTCTCTGTCCTCAGTCTCTGGTCCACCACAACTGCATAGTCATCTGAGTATTTCTGCAGATGTCAGGACTGACTGGTTCTGGAGGTCTGAGGTGTCCAGAGTGAAGATCAGTGGTGAGAGTCCAGTCCCCTGTGGTTCTCCTGAGCTGCTGACCACCTGCTCACTCAACCATTCAGTCTCTCCAACTGTGGTCAGTTAGTCAGGTACTCAGTGGTCCAGGTGAGGGCGGAGACATCCACCTGTGTCTTCTGGAGGTTCTTTGGTAGTAAAGTCCTCAATCCTCAGATCTTTACACTGGCTTCCTGTTTGCCAAAGAACTGACTTCAAAATCCTGCTGTTAGTTTACAAAGCACTGAATGGTTTAGGGCCAAAATACATTCAGGATCTTCTGGTTCGTTATGAACCCACCAGATCCCTCAGGTCATCAGGGTCAAGTCTACTTTCTGTTCCCAGAGTCAGAACTAAACACGGAGGGGAAGTGTTCAGTTTTTATGCTCCTCAAATGTGGAACAAACTCCCAGAAACCTGCAGGTCTGCTGACACTCTCAGCAGTTTTAAATCAAGGTTAAAAACGTTTCTATTTGCCACATTTTATCATAACAATTAACTTTTATTTCTTGCATTTTATCTACATTTTTAATTCCTTTTTTTTTTTTATCAAAAACAACTGTTGATTAACTTTTTGCATTTTTATTATTTTATCTTATTTTTATTCCCTCCTGTTTTAATGTACTTTTTAATGGTCTGTAATGCTTCAAATGTTTTATGTAAAGCACCTTGAATTGTCTTGTACACGAAATGTGCTATACAAATAAACGTGCCTTGCCTTACTGGAAGTGAAGAAAAATGTATTATATTAGTGTGTTCAATAAAATCTCAGTTTCTCCATTTTTCTTTCTAAACTCCATCATTTAAGGTATAAACTGCTGCAGGCTGATGTTTCCTGTGAGTCAGTGAACTAATGGTGAACAGCCGTTTCTGAGAAAAAAATAATAAATAGTTCTTTATATATTTATTTTTAACCACCAGGTGACTATTATATCTAATTCAGACTGAGGAGAAAACCTAAAAACAAAGACTTGGCAGTGACTATCATTCCAAGGCTTCTAACATCTGAGGAGATGATGAAGAAAGAGCAAGAGCATCAGGAGTTCAGTTGTCTTAACAGGACACAGTAGGACCTGTTGCTCCAAAGTAGAATTCAAAGATCCAGGATCTCTGAGAAAGCGGGGCTTAAACTATCCTAACCCCTCAAAAGATGTCACGTTTATTTCCTGAACACCAACGTCAGCAGCTACAGCTGTAGGACACCCAAGACTGGTTCAGGGTGATCCTCACATCTACAGCTAACATTGTTATGGAGGGAGTGCTGTTGGCCACGCCCCCTACCTGAAGGCTGCCACCCCTCCTAGATTGATTGAGGTACGTAGATGAAAAGAGTTTAACACCTGAGTTTACAGAGAATTTAAGAAAATGAACAGAGTTCTATTTAATGATAACTTTGTTTTCCAGTGAACAGGTGACTTCAACAAACCTGTCTGACTGGAAATACGATGGTTCTCTGAGTTCAGATGAAACTTGTCTGACTGGAAACACCCCCCTCCTCTCCACCTTTCTGACTGTTTAGAGTCCAGAAACATTTACAGACCACAGACAGGAAGTAGAGACACGGGGACAGAAACAGAGCATTGGGATAAAAGCCAGTCAACATGTTTTCCAGCTGATGTCCAGTTGTCCACTTCTACACCTGCTGATGAGTTCAGGTACACAACTACTGCTGGAAACAGCACATCTGCTTCTTTCTTTCTCTTTTTGTTCATAAAGCTTCATAGGTGTCTCAGTGAGTTGTGTTCAGTCTAAATCCAGGATGTTCAGCTTCATGAAAGCATCTCTCTTTTAGCTGCTAGATCATTCCAGAATTGACGCTGATCATGTTCATGTTCAGAGTTTTATATGAAATCTTCTTGAAGTCTTTTTTTCATTTCCTGATCGTATCTGCTCACAATCTTTTTGTAGCTGGCAGCTGCGTGTTGAGGCTTGTTGCATCAGCTTTGGTTGTCTGCACAGATCTTCCAGGTGTGTGGATGTGTAAATGATCTGACAGATCAGGAGGAGCCACCATTTCAAACTTTAAAAGTCAACAATAAAATCTTAGATCAAATTCTGAATGGGACAGAAATCCAGTGGAGGGATGTCAAGACTGGAGATACATGACCAGGCTGGTTAGAAGAGTTGGGGTCTTCTGGATCTGTTTTAGATCTAGATCCAGATTGGACGACTGTTGGTGCTGCGTGTATCAGCTGATTGGTCTCTGTCATGGTGTTGGTAGGGACAGTTGGTATCTTCCAGTGGAGACATCTGCAGAAGCTGCTGAATGAAGAGGGAGAGAGCTGAGGAGAAGACACGTCTATCCAGCTCAGATCAGGAGACTCAGGTGTTTGTCAATCAGCTGACTGAGCTGCTATGAGAATCAGGAAGCTGGATGGAACAAGTTCTGGTGATGTTTGTTTCCTCTGCAGGTGGAGGTAGAAGGTGTGTGAGCTGATGTGAATCCAGCAGCATGGATCAGCGTGAGGACAGAGAGGAGAGAAGTCCTCCCTCTAAAACCACTCTAAGAGGAGAACATGAGAGACCAAGCAAAGCTGAGAGGTGAGATGATCATCTCCACCTGTCCATGACTCTTCTGGATGTCAGAGCTCAGCACTCACATCACCAACCACCTTTATTACAGGAATCAACCTGGTCCTGGACCTGGACCTGGACCTGGACCTGGACCTGGACCTGGACCTGGACCCAGCTGTGTCTCCTTAAAGAGTGACAAGTCAAAAGGTGTTATTGTCTTTAAAGGAGACCATTGTTCTGCTGTAGAGAGGTGAGTCAAATGTAAATGTTCTAACTGGAAAACATCACTGAGATTGAAATGTTTTATTTTAGGATGTTTAATGTGACATCACTGCTGTTTCACAGACACAAACTGAGAAAAATTAAGGCAGTACAAAAAAAGAGTAAAATAAATCAAGATGAATAAAAGCAGGAACAAAAGTAAACTTAAAAGTGTTTCCAGGAGAACTTTCAAATGAAGCTTCAACATTAGAAGGTCAACTGCTTCACAGTCTGGGAGCTGTCTCCAAAAATGCTGCGTCACCTCTGATCTTCAGTCTGAATCTGGGAACATCCAGCAGCAGCTGGTTTGGAGACCTCAGAGTTGACAGAAACAAGGCGGCGCTATGCGTTCGAGACGTTTAAAGGCCAGTAATGACATTTAGAAGAGGATCCTGAAATGGACAGAAGCCTGTGGAAAGAGGTCAGCGCAGGTGGAATATGATCAGGTCATTTTGTTCTGTCAGAAGCTGAGCTGCTGCAGTTTAGACAGACTATGAACACAGACGTTACCACTGATCCAGACCAACAGACAAAGAATGACTCAAATCTGAATGAGATGACTAACTCCCTCAGAGTCCTGTGAAGGGAGGTTGACCTTCACCTGACTGAGGAGTCTTCAGCTAAAACACACCAATGAACTCATGTGTTGATCACATTTGACCAACAGTCACAGTCAACAATGACACCAAGGCTCCTGCAGCTGAGTGACAGTAGGAATCTAAGCAGCTGATAACTCTCAGAACCATCTAGGAGCTTCAGCCTTCAACACTAAATTATCTCTGCTGGGTTTTTGTTCACACTCAGGAAGTTTGACTGCATTGGCACATAGATCTGAAGGTGTTTCAAAGAGATGTTGTGCTTTTTAAATGGAGCCCACAGAAAGGATGTACAAGGAAACCAGAACAGGGCCCAACATGGGTTCTTGAGGAACCCCAGAACATTGAACATTTAACAGCAGCTCATTAAAACTATGAACAGGACTGTTGGACTGTTTCTGTGCTGTGGTGCAACTTAAAACCAGACTGGAACTTCTCAGGTAGAATATTCAAGTCAAACTAGCTTTGCTCAGAGCTTAGATTGAAAAAGTTAGTTTGAAAATAGTCCTGAAGTGATAAAGAACAAGCATATTGTTGTTTTTGACCAGTGACTGTGTGTTTTAAAGCAGCTGGAACAAAGTCAGAGAAGAATCTATCAAATCTAGACCCCATGGCCCAGTGGGATTAAAACATCCTGACAAAGATGAGGAGGGATGCTGTCTAGATGCTGTCTGTTGCATGTGCTGGACAATTTCAGATAGACAGGAAAAAGACATCAGCTGAAAATTCAGAAAAACTGCTGAACAGGAGCATCAGCAGGATCTAAGACAGAAAGAGCAGCAGAAGGTCTGACCACAGACATCTGTTCTCTGAAACCTGAAAACTGAAAGAAATTTGTCACAAAGAGCAGGAGAAGACTAAATACCATTTGAATGAGAAGGATTTCTGAGAGAGTTCAGAGTCTTAGAAGTAAATGAAGGTTTGTGACTATTGTTTCAAACCAGATTAGATAAAACTGCTCTGTGGTTCTCCAACAGGCTGAAACTTGGAGATGATCCATCTTCCATTTCCTGCTTCTACATCATGTCTGAGAAGGTTTCATGGTTCAGCTTCAGTTCTGTCTCTGGTTTATAGTGTTTTACTCTGAAAGAAGCTACTGATGCCAACACATCAGAACAAGTAGAATTACAAAGAGCTAACAACTCATCAGGACCAATATTCAGTGATGGTGAATGAAACTTTGTGGAGCAATGAGGCATATATATATAATATATATATATATATATATATATATATATATATATATATATATATATATATATATATATATATATATATATACAGTCATGGAAAAAATTATTAGACCACCATTTTTTCTTCACTTTCTTGTTCATTTTAATACCTGGTACCACTAAAAGAGGATCCTGAAATGCACAGGAGCCAGTGGAAAGAGGTCAGCACAGGTGGAATATGATCAGGTCATTTTGTTCTGTCAGAAGCTGAGCTGCTGCAGTTTAGACAGACTATGAACACAGACGTTACCACTGATCCAGACCAACAGATGAAGAAAGGTCCGCTCACTCCTCAGGGGCCGCGACTCTGCCTTCAGGTCAAGAGACAGAGCCCTTAACAACTCAACTTGAGCTGACCTGAAGAAAGGGATCGAAAAAGCCAAAGCGGACTACAAGAGGAGGATAGAGTCCCACCTCGCCAGCAACAGACCAGGAGAGGTGTGGCAGGGCATCCAGACCATCACCAACTTCAGAGGCTGTGAAGTCACATCAGACCCGAGCAAATCGCTGGCAGAGGAGCTTAATTGCTTATTGCTCGCTTCGAACCATCACAGTGACACTCACCTTATCTAGCCCTCCCCCAGCCCCCACCCACATTAGACTCCAGCTCCCCCGCACTCACTGTAGAAGAGCAGGAGGTGAGGCGCGTGCTCCAGGCAGTGAACCCCAGAAGGGCTGCCGGCACAGATGGAGTGCCTGGCAAAGTGCTCAGAGCTTGCACCCACCAGCTGTCTTACATCTTCTGCTGGATCTTCAACCTCTCGCTGGCCCAAGCAGTCATCCCCACCTGCCTGAAGTCAACCACAATAATCCCCATCCCAAAAAGTCACCCGCTACCATCCTCAACGACTTCCGCCCTGTTGCCCTCACCATGGTTATCATGAAGTGCTTTGAGAAACTGGTTCTCAAGCACATCAATGACAGTCCCCCCCCCCACACTTGACCACCACCAGTTTGCATACCAGGCGAACAGATCTACGGAGGATGCCATCACCCTGCATGCTGTGTTGAGCCACCTGGAACAGCAGCAGACATATGCGAGACTGCTCTTCGTAGACTACAGTTCGGCATTTAATAACATAATCCCGGACATTCTGGTCACCAAACTGGACACTCTCGGCCTCAACCCCCTCTCACATACACCTGGATCAAGGACTTCTTGACCAACAGGCCCCAGACCGTGAGACTCGGCCCCCACCTCTCCTCCACACGGACACTGAGCATCGGCTCACCACAGGGCTGTGTGCTGAGCCCCCTCTTGTACTGTCTCTACACCCACGACTGCAGTCCGGCCCACAGTGACAATGTGATTGTCAAATTTGCAGATGACACCACAGTGGTCGAGCTGATCTCAGATGGAGACGAGACGGCCTACAGGGAGGAGGTCCAGAGACTCACGACCTGGTGCTCAGCAAACATCCTGGCTCTGAACACCACAAAGAGGAAGGAGATCATAGTGGACTTCAGGAAGAAGAAGAGTGACCCCCCCCCCCCCCCCCCCCCCCCCCCATATCAATGGCGAGGGCGTGGAGTGGGTCCACCACTTCAGATTCCTGGGAGTCCAGATCTCAGATGACCTCTCCTGGACAATCAACACCTCAGCCATAATAAAGAAGGCTCAGCAGCACCTACACTTCCTGAGAGTCCTCAGGAAGAACAACCTGGACCAGAAGCTGCTGCTGGCCTTCTACCGCTCCTCCATTGAGAGCCTGCTGACCACCTGTCTGACCACCTGGTACGGGAACTGCACCTGTCTGACCACCTGGTACAGGAACTGCACAGCTGCAGACAGAGGGAGGCTTCAGAGGACAGTCAGAGCAGCGCAAAGGATTGTCGGCTGCCCTCTCCCCTCCCTCACGGACATTTAAAACACCCGGTGCGTCAGCAGAGCGCTGAACATTTACAAGGACAACTCACATCCCGCCTCCCAGCTGTTTGAGCTGCTCCCTTCTGGGAGGCGCTATAGATGTTTAAGAGCACGGACAAATAGAATGAAGAACAGTTTCTTCCCAAGATCCATCACCTCACTGAATAAAATCTCTTCCTGACCCTGTGCATCACTATCATCATGTGCAATATAAATCACACTGTGCAATAAATTATTTATATTTATACTTGTATTTTATACTGTACATAGCTGGAAATATTTTACACCCTGTACACTGTACATTGCACTACTCACCCCATATTGTACATATGTATATATGAGACTTTCAGACTTTTTGACTATTTTGATTTTTTGATTTATAAATATCTATTCTGCACTGACATGGGAGAAGCTCTCCAATTTCGTTGTACATTGCTGTATAAGGACAATGAAAGGCATTCTGATTCTAGTACTGAAAATGATTTAAAGCTTTGGTGGGGAGCAACAGTGACATCTGGTGGCAGACTGGAATTAAAGCAGCTGCTTCATCATTTGACCGAAGCTCTCCATCATCTCCAGAACAGTCTCCAGAATAGAGCCAGCCTTCTTTGTCAGTTAGTTCAGGTTCTTCAAGTCTAGAAAATATTAAGACAGAAATATCAGGCCTCCATGTTCGTAG
Organism: Hirundichthys speculiger; assembly: GCA_018398805.1. Lineage (NCBI taxonomy): Eukaryota > Metazoa > Chordata > Actinopteri > Beloniformes > Exocoetidae > Hirundichthys > Hirundichthys speculiger. The sequence goes on from JAGFBZ010000006.1 coordinate 59,519, forward strand.
CTGGATTCCATCCTTCAATCAAAGAGAGAGAAAAGTGATAATCCTGATTTACAACCTGCAGAGATCCACCAACACGTCTGTAGAAACCAGAATGATGTTTTGTTAGTTTTCCGTTCAGACATACCAGCATCAATGATGTTTTTAGTTTCCTGCCATATTAATGAAGTCTGATCTGACAGAAGTATCAGTAGTTGTGGTGGTGAACATGATCATTGAAAAAAGTGGCAGAGCTTTAAGCAGTAGAACATCAAAGCGTTCAAGCTGTAAAGCAATGAAAGGCATTGAAACGTTCTGAGCCAATGAATAGAATAGAACAGAATCCTTTATTGTCACTATACATGAAAACAATGAGATTAAAAGCAGCATCTCCGGTTACAGTGCAAAAAAGAGTCCAAAGTACAAAACAGTGAGGATCAGTATTCAAAGATATGCAATCTAGAGAGAAATAGTGCAGATGATCGAGGTAGTACGAATAAAAGAAGGTGGGGGTATGAGGATGGAAGGTGTACAGTCAAGTCCTGAGACAGCATAACAGATACTATATGCAGGTGCTATAGACAGCATAAGAGGTACTATATGCAGGTGCTATAAACAGATTTTTTTTTTTAGTTTACACATCTGGTGGAATATTGCACAGACTGGTTCAAGGCAGTTATGGCTTTGGGGAAGAAGCTGTTTTTTAGTCTGTTGGTTTTGGACCTGATGACCCTGTAGCGTCTTCCTGAGGGCAACAGGTCAAACAGGTCAGAGCCGGGGTGGGAGCTGTCCTTCATGATGTCAGTGGCTCTGCTTAGGCAGCGGGAGGTGTAAATGTCTGACAGGGAGGGGAGAGGGCGGCCGATGATCCTCTGCGCTGCTTTCACCACCCTCTGGAGCCGTTCTCTGTCTGCAGCGGTGCAGCTGCCGTACCAGACTGTAGTCCAGTACGTCAGCAGGCTCTCGATGGATGAGCGGTAGAAGGTCAGCAGCAGGTTGGAGTCCAGGTTGTATCTCCTGAGGACTCTCAGGAAGTGCAGCCGCTGCTGAGCCTTCTTGGTGATGGCGGGGTTGTTCTCAGACCAGGAGATGCTGTCTGAGATGAGGACGCCAAGAAACTGGAAGGTGTGGACCCGTTCCACTCTCTCGCCTTTGATGTAGAGGGGGACTGGGTTGGTGTTGTGTTTCCTGAAGTTGACGATGATCTCCTTGGTTTTTCTGGTGTTCAGAGCGAGGTTGTTCTCTGAACACCAGGCTGTCAGCTTCAGGACCTCCTCTCTGTAGGCTGCCTTGTCCCGCTTCCAGATGAGTCTGACCACCGTAGTGTCGTCAGCGAACTTCACTATGAGGTTGTTGTTGGGTCGGACTGCAGTCGTTGGTGTCCAGGCAGTACAGGAGGGGGCTCAGCACACAGCCCTGAGGAGCGCCGGTGCTCAGCATACGGGTGGAGGACAGGTGGGGGCCAAGTCTCACAGTCTGGGGTCGGTTGGAAAGAAAGTCTTTAATTCAGGCACATGTGGGAGGGGGGAGGCCGATGGTGGTCAGTTTGGTGATGAGGATGTCTGGGATTATTGTGTTGAAGGCAGAGCTGTAATCCACAAAGAGCATCCGGACGTAGCTCTGCTGTTGCTCCAGGTGGTTCAGAGCAGAGTGCAGAGCTACAGCGATGGCGTCCTCAGTGGATCTGTTTGCCCGATAAGCAAACTGGAAGGGGTCGAAGTCTCGGGGGAGTGGTTCTTTATGTGGTAAAGAACTAGTCTCTCAAAGCACTTGGTGATTACTGGGGTGAGGGCCACTGGACGGTAATCATTCAGGCTGGTCCATCCACTGTCCATCCCGGGGTTCTCCTCCACTTGTGTTTGGGTACCAACTGGCGTGGTGATCGGCGACCTGGTCCTCTGGCCATCTCATCCCAGTGCTGCTACCTCCATCTGTTTATATTTATATGGCCGTTGTATTTAGTCATTTGTGTGCTCCTCCATCCTCTCTGTGTCCTCCATCCTCTCTCTGTCCTGTCTCCCCTCTTTTCTTTCTCTACCCGGCTGGTCTTCAGCAGGAAGGTCCCCCCCATATGATCCAGGTCCTGCTCAAGATTTCTTCCTCTTAAAGTGGAGTTTTTCCTTGCCTCTGTTTGGCTTAAAGGTTTTTTTTTCTCCCTATGTGGGAGTTTTTTACCTGCCATTATAATTGATTGGATTTAATGGTCTGAGTCTCTGTAAAGCGCCTAGAAACAATTGTCATTGTAACAGACGCTATACAAATAAAATTGAATTGAAAATTGAATTGGTGACGGGAAACTTCTTTGGCACCGGGATTATGGTGGCTAATTTCAGGCAGGACGGGACAACTGCCTGGGCCAGGGAGGTGTTGAAGATCCTGGTGAAGGTGGGGGTGAGCTGGTGGGCGCACGCTTTGAGCACCTTGCCTGGAACTTTCTTTCTTTCTTGGTGTTCACTGTCAGGAGCACCGCCTGACATCATGCTCCTGTACAGTGAGTGAAGTGATGGACGATCCTGGTGGAGGCGGGGCTGGAACAGCTGGGTGGTGCTGTGGTGTCTGAAAGCGAGCAAAGAAACCATTCAGCTCCTCTGCCAGCGGCGCACTCAGGTCTAGGGTTGACACGTCACTGCCTCTGAAGTTGGTGATGTGTTGTATGCCCCTCCACACCTCCCAGGAGTTGTTGCTGGACAGGTGAGACTCTATTCTCATCCTGTGGTCCGCCTTGGCTTTCTTTATTCCTCTGTTCAGGTCAGCCCGAGCAGCTCTGTATAGAGCTCTGTCACCTGACCTGAAGGCAGCGTTGCGGGCCCTGAGGAGTGAGCGGACCTGGCTGGTCATCCCGGGTTTCTGGTTAGGGAAAACCCAGATGGTTTTGTCTACAGTCAGATTCCCAATGCAGAACTTGATGTAGTCCAGTACCGTGTCTGTGAAAGTATCCAGCCCCTGATGTTCAAATAAGTCCCACTCTATGTGGTCGAAGCAGTCCTGGAGTTCTGGAAGTGCATGGTTGGGCCAGGTTGTGATTGTCCTTGTGGTGGGCCTGGTTCTTCATCTGAGGGGGGTGCACGCTGGGGAGAGCAGGAGAGAAATATGGTCTGATTGTCCGAGGTGGGGGAGGGGTGTGGCTCTGTATGCTCGCTTAATGTTGGTGTAGACGTGATCCAGAGTGTTCTCTCCCCTGGTGGAGTATTTAACATGCTGGTAGAATTTCGGCAGTGCAGTCTTTAGATTGGCCTTATTGAAGTCTCCTGCAATAATGTGAACACCATCTGAATGGGCCCGCTGATGTTCGTTGATGGTGTTCTACAAGACAGAGAGCGCTGTGTTTACGTTAGCGTCTGGTGGGATGTAAACAGCCTTGATGATCACTACAGTGAGCTCTCTCGGTAGAAAAAAAGGCAGACATCTTACAGACATGTACTCGACGTCTGGGGAGCAGTGTCGATCAATGAAACGCTTTGGAAAACTATAATCCAATGAAACCTGTTAGTTTGAGCTCCAATGTCTTCTTCCCTCTTGGAGTTCATCAGCAGTCATGTGTGGAAATGTTTCCTCTTCTGGGATACATCCATTTAGTCCAGGACTCTGGTGGTCCTCCATCATCTGGTTCTGATCCAAGCTACCTCCTCATAGAGCTCCATCTCCTAACAGGAGCTTTCTTCTATTGTCTGAAACTCCTGGAGGTCTGACCTTCCAGAGGACTGGTGCTGTTGGTGATGTACAGCTTCAGAGAGTTCTTCAGCTGGCATTTGGATGTATCACTTGTATATTTTCTTGATCTTGTTGGATGTTTGCTTGGTCCAGACTTGGATCTTGTGGATATCTGAATGGTCAGAGCTTCCATTGAGGTCACATGGACGTTCTCAGTGAGACCAGCAGGACCAGTAAACCTTTACAATGACAGAGAGTCATCTGATTGACAGCTCACACACATACAGGACTTAATGGACCTATGTGAGCTAATTGTCCATAATTCCTCCACAGAGTGGACCAGCAGAGCTCAGAGCCCCCCAGTGGTCAGTCTGTCCAGCAGCATCAAACACACCTGGACTCCATATTTCTGGTCTGTACATGAACAACAGCTGCTTCTACATCTGTTCTGCTGATGCTCATCTCCAGCTGCTCTTTGTAGACCAGTGGACTGTCAGTCTGTCCAACATGATCTGATGTTTGTCTCCATGTTTCAGTCTCATTGTGTCCTTCATCTGGTCTTCTATTCCAGCTGCTGGAGGACAACATTGTCACATTTGTGAAGAAGGAGCTAAAGAAGATCCAGAAGGTTCTGAGTCTAGATTACCCAGAATCCTCAGAGAGTCAGAGGGAAGATGGTGAAGTGTTGAAGGGGTGAAGATGAAGAGCAGGAGAGTTTCAGGGAGGTATTGTTGAAGATCACAGTGGACTTCCTGAGGAGAATGAAGCAGATGGAGCTGGCTGAGCGTCTGCAGAGCAGTAAGATGATTTAACCATCACATTAAAACCACTGAAAGGTGAAGAGAGTAACTGCTCATCTTCTGTAGCATCATCTCTCCAACCTCCAACATCCTAACAGCTCCTCCCTACAGTAGCAGCCTCTACAGGACAGCAGTGACCTCGCAAACACTGATTAGGAAGGTCTGGTAGATCACAGTAGAGTCTGGGGTGTTCATCAGCCGTCTAGACTTCAGAGACATTAATCTGATCAAGTCCAGACTAGAAAGACTCAAACCCAAAACCCACAGGGCCCAGATGTTCTGTAGGTGACCACTTGGGGTCCGTTCCAGAAAGCAGGTTACTGTGTTGAACCTGAACGTTAGATTGTCTAGTATTCTTTAGAAAACACTGACTGGTTTTCTGTATTTTATTTTTCTGTAGGTTCCTCTGCTGCAGTCTGTCAACAAAGACTCCAATCTGGTCTTCAGAAGAAGTTCCAGAGTGTGTCTGAGGGGATCACTAAAGCAGGAAAGACAACCCTTCTGAAGCAGATCTACACAGAGCTCTACATCACAGAGGGAGGGACTGGAGAGGTCAATGATGAACATGAAGTCAGACGAATTGAAGCAGCATCCAGGAGACCAGACAGAGAAATAACCATCAGACAGGAAGACATCTTTGAACCACCTGGAAGAGAAGAACCAATCAGAACAGTGATGACCAAGGGAGTGGCTGGCATTGGGAAAACCTTCTTAACACAGAAGTTCAGTCTGGACTGGGCTGAAGGCAGAACCAACCAGAACATCCAGTTCCTGTTTCCCTTCACCTTCAGAGAGCTGAATGTGCTGAAAGAGGAAAAGTTTAGCTTGGTGGAACTTGTTCATGAATTCTTCTCTGAAACCAAAAAGATCTGCAGCTTTGAAGATTTCCAGGTGGTGTTCATCTTTGATGGTCTGGATGAGTGTCGACTTCCTCTGGACTTCCACAACACCAGAACCCTATCTGACCCTAGAAGGTCCACCTCAGTGGATGTTCTGCTGACAAACCTCATCAGGGGGAACCTGCTTCCTTCTGCTCGTCTCTGGATAACCACACGACCTGCAGCAGCCAATCAGATCCCTCCTGGTTTTATTGACATGGTGACAGAGGTCAGAGGGTTCAGTGACCCACAGAAGGAGGAGTACTTCAGGAAGAGGTCCAGAGATAAGAAGAAGACCAGCAGGATCATCTCCCACATCAAGACATCACAAAGCCTCCACATCATGTGCCACATCCCAGTCTTCTGCTGGATCACTGCTACAGTTCTGGAGGAAGTCCTGAAGACCAGAGCGAGAGGAGAGCTGCCCAAGACCCTGACTGAGATGTACATCCACTTCCTGGTGGTTCAGGCCAAACTGAAGAACGTCAAGTATGATGGAGGAGCTGAGACAGATCCACACTGGAGTCCAGAGAGCAGGAAGATGATGGAGTCTCTGGGAAAACTGGCTTTTGAGCAGCTGCAGAAAGGAAACCTGATCTTCTATGAATCAGACCTGCAGGAGTGTGGCATCGATATCAGAGCAGCCTCAGTGTATTCAGGAGTGTTCACAGAGATCTTCAGAGAGGAGAGAGGCCTGTACCAGGACAAGGTCTTCTGCTTCATCCATCTGAGTGTTCAGGAGTTTCTGGCTGCTCTTCATGTCCATCTGACCTACATCAACTCTGGAGTCAACCTGCTGGAGGAACAAACAACCTCTCAGACATCTGAAACCAGAGAAGATGAAGCTACAGAGACACTCTTCTACCAGACAGCTGTGGACAAGGCCTTACAGAGTCCAAATGAAGATGAAGACAATGATGAAGATGAAGCTACAGAGACACCCTTCTACCAGACAGTTGTGGACAAGGCCTTACAGAGTCTAAATGAAGATGAAGACAAGGATGAAGATGAAGCTACAGAGACACTCTTCTACCGGACAGCTGTGGACAAGGCCTTACAGAGTCCAAACGGACATCTGGACTTGTTCCTGCGCTTCCTCCTGGGTCTTTCACTGGAGACCAATCAGAGTCTCCTACAAGGTCTGCTGACACCAAAACAAAAGAAGCTTACAGACCATTCTGACTCTCTTAAAAGATCTGCTGACACCAAAAGAAAGAAGTTCAGATTACAGTCAGAAAACAGTGAAGTACATAAAGAAGAAGCTCAGTGAGGATCTGTCTGCTGAGAAAAGCATCAATCTCTTCTACTGTCTGAATGAACTAAATGATGGTTCTCTGGTGGAGGAGATCCAACAGTCCCTGAGGTTAGGACATCTCTCCACAGATAAACTGTCTCCTGCTCAGTGGTCAGCTCTGGTCTTCATCTTACTGTCATCAGAAGAACATCTGGAAGTGATTGACCTGAAGAAGTTCTCAGCTTCAGAGGGGGCTCTACTGAGGCTGCTACCAGTGGTCAAAGCTTCCAAGAAAGCTCTGTAAGAACCATCACACACACATTTGTTAGTCAGAAGGAGAGAAATAATTGATGGAGAAGATACTGTAAATTCACAATGAACTGTTGACTTCATGAACTTGATGAACTTCACCAGGCTACATGAAATAATAATCATAATAATTAGTTTGAATGGTCTCCTCGGTGAATGTGGAAGCTCTTCTGTTAAAGGAAGACAATAAAATGAATCATTCAGTCAGTCTCTCATCTGAAGTCATTCATTCTCTCAGAAGGGATCTTTCCATCCTTGAAAAACACCTCTGAGGTGTGAACTTCAACATGTCATTGACAGCATCCAGTAACAGTCAAATCTGCAATAAATAAAAATGATTGATGGAACAGTCAAAGTGATTATAATGGAAGTGGACTGGGAAGACTGAAGAAGGTTAAATGAGCCAGAATCAAATCAAATCAACAAGAATAAAGCTGAAAATGAAATAATCCAGGCAGAAAGAGTTCTGGAGGCAGAAACTTCAAAACAGGCTACAGGCCAAAAACTGAGGACCCTACAAGCAAGGAACGCTGATAGCAGCGTTAGCTTACTGGGGACATTTCAGGGCTGCAGGCCAGAGAATGAAGCTGGAAAACAGCCAGACTTCTCTGCTCCTCAGTCTTCCAGCAGTCTCTTCAACTACTAACTGACCAAATGACCCAACCAGCTGGAGGTTTGATTTCCACTTTGGTGGGCTGATGAGTATTAACCAGACTGTGATCGGCTGAATTTTCCCTCCACTTCTTCTAACCCTGATCCTACCAAGACCAGTTATCAAAGAAACCACAACTAATGTTAAAATAAAGAGCATTATTAACCTGCTGGTTAAATGATGTAACCTTCATTCAGTAACATCATTCTATCATTTCCTCTGCAGACTGAGTGGCTGTAACCTCTCAGAGTCCAGCTGTGCACATCTGTCCTCAGTTCTCAGCTCTCAGTCCTCCAGTCTGACAGAACTGGACCTGAGTAACAACGACCTGCAGGATCGTGGACTGAAGCAGCTGTGTTCTGGACTGGAGAGTCCACACTGTAAACTGGAGACTCTCAGGTCAGGATTCATTGAACTCTGTTGAACATTACAACTGTGGTTTACATGTTCAGTTCAACTGTGATTTACTCAAGTACTAGTGATCAGATAAGGCTTCACCTGCAGTAGTTTGAGCCTTCACTGCAGTAGATGGTGGTCACCACACTGGAGAACCAGGGAGGAACTCTGATGGGAGCTAGGCTAACGGCTACCAGCTAGCAGCTGTTCAGGATGAGGCCAAAGAGGAGCCAGTTTGAATTACCTACAACTACTGAATATTCAGAAAGTTGACAGTGGTTCCAGGAACACTGACTTCAGTATATTTGGACTGAGACACGTCTTCATCAGATGGTTGTTGTATCTGCAGGCTGTCAGGCTGTCTGATCTCAGAGGAAGGAAGTTCTTCTCTGGTCTCAGCTCTGAGCTCCAACCCCTCCCATCTGAGAGAGCTGGATCTGAGCTACAACCATCCAGGAGAGTCAGCAGTGAAGGTTCTGTCTGCTGGACTGGAGGATCCACGCTGGAGACTGGACACTCTCAGGTATGGACACACCTGCTGCAGACACACACAAGATCCAGATGAACTTTACTGTCCCACTAGTGGAAGTTTGTCCTGGACTCTTCATCCATGCTGCAGCTCAGAAACACCAGCAGAACCATCCACACCAACCAATGAAGAACAGCAGACACCAGCATCATCAACACAACCATGATCCTGATATTGTTGGTCAGAACATGGTTTCCTGCTAGAAATGGCTTTGAAAATGTCATTTTCAAAATCAAATGAATGAATCCATCAATGACTAAAATCAGTCTGAATTTAACAAGTTCATGAAGAAGTTTAAAGTGTCAGTGTAAAACCCCTACATGGATCCTCAGAAATCCTTCAGAGTCCACATGGTGGTCTGAATGTGGAACACGTGGATTGTAGAGCGCTGAATTAATGAGGTGAACTGAGTCCACATGTTAGGAAAATTAACCAAAACTCAGGAGCCATTCAGATTAGAAGACAGGATTTAATTCTGGCTTGAGGAAGCAGTTTACAAGTCAGTATCTGACAAGGCAAATGCTTGCAGTTGGTCTAAGGGTTACCTGTTTGATACCACATGACTTCTTCATGATCATTGTTCTCTGCCATATGGTCAAGTCAGTTACCATCCCAGGAATACATGGACAAGAGATTTACACATCCACTCTAAGATCTGGACAAATTAGGGAGGAAGAAACCTGGGCCACAAAAAGATGAAGGATGCAACTGTCAGAGTTCAGCATAAATCTGTTCCAATGGGATGGAAACATAGCAGCCACACCACCTGAACTTTAAAGGTCTAATTACATCCCTGCATTGGACCTCACTCATTTACTGGCTCACAGAAAGTTGAACAGCAGGATTTCTAGACGAATAACAGCATCTTATTTTTCTAACACCACGTCTACGCTAGTTTAGGCTGAGAAAAATACCAATGTTCAAAACTAAAGTCACGTGCATCTCAATGTCCTTTCAGAACTGTAATTATCATCCATAAACACTGGACACGTACACACCAGAGAAAACAGGCTGGAAACTGCTGGATATAATCCGCTGCAGGCTGATCAGGAGTCTTTTCTTAGTTCTGCTCATGTGTTCTCAGATGGTGAAGGTTTGAGTCATTTTAGTCACTATTTGATGTCTTTTCCTTGAAAAGTCCTAAAAAAAGGGGTATATCAACAGCTTACTTACTTTCTCCTGTCTTACAATGTTTTTGATAGTTTTCAGTCAGGCTTCAGGCCCCACCACAGCACCGAGACAGCTCTGATCAAGGTGACAAACAATATTGGCCTGAACACAGATGCAGGCAAAGTCTCTCAGTCTTAGTTCTGCTGGATCTAAGCGCTGCCTTTGACAAGGTTGACCATGTGATCTCATTACAGAGGTCAGAAGACTGTGTGAGAATCTCACTGTGTCTCAGACCAAATGGCCATAACCTGTGGGGTTCCCCAGGGGTCAATCCTGGAATGCTTATTGTTTAATCTGTACATGCTTCCATTAGGCCAACTAATACGCAGCTATAATGTGTCCTACCACAACTTTGCAGATGCTACTCAGATCTATGTGTCACTGACAGCAGGAGAAAATAGATTCATTGTGTCACTGCATCGAACAGATCAGTGTATGGATGCAAAACGACTTTCTTCAAATGAACTCAGACAAAACTGAAATCATTGTCTGTGGCCCACAGAAACAAAGAGGAAGTGTCACCTTGAGACTCTCGCTAGAACCTAAAAATCAGGTCAGAAATTTAGGGGTAATATTGGATTCAGACTTGAACTTTAACCGCTACATTAAAGCAATAACATCAGCAGCTTTTTACCATCTAAAAAACATAGCCAGAATCAAAGGAATAGTGTCTAAACCAGATTTAGAAAGACTAATCCCTGTGTTGGTCTCCACCAGGTTAGACTACTGTAATGGCCTGCTCACTGGGCTCTAAACCAGCTGTAAGACAGCTGCAGTATATCCAGAACGCTGCTGCAATGGTCCTGACTAGAACCAGGAGATACGACCATATTAGTCCAGTCCTGAGGTCTCTGGCTTCCTGTCACTCAGAGAATAGACTTTAAAACAGCTCTACTTCTGTTCAAGTCTCTTCATGGCCCCAAAGTCCATCTCTGACATGTTAGATCCATATGAACTAACCTGGACTCTGAGAACCTCAGGTAGTGGTCTCCTGCTGGTGCCCAGAGTCAGGACAAAGCAAGGTGAAGTTGCATTTTAGTTTCATGCTCCTAAAATCTGGAACAGTCTTCCACAAGATGTGAGACAGACCTGAACTCTGACAATGTTCAGATCCAGGCTGAAAACAGTTCTGTTTAGATGTGAAGATGACAACTGGGAGGATTTTATCTGCATTCTTCATTTTTAATTGAATTTATTTTTCTTTTGAATTAATTTTTAATTTAATTTATTAATGATTATTTTTATGCTTGTATGGAATGATTCTATTTGCCTTCTTGGGATTTTATCTATCTGTAAAGCACTTTGAATAGCCTTGTGTACGAATTGTGCTCTACATATGAACTTGCCTTGCCTTGCCTTTTTGTAACTTCATAGACATAGTCAAGGCTAAGGTCATTCTGAGGGCTTTAGAAGTAAAGAGCTACATCAGAACATTAGGAAGAATAAAAGCAGGACTAATATCTATGAAGACAAACAAAGATGAGCTCAAAACCCGAACAGAAAAAAGAAATTAATGGAATAGATCAAAACCAAACAGAAACAAAGATTAGAAGGAACCAGGAAGGACAGGTCTGTTCCAGAGCAGTAATAATGTGGGTAGTGACTGAAAGAAGATCCAAGCGCTGACATGAGTTTCCTCTGCAGGGAGGCTGGACTCTCCCTCAGAGACAGGAGGAGGAGTTCAGTCATCAGGAGACACTCAGAGTAGAGTCCCTGCTCCTCCACATGGAGAGAATCCAGCTGAGGAGCTTCATCTGCCTCCTGGACTCCCTGGGGAGGTGTTTCAGGAATGTCCAATAGGAGGAGGTCCAGGGGCAGACCCAGGACACTCTGGAGAGACTCTACTTCTTAGCTGGCCTGGGACCAGCTCAGTGTCTGGCTGGGAAGAGGCAGGTCTAGACCTCTCTGCTTAGATAGCCTCCCCCACAACCTGAACCTCAACAACAGGAAGTTAATGGATGCTTTCATCTGAGAGAAATGTGCTGAATTATAGTCTCCTATTTCTCTGGAGTGGAACACACAGTAACAGTCTATAGTAACATGACATGGAAAAAGAACAATCTAGAATCAGAAGGAGCTTTTTAGGAATTCATTCCAACACTTTAAAGACCAGCATGAGGAACGTCATCTGTGCCACCATAGCAACCTCCAAAAATCCTCTGAACTCCACAATAACTGTCATCCTGACGGAGCTGACAGAAACCCCCTCTGGAGGTTTTCAGGATCACTGTCCCATCACCTGTGTCTCTAAAACACTCAATCCAGATGATCCAGCTGGAAGCAGAACCATCTTTATCTCTAGAAGAGGTTCTCCTTCATCAGTGTAGACCAGTGTGTGTGAGAGCCATGTAATGTCCATGTTAGCATGTTAGCATGCTAACTCCCCTCCTTCTCCTCCTCCTTTCAGGGTGGAGCCTGCTGGACATCGATGGCTGAGACCAGGAGGTCTGAGGAAGTGTAAGTGTGTTTTTATTCTCATCAGTCATTCATGAGTCCATCAATAATCAATGACAGATCAATAATAACTGCAGCTGCCTGTTGGTTCTCTCCATCAGATTCCTGTCAACTCACCATCAACACAAACACAGTAAATAAACTCATCAATCTGACTGACAACAACAGGAAGATGACACTAGTGGAGGAAGTTCAGTCATATCCTGATCATCCAGACAGATTTGATGGTGATGTTCATCAGCTGCTGTGTAGAGATGGGCTGACTGGTCGCTGTTACTGGGAGGTCCAGTGGAGAGGAGATGTTTCTATATCAGTGAGTTACAGAGGAATCAGCAGGAGAGGAGACATGAATGACTGTATGTTTGGATTCAACAGTCAGTCCTGGAGTCTGTGGTGTTCTGGTGATGGTCTGTACTCTGTCAGACACAATAACAGAGGAACAGCCATCTCCTCTTCTTTAGTCTCTGACAGAGTATCAGTGTATGTGGACTGTCCTGCTGGAACTCTGTCCTTCTATGAAGTCGTCTCTGACAGACTGATCCACCTCCACACCTTCAACACCACATTCACTGAACCTCTCTATCCTGGATTTAGACTCTGGTCCTGGTCTGGTTCTTCAGTGTCTCTATGTTGAGTTGAGAGTTCAGAGTCCTCCTGTCTAGAAACTGTCTCTGATCAACAGATAGTTCAGTCTACACGTCTGTCTCTGTTGGATCAAATGTTCTGAAAGTGTCCTGAATGATTCCTTATGAGCTTCTTCCTCCTCCAGTTCTTTAAAGATGGAAGCTGCCATTATTCCAGGATTCACATGTTGTTCTTTGTTCAACATTTCTTTATTGAAAGTTTTATTCTTTTTCCAGACAGTGAAGCCCAACTCTAAGGCTCCAATAAGCTCAAACAAAAGAGGTCTGATCGGAAATGATCGGAATGTTTGCCGGACTAAAGATGGTAAAAATATGATTGTTTTTAAAAAAGTGGTCAAGTGTCTCATTTTACCCAGCTATGGGGGTAAACTGAGACAAAGCCCAGATTTCAAGGGGATAAAGTGACCCTGCTTGGGGTAAAAGTATCCACTGTTAGATCCCCCAGGTGCGGTTCAGCCTCTGGCTAGCAGAGTCTTTCACCGGGACCAGCTCTCCATCTTTTCGGGACCGAAGTTGCGGTCTAGGGGGGGGTTCACCTCACTAGATTTCCTTCAACTTATTTAAGCTGGTGTCAGGGAAGATTCGCCTAGCATCACTGCATACTATTCATCCAAATGTCGACCCTGCTTCCTCCAATAACTGACCTAAGAGGAATAGCCTAGCGGCTCTAAGTCCAGCTATCGGTCACATTTGTTAACTGCAGCTCTCCCCTTATGATCTGGGCTCTTGTTACCATCTAGGTTAAGTTTTAGTGGCTTGGACAGCAAGCTCCAAGGATCTGTGACAATATTTGGCTAGAGTAACCTATAAGAACCTGAAGTTGTTAATTTAGTAGTTAAAGCAGATGTATACCCATTCTTTACAATTGCGGGGACAGTTTCATTATCAACCACAATTTCTTGTGTTAATTTTATATATTTATTAAGCAGGTTAGCAGGGTTAAGCGACGGCAATCATTTGTTATACATTGATTAAATACTGATTGGGAAATGGAAAGACAAACTTTAATTCTATTCTAAAATAAAGCTATGGCTTACAACTCCAGGTCGTGGCATGTAATTCCAATTATTTCCATGGAATCCAGTCTGAATGGGAAGTACGGTAGCTTGTAATTCCAATTTCATTTATTTGAATTGATCCAGGTTGGTTTGGGGTGAGCTGTGGCTTATAATTCCAATTCCATTCATTTGAATTGATTCATCTGGTTGATCCAAGGACGGTTGGGGGTAGGCAAATGGCCAGTTTGCGCTCTCCGAGGCTACTGAGGAGCGAGGTACATGAGGCGCAGTCTTTCCAAGGTCAGAGCGGGTGCTCCTGGAAACTCTGGTATCCGGCTTCTCCTCCTCTCCAGCAGTGAGCTAGGGTAAAATCCAAAAAGGCTCCAAATATATTCCTCAAGAGTTGGAAAAATGGTAAATCCGTTCTTGCGTCTTCTTTGTTCTTGAAGAATAAACCCTACAGATATTTCTCTCCGATGGTTGGTGAGCTCCCTCAATCCCAAGCTGGTCCTGCTCCTTTGAAGACACCCCACGGAAGAACCCGGAATTCTTCTCCTCCTCAGTCTTTACGCTCTCTCAACCAGCCTGGTCTCAACCCCAAAAAGTCCTTGTTCGGTCTTCCTCAGAATCCACAACTCTCAATTGGTTGACGCACATCTGCATAGGCGTACATAATTTCCCAAAACTCACATAACAATTCATGATTGGTCCACCTCTGCATAGGTGTTTAATTACCAAAAACTTTACATAACCCTTCTTGTTTGGTCACACATCAGCTCATGATTGGTTTCACATACAGTCTTTCATGCATAATTCACAAAAAGAGTCACATAGTCATTCTGATTCAGGCATCTCAGCAGAGGCGTACATAATTGTCATGACATACACAACCCTTCTGATTGGTTTATGCTCAACAGAGGCATACATAATTTAACCACAAAGCTCCTCCCAGGTTCCAAGGTTACCCTGTTTACTGGTCAAATAACTCCCTAAGCTAAAGCTAATCAGCTAAAGCTAACTCTTACCTAACGATTTATGTACCAATGTATGTCACAAAGGGTACCCAAAGCTTCAATAACTGATTGATTGGTTAATACCCAGAATATGTGCTCATTTGCCACGATTCTGTACAAAGCCTGCAGCCCTCGCCAGCTCCCCCCAGGTCTGCCATCCACCAAAGCAATTTCTTGCACCTGGCTTACCCCTGACCCAGTGCTAGCCACGGCTACGCTTGTGTGTATTGCGGGAGAAACTATCGTTTTGGAAAACAACATCACATGATGCCTTGCCTTCTCTTTGTCTCTGGTAGCTCTGAGCTGGCACTTGGTAGCCTGGCACACAGAACTGTTTTGGATAACTAGTTTACCTTCCTCTCAAACGAAAAGTTACCTAATTATCAAAGCCTAATTCATGCTTCATCCAAATCTATTCCCCATCTATTTTAGGTGTGTCCTGGGAGCAAATTAATACTTCCATTGGGATTTTACCTTAATAACCAAAAAAATAACTCATTCAACTGCCATCCACTTCTACCATTTTGTTTTGATAAACATTTTTTTTACATTCCATGGTAGCTCACAGCCTGCTTATGACAGTACAGATGAACAGTACTTTGCCCTATCCAGAAATCTTCACACACAGAATTAACAATCATTTCTCCCTTCATTGATCTACTTCTCTACTACATTACAAAATCAACTAAATCATCTTGTTTCTGCATATTGATTAGAATCACACATTTCATTGAGTAGAGATTGATTAGAGATTACAAATCACAATAATCACCACATTTCTGTTACTCTATTACACTATGAACATAATCAGATTATAATTTGCACTCTGCAATCACCCAGATGTGACATTTTCTCTTTTCATAGGTCAGCCTTAGAAGAAATCTCTCCAACAGAGCTAAGATGATTCCAACTTTCTCTGGGTCACTTGACACCACTTCTTTTTTTTCCACCACTCTGGAGGTGACTCTGAACAGACACGAATACAGCAAAGTATAATTTTAAAAATGTTTTATTCACCATTCAAATTAGAGAAAAGAACCACTTCCACAGTAGGGAAACTCAGATTAGGACACCCCTCACTCCATAGCGAGTCCTCTGGATTGGCTTCTTTTTTGGTTTTCTTCTTTTCATTTTCTCTCCAGTTTTTTCATCTTTCTTTAAAAGCCCTTTTGAGTGCCTGCATCTCAGTGGTTATCTGCAGCGGGAGATTCATCTTCAGGCGGATCATCTGCAGGCTTCAGGCCTTCTGTACCTTCTGCTGGAGGTGGAGCATCCCTGGTGGCAGGCTGTAGCTCAGGGTTTGGCCGGTCTGATGAAATGGATGGTGCAAACGCCTCATCTGGGAAAATGTTGCGATGGTATGGAAAATCCCAGTGGACCTAAACCCAGAAGTCACATTTTGTGGTGTCATGGTTGTCATGAAGGCTTGATTCACAAGTCCTGCAACCTGGTAGATGTTGACTGTTTTGCCAGGATTCGATCGCGTCCGCCCATCAAGAGCTCAGGCTTTCAATGGACTGTACACAGCCACATCCAGAGGCTGCATGCGATGGGATGTGTGAGGTGGGAGAGTGAGCATAACGATACCATTGCTCCTGGTGATTTCTACTGCCTTGAGGGATATGTGAGCTTTAATATTGTCCATGATTAGCAGCATGGGGTGGTCAGGGGTGCCGTAAATGTGGTTTATCAGGTGGCCGATGAACTTGGCCCTGCTATGTTCATTCAGCCATCCTGTTCTGGTGGAGGTACCCTTTGCTCCTGGAGCTGCATTGATCATGAAGCAGTCTTAAAACTTTACTCTGGGAAAGACCAGCATCAGAGGTGCAGCGTCCCCAGAAGCATTCACCGCACACACCAGAGTTACCAGTTCCCCTCTCTCGGCCGATATGATGGAACCAACTTGCCTTTTCCCTCTTAGTGTCTGTTGCAAAATAAAATAATGAAATAATTGTACATAAGTTATCACATATTTACTTGCTTGCCTGATGTTGTATAGGATGCTTTTCACAGTGTGCTCTGGGTAAAGATCAAGACATGAATTTTCTTGAGCGAAAGCAGAAGCTGTTCTACTAGACAGACAGCTGACTCACAGCTGTCTGTCAGAAAGCTGGACCAAGATTGTAAATCACTGTTGCTAAATGACAAAGCTTGTTCTGCTTTTTATCAGCTTGTGTGACTGTACCATATTAGGAAAAATTAAGACTGCAGCCTATTTGCCCCCACACCCTTTAGAGGCTGAAGCTCTCATGCAACTAGGAACCACCCTAAGGAAATAAAAAGAGAGGAGGCAGCAGAACGTGCCCAAAGTGGATAGGAGGCATGTAACTGTGCACGTCTCTGTTCTGCTGTCCTCGCAAGATAAGAACTTAACTCTTGTGTCCTCTTTCTTTGTGTGTTCAATGATGTTCTAGGCTGCATGAACCTGACATTGACTTGGTCCTTCAAGTCAGATGCCAATAGACCTAAGGATTCCAGCGGGCGAGGCAGACACCAGGAAGACCGTGGCCACGGCAAACTCTAAAACGGTGACTTCATAAGACCCTTTACGGGACTGGAAGGTCAGCCCGCCAGCTGGAATCTGATTGTTGACGGCAGTCTGAGAGGAAGAGACACAAAGTGGTGAGTTAATTTCTTTTAAAAAAGAATGACTGAGTGTAAGGTTTAGCAACCTAAAGCATTATTATCATGTTCTTATTACTCATGAGGAGAGACGGCGAGACATGTCTTAGTTACACTCTCAAACCGCTCTGACACGCTCTTCACTCCTTCGCTTTTTATTGAGAGAAAAGAGAACTCACAGTTACACAGGAAGCATCTGTGTCTAGGTAGACACTAGGACCATTGTGTAAAAGCCTTGTTTGCAGCAGATTTTTTTCAACTTCTGACATCCTGCTAATGTTATCTATCACACACTGTTCTCCCATCCTGTCAGTTTGTTCACCAGTTTGTCAGTTTGGTTTTACGTTATGCCTTATCGCTATCTTTGAACTCGGAAAACAGTTTGCAGTTTGCACTCTGCACAGCAAAACACACCCACATTTCTCTTAAACCGTTTAAGCAAATATGAAATAAATATAATTATTCCAACAATTCCCTCCTGTTTATGATATATTTGCTTAAATTATCATATCACATATTGTCAGCCGCTTCACTTTTCAGCTGTAAGGTCATTTTTATAAGAACAAATACATTTACACTCAGAAATGAAGGGAGACTGGGCCGGCATCTGGATCTCAACCTGCAGGATGTGATGGTGGGAGGGAAACTCACCATGTGGCCCTTCTGAGGGCCATTCCTCTTCGAGATCTGAGGGTAGACTACCTCAATGCCAAAGTCACCACCAAGGGATTATTCTGCCCTTTGCTTGAGGTGGGACTCTCTGTCCAACAGTTCTTTTTCCAATTTACCAGGTATGAGGGGGTAGGTTGCCCCTCAGAGTTTCCGTCATTTAGTGGATCAGAAGGACATGATGGTTCGCTTGAAAGAAGCTTAAACAGCTCCCTGACCATCTGGATCCTGGAACAATGCATGCAAGTCGCATGGTTCAACTGGTTCCATTTCCACATAGGTGGAGTCGTCAGCAGGCAGCAAAGGATACAGCTGAGACATCCACAGGGGAAATTGCTGTGGTAATGAAACAGTTAAGCAAAGCACGCAAACATGGAATACAACAGCATCCACACAATGTCAGAACTGCCGTAAATATGGCCAATGACATTAAAACAGAGAACATCAAGAGACAGTATTTTCCAAAGGCATCCATCCATGAATCCCACATGGAAGTGTCAACACCAGAATGCTCTTTCATCTTGCTATTGAGGGTACATAGGCCTTCATTGGCCTTAGTCAGGCTGCCATCAGCAGCAGTATTATTTGGTATAAACGGACAACATTGTTCATCAAACATTGCACAAGTTCCTCCTTTCTCAGCAAGCAACATATCCAGAGCTATTGTATTCTGGAACGCCATGAGTGAAGTCACCAACAGCTGTCCATGAACAGCCTCAAAACCGCTCTGGGTCCAATTTCCTCATTTGTGAACATTGTAGTGGATGTAATTGATTCTGTCCACATTCTTGTTAAGCGTACACCACCAACAGATAAAAGATTCAAAACCAGCTGCAACTCGATCAACTAATTTGTACTCATCAGTGATAGCTGCTGGTACTATCTGAAGTATGGGCCTTGGATCCATACAGACCACACAATCTGTTTTTGTTACATTCACTGTTTGTTCGACCATCAGCAACCAATTGTTGTTATCACCAGATACTCCAGTGGTAACACGAAACCATCCATCAACACTATCAAGCGGCACACTAACAGCTCTCACACCAGCTCGTCGCGTATAATTGTTCATCCTAGGCTGCTCTGTGGCTCCCATAGTACTATCAACACATACAACAATCCGAGAGTTGTATTAAAAGCACTCCAATCAAGTCGCAGAACGTATCCAGTCAGATACCACCAGTTACCTGACCAATCTTTGCCTGTGATTTGCACAGCGTTCCAAAATCCTTTTACCGCTTCTATAGGAACGTCTACAGTAATCGAATTATTATACACACAGGATATTATCCATGGAGTGTAAGTCTCAGGACCACTACTTCTCTTCATACGATTAATGTTATTGGTCATATAAATTAATTTGGGGGGCTTCCAGAGATAGCATATCAATAAAAAGATAGACATTACAACTATAGATACAGTTGCCATCTCAGGGCCATGTCAGCTAAAGGTTTATCCTCTACTTGGTTCGGTGTCTTGGAAAACTTCACTGAATTTTGGGTCTTACCAGCCTCTACACGTCTGGCACCACTCTATTTATCAGGCTCTCGCTCACCTCTCTTATCCTTCAGCTTAGATGAGTCTTTTACAGTGTGTCAAATGTATCCAGGTACCTCTCTCCACTATTTTAACCACAGTAGGAGTCGTCCATATCATGGTATGATATCTTTATATAGCGTCTTTGCTACAGTTAAAGCATCTGGATGCTTTAACTGTGACCAAAAAGACCAAAAAGGTCTTCTTTTTCTTTTTCTTTTTCTTCTTCGCCATCTTCTTCTTAACTAATAAGAAGAAGATGGCGGCGCGCATAGACGCAGCGGCTCGGTGCTCTCTTACTTTTCGTTGTACTTGTGACAATGACAATAAAGAGAATCTTGAATCTTGAATCTTGAATCTGGATGTTTTATTGGAAACAGCTCTACCCATTTAGAAAATGCATCTATTATGATTAGACAAAAACTTTTTCCCTTCACTTTGATTAAGTTCAATAAAGTCCTTATGCATTATCTGAAATGGATATTGGGGTGTCGGAAACTTACCCCTTTTTGGTCTCATATTCCCCTGTGAATTATATTTTGCACATATCAGACATGGTCTACAAATTTTTTTCATATTAATTGAATCCATAAGTGATATAATGTTGATGTATCTGTCCTACCATCCCTCCAGTTGAGACATGTGTAGAACCATGGCTCAATATCGCCGCCCATTTATATAGGTTTTCTGGTAGGATAGGTTTATTTTCTGATCATACATAGATTCCATCATTCAGTTTGGCCCCATTTTTCATCCACTGATTTTTTCCTGTTTAAAGGCTGTGGATCTGTATATCTTTTAACAGGTCAGTAATTAAGCGTTCACAGTGCCCTACAGTTACTGTAATGGATGGATGGATATTCAAACTTCATTCCATACATTCAGACTTTCATTCCATAAATTTAGACTTTCATTTCATATATTCAAACTTCATTCCATATATTCAGACTTTCATTCCATATATTCAAACCTCATTTGATATATATCAGTATATATATATATATATATATATATATATATATATATATATATATATATATATATATATATATATATATATATATATATATATATATATATATATATATATATATATATATATATATAGCTATCTATATATATCTATATATATATATATATATATATATATATATATATATATATATATATATATATATATCTATACAGTAGTCCGAGTTGTAAAAAAATTCAGGGGGGATGGTCAATGTTTTTTTCACTTAAAAAAAAAAGGAGCAGGGGTGTAAATTCATTATCAAAACAAAACACTGTAAATAAGACTTCTGAATCCTCTCAAATCGAGTCAAGCCAAGTTTATTTTAAGTGCAAAATCATAACAATTATCTCTTTTTTGTGTTATTAAAGACAGTACAGAAGTACAGAAAAACTCTCTCAACATTTTACAATACTTTTCCTTTATCCCCTCTGGTGCACAGTTTTTTAGTTTCTCAGTTTCAAGTCTCAGTATCTCATAGCAGTTTCCAAAGACTGTCGTAATCATGTTTTTTGTCGACAATTTTTCGTGTTCTTGCTTTCTGATTGTTAGCTAAGCAGTGACTTTGAAGATTAATAGATTAATGTGCCTTATAGCCACTGAAATAATGAGCTACATACTAATAGGCCTACATATGAATTGAAAAGGGTAAGTGTGTAAACTAGAGGTTGCACTAGACTTTTTTTGCAATTGGTCATTTTGACAGTCATGAAAATTTTGTTATCAGTTTCTACATTAACAATTATTTAATTACATTAAAATATTACTAACAGTCTTCAGATTTTTCAATTATTGTGAGGGAAAAAAAGTCAATTACAGGGAACCCCCAGTTAAAATAACCCCTGGTCATTCAGGTCACCCCCTGATTATTAAACCTAAAGGTTTAATAATCAAACCTGTACCTTCTGCTCTTGATCCTCCTGCTTCCTGGCCATGGCTTTCCTCTATGTGAACAAAATAACATTATAGGGTTTTATAGAATATGCAGACATGTCATGCTAAAAGCACATGACCTTGCTCTTGGATAATAGACAGAATGTACAGTATAGGTTAAAATCACATTTATCATATTCACTGTAATATTAAATTACAGGCCACAGCAACAGGCCCCAGGAGGAGGGAAAACTCTTTAATGTCACCTGCCTTGAACATCTGAATTTTAGCTATCATCTTCACCTATTTTTGTTGCCTGATGAGTCCTATTGATGAAAATAATATAGCCGTGTGAAGAATATTTCATCATTAATTCTGGTCAAATATTTGAAACAAACTCTCGTCTAACGCTAACAGTAAATATCTGTTTTACGTTTGCGCATAAACCAGAATCTAACGTAACTGAATGACAAGTCCTGTGTTTCATCAAGCTAGTTAACAAGTGAGATGAACGTTAACATGAGTTCATCTCAGCTAGTTTGCAGGCTACACAGCAAGCTTGGAAAACTAGCTGTGTTGTTATTGTGCAACCTGTGGCGAGTCTGGCGACTTTTGTATAGATTAATAAAAAGTAATGATTGAGATTCTTGATTTATAGCTCACCTGTAATTTTAGTCTTTTTTTAAAAAAATCTCCCTGACATCTCGTTGTCCAGCCGCTCGTTTCCTCATGCTCACGTTGCAGTGCAGTTACTCCTCAAGATGTCGCTCTGCGCAGCAGCTCGTGCCGCTCCCTCAGGCATCAATTAACCAATTGAAAATAACAATCATGTTGCGTCATTGCATGTTTGCGTGCCCCTGTGCCCTCAGATTTTATTATTTCTTTTGCTCAACATGCTAACTACTTTCTAATGATGAAATAATTATAAGTTATATTCCCAACATTTACT
The DNA here is from genome assembly GCA_018398805.1 of Hirundichthys speculiger. Classification (NCBI taxonomy): domain Eukaryota; kingdom Metazoa; phylum Chordata; class Actinopteri; order Beloniformes; family Exocoetidae; genus Hirundichthys; species Hirundichthys speculiger. Next base: position 81,884 of record JAGFBZ010000006.1, read on the forward strand.
GTAAAAAGGGGAGGGATGGAAAGGGGGGATGGCAGTTTTACAGGGGGGATGATTTTGATCGTTTTTATTTCAGGGGGGATGCCATCCCCCCTCATCCCCCCTCAACTCGAGTACTGTATATATATATATATATATATATATATATATATATATATATATATATATATATATATATATATATATATATGTATGTATGTATGTACAGAGAGAGAGAGAGAGACTTTCATTATATATATTCAGACTTTCATTTCATATATTCAAACTTTATTCCAAACTGGGATGACATCTATATACTGTAAACAGGTTGAGGTCAATGGTGGGATGACATTGTTGACTCAATGAGAAAATCAAATTAGAATTTATTAAAGAGAAAAGAAACAAAAACTAATGTGCGCATAAGGAGAGCTGTCAGTCAGCATTCTACAGAATACTGAATGAGGAGTCTATCTTTAAAAAGAGGGCATTTTCTTTTATACCAAGACAAAGAGATGTTGATTCCTTTACAGGTTTGCATACAGAGTGGATCACAGCAGGTGGTGGGGAAGGCAAAGGGACATTTGTCCTAAAACAGACTGATAATTGAATTTGGGGACATTATACAGTTCTTTGATCAAGAGGTTAGATACTTGATGATAATTGAATATAGAAATGTTTATTCAGAATCACAGCTGACCCCTGCTGGTGTTTCCTTGATCAATGAATCACAGCTGACCCCTGTGCTTGCCTTTTGTCAGACATGTGTATTGGTCTTGTTAAGAAAGACAAACATATTATTAAAGACAAATAAAATGAACAAAATTACAAGATGAATAAAGCAAATAGAAATTTCCTCTACAGACGTCTAGACAGGTGGAGGTAAACAGTAAACTCAGATACATTTATGAGATGTTCCTAATTAACTGGAAAACAGAATCGCCATGTTACAAAAGTGATGGCCACAATTCAGACTTTAATTGCAGGCTATATTTTTATTTAGAAATAAAACATTGGTAAAGCATTGTTTTCTTCATTATAAGTAGTGAGTTCTAGTGAGGCAATTGTACAACACTTAACAAACCACTTGACTAGACAATTCGACAGAGGGTGCAAATGGATTTAATCTCCATTTGCATATAAGCAGAGATGGTCAGGTACTCACACACAGCAGAAAGAAGTTGTCAGCACAAGACAATGAATCAAATGAAATGCAGTTAATTTAACTACTTGTTATCAATAGCTGAGCCTTGAGCTAAATTCCTCGCAGCAAGTGCCTCAAAAAATCATGCCAATGCACCTGAGAAATATCCCATATGGATTAGACATTCTACATTAGATACTGAGAAACAGGCCATAGTGACCTGATGCCATTTTTAAACAACAAGCATATAGTGCAATCAAACCTAAAAATGTTGATGATTAGAAGTTGATTTACAAAATAAAAGTTGTAGAAGTTGAGGCTGTAACTTAAATTCTAATATCTTTGATCGAAAAAGGGAAAAAGAGCAGCTCGTAAATCACCAGTTCTCCTGACGCTAAGGAGAAGTCCATCAGTGAAACTCCAAAGTTCTGTAATCCACTGAGGTTGAGGACCCACAGCATTGGAGGACAGTAGAAATCCAAAAAGTCTATGTTGATAAATCCACAGTGAAAAGTAGTTTGCCCTCTGTAGTCCAAGGTTAGAGACGAGACCTTTTCACTGGAAAGTTCCTTGAAGTCCTCGATGTGATGTGCAGTAGGAACTCCTATCAAGGTGTCAAGTATTTACTATCCTCTGGGTTAGACTCGTTTTATTGCTTTTTGCTCTTTTTCTAGTCATATTTTCTCATGCACAGCTTTTATTTTTACCAGAAGTTTCCTACTTGTCAATAATATATAATCATAAATCCTGTTTTCTATAGCTCTCTGCTCTCCCTTAAAACCTTATGAGTTTACTTCTAATACACTTTTAATCACATTATTAATCATGTAACATTTCATTTTAACAATTTATTGTATAATGCTGCAGAAAATTATTAAATCGTTCCATGAGTAAATATTGATTTTTTTTTTTTTTAACACTGGGCTTTTCAACTGGACTGATGGCAGAGTCTTAGTCCTTTTATGATTCTACCAACCCAGAAAAACCCACAAACCAACCAATCAACCCACTAAAAAGACAAAAAAAAAAAAAAACAGTCAGCCCACCCCCAACCACCCAACTCATTTGTGGTTCTTATGGTCTTTACCATCAGCGTGGCTATTATTGCGCTTATAGAGCTTCCGACAATAATGAAGCAAACAGTAAACCAACAAACCAATGAACAAGGCAACAAAAGAAAGCCAGGCAACAAACCAACCCATCCACCAACCAAACCACCAACTTGCCCAACCAAACAACCTGCCAGACCAACCAAACGACCAGCCCATTGACCAACCAAAAAACCCACCCATCAGCCAACCAACCCACCCACTCACCCAAGCGGCCACGGAGCCTATCACCCGACAAATGCAGCTCACCAACCAACCAATCCACCCACTCACCCAACTGCCCAATAAGCCTAACAACCCAGAGAAATAACTCACCAGAGAACCAACCAACTCACCCACCGAACTGGCCAACAAATCTAACAACCAACTACAACAATCAACAAGTGAAAAACCAGTCAACTCACTCAACCAACTGTCCAATGAGCCTAACAAACCAATAAAGCAATCCACCGGTGAACCAAGGCAGTGACTCACCCAACTGTCTGGTGATACTAACAAACCAACCCAACCAAGGCAACCAACCAAACTAATGACCAAACCAACAGACCCTCCCACCCACCAGCCACCTGATCTATTTACCCAACGACTCAACCAGTCAACCCACACACTCACCTGACTGGCCATCCGATTAACCACACAAACAACCAACTGACCAAACCAAGTGTTAAACAAATCAGTCAACGCCCTCACCAACCAGCTCGGCAACCTGTCTGAACCAGTTTTCTTAACTGACTCAACCACCTTCCGACTGTCCCACCAACCCGCATACCAAACCAGCAACACACCCAAAGGAATCAACCACCAGCCCACAACCAGCCAAACCAAACCCGTTAACAGCATTAACTGACCAACTGAAGCTTTCTTACCCAAATCGACCAACCTACTGAACGACCGATCAACCTCCTGACGAGCTGATGAAAACATCCTCCTGCATGAGGAAACAATGCGCCGCCTCCAAGGATCCATGAGGTTCTGGACCTGAAGGGGCCTGAAGGGGCCAGCAGACCAAACTCCTGCTTCCAAGATATATGTTCCTGAGGTGAAACTCAGCAGGCAGCGCCACTGAGACTGTTTTTAATTCTTCAAGTCTGAAGCTGCTGAAAAAAGAAAAAGAATTCTGAAATGTTGGACTTTGAAGTTCACTGTTCAGATCCAGGTGCAGATCTGCTCAAAACCAGATGTGGGAGATGTACTCTTCTCCTGGGTATCGCAGCTCCTGGACCAGAACCAGGGAGTTGGGCTTCTTTCTGAAGTCCAACGGGAAGTCCTCGTTCAGTTAGAGACCATCGCTGACAGAGTCCAGATCTCCACCGATCCAACCCTGAAAATAAGATTTATTATTATTCCGTTTTTAATTATTTTTTTAACAACTGTCTGCATATATATTGATGGTTGGTGCCAGACTCTGATAAAACCTGGATATTTACACACTTTAATCAGGTTTCTTGTGCGTCAGTGTCAGTGATAATGAGTGTGTCCTTCACCCTTTGTTGAATCTAACATCTTTATTAAGTTCTAAAACCTTGATTACAGGCTGGACCACAGTCGGTCCTGGTGTGGTGGACCAGTATCATGCAGCAGACCTCCACCAGAGACCACAACCACATCTACAGGCTGGACCACAGTTGGTCCTGGTGTGGTGGACCAGTATCATGCAGCAGACCTCCACCAGAGACCACAACCACATCTACAGGCCGGACCACAGTCGGTCCTGTTGTGTTGGACCAGTATCATGCAGCAGACCTCCACCAGAGACCACAACCACATCTACAGGCTGGACCACAGTCGGTCCTGGTGTGGTGGACCAGTATCATGCAGCAGACCTCCACCAGAGACCACAACCACATCTACAGGCTGGACCACAGTCGGTCCTGGTGTGGTGGACCAGTATCATGCAGCAGACCTCCACCAGAGACCACAACCACATCTACAGGCTGGACCACAGTCGGTCCTGGTGTGGTGGACCAGTATCATGCAGCAGACCTCCACCAGAGACCACAACCACATCTACAGGCTGGACCACAGTTGGTCCTGGTGTGGTGGACCAGTATCATGCAGCAGACCTCCACCAGAGACCACAACCACATCTACTGGCTGGACCACAGTTGGTCCTGGTGTGGTGGACCAGTATCATGCAGCAGACCTCCACCAGAGACCACAACGACATCTACAGGCTGGACCACAGTCGGTCCTGGTGTGGTGGACCAGTATCATGCAGCAGACCTCCACCAGAGACCACAACCACATCTACTGGCTGGACCACAGTCGGTCCTGGTGTGGTGGACCAGTATCATGCAGCAGACCTCCACCAGAGACCACAACCACGTCTACTGGCTGGTGCTAAGGGTAGTGCTGGGCGGTATGACCAAGAATGTATATCACGGTATTTTTCAAAATTATATCAGTTTCACGGTATATCACAGTATTTTTTTAAAGGTACAACTGGGTGTTAACCACATTTTCTAATCATTTAGAGAGGAATTGCTGCAGTAAATTGGCTTAGAATGACCTATTTTACTGTCACGAGGAGTGAATATTGTAGAAAAACATTCATATCCTCACTAGTATTAATACAGGTTTGCATGGCCTCACAAAATGATACTATTTACAAAGAGGTGGCACTCATTATTCTGATTAAGTGAAGGAATCAGAATGCATGATAGTTGCAGTTAAAATACAGAACCCTTTTATTTTTCAGATTTTGCAAACAACTTGAAAAAATATTTTGTAAAAAATCAACATTAACTGCACAATGTAAACAACGTTCTTGAGATATTTCAACAAATAAATAGTAAACAAAGTATGCAACTTGCAATATTCAAGTTTCGGGAAAAAAAAGGATTATCTTGTAGCAGCATATAAACATTATTCACACAGATTGCTGGTGTTTCCTCCCGCGGCTACAACTTTAGCTCGGCAACATTTGCAGATTATTTAAGTTTGTTGGACGTCGTCTTTTTTAAATCCTAAGAACTTCCACGCGACAGACACGGCTCCTCGTTTAGGAAGAAGTTCTTCAGTCTCATGTTGCCGTTCTGGAGATTCCACTTCGGGACTTTCTCTGTTTGCAGCCATCACCGTTTAACCATAAACTAGTAGCGTGTTGCGCCTCCAGTGCAACTGCAAAACAGTCCCCTGACAAACAATGTTCTGCTGCACTTACGTTCTGCCGCGCGGCGTTCCCTACGTTGTGTACGCTACAGTACATACTCACCGGTATTACGGTATATGAAAAATTCATATCATAAGAAAAATAAACACCGGTATTCGGTATGAACCGGTATACCGCCCAGTACTAGCTGAGGGGTAGAACAGACCAGGAGCACTGCACCGGTCCCCAGATCCTCCCCGAGCAGGTCCACACTGCGGTGCCTGGAGACTCTGACCAGAACCCTAGTGTGTGTGGAGGTGAGATTTAGGTTGTTTTCTAATTACTGGAACTAGAAAACAGCAGTGCTACCAGTCCTGCTGTGTGACCCCCAACTAAGTGAATAAGGGTGATTTATATTATTCAACCACTATAACTTCTAATTTGAGTTTCTAAACATTTTCAGATAGACACCAAATTATCATCAAAATTCACGCTCAGTGACAATTTTCATATTTTAGGGCTTACGTTAATGGGCGGGGCCTAATGACTCAGCAGCGCCCCCTAGAGTCATCCCCAGGTCCACATTTCCCCTGTTATAATACTGCATGTTTGATAAAACACCACATTGATTAAATTTTCTTTTGGGCGAAATGGGTGTGGCTTAATGGCATGTATCTCATGAAGACAAAAGAAAAAAAAAGATTTTCTGGAGCCAAATCTTAAACAGGAAGTCCTATTTCCATAGAAATATCAACACTTGGCACTTTTATCTGATAAGACCTTGTGGTTGTGGTGGTGCAGCAAAAATGCTGCTACACTGGCAAACAGGCAGTTTTATACTTGTTCAAACTCGACTTTAATGCTGGCAACAGTAAAAGACTTGTCTTACCTGATGGTCCGTTGTTCGTCCCTTTACCAAACGTAAGATTGCAGCTCTGGGCTCACTGGCGAAGAACCAACTCAAGTATCGCTGGGACTCGAGCCAGAACACACCAACAGTCTGCAGGAGGAAGAAATGCGTTTAAATTTCTCTTTAACACCTTCAACCCTACGGGAAGAACTTTTCTTCTCATGAACATGACTTTAAACGACTCCGTTAAAGATCTCGACATCTGAAGGGTCTTTGCAAATAAAACATTCATTTTTTAATCTATTTTTATGTTTGTGTACCTTTAATATTTTATATTTTTTGTTGCCCCTGATTGTAAATGTTTATATTATTTATTTTTATGTGAATTCTATTTTATTGAATACTTTTAATACTTTTCCATATTTTTTAAAGTGTCAAATTTTCATGTCTTTTCTTTTTATTTATTAGAACTGATTTGTTTATGTTTATTTATTCTCTACAGTCACACCAGAGTTTTATTTTTATTTTATTTTTTTACAGTTCATTTATTTTTACATGTCTTCTGGTTTAATCAGTCACATATTTGATTTGATTTATTTCTTTTTTTTTCATATTCCATCTGCTACTTGACGCTACACATTTTCTGGGACTAGATTTTCTAAATCTACATTTATGTGAATGAAGAATATGTTTGAACACCATATACTGTTTATAAATATATCCAAACTATAATTATAGAACATGTACAGTTATATACTATTATATATTACATCTGCATAGATACTCTATATGTGTGTGTGTGTGGACGATGTTTATAAGTGTAATAATTATATATATTTGTATTATATTTTAATAATTATTTATCTGGGTATATACATGAAATTATATCTATTTTATTGGAAACATATCTCACACGTTACCTGTCATATTGCATATTTACAAATACAAATATTAAATCTATTCAGTTACATAAAAGATAAAACACTTCAACAGTAGCTTCTGTAACATTTTTGTATAAATTGTATTTATATTTCATATATTCATTTTTAATTGATTACAAGTTTTTATTTTTATTCTATTTTAATCTACTTTTAATATTTCTTATGCGCTTTAATTATTTATCGATTTTTTTCATTAATTCTATATTATTTATTTTATATAACGTGATATATATTATATATATTATATATATATATATATATATATATATATATATATATATATATATATTATTCTACTTTTAATATGCTATTTTACAGATGTTGAGCATTTACTTTGAACTTGTTTTCCTTTATATTTGCACATATTATTATTATCATTATTTCTCTTCCTTTCGTATTTCTAGTAAATATTTGAGCGAGTGTATTTCTCTGTCATTACTTTGTTCCTGTCCTGTTCTTCTGCTGTTATGATTAAATTTCTCTGCTGTGGGATCTTAAGTCTGATTTTTCCTCCAACAGCTCCTAGATCTCAGATCTTCTGTGATTGTTCCAGCTCAGCATCAGTTCCGTTAAATAAACTTACCAGAAACGGAGGGGGGGTCTCCACGTCTGAGACTCCAGGCGTCAGAATCAGCAGGTAGAAGACTCAGGACAGACTTTCAGACTCTCTCTTTGTCTCCAGGTCTGAACAATGAACAGGAGCAGAAGCTGTGAAGAGTTCCCTGGAAACCAAGCAGGAAGTTGGCTGTGGAGTTCCAGAGGAATGAAGTTTGGTGAGTAACAACTGAGCTGCTTCAACATGTGAATTTCTCATGAATGTTTGTAAAAGACAGCAACTCAATCCATCAAACAGGAAAGTGACAGAAGTAAACCTGCTCAGGCCTCCATCCTGGACCGAACTCAGATGTTTGTGGACAGAAACGGTTCCTGGTTCCAGCAGTTCAGTCTCATCTCAACCAGCCTTGTTCACTCTGAAGAAACATCTTTGAATCAGATCTGAAGCTTCAGAGAAACTGATTCAGATCCAAGAACCCAGTTCCTTTTCATTTCCAGAGAAACGTCCCACAGATGTCAGTTTCATGGCACTTGCACCAACCAGTTCTTCAGCTTCTTCTTCTGTCTGATTTAAAACCACAGCTTCAGAAAAACATCAGCTTTCTCAGCAGGGCTGGTTCCAACTTTTTGGGGAGGGCCCAGTGCTGGATTAGAGCCCCCTCTTTTTTTTAACTCCAGTGTGAAGCAGGAGTTCAAACCCTGTAGATAATCTCTTTAATCCCTTTCACTTTGAAAAGAAAACAGGCCAGATTTGTGAACTAACCCCCTAGTGGCTACAGCAGGTCTTCACATCTGCTCAATCCGCATATAACAATAAACAGTTCTTAAAACCAACCTGAGGAACCCAACAGATCTCATCGGATCCTCACAGTCCCACTTCAGCAACCACGAGGCCACAGTGGGAAGAAGAAACCTCCATCAGAATCAGAGTCAGTGAGAAGGTCCGTCTATCTGGACTGGTTCTGAGATAATAAGACACCAAAAAAACATGGAGAGACTGGACTTGTTGCTGGTAACAGTCTGGATGATAATCTGCCTCTCTGGTCCAGAGTGTGGGTTCGGGTTCGGGTTAGGGTGGCGACGTCATGGGCTCTGTGGGTGTTTCTGTGGGTGATATATGCGCTGTGGCCAGTTGTTCGTCACCACACACTTTTGTTCGGTTCTACCGATCGGATGTGACGGCCCCCTGTGTGGCTCACTCTGTTCCAGGGCCGGAGTGGGCCCTTTTCTCAGTCCGGGAATTTAATTCAAATTCAGGCCACTCTGATACGGAGGACAAATTTGAGTACATAGAAAAAGATAAAACAAAAAACAATTCTCTCACAATGCCTTTTATTTTATTTAGATTATGGCATACAATTATTCACGCCCCTTTAACAATGTATAATTGAAATTCAAATAAAATAAAGATAATGATAAAGAAGTCCTTTCACAAATCAAAGTTCCTTTACATAACTTCTGTTGTTCTTCTGTATGCCATATTTTACATCATAAACGTCTATCTTGACTAACTCTCTTCCTCTACCTGGCCCTTCAGTAGTCCTGCCCTCATCTGGATCATCAGTAGTGGAAATGGTCTGCTGCTTCGACGCTAGAAAACATTCCATAACAATAAAAAAGATATTTAATATTGAGTTGATAACAGTGTGCGCACCTCCCTCTTAGCATCTGACTTCACAGGCCTATAATAACAATTAAAAAGTAATGTAGGTTACATAGACAATTATTGATTAAACAGTGGTGAGCTATTTCATTTGGTCTTATTTTGATGCGTTTTCAACAGTTAGTTCATTTAAATCCTGCTACCTGTTTCCTCTGTGGTCCTGGTTTCTCCATGACTGCATTCGCCTTCAGGCACCTGATCTTCTGAGGCTACACAAACATTTCATTTAGGGCAGGGGTTTTCAAAGTGTGGGAACACACACACACACACCTTTTAACATCTGTATGTTTTCAACACATATTTTTAACATATTTCTGCACGCGCTCGTTTGGATGCGTTTAAGTGCCCGAGTGTGTGTGCGCGCGCAGTAAACAGCGCCGCCAAGTCACGGCACGTCAGGCATCCTCTCCGCAGCTGCGCTCAGCAGATGCAGGAGGGTCGACTGATGGTACAGAAAAGATGTTGTTACATCAGAAAAGTAGCCAGGGCTTTTTTATAAAGCTGTGCGTCCTGGCACCGGCGTAGCACCGCCGTGCGCCCTCTAAGTGGAGATGGAACCTGATTTTTTTTTTTTTTTATGAGAAACAGAGCACTCAAATGTTATCTGTTTTTTTTTTTTTAGACCTAATCCTGAAAGTGAAATCTTTTGGGCTCCATTTAATCTTTAAATAAATATTCTGAACATCTTCAGCCAAAAAGGCATTTTTCATTTAATATTTTAACAGTCCAGGACGTTTCATGGTCAAAAACCTGGAATTAAAAATGCATTTAAAGCATACATAAAAGAATTTATACGACATGCCAAGCTTTGACTATCAAAAATCTAATTTTACAACTGTGAAGTGAAAGTTTCTCGTTTTTTTTCTCCACATTTTTGTTTGAAGTGAAGCGACTTTAATCAGTAAAGCTCAGAGCATCAACTTACCTGAGTCCACAATAGTGACCACAAGACAGACCAAAGCCTGGTAGATCCACACGTTAGTCCTCATGGCTGGGTTTGGGTTCGGGTGTGAAGCAGGTTAGGATCCGGATTAAGTTAAAGTCCAGAGAGGCTGATGATCTGCAGGAGACTCGCCTTCCTTCACGCAGATGCCACTTTTCCAAGAAACCACGCGCGTCCTCAGCCATGGACGTACTGCCTCTTTGTTTACTCGGGCTCGGGCTCGGGCTCCGCAAGAGGAAAACGAAGAGGGGGAAACGAGCCGGTGTGCTGTGGAGAACCCGCCAGAGACACAACAAACCCACTCTCCCGACGATTCTGCTTGCAAACGTCCAGTCCCTGCGGAATAAACTGGATGACCTGCGCGCACGGATATCTTTTGAACGGGACGTGAGGAGCTGCTGTGTCTTTGCCTTCACCGAGTCATGGCTGGACTCGTCGGTCCCCGACTGCGCCATAACCCCGGATAACTTCACCATCTACAGACAGGACAGGACGGAGGATTCAGGCAAGTCGTGTGGAGGGGGTGTGTGCTTTATGGTTAACTCTTTGTGGGCAACAGATGCACGCGTTTTAACATCCCACTGCTCTCCCGTCCTGGAGCTGCTAACCATCAAAGTCAGGCCCTTCTACCTACCAAGAGAACTGTGTGCTGTTATCCTCACTGTTGTCTACATCCCCCCCCCCAAGCTGCCAAAAACACAAGCCCTGGAAGAACTGTATGGGATTATAAACGGACTTGAAAATTCACACCCTGATGCAGCTTTCATTGTTCTGGGAGACTTCAACAGAGCAAATATGAGGACTGTATTACCAAAATACCACCAGCACATAAACATTCCCACCAGAGGTGAGCAGACACTGGACCATTGTTACACAACCATTCAAAGACTGCTACAAACCCCTCCCCCGACCAGCCTTTGATAAATCGGACCACAGTGCCATCCTGCTGCTGCCGGCCTACAAACAAAGGCTAAAAAACAGGAAAAACCAGTCTCCAGGCTAACACATAAGTGGAGCAACACATCCGACGAGGTCCTCCAAGACTGCTTTGAGACAACTGACTGGCAGATGTTTGCAGACGCAGCTGATGGAGACATCAATGCATACACAGACTCTGTCATAGGCTACATAGGGAAGTGCATTGATGACATCGTGCCTAAAATCTCCATCTGCACTTACCCTAACAAGAAACCCTGGGATGGACCAGTGGTGCGTGTTAAACTAAACGCTCGCACCGCTGCCTTCAACTCAGGAGACCCAGAAGCCTACAAAGCAGCCAAATATGACCTCAGGAGGACCATCAAAGCTTCTAAGAGGGAAACAGGAGGAGAGTGGAGTCTGCCCAGCTGAGCCACGACTCCAGACGTGTGTGGCAGGGACTACGCTGCATCACCGACTACAGGGGGAGGAGCAGGCCAGTGGAACTGTCCAGCGCATCATTCCCAGACGAGCTAAACACCTTCTACGCCCGGTTTGATGCAAACAACACCACGCCTGCCTCCAGACCACAGGTGAGCAGTGAGGACGCCGTGCTCCACCTGGACACAGCCACAGTCAGACAGGCATTCAGGAAGGTGAACCCCCGCAAAGCACCAGGGCCCGACGGCATCCCCGGACGGGTGCTGAGAGCCTGCTCCAGCCAGCTAGCCGAGGTGTTCACCAACATCTTCAACCTGTCCCTGAGCCAGTCGACTGTGCCCCACCATCTTCAAGACCTCCACTGTAGTTCCCATCCCAAAGACCCCCACAGCATCATGCCCAAATGACTTCCGCCGACTTCCGCCCATAGCACTCACATCAGTCATCATGAAGTGTTTTGAGAAACTCATCCAGAAACACATCAGCAGCTCTCTCCCCCCCACCCTGGACCCGCTGCAGTTTGCATACAGAGCAAAGAGGTCCACAGACGACGCCATTGCTCTTGCAGTTCACACCTCTCTCAGCCATGTAGAGAGAAGTAACACCTACGTGAGAATGCTATTCATTGACTACAGCTCAGCATTCAACACCATCATCCCCTCCAAACTGGTCTCCAAGCTCACTGCCCTGGGCCTGGGGGGCCCCATCTGCAGCTGGATTTGGGACTTCCTCACCAACAGACCGCAGGCAGTGAGAATCGGCAGCCACCTCTCCTCCACACGTGTCCTCAGCACCGGCACACCGCAGGGCTGCGTTCTCAGTCCACTACTCTACTCCCTCTTCACCCACGACTGCACCGCCAGGCACAGCTCCAACACCATCCTGAAGTTTGCTGACGACACCACCATCCTGGGCCTCATCACCAACAACGACGAGAGAGCCTACAGAGACGAGATCTACCAACTAACAGCTGGTGCCAGGAGAACAACCTCTCTCTGAATGTCAGCAAAACCAAGGAGATGATCGTGGACTTCAGGAGGCAGCGGACGGACTGACCAGCACCCCCCCATCTACATCAACAACGCTGAGGTGGAGCAGGTCAGCAGCTTCAAGTTCCTGGGCGTCCACATCACTGAGGATCTGTCCTGGTCACTTCACACAGACACTGTGGTGAAGAAGCCCGGCAGCGACTCTACTTCCTGAGGAAGCTGAGGAAGTTTGGCATGAACACCAGCATCCTCACCAACTTCTACAGGTGCACCATCGAGAGTCTGCTGACGGGCTGCATCACAGTGTGGTATGGGAACTGCACTGCCCAGAGCCGCAAAGCACTACAGAGGGTGGTGCGAGCGGCAGAGGACATCACAGGCAGCAGCCTCCCTCCATCCAGGACATTTACCCACGCAGGGGTCTGCGTGAGGCGCAGATCATCACCAAAGACCACACACATCCAGCACATGGACTTTTCCGTCCGCTACCATCTGGCAGACGGCACAGGAGCCTGCCCGCCCGCACAAAAAGACTGAGGGACAGCTACTACCCCCAGGCCGTCAGGTTACTCAACTCCAGGTAGCCACCTTCACTCTGCCATAAAGACTCACTACCTCTATTCCATATTCTGTCATCAACCGCTGCTATAGACAATGTGCAATACCCCACTATGTGCAATATACCGTATTCATGTGCAATGATTGTATACACACACCCTTCCCATGCACCTTACACTACGACACTTTAGTTAATGTTGACACTCTAATATCTTTTTTTTCTATTGTATATTGCCTGTATATTTTTTGAAAATGCTATATATCTAATTTTGTTAGGATCCACTCGGTGTATAGTGTACCACTCTGTGTATATTGTGTCTCATATTATCATTACTAGCACTATTATCATTATCATATTATATATACATATCATATACATAGTTATATACGTATTTATATTATAGAATTTACAATCATATTTCCATATCTTATGCGTACTGAGTATCTGTACTATACTATATCACATTATATATACACTTACATTAACCTATACTTATATTATCATTATTGTTATTACTATTATATTATATTATATTATATTACACATTGTGACCCACTGTACACTTACCGCATATGCTTGAAATTTTTATTTTTCACTGCATTATTTGTCGGAATTCTCTACTGTGTAGAGTGTACTGTACTTTTATCTTACTCTTTTTATCCGGTTTTTCCCTGGCGAGTCACGAGCGGTTCTTTCTCCCCGCAAGCATTTCATTGCATCCTTGACCCTGTGTTAACTATGCATATGACAAATAAAGCCTTGAATCTTGAATCTTGAATCTTGGTTCAAGCCCCTTAAAACTAAAGCTTACCGTTACGATGCTTCGGTTGCCTTGGTAGTCACAGTGCCAAACGCCTCGATGACTTTCTTCTGTGACCGCAATTCATTAAGTTTCAAAACTAATAGTTTTCAAAACAAAACTATTTAAATTCGACATAACAATACAATCAAAATTAGATTAAAAATATCTCACATCATGACTGTGTTTTAAAAGCCAGTCTAAATGAATAAGTTTTAAGCCTGGATTTAAAAAGCCCAAAGTCAGTGATGGTGCACATTTGAGGGGGCAGCTTATTCCAGAGTCTGGGTCCAGCAACTGAGAAGACCCGATCACCCCAGAGTTTAGTCCTGGTTCTGGGGTAATCTGGCCCCGGTAACTGAGAAGACCCGATCACCCCAGAGTTTAGTCCTGGTTCTGGGGTAATCTGGCCCCGGTAACTGAGAAGACCCGATCACCCCAGAGTTTAGTCCTGGTTCTGGGGACTTCCAGCAAGAGCCGGTTTGAGGACCGTAAGGCTCTAGTAGGGTTCTGAACACACACTTTTTCACATAAATAAGGAGGGGCAAGGCCATTAAGGGCTTTAAAAACAAAGATTAACATTTTAAACTCTATTCTAAAAGAAACAGGAAGCCGGTGAAGAGCAGATAAAACTGTGGTGACGTGTTCCTGATGTAGAGTGTTAGTTAAAAAGCGTGCAGCGGCGTTCTGGACCAGCTGAAGACGGCTAAGTAAAGACTTGGAGACACCAACATACAGTGTATTACAATAATCAGTTTGTGAGCTTATAAACACATGAATTGGTTTTTTCCAAGTCTGGACGATTTAAAAATTGCTTTACTTTGTTAAAACCCATAACTGATAACCGGATCTTAATCCCATTGAGAACTTGTGGACAATCAAAAACCCACAAATTCTGACAAACTCCAAGCATTGATTATGCAAGAATGGACTGAGATCAGTCAGGATTTGGTCCAGAAGTTGATTAACAGCATGCCAGGGAGAACTGCAGCAGAGGTCTTGAAAAAAAAGAAGGGTGAGCACTGAAAATATTGACTTATTGCATGAATTATGTGTAATTCTCAATAAAAGCTTTTGAAACTGATAAAATGCTTCTAATTGTATTTCATTATAACATAGAAACACCTGATTAAAAACATATAAAAACTCTGAAGCAGCAGCAGATTTAAAACACATGGATCATTTTACAAACCTGTGCAACATTTGTGTGACGTGATAAATTCAATAAAAGCCCACAGATGTCTCATTTTTATGCGTTTTATTGAACACGTAAATGCCCGTGACACTATGATGTGAGTTAAAGATGAGTCCTGAATGCCTGGGTGGGGTGGGCCGTTAAAGTTACGCAATCTGCCAAACGTCAGAACAACATGAGGCAACAGCTCTGCAGTCTGACCCACATATAAACGCTGGTTTCATCGCTCATGTGAGCTGCAGGAGGTTTGAAGGTGAATAAACAACTCTTTTCTTTTTTCTTTAAACAGTATTCTTCACGTGGAGTGACTCATTCTTCAACAAATAAAGTGTTTATCTTTCTGTTTCCTGTCCTTAGTTTAAGGGGGATAATGTAGTTTCATGAACACTGTTAGGAGCAGTGGAAAGAACGTTCATGGCCACACATCCACCACACGTGGACCAGCTCTTCAGTTTCTCTGGGCCTTCACAGCGCCTGAAGTACTCCAAGTAAAAGCCAAAGGGGCCACATCCGGCCCGTTAGTCTGACGCAAACCAGGTGGTGAAGAAAACTGCAGTTCCTCAACCGCCCACACGTTCAGACTGGTAGAGTCCAGGTGGAAAACTAGCAGACTACAAGAGCGTCCACTTCTCTCTCGGGCTCTGACTTTTTTTTTGTTTTTTTTGACCTTCAAAGATGCTGAGTGGCTGCCTATTAGGGCTGTAGCGTTACACTAATATCACGATACGATACACGATATTCGGCTCACGATATGATATATGTCGATATTCATCTTACATCATTTTCTGAAAGATTTTAAAGGGACAAAGTGATTTTGGTGACATCTTGTGAGTGTTCCAATGACTTTGTTTGAGTAACTGAACTGAAAGCATCAATTACACATTATATGGCTGACAGGCAGCTTGAGATCTTTTAATGTCTGCACCAAGATGTTGCACATGTTCTATAGGTCTGTTGTTGAAAGTGCAATCAGCTTTGCAGCCATCTGCTGGGGCAGCAGCATCAGAACCAGAGACCTGAAGAGAATCAACAAACTGATCAGGAAAGCTGGATCTGTGCTGGGTGGAACTCTGGAGCTGATTGTTCAAAAAAAGAATGCTGCCACAAGATTGATGCTCTATGAAGATGATGGAGGACTCTTCACACCCTCTCCATGAAGATGATGGAGGACTCTTCATCTCTCCACGACACAGTGATCAAACAACAGAGTGTGTTCAGTGAGAGGCTTCTTCGGGTCCGTTGCAAGACGGAAAGATACAGAAGATCATTCCTGCCAGCAGCCATCAGCCTCCACAACAAGACATCCTACTATTATTATAATTAAATATTATTATTGCTGTCATTTATTTATTGTTGAAAAAAAAAGCCCTTACTACAATGTTGAATTTCCCTTCTGGGATTAATAAAGTATTCCTCATTTAATTTCATTTAATTTCATTTCTTTTTATTTCATTTCAAATGCTGGACAAAATGAATAAAAGATATATTGAGGAAAATAGTTTTATTTATTTAAACAGTGCAAATTGTTGCTTGCAAGCTTTTAAAGGTGGGACACGGGGGCTTTGGAAGAAGCTTAGAATATCGATACCCGCGGCTGCACTCTAAAAAATAAAACTCAAAGTTGTTGGCCATCCCGTATTTTTTCAGCTAACTAAACAAAAAAGGTTGAGTTGTGTTGAATACTTATCAACATAAACATATTTATTTCAACTATCTTTTTTTAGTTTGTTGGCTAAAGTTGGTCCAACTTAATAACTTGAGTTAGCAAACCTCAAAACTGTGCATTTGGGGTCTGGACAAGCTCTACAAAACTAGAGAACAAGAACTGAGGGGTCTCCAATGGATTTCTGCAGGGATTCAAGAACACCCACAGTTTCCATATGGTGCCGACATCTCTTCGAGACTTTTTACTCTCAAGGTGAGTATTTTGCTTAATATGGTATTAAAAGTCGGGGTTCACGCGTACAGATTATACTTAATTATACAGTGCCACCTCGACTTAGTAATGTATCAATTTGCGGGTTTTTGGAGAGATGAGCCACCTCTCAGTTGTTTTTTAGCTTTCAGTTGCGAGCTAAAGTTTGGGTTCCGAGCCAGGTATCCCACCGTTAAGTCACCGTAGCGACCACCACAGTAACCGCTGCAGCATGCGCCCAGCCCCCCGTGTCTCGCTCCATAGCTAGACAGCCATGCGCATTAGCAAGTGCATGGTGGATGTTCAAGATTCAAGATTCAAGATTCAAGTCTTTTTATTGTCATTATGCAGGCATAACGAAATTTTGCACGACTCCAGGCAGGCACACACATAAATATACACATAAAATACATGCATAAAGAAATCANCCTCTGATGTCTGGCTACGGCCGCGGTCTCGTGGCTGCTCACCTGCAGTGTGGGAGTCTGACCTGCGCTCCGGGGAACGCTCATAATGATTCCGGGGCGAACGCCATTGCCGTACTGGGGTACCGTCACGGTGATTTGGTGTGTCGAAGGTTTGGGGCGCTCCCTGATGCGCTCACGGTATTCTGGGGATGAATATCGGGGTCGCTCCGGGGTGTAGTCATAGCGACGATAGTATAGGCCCCCGTGGGGTCACTCCACTCCCTGTCCTCGTGATGACCACGCACCGGAAAAGGAGATGATGCCCTCCAATGTGCCCCGCTCGGCTCTCAGCCTGCGGTTCTCCTCATAGAGTTCTTTCATTTCAACCCAGACATCCTGCATCTCCTCTGTTAATTTACTCACAGCCACTTTTAAACTATCATCAGTGGTTACCACCTGTACAGGTTGAGTCACAGGTGATGAGAAGGGACTGCTCGCGGCCACAGTACAGTCTCTCTGGAGTGCCAGCCGAGCGTTCTCACACCGCTCAGCCACCTCCAGTGCCGTCTCCAGGTCTATAGCACCCTGCTCCAGGCACTTTGCTTTCAGTGCCGGGTCTAACCCGGCCAAGAAGCGACGAAATCTCTCCTCCTCATGGGCTGCGGCGCCGTAGTTAGGGAACGCCTCAGCCACCAACCGGCTCACGTCAGCGGCGTAGATCTCCAGGCTCTCCCCTGGTGCACGCAGACGGGCCGTCAGGCTAGCCCGAAACTGCTCCATCATCTGGCGCCGTCCAAATGCGATGGCGAGTCTGTCTTTCACAGCTGCGTAGTCGTCTTTCACCACCGCCGGGAGACTATCCCAAAGAAGGAACGCTGCTTTTGCCAGACGGGTTGGCAGGATCCGCACTAGCTCAGCATGGTAGTTGGCGTCCTCCCCCGTGGACGCACGGATCGCCACCTCCAGCTGCCTGGCCCAATTGGTGAAACTTTGCCCTCCTTCTCCAGTGAACGGGGCGGGAAGCTCCACTTTTACCCTCTGGTGGGTGAATGGCGAGCATACAGGCTGCTGGGCGGCACAAACTTGGGTTCTTCATCGCGCCACATCGTGATAGTGGTTGAAAAAAAACAACCCACTGTAGTCAAAACTGGTGCAAAAATCGGCGGGTATATATATATAAAACTAACGTGGACAGGTGCCACAACCTATCCTATCTAGACGGAACCACCGCGGACCTGCGGTTGCGGTGTTAACGGCTAAGCTACGCGGTCGGGCGGTGCTCCGTAGTCACACACGCTGCAGATGACAGTCACTATACACCAGCGGGGGCTTATGCGAATATCCCACCGCTGCCACCAATGTAGCCGAGCGGTTACTCACTGTATGGATGAGTGTGGACAAGAATGAGGGAGAAGCCAGGTCGGAACTCAGCCGTACACAGCACGGCTTCTTTTAATTAACGCTTCACCTTCCGTACAAAAGACCGGGGGGCGGAACTCGTCACCCCGACACTTCCGGGCCGCCAAAGGGGCGGGACTAACAGATTCATATTCATAACATATTGTAAAATAAAATCAGCAATTCAGTTTGCTACACTGGGTTTGGGTTTGGGTGTGAAGCAGGTTAGGATCCGGATTAAGTTAAAATCCAGAGAGGCTGATGATCTGCGGGAGACTCGCCTTCCTTCACGCAGATGCCACTTTTCCAAGAAACCACACGCGTCCTCGGTTCAACCCCCTTAAAACTAAAGCTTACCGGTACGATGCTTCGGTTGCCTTGGTAGTCACAGTGCCAAACGCCTCGATGACTTTCTTCTGTGACCGCAATTCATTAAGTTTCCGATCAAAAAACTCCCGCGGCTTGGTCGTTAAACTGTGGTGCTTGGTTTCAATATGACACCGGAGTTTACATGGTCGCGTACTGTCGTTAGCTAGCAGCTCTTTGCAGATAACACACTGTGGCAGCGGAGCATCGTCAGGACCAATACACGAAAAGCCAAACTTTCAATAATCAGGGTCATACTTCCTCCGGCACAGAGTCTGATCGCCCCAGACTCTGTGCCCTCTCTCACTTTCACTTGAGATACTAAAAATCGATCCATTTTGCCCTCGATGTTTACACTCTTTTTCTGTCTTTTCAGGTTTATTTTTTCTCCCGCCCCTCCCCTGAATCCCTCTGGCGCCCCCCAGGGGAGGCGCGCCTCACACTTTGAAAACTGCTGATTTAGGGGGTTCTTTATGTTGCTGAAAAACACACTTTATGTATTTATCTAGCCTATCCTTTCATTCACTTATTAATTTGTTTGCATATTTAATTATGATTTTGTTAAATTATCTGCACTATTTAATCTACACATATCATGGTTTTCTTCTGTAGACTATGCCATATTTTCCATCATAAACGTCTATCTTGACTAACTGTCTTCCTCTACCTGGCCCTTCAGCAGTCCTGCCCTCATCTGGATCATCAGTGGTTCTGGCATCCTGCGCTGATGCTACAAAACATTCCAGAACCATGAAAAAGACAGTTAACATTGAGTTGTTCATGTTTGCGCGCCTGTGGAAATGCACGATATGACAGCGAGACGAAATAGGCTACAGTTGCAGAGAAGCTAAGGCATGTAGAACGTGCACACTCTTGAGTAGCCTATTTTATTATTAGGCCTATTATTATTAAGAATCTCTTTTTTAATAACACCTGCCCCCACGTCCACAAACCAAGCGCAATATTGGTATACAGCACTTCTAAATAATGCAGCCTAAATAGCACGTTTGACATGCATTTAATACCCTAACAAATAGCCTGTTACACAGCCTGTTTAATATGTCTAATTGCGTAAACCTGTGCGCGTTGGTGCTAATACAGGCAGGCTACAAATAAACAACTACAACAACTCTGTTCATCAAAATGGTTAACTGGCATTTAAAGCAACAAGTTTTCGGTTCTTCTATGGAAATATGAATGCACTTTAAGCATAGATAATCCTATACCTACATTGTGACATTTGTAAGTTGACAGTTGTGACAGTTGCAAACGCTCACCACGTTATATGATAAAATTCACAACCAGGCCAATTATCCATCTCTCTTTCAGTAACCTACCAGCTTGTCTTGAGAAGATGTCAGTTAATTTGGCACATTTGGCCGCCGCCTCCTTTCTTTTTTTTATTTTAGCCCTCTCCGTTCCGCCCAGCCTCTT
The DNA here is from genome assembly GCA_018398805.1 of Hirundichthys speculiger. NCBI lineage: Eukaryota > Metazoa > Chordata > Actinopteri > Beloniformes > Exocoetidae > Hirundichthys > Hirundichthys speculiger. The sequence continues at coordinate 102,574 of JAGFBZ010000006.1, forward strand.
TCTGTTTCGCGCCAGTGTGATTTACAGTAAAGACGAGCCTTGGGCCAAACCACCTGAAACACGTGGGAGGGGTCGGGGGGAATTATGCTGCTTACATGCTAGTAGAACCACAGATTTTCTAGGAAGGGGCTGTGGACCCTATTTAATCCACTATGATGCAACGGGCGGTTGCAACTTAATTGATATTAATGCAAGAATAAGACAAAGAAGTGACAAAAAAAATAGTTAAAAAAAGTCGTCCCCGTGGTCCACATCGATGGTTTGGGCCGGGAAAGCTCCCGATCACTTTAATGTGCAGCCCGGCTTTGGGCATCAGCGAAGAGGAAAAACCTGGTTAACAGGGCTGAAAAACCTCCAGCACGACTCATGACTCACGGAGGAAAATGATGCAGCTTGTTGAATAAGATAATGTCTGACTGTGAAATTAAACTTGGCCTGTGTGAGAGAAAATCTCAGTAAGACATTATATCATTGATATTTCCCTGTGACACGTCAGATCAGGGAGCAGATGGTGGTTTTAAACAAAGAAAAAGAGAAAAGAAAGGAAAAAAAAACATGTTTGTGTCGAGTCACTTTGAAATGAGTCAAAGACCAATCAGGTTATGTAACTATGCAGGACAGAAGGCCCTAAACGAAAGGAAGGACTTCTCACTTCCTGTGGCTGCGTGAGACGATCAGCTTATCTGGAGGAAATGAAGCTGTAGACTCTAAATTTAGATCCGGTGTGATTTTCTGCTTTAATGTGAGGAACTATGACAGTTAACAGAGTCGTATCTGTGTATGTGTAATGATTACTTTCAAGAATACTTTCTTTTTCCTTTCGTGGGGACACAGCATCATCTGGTGGTCAGATATGGACGGTACCGCCTTAAAGCTCCCAGACGTATATTATTATGTACAGTCATGGCCAAAAGTTTTTAGAATGACACAAATATTACATTTTCACAAAGTCTTGCTCTTTCAGTTTCTATAATGGCAATGTGCATATACAGTGATCCCTTATTTTTCGCGGTTAATGGGAGCCGGCACCCCCCCGCAAAGATTAAAATCGGCGAAACTGGAGCCCCCCGAGCCTAAATAATGTGTTTAAAATATGTTTAAACACCGAAAAAAAAGAAGCGAGGCACTGCAGGAAACGTTTTCGTTCTGCCGTCCCAGGACACACACACACTACATTACCCATAAGGCCACCTTCTTAAAGGGGCCAGGCTGGCTCACAACATTTCTTCGCAGTGAGAGAACGCGCACTACATCCTGTGATGTGTCCGTGATTTTTTTCTTGATTTTTTTATTATATTATATTATTCTGAAAAATCAGCAAATAACTAAAACCGCAGAACTTAAACCGCTAATAGGCGAGGGATCACTGTACTCCAGAATGAGGATTGATCAGCTCAACTGCAATTAATTGCAAAGTCCGTCTTTGCCTTGAAAATAAACTTTATCACCAAAAACACATTTCCACAGCAGTTCAGCCACAAAAGGACCAGCTAACATGAAAACAATGACACACAGGTGTCGCATGAACACAGGTGTGGGTGATGATGAGGACAAAGCTGGAGATCAATCTGTCATGATTCAATCAATCAATCAACCAACTTTTATTTGTAGAGCCCTTTACAGCACACAAGGTGACAAAAGTACTTTCCATTAAAATCCACATTAAAACAAAACTATTTAAATTCGACATAACAATACAATTAAAATTAGATTAAAAATATCTCACATCATGACTGTGTTTTAAAAGCCAGTCTAAATAAATAAGTTTTAAGCCTGGATTTAAAAAGCCCAAAGTCAGTGATGGTGCACATTTGAGGGGGCAGCTTATTCCAGAGTCTGGGTCCAGCAACTGAGAAGACCCGATCACCCCAGAGTTTAGTCCTGGTTCTGGGGACTTCCAGCAAGAGCCGGTTTGAGGACCGTAAGGCTCTAGTAGGGTTCTGAACACACACTTTTTCACATAAATAAGGAGGGGCAAGGCCATTAAGGGCTTTAAAAACAAAGATTAACATTTTAAACTCTATTCTAAAAGAAACAGGAAGCCGGTGAAGAGCAGATAAAACTGTGGTGACGTGTTCCTGATGTAGAGTGTTAGTTAAAAAGCGTACAGCGGCGTTCTGGACCAGCTGAAGACGGCTAAGTAAAGACTTGGAGACACCAACATACAGTGTATTACAATAATCAGTTTGTGAGCTTATAAACACATGAATTGGTTTTTTCCAAGTCTGGACGATTTAAAAATTGCTTTACTTTTGTTAAAACCCATAACTGATAACCGGATCTTAATCCCATTGAGAACTTGTGGACAATCAAAAACCCACAAATTCTGACAAACTCCAAGCATTGATTATGCAAGAATGGACTGAGATCAGTCAGGATTTGGTCCAGAAGTTGATTAACAGCATGCCAGGGAGAACTGCAGAGGTCTTGAAAAAGAAGGGTGAGCACTGAAAATATTGACTTATTGCATGAATTATGTGTAATTCTCAATAAAAGCTTTTGAAACTGATAAAATGCTTCTAATTGTATTTCATTATAACATAGAAACACCTGATTAAAAACATATAAAAACTCTGAAGCAGCAGATTTAAAACACATGGATCATTTTACAAACCTGTGCAACATTTGTGTGACGTGATAAATTCAATAAAAGCCCACAGATGTCTCATTTTTATGCGTTTTATTGAACACGTAAGTGCCCGTGACACTATGATGTGAGTTAAAGATGAGTCCTGAATGCCTGGGTGGGGTGGGCCGTTAAAGTTACGCAATCTGCCAAACGTCAGAACAACATGAGGCAACAGCTCTGCAGTCTGACCCACATATAAACGCTGGTTTCATCGCTCATGTGAGCTGCAGGAGGTTTGAAGGTGAATAAACAACTCTTTTCTTTTTTCTTTAAACAGTATTCTTCACGTGGAGTGACTCATTCTTCAACAAAATAAAGTGTTTATCTTTCTGTTTCCTGTCCTTAGTTTAAGGGGGATAATGTAGTTTCATGAACACTGTTAGGAGCAGTGGAAAGAACGTTCATGGCCACACATCCACCACACGTGGACCAGCTCTTCAGTTTCTCTGGGCCTTCACAGCGCCTGAAGTACTCCACGTAAAAGCCAAAGGGGCCACATCCGGCCCGTTAGTCTGACGCAAACCAGGTGGTGAAGAAAACTGCAGTTCCTCAACCGCCCACACGTTCAGACCGGTAGAGTCCAGGTGGAAAACTAGCAGACTACAAGAGCGTCCACTTCTCTCTCGGGCTCTGACTTTTTTTTTGTTTTTTTTGACCTTCAAAGATGCTGAGTGGCTGCCTATTAGGGCTGTAGCGTTACACTAATATCACGATACGATACACGATATTCGGCTCACGATATGATATATGTCGATATTCATCTTACATCATTTTCTGAAAGATTTTAAAGGGACAAAGTGATTTTGGTGACATCTTGTGAGTGTTCCAATGACTTTGTTTGAGTAACTGAACTGAAAGCATCAATTACACATTATATGGCTGACAGGCAGCTTGAGATCTTTTAATGTCTGCACCAAGATGTTGCACATGTTCTATAAGTCTGTTGTTGAAAGTGCAATTAGCTTTGCAGCCATCTGCTGGGGCAGCAGCACCAGAACCAGAGACCTGAAGAGAATCAACAAACTGATCAGGAAAGCTGGATCTGTGCTGGGTGGAACTCTGGAGCTGATTGTTCAAAAAAGAATGCTGCACAAGTTGATGAAGATGATGGAGGACTCTTCACACCCTCTCCACGACACAGTGATCAAACAACAGTGTGTTCAGTGAGAGCCTTCTTCAGGTCCGTTGCAAGACGGAAAGATACAGAAGATCATTCCTGCCAGCAGCCATCAGCCTCCACAACAAGACATCCTACTATTATTAATTAAATATTATTATTGCTGTCATTTATTTATTGTTGAAAAAAAAAGCCCTTACTACAATGTTGAATTTCCCTTCTGGGATTAATAAAGTATTCCTCATTTCATTTCATTTAATTTCATTTCTTTTTATTTCATTTCAAATGCTGGACAAAATGAATAAAAGATATATTGAGGAAAATAGTTTTATTTATTTAAACAGTGCAAATTGTTGCTTGCAAAGCTTTTAAAGGTGGGACACGGGGGCTTTGGAAGAAGCTTAGAATATCGATACCCGCGGCTGCACTCTAAAAAATAAAACTCAAAGTTGTTGGCCATCCCGTATTTTTTCAGCTAACTAAACAAAAAAGGTTGAGTTGTGTTGAATACTTATCAACATATTTATTTCAACTATCTTTTTTTAGTTTGTTGGCTAAAGTTGGTCCAACTTAATAACTTGAGTTAGCAAACCTCAAAACTGTGCATTTGGGGTCTGGACAAGCTCTACAAAACTAAAGAACAAGAACTGAGGGTCTCCAATGGATTTCTGCAGGGATTCAAGAACACCCACAGTTTCCATATGGTGCCGACATCTCTTCGAGACTTTTTACTCTCAAGGTGAGTATTTTGCTTAATATGGTATTAAAAGTCGGGGTTCACGCGTACAGATTATACTTAATTATACAGTGCCACCTCGACTTAGTAATGTATCAATTTGCGAGTTTTTGGAGAGATGAGCCACCTCTCAGTTGTTTTTTAGCTTTCAGTTGCGAGCTAAAGTTTGGGTTCCGAGCCAGGTATCCCACCGTTAAGTCACCGTAGCGACCACCACAGTAACCGCTGCAGCATGCGCCCAGCCCCCCGTGTCTCGCTCCATAGCTAGACAGCCATGCGCATTAGCAAGTGCATGGTGGATGTTCAAGATTCAAGATTCAAGATTCAAGTCTTTTTATTGTCATTATGCAGGCATAACGAAATTTTGCACGACTCCAGGCAGGCACACACATAAATATACACATAAAATACATGCATAAAGAAATCACTCAGATAAATAAAAGTAAATATATACATATGCAAGATAAAAAACAACATTCTTTGTAGATGGTATTTACAGATTGTACATGTTTATTTACAGAGAACTGGCAGTGCAGGGGTTGGTGGGAGAGGTGGGTGGGAATGAAAATGGGGAGATAAAGTGCAACTTGGTGCAGGTCCTGATTGTGACACAGAGGTGTGAATCTGTGATGGAGGTAGGTGTGTGTGTTTGAGGGGGTGATTGTGTGGCTGTGGGGGGAGGGACCATGTTTAGAGTTCTGTGGGGGGGTGGGGATATGGTGGTTCACTGCAGGGGGGCTATGGCTTTCACAGCTCTGGGGAAGAAGCTGTCCCTGAGTCTTTTTGTGGTGGCTTTGATGTTTCTGTACCGCTTCCCTGATGGAAGCGGCACAAACAGTGCATTGCCCGGGTGGGTGGGATCGGCTGCCATGCGTCTGGCCCTCCTCTGGACTCGTGCAGTGTAGACCTGAGTCCAGATCTGGTAGATGGCAGCCCACAATCCCCTGTGCTGTTCTCACCACCCGGGCTAGGTCCTTTTTGGTCTGTGACGTGCAGCTGCCGTACCACACTGTCACACTGAGACACTGGATGCTCTCAATGGTTGCTCTGTAGAAGTTCATGAGCACCTGTGAAGAGAGTCCAGAGCGCTTCAGCTTCCTGAGGAAGAAGAGCCGTTGTTGGGCCTTCCTCACCAGGTGTGAAGTGTGAAGTGACCAGGAGAGGTCAGAGGAAATATGGATGCCCAGGAACTTGATGCTGTCTACACGCTCCACTGCCTCTCCATGTATGCAGAGAGGAGCGTGTTCAGTCTTCCTGGACCTCCTGTAATCCACAATGACCTCTTTTGTCTTGCTGGTGTTCAGGATGAGGTTATTCCTGCCACACCACTGTGTGAGCCTCTGGACCTCCTCTCTGTAGTGGGTCTCGTCGTTGTTGGATATGAGACCCACCACGGTGGTGTCATCCGCGAACTTCACAACCATGTTTGTGGAGTGGATGGCAGAGCAGTCCTGTGTGAAGAGGGTGAAGAGTGCAGGGCTGAGCACACAACCCTGCGGTGTCCCGGTGTTGAGGATCAGTGGAGCAGAAGTGTACTTCCCTATCCTCACCACCTGGGGCCTGTTGGTGAGGAAGTCAATGATCCAGGAACAGAGCGATGGTGATAAACCCAGGCTGTGGAGCTTCAGGGCCAACACGTCCGGGANAGAAGAGATAAAACAACTGCAGTTCCAACAACATATTATTTGAACATGGGACTGTATTTACTATATTTACTATAAACTAATTTCATTAAATTCATAATTAAAAATGTGAATAAGTTAAATTTTTTTGCTTTAAATTAATAATTTATGCAATATCTGGATGCTGTGAGGTGAACTATAATAATTTATAAGAAGTATGCCACATAGAAAATAATCTAGTGGTGAATAAATAACGTAGCATCTCTTTTTTTTTGCCCCCTTACTCTAATCTGTCATCTGATGCATATTTCAGTCGTGGTTAGGCACAGTTGAGATGTAGACTTTTTCACTCATGATTTTGTACTCAATATTAAGCTTAACATTTCTTTACAGACACAATGTTGATTGTGTTTATACTTGGCAGGTTATCACATCTGATTTTCAACCAAGCTTTGGACCAATATATTCTTTAGGTAAGTACATTTATCAAATAGATTCCTTACTGCCATGTTGATCTTGGAAGTCATGCAATGATCAGTTCAAATTTAACATTAATTTCATCAATAAACTGCCAATTCTGCCAAGGGAATGTAATCAAATTTAGGTGTGTGTGAGTGTGTGATACGTCTCTCAAGGTCTCACCATGGTCATTACCAAAGGATGGATCAAACTAAGAATGCTGAGCCTTTTTAAAAGTGTTCATAAAATCATCAGCAGGTTGCCAATAAGGTGGACTCATGATTTCCCAACACCTGTAGTGGTTTTAAGTGCCTGTATTGTATGATTCTATGTCACTGCTCTTCCTATGGGACAGTAACACCATATTAGCGTGTTTGAATAGCCTTACTCTCTTTTAGGAAAAGGGATTTTAATATTACATTCTCTCAAATTAAGTATTTTCAAGGAACAAACTTACAAAATATTTTTTTCTCTGGATGTAAAGTTTTTGGTGATGCGGTGACTGTAAAACACTTAAATTCATGTTTGATTAGCTGTCTTTTCTTCTTCTTCCCTTTTCTGTATTTGTTTGTCTAGTTTATGTGGCAGTGTAAAGACTGTGGTGCTGAAGTGTCTCGACGCTCAGAACTTCTTAAACATTACAGAGAAAGACACAGTCATTTTGGGCGTGGTCATCATAGTAAGTGTATACATCCAGATTGTCCATGCATCTTTAAGACTTGGAACTCACTTTTGACACACCTGTCAAGGAGTCATAGCAATGCCTTAAAGCACTATGACAAATTTACATTTTCCTGCCAACTATGTGGCTTTAGTGAACTTGGAACTAAGCGTGATTATTTTGTACATGTAAACCATCATCTAAAAAACAACGAGACTGTCAATTGTATGGATGATTAGCCTGAAATACAAAATGGCTAATTACCAGACAAAGATGCGGAACATTGGATGTCCTGAAAGTGAATGTTAATGCATTGAAAAATAAATCAAGGGATGAATGCTTCCCAGCCAAAAATGTAAAGAAAGCTAAAAAGGCAGAGGTCAACTATTGTCCTTCACACCCCACTGGCGAAACAGACGACAGGCTGGAAAACTTGCGAACTGAACTTTTGACTGATGTCAGACAAATAAACAGGGCATCAGATGTAAGAGAGAAGATGTCTAAAACTTTCTCCTACTGAAGAAAAGAAGTGGTGCATGGAAGTCCAGGTGCTAGAGAGATGAAAGTGAGGTGGCCTCCACTTTTCCATATCAGTGAGGTAAATACATGTTTGCTTCCATCCAGTGTGCCTCTTTTCATTGTGCATTTCAACTATGTGCTATGATTTCACTATGTGTATTACAATAATCACCATAATGTGAATAACTGAGCACAGTGTTTTTTGTCTTCTGCCAGTTTCTTTATGTGCAACAGATAAATGCTGAATTTCAGCGAATTACAACACATCCACTCGAGGTGACCTTCATGGCACGGTTGGACAGTGTTCAGCCTCAGCTGACATCAGTTTAGCAGAAAAAGGGAGGTGTCACCAGCCAGAAACTAGCCAAACATCTGCAGATCTTACAAGAGGTAGCTGTTCATTCATTGTTGTCTATATGTGTGCTTTAATATATTCTGTTTCAGTAAAGCATGGATCATTAATGTAAGACACATTTCCAAATAAATATTTTACATGTTTACATGCCATGATAGCAAAATCAGCCCTGCTTTCTCTGATGTGACAGTTAATGTACACCACCTGCACTGAGTAAGATTTTTGACCACGATTAGCACAGCGCTTTCATCCTATACAACCATACATGTCGCACATTGTAACCACACCACAATTATTCTGTAATCAAAGGAATAAGGTTATTTATAGTATAACCGTGGGTTGAAAAGTTCAGTTATTTTTGTAATGACTTAAGTGCCTGAAAATGTTTTTAATCAGTGGAATCTCTTCACACAGGCTACAAGTGATGTTCATTCAAAAAGCGCAGCAGTCCTTAGAGCACTCTGCCTCTACCTTGGTGAGGATGATGGACATCTGATCCATGAGTATATGGTAAGTTTAATGTTCTGAATGTAATTTGTATTTCAGATTCTAAAGTTGTCTGTCTTGTAGTTTTGGCTCCCCATTGGGTCTCTTCACTGTACAGCTGAGGTGTCTGTTGTATTTAAAAGAATAATTTGCTGTTAAAATGCACCATTATTGAATCTTTGACATGTAGTGATGTTTCTTGTGCTGCTTTACCTGTCCAAGTCAGTATAGTAAAATGTTTTGTTTCTGTTGCTTATATGATAGAGCCAGGCATAGAGTCAAAGCACAAAAGCCCACCTTGGAACACACAATGCCCATAAAACACTTGATGCACAAACAGACAGTTCCCTGATTGAAATTTGAAAATGTCTGTCGTGCAGATGTACAATGTATGGTAAAAAAAATGTTTATTTGTGGCAAAGCATTCTAATGTTTCTCTTTTCTCTTATTTACTTAAAATATGCAGGACATCGAAGAAAATGCCATCCCGACAGACATGCAGAAGTGACAGAAGTGGCATTTACGTCATCAGCAAGGAGATCCTGGACATCATGATGACGTTGGAATTTCTGTTGATGGAGAGATCATCCTGGACAACATTGGATCTGTAGCCCAGACATGCGCAGTGATGCTTGGAGTGATCTACGCATTGAACCTGGTCTACTCCAAGGAACTGAGACACTTTTATGAATTCATTCAAAAAGTACTCATTAATCAATCAATCAATCAATGTTTATTTGTAGAGCCCTTTTCAACACACAAGGTGACCAAAGTGCTTTCCATTAAAATCCGCATTAAAACATTAAAACATTAAAACAAAACACTTTAAAATCAACATAACAATATAATTAAAATTAAATTAAAAATATCTCACATCAATACTGTGTATTAAAAGCCAGTCTAAATAAATAGGTTTTAAGTCTGGATTTAAAAACCCCAAAGTCAGTGATAGTGCGCATTTCTGGGAGCAGCTTATTCCAGAGTCTGGGTCCAGCAACTGAGAAGGCCCGATCACCCCAGAGTTTAGTCCTGGTTCTGGGGACTTCCAGAAAGAGCTGGTTTGAGGACCGTAGACCTCTAGTGGAGTTCTGAACACGCACTTGTTCACATAAATAGAGAGGGGCAAGCCCATTGAGGGCTTTAAAAACAAAGATTAACATTTTAAAATCAATTCTAAAAGAAACAGGAAGCCAGTGAAGAGCAAATAAAACTGGAGTTATGTGTTCCTGACGTCGGGTATTAGTTAAAAAGCGTGCAGCGGCGTTCCGAACAAGCTGAAGACGGCCAAGTGACGACTTGGAGACACCAACATGGGAATGGATGGGGAAAAGCTTTCCCCCAAAGTCCTTGGACTAAAGAACAAAATCTGTGTTGGACTGTAGAAATTCTTCAGCCACAGTTGTTTTGTTTGGTGTTTTTGTGAATTGTGGACTGAATGGTTAATGTGATCTCAAAAACAGCATCACGAAGAGTTGGTGAGGACACTAGAACAAACAAACTCACTTCCTGGTAGTTATATGTGTTAGGGCAGTAAGGAAGGATCGCCTCTTGTCTGTTTCAGGCCAACATCCAAGAGAGTGACAGCATATTCACTTAAATGAATCCTATGATGCTCAACAAAGCCTTGTTTTATTATCAGTTCAATCGCCTCAGTGAAACAGCCTTTCGATAATATTGTAATTTCAGAGTCGGGCAACCTGTGTTTTGTTTTCCAGATGTGGCTCACTGTGTCTGGTTTGGGTTTTGAATGTTGCTGAAAATGTTTTCTTTTTTTTTTTTTTTTCCACTGGGTAATGTTCTCAATTGAAGGCATAGGTATATTTTTGTAAAAAAGCTGTAAAGTAAGCTCTACTAACTACCACTTTACATGTAACAGGGATAGAACTATTGTGCTGCAGAGTCTCTGATTAGGACACTACACAAAAGTGTCAGTTTATATTCTTCCTTCCATCCTCATGGTTGTGGTTGACAGTATCTGATTAGCGGGTTTCTGGTTCCTTGTGTTTGATCTCTTTAGTAGAGGCTTTTAAAATGTAAAGGTTAAAAGCTAAAACAAGTATGCACTTTCCATTTCACAGGTTCTTGTCTTATAAGAAGTATTGTACATGCTGAGAGCAAGTGTTGCCTTCTGTCTAGTCGCATATCAGGAGACTACTTTAACACATGTCAAGTTTATTCTTTTTTAATGGTTGCACAGTCAGCAACATTTTTTTTTCTTTTGCAAATAGATGAATGTATCTGTTAAAGTTAACAGCATTGCTATCTATGCACTGTGTATTTTACAGTTTTTCATGTCATGTTTTTCAAAAATATTCTTGGGCCATTAGACTGCTCTGATGTGAGATTTGTACCATATTAAAGTTGGTTGTCTAAACATATTTTGTGGTTCTGTGGTCCATTTTTTGTGGTCCATTTTTTTCATGGACTGCACTGAAAAAAATGTGGAGTGATATTTACTTAAGAAAACTTAGGAAAGTTTTTGCACTTAGAAATTGCAAGTAAATTCTACAAGGGCGATCATCAAGTAAACTTTACTTGCAGATATCAGTTTATTTTACTCGCAAACCTCAGGTAATTTACTGTTGATTATTAATATAGTCATTGAATTTTACTCTCTCCTTCTTTGTAAGTTTTACTTAGACTCTGACTGCTTCAAACTGAAAAATCTCACCTAAAATCAATGGCTTTTTAATGTAATTTTAAAATACTTTTTTAAACTTTTATTTATGAACTATAAATGAGTAACATTTACACAAGATTTTACATAGTTTTTCTGCAGTTTTAACTGCCTAAATTTGTTCATAATATTGTTTATTGAAACAATGACTTAAAAAATGAGGCAACTGTTTTAATTTAAAACCTTTATTTTTCTTAAGTGAAAAAATAAATATATTTTTTTTCAATAAAACATTGCTCAACAGGGTTTGCATTGCAAAACAAGGTATATTTCACCCTGAAAAAAAAAAATTGACATGCTTTGAAAACTTAAGTGTAGACATGATGTTTCACTTTAAAGAACAGTGTTTGCTTTTAGAAGGTTATGATACAGAAAACATATGTTTAGAACCTCAGGGCAGAGCATCTTGACACTAAAAAGTGCCATATTTCCTCCTTTTCAAGCCCACACTCACATCCGTGACCCATTAAAATGGTTCCACGATCAGTTGAGAACCTCTGGTTTAACTTTGTTTGTTACAGTGGAACAAGTTGAAATACAAATTAGAACTTAAAAACTGCAGAAAAAGAACACAGACAAATAGCGACAAACAACTGTGGCCCTTTTTTCTTTTAGTACCCTCTTTGAAGGGACAACTTTTGGGTCAAACATGTGGACTCAAGCTATAAGTTTGTTTCGCAGAGACAGAGTTTTGGGGACATCTTAAGGACATCAAGCCTTAGAAGAAGCTTTTGAAACACTTCAAAAGTGTACTTCATTTTTGGTGGGTAACTCAAGTTCATGGCATAAATTATGCCCATCAGCAGGAGACAGGCCTTTGCAACACTTCTACAGTTGTCAAGTACCTCAGTCCCCTCAACGACAATCGACACGGATGCATCTTCATCTTTTTTTTTAATCTGGAAAAAAACAGACAGAAAAAAAAAATCAAACCTAATCTGAACTAGATTTTCATATCAGTATAAAAGTCAACTTAAAACAAAGAATGAGAGGTAAGTAAGGTTTAAGATTTACCTTACATTAGCCGTTCAAATCAAATACTGTAGTAGGAGAACTTTCCCAGCGGAGGCTGTAAAATACAAAGAAATATAATATTTAAAGCATCATACTCAAAAGTTACTTTAATGCCAGGGATAATGGAGAAGTCACATTTCTTGGGCTATATTCATATCACTAGAATAACATAAGATTGTCCTTTCAACTTTGTGTACATTGAACTTTATGCATCACAATAAATAACTTCAAAATTCTAAATATATTCTGCTTCATTTCAATTTGGAATGGTAGCTATAAATTCTGTGATGAGGGTAAACCTCATATAACTTAAGAAGTGCAGAGAACTAAACAATTCTTTTTACCTGAATACCCAGATGGCTTTTCTTGTGACACTGCTTGCTGGAGTTGCAGCTTGAGAGGGCACCATGTCAGCTGTAGAAAGCTGTTGCTCTGGGGAGGACAAGAAACAAAGACAAAATAATACATTAAAGAGGAAATGAAACAGTCAACTAAGTAGTGATGGTTTACTGTACTGCTGTCACCATATTTTAAAATATCATTGATGAACTTATGAAATACAAAGCACTACACATTTATTTTTACCTGAATAGCCAGTTGGCTTTGCTTGTGTCACTGCTTGATGTAGTTGCTGCTTGAGAGATCACTGTCAGCTGCAGAAAGTTGTTGCTTTGGGGAGGACAAGAAACAAAGACAAAATAATAAGAATCATGTAACCAAAATAAACTGCACCACTATCAAACAAATGTACATTTGATAATATGCTGTAAAATATTTTTTAAAATATCACCAGCGTTTCTCATTAATTAACTCCTGTTTTTTTGAACAGCACTTCACTGTCTCTCATCCCTGTCAGTCAGCCCCTCCACCTGCCTTCTCCCTCGCACACGCACCTGTGCTCAAACACCCACAAACACGGGTGCACTGCATGGACAAGATGTGCTTGGCGGCTAATACACGGTAAATGGGGGCTAAATCGCTTAAATTGTACCGTGTGGCCTGCAGTCGAACTCGCGGACGGACTCTGGAACACGCCGGACACGAGGTTGTCTGTAACATGCACAGACACCACGTGCGAGAGCCTGACCAGGTATACCCTCTGCGACAGCCCCGTTGGAAACTGACTCGGCGCGCCGAGGGCAAATTTGTACATTCGGTGCTCACTGGCCACGTTGTACGGAAAAATAAATAAAGCCACCGTCAACTTTACATTAAAGAACGCACTCGACCGTTGATAAACCTGTGTACTTACCGAGGGGACAGCAAGTTGTGACATATCCCAGGGGTTCACGACCCAAGTCCACAGGGACGTTTAGTGACCGTAGTAAAATTAAGCTACAGTGATACGTAATGTGCGATAATGGCAAATATTACAGTTTATATTATCATATTACTACATTTAACTCCGTTACGTTACAGAAAAAATCCTGAATGTCTTACCTTAAAGGAGCCGTATGTAAGAGATCGAATAAAACGAATCATAAAATGACCCCGATATGTCAACAGACATTTAAAAATCATGTTCATTTCAAATACTTATGTCACTGACAACAGCACTCAAGCCAGGATATTCCCGTTTAAAAAGAGGAGTTGCAGCCCTCAACTGATGTTGATGTTGTCATTTTTTGTTTTGGCCTGAAGCGCCACCCTCCACCTATCTCTCAATCACCAAGTCAGTGGTGTTTCGGCATCCGGGTTGCCAGCTCGGCTCTAATTATCGCAGCAGCCGCTACGAACGTGTTGGATGAAAAAATGTCTAGCTTTCCAAAACCTAAAAGACCTCGTTATGAATCCGAGTTACGTCGTGACAAGGTCCGAAATAAAACAAGGATTTGTATAGGAGATGCTTTTGATAGATGGAGACGGCTGAAAGCGGAGAAGAATTTGAAGACAGACGCCAACGTTGCTGATTTTCTCCTGGACAGGTAAGATTCATAGCTAAATGTTTGGCTAACGCTAATTTACTTGGACAAGGTAACAGTGGTACCTCTACTTACGAACGCCTCTACATACGAAACTTTCAGGTTACGAAACGCCTCAACGGGAAAATATTTCCTCTAGTTACGAAAGATCAAAGAAAGAAAAGATCTTTCATAAAGCATTAAATATAATTAACAGAAAATAAACTTACTGTGTAGGACTCGTCGCTTGCCATGACAGCCTACGTTCCTGCTGCATTCTGTAGCCGACCTGGCAACCTCTGGTCGGGGAGGAGGGGGAGGGTACACGCCGCTCAACAGTAATTTGAAAGTGACTGCAGCAGTGGCGATTTTGATATGAAAATTCTGGTGGGGCCACAGACAGAAGAAAATTTGATAATGTTATCCCAACATAACATATATTACACTGAACCATACTCGCAGTACAAATGAAAGACAAGTGAAAGATGCAGTAACAGCACCGGTGATATGCTAAAATTACACAATGAAGATCTGACAACATATCTCATCCTATCAACAGCACCGAGGTGATTAAGAACCCGACATCATTTACTCAAGATTCACCAACACCAACGTGAGGACCATAAAAACAATGCAAATTTCATGCAGTGAAAGCTGCACAGCCAATGAATGACAGCCAATGCACGAGGCCAAAAGAGGAAATACTCCACAGCCATTTAAGCACCACAGACAGCAAAACAGCTCCCGCAGGGAGCCCGCGTAAAGTGACGGCTCCCACACACGCCCAAACGGGCAAACTTATCGCCAGCAACGTATTAGCTCAAACATCACTAAAAATTATTACATAATTAAAACCACATATATATAAGTACATTACAAAACTGCCTTCTG
Source organism: Hirundichthys speculiger (assembly GCA_018398805.1). Classification (NCBI taxonomy): domain Eukaryota; kingdom Metazoa; phylum Chordata; class Actinopteri; order Beloniformes; family Exocoetidae; genus Hirundichthys; species Hirundichthys speculiger. Next base: position 117,641 of record JAGFBZ010000006.1, read on the forward strand.
ACACCTGTGTGTCAAGTCTGCGCCAAGCATGAACCAAAGGCTCAATACAGCAGTCACTAGTCGATAATTAAGAATAACAACAAACTAGACTCACCGGTGAGATTCACTTCCTGAAGAGGAAGGAGGCTCGGCGATCCTTCATCTGTGCAAACTTCTCTATGACCTTGCTGTTAAAGTCAAACAGTCCATGGATAAGTTCGTTTTCAATGGACAGCATTGCCAGGGCGTTCAGTCTTTGCTGTCCTGTCACTGTCAAGCTGAGATGCAACGTTAGTTGTCCCCAGTAAGCCTAACTTGATTGCATTATCCACATGCGATGCACAACTTTCGTGCTTTACCAGCCTTTCTGACAGGTGTTTCAGGTCTTTAAATCCGGTTGTTGTCCAGACAGTTTCCCCTCCAAAAAGAAGACATGGAAAGCAGAACAGCGCTTTCTTTGAAATGCTCGCTGTTAGCCACGTTTTCCGTTTGAACCACTCCTGGTTGAAGGACCTCGTTTTATCTTTACCTTCTTGCGAAATGGTAAAGTCATCCGGTCGATGTGGTCCCAAACGTTGTATTTCCAGCTTCTCCTCAAGGGATAAATTCCGCAATCGAACCGTTGTCAAATAATCCACACTATTCATCATTACTCGCCTACTGTACATTAATATCACTCACTTACTAGCTACGATACAGCTATCACAGAATGCGCTGCGCGCCCTTTCGTCAGTTAAATCAACCAATAGGAACGCTGCAGGGGCCCTGGCCGCCAGGCCCCATGTACGACACTGAAGTGTGTGCTGAGCACGTGCACGCCCGCGCAGCAGTTTGTCCAGCCGACAACAGCGCAGGTGTAGGGCCAGCTCAGCCCGGCCCCACCGAGCGAAAACAGGCTAGCAGCATAGGCACAAAGCCAAATTCACACACTATTACTCTGCAAAAAATCTGTACAGAGGTAATTGTGTTCAGCATGTGATGAAAAATGACGAACATTTCATGATAGAAATAAAGTTATGTTAACTGTTATCTTAAGCTCAATGACATTATTGTGTAAACCCCTATAATCTTCTTCTGCATAACAGCGCCCACTGGTGGGCCGTGCCCCACGGGCCCCTAATGCAAAAACGCCACTGGACTGCAGTACCAGTTTTGGCCATAATCTTACAAACGGCTCCTTTAAACCTGACCGCGGCAGTTATCCTCTCGTGTTTTGGCGGACAACGAAGCGCATGCGTCGTGTATGCACGTCACAGGGCGCATGCGCGGGTTCAAAGCACGCAGCACAAGTAAAACCTACTTGGTATTTAAAAGTTCATTGCAAAGACTCTGAAAGCTTTGAATATTACGTGAAAATACATAATAAAATTTATTCTTCCCACAGAGTTTACTTATTACATTGATGACATATATAGGATTTACTTAAATAGTTCCAGTTCTCACAAATACTTACAATTAGAAAATAAAAATTGTGATAGTTAACCTAATAAATATTACTGCACCACAAAATCATTTTTTTCAGTGTGGTCTGCATATTTAAACTTACTTCCATCTTTCAGTTATCCCATCTTCTTGCCTCAGGCTGCTCACGGCAATAGTGCGCTTTCTACTAGCACTGCTGCATAAAATAGAGGTGCTCACAGTCCTTCATTGGCCCCTGAATGTTCACAAAAGCAGAAACCCTTTCTCTCAACAACATTTTTATAATCATCATGATAATCATCATGATTATTATTACTATTATTTTTATTCTTAGAATCATCATGGACACTGGTGACTGTCACTTGAGAAAAGATGATCATTCTCTAGGAAATTGTATTCAAAAAGTCTCAGCCTGACATTGAAATCTGTACATTTTTTGTCTGACCTCACACCCATGGGGCTACTATTTTTTTTTTAATCAAACCTGAATACACAACATAGCTTAAGGCTTTAACTTTGTGGATGAGGAACAAATGCTTCTGTGGACAAAAGAGGAAATTAACAAAATGAATTGTAAGGAAAAAACGCATGAAAATAGAAACACAAAATACGAGCTAAGAAAGCCAATAGGAAGAAAATAGCTCATCTCTGTGACTTGTGTTCCGTGTCAACAGCGTCCTGCATCAGCCAGTAAGCGTCTCTGCGCGCGACGTTGCGCTGGTAGACCGGCGTAGCGTGCGTCCGGGCTCTGAGCAAAGACGCGTCACCACGTACGGTGTTGTCATGACAACCCTGAAGGGAATTTCCATGGGAGCTCCCTCACGTGGCTTTTCAATTTGACGTCATTGAATGGCACGTGACAAAAACAGTATATAAAGAGGTCACACGGTGTCAGTTCTTCAGTGGGTCCCCTCGGGGAACCACGGGGAGCCTGGTGGCTGGATGGCGCCGGGACCGCTGCTATGGGCAGCAGACGGTCCCATTGCACGCGCCAGATCCGCACCGCGCAGAGGCTCGCGCTCGCGCTCTCCCTTGCCAGCCAAGGGGGATCGCGGGCCGAGCATGCGCGGTGGTCCGTGATCTCCCTTGGCCTGCCAGGGGATTCCAGTGCTCTCTCTCCCCGGCCCATACTGCGCCGCCGGCGTGGCCCACTCTTTTAAAAACTCTAAAATATCACGCTGCGCGTGGAACCATGGCGTAAGGGCTCGGCGCAAACTAGCGTCACCACGTGCTCAGTCGCCTAGGCAACCCTCAAGCCATTTTACATGAGACCAAATCCCTCACATGGCTTTTACTCTTGGTCCCCAACCCATGGAAATACATTAATTTGTTTTTCCTAAACAATCAAAATAAGAACTGTACGGATATCGTGTCATTATCATCATCTCTCAGTCAAACATCAGAACTTCAATTTGATTTGATCTTGTTTTTTATTGTCTTTTTTTTTTTTAACATAAGTTAAAAACAAACTTTGAAGTATTTAAGCCATTTCTAAAAAGTTTCAGAGTCCCAGTGCAATGTAAAGCAGCAGATGATGTCCCTCCACTGGCTGGTTTCTCTGTCAGCAGAGACAGGAGCTGCAAATAATCTCTGAATCATGGCCAAACATGAAGTGAAATGAATGACTTTACAACACACCGGGGAAACTGAAACGTGGGTATTTTGCATGCATACCTGAGTGGCGAAGCTCATAATAAAAATAGAAATATTTTAATGCTTCCATGAGATTAGTATACTTCTCACATGCATGAACAATGAGGAGAACCAAACACAAACTGCCTCCATCCTGGAAGAGATTGCTCCCACCAGGACCAGTGTGTTTCATCGTTTAAAAAAAGATGGAACAATCACTCAGAACCACTTACATCCATCCATCTAACAAGTGCAGCTAAATCATCCCACCATAACTGAAGGGTTTGGGTTTCTCCTTTCATTTGGGCTTGCAGAATAAAATAAATGGAGCATAAAAGCAGCACAACAGCACAAAAAGAGCTCTCATGGTATTTAAGCCTTTGCCATCATCGTCTTGATCCAGTTGAGTTGTTTTGCAGTGAGAAAGGAGTACACGCCGGGCTTATTTTTCAATCCACACTTCACTCCAAAAGACGTGACTCCAGTCAGAACCCCGTTGCACAGCAGTGGTCCTCCTGAATCCCCCTGAGTGGTTCCAGAGAGAACAAGCACATGCAGGTCATTGACAGGCAGTCACATCAGCTGACATGGAGGCAAAAAAGAGCTGCCAGGCTGTCTTACCTGACAGGTATCTGCACTGTTTTTACCGTCGGTCCCAGCACAGATCATACTGGTGGTAATAACGGGCTTGAGGTTATAATAAGCTGGCGAGTTGCACTTCACTCTGTCCACCACAGTCACATTGACAGACATCAGGACGTCTGACATTTTTTTGGACTTGAAGTCAGTCCTCCCCCATCCGGCCACCAGACACCTGGAGCCAGCTGTTGGCTCTGGGACTGCTTTACCCAGCTTCAGGCTCCTCACCGCCATGGTTTGCTTCGCTGGCTTGCTGAGCTGCAACGTAAAAAGAAAAAAAAAATTCTCTAAATTGTTTATATGGAATTGCTAAAATTAATAGAAAAACAAGTGAATACTGAAGAATTTATAGTCCAATTGTAAATTTAAATGTGCTAGCACTGTGGCAATTTTATAATTGAAATACAGCATCAACTGATCAGCAAAATAAACAATTTAAGTTAAAATTAAGTGAGACTTGTAAGAGGACTTAACGAAGACCGAATATCCTAAACTCTTGAGAGAAGTGGGCCGCTGTGTGCCTTGAAAGAGTGCGACTTAAAAGCCAGCAACAACAAGAAATACCAAAGCAAAAATGTTGCAAACTGCTTCTAATAGTTTGGAGATCCAGAAAGATTGGTTTCTCCAGAATGAGAATAAAAAGTAGGTCTTGTATAGTAGTAGATCTGGAGGATACTAAAGGTGATCAGATAAGAGAAGCAACCGTACGACTCTTAATTAGAAGTGTTTTGATGTGAATCATTTTCACCTAAAATAACGTGACATCATCGTTATCCTGCCAAAATGATCCTCAGTCATCATGTACATGTTTTAATTTCAGATTCCAACATATTTCTTTAAACCCTTGAAGATGCTATTCGACTCAGTTCCACCTTACCTTCAGCAGCATGAGGTCGTTCACCCTGCTGGTATTATCATAGCAGGGATGAGGAAATGCTTTCTTCACCTTGAGGACCTGCCTGGTGTCTTTTTCCTTGCTCTTTATGGAGTGAACCCCCAGATACACGTCCTTGAGGCTGCAAGAGCAAAAGACAATGCAAGGTTTCTATACAACATTTTGATCATGTGGATGATGCAGAAGTGTGATACATTTGGCATTTTAGTCGAAAAACTTTTTTTAAATGACTCAACCTCTAAAAGTAATAATGTTTTTTTTTTTTTAAAGACGATGGCAAAAATTTCAAGTTTTCAAGTTAAAACAATCACAGTTCTGTTATTAGATTATTATACTTTTATTAGGGACCAAAACAACTTAAACTGAAGCAGTTTTGAATGAGACCAATATATGCAAAGGAGCAAACAGCAATTAATGTTCGCATACGTCAAAATAAACTGCTATTTTAAGCCTTTGACAAGAATCAAATATGTGTTTCCACTGAAGTGATAGTGTGGATCGGGTCTCTGCAGACAATACAAAGTAATTTTAACTTTAAATTTACAAAAATTGTATAAAAAGAGACTACCGATGCTTTACAAACTACAGCTAGAAAGCATGAAAGAATGTAAAAACAAAAAAAGAGAGAGAATTGGAGAAGAAATGGTTTCTGTGGACATAAGTAGAAAACTTTGTTGGATGCAAATGATCTAAAACAAAGGATCACCAGCGCTATGACAGAGTAAGAGAGAGACATTTTTTGAGATTAGATTAGTTCAGAAATACATGCTTTAGGTTCCTACCTGCCACAGTGGGCAGCAGTCAGGACCCACTTTGGATCGATTAATATCCCCCCGCAGGCTGGTTTTCCTTTATTGAGCAGAGCCATGAAAGGCAGCGAGTGTGGCTGGACCTCTGTCCCATCAATAATTTCAGAGCCATGGCCTAACACACACACATACACACAAGTTCCAGGTAATTCATTTAACAATAAGAGCAGAAAATATTCTTAACTGCTGCAAGAAATAAAGTATTACTCACTTGAACTTATAAGAAAGAGAAAGCCACATGAGATGAAGGGAACGAAGTCTTTCAGGCAAAACATCTCTAGTCTGTGACTTCTGCGGACTGACGCCCCTCTTGATCACCCTGGGCTTTATGTCTAAGACTCAAAGGATGTGGTCTCACCGTGGAAATGCATGAGTTAGCAGATTGGACTCAAGTGCAGCATGAGAAATGACGCATGCTTTCATTCTGAAGCTGTAACATTTACCAGTATTGATCACAATTGCCTTATTAGGATGCTGTGTGGTGGAGGTTTCTGCTTTCTTTTTTTTTTTTTTTTGTTTTCCTTGAGTTGACACTGCTCTCATCAGATGGTGGGAACAGCGAGAAGAAGAGGATTCTGGAAACACTCACATTCAATGATTAGTTATTTTAATACTGTCATGACATGAAAAAAATGAGCTGGTGACACGCTGGCTTGTGAGATCAGTGATCAAGGAATAGATGGTGTGAGAGACATAAAAGATAAGATTCATTTTGGGTTGCCTGACAGCAACCATCTTGTAGAAAGCTACACCACATCCTGTTGGTGATTTTCCATCAGCTTTAATTAAAGTTGCACTGTGGAGTATTTTTCATGTTAAAACATCACTTCCAGTTTTCATTCAAGGAATTGTACTTGAATTCTCGCAGTCTCCGGTCCCAAACCAGCAGAAGCAGTGATGGAGACAACCGGTCGTGTTTAGTTGAAAGGAGAAGCCAACTGAAGGAGAATGAAATGAAATGAAATGAAAAATGAAAAATACTTTATTTATCCCATAAAGGGAAATTCAATAATGGGGGTCCCTTTCAGAAAGCAGGTTCTGCAGAAACTCTGAGTATGTTGAACCTGAACTCAGGGAAACTCTGACTTTTCCGTTTTACTAAGTGAGGTAGCTTAACCCCGAGCAAGATGGCCCAGTTGAGCTGGTTTCAGAAACCAAGGTAACTCAGATTCGGAGTCTGTTACCGCGGTAACTGACTCTGATATATACATATATATATATATATATATACAGACATTATATACATCATTTCTCTTTATCTTCCTGTTTTATTTGATAGTCTGTTTCTAGTCTTGTTTTGACTTCCTGTGTGTGTGTGTTTGCTGGTCTGACTAAATAACAATGATTAACACAGTGCACAAAACCTTTTTAGCAGCAAATAGATTTTATCTTATATAGTCAGCATTTATCACATCAGGGGAAAAAACAAATAAGGAAAAAAGCAAGAAAATACAAAAAGTATAAAAATTGAAAAATAAAATCAGATGATATTAAAACAGCAAAAACATAATAAAAATTAAAATAACACCAAATACTCTGAGGCTTCATCGTTTAAAACTTTTCTGCCAGATTTGCAGCTTTTTATTTTCTTACTTTACTTTGAAATCTTCGTATTTACCTTTTGGTAGACTTAAAACCCCACGTGTTTATCTTTAAGTCAGAGTTACTTTAAAAAGTTCCCTCTTTTTAACCAACTCTAGACCATTCGATTTTGAAATACAGTAAGGCATAACCCCTGTGTTTAGTGGCACGAATAAAAGAACAACGCCACATGAGCTAATACGGAGCACTTTCATCTTCCTGCTGATTCAGTCGTCACATGAAAACATGACAACTTCCTTCACAGCTGAAGTCACATGTCTGTACAAACACGCCACTTCTATTAGCTACAGATTAACAAAAAATACCCTAGATTAATATCAATGTAAATATAATCCTTAGTAAATGCAATATAATATTGAACGGACCACCAATATGTGTGTCATCTTGAGATAAACCGGCTACTGAGAAGCCACTCTACACGCATCGAGGTCATTCTTCACTGCACAGATACCTTATTTTATGTAATGAGTTACAAAGTGACACATAATCTCAAACTAAAAGAATGTGAGACATTGTGGTGGCAGATGTAGTGAAAAGGATGAATGAAACATCAGAAATACAATGGATGACACCAAAAACCCCAAAGAGTACTTTTCCTGCTGTCATTCTTGCTCTGGACACTGAGGGTGTAGAAGTGCAGAAGTCTTCTTTGACCCTGATACCAAGTGATCTCAAAAATGCCGTCAACAATCGTATTTCCTTGAACGTACAGAGCTTTATGCTTTCAGTTTAACTCACTGTTTAACGGAACAGTGGTGCGATTAACTTCATATCGCACAATGCTAAAGCTTATTATTTAAAACAACTAAAATTCTTCATGACCAAATGAAGACAACTACATGCCAAAAGGCTTCAAACTGGCAATTCATAAACCAGTGACTGACCTTACTGTGTCTAAATTTCTTTAGCTTCGTTTTGCGGCAAAACGTGAACCGAACAAAAGATTTTGAATTTCTTCAGACACAAACTCATCTTAGTTTTCATGCCCTCCAGCGCAACATTTAAAGTATTGTCTATCAGTGGGAGGTTTGTGTTTTCCACAAGGTGTGAATGTTTAGCTGAAAAGGGGAGCAACCCCTGATAATAACAAGAAAAAAGTTTTTACATTATGCTGTGAGATTATGTTTGTCTCTTAAATAAAATATTTAGCTTCATTATGGGTTCTGAAACGAAGGATTAAAAAAAATATAAAGATTTCTTCTACTACTTCTACGTGATATAGACATTAAACACTATTTATGACATAAAAATACAAATGATGTGCAAAAAAGCTAAGGTTTTGGCGATAAATGTGGCTGCATAATCTTAAAGCAGCACAAAGGAACTTACAGGTTTTAGTCAGTGGTTCCCCCTGTAGGTGTGGAGGTTAAGTTGCTTTTATCACACTGTCTAAGTTAGTTGCCTCTGCCATGACATCCACTGTAGGTCTGTGAGCTAGTTGTATTAATGTTGATGTGTGGCATTGCTTTTTTTCCTTTCGGCTCTTTCTTTCAGGGGTCGCCGCAGTGAATCGTCCACCTCCATCTTACCCTGTCCTTTTCTCTTACACAAACTAACTTCACGTCCTCTTCCACTACATCCATGAATCTCCTCTTTGGTCTTCCTCTAGACCTCCTGTCTGGCAGTTCCAACCTCATCATCCTTCTACCAAACCAGCTCAGTCTGGTCTCTCTGACTTTCTCTCCAAATCATCTAAGATGCAGCCCAAAGTTACACTGGCCAGCTTTTTGCCAGTACTAAGGGTTGGAGACCGCAATAGTTACACTGTGCTCAAATTAATTTAAAACTAATATTTTAACATGGAAAAAAGTCCTCAGTGCTGCTTTAAAATTTCAATACAACTCTTTCTGTCACCTGCGTGGGACATTAAAAAAGATCATGTGCAAATGATCATACACCGGCTCAAAAGCCTGATGTCATGTGCAAATAGCATGGCGCTGCAGCCAGATTTCACATGGTTTCCTGTCAGCTTTCTGCGTCATTTTATGGCACAAAATGGCTAGGGTAAAGTGGCACCCGATTGCACAATTTTAACTGATTGCCCTGTTCCGTCGTTGGGCCCGGACAACAGCTGTATTGTCAACCAAGAGCTCCACGAATGAGATGTCATCACCCTCATCGACGAGGTCATCTGAAGATGAGGACAGAAGGCTGTCACTGGATGTCATGAAGAGCATTTCAGGTTTGTTGCAGAACATCTGTTTTAATCACAGGAGCAAGAAGACTGACCTTTTTTCTGCATATGACAAAGAATCCACAGCAGAGGAGCAAGAAACACAAGTCTGAGCATCTTGAAAATGACAATGATGATTTTGTTCATCTTAGAAACTTCTATGGAGGAAAAAAGGCAACAGATTAATGACTTTATCCCAATCTGAGATCTGCCAGTTCACCTCAATACAAAACTCCACAGACATCAATTACAAATGTTGCCTCCCCACCTGTTATAAATTGCAAAGTTGCTGGGTCATTTTGAAGGATGACATTTCTGCCAGTCAAGTTGTTGGGCCGAACAACAAAAGCGGAGATCTCAACGAAGTACTGTGTGACTGAAGTTAGGTTGGAGATGCTGATGTTCATGACTGAGGAGCCATCAGTGTGGGAGTAAAGGAATGTCTCACATTTCTGGGCGCATATTGTCACATTATAACTGTGCGGTGTCATCAGCATAAATGCAGACACGGTCCAGCTAATGTTCACATGATCGTCACCCACTGAGTCCACTGTCACTGACTGCGGAGAAACTGGACCTGTGAGAGTCCACATAGCAGAAAAATGTTTTCGATAAGCTTCTAAAAATGATGGCACAATAAAAAAAAAGGAAAGGTGTAGAAATTGTGCCTTTGTAGAGTGTAAGTTCAGGTAGAGCAGGATTTTGGTCATCACACCGCATTTTATTGTTGAGCATGCACAAGGATGTCCTTAGTCTGTAACACTGAAATCACACCATCGCTTACCCTGACAGACAATCATGTGGAGCTCTTCACAGTATCGAGCCAATAGCTTCTCATCTTTCTCCAGCGTAGCCTCCAAACTAGCGCACTGGCCCCTGTAGTTCTTCCGGTACCAGTGCTCTTAGGTCAGCTCCTCTCCACTGACCCACATCCAGCTGCTGAAGATGCTCTGCCTCTGCAGACCGAGCCAAAAGCTGACTTTGTTTGTGGGGGCTACATTGAGGAGATTAAAGTACTGCTCCTCTGAGTTCAGAACAGCGAGGTCCACGTAGTGCCTCTGGCAGAACTCCCTGGCTTTAACCCAGGACATGGGTGTCTGGACCAGGAAGTACTGTGAGGTAATCTGCCCAGCTGCTAAGCCATGGCAAACCACTAAGAGAGGGGAAACAGCAAAGACATAAGCAGACAGGTTAATTGTGCCCACGACTGGGCTGTTAATGCCTACTTTATGCCTAATTCTGTGTCACATAGATGCAAAACATTAGTCAAGAAAACCACTGAGAGACTCAGAACAACCACAGAGGAGGAAATGTCTTCAGAAAAGCAAAACTATTACCAAGAGACTTCAGATTGTCACAGGAAAGCTAAAGCAGAAAGATAGACTGTGAGAGTAGTATTTCTCAGTATACATAACATTGGTAAAGGTGTACAAAAAGAAAAATGTACCAAATGACCAGTACGATGGAAAACAACAACCAAAAAGTGTGAACAAGAAACAAAAGAACTGAGGGGAAACAAACAACCACAGAGTCGGAAACCACAAAGAGAGAGCTGTGAAAAAGACATTTCACTCCTTTTAAGCATTACAATCTGGGGCGCCGAAAAGGGGGGGTAAAGGATACGGATTATAGGGGCCCATGATTGAGGGGGGCCCAGAGAGGCCCCTAATGATGATCAAAAATAGCATCAACAAATTTCGCCGCTGTGTTGGGGGGCCCGGTAAAGATTCTTTTCATGGGGCCCAAAATCCCTAGCGGCGCCCCTGATTACAATCATCAGGGTAAACTTTGGGTGGAGAAAATGCCTTGTGCATGTTCCACACTGGAGGTTTTTTCTCATACGTGGGGAGGGGCTGCCTGTTGTTCTGTCTTTAATCATCATTAACAGCCACTATGACTCCATTCACTCTGCTGCGTTACAACCTCAGCTGAAGATGTCTTCCAAGCAGTTGCAGATGAATCATGTCACTGATACAGTCTTGATCATAGTGATGTATAAATGTTAGTGGCGGGCCTTTCTCCACGTAAAAGTTATTGTGATTCTTTATAATGCTGACCTAAAAATTTCAAACTGGTTAGAGAACTCAGCTCTATCACGATCATAGCAGCCTACATACCACCGAGAGCTAACGCTAAGTTAGCGCTGGAAGAGCTGTACTGCCTGGTCAGCGGCCAAATGAACGCGAATCCAGAGTCGGCTGTGATCGTGGCTGGGGACTTTAACCATGTGGAACTAAAAGCTGTCCTACCCAAATTCCATAAATTCATAAACTTTCCAACCAGAGACAACAACATACTGGACCAGGTCTATTGCAACATCCCAGGGGCATACAAGGCTGCAGCAGCTCCACACTTTGGTATGTCAGACCATATCTCTGTGGAGCTGATCCCTGCATACAGACCTCTGATCTGCAGGACCAAACCCACCATCAGAACCATCCAGGTTTGGACCGAGGAGGCTTCCTCAGCTCTACAGGACTGTTTCGAGCACACAGACTGGGAAGTATTCAAAGAGGACGCGGACCTCGAGAAATACACATCTTCTGTGCTGTCCTACGTCCAGTTCTGTGCTGATGCTGTCCTTCCCTCAAAAACAATCATGGTCTTTCCTAATCAGAAGCCATGGGTGGACGACACAGTGCGGTCCCTGCTAAAAGCCAGAGATGCGGCTTACAGAGCCGGAGACAAACTGGCTTACAGCAGGGCCCGCAAAGAACTGAAAAGGGGGATCCAGCTGGCAAAACATAGGCACAAGCAGTGCATTGAGGACAACTTCAAGGACAACAACACACGCAACATGTGGAAAGGCATCAGGACAATCACGGACTACAAGCGTGGCGACCAGCAGGTCAGCCATGACCCCACTCTGCCCGACACCTTAAACAACTTCTTCGCACGCTTTGACTCTCCAAGCAGCAGAACGGCTGTACTCCCTCCCCAGCCAGAGGTGCAACATCAGCCTCTCATCCTGCAGCTGCACCAGGTGACCGCGACCCTGAGGAGAATCAACACCAACAAGGCTGCAGGCCTAGATAATGTGTCAGGTCGGACCCTGAAGTCATGTGCGGACCAACTGGCAGAGGTTTTTCTGGATATTTTTAACCTGTCGCTGCAGCTTTCCGTGGTACCTGTCTGCCTGAAGTCCTCCATCATTGTGCCTGTGCCAAAGAAAAAAAACATCACCTGCCTCAACGACTACCGTCCTGTTGCTCTGACCCCAGTCATCATGAAGTGCTTCGAGCAGATCCTCCTAAAGTACATCAAGGACGTCATCCCTGCAGACCTGGACAGCCTGCAATTCGCCTACAGGGAGAACCGTTCTACGGAGGATGTTGTCTCACTAGCACTTCACACAGCCCTGACCCACCTGCAGCATCCCAACACCTATGTCAGGATGTTGTTTGTGGACTTCAGTTCAGCCTTTAACACTGTTCTCCTGGACGTGTTGGCCCTGAAGCTCCACAGCCTGGGTTTGTCACCATCGCTCTGTTCCTGGATCAGTGACTTCCTCACCAATAGGCCCCAGGTGGTGAGGATAGGGAAGTACACTTCTGCTCCACTGATCCTCAACACCGGGACACCGCAGGGTTGTGTGCTCAGCCCTGCACTCTTCACCCTCTTCACACAGGACTGCTCTGCCATCCACTCTACAAACATGGTTGTGAAGTTCGCGGATGACACCACCGTGGTGGGTCTCATATCCAACAACGACGAGACCCACTACAGAGATGGGGTCCAGAGGCTCACACAGTGGTGCTGCAGGAATAACCTCATCCTGAACACCAGTACGACGAAGGAGGTCATTGTGGATTACAGGAGGTCCAGGAAGACTGAACACGCTCCTCTCTGCATACATGGAGAGGCAGTGGAGCGTGTAGACAGCATCAAGTTCCTGGGCATCCATATTTCCTCTGACCTGTCATGGTCTGTGAACACTTCACACCTGGAGAGGAAGGCCCAACAACAGCTCTTCTTCCTCAGGAAGCTGAAGCGGTCTGGACTCTCTTCGCAAGTGCTCAAAAACTTCTACAGAGCAACCACTGAGAGCATCCTGTGTCTTAGTGTGACGGTGTGGTACGGCAGCTGCACGTCACAGGACAAAAAGGACCTAGCCCGGGTGGTGAGAACGGCACAGGGGATTGTGGGCTGCCATCTACCAGATCTGGGCTCAGTCTACACTGCACGAGTCCAGAAGAGGGCCAGACGCATGGCAGCCGATCCCACCCACCCGGGCAATGCACTGTTTGTACCACTTCAGGGAAGACTCAGAGACAGCTTCTTCTCCAGAGCTGTGAAAGCCATAGCCCCCCTGTAGTGAACCACTATACCCCATCCCCCTACAGAACTCTAAACATGGACCCTCCCTCCCACAGCCACACACACTCACCCCCTCAAACACACACACCTACCTCCATCACACAGATTCATACCTCAATCAAACAGGACTTGCACTAAGCTGCACTTTATCTTTCCATCTCTAATTTCTCATCCACCTCTCCCCCCACCCCCGCACAGCCAGTTCTCTGTTCTCTGTAAATACACACGTACAGTCTGTAAATATCATCTACCAAGAGTGTTGTTTTTATCTTATATTTATATTTTTTTTTTCTCTACTATTTATTTGAGTGCTTTATTTATGTGTGTATTATGTGTGTGCCTGCCGGGAGTCGTGCAAAATTTCGTTATGCCTGCATAATGACAATAAAGAGACTTGAATCTTGAAATCTTGAATCTTGAAAATAGCACAACTGGCTTAAGTTATATAGTATCTCAACTGTTGCATTCATGTTTCATGAACTTTTCCTTATGTCATACAATATTCTTTATCCCAAATGAAGAAGTTTAATAACAGTTACCGAGAATAGCCAGCCCCTGCAGTATCTGCGTCTCATTGGCAAACATACAGTAAAATCCTTGTGTTTTCCTGGAAGGTGGCAGCTGCTATTTCCTCCCTCTTCCATCAAACTCAGCATATGCTGTCTTGTATTTCCCAGATTTCGTCTCTTCATCTGCAATACGTATTCTCTGACCTCGTCTCCTTATCTTCCAAAAAAATTCCTGTGCCCGAGAAGTTTATATGGCCTCACACTGCAGGATGATGCAAGACGTGGAGAGAGAGGGAGTGTCCTGAGCTGATCATTTATTTGCATCAGGAAGTTTTCATGTACTATTTTTAAACTGGAATGGATAAAACACAAAACAGTAAAACACTAAAACCTTATCATGACTGTGTTCCTTAAATAGGTGACACAAGAGTTTGTGTAATTTGACAAAAGTGTCTGACAGGGCAGAACAATGTTAGTCTGAATCAATACCAGCAGAAAGGTGCAGAGCTTTTATAGTTGGTGCTAAAAATACTGTGAGGTAGCTCCTCCCTGCAGCACACACTTACAGTCAACATACTCATAAATGTTAGTCTGTCTGTATTTTAAGACTATGACAATTGAATCTGATGTACTTGAGCCTCCAGAAAAGTTGTAAGTGTCTTCAAACAAGATGAAAATTCAACAACAGAGTCAAATTTATTTCAGCCCCTCTCTGTTACTGATATGGGACATGAAAGATAGGCAGAATAAAATGGAATTAAATGCAGATTGTTACACCCGTATTAGCAGTATGGGGTTGAAAAAGTAAATGTTTGTATTGCAAACACCACCTGTAAGTGAATACTTGATATATGAGATCACTTTGACTCAGTGATGAAATCTCGTTTGGCCTGTTTATCCTGTACAGTGGTTCTGTGTATCTGACAGTGAAGGTGCATGGCTTTATTGTCCATAAATGTCAGTTTGCGACCAGATGTTTGTCTACAGGATGCAGGCCTCCCAAGGTTTTCATTTTTTTTCCCCATGTGTGCTCAACCTGACTATCTTTCATTTTTATTAGTTTATTTTTTTAAGCACATATAGAGCAGTCCGGCTGTCCTTCCATGTTCTGGTGAAGCGAGGCTTTAAACCAAATGCCTGTGAGCAGACATGTCCATAATGACATGGAGGTGCAATACTTGCCATATACTTCATCTTCGTTAAAAGCATTGCAGTACAGTCCTTGCACATTGGTAATAGAGGAAAAAGGTTTACGCCTCACATGTTGCATCACTGCTTTTGCATCACTGTATCTGTGAACGTGTGACGCATTTCACATCGGTGGTGGTCGTCTGACTTTTATTTCAAAGGAAGTCTTCACCACAGTCCCCCTGAACAAAGTGTTCTCATCTTGACACTTGCAAGAGAAATCTCTTTTCAACATCTCACTCTTTGCCAAGAGGACTTTAGTCTACTTTCTGTTGATATGTAACTTAAGTCAATGTGCTACAGCTGGTCAATAACTTACAAGTATCAGCGTTTGGATGCATTCAGTTCAGTATTTGCCCCCTTACAGATTTCTTGTGTTTATGCTGTTTTGTCAGACTTAAGTGTTTCAGATCATCAAACAAATTTCAACATCAGACAAATACAAAAGGCAGTTTTCAATTGATGATTTCATTTATTAAGGCAGTGGTGCGCAAACTGTGGTACGCGTACCACCAGTGGTACGTGAGCGCTCTCTGGTCATGATGCCACATTTGTACTTTTTTTTTTTAATTGGAAACATACAATGCATTATAAATATGTTTCAAACGAAATTCAAGTAACAATAAATAACCACAATAAGGAATAAACATCTCTCCTGTGTGTTTAAAGCTAATTGAGAAGGCATATATGGCTATATTTTAAAGTTGGTCATCATGGTGGTACTCAGAGAGCTGAATAATCTCTCAGCTGGTACGTAGGATTAAAAGTTTGAGAACCACTGTATTAAGGGAAAGAAGTTCTCCAAACCAACATGGCCCTATGTGAAAAAGTAAAAGCCCCCTAAACCAATTTACTGCTTGTGCCACCCTTAGTGGTATTAGCTGCACGTCTGTCACATCACTGTGGAGAAATTTTCATCCACTCTTCTTTTGCAGAATTGTTTTAATTTAGCCACAGAGGAGGGTTTTCCAGCAGGAGCGGCTTGTTGAAGTTCTGCTTCAACAAGCATCTCAATTGGACTTAAGTCTGGACTTTGACTTAGCCACTCCAAAACTTTAATTCTATTTTTTTTGTCTTGAGGCAATCAGAGATGGAGTTGCTAGTGTGCTTCAGATCACTGTCCTGCTACATCACCCAAGTGCTCTTGAACTTAAGATCATGAACTGATGGCCAGACATTCTCCTTTAGGATTTTTTGGTAGAGAGCAAAATCATTGTTCCATAAATTAGGGGAAGTCATCCAGCCAAGCAGCCCCAGACCATCACACTATCACCACCATGTTTGACTTTGATGTTCTTTTTCTGAAATGCTGTGTTAGCTTTACATCAGATGTAACGAGGCACACACCGTCCAAAAAGTTCCACTTATGTCTCATCAGAATATTTTCCCAAAAGCCTTGAGGATCAATCAAGATGTCTTTTGGCAAATGTGAGACAGGCCTTTGTGTTCTTTTTGGTCAGCTGAGGTTTTGATCTTGGAACTCTTTAATGGATCCCATTCTCGCCCAGTCTCTTTCTGTCGAATCGTGAACACTGACCTGAACTGAGGCAAGTGAGGCCTGTAGTGTTTTAAATGTTGTTCTGGGTTCTTTTGAAACCTCCTGGATGAGTCGTCAATGCCCTCTTGGAGTAATTTTGATTGGTTCACCACTATTCCATGTTTTCTACATTTGTGGATTATGACTCTCAATGTGGTTCACTCGAGTCCCGAAGCCCCATGAATGGCTTTGTAACATTTTTCCAGAGTGACAGATGTCAATGACTTTGTTTCTAATCTGTCCTTGAATCTTAGATCAGGGCATGATGTGTTGCTTTTTTAGATCTTTAGGTCTACAGCTTCTGTTTAAGTGATGTCTTGATTCTTACAGGTCTGGCAATAACCAGGCCTGGGTGTCACCAGTCAAGTTGAACTTTCCCTAAAATGTGGTCAACACAGTCAATTCAGGATTTAACATTTAATTTTTCACATAGGGCCAGGTTGGTTTGAATAGCTTTTGTCCATTAACAAATGAAAACATCATTTAAAAACTGCTTTTTGTATTTACTCAGGTTATCTTGTATGATGTTGAAATTTGTTTGATGATCTGAAACACAAAAGTGTGACAAAACAGCAAAAGCAGAATAAAGCTTGGCACTGTAAATATATAACACTATTAAATATTAGAAAGTTCAACAACTACTCTCCAGCAGATTAGTGGTAGTGCTTCCACTTATCACACAGGAGGTCTGGGTTTAAACCCTGGCTGTGTCAGGATGGACATCCAGCGCAAAAACCTGTTCCAAATCAACCATGCGATCCCAAATAGCGAGCAGCTGAAATGACGTGAGATCTACAACTAGCCAAGGATCAAAAGAAGAGCTGACTAAATAGAGATGCAACTGACCTACTGCAGGTTGCACTGTTGTTCCCAGGATATACCTCATCTGCCGTAATTGCTCAAGTTTCCAGTTCCTATTACTCTTAAGTCAGTTAAACTCAGTAAAACATATCAGTCATGAACACAATACATTGCTCTTTATTGTCGATAGCTCAGACAAGAGGTCTCAAAATGCTCCTCCGCTTCAAAGAAAGTGAGAAGAGTGTGAACGTTTATCTTACACAGGTCCGATCACATAACAACATTCGGCGCCCACGATGAAAGATGTTTATCACTACAGATCCCAGATGTGAAAGCGCTGGTCTGCTCCAGCAGAGAAGATGTGAGTGTTGTCAGGGTTTATTGCCAGGTGCAGAACTCGATGAGAATGACCTGAAAATACAAAAGTATTCAACTTTTAGCTGCCCTGTGTGCCTTGGAGAAAATACATGTTGATTAGTATGTCTACAGGTATGTCATCGCTCAGTCAATGATTTAGTGCAATCTGAGTGTTGCATGATCTCTAAGTATGTGTGTATTAGCTCCGCCTTTAGCACAAGTAGGTGAGTAGCATGACGAAAACCAGGAAGCTACCTCCATGGACGTAGTTCCCAATCAGCTTAGGGACAATGTCCAGGAGAAAAGCAAATTTCTCTTTGAGATGAATAAAGTATCTATCTATCTATCCATCAAAAGCAGTTTAGGGTTGGGTTTTTAATAGAAAGCTAAACCTTTGAATATGAAGTACTAGACATTTGAAAAAAAAAAAAGAGGCATCAAGAAAGAAAAGGCCAACAAATTTCACCAAGTAGGCTAGAAGGGAGGTGACAAATAGTGTAAGGAAACCCTGAAGGTGCTCCAGTGTCCACCTTAACCTCTATACTATGAAAGAGAGGCAAAACAAAAAGCCACTGATAAAAGAAAAACATGAAACCATCTGAGAGATTGTCAAAATGTGTAGAAAAAATATTCACATGGTCCAGTGAGACTAAAACTGAACTTTGCAAAAAAGAAGAGAGTCAAGTGTGGTACAACACAACACTTCTCATGACCTCGACAACACCGTCTCAACATTACGAATGACGGCAACAGCATCATGATGTGGGGATTTTTTCCATTCACACGGCCATGTAAAGTGATTAGAAAAGACTAAATGCTGGATAGGAATAAGAGTGTCATCAAATAAGTTTGTTTAAGGAGGACCAAGACAGGAGTATAAAACAAAGTCTTTTATTTCATAAAACGCGCTGCCCCGAGCATGATCTCAACAGAAGTCCAAAGGCAATGGAGCACAAAACAAAAAGCAGACCAAGAATCAGACTCAATGAAAATACCAGGATCATGACAGGTTTATATGTTACTCACTAGTTAAGAATCAGGGGAAAAGACCCTTCTATACCAAAAAACTGATATGGTCAACACTATGTCAGAATAAATGCAAATAAGGGAACAGAATCACCATGTTTAATTAATGTAATACAATTGGAATTATTAAATTCCAAAACTGCAGAGAATGTTGTTGACATGTAGATCTTTCTTTGCTCCCAAACAACTCATAATATCAACTCATAATACCAGCGTAGACAGCATAGAGCTTCAGCCAAATCCTAGTTTCACATTCACTAGAAGCCCAGGACATGAATGAATCAGCACGAACAGGCTGAGAAATGAAGGGGCAGTGACAGATGTGCGATGGTTATGTTACTCAAGGTGTGTGATGACGTAGTACACTTATTCCTATGAGCGCGTTGCAAATGTGTTAAACTGAAATTTGTGACTACTTCGATGATATTACATTTAACGTATTCAGTTTTTTTCTAACCTGTGAGCTGGCTGATCCGGCTGAGCGAGGGAAACTCCCAGGCCCAGGAGGTTATATGGTGATGAGGGAGGCCGTGGCCTGTTACAAGATATCTCGTCTTTCCAGCCCATTGAAGCGAACATATCTACAATGGGAATTATTCAAAGTAAATTATCTAGGAAATGTACGTATTAACAAAAAAAAAAAAAAAAACTCTGATATATTTCATCATGTGAGCACCTGTGAATTTGTGTTGACTGAGGTCAAACAAGAGCCTGACTGTGTGTCCCAGATTCTCAGCTCGCCATCTTTCCATCCTCCTCCGGTAGCGATCACCTCTCTCTGCCATGGACACCATCCCACTGCCTGTACACAGAAACACAATATAAACACAAGCACATCCAGAATGTGGAGGCACCAAATACAGTTTTACATTTCTGATTGATGCCATTTAAGCCCTTAAGCATAACAACATGTTAGGTTAGAGTTAGACTTGTCATCATGAAGTCAGAAACTGAACAACTACAGTTTAGGATTCATGCTGATCCTACTTGTCTCAAATACGTCGTATCATTCCTCATCCCCCCATCATCCTTCTGTGAATGATGCAGATGTATTTTGGCAAAACTTTATAGTTGATATATGTATTTTCACATTTTTATGAGAAGATGAATATAATTTTACTGAAAGGAAAGCAGAACAATGTATAAAATAAATTCATAAAAATACATCTTCCTTTTATTTAATTTAAATCAGAGTCCAGGCCCGTGTCATAAAACTACTTTTGGTTTCATCATTTGGGTGAGTTGAAACTGCTTTAATGTGGCTTTTTAAAAGGGGTAAAAAAAAAAAAAATTAAAGAATATTTTTAGATTTAAAGGCAGGGTAAGCAATTTTTAGATGATACTATGTCTGTTGACATTTAAAACAAAACATCAACAAAACATGGTAAGTTAGCCCTCCCTCAGTGCTCCCTGAGGAATAACAATCCATCATGGGCAGCTGGTATATGGTGATGTAACGTAACCAAAAGTGATCTGGGTTGGAAATCGCATGGAACTGCTTACCCTGTCTTTAATTTCCAGTCTCAGTTTAAGGTACCTTAACAGCACTGGGCTGCTCCATTGTCCTTATTGGCTGATGCGACCCTTTGGATCCTATGATGTCACTATCCCAGATATGGAGAAGTCCCTCTATAGAGCCACTGGCCAGCCAGTCTTTTCCTGGTGACCACTGTAGGCTGCAGATCCTCCCCTTGTGGGAGGCCATGCCTACCACAGGTGTAGGAGCCCGTGGGTCAAGGTGATGGATGTGTCCCAGAGCAGAGCCACTGTGGGATTGTGGACACTGTTATAAAACAATGAAAATACTGTTTAACAGATTTTTTTTTCTATTTTTATAGTCAGTGTTCAGCCAGCCATTGTCCCAAACCATGTTAAGAATGATGGCTGAAAGGATACCGCACCAGCACGTACCTGGTGAGTAACTGCTGTTTCCAGGAAAGCGCACCTACTGCAGACTGCTGCGATCGCAGCGATCTCATGTTCTGCTTGTGGCCAACATCCCACAACTAAACGTCAAAGAGAAACTCTGATAGACCACAAACTGCCACTGTGCTGATTCAGAGGGGTGTCACGCTTCCCCTCACAGAGACCACCACGGTTTTTGTGAAATGGTTTCCACCCTCTTTGTAGTCACAGGCTTCAAAGAAGTTACCTCTATCTCCCCGCGTCTGTTTCCAACAGCCAGAACTCTGCCGTCTTTGCTCCAGCACAAGCACGAGATGGACAGCGTCTCGCCGTGCGGTCGATCTGCGTGTGGATTTGGTTCCAAATGTCCCACCAGGGCTTGAGTTTCTGAATTCCACAGGTAAACAGAGGAGCCCAGCGCCAATGCAATCACTCCATCACAACTGCAGTCGAGAAGATTAGTGTCTGAATGGGAAGAGATGGAAAAAAGTGGACTAAAGAGGCTATATTATAGCCAATGAGTCAAGTGCTGAGAAACAAAATTAGTCTTAAATCACTGTATTGGCCTTGTTTGTTATTACAAAATAAGACACACACAACTGTCTTTTCAGTTCGAGCAACAAAGCATCAGAATAACTTTTGTGAATCCCAAACAATTTAAAGCATTTCTAGTAGTATTATAATGAACCGTGATCTAATCTTCATTTAATTAATAATTAATGACAATCTGACCTAATTAATGGACACAAACAGCGTGATTTTTATATCTTCACTGAACCAACTAAAGTTTCTGTCATTGCTTTTGAGGCCTCCCACGCTGCAGGAACTCACTTGACTTTCTGCTTTTTCATCCATCCTGTTGTTAAATTCCTACTGGGCTCAACTGCCTTGCTGCATCACCAAACATCTCCTGAGCTCCGTGTCATGTTTACTCTGCTAAACTAAACTAGCTCCTGTTCCCATTCCCTCCATGATTATAAATAAAGGATCCAGGTCCTGAGGAAGCAGGCAGCTCAAACCATGATGCTAACTCCACCGTGCTACACTGTTAGGTCATGGATGGGGTGGTGATATTGCGTAATATCACTCATATTTAGTGGTATTTGCAGGAGGTCAACTGCCAGAGAAACTTGGCGCTTTGAGGTCTAGAGGATGTATGAACATCATTTCTGATATATTATGATATAGTCCTCTTATCTAACTGGGTTTCTCCTGTGTGTCGCCATCATGGACAGCAGGCAGGAGTCCTATCTAAATATTTGGTCTTGGACGTTTCTGTCAAAGCTTACTGTCTTTTCCTGTTAGGTTGTCATTTCCTACAATTGCCTGCTGAGCTGCAGATCTGACCCTTTTGTATGCAAACGGAGAATAAACTTCAGTGAAAATCCAGCCATCGCTAAGTCTTGTTATTTAAGGTTCATTGTTGATCTTACTCAGAATCGTTAGTCTTTTAGAGGCTAAAACAGAGACAGTAATTTTTTCTAAAACAATAACATAGGTTCCAGTTTATTTCATTTTCATTAGGAACCTTCTGAGGCCCAAAGAAACATACTACGGTCAATGGTTCACAGCAACAAAGCATTCTTGATGAGTGAAGACTTTCTTGCTAATGACGCTTTACGCACTTACTCATAGTGATGTGCTCTCCTACTGCCCACACAGAGCTGATGGAACAAGACATACATGAACTGCCCTCAGAGGATGGACGAGGGAGCAGTTATTATAGACAGCCTTCACATGTTTTTTCTAACAGGTTTTTGTGAATATTATATGTGACCTGGAGCTCCTCTTACAGTAGTCATTCAGCAGCGACGGTGCCCCCAACGTCATCACTGGCTTTCTCTGCAGACTCACACTGGATTTGTTCAGAACAACAAAGGGCTGCAAATCTCCTCTTCTCTCCTCAGAATCTGCAACAGAAGAAAAAACCAAACACTTCAACTCAGAACGCATATATAGTGTGGACTTCCTGTCAGTGTTCTTACAGAAACTTGTTTATAAGAAAAACATATATCTAATACAGTGATTCCCAAAGTGTGGTCTGCGTCCCCCCCTGGTGGGATGTCGTGGTACTGCAGGTGGGTCGTGCGAGGCCTCTGGAATTAAACAAATGTTTTAAATCCCCGAACTTTTTACCTCCGTCAAGGAGGTTATGTTTTTGCCGGTGTTTATCTGTCTGTCTGTCTGTCTGTCTGTCTGTGTTCTAGATAACTCAAAAGGTTATGATGGATTTTGATGAAATTTTCAGGAGTTGTCAGAAATGTGAAAAGGAAGAACTGATTTCATTGTGGGTGTGAACCACTATATGGGGAACTGTTATGCTTGGCAGAGGTATGCGCTCTCCAAGTGCTTTTCTAGTTTTTAATTACTGTGATATATTCATGAAATTATTTTTTAAAACATTAAGAAGTAATAAAAAAAACCAGTTGAGTTATTTCACTGTCATCTTAACTTAATATGACAAGTGTCACCTTATTTGCTGACCTCTTACATTAATATCAGAATATAGCTTCTAGTCCTGTATGTTGATCACAGTTGTGATTAAAGGTTTGGGTGGGCTGCAGAGATTTTTCACATTTCAAACTGGGCCTTGGTATTTTGAAGTTTGGGAATGGCTGATCTAATACATTTGAGGCGAACAATCAAGGAACACTTGCTAAAGTGAGCTGATAGGACTGATCATATTCACTTTCTGTGAGACCCACTCAAAGGTTGGATAAAGCTGAAAGGTCTCATCATCTCATCATTGTTGGAGATATCAAAAGAGGCATTCTTTGGTGATTAAGAAGACCTAACCAGTAATCTTGTCAAAGAGAAATGCTGCTCAGAGGTCTTGTTCTCTGGACTGACGTTATCTGGATCACTACAGGACATGATGAAAGTCTCATTAACATTCAGAAATATAATATTACTTAACTCAAATGTAAAGTCTTTGCTGCCTTAAAAAAAAATCTCCAGATTGAAGATTTATTATGCTTTTCTCTATCTCACTATGACTCTACATATCATTCAGTTACTGAAACATTCATTCATGTTGTACCAGCTTGTTGGTCATGTCCATGTGGTTGGCCTGCTGCTCGCCACACCAAACGCCCTTTCTGAAAAAAAGTTACATAAAAAAAAAACATAATAGATTTTATCTTTTATACAGTCATGGAAAAAATTATTAGACCACCATTTTTTCTTCACTTTCTTGTTCATTTTAATACCTGGTACCACTAAACGTCATCATGTGACTAAAACAGACAGAAAAGAAAACACTGAATGCATAAAAGCAGTGTTTTTGGCAGTACAACGCCATAACTATTGATGTAAAAACTTAAGTGATTTAGGTTATAATCAAGAAAACCATGGAAAATGGTAAGATATCAGCTCTTAAATAAAACTCTTATGAGCAATCTTTGTGGTTATCGTTATGTTTGTCCAAACAAATGTACCTTTAGTTGTACCAGGCATTAAAATGAACAAGAAACTGAAGAAAACAAGGGTGGTCTAATATTTTTTCCATGACTGTATGTTTGCCTTCATTTTTCATTAAGCATATTTTTTTCACTTAGACCGTGTTTTTTGTATAACAATGGCATAAAATACATCAAACATAACATGATCTTATTCAAGAAACCACATATAAAGCAGGCTGTCAGTTCTGCCTGTTGCTCATCATTTGTCAAGAGAGGATAACCTGTAGAGGGGAAGTCTAACACTTCCTAGAATCTTTTAATTAGCTGCACATCCTTTGCTTTTCATGCAAGCATGGAACAAGGCAAAAGAATACAGGCAAATATCCAAATAGGCACCAGTGGAACTATTTTAAGTCATTAAAAAAAACCTGTTCTTGGGGCTTTTCTGTGTCATGTCGTCCTCTGTCTCTGGAAATGTGCTTTTGTGCTGTGTTCAGAGGTACGTCTGCCTGGTTGCAGCTTTTCACCAATGAAGCCTCTGCAATGAAGCAAGATCATTTCACACAAAACCTTGATCACAAAACAGCTCAGACATAGAAATACTGCCTGCAGGGAGAGGCATTTTGGCTTAATGGACTGTGATTAAAAGGTTAGCCTGTTGACAAAAATTAACTCTGTAAGTTAGCTCTGTAAACAAAAATTGATAGATGGTAAATTTTAATGAAAAAAAACAAGAAAAAAGTTCCCAAACTATCTGTTATCATAAGGTAAAAGTGAAGCAAAGAACAAAAAAATAAAAGGTGATTGGTATGACCAAGTGTTTTAAAAGTATAACAGTGTCCTACTGTGATACCTTGAAGGTCTTCCTGTAGTGTTTTGTGTGCTGGTTCTGGAGATTCGAGCTGCAGCCTCCTACACACAGGTATCAAACTCAAGGTTTGGATCACACTGCCACCCAGCGGCCACCGATGTCCTCACAGCAGGACTCTCTGAGCCGCTCCTCTGGGCGATCCACCTCCTGAAGCGTTTGTACGTGGCTGCGTGGATATCGTCAGTTTTCTAAGGAAAAAACATATTTTTTATTTTTATATATATCTGCTTGTCCCAGATTAATTATAAATCATATGAGTTTCAAACTCCATAAACACAGTGCTGTTAAAACAACCGCTAAAAGATACTCACTTCCGGTTAGAACTTTCAAAATATAGGTTTTATAAGCCGAAGTTGAGTCGCATTAAACCACACACGACCTTTACAAGAAGGTGGAGGGGGTGGGGGGAATCTAATTTTTCATTTAGTTGAAAGTTCATTTCCATTGGATTAATGTAGAGAGATGGTTAGAGAGGGGAAAAATATTCAGTAAAAGGATTGGCGAGAATTTACACACCATAGGTTACAAAGAAACATAAATGGTTACTAGGGAGGTCACTGGATTGTTTGTGTTCACTCAGTGATAGCTAAGTTATTACAATTGGTTGCTAGAATGCAGTTTACTGGTTGCTACAACATTAAGTGTTTGATACTTTATACTTCTTAGTTTGTTAAACTCATGCAGAACTCCATTAGTTTAAGATTATTTTATGTCTGTTCTAAAAGTCATGACTGATGTAGCATCTGCATTAGACTCATGCAGTAATATTCATTGACCAGGAAAAAGCCTTTTTTCATTCTGTGGATCATTCAGTTTTATTGAAAAGATTAGACAATACTGAAATTTCTGATCAGTCATTGTCATGGTTCTTTCTACTTCTCCAATAGGATGCGCAAGTAAAGCTAAATCTCTATCTCTATCAGACTCTCCATATGCCATCAGGTGTGCCACAGGGCCTCAATTCTTGGTCCAACATTTTTCTCTATATTTATAAATGACATTCCACAAATTATCAGCAAAGCCCTTATTCACCCATAAGTGGATGACATAATCTTATGCGCTTTGGATCCTTTACCACGTGAAGTTGTTTAGTCTCTTAAACATAGTTGTTATGAAATACAGCAGACACTTTACCAACCTAAAACTGTTTTCAAATGCCAAAAACACAAAGGTTATGTGATTTGGTCACAAAGGCAGGGTTTCCTCATCTATCATGGACATCAATACAACAGACAGAACAGAGGAATTTGGTTAGATAAACCATTGTCTTTCTCACATAATGTCAATAGGTTACAGTCGAAGGTCAAAGTAAGACTTGGTTTTCTATACAGAAATCATTTCTAAAGGCCGTTCTTAATGACATTAGTAAAGATTTTACCACAGTTTGATACTATTTTACATCTCTAAAGACGTCATGTATATGTGTTGTTATTTTATGTATCTTAATGTAATTTTGTTTTACCCCTGTCCCTCCTCCATTTACAAGACATTTCTGGCACTCACCTGGCCAATGATGAAATTTACATTTAAGTCTACTCACAGATAAAAACTGTTTATAAAACACTTTGTTCAGTACCTACAGCTCCTGTACCTCCTGTCAGAGGACAGCAGGTTTGTAATATTAAAAACTGCATTTTGGGGTCTTTGTATAATGTTGGTTCATAAGTCCATGACTTATGCTTTAGATTCTGGTCTGTTGAAGGACACAGTGTCTGTTATCGTTCTGGCTCCACCGAGTCTGCTAAGTTTTGATACGTAGCTGTCTAGAGAACTTATCCAAGGTCCTGATGTTTTCATGTGATGTTTAAAGATGGCTGTTTCATACTGGTAATTTGTCATTCTGAACCATCCTGCATTCTGTGATGCTGGTAATGACCTCTTCATCTTGTATACAACTTGAAGATTAAATCCACTTTGTACCCTCTGTCATAGTCTAGTGCATTGTTTAACTGCTGAATGACTGCCTCACTAGAACACATTATGGTGTATATACTTATGAATAAGATATACCCAGATTTCTAGATTACAATGTTGAATACAGTTACTTTAAACCCATATAAAATTATGTTGTCTTTTTGGAGCGTATTTGTTTTACCTTAAATAACCTTGGTGCAAAATTGGTTGGGTAATGTATTTAATTTGATAACTTGACAGCCTGAGAACACTGAAACTGTAGACGTAACTTTTTAATGCTTTTATTTTGAAAGTACAACACTTCCTGTCACTTTTCCCGTGCTAATTTAACGCATTTTTTTTTTCTCCTGTCCATTCCGGGGGTCTGGCAGGAGTCCCGGCTGCAACCGAGGTTCTCTTCCCCCTCCAAAATGGAGGCGCTCGGAGGTTACCCCACCAAGTCCTCCAACCCTAAAGCGAAAAGGTTGAGGGTCCTGCTGAGCATGACAGTGGGTGTGGGGTGTTTATTCCTCCTCCAGACCCAGCTGGTGAAGCCCAGAAAACCTGAGGATTTTTATTCCTTCGAGGTTAAAGACGCCAAGGGGAGGACGGTGTCCCTGGAGAAGTACCGAGGAAAAGTAAGTCCACATCATCACCGGCCGTTTCAGTTTCAGCCTAAATGCGCGCGAGCGTCGTATTGGTACCAGTCGACGGCGCGTAACTTCGCTTGAGTCGCGTTTGTTGCGGAGCTCCGTGATAATTACAGCCTGGTTTCTCCTCCCGTACAGGCATCGCTGGTTGTAAACGTGGCGAGTCACTGCGAGCACACGGAGAGCAGCTACCGGTCCCTGCAGGAGCTCCACCGGGAGCTGGGCACGTCGCACTTCAACGTCCTGGCCTTCCCCTGCGGACAGTTCGGGGACACGGAGAGGGGACTCAGCCGGGACATCGAGGCGTTCGCCAAGAACACCTACGGGGTCTCCTTCCCCTTCTTCAGCAAGATCAAAATAATGGGCACCGAGGCTGAGCCTGCCTTCAAATTCCTCACAGGTTGGCATCTGGACATCATCATTTAAAAAACCACATCTGCAAACAGTGTAGGGGGGGGCCTCACCTGAGGTCATCAGTCCTCAGGTGAGGTTGCCTGCAGACATGCAGGGCAGCAAGCAGGCTGTTGTAATTTGCAAAAGCTCGGTGCCTCTCTTCCATGTAAACTGCCACATAAATGCAATGACACAAGCAGAATGATTCCTGCCTGGTAGGGAAAAAAAAAGTACACAGCTTTGTAGAATGACCCGAATGGCTGTAGTGGATTTTTTTTTTTTTTTTTTTTTTTTAAACATACATGAAACCTTAATCAACTCTGTGAAGCAACAGCTCATTTTATATCTGTGGAGCTTCAGAGTTCCTATGCTGGCTTTTATATTGAAAGATATTTAGCACCATTTCCTCTGTTAAATGTCAGGTCAAGATTAATGAGCAAAGACTTAACAGTTTTGATCAGCTATAATCATTTGCAGTGCTTATATCCTATAAATGGCATAAGATTTTAACTCGGTAGTTAAAATCTTATGCCATTTATAGGATTAGCAAGTACAGCAAGGGTTTCTATAGACTTGTTTCAGATTGGTTTCCGTAGTTGCACCATTAACGCCTGCATCTCATTGTCTTCTGTTTTCTTTTCAGATTCCGTGCAGAAAATACCAAAGTGGAACTTCTGGAAGTTCCTAGTGAATCCGGAGGGGAAAGTGGTCAGGTTCTGGCGAACGGATGAACCCATGGACAACGTCCGGCAAGAAGTCACATCGTTGGTGCGAGAAATCATTCTGAAGAAACGGGTGGAGCTATGATGGAGCTCGCCGGTGGATCCTGGACACGCTGCCGCGTTCTGTCCTTGTTCCTGTGCTGTGACAGCCGGGGACGACTGAACTGTTACCAGTGAGTGAGGCTGGAAGGTGTATCAACCAACACAGGCAGGATTTGTCCACTAGTGTCAGTGACAGAGACAGTGATAGTCATTAATGTGTGTGTGTGTGTGTGGGCGTCCTGTGGTTAATGATGACAGCTGTGATGAACATTCCTGACAGTAACCACTGCTGCAGCTGAAGGATCGTTAGGATGTGAAGTCTTGGCTTTTTACAGATGTTCTTTTTTTTTTTTTTGCCTCATTGTGTTCTTTCTACCTTGTCTTTTTACATTTTAAAGTAAATTTTACATCACGTTTACATTAAAATCTCTTTTCTTATGCTGAAGCATATCATTATTGTCCATATTGACTTCTTTGAGTCGAGCAGATTCTGCTACTTCTGTCCAACAGTGGAAATGACCTCACGGTTGCTTGATTGAGCTAAGTTTTTACATGGGGGATGTTTTTGACCAAATAACTTGATTAAACCACATTTTAAGAGCAGTTTCTGAAAATCCACGCCATACCTGGCACACTTCATAGCAATAATTACTATATGTGATGTTGTTCAGCCAGAATATTTAGTTTAAAAATAGAAAAGGTAATGCAAAAAAAATGAAAAAATCACTTATTACATGCCCAACCTCGGGGTAGCAAAGGGGTGTAGTGGGTAAAAATCGATTGCCCTCCATCTGGAAAGTTGCTGACTCAATTCCCAGCCACTCATAGTGTCCCAAGCCTGGATAGACGGGGAAGGTTGAGGCAGGAAGGGCAGCCAGTGTTACACCTATATCTGCCAAATCAATACGTAGAGCATAATGATCCCCTTCTGGTGACCCGTATACAGGGAAAAGCCGAAGGAAGTTGCTGTAGATGCACAACCTCAGCTCTGAATCACATGTCAATTGAATAAAGTGACCCGCAATTGCACCTTACCAGTCTCTGTGGAATAAATGGACATTTGGAGGGCAGCAGCAGGTAAGCTGACAACTGTAAAATCAACCAGCTAACAAGACACTGCCTTCCAATCAGCCAAAACGTCATGTTTGATATCTGCGATGGTCCCACGCTTTTCCTCTGGCACCACAAGTCCAAAGATATTTAAAAAAAAAAGTGTGCATGCTATGCTTCAAA
The DNA here is from genome assembly GCA_018398805.1 of Hirundichthys speculiger. Taxonomy (NCBI): domain Eukaryota; kingdom Metazoa; phylum Chordata; class Actinopteri; order Beloniformes; family Exocoetidae; genus Hirundichthys; species Hirundichthys speculiger. Next base: position 147,637 of record JAGFBZ010000006.1, read on the forward strand.
CTACCTGGTAGCTAAGTGACCAACGTTAACTGTTAAGGTAGCAGAGCAGTGTGAGCTGGCAACACACACGTCAGCTAACATTACACTGCCTCCCAAACAGTCACAAATCAGAGATATCCTGCAACAAATGCATTTTTTTACTCCTTATTCACAAGTTTCCCCCATAGTTGACTTTCCCTTTTAAAGGTGGAACTGAAGGAATTATGTCTGTGGTCAGGTCAGAGCACCAGTCAGCCGGCAGCAGCTCACGGCCACACTGTTACCACCAGGTCACAGGCTGATACAGGATTTAGGTATTAACCTGAAGTTTTCTCATTAAAGCAGATGTTGCCTGTTTCTCACCTTGAGCTTAAAATTTTTGTCTTTTTTTTTTTTTTTTTTTAAGTGATCAGCTTCCTCTTGACAATTAGAGCAATCATACAAAACACTGGGCTCATGTGTATCTGTGTGTTTTTAAATAATGTTAAGCAAGTCTTTTTTTTTTTTTTGAGAAATATGTGCTTAAATGCCATTGGCAGTTATTGCTTCTTAATGACACCGACACTGGCTGAGAAATGCTCTTGTTGGGACGCGTAACATCCAACAGGAGCAGAGCCGTGTTTGGAGTTTGGAGCGGTTACCTAGTTGCAGCAACAACAGCAGATTCAAACAGATACCATCTTTCATCCCACAGTATTTTTTTGAACATTTGGATGCAATTTTCTATTTTACTCACCCGTTTATAAGAATCAGTACTTCGCATCTTCTTAAACAGCGTTTTTCCTCCTGTCCTGAGCCTGCTTGAGTGGACTGCCCGGGTCTTTACGCGCGTGGCGCACCTGCAGTCTCCTCTCCTGCTCGGACTCCTCTTATAGTTCTGCAGGGCGCACAGCGGAGCGGGAAGCACCGGCCTCCGCTCTCTTTATTGGCGCCCACGTTCACCTTTTAAAGACAAACATTAGCATATTCGTGGACCAGGAGTGTCTTTCGCGTCCCGGTTTCCACTGGAAACAAATAGGTGGACAAAAGAGAAGAAGAGAAGAGAAAAGGAAGGAGCAACGCGGTCATGTTTTGGCCTCACAGGTAGTCACGTAACTGGAGCTGCACGTTCACGTTCAGCCTTGTCGTTGAAATGGAAAGAGTATTTCTATTTAGCTCTTTATACCAAATACACAGCAAAAGTCATCACGGCGCATTTTGGAGAGAATGTAGTCTAATTAATTAAACAGCGCACAGCCCATCTCAAGCCTATAAGAGAATCCAATTAAATACAGTTCGTTATAATCCATTTATCATATGATTTTGAGAACATGCGGGAGAACTGATATAATCATGATTATTGTAATGATGATGGTTAAATTAAGAAAGAGAATTTAAAGCAAGAGTCGAAACCTAATTATAATAATTTAAGGCTGGTTTTAAAACTCACTCCAGGTCAGATCACAGAAAATTTTACAAATATAGTCCATATTCAATGTTATAGTTGGAATGATAAGAAATAAGAAGCTTTGGGTTTTGAAAATATAATATTAAAGCATTTTCACAGAAACGTTGGGATAGGCTACATCAAATTGATTATAATAATGAATGTAAGATATTGTAATATTCCAAATTTAAAAAGAAGTGGACTATAAATTATATGACGGGGTTTTTCAAAACTGCATAGGACTTTTTAACAGTCTTACTATTATTATTTTAGAACAACATTTAAGTAAAGTGGATTTTTGTGTCAAATATAAATGTAACGTACAATCAACGCCAGATGATGACGTCAGTTTAGTGTGTCACGTGGCATTTCCTCCGGTCAGAAACGGCGATTTGTGGGCGCGCAGTTCACACAGTGAGAGGAGGAGCCGCTGTGGCGCTAAATGGTCTGAACGGCGCGAGTGGAGCGCCCGTTCTCCCCACCTGCCACCTCCATCTGCGCCCGCACCTCCAGCCCCTGAGCCCGGGCCTGGAGCTGCGCCACAGGGCGACAGGCGCTGCACAGCGGCGGGCTGCCGTGCAGCCCCTCAGACCAGACATGATAGAAAAATAATTCTTTTTTTAAAAATGAAAACCTTAAATGGAAACATTATAATTGCATTTTTCATATTTGCCACCTTTGTAATCCATTTCCCAACATCACCACCACCACCCCCCCCCCCCCCCCCCACCCCCCTTTGGCTTTCGTTTCCTAAGAAACTCATTGTGTCTGCATTCTCCCCTCCCCTCCCGCATCGCCTCCCGCTGTCTGGCGGCAGTTTAACCGGTCAAATGTGTCAGAGTCAGGCTGCTGTTCACAACATCATAGTCGCAGAAAAAGAGCCTGAATTGGCGCCTTGAAAGGCAAACTTTGGTGCCTGTCCAGGCCTGCCTGGAACACCTATGTGGCTGAATTTTGTCCTGAAGCTGGCAACAAAATCCTGGGTCAGGGACAGGTAAAAAACCAAGGCATGGGCACACCTTTGAATACAAGACACTTGCAAATGCAAGATACAAGTATGCAATAGCTTTATTAGTAAGAATGAAGTAAAAACATGACTTGCCAAAAAGCTTCTTGGCAATGCAACAAAAGAAATTTGGAAAGAGGTGAAATGTACTAACAGTTGTTAGCCAGTTCTTTGACACACACAGTGGATGGAGTCTCTGGTCCTGATATAATTGCAGAGCACAGCGTTCATACAGTAGACAATGTTGATTGTATTAACACCAGTAATTCACATGAGGTGTACCTATCAAATCTATCAAATCGTCAAACAGCAGGTAAGGACTGTATCACTTCCGGACATCTTAAATTAACTGGTACGAGGGTATCACCTTATCTGGCCATTTGTTTCACAGCCGTTCTTGGTTTTCTCCCTGAGTCAGTGATGTCACTTGTTCAGTTCCTGCGATGAAGGACAAAGTAGGAAAAGCTGGTAGTTCAGATAATTACTAATCCGTCTCAAAAGTCATTGAAAGAATCATCCTGGATAGAATTAATCACCTTGTTTGTTCTTCTGACAATCAGTTTGTACTTAAAACTAAACTTGGCACTGATATGTGTGCATATGCTTTTAAGGAACACATAAATAATTACAAAGATAAAACTTATCTTTGTGCTTTATAGATGCCTTTAAGGCCTTTCATCAGGTAAACCGTATTTTTTTTTTCAAAAACTGAATCAAGCAAGCCTTAATTTATTGTTAATAAGGGAGTATTTTATTCTCAGCACTGTTTAAGTTGTAGATGAAAACAGCTGAGCATGTGCAGAGCTGGCTGTGTGGTGGCAGCACAGAGGTGAACCAGCTCATGTACCCTGATGATCTGGTGGTCTTTAGTTTGAGCTCAGCAGGTTTCCAGCAGCTTCTTAATATGTGCTCTGATGATGGTGGACAACGTGACATCAAATATCATGCTGCAAAAAGTGTCATCATGAGCTGTGGAACTAAGAAAGACAAATGTTTGACCTTTCCCGACTTCAACTTGGCAGTGATGTTTTGTATGTTTCCAATAATTTAAAACATATTGGACATTAGATCAAAGATCAGTTTACAGATTATGAGGTTATTTAGCAGCACCGTCATATGTTGAATGAGTAAGCAAACATTTTGTTACGGAAATTGAGTTCATGTAGTGATTCTGTGAAGTCGGCTTTGTTTAAAGCTTATTGTACTCCCTAGTATACAAAAAGATCCTGAAGTCTTCGGAACCTGCAAGTGGCATCTGATGATGCTTGAGGGATACTTTTAAAAAAGACCGTGATGGACTAGTGCCGGTGAAATGTTTGTGGCAACTTGACTTGGTTCTTTATAGTCTTTCTTAAGGGAATCTCATGTTTAAACTCATTAGCAGACTAAATGACTCTAAAAATGAAATAATCTTGTTGTTGTCAAACATTAAGTTTAGTGCAGCACAGTATCAGTCTGAGCTCTGCAGACACTGGTACACTTGTCTTTTTGATTAATGTTTGGTTTGTTTGCTTGTCTCTATTAGTTGTGTTTTTTTCTCTTTATATGGACCTTGAGTCTGTAAGGCTATCTATCTATCTATCTATCTATCTATCTATCTATCTATCTATCTATCTATCTATCTATCTATCTATCTATCTATCTATCTATCTATCTATCTATCTATCTGATTGACAACTAAGTTTATTCAGTTATATCTGCAGAGGGAAAGTTATCAGGTTGATGCTATGATAAATACAGTGAACTAATCTGTTTTGTGTAGCAGAAAGTGAGGTAATGCAAGCCTACAAAAGTAATGTAATAATAATAATAATAATAATAATAATAATAATAATAATAATAATAATAATAAATAGTCCAACTATCCGATTAATTGTTAGAGTGAACACAAGTGATGTAATTTCCCTCAGTTGTCTTTTATTTTTGTCATGAAGTGTTCATGCCAGCAGCAGCATCTGTATTGTCAATTAATAAATGTTTCAAAGATCTGATTCATGAGAAAGGTTTTGGAGAAACTGTTTTCAGGCTACTGCAGAAGGCTTATGAAGTCATGCAGTCTGGACAAAGAAAAGCTGTTTACATTTCCAAAAACAAGGAAAAACAAGGATGTTGACTGCAGGACTCTTTGCTCGTTTTCAGGCTCCGAGACAAAGATAAAAGGGAAGGAAGTCTTTGCTTCCTAAAGCAGGTGATGGGGTTATGTTTGTTTTACTGCTTTAACAGGTAAGTAGACAATGGAAAAAAGATTATTTCCATTCGTGGAGTTGTGCCCTTTTACATCATAAATGTCTCCAAGATAACTTCTCAAAACATTAGAAACTTTTTAAACTTAAAAAACATCTTTATTTCCAAATTTGTAAAAAATATATGTCTGCCAAGGCATAAATATGTTATGTGGCATCAAAGAAATATAAAAATGTAGAGATTAAACAGAAACACAATGTAAACGGCAGTGAGGGCAGCATTACTTCCTTTGTTGAGCACCACTCTGACTGATGACCTTAAAGCTACCTGAGGAGGACATTTCATTTCATTCACAGAAATCACTATAGGTTAATAATTGTGCATTAAGTTGCTGCCTACCACACTTCTCTCCATTCTCTAATGGTACCTTCAGGGGCGCTGCACTAATCTCTGATTTCAGCTGTGGCTGGGTAACCAGCGAAAGACGTATCCCCCTTGTTGAGTTCTCGAAGTAAATGCATGTCCATGAGGAAAGACCTGAGTCTTTATGGTGCAGTGTTCTCTAATAGATGTTCTAAAGGATGAGACGTTGTCTGCATCATCAGATCCATCAGCACTCACACTCCTGTCACTGAGTGTAGACATCTGCAGGCCTGAGAATGCGCCGTACATGCGTATTGTCTCTGTTTCTTGCTTTTGTTCCTTTAGCATTGCTGAGCAGGACAGCATTGCAGCGGGTGCTGATGTCCCTCAGCATGGCCTCCACTGACTCAGAGGACTCTGGTTCATATCTTTCGTCCAGTCTCTGCCTCTTACAGGGGCTCACTGCAGCATTATCAGCAGACTGCATCACTGCTTCTCCCACATGTGGGTCTCTGACTGTCATCAGTTTCTGAAAGAAATAAACCAAAGCCAGAAATTATCATTTGACATTAATAGTAACAATGCATGCATATTTGAAGTAGTGTTGAGGATGGAACTGTGTATCTTGTCTCATCCGTGTACTCACTTCCAGCACTGAGGCCAGGTGCTTGGCTCGACTGGCCAGCTGCCTGAGATGAAGGTTCCTTTGCTCGAGAGAGTCAAGCTCTTCCTGTTGTTTGTGAAGAGCCTCGTGGAGCTGCAAATGCAAAATACAAAATCTCTTCAGCAGTGTGCACAGGTTTGAGCAACCTTCCTTTTACCTCGACTGACCACTTTGTTTGTGAAGTGTCAGTTTAAATCTTCAAGATTACGGGTAAGGGTTTCAAATATGGCCCCAATGACTCAAAAGTCTGACGAGCCACTTTTAGTGAAGTATATTTTTGTCAAGTTGATCCTAAGGATTACAGGTATTTTGTGATATACAAAAACTCTCTTTTTAAGATAAAAAAGGTGTATTCTTGTTTCACTGTCGAGATAAAGAGAACCACTCTTCAGTGTTGATAAATCTCATTTTACGGTTTTACCTGTTTGTTAATATCATTGGACTGTCCCAGTGCCCTCTCGTGACACTCTGCCATGCTCCTCCAAAATTCTCCATCCTGGGCATGAAGGCTATCTGTCCCTGTGGATGAGTGAACCAGACTGTCCTCTGGAGTAAAGTCCTCCTGGGGGGTGAGGGGAGGAATGACACATCCCTGAAATGGCACCAGTTCTGCTGGAGACAGACTCCTCTCAAGTGTGACAGTAGAACCTGACAAGGGAAAGACAGTTATCATAACTGTGGAGGACGATTATCTTCACAATGCTGCAATATAAATAGCTCCTGCATCTCCAAAATGTATAAAGTTAGTTCTCTCACCTGCCATGAAATCCAGCGCATAATCTCCAAAGTACTGGCCATCTGGGTCAGATCCATTCATCTGTTAATAAATTAAAATAACAATTAACAGTTTTTTAATTTAATTTTATGAACAATCAGTCTTCAAAGAAGCGATGAACATAAAAGAAAAGAAGTGACTAAACCGCAATGGTAATCTTGCAATATAGAATAAAATAAGTAAAAAAAAAAAAAAATCACATTTAGTAGACTAAAATCTGTATAAATAAACTTTTAAAATAGCTACTTATACTTTCTGACAACTTTATCCTCACCTGAGAGTCGAGCGAGTCTCTCTCCTGTCTCACCTCAGAGGTGCAGTCCTCCAAATCATCCCATGCAATTGTTGAAAATGCTGTAACACAAAACAGTGTGAAAATACGCAACAGGGGATTCACGAAGTTCAGTGGTGATGTAAAAGGCGCGCATACCCTGATCGACGACGCAGGGGAGCTCCACGTACACAGTGACCGGACTGCTGCTTCTTGGCACCAAGACTTTATCCTGTATTGGACCATGTTGTTAGAATTTTCAGCTACAAAGAAGATTGCGCAAGAGTGGGAGAATAAAAGGAGTTGATGCTTACAGCAGCTCTCCTTCCACGCTGTCCCATTTTGCAGGGGAAAATACCACCAAACGCTCGTCTGTCTCTCGTCATGTCCATCAGCTCTGTCTGCAGAACTGACGGGACGTGATTTAACTTGTAGCTGATATAGTCAACATTCTCCCGGTTTGTGTCTCTCAGTGCCGCGGTTTCATACTTATGGCCCAATCAAATGCACTTATTCGGTCTCCAGGGAGTGACAGCGTCCTCGGAGATTAAAATTGTGCAGACCGTATTCTGGTCTAAAGTGGTAAAAGAGGTACCGCGCATAAACGGCGCCATTACATCAGCAGGTGCTCGTCCCCTCCCTCCGCCTGCGGCCAAATGTCCCCAGCTGTGCTGAAGCCAGATGCTTCACATGTCTTTGCAGTCACGCACGTGTTATAAATACAGTAAAGGGAAACTCAACTTTTTTATTGTAAACTTTAAGAAGAGATGAATATAAAGGATAGAGGTTATACATTTATTTATATCTTCGCGGTATCGGGATTCTTTTTGCTTGATCAGTCCGTGCGTAATTGCTGTCCAACTGTGCGTAAATACGCCTAAACCAGACATAATCTTGTTGTAAAAGCGAAATGAAAAAAATTAAAGATACACTCGGTAAACGGACAAAAGTATGTTTGTTAGAAATAAATGGGAGTATGCCTCCTCGTGCTTGAATGTGAATGCAGTTGTGTGGTGGCTACTGTGTCAGCAGGTCCACAAACCATGATGGCACAGTTTGTTTTAAAATACTTAAGCTTACCTATGGAAGCGTTGGCATACTAACCTTCAGATAACAAAAGCTGTAGGAATTGGTTTCCTCTATTTCCTGCTAGCAGTTGTCTCACATTTAGGACCGTGTTCAAACCCTTTACATGGTTCATTATATCAATAAAAGAGGATATTTCCTGAAAAGAGTAGGCTTGTTTTCAGCAAACATTTAATGCTAAAGATCGGACAGTGTAGTGAATATGCCTCAACACATTATTTCCATCGCATTTCAACAAAGTTTCCTATGTATGTAGATCAAGACATACCGTGAAAACTTGCAGACTCAAGTCAAAAATTATTTTGTCATAAACAGCAGCTAAATTTACATTTAGAAACCAACACAAATTCATTTACTAATAATTTATTTCAAAATGACAATAAATTAATTACACACAATGGTTTCAGATCTTCCATCATACATATTACAAAACTCAGACACTTTATGAAAATTGATGCATTAAATAGTGTAAACACAGAAGAATTCATGTTAATATTCTTCATTTATAGTGACTGTATCTGGTGTTTTTACTTTATGAGGCTTGTATAAATTCTAACCTCTTAACATGACCTTAAGCTAGTCTCTAAATGCAACACCTACAACCACAAGAAGATTTGACATATTTTATCATGGTGGTGCAGTTGTAGTCACTTGGTTAGACATCAACTCCACTTTCTACAGGTTTAGTGACACCAACAGCTTCAGTTTGTCTTTGCATTCCTGCACCAGATTGAAGCAGTTTCCCTCCCCTATAGAAAGGAAGTGGTCATTGACTGGCATAGAGTTAACCTCTGAACACCCAGAGCTCTCAGACGGTTGGACAGAAACTGATTGTGTGCATAGTTCATCTGTGGAACCGTCCCGCTGGTTTTGCTCAGCAAAGTCATGTTCATTTTTCAGTAATTCACTGGCTAGTCTCAACGCACAGTTAGCAGTCAGAGATGGTGGGTACTTATTGAAAGCATAGTCTGCTAGAGTCAACTCACACACTTTAAGTGCCAGGTTGCTGCACTGCCTGGTCCTAGATTTTCCTAAATTCACTCTTGAAAACCTGTCACTCTTGTCCTCAACCAACAGCTGAGCAGCCTCAATGTCATTGGTGAAATAGTCGAGGAAAAAGGCCAGGGTGGGTGCCGAGAGGCGGAAGTTAAGACGGAGAAGGATGAGGCACTCCAGGTTGCAGAGCTGCTCCTTGGTGAAAGCGTCACAGCACAACGACAGGAGATGGCTGACTGAAGGGGAGCACACCTCCACCTGCAAATAGAGAAAAAGATGTAGCGATATCAAATGGAATCAAAAATGATCTACCACTCAAAATATCATTCCAACGACAGACCTGTTTGCTGGCTAAGAGAAGTGCTGTGACACCCAGGAGCTGGAAGCAGTCGGTAGCAACAGGAGTGGAAGCCAGGAACCTGTCCATGATGTTCACCGTCAAGCAGCAGCACTCAAAGGACAGGTGGAAATGTTTGTGCACAGGGATGAGCCAGCTGACCAGCTTACACCGAGCCTCTGCGGTTAACTGCATGGAAAACACATTATTAGTATTAGTCTGAGGGCTATTTACTAATGGCTTTGCATGAAATCAGCAGCCGAGAATGTCATAAAACAAAGTAGATTTCGACAGTGAAGTGAAAATTAGGGCTTTAAAATACGTTTTTAAAAAGTATATCATAGACATTTTTATTTTCTGTTTTCCATTCAGTCGTCCTTTCAGTTAATACTGTGAGCGCGTCTTATCGCCTACTTGTGGCTGTTGTGCCAGACTTTGACAGGGATGAAAGTGCGCCTCTTTTTCCTTCTGGATCTTGAAACCGACGTCTCCGTACTGAAGGTACCAGGTGGACAGCCGTCCTTTAACAGCCTCCGTTTTGTTTGACACGAGATAGGACACGTGTGTGCCAGAGAGGGACGAAATCGGAGAGGATGCCAAATCTTCCTCGAAGCCAGAGTCACTCAAGGTGGATATGAGTTTCTGTTTCCTGTGCCGGGTTGTCTGTCGAGACGGCATGAGAGCTTCTTCAGAGAGAGATGCGCCACTCATCCGAGTCTTTATGTAAAATGTTTCGGAACCACGTTCGCCTTTCACAAATGACACCATCTCCGTCAGCCTGTCTGTTACCGGAGCCTTTGCGCAGAAACTCCGCTGGCTGCGTCTCACTCCGGCGACCAGTACTGGATGTGGGAGGGAGAGGGGAGTTCTGGCTGCCGACGTCATTTTTCCCGGGGTCTTCCCCGCTCGTGCTGCTCACCTTTCTCCCGTTGCTCCGAGCGACCGAAGCAGAACAATCACTTATCCCCATGGGAATTAATTATCGAACCTTTAACCATATGTCCATACTCGCCCTGTTATTGGACCGATTCCTTGGGACGAAACCAGAGCCTAACCCAACAAACACACAAATATACCCTATATCTAAACATTTTATTTAAACAACTAAAAGAAAATCACTTCATTGACACCTCCACTCAGTAACAAAAGTTGCATGTTTGTGTAAAAATTAACTCAGAGTCAACAGACCCGAGTTTCCCTGTGTTACCTGCGTACTCAGGGTTTGTTGATTCTGAGTTGAGAAACTCGGAGTTTCCGGTTTCAAACCGGGGGTGAAGAGTTGATTTGTCAACACCGAATCTGTTAACTGAGTTACGGTGACAATGACATCTTCCGTGGAGCATCCATGATCCACCATGGCAACGCAAAGTAAACGGAAGTAGGTCCTCGTTCTCTTCTTTGTTGAATCAGAGCTTTTGTTGCAATCATGTGGCTTTCTGCAGCGATGAAGGAAAGACAGTAGTGGGAGAAATTGCAGAGCCAGTTTGCGTTACTGTATTTAAATATTTAGTGGTAGGTGAAATCCTGCTTGCCCCCCCCCCCCCCCCCCCAAAAAAAAAAAAAAAAATAAATAAATAAATAAATAAATAAAAAAAAATAATAAAATAAAATATATATATAAAAAGAAAAGGAGTCGGGCAACTTTCTAATATGCACGTTCAGCATCTCCGTTGTTATTAAAACTGACATTAGAAAATAAACAAAAACTAATAAAATTCAATCACCCGATGTATTTTGTGTGAAGTATAGGTTACGATTGGTGATGCGCGGAAGAATACGTTCATGATTATAAGTTAAATGGCAGACCTCGCACTCACGACTGGCTTGACCACAGTAGGCTAAACTACTTATTTGGATCCTCACTGTACTTTCCCGAAGCATATACGACCTGTCTCTAAAATGGCGCGTGCTGTGAGATCGATTGTCTGTTGAAATTGAATTCGTTTCAACTTCTTGAAGGAGAGGAAACAGAGAAACTCGCGGTAGGCGGAAGCAAACCTGCTCTGGACCAGATTTAGTTCACGGAGTCAGTTACCATGGTAACAGGCTCCGCCTATGAGTTACCTATATCTCTGAAACTGGCTAAACTGAACCCTTTTTCTCGGCGTTAAATTACCTCACTTGATGGACAGAAAACTCCCTGCGTTCAGGTTCAACACTTCTCAGAGTTTTCACAAAACCCTCAATATCCCGTTTTTTCCGGGTTGCTGCACCACAGAAGAGCCAAACAGGCTAAATACACTAAAAAAAAAAAAAAAAAAAAAAAAGGTACAAGTAATTTTCAAACGTTTTTTTTTTCCACAAATTTTAATTTTTCAAAATAATGTGTCAAAACCATAAAACAAACAACAGAAATACAAGACGTATAATAACTGAAGTTAACCAAAGTTACCACATTTATAGCTTTAAAAGACAGTGTGTGGATACAGATAATAGCATTTTCAGCTTTTTTTTAACCACAGGTAGGCGGGACTTTAACGGTGACGTTGAAAAACAGACTGCCTGTACGTCAGTGACGTACGTCACCTTTCAAACTCCAGTGCGAGACGACTGATCATGCAAAGTCAGACCTGAACAAACCTTCAGTCATGTCCTCTGCACACGCACAAAGGGTATTTCAATGTTTTTGTTTCTGATATCGTAAATGTTTGACTCACGGTTGACTAGTCCACAGGTGCGTGGTGACCAGCTCAACAAAGAAAAACAGAAGCAGCAGCTGTAGCTGAGTAGCTGTTGTTGAACGCTAGCTAGCAGGCTAAATGTTAGTGGCTAACATTAGCATTTTCGTAACTTTGTGGTGGTTAAAAAATAACAAACAACGACGGTTAAACCTAGTGACATAACATCGAGTTCTTGGACGTGTGTTAGCTGTGATAATATAGCACATCGTTAATTTGAGAAAGAAGTGACAACGGAGGGAAATTAGACTGGACGCCTGAGGGCTAGCTCATGTTAATAGCGTTCCATTTTAAGTCAGGTACTTGGTGACGTTACGGTCAGCCACGTAACTTGATTGGCCTATTAATGTTAAAGATGTAACGTGATTTTATTGTTTGGTTACTGTCAAAGTTGTGCATTAATAGCAACCGTTGTTAACAGAGATGTTACGCCGGTGACGGGAGTGGTAAAATGATAAACACTCATGTAAGGTTAGTTCTCTTAAGTGGCCTGTTGTTGTATTTTATTTCCTAAAACTGTCAACATTTATAGACAAAAAAGTATGATCATGTCAAGTGAGGGCCAAACATATGATCAAATATTTGTTTGCTCAGGATACTGACTATACTGCTTAGTTTACGATAATGAGAAGTTGTATTATGAGCACTTGCAACCGATGTAAGTGCACCTAATAATGCACATAAAATCAAAATCTTTTTATATCGGTGCAAGATGGAATTATACTTAAGATGCAAGATATCAGACAAACTTGGTTCTGGCATTGCACTCAGCACGATACCATTTATTCAATGACATTTTAGAATTCACACCAATATAAAGTCAGTATGTAAAATAACACAATTATATATTAAAAAAAACTAACACACATCTTAAAAAAAGACTTGCATTTGTGAAGATGTTATGGTTATGTTGCTGTCTTTTGTAAAATATAATTTAATAGAATTGGCTCTTTTTTTTGTCTATGTATTATGTTTAATGTCATTTGTTGTGTTTTGCTCCTCAGGGCCACTGTACGGTGGATTAAATCAATATTAACTGGACATTTCATCCTGCTGTTTTAGCAAAAGTGAACCATGGAACACTCTGGCAGGCCTGCTAGGTCTAAGCAAGGCACCTGGGAGAGGGGAGCAGCAGCTGCAGACAAGGAAGAGAGATGGCGGCTCCACGACCAGGTTCAAGGACAGAACTTGAGATTTGAGGGAAGTCAGCAGGGGAAGAAGAACCAGGCTGGGCCCTACAGGGCAAGCCCCAAGAAGGGAGGACTGGGACCCTTGAGTTTCTCTCCTGTTGGAATCAGAGGGGGTCACAGCCCATCCCAGAGGGATAATTTCCGGTGGTTCTCAGGTCCCGATAACATTGGTGAGAGTCAAGAGGATTACTGGAGAGATTTTTCGAGAGAGCAGCAGTGGAGGAGGAGTACCCAGGCACGAGGTCCAAAAGAGGACAGGGAGCAGGGGAGGATGGAGACCATCGATAGCAGTGCTGCCAAATCTGGTGAGGATTTTTGAAAAATAGTTCTGGGAAGTGAGTGGGATTGTTTGAGAAATATCTCCTTCCAGGGAAAAAAAAGTTTTTAAATAGAGCAATATTCTTGTCAGAGTAAAACAGTGTATATTTAGAAAAAAAAAAAAACAGAAAAAAAACTACCTGTAATAGGCAGTTTGTATTTCTACATACAATCAGCACTGTAGCTGTGGCATAGGTACCATATTGCTTGAGATCCGGCGCAATGGCCTGACTTGCACCTCCCCAGAAATATATCTAGATGCAGGGTTGAGGTGGACTGCAGAAGCTGTGAGTGGTTCACCTTGTGGCCTTGTATTTCCTGCCATGTATTTCCAGCTATTAATTTTTTTCTGCCACTTAAAAACTGGACAGATAAAATATTATTTCATTAAAACTGTTGTTGAAAATTTATCCAACTCACAAAAGGTCCTGTGCGTTTTAGTCATTATGTCTGAGGCACATAAAAGAAGTAAACAAAAGGAAGTTAAGCATAACAGTGCTAGACAAAAAAAAAACTGGTACTGCCAGCTGCATTTGGCTGTGTAATTACAGAGTAGCGCAAACACAACAACACACAAGTATAAATGCCAACTGTGGCCTAGTTGGTAGTTATAGGAACTCTGTGCAGTTGTGAAACAACTTGTGAAGCATAAATCAAGCTTAGGAAGAAACTGCCTGCCATGTATGACATAGACAGTTAAGTGCAGAAGTATTTGAACATTGTTGGAGTTTGTTGGAGTTTGATTTCACACACCACCAGAGTGATTTCAAATAAAACAATCAAGAATTAAAGTTTACACTTTCAGCTTTAAGAATTTTCACAAAAATATGGTATTTACTATTTAGGAATTTGTAGCCATCTTAAGAAAAGCACCTCCATTTTCATGGGTTCAAAAATATTTGACAAAGTGACACAGTCATAAATGTAACAATAGTTTTTGAAACTTGGATGAAAATCCTTTCCTGTCAATGATTGCCTGAAGTCTGGAGACAGTGTACATTGCCAAATTCTCAGTTTCCTCTATTGAGATGCTTTGCCAGGCCTTTACTGCAGTCATCTTCAGTTGCTGTTTGTTTGTTGGCCTATCTTTTTATAGCAAGCCATTTTTCCCTTTTTTTTATTCATGTTCCTTCAGGGATTAATAAAGTATTTTTGAACTGAATTTCTGCCTTCACTTTTGTCTTCTGTTGCAGAAAAACACATGCTTTCAGGTTTAGAGCTAGAGACTGACTTTTCCATTGAAGAATATTCCATTTCTTTACCACCAATCTTGAGCTGCTTTTGCACTACATTTAGGGTCATTATCCATATGCAGTATGAAGAGGCATCCTCAGTTTTGTAGCATTTGTCCAGAGTGACCAGATATTATAGCCCTTTACAACCGAGAATTCATTTTTCAATAAACACCAATGACATCCATTGATAACCATGTTTGACACCTCCCCCATGCTTGACGCATGTTGTGGTATGCTTTGAATCATAAACTGTTCCTTTCACTTGCTCTATTTTTTCCCATTATCCTGATGCAAGTTTATCTTGGTTTCTCGTGGTTGGCCTTGGTTTAAATACTCTGACATTATCCAAATACTTCTGGACTTATCTGTATATATTACTGATCATTCATGTGGTTATTATCTTCCTTCTGAAGGAAGAAGACGGAGACACAGAAACAAGAAAAAAGCCTTTGCCGAGGAGAACAGGAGCCTTGTCACTGAAGAGTCTACACTCTCAGCCAAAGAGTTAAGCAGCCTACGGCAAGCAGAAGGGCGTCTTCAGAGGGATGAGATCTACTGCCTGAAGAAGGTACTTGCTCTCATTGTTTTTTTTTTTTTTTTAATTATTCATATTTTTTAGATAGAGATGTCTTAGTCACAGAGTTTGCAAATTCTTTATGAGGTGCATGTGAATTAAGAACATCTTTAACAGAATAATTTTGCTTCTGACATGTGTGCTTTTCTTTTTTAAAACTGATTCAGAAGTCCCACAGCAACCCTGGTGCACTTTACACCTGTGCTCTGTGTGATATTCTCCTGGAATCTGTTTCTGATGCTTACAGGCATATCAGAGACAAACGGCACAAGAAAAGGGCCCGGGTGAGGATGGTCTTAAGATATAAAGAGTACTCTTAGACTGTCTTTGTGCTGTGTGGTTTAGAAACTGGAATAAATACATATTTGCTTCTATGTTGTGTTCGTAGGAGAGACAAGAACAGGTGTTGTTGACTGAGATTCGGCCTCCTAGTCCAGAGCAGATCAGTGCAGTGAGTGCAGCACTAGAAGCTGTTGTCCAGGAACATGGGATGAAGGACCAGGATGTTGATGAGAGACGGTGTGTTGTCTCCATCATGCAAGACCTCCTTTTGTCCGTCCTGCCTGGTAAGACACCTGATGATAAAATGTTAATTTGGTGATGAGTCATAACCTGAGTGATTGTCTGCCATTCATCATCTTATTAAAGTAATCATATTCTTTTTCTACCTCTTGTTTGTAGAGATAAAGCTCAGGCTATATGGATCATCTTGCACTAAGTTTGGATTTAAAGATTCTGATGTTAACATTGACATTCAGTTTCCACCTCACGTGAGTAGCTAATTGTGAGTTTGATGGTGTGAATACTGTTTACTGTCTGATAGGTGTATGACATTTTTTAAAAAGAAACCCCATTGTTTTCTGTGGAATAACTGGGAAAACCATTTTCATCAAAAAATTAAAGGGAGGTAGTTGATCAGGTCATACATCAAGTTATAAATGTGGCAGAAAAAAATCATGACAGTACTGAAATCAAAATATGATGCATTCTTCACATTTCTGGTTCCTGTGATTATTTATGTTGATTATTGATGGATGTTGTGCTTGTAGAATTCACCCCATTCATGTTCTTTCCGTACTATATTTATGTTGTGTAAAGGTTTTGAAATGGAATGTATTCACAGATGCATCAGCCAGATGTCTTGTTGATGGTTAAGGAGAGCCTTTCTGAGAGCTGTAAGTCACATCTTATTCATCAAAGACAGATTGTTGCTATACTAAAGAACCCTCCAAAGAAAAGTGAGTCATTTGTTAGAGTGTCATGGAAGGATAAAGCTGACATATCCCATTACTGTTTTCAGCTGTTTTCATTAATGTGGAAGCTGATTTCCATGCTAGAGTGCCAGTGGTCATTTGCAAAGAAAAGAAGAGGTTTGTAACATTTAATGGATTATATGCATGTCATATTTATTTATCATATTCTGGGATTTGTTGTTCATAACAGTGTCTTAGTGCCCCTTTTGACATATTTCCTATTTTGTTCCTTTGTTACAATCATGTGATCAAGACAACATGCTTACTGCGTTGAATGTGCAAAACGGTTTAACTTTGAGACAGACGAGAAATAAATAATACACCCCTCCAAATCAATGTTTTGTATTGCCCCCTCCAAGTCTCTTTGAATATTCTCTCTGTAAGTTTGGTACATTTAGCCACTGGGATTTTTACTTGTTGATATTCCACCTCCTACAAGCTGAAAGGGTTCTTGCTTGTGTTGCATAATCTTCAGTCGTACCACTGCTCAGTCAGCTCAGCCACTGCTTAGTCAGTTTAATGTTTGGACTTTGGTTAGGCCACTCCAAAACAGTTTCAGGCGTGCCCTTAAACCAATAATAAAGTTTCTTCAGGAGTTTGTGTAGAATTGTTGTTATGCTGAAAAGTGAGCATCCATCCCTACATATGGAGGGGGGGTAGTATGCGAGCTAAAATGAGCCGACATCCCACTCGTAATTCTGTGGAAAACTGAAACAGGTTTACCTTAGGAATTTGCTTTTATATGACACCATTCACCATTCTTTTAGTTCTGACCAATTTTCCATATGCTGACAGTGGAGGAAAACATTACCACAGCAAGTTTTTCTGACCACTTAGCCATAAACTCTGGGTTGATGATGAGGCTTAGTTGTCTCCTCAAGAGGCAGTCCAGTCAAGGAAGAACTTTGGACCTCCTTCAGGGTTTTTTTTTACTTCTTGTTGCCTCTCTGATTAATACTCACCTTGTCTGTGAGTTTTGGTGGTATGCCATTTATGGATAAGTTTTTTGTGGGACCATAAATTTAATTGATTTATTTTTACTTTTAATAACTGATTAAAATGGCACACACTTGGATACTCTGATATGGTTAAAAAAATCAATTTATAGTGTATCTCTTTTTAAAAAAATCATTAAAAAAACACAAAAAGGGGGGGGATACTTGTACAATGCACTGTAGAATAGCAAACCTCAAATTAAATCATAAACTATGATTTGTCTCAACAGTGGCTTGATCTGCAAAGTAAGTGCAGGGAATGAAAACGCGTTCCAGACCACCTGCTACCTGTCTGCTCTTGAAAGTCGGGAGCATCTCCTCCTCCCTCTGGTTTTGGGCTTAAGACGTTGGGCTCGGGTACATTTCCATTTAAATCTTGACCTGTGTCTTGCATTGATTAGGCAACTGTCATTCCACACACTGATTTTTTTTTTTTCTCTTGACATTATAGATCTGTGAGATCGACCGCGCTGAGGAAGGAGGGCTGCCACCATATGTCTTTGCCCTCATGGTTATTTTCTACCTACAGAAGCGTAGAGAGCCTCTCCTACCAACATACTTGAACCAGGAGGTGCGTTTCTTTTCATATCATGATAGAAATTTGAAATAAATAAATAAAAGTTTATCTGTTGTCATTTGTTTTCACTGGAGATTAATGTAAGCGTCTGATTGTCTTTAGATTAAGATGTTTTCACTCAGCAAGCTATCAGACTTTAGTCTCACACATATAGAGGATGGATATTTCCACTGGACCTACAACCTGTTCTCCAAAGAACCGTCACAGCCAGCAGAGAGCGCCTGTATAAAGGGGAAGGTAATTTGTGAAGACGCAAATCTGTTAGTGTTTGGAATAGGAAAAGAGGGATTCATTCTTAGTTTTTGTCAGTTTAATAAGATTGTATTTTGATTTTTTTTTTTGTTTGTTTCATCAAAACATTGTGCTGACATTTTTTCAGGCTGATCCAAAAACATTTTTATTCAAACAAAGAACTGTTATAGAGAAAATCTGGTTCACTTGTGTGTGTTTTTTTGTCCTGCAGATCCCACTGGTGTTTCAGAGCCCTCATCCACCAGTGGAAGTCGGGCTGCTCTGGATTGAAATGCTGCGCTTCTACTCGCTGGAGTTCATCATGGCTGACAACGTAATCAGCGTGCGGACTGGAGTTGTCCTCTCTCGAGAGATGAAAGACTGGCCAAAAAAACGCATCGCTATTGAGGGTTAGAAGCTTTTTCAACTGAATGATACTCATTTGTAAAAATTAGTTGATACACTCATGTCTTGATGCTTTTGTGAATGAAAAGGTTCACAGTGAATGTTTTTTTTTTTTTATGGTCTCCTGTCTCTTGGTTAGCTTTGACTTATGCTGCTTGAACATTTGATGGGACTGGAAAACACTAGCTCTTATATAATGAACATATTCTATATTTTTTGTTGAATGCAAATAGTTGTAAGGTTGATTCCCCATACACGGCTTAACTTGTAACAAATGGTTTCTATTTACAGACCCATTGTCTGTGAAGAGAAATGTGGCCCGCACTGTGAACAGCCAGCAGATGTATGACTACATCCTCCATTGCCTCAAAACCACATACAAGTACTTTGCACTTCATCCCAATTTTGTAGCTGCTAATCACAGAAGAGGCGCCAAGCAGGGACTTACTCAAGGGGCAGACTCTGGGCCCCTGGGCTTGTCAGATTTCAGTCAACTCACCCTTCACTCAAGTCAACCTTATGCTGCACAAAATGGCCCCGATGACTCTGATTGTATTATTGAGGAAGAGGAAGAAATTGAAGAATGCAGTGACTCTGATGAAGAGAGAGAGAAGGAAAAAATAGACCTGGGTAAAAGCAGTCTCTCAGAGGATGAGGAAGAGCAGGACGATGATGTTGATATTGACTTGGACACACATGACCGACCCCACTTGGACAGCTTTACCACAGAAGACGAAGAGATTTTCCAAGTTGATGAGATTTCAGGGGAGGAGCTTTTGTCTGATGAGGAAGGTCCAGATTTGGACACACCTGGTTCAATGGATGAGGATGAGGAAGAGGAAGAAGAACTGGATTTGGTACCTGCCAGGCTCTCACCTCCACCTTCAGAGGATACAACAAAAGATGAATGCCCAGAAAATAAAGGGCAAAAGCAGAGCAGACTGGCTTATGAGTTCACCCGACAAGCTTTCACCAGGGGAAAGGTATGTTTTTCTTCCTGTTTATTTTTAATTGACTGGTATCCATGGTTATCAGCAGTTAACTGCTTAGGTTACACAGCAATCATTTGGGCTCCAGTAGAGTAGAGTTTATTAAATTCCTTTCAATATTTTTTAGTCACACATGGTGGTGTGCAGCTTGTGCAAGCGTGATGGACATCTTAAGAAAGACTGTCCAGAAGATTTCAAGAAGGTGGAGCTGTATCCGTTGCCTCCGATAACACCAGGGTTTCTCAGTGCCCTTGACAAAGTCTGTGAGAAGTGCTACAGTAAGTTATGTGTGACTAATCTGGGTCAGAGGCTCAAAATATACCAAAAAGAAAATCGCCACTTAACAAACATGCAAGATTTTTGAACCATTAGTAAAAACTGAAACTTTTAGAGGTATTACATATGAAATTACATTAAAGTTAATTTCAGTATTTTCTTTTTATGTAAAAAAAAAAAAGAAAAAAGAAATGTGAAGGCACTCAATTGCTTTTTATCTTTTCTATAAATGGGCTTCATGCACAAATGTTCATATTCTTATTTTAAATCAGTCAAGTTAGCGGTTGTCTTGTGTAACAAGCTCATAATTGTTCATTGTTAACTGATGTAAATCGCTTCTTTCAGCTTGATTATTGCCATCTGTTCATGAACAAGCGATGTTGTCATTAGTGCAAATTGGCTGTCATTTTTAACAGAGTTTCATAAAAACAAAACCTAGTTTTTATGTTCTCAACCTGCTGTAGGAGCAATGACTTATTTAGTGCACACACACTTTAATATCAAACCATTTGTTTGTTATTGTCTAGCAAATATGTGGTCCAGACAAGATGTCCAGTGTGTATTAGATAAATTAAGTCAGTGTATTGAGCTTTTTTTTGCTTTAAAAAGATACAGAATCCGTAGGAGAATTTGTGTCCAGTAAAGTTGCTTAATCTCAACATATTTTGAGTTTTTTTGCTTCTGTATTTTAGTGGACTTTGCCCCAGATGAAATGGAAGTAGATGTACGAGAGGACATCCT
This sequence comes from Hirundichthys speculiger, assembly GCA_018398805.1. Classification (NCBI taxonomy): domain Eukaryota; kingdom Metazoa; phylum Chordata; class Actinopteri; order Beloniformes; family Exocoetidae; genus Hirundichthys; species Hirundichthys speculiger. The sequence continues at coordinate 168,186 of JAGFBZ010000006.1, forward strand.
TCAACACTTGGAGACCTTTATCAGGCGACAGTTTCCTGGTGAAGTAAACTACCTTGTGCATTATTCATTTTGCATTTAGATTTTTAACTTCAAAGTGTCTGCTGGAATAAATTACATTTAGGATTGTATTGATTTTAAAAACTTTTTTTTTAATACTCCTTAACACAGGGGCTCGACTACAACTGTTTGGCTCATCAAGAAATGGTTTTGGCTTCAGACAGAGTGACCTGGACATCTGTATGGTTTTGGAGGGCCAAGAAACCATTGATGCAAGTTACTTGTTTATTCAACTGCTTTTTTTTCTCGATATAATCCATGTATTCATATTTATTAATATGTTCAAACATATTCCTGCTTACGAATATATATATGTGTGTGTGTTTGTCATTGTTTTGTAATCCTTGTAAATGTGATTACATGATCAAATTTATTTTTGGTTTTGGAGAGAAGCAGAAGATGAATGCGCAAACATTTGTTGTAGTTTTGTATGATTTTAATGGATGATGCAGAGACTTCTCTCTCTCTCTCTTTTTTCTTAATAGTTATCTTGATTTTTGATGCCCTAATGTTTTTCCCTCAACAGGATGCTGAATGCATCAGTATCATTGAGAGCCTGGCGAAGTTGCTGAGGAAAAACTCAGGTACTGACAATGCTTTACTCCTAATATGTGTTTGTTCTTTTTCTGTAAACTATCAGGTTGATGTTATGCTTTAAGGGAAATGAATGATCAACCGACCACATAAGTGATTTGTTGATCTTGTCCATCGCCAGGCCTGAAGAACATCCTGCCCATCACTACAGCTAAAGTACCCATTGTTAAGTTCTACCATATGCGTACCGGCTTGGAGGGAGACATCAGCCTCTACAATACACTGGTACAGATCTGTTTCCTTCCTCTGTTTGAATGTAAACTCTGTCCCGCTTAACTCATACGAGTCGGTGCTAAAAGACACTTTTGAAGTTGTTGTTGTTGTTGTTGTTTTTTTTTGTTGTTTTTTTTGGGAGGGGGGTGTTTTTCAAATTACTGGTATTGTCATAGTTGAAGGCAAACCATTGTCTCTCCAGGCCCTTCATAACACAAACCTGCTTGCTTCATATGCTGCCATTGACAGAAGAGTGAAGATCCTCTGTTATGTCATGAAGGTTTTTGCAAAGGTGAATATGCTTACATGCTCCCAGAAAAGCCATCTTTGTAAATTGATCATGTAGTATGTTATTTTCTGCACTTGTATTGCTCAACGTTACTTAATTTACACCATACTCTTTCCCTCTGCATTACAGATATGTGACATTGGTGATGCTTCACGTGGCAGTCTCTCGTCCTATGCATACACCCTCATGGTGCTGTTTTTCCTTCAGCAGAGAAACCCACCAGTTATCCCTGTCCTGCAAGAGGTACAGAAAGCCTGTCTATCAAAGGTTCAGGTGTTCTTTTTACTGATACTAAGGTTCATTTATCACTTATCTTTGTGGAAGTTCTATGATTAAGATGATAAAAAATGTGATATCGGCCTGTCTGAAGTGACTAACTAATTAACAAACTCAAACACAACCACTATGGCAGACAAAGCACTGTCAGACTTGGCCCTAAATCAGAGGATAGCTCATCTGCTGAGCTGTTGAAATTGGCTGTAGTGTTATGTCACAGGCCCTGATCATAGTAGACTTATCCAGGCTCCCTATACTTATCAGCATCCAACTTCACATCATACTGCATTTCCTGTCATTGAAAAGTGGAAAGCACAAAGCTGTAATTCAAAATGCCAAAAGAAACTCACCCTGTGGAAGAAAGGGGGGGAGTCTGAGTGACACCCCCTAAATCCAGCTGCTGTGAGCAGAGGTGTAAAGACATGGTTGAAAACTGAGCTGATGTAGTAACTCTGTGTGGTGTTGTAACCAAATCTTATGATCATGTCACAGATGTTTCATAAATATCAGAAGGCAGACTCTGTCTTCTTTAAATATTATGGTTCCAAACTTACAGGCAGCTTAACTGAATGGTTTATTGCAGATCTATGTTGGAAAGAAGAAACCAGAAGTGCTTGTTGATGGCTGGAACGTGTACTTCTTTGATGATTTAAAAACCCTTGTGAGTATAATGTGTTTATGTAACTCTGACTTGGTAGGTAACTCTAAAGTATGACTTTGAAAATGTTGAATACGTTGGCCCGTGTGTCATCATCATCTTTTTCCTCCTGTAGCCGAGCCACTGGCCACATTATGGGAAAAACACAGAGACAGTGGGGGAGCTGTGGCTCGGTCTCCTCCGCTTTTACACCGAGGATTTTGACTTCAAAGAGCACGTTGTGTGTATCCGACAGCATGCCCGGCTCACCACCTTTAACAAGCAGTGGACATCCAAATACATTGTCATTGAAGGTGAGCTTGCAAGTTGCATTGTGCAAAACAAAGAAAAAATTGAGAGGAAACATGAACTATATGTATTATTGCCACTGATTTTTAAGTAATTGCTATAATTCGTATAACTATAAATAATTATTGTGATATTGTTTAGCTTACCGTTCTCTCCCTTCACAATACAGATCCATTTGACCTGAACCATAACTTGGGTGCTGGTCTGTCCAGGAAAAGTATGATCATTTTCCTTTTTCTCTATTTATCTGTGTGATGTCACTCCATTGACTTAAAAAAATATATATATGTGCGTGTGTGTGTATTTCTTTTATTTTTTCTCCTTCCTTAATTTGTATCCATTTACATTTTTTTCTGTCCTCTCACATGATTGTTTTGTAATTAAAACAGTGACTAACTTCATCATGAAGGCTTTGATCAATGGAAGAACAGTGTTTGGCACACCAATCAAAGTTTTGCCTCCAGGCTATCCTAATTATATGGTTAGTATTTAGTTTCTAAACACCAAATTTTCCACTCATGTTGGTATCAACTAAGCACAGACATTGTAAGTTCTCTTCATGTTTCACAGGAGTATTTCTTCGATCCTGAAGTTCTTACTGAGGGGGAAGTGGCTCCCAACGATCGCTGCTGCCGAATCTGCGGCAAGATCGGCCACTTTATGAAAGACTGCCCTATGCGCAAGAAGTGTGTTTAATCAAAATTCATCAATGAGTGTTTCTCACATGAACTGCCGGCATGTCATGTGACAGTCTACTTTTTTTTTCTTGCAGGGTCAGGAACAGAAGGGACTCTGAGAAAACACAAGAGAACCTGCGAGACAAAAGAGATGCAACAGAGGAAGCCAGGGATCAGGTCAGACACAAAAGTGAACACTGGAGGAAAAGAGATGCACTGGAGACACGCTCCTGCTACCTCTGTGGATCAAGTGCCCACATCAAGAAGGACTGTCAGTTTAACAGAAGCCCTGGAGGTTTGAACAAAGTTTCTTTCTTTCTTTCTTTTTTTTTCCTAAATATATTTCTTTTAACTTAATCATGGAACTGGGAGTTTTGTGACTTACCTTCTTTAAATGATACATAACTAGATAAGAAAGTATGCACTGCTGAATAAATATGGATATGAAGAGAAGAGGCCACTTGCCTTCTTTTAATATTATTAATTGTCTTGATTTGTCATTGATAGGAAATGTAAAGATGGAAAACTTTTCTTCCTTCCCTTCAGCCCACTTGAAGACTTTGAGAGAAAAGGAGAAACAGGTAAGTTTTCATTGACTGAATTATGTTAATTTAAAATGCCTCTTAATTTTGTTGTTTACATTGCTACCTCTCTCCCCTGGTGCTTTGGTTGTTTTCAGGGTTTACCAATACAAGAAGAGAGGAAGTGGAGAAGGCAACAAAATGTGATATTAAGTCCTCAAGCAGGTATTTAAATGTACTTTTTCCTTCTATTGCAGAAAGTCTTGTCACTTCATTTATGGCATCATTATAGTTAATTTAATATAAAATTTATTTATTTATTTGTTTTAATGGAATACATTTAAAATGTGATTCCATTAAACCCAACTAAGAATACTTGGATATTTTGCTATCTGCACTTTTTAGCTTTACATACCAGAGAATAGAAATAAGCATTACTACTGTAATTGAAAGATGAATAATAAAGATGTATCTGTCTCAGTAAAAGTGGTTTGCGTTGCCTTCAATTATCTTGTGTAGGGTTGGTGAGGTTCATCAGACTTTTTTTTTTTTTTAATTTAGGTATTTTGTCTCTGGTTTTATCTCCCATTTTCTATAAAATCAAAAAATGTGAGGTACTTGTAATTCTTGTAACTTGTAGTTATCTTTATTGTATTTTTGTTTTACTAACAAAGCAGCAGAAATAAAGCCACTTTCTGTTTATCAGTTTGCAACACTTTCCTTTTTTATGTTTAACATCAAGTTAATGCCGGCATTTGCTTTCTGGTGTGTTCCAGGTAGCTTAGCCTGCCGAAATATGGGTCGGTCTGGTCACAGGAAGAGTCCAGTGGAATGAGCAGCAGCAGTGGATATGCAAATGGCAAGAATCTACTCTTTAACATGTAGACAACGTCCCAAAGTCCTGAAAACTATTAATCTGAGTGGTACTGTTGGGCCTATTGGAGCCTATTAAAAGCCAAAGCCTGGACAACTTGACTTGAAGCCAAATAGGGCCTTTTATGTGTGTAGTGTACCCCCACCCACAGAGCTCTCCTCCTCAGAGGAGCTTTTTAAAGCTTTCATTTTAACAAGCAACCGTTAGGCATGCATCTTATGTCTCTGTTTACTTATGCTGCCACTCAGATTAAAAAAAAAAAAAAGATTATTAAAAGTGAATATTCTTTTGCAGTCTAAGTCATGGCAAATTGCAATCTCTTAAACATTGGAGAAAGTTTAAGAAAGCAAAATTCATACAGTGTAATATTGATGGTAACAATTTCTGGCTCTAAAAGGCTCCACAGTCGGTGAAGACCTCGTATTTCTAAACACTGTGGCGGCAAATAAACGTGGAGATGGTTAGTATGCTGTCTGATTTAGTAATTTAAAGTAATTAAAATCAAGGCCATGTCAAACAAAACCAAAAATTAAGTCAGTTTACATGTTTCTTATTTTCAAAATGCTGTCATGTTTCTTAGTATTTAAACGACATTCAGTGGTTTGTTTGAATGGCAGTGTGCCTTTTATTGTGGTCAGGATCTCTCTTTTTTTGTGAATTTATTTTAAAAAACTTTTTTAATTTAGCATCTGCACACATGTTCATCAAATGAACCTCCCTTTCATTCTTGAAAACATTGAAATATGTTCAGTAGAGGGAGTGCCCTAATCCCACCCCACCCCCCTTCAGTGACCATTCTGAAGGTGTTGGTCCAATCACTGTTTTGTTGCTACACACTGTCTCCCAGCTGTCCAGCTGTCTGCAAGTGTGAACACGAGGACAGAACAGTACTCTTTCTGTTGACTCTGTATCCGTCTCCATACACACTCGGAAGCATTGTACATACAGTGCAGATGAGGTGTGGTTTGAAAAAAATAATTATGCTTGCACTATGTGGTAAGTTAAGTTTTTAAAGAAACCATGTGCTGGTCCAGCTGATAGCCTATACTGCTGCATACACAGCACTCACTTGTAAACCCAGAAATCTCTTCTTTTCATTGTAATGGTGCCACAGTTTGGTAGCTGCTCTGTGAAGGTCTACATCCTTAAATTGTGTTGCTGCTTGTTTTGTCTCAACAGCCTGCTTTTCATTAAACTTTAATGTAGATTGTCTGCATTTGTTTTTGCTAATATTTCAGAATTTTATAAAAAAAAAATGTCTTGATGGTATTGTAATCTTAATTTCTCATTTTAAAATACATTTGTTTTAATGCCAGCCTCATATTTCTTTTGATGGACTCTAAAATATTTGGTTTGGTATTGAATTACCATGATTCTGCCAGGAGAGGCTGGCTTGCAATCCATTTTGTCTCCAGAAAAAAAATAAACAAACTGAAATTCAGATCTGTTGTGGAGTATTTTTTTTAAAAACATAAAAACTTTTTTTGTGTATAGATAAATAAATGTCACCATGGTTTTAAAGATTTATTGTTTTTTCTTTTGTCCTCGCCCTGGCCGTTTGGACAGGGGCGGGGCTGGGGGGAGGAAATGGGTCACGATGGGGGAACAAAACGGGAACACAAAGTTCTGGACAAAACCTTAAAAGAAAAGGCTGTAATTAAACGTTATCTTGGGCTGTGGTTAAAGTTACTATATTAAAGACGGCTATTTATAACTTTATGAAATGAAAATCTTCCTCAAAAGAGTATTAAAACTGGCAAGTAACATGAAGAGGCTGGATAATGATGATGTACCCAAGTTAGAGGATATTACAAAGACGTTACATAACAAGATTATGTACATCATTATTCGTTTCGCCATTGGCTGCTATTCCTGTCTGTCATGATTTTAACCAATAATTGGCTGGTGTGCTATCTTGGGGGCGTTGGCCAAAATTTTTTACACGCTTGCGCAATTCTATGTTGTGATTTAGCAGTATCAACATGTCTGCCTCCATGGTGCGAGCGACCGTCCGAGCGGTCAGTAAAAGAAAGATATTACCCACGAGAGCCGCCCTAACACTGGTACGTTCAACGTTTTAGTTCAAGACTCGTGTATAGCGCATTTCGTTCGTTTTGGACACGCTGTTGTCGGAAGCGGCGTTCACAACAGTGGCCGTTATGTGACGTTAGTTCTATAAGTTGAATAAGTGTCCCAGGCATTTGTGACCGGAGGGATAACGAGGTTGTCCTGACTGTTGTGTGTCGTTTTGTTGTGTCGCATTTTCACGAAACGGTTTATCTTGATGTTTCTTTGCTCACATTACATCCACGCGCTATCAGTTGTACAAGCTTGACGGCTTGTCTTAACACGACGCTAAAATGCTAAGATTACACACAGGAAAGTGCAGCTAACTAAGCTGTTATTTGGTAATACTGTAAGTTATATGCTGTAATAGAAAATAAATCGCATACACATGTCTCCTACAATACGTCGGTTTCCAAAATCCGAACATATAGCACAGTCATTGAAGTGAGTGCGTCAGTAATAGCAAGTTAGCTCTCGAAAGTTCTTTGGGTGGTAAACAGCAGCAAACCCAGACACTGACAGCGACACTGCCTTTTCTTGTCATTTTAAAGAAAGTAATCCGAAACATATCGTAATAAAAATCATTCTAAACCTGTTTTACACCTCTCCTAAAAATAATGCAATTCGTTTCATTATACGAATATAACTGTAAACCAACCTCCTTCAGGGGAATATTTGAAATATTTGTATGCAGCAACCTGCGGAAGCACTGGATCACACCTTATGCAGTGTAATGCCTTTTTTTTTTTTTTTTTTTAAAGGAAAAAAAGTGTTTCAAAGGATTTGTTTATAGACTAGTCAAAATATATACAAAAATAAAATGAAATGAAAGAAATTGATCAAATTAATGAAGAGGACTGGGTCTCTTCTGGATCGTCTGGAGCCGATTGTGCCAAAGATGAAACTTCATGAAATGAAAAACATGGACAACCCTGAGCATCCTCTTCACAGCACAGTGATTTAGCAACAGTGTCTTCAGTCAGAGGCTTCTTCGGACCAGCAACACAGACCTCTGCTGGAGATCCTTCCTTGCCACACTTATAACCATCAACGATAGCTCTCACAACATTTAAATAATGAATACAACAGAAAGAATAATTTCTCTGTGGGGATTAAGAAAGTAATTCTAATTTGAATTGAAGGTTTGATGACCAAAATTATTTTCTGTTTCTTATTATTTTAAAGACTATTTCCTGATCAGTCATTTGTGCTGATCTTAATCATTTGTGTGAAGAAGAAAAAACGAAACCAATAATTCACTTCCTTCTACTGCAGTGGCTCAGTGGTACAAAATATTTTTCGTGAGATGTTTAACTTTCAGTATTTGAGTATTTCCAATTCACTAAGCATCTGTAGACACTGACATAGTTTATTAAAATGCCAAGCTAAAAGACATCCGTCTTACATTCTTATTGGCACTTTTTTTAAGATAAATGAGAAGGAACCTATAAATTAGGAAATTTTGGTGGATTAGCACCGAAAAGATGGCGCTCAAATGCCTCAATGGCATAAAATGAGCCGACAGTTGCGTTGTTAAGTGCAGCCAAATGTGTGAAAGCTCATTATCAAGTAAAATGTCATGATTGTAACAGAAATAAGTTATCTCATGTTTACTTTTCTTTACTTCTTCAATTATTGATCGCTTTACAGAGTAAACGTCAAAAATAATCAGCAGTCAGTAGAAAACAGTGTGATAATGTCTAAGAAAAAGACTGAAAAGTACGTCAGTCGTGGTTTGTTTTGGGTGGGTCTGAAATGGTGACTATCAGCTGATTAGCTTTGGTAACAGTGCTGCAACTAGATAATGTGTTTGTGTAGTGGCTTGAGGTGATAAAAGCTCTTTAGTTGGGCACAACACAACACTAAGGAAGCCATAGATGTGAGGTTATAAGGATTCTCCTGTAAATAATTTCTCCTGACCTGTCAGGGACAACATTAAAGTTATAATGACATATTAGATAAGATAATACCATTTTGGTGTTTTATTCTTCACTTAATTAATCTGAAATACATCATAATTGAGAATCTAATTCAATATATTTGTCCTGCAATAAGTGTCATGTGCAGTCTACAAGTTACATTTTGGACATGACCATGAAGCCTTTTTCAGAGTACAGCGATAAAACAACACCAGGCTGTGAAACAGCTTGGGCTCTACTGTGCATTTGGAGTCAGCAGCACATGCAAATGATCACACTTTAAGAGTTTTAAAGGATTAGCACCTTCTGGCTAGTGTAATTCACCTCATGCTCTTAAATGCCTCCACTGAGAGCTTTAACTTTGGGATCCATGTTTTCTCTAAACATCAAAACTGCCAGAGAAACGTTACACCAATATACTCTCCATTCTCTTTTCCAGGCATGTGTCAAGTGGTCACAGTTTTACCAAAATAAATAACTTCATGAGAATCCAGCATATAATGAAGCTATGAGGACTAACATTTCACTTTCTGTTGTCTTTTCTTTAGACCCCAGCAGCTGTGAGTAAGATCAGATTGCTGTTGCAGGACAAGCCAGAATATGTGAGTAATGATAAGACCATCATTTATAAAAGCATTTTATCAAGAATACAATGGTTCTTGCTGTAAGTTTTACTTTTTCAGTATGATGTTCAAAAGTAAAGTTTTTGAAATGTATATAATTTAGGTAACTTTTACCCATGTTCTGCACATAAAAGGTAAAAAGAAAAAGTGTAATGTAATTACAGTAGTCTATACCCTCCTTGTATTAATTTAATAATGTTTTTAGGCAACACATTTCTTGAAGTAAACTTTCAAGGTCATATTCAGAAACTAAGTTGTGCCAACTGGAAGGAAACTGCAGTGACATCAGCAGCTTGGTTATTAGATTGTATCTTAAAATGTCAATATGTTCAAGGAGACATGGAGACGTGAGCCTCCACATCATTTCTGGCTGCAGAGAGAGTTTGAAATGTCAGCAGATGCATTTAAATGTGCCTGAAATACTCCTGTAGAAGACTTTTTTTTCTGGTAACTTGAGCTTTTGAAAATCAAGGAAATGGAAAATTATACTTTGTGAGGAATGTATTATGACAACACAGATTTACTTTGAGAATTAAAAAAAAAAAAGAAATTAAGATTATCTTGTTGCGGTGTCCTGTTAACACACTCTTAAGGTACACCTGTTTGCCAACATATCTGCATCCCTTCCTTTGTCTTTCTAGTACTGCATAGGTTGTAAACCATTTTTAATAAGTGGACATTGACATGTTTTTGATCTACCATCAGATTGGTTTAAAGGTTGGAGTGAGAACACGTGGCTGTAATGGACTGACTTACACACTGGACTACACAAAGGAGAGAGACAAATCAGATGAAGAAGTTCTGCAGGATGGTAAGTGGATTTTCGTATAATCAATGATTACAGTTGTAACCTATGAAAACTTCACAATGATCTGAGACTTCTTAATTCATTGCACTAGGACAAGGCATTTAGGTTTTGTTCACCGGGATCAAACAAATATTTACAAAGGGTGAGGTACTATTCAGATGAGGAAACAAAAACTTGAAAAACTCCAAATTTTCAAGATAAAAATCTTCTGAATATTACCCACAACCCCCTGATTCCATTTCTTCAATTTTGTAAAACAGCATGTCCATTTTTTTTTAACATGTTCTAGTAATGAATAATGTTTAACTTAGAAATGCTCATATGTCATTGTGGGGTTTCACTGCTCTAAAAGTTGTCAGAGTTACTGTTGGATATGATCCAAATATACATTATTACAGCTGAGCACTGACACCATGGTTAAAATATGTGAGTAGTGATGGTTCTACTGTGACATTTTTTTCAGGCGTGAGAGTGTTTATTGAGAAGAAGGCTCAGCTGACCCTCCTGGGAACTGAGATGGACTTTGTGGAGTCAAAGCTGTCCAGTGAATTTGTCTTTAACAATCCCAACATCAAGGGCACATGTGGCTGTGGAGAAAGCTTCAACATATGAGCTTCACGGAGCCTCTGCCCTCCCACACCCTCCCTGCTCCAAACCCCGTCTTATCTGTGAAGACTGAGACTGTTGACAGGGAAGTCGGACGTGAGGAAATCTTTGACATATAAACATCCTTGAGTTCCTGCCGCAGCTCTTCCTGCAGACCACTCCCACATAAGTGAAACCTAAGTATGCATTCTCATGCTTGGAGGAAGTATTTGTTACAGCCTGTAGTCAAAAATCATCTTTTCATAATTGAATAGGTTCTTATGCATCTGATGTTGTCGGCTCTGCTGCATCTAGAAAACCTGAGGACCTCAGAACCAATGTGTTTTTAGTTCAGAGTGGTTTCCATTTTACTTGTAAGTGCACATTCTTTTCCAGACATTCATTCAGTTCTCATCTTGTCCTGCGCGCAGGAAAACATGGTCAAAGCATGGCTCAAGAATGTGCACTCTGAAACTGAGAGCTGAGTAGGTATCGCTAAGAGGACGAAGCGTGATACAGTGAAGTTTCCTGTTTCCAAGTTTGAATCTTTCCACCAAAGTGCAGAAGTTAAAGCAAACCAGTGTCGCCTGTTTGATAAACACGCTGTTAGACGTGTGGGCTATCATTCAGTGTCATGTAATCAGTGGTTTGCAAACAAAAAAAGTGGGGAAGTTTGAGTTTGAATGTCTTGAAACAGTTTTATCAGTTTGTAAAGTGAGAAATTATATATTTATCTCTGTGTGTAAATATAAAAAAAATTGTAAATTCCTTGAACAATATGCGCACAAAAAAGCACGCACAAAACGTAAGTATACCTTACATGTACACAGGGTTTCCAGTGTTCTTTTTGCTCAATCACACCTAGGACTTTGTGTTCGCATAGACTGTGTGCTCTTAAGATTTGTAGCCTGTGCAATATGTCCGTGTACATATGAAATAATAAATAGCTGAACTAAATAATGGCTCTTCTGTTTTGTGTTCTTTGGTTTGCCTTTGAGACTTTAAGTCATCAGAATATTTGTCAGTGGTCATGGTGACTGGGTTGTCAGTTATGGCCATGTAGATTCTGAGTGACTCCAAAGTCGAGGTGTCTGTTTTTCCACTGTTACTGGGATTGAATGCCTTTCTGAATTTAAAAGCAGATACGTTATCTTGATTTTTTTTTTTTCTCCTAAAACAAGGATAGGGAGAAGTGATTTTAGTTTCACATTGACAGGATGCTTTCTTTTTAAAACATTTTAAAAGATAATACTGTCAAGGAGTCAAAAATAATGTAGTGTATTGTCTATGTATTTTGAAAATAATAGAAAAGATGAGATTTTATAATGACCATGAAACTGTCCAGGGTGTTCCCATACTTTTCACCTACTGACAGCTGGTATAGGCCTGGTCAGGGCTCTTTATGTAGAGAAGAAGACCCAACAAGTTACCTTTGAGGAACACTTAACGATAGAAGGAAAATACTACCTTCTAAAACCAAGAAACGTTCAGCAGACTCTTCTGGACCTCTGAGCAAATAGTTCTTTGAGTAATCGGCAGACTTATAAAGGAATCTGTTTTTGAGTGTCTCAGAGGTATCTGGGGTCCTGAGGAACCTTTGTCCTGTCTGGTGTATAAAGGCCATTTTTTTTAAATGTACCACCTAAAAATAAAAACTTACAATAGAGTTTCAAAATCCTGTTTTGTCATTTAAGAAGTCTTATTTATTTATAAACTAAAGTAGAAACCTTAAATTTGATGGGTTTACTGCAAAATCTGTTTTACTCTAAAAAGCATACAAAAATTATTTTTATTGATTTTGTTGCAAAGATAAAAAGGCCAAACAAACGTCGCTTTTGCACACAAAGTATTCTTCCTCCAAAAGCATCTCATTATGACGTGCAGAATTGGCACTTGCTGCAAGGCGGCCAAGCCAAAACATGTAATGACAGATTGAGAACAGTTTGTTGTCATGGAAGTGGTAGGAGGTCAAGCTGTTCTGTCTCTGTGACCCACAGCTGCCCCCACATGCTTCCCTCTCCAGTTACTGTGATTCCCTGAATTTACAGGGACTGAACTCCATAGTGCTCAACCACGTGAAAACACATTTGCTGGACTCAAAGTACGAGTTCATCAGTCAGACAAATTGTTTTTTTTATTTAAATATCTGAATATATGCAGTGGCCAGTTGCAGGCTTGACTCATCTTAACGTAAGATTTAGCTGCAGTCTGAGTCGTACCATTAAACAGAATTTAATTCAAATCCAGCTGCAGTCATTTCACAGGGCCAGTCTGTCCTGGTTAATTATAGGTAATGACTGAGCTTTTGTTTCACCCACCGCCTCCCATCGTGTTCCCACCTCACCACATCTGGTGGTCTCTAAGGGTGCTTTCATCTCAGATCTGTAAAGAGCTGCAGAGCAGCGCATCACAGACCAAAGAGCAGAAGCAGACAGGAGCAACACGGGTAAGAGAAGTTTATTTTATAGAAAAATGATTGATGAATGATAGCAGGTCTACATTTAAATAATCTCAAGGCAAATTGGATTTAAATAACTGGTTTGTGGTAATAAGCGTGTGTCTTGCTATTATCATTTTTTTGTTTTAATTTAACATGGGTCTGTTAATGAAAGTGACTGTCACACGTGTTTGGTGATATTCCTGGCCATGATTTGTTAAGGATGGTTGCAGAATCAGCAGTCAATCACGGTCCAAACTGTGGGTCGGTATGCAATGATTCGGCAGCTCTGGATGCTCAAGGACCACCGCTGCTGGCCGATGCCTGGTTGGTCCCCACTTTCTTTGCCCTCATCATGCTGGTTGGTCTGGTTGGAAACTCACTGGTCATCCATGTGGTCACCAAGCATCAACAGATGAAGACTGTCACTAATTTCTACATAGGTAACACCTCAGAAACACATGCACAGCCCTTTCAGGGTGTCTCTTTACATGGTTGTTTTTCCTTCCATACATTTTCTTTTAACAGAAGTTTGGATAGATTAAACATTTGTACTAGACTTTATAGAATCTTTATTATTACCAATCACAGCCAAAACTTTTTTTTTTTTAATCTTTAGGCACCCTACAGTTTATTTAATGATTTAATTTAGCATCTTTCAGTAGTTTTGTAGGTGTATGAAGTAACAGCAAATCCCATGACTATGAAAAGAGACGAAGAGGCAGTAACAAAGAGGCTTGAACATGACAACAACACTATTTGACATCTGTCAGCTCTGGTGGATTTATCTCCTGTTAACAGGTCTTACATTTTCATTTGTCGTTTCTCTCCCAGTTAACCTGGCTACAACTGACATCTTGTTTCTACTCTGCTGTGTGCCCTTCACTGCCACGCTGTACCCACTTCCCAGCTGGATTTTTGGAGAGTTTATGTGCCGTCTGGTGAATTACCTTCAACAAGTGAGATACAAACACACGTAAAAAACTATGTAAGAAATTTCATCCATTCATCGATCAGCTATACACATTTAATCCTATGCAGGGTCACGGTGATCTGCTGGAGCCTATCCCAGCTCTTTTTGTGCGAAAGTCAGGGGTTGTTTTCAGTGAAATATTTTTCAGTGAAAAAAATATTTGCAATGCAAATACAATGTATATTAAATCTTTGAAGCCATCACAACAGTATATAATGTTAGAATACATAAGATAGACAACATGATGCCATAGTAGTCAAAATACCTTCTATCTTTAATCAGTTATTCCTGTCCAGATGTTATTAAGTGAGAGGCAGTGTAAATCCTCACAGATCACAAGGTCATGAACAAGGCCAGAGAGACAATAATGATGATGATGATGATGATGATAATAATCTCAACATTCGAACAAAATATTTGTAATATATATTACAATATTATATTCGAATGCAGTCTATTTTTAAAATTTACAAATCCAGAGTCCCACAGCAAGCTGAAAACGCGGTGCTCCGGTTTTAAAGCGGCTCAGCTCTTTAGAAAGCGAGTGAAAAGCCACCGAGGACCTCCCGCTCGGCTGTATTCGAAATTGATGACGAACTCACCCAAAGGTTTCGAGATCACGTGACCGTTGACCGGAGTCTGCTCGTTTCGAGCCATATCTCGCGATATCTTGTTCTTTCTTGAAGCGTACATTTAGAAAGGCTAAGTATTGTCAATTGACATGTGTTTTTCAACTTATAGACTGACCTTTTCCTCATACATGGTTAAAATCTCTACTAAAACCGTCTGCTAGAACACAGTCTCGGCGGGTTAACAAAATGTCGATGTACGAACCTGACAGTGGTAGTATATTTTGAAATCTAGCCGGATTCTCTCTGCCATTTTCGTGTCTGACTTCCCGTGTCTAGCAGCGGTCAAGTGCATAGACTCGATGTATATGTCTGGCGCGGCGCTTCCATTCCCTGTCCTGTGGGATTTGAGCTTGACACTAAAGTGTCAACACTGAAGTGTCAAGCTCAAGTGGCCTTTTTCAAACTCATCTATGCTAGCAATGTAGTAGGGCTTTGTCGTGCCCCCCCCAAAAAAAACAAACAAACAAAAACAAAAACAAAAAAAAACAGGCCAAAGTGAGGGCAAAAAGTCTTTTATAAAGCTGGTGTGTATTTATGAGGTAAAATGTGCAATAATGTTATTATAAGAAAAATGTACTCTGTTATTTGTGCAGTGAAAGTATAACGTTACAATCACAAGTAAACTAAACGCATGTATATTTTTACAGGTGACTGCACAGGCAACATGCATCACTCTGTCTGCCATGAGTGTAGACCGATGCTATGTGACCGTCTATCCTCTGCAGTCACTCCGACACCGCACCCCCCGCATGGCTCTGGCTGTCTCTGTGTCTATCTGGATAGGTATAGCACAAATACAACACTCACAGAGCCAAAAAGATGTTGGTAACAGCATAATGTGTATTCTTTGTGTTTCTGCTCTTCCTTTGATGCTAATTAAACTGATTTCTTACAATAGACTTTTAAAGTTTGGTGAAATGATGGAACATAGACAAACCAGCAACCATTAAAACCTCAGCCTTAAAACTACTCTATGTAGCAATACTGCTTTTGACCAGATGGGGGCATATAACTCTGCTGTGATGACAAAAGTGCCACTGACAGTACTGCAATAATTAGTGTGAATGGTCAAGCACAGCTTTTATTAAAATTTTCCCCGCCACTTCAGGCGCACTTCCTTGTGTCTTACGTCAGAGGCTGACTCGTGAATGATCTTGTGATCTGTGGTCAAATGTACTGTGTAATGGGATATGTGGTCAAATGTATTGTGTAATGTGATATGTGGTCAAATGTACTGTGTAATGTGATAAATGGTCAGAAGTACTATTTCTATATAGAGTGGCTTTAACATTTTAAAACACCAACTTATAGAAGATGAAGCAAAACTATGTACTGAAACACATACTGGTATAAAAAGAAATGCAGTCAATAATTAACTACATGTTGTGGGTCTTTCATTCTGTCATCTCCAGGCTCTTTACTTCTGTCCACCCCTGTGGCTGTGTACCAGCGTCTTGAGGAAGGATACTGGTTTGGTCCCTCAGACGTACTGCAGCGAGGTGTTCCCCACTCCCTACCTCCAGAGAGCCTTCATTATTTACAGCTTCGTGACTGTCTACCTCCTTCCCCTGTTTACCATTGTTGCCTGTTATGCCTTCATGCTCAAGCGTATGGGGCGACCCACCGTGAATCCCATCGACAGCAGCTACCAAGTTAGAAGAATTTCCCTCACTGACCAAAACTGAATACATTTCTGAGCCTTTCACATACTTGACCAGGTCTTCTTTTCTCCAGGTCCAGGTTCAGGTAGAGCGAGCTGCAGCGGTGCGGGCGCGGGTCTCCCGCATGGTGAAGGTGATGGTGGCCCTGTTTCTCATTTGCTGGGGGCCCATCCAGGTCTGCATCCTGCTGCAAGCTTTTGGCCTCCGCAGTTACATCCTCTACAAGGTGACTCATTTGACCTGATGATATTACTTTTACCCTGTTGACAGATTGGGAATCTTTACAATGGGTTTACAAGATTACAAACATTTCCCCAAATGCTCTAACTCAGCCATTCTCAAACTTCAGAATACCAAGGCCCAATTTGAAATGTGAAAAATATCTGCGGCCCACTCAAACCTTTAATCACAATTGTGATCAACATACAAGACTAAAAGTTACATTTCAATACTAATCTAAGGGGTCAACAAATGAGGTGACACTTTTCATATTAAGATGACAGTAGAATAACACTCATTTGCTTTGTTTTATTATTTCTAAATATTTTTAAATCGTGTAATAAATATTTCACAGTAATTAAAAACATATTTTTAAAAAATCGAGGATTTAAAACATATTTTTATTTTTAATGATCTCTCACCTGCAGTACCACAACATCCCACCAGGGGGCCGCGGCTCACACTTTGGGAATCACTGCTCTAACTCTTTAAGATATGAGTTAAAAAAAAATCCAGAAATTTGCAAACTGGTTTATATCTTTTTGAATGTAAAAGTAGAACAAAGACAATGTATCAGGTCCTGAAGCTGAGTTTTTTTTTTAAACTGTTTAAAAAATGAGGTAAAGGGGCAAGGTTGGCAATCTGTTCTATCAGCAGCAATTAAAAATTAAATGTATTATCATTCACTCTTTTTAAAGGAGTTCAGATAAACAACTCAATTCATTTATCTTGCTGAATTAAGCAATTCCTTCTCTGAAAAAGACATATGCATGGATGGTTGGTGCTCTGATAACAAGCTAGATGAACCTTCTCCACTCCAGCCAGGGAAACACAGTATCCATGATGTCAAAAATATTTGGGAGTTTTTACTCATTTGACCACAGGACAAGTACAATATTCCTCACCTTAATCGATCTAAAATCCATTCAGAGGCAGAGAAGACAACGGTGTATCTGAATCTAAAATATATATGTGTCTCCTGTTGCAGCTCCTCTAGGCCACTGGCAACAGAAACTGATGCTTTTGATTCAACAACCATGAGATGGTTCAGTGCCTTCCACTTCAATATGCCTTATTTTTTGCATCCACAGCTGAAGATTTGGGGTCACTGCATGTCCTACTCCAACTCCTCCATCAACCCGCTGGTTTATGCTTTCATGGGCAGTAACTTCAGAAAGGCCTTCAAGCACGCCTTCCCTGCTATTTTTCTGTGGCGCAGGAGAGGGAGAGTCAGGGTGGGAAACATGGACACTGAAGAAGCGGGAGCGATGGATCAGCCACACACACGGAGGAGAGGCAGAGATGCACTTTCTTTCATCTGGCTCCTAAAGGCCACGCTGGCCGTTCAGGCTCTGCGCTCATTTTTTATTTATACTTTAGATTAGAGCTGTCTGCTCATTCTACATACGTGTGCATGGAATCATACACAAACAAATCTACACAAGGAAATTTACAGCAAACAAACAAACATGGTATACTGTATTGGTCACCTCCATGTGATTTGGCCTGGTACAGTGTGGACTGAATAAAAAATGTTAGTAACAATCAGTAATTGGGAGTTTTAGGATGCATTTACACATTAACACACACAAACTCAAACACTCACAGTCTCGACCATGTGACCATTTAAAAAGGAAGACTCATTTACCCTTCATGACCTTCATGAGCTGTTTTAATGCAGTTATCATTGTCACATTTTTCTGGTTTGTGTGGACAGATGCAGTTAGTTCATCGATTTAATCTTCAGGTTTGTTGTTTTCACAGGCCAGTGATGAAGACTGGATGGGACAAACAACTGGAACAGTTAGTGCCTATGTCCTCTTTGGTTTTAATATAACTCAAATGCTCCTCGAGTTTTGTTTGACTTGTTTTGTGAACATTTTCAAAGGTTGATTTATCTCTTGGCTCCTATTTTCTTTCTGGGCTTGCCCTTTTTCCAGTCTGTTTTGAAGTCTTGCCTTTTTCAAACTGTTATATTAAATTTGGACCAGTAAGTGTATCCTCATTTTGCACATGATGCTTTCAGATAATAGAAACACGATTATATATTTAAAGAGAGTTGTTCAGCTATTGAAACTCACTGTTCAAACACAGCCTTGTATTTTCACCCCTTACTTGGATATTTATTTTCATATTATACATGTTTGCAGCCTTTTTTTGTGTTTTAGGACCTTCTCAGTGTTTCCAGGGAAAGCACAATGTGAGAGTTCTTATGTGTTCCTTCAAAGCTGTGTTTACCCATAAGTACATTTTCATTACTTTATGTAAAATGCTGTAGTTTTACAGGCACGAGTGTTGACCTACGCAAATTTGAAACTTGCAGATTCCTGCCAGCACTCAGCTATTGGTGATTGAATTCATGTGACATTGTGAAACAGCAGCCAAAGGTTGTTGCTGCTGCATATTATCTAAACTGCTTGAGAGAAATTTGGCCGGCAGTGGAAGACCTCAAAGAAAACTTGTGAAGATGATATCTTGGCATTTTTCTCAGCTGTACATCCAGCTGTAGGCCTTCATGCCATCAGTCCAGTAGGTGTGTTTCACTTTAAGTTTATTTTAATGTCACCTTTCTTTAAAGAAAAAAACAACAATAAAAAACAAATGGACCAAACAAAAAAACAGGACTGAGATGTAAATAGAATGATTGGAAAGAGATACATACACTAAAGATTTTCTTGTTTCTGTCACAGTTGCTATACCTTATGATCTGAATTAGAAGATTTGTGGATAGAATTCTTAAGAAGTTAAAGTATGGAGTAATCATGCTGTCATGGGTTTGTGTGTTGGAGCCAGTGGCAAAAGGAACATCTCACTGATACATGAGGTGTAAAAAACATGACATGTCAAAAAAAAAAAAAAAAATGGTGAAGTTACTGCAATGTGCTCAAACTCTAGTTTCAAGTTCAGTTTTATCTTTAAAACTTCAAGAGATAATTATAGATAATGTTTTATATATATATATAAATGTATGCCATCTATACATTTTTGCCTTTTACATGAGTTTGTGTAAATAAATCTTTTGAAAGACAAGCTGTGGAACTGTGCAACGATACCACTCCAGAGCAAATGGGGACAGCATATCACATGCAAGTTCATGTGTCAGCCCCTGACATAAGAGCCTCTGGATAACATGCAAAGCAGTATTCCACTAGACAGTATTTCTCCACATAACACCCATTAATGTTTGCACAATATTTTCCGTGGCTCTTTCATTATCACAGCGGATCAGTGTTTAACAAAGCATAACTGTTTAAAAAAAAAAAAATTTTTTTCAGTTTAAAATTAAAAATATTGAAAAATATATATTTTTTGTATTTTGTAATTGTAAGTGTAAATCTAACATATAGCAGCTATAGCATCACACTAATTCAGGCTCTTGTCTGAAGTCCAGATAAACATCTACCTGCATTCTTTGATTTGAAAGAGGAAGGGCACCTACCCTTTCAAAGTAAGCATCACTGAGTTATTAAAAGTCATTACTTACTGCGGAGGTAAAAAACCAGATCAAAACCAGTAAAACCTGTTTCGATCTGATTTATAGTAGGCTACTGCATACAGTTCAACACATATTGACTTTGACACATAACTCTCACCTGACTGTAAGGTTTTAAGTCGGGTCAAGAGGAGTCTTTTTTTTTTTTTCTTTGACCAGAAATCAATCAAAATTTGCCTTTTATGTAAAAATAGGTGACTTAATGAGTAATTGTGATTTTGTTTGAGGTTTGTGTTATCTTTACTAACTCCAGCTTCCGTTGCTAACACCTTATTAAAAGTTATACCTGACACTTGTTACTATTCTTTGTTAGAACATATAAAATTCCATCCATGTCCAATAGGTTGCCTGCCAATAGACATAATTTGAAAACGTTTACTGTGTGAAGTGTCATTAAAACCGATTTTGCAACTCAGGTTTACCAGTTTACGAGGATCCGCGAACGCATCATCTCAACGCATCTTATACAAGAGTCAGCAGGGACCAGTGACAGAGACGAAGCGCCGGGCAGATTGTCCAGCTCCACCGGGTAGCCGGAAACATCGTTCACCATCAGCACACTGGAACTTCTTCAACATCATGGAGGAAACGCAAACCATCAACTTTGGTGCAGGACCAGCAAAACTCCCCCAGTCTGTAAGTTTGTGTGTGTCGGGAAATATACGGAAAAGCTGCAAGAATCCGAGCTCATTCAAAACTTGCGTCAAGCGAAAATGTCGCTTTCTCACATAAGGAGCTGTGATTTTTATAAGTCAGGGTGTCTTGGTGATGCTCACAATCGCAAATGTATTTTTACGTTTTAGTGTTTCGTTTTTGAAACCAACAGTCGAGGCTCAACAGATTCACTGAAAAATCAGTTGGTTTTCCTCTCATTGTGTCAGTGTGTGGCATGCATTTATGTATGAAAAAAGCGGGTCTGAATGCCGCTGAGTATGTTGGCATTGAGCAGCAGCTGCCACAGACTGAAAAGCGTGTGTTGCGTTGCATCAGCCTCCTTTATTCATGTGGAAACCTGCTCCTTTGTGCCGTATCTGCTGCAGCAGATTCAACCTCTAGATGGCAGGAGAAACAGCTTCCCAGACCAATAAATCTCAGCATCCACTCATCAAACTCCAAGCAGATTTTCACTTTCACAAAAGGATAAAAAATTCTTCTTCTTCTTTGCAGTTGACCACAATGTGATCACCAAATGCTGAAAGCTGTTGTCTCAGATCTATTTACATTTTGGGATACATTTAAGAAAACCAATTCTAATCCAGAACTCTGAGTTCACTGACGCTAATGTAGGAAACTCACTCAGCATGGCTGTGTTGACTTTGGGCTAAGTGCATGTGTGTAATGCATGAAGCCAGCAATAATGTAGTTCACCATAGCAACAGCCCTTTGCCCCAACTTAATTTTTCTGTAAAAGCTGATGAGACTGCAGTCCCACTGGAGCCCTTTGATTGAATGGGTCCATATTTCCAACCCAGCATTTACATATGGGACTCAAATGGGTTAAAAGTGGCTTTGTCTGCAGGCCCTGTTGATCCTCTCCATTAGAGTGTCAGACCCAGTAAGATCCTCCGACTTGGCAAACTCCCACTCCATACCTCTTTGTGGTGGTAGTGGTGCTGTTTGCCAAGTGCCCTTAAATAAAAGAAGGTGATGGAAAAACAAAGAGGAGGTTTCTGCATTTCTATGTGCAGTTTGCACACACTGAGATGAGAAAAGACAGCTTGTACTCGCAGGGGACATCAAGATAACTTATGTCTCCTATGCAGCGGCCCCAAAATGGCGCCCTTTTAAGTCAGCTGGAGCCCTCATGGACATGCTGGCTGGGTCAAAGACTTTACTCACGCTCCCAAAGTGATGGAAGAAGTGGAAACAGCATAACTAGTTGACAGCTCTGCTTCATGTCGGACGGTATCTCCTACCTGTCGAGGCAGAATGTACGTAGGTGGCAGAAACTGAAAATCTGGATCAAAAATATTAGATTTATCCTACTGTGAAGTATTACATTCAACAGTCTAAATTTCCTCAGTTTCCACCAGTCCCACTTTGTGGAACACACACTTTCTGGAGGTCCCCACAGAGTCAATCAAAAAATAAATGATAAAGTCAATTTTAATGATTCATTCACCAGTAGAACTTTAAAGGTTTCTATTTTCATCATTGTTTGTGTACATTTCATGAAATACATAACATTTACAGTTCCAAAATTCTTGCGTAGAATACTTAAAAACTATACAGCTGAATCCCAATAACACTGACAGAAAATGAACACATCAGCTCCTGGGTTTTGATTTCCATCTGACTTTTTCTTTTTTTTGCTGCCCAAACTTTACTTCGCAGGTGCTGCTTCAAGCACAAAAGGAATTCCTCAACTACAGCGGCCTTGGCATCAGCGTTCTTGGTGAGCAGAGCGACTGCACAGATGGCTTTCATTTAAACATTCACCTCCCGGCTCCTTCTTTACTCTCAGGAATCTGGAGAGCATGTTAATGAAAGTGAGATTAAATACCTATTTATTTTTTTGGATCCTGTTCAAAACAGAGATGAGTCACCGATCACCAGACTTCAACAAAATCCTCAACAAGACAGAGAGTCTCCTGCGGGAGTTGTTGTAAGTGACTTTTGTGACTGCGTTATACACTTTCTTTGCTCCAAAACAACTTAGACTAGCGGTTAATTAATGTAGCTCACAATTTAACTCACAGTTTACAGAGAATGAAAACTAAATATCTGCAAAGCAGCACAATTTTTATAAGTACTTCTGGAGCTAATGTCTCATTTAATCCTTTCTGTTATATTCAGTATTTATTGAGACATTTAACTGAAACTGTTGTATCACCTTCGCACTGTTTTGCATCTCTGACTGGCCTGCCTTGCGTAGTGTTTTATACAATGACCTCTGTCTCCACAGAAACATCCCAGACAACTACGAGGTGCTGTTTCTGCAGGGTGGCGGGTCGGGACAGTTCAGTGCTGTTCCTCTCAACCTGATCGGCCTTAAAGAGGACAGGTGCGCAGATTACCTGGTGACCGGCACGTGGTCAGCAGCTAAAGCAGCGAAAGAAGCAGAGAAATACGGCAAAGTCAACGTTGTCCATCCAAAGCTGGATAGTTACACCAGTAAGCATGCATGAGAATATGTCTTAATGCTAATTTTTCTAATTATGGAGGATGAATAACAATAAACTTTACCAAAAAAAAGTCTCTAGTGCTACTCAAAAAATAGTTTCAGCTCTTTTGAGCTGCCCATCGTCATTCAGGCGGCATTAGGACAGTCCTTCTAGAGAATCTGGCAGCATATCCAGGCTGTTGCGTAATAAACAATAGAGCAGACTAGCGGTGAAAGACTCTGGTATGCCAGCAGCCTTTTCCACATGGTTGTGTCTGATTGGGGTTTTCAGAGGGGCTCTGTTATCAGTGGTGCTTGAAAGTTTGTAAATCCTTTGGAGTAGTTTGTACTTCAGCAGAAATCCTGCGCTGCATTCTGCAAAAGGTAAAAAATAACCCAGGATAAGGTCTCTCATACTGGCTAATCTCAGTATTCACAAGTCTACCATTAAAATAACCCCAGACAGCAATATCACAACTGGCATTGATTGTCAGTGAATAATATTTGTACTTCTGCATGTGCGCCTTTTCATTCTGAGCTTGTGAGTGTTTTCGACAGTTTGGTGTCAAGGAAACTGCCAGCAGGGACATAGAAACTTTTAGATGGGGGTATACTTGTTAGCTTTCTTCTCTTCTATGTTTTGTTCTTGTTCCAGAAATTCCCGACCCCAGCAGCTGGACTCTGAACCCCTCAGCCTCCTACGTGTACTACTGCTGCAACGAGACGGTCCATGGCGTGGAATACAACTTCACGCCCGAGACAAATGGGGTGGTCCTCGTCAGCGACATGTCCTCCAACTTCCTGTCCCGACCTGTGGATGTGTCAAAGGTCAGATCAAATGGATACTAGAGAAAAAAATTAAAATAAAGAAATCACTCCTCAGCTTCTTTGCTTCACTTCGCATTGATCATATCCACAGCCTTGGACGTTTATCATGCTTTAAGTTGATGGATTTTATTGTGTCGCCTTTCATTGAGCAGTTCGGGCTCATTTTCGCTGGGGCCCAGAAGAACGTGGGTTGTGCCGGAGTAACTGTGGTCATTGTGCGGAAGGACCTGCTCGGCCACACTCTGAAAGAGTGTCCCATCGTCCTGGACTACAAGGTGCAGGCCGAAATGAACTCCCTCTACAACACGCCGCCGTGTTTCAGGTACTCGTCCACTTTTGTGTTTAAAATGGTGCAAGCTTTACTGTTTAGTTTATTATTATAAAACAGGTACAACTGTTTACTGATCTCTGTGTCTCCTGGAATTAGGCAGCAGGCTAAGATGTATTTGCTTTCTTGTTACAAGTTTGACAGGACCAAGCTAACTGTTGACACCCTTTTCCAGAGTTACCATATGCCAAACTCACTGGCTGTAAAATCTAGCTTAAGGGAAAAAACAAAACAGTGAGAGTGGTATTAGTAACAGCATGGTTGTCTGTCTGCATTACTGCTGGTCACAATTTTGCAAACACAAGCCAAACTACTGAAGCTTTTTACTGGCCACTCGGTTCTTCCCTTATGAAAGGGAATAACCCAAATCATTTCCTGAAGGATGTTAAAACTATTTTTGCACTGACTGTCTTAATTCTAATATTCAAATCAAAAAACAAAAAAAGAGAACAAAACAAACCTCTTTGTGTGTGACTATTTCCTTTGATCATGTTGGGTTCAGCATCTATGTCATGGGTCTGGTTCTGGAGTGGATCAAGAATAATGGCGGTGGTGCTGCCATGGAGAGGCTCAACAAGCAGAAATCCTCCACGATTTATGACATTATTGATGCTTCTAATGGTTTCTATGTGTAAGTATAAAAACATTAAGGTCTAAAGTAAGAAATTCTGTGAAAAATCTCAGAAATGTATCTGTGAATCGTTAGTCTTCATTACACTCCCAATAAAATGCCAGTATAACGTCTGTCAGAGATTTACAATGTGCCACCTCATGGTGACAAAATGCTCACTGAAATGCACAAGGCAGTGGATCCAAGGCTAAACTAGAAAAATAAGATTACCAACACCTGGGAACCTATCAATAGACTTAAATTTCCAGTCAAGTTGTCTAAAAGTTGCTTAACCTCCTAATTTTCTGTACATGCACTCCAAGAATAGAGCAGCTGATCACTGTTACACAAGAGTGGAATAATGCGGAAATTCAAAGCTCAAGAAATGTAGTATTCGGTTAAGTATATGACCCTGCCTATAGAATGTGTAAAACATTTTTAAACCTTTTCCAAAAAAACAAAACTACTGTTTTTACTGTGTGACTGGATATTGGTGTTAGAGGTATTTGCCCCCATGTGGTCAGCTACATAGAGTAGCTTTAAATATTGAACTTGATTTCATGAGGACCTCAAGTTTACTTCTGGCACATTAGAGCACAAACTTTAGAATGAGAAGCCTAATGTTGATTAGGAAATGTAATTTTGTACTTTTCATCTTCAACCTAATAAAATGTAATATTCTCATTGCGAGCCTCAGGCAGTTTGCCTTCTAATTAAGAGCCCACCTTTATAAAATTACAAACAACATAAATGAAGATGGAATACACTCATAGTGTATTCAGATAACAAAGAATTAATTTACTTCTAGCTGTAGACAGATACAACTAAAAGTCATTCCCACCAAACAGGTTTGGTGTTTTTACAATGACAGGAGTTGTTGAGTAGTGAGGTGAAAAATTAAAATGAGAACTGTACAACCTGTTCAGGTGTCCTGTGGACACGGCTTGCCGGAGCCGCATGAACGTGCCTTTTCGTGTGGGGAAGAAAGAGGGAGACGATGCCTTGGAAAAGAAGTTTCTGGATGGTGCATCCAAAAGTGGAATGATTTCACTGAAAGGACACAGGTTAGTTTTTGCAAAAATACACTTCACTTAACTGTCTGTGTGTATTCCTGCTGTATTTCAGGGGTGTAAAAGAGGACCCTGGGCTGTGATTTTATTTTTATTTGAAACATTACTCTGATGGACGCCAGCCACTGGCTGTATAGATAAACTCTTCGCTTCAGTTGTAGACCCCAAACATGCAGGTTTGTCTCCCCCTGCAGGTCAGTTGGTGGAATCCGTGCGTCTCTGTACAATGCTGTAACGGTGGAGGACACTGAAGCCCTCGCTGACTACATGAGAGAATTCCTCAAAGAGCACCAATAAGACCAGCAGCACTTCAAGATGGATACTGCCACACAATGGCATTTTCTTACTATAGTATAGTTAATAAACAAGCAAACATTAAACTAAAAAACTTAATTGAGACCCATGTTTAGGCAGAAGCTACACTTTTTGACGATTTCCTTGGTTTTTTTTTCCTTTCCACTCAGTCATTGTTGCCAATAAGCTAAGAAGGAAAAAAAAAGAAGGAAAAAAAACAACTTCTGTGTCCAGTAACGTCTCAGTTGATATATGTTTTATATATAATTCGTTTTTTGGACATGTTTGTAAACTAACTTTACTTTGTAATACAAGATTACATTTTGATGCTTGTTAAAATATGTTTACATTCCAATAAATGCAACTTGAAGACACTTTTCATTTCATTGCTTTAACGTTTATTGATAGTGGGTCATGTTTTGTAGTTTAGCCCTTTGTAAGTGACAATGCCTGATCTCAGAACAATCCTGACTGGACCTCTGTTATGTTAGGTTTTTAATAATGAGATATGCTGGATAATCAAATCTTTCGTCATTCAGTTTTGGTTTACTCTCCCAGATGTTGGTATTATTGAATAAACTAGTTCAGCTGTGATGTCGGGGGAGCAAATTTGCAACACTGCAGAGAAGAGATAATTAAAAACAGTGATGGTAGTTCATGTTGCCAAGAAGAGTTGTCAGATAATGAACATTAGTATTTCAAGATGTTGCAGGAGTTTGCAACATCAAAACAAACCATGGGAAATTGAATTATCACATAGGAAAAAAAATCTTAACACAAACACACAAAAAAGTAAAGTTTGAGATTGAAAACTATAAACAGGCACCTTCTATCTGCACCAAGAAATAATCATTCTCTACTTTTGATCTCTAGTGGCTTAACTAAGCCTATGGATGCACTGGTTCAATAGACTTTCACTTCCCAGCTAGTTAAAGAAAACAACATTATTTTTAAGTTTCTTATTTTTATAATGTGCAACTGTAAGCAGAGTTAGTTGTGTGACTGAGGTTAACCAGTTACCTCATATTCCTAGTGAGCAGGTTTACAAAACAGTAGCAGGCCAGCTTAATGGGAGTCTTCTGTCTGGATGTCCAGAGACTTGTCCCCTCCTGAATTTGACCTGCTGGACCACAGTGCTATGGAGTGTTTGACCCTGAAATTTGACCTCCCTGTCAGAAAACTTCCCAACTTTCCCATATAAAGTAAGCAACAAAAGTAAAGTAGTGAAGCTAGGATTCACTTTGGTAATGCAAGGAGTTACCCTATTAAGACAAGCATGAAAGTGCTGCCTATGTGGTGGTATGAGCATTTCAGGTGTGTGTATTTCAACTTTCATCCTTTTTTCTAATTGTCATTACCATAGACTGTATAAAAGAGAACTGGATGTCACCTTCTGTGATGTCACTCATAGGTTTCTGAAGCGCAGTTTTGAAGCCCAGTTGTTAGATCTCTGGTTGTCTGGTCCTGGCAGTAGAGGACTCTGCCCACCCCCGAGTTATTCCAAAAATGGGCAAATGAGTGGAACGAACAAGCCTCGCAGGTGGTTGAAATATTCCCAGCTTACCTCAGTTACCACAAACTATCTATTTTAGCTTGGCTTAATGATGGTCCGAGCTGAAGCCACAACTGGCAGCTCCAGCAGAGCTGGACCTCTGGCCCCAGCAGTCCTTGGGCTGTAGTAGTCTTTGGAACAGTCTTTTTTTTTTTGTCTCTAGCATTCCTTGTGTTAGATGTTGACTGACCTATCATTTTGGTGGTGACATCTAAAACAAGTATAGATGGACAGATTTTATCAGAATGAATGTAAAGTAACATTAGTTGGCAACAAATGTTAGCATGAGCTAAGCTTATCTAAAGTGGATCACCTTCGTCGCTAGGCCCTTGCAGGCAAATCCATAGCCGTTTGCAGTGGTTTATTACTACAGCTGACAGCACAACAAATCATATCATCTTTAAAATAATGATGATGTTCTAATTAGCTCTTTATGAACAGCTCAGGGGTCAAGTTCACTGAAAGTGCTACGTAGCCAAAGCAACTGTTTGACACTTTAGACTGCAATGCAGCTATCACATAAAGACAAAAATGGAGGAGAAGAAGACACACCATAATTATGCATAAATGTATGTTTTATATATGTTTACCTAATATAGTGCATTAAAATTCACTACCTCTATAGTTGTTATGGATGTAAAAATAAATCTATGGAGATTAAAACTGTTTTTATGTAAATGTAAACTATATATAATGTAGTTAAAATATTAGTCATTCCATCAAATGGATGCCATTTGTGTCCCCAGGACATTGTATATATAAATGTACATGAATAGTTACAGTAGAATACATTTTATTATTAAATAAAGTGTCCTACACAGTAGGACACATATATCCCTACACATATATCCTTTAAAATATTCATTAAAAAATACTGAAAAATAGCATTTGATATGTGTCCGCCCACTCTTAAACGTTACATTTTACATTAAAGTGTAACAATTAAAAATCCTTCAAGAATCATATTTTTTGTGCATTTTCAGTTCCACGTGTCATATATACTCTAAATATATATATTTTTCATATATGTATAATATTCAAATGTATAATATTCTATTTTATATTTTCATATTAGTCAGGTCTCCAGGTCTTCACTCAGTGCTGTTACCATAACACTCCCCCTTCCTGAAAAATCTGAAAAATCCTTAGTTCACATATTCCAGAGGAAGTTGTATCATTTAGATCTTCTGAAGGTCAAGGGAAGGCCAAAACTAAGCTCTGTATATTTCATGATTTAGAAACTATGACTAAAAAGGTCAAGCTCAGCTTATTGTCCTGTTACTTAAATTATTTTTCTGATAACTTTTTTATTTAATACATATTTTTTTAAATCGGTAGAGCATGCTCAGAATCCTCCAGTTGTTAGCAAGAATGCTACGTTTTATGAATTTGCTAATACTCTGCTAAAAACTCAGTCCTGTTACTTTCACTGGAGTTACTTTTCGGTAACAGGACTGAGAAAAATACAAATTTATTCTGCTTTTACATCTTGTAAAAGCAACAAACAACAAAAAAAACTTTAAAACTACTGTAAAGTAGCCTGAGATTGCCCAATACACATTGTAAGTAGTTAAATATCGTTTGCTATTATATTTATTGCAGAAAAACATTTAAATAAATTAAGTTTAATTTTAAACTGTGACAACAAGCAAAGAGCACCGATTCAGTGAAATGACCCATATAAAAAATAATAACGTCAGTAGAAACCGGTCCCCAGCAGTCATTCGAGGGACTACGCTTTTCTCTACTTTGGGCTTGTGTTAGTTTTGAAAATCAGAGGTCATGACCAGCCTACAGATTTGGCCACTCAACATCACTTTATCTGTAAAAACTAGTATGTTTGTTCTCTTCAAAAACACTCAATCACAATATGAAAGTATCTCACAAAGTGAAAAAAAGTGAACAATCTGATTAATGAATTAAAAACATTAAAAGCAGCACTTAAGAAAAATAGTTTTCCAGTGTTTTTCCAGATATATGGTGGTAAAGGCACCTTCCCACGTGCTCAGGCTCTCTGTCTACGTGTGTTTGTACATATGCACATAAAGTCTTCTAAGACAAAAGTATAAGATAATCATAAAACCATTGAACCAACCAATCTGGGTCAGAATAAAGAATAAAATGTGAAAGAAAATAATAATGAAAACAAATTCCATTCCAGTTTGACAAAATCGGTTACAGTAATGAAGGTACTGTTAAAAGACAGACACGGAAACGACACCAACTTGAACTGAAGCCTCAGCAACTAATATTCTGTAGTTCCTGACAAAAGTGAAACCAGTTTTTTTGCACCAGTTCACCTCTAGGTGGAAGTGTCCATCAAGAATCAAGAAAGATTAGATTTTTTAATTTTTTTTTTCCCCCCACAAGACATGGGAGTCTGTCTCCTTAAACAGCGATGTCTGGTGTTGCCCTCATTTAATTATTAAATGAATTCCACCAATGAAACAAGTATTTCTCCTTTCAGAAAAAGAGAATGAAATTCATTGTGCTTCTCTTGCTCTCATGTTTACACGTTGACCCAACACTCACGGACACCCACGGCGTTTGTGAGGATTCCTCTGATAAGGTCAACTCTTCTCACCACATGATAAATGTACTCAGCTGAAGAGAGACCCCTGGAATCCCTCTGAAAATATGCTCTTTGCTTCACAAAAACTGTGGAGGAAAAAAAAAAACACAGCCACTACCTTTCACCATCAATCCTTTCAGTGCTGAAAATGCATCAGTTTTCGACACAGAAAAGCATGCTGCTTACAGTTATTTTTCTGAGGTACATGATAATTTCAGCAACTGAATATTTTAGTGAATAAACATGAAAAATTCCTCGATGAATTACCGTCTACCCCGATGTAAAATTATGTGAAAGGGTTGCTGGTACATCCTGGCACTGCATTAATGAAATAAGAGATGCACCATTTCGTTTAGTTTTTTTTTTTCCAGTAGTACTTTACCCCGAACTGGAAGCGATTTCAATGTGTTTTTTGGTTTATGGACATGACTAATTTACAACATTTTTTGGGTGGAAGCAAAAACATTTAACTCATGTTTCACACCAAGAAGAGTGTGTAAAGGTTTTACACCAGTGGTTCTCAAAACTTTTAATCCTGTGTACCACCCGAGAAACTGTTCAGCTCTCTGAGCACCACCATGATGACCAATTTTAAAATATTGCCATATGTGCCTTCTCAATTAGCTTTAAATGTTTATTCCTTATTGTGGTTATTTATTACCTGAATTGCTACTTTACTGAATCAGACATTTACGACTCAGTCCAATAATTCTCACATACTCATATTCTCATACAGAGCAAAATAAACACACTCAAAAGTTGTTACATCTGCACTGCAACTGAATATGCAATAAATATTTTTTTAAAAGACACAATTTTAATTATCTCAAGCTACACATTTCGTTTGAAATGTATTTATAATGCATTGTATGTTTCCAATTTTTTTTAAAAAAAGTGAAAATGTGGAAAAATGTTGAAGGTCATGACATTCCCCCACGTACCACCAGAGACCGCTTGCGTACCACTGGTGGTACACGTACCACAGTTTGCGCACCTCTGTTTTACACTATAATTCACAATGAAGTACAAACTGGGACGCTCATATGACCCACAACCATTTTAGACATCCTTTGTCTTCAGATTTAGCTTGTAGTATTAACTTCAGTTGTTTTTGTTTTGTGAAATTGATATGAATCTGTAAAAAAAAAAAAAAAGAAAAAAGTGAAATTGCCATTCTGAACATCCTTTTTACTTTCTTGTGCAATACTTGACCTTTGGAATAATTACAGATATTTTTTCTTACAGTGAATCACTTTCATTTCGAAATGTAATGAAACACAATGTTAAGTTGATCCAGCCATTGTTATTTTATATAACATCCCAAATGAGTTTTTCTCCAAAAAAGTAATTTTGGCTCAAATATCAGTGCCAAAAGCAGAGGAGAAAGTGTAAATCCTGATGTTGACTGTGGATCTCCAGGGAGGGAGATGTTGGACCAGATGTGAAGATTTGTGTGCTGAAAGGCAGAAATGACTCTACCAGAGTCAGATGCTGCTGAATGTAAGATCTTTCAGTATGATAAGAAGGAGTCTCATCATTTTTCTGCAGATTTCTGAGAAAGATTTGGTTTATGGTTATCTGCAACAGCGGCTTTGAAAGCCTCAGTGCTCTCATCAGAACAATAATTTAGTCCTCTGTGAACGTCTTTCACTGTACAGTAGCTGTATTTGGTGGCTGGTCTTTGGTACACTAAAAGCTGCCAGTATATTCAGCAATTGCAGCACAACAGATGGCACTACTATTATAGCTGATTTCTCGTGTGCTCAGTTCCAGCAGTCATTTTAACTGACATTTTCAGTCACAATTCACAGCCAGAGTGCATCAAAAAAAAAAAAAAAAAAAAAAAAAAAAAAGGTGAGATGCCCAAGATAGTAACTTTAAAAAAAGAAAAAGAAAAAAAAAGACTGCAATCATGTTGCAGGAATCTTTGGATTTTGCAGGCAGGTTAAAAGGCTAAAGCCAGACAGGAGACTTGACTGACTGACTCAAACCACATAGTGGTGTTTGGAGGTAAATGTGAGTATGCTAGAATAACAAAATAGTGTCACAGCATTCTGGGAAACAGATTTGGGAGGTACGGTTACCATAGATGTGTGTTAATTTTGGGCAGGTATGATGTTAATCATGTTCACCAACTTAGCTTATCCCTATGGAATATGTATTGTGTTCAGTTCTGCTCAAGTGCAACTGAGACTAGTGAAAATGTGGCTGAGAAATATATGAGAGGCTGATATTCAGGCCTCACGATAGTAACTGATGAATAGTCAGTCATTTATTGAACCTTATCATGTGAGGGACTTGAGCCTGTAGAGCAAAGCTTGTGGAAATCTAACTATTTGTGGTCAACTCACATTATCATCAAGCTCAGTCGTGCAAGCAGCTTAGATAAACGTGTGCTCAGGGAAGAATTTGAGAAATAACAGAAGAGATAAACTATGCTTTTGAGTCAGCTCAGTCTTAAGAAAAAAAAATCAGATTCACATTCCACATGTTCAAAGCATAGTAGCCCCACACTCAGTTCAGCGTGTGATATCTGCAACTCATGCATCCTGTGATTTCTGTAAATGCAGCATTCACAACTACAAAATACCTACTTCATCCTTTTCACTGTTACTGGAGTGCTGGAGCCTATTCCAGGTCAGACTTCCTCTACAAGGCGACACCGAGACAAATGAGACCAACAAGCAAGCGGGTTCAGACTTACAGAATGTTCCATTTGTAATTTCCAACTCAGAAAAATCAGAGAAACCTCACCCATGTGGGCTTCAAAATCCAACTGGCCTGCTACTCACATCAGCAAAGTCAACGCTGCGCTGATTTTACTGTTTATAGCAGCTCTGTCTGATTTCATTCCCATTAACAGAGTCATACATCTGCAGAAAAATGACATTTTTTCATCTTTTTATCAGCGGATGTTGCTTTGAGACAACCGCTACACTAACTTGCTCTTCTGTTGGAGGCAAAATGTTGTTTGTTTGGAGGCATGCTCGTAAACAGCATAGCCTTTTATATGCAGATATGCAGGCATGTTTTTCAATTTGTGAATTTATTTTCCACTTGTGAAGCACTTTGCAGCTGTGTGGATTGTCAGTGAAAACAAACACAAAAAATGATCCTTAGTCACAGATTTAACTTTGGCTTTTTGGAAATTTAAATGGTGAACCTGAAGACCAATTCAATAAAGCCAATGAAAAGGAAAAAAAAGAGAGAAGTCTGCCACTAGATACATCTGCCAATGCTAAATAAACTAAATTCCAGATCCAAATCGTCTTTAAAGGTTATGTCATAGCCTGCTAACAAACCTTGCAAACCATATAATCACCCTAACGGAGATAAAAATAAAAAAATATCTGCAGCTGTGGGCTGTAAGAGTCGCTGGAGGCCGAAGTGATCAATAGCAGCCATTAACTGGAACAAGCATGTCAACATATTGGCAAACACTTCACTGTGTAGGACAAACCTCGCTCCTTATTGCAGTGAAATGATCTGTTTGCTCCAGTAAATGACACACACAAAAAAAAATCTTACAGGAGGAATGTAATCTTTACAAATTTGTTTTTGAGAAAGAAAATAAAACCTGGTTGAGATAAAGTCGTCCTTAAATCCAGTGCCGTTCTTTCCCATGGACGAAAGGTGGCATCTGGAAATACTGTGGCAAGTCAGAAGATAAATGCTGGCAGGTTTTAATCTGAGCCCCAACTTACAAATAAGTTTAATCGTGTCAAAATAAGGAGGGAAAAGCCTTTGGCTTTACATTGTCAGTGCCAGTACATTGGCATAGGAAGCATTTGTAATGTGTGTGTTTGTGTGTGTGGAGGGGGTCATACTGAGGTCACACCCCAGAAACTTTTTAATGAAGTAGATGCCATTTCCATTTCCTGCATTCTGGTACATTTAAACGGGTTCTTAGACATGTTTTGATACAAAGACTGGTCAGCCATCTGCGTTAACCTTTCCACAAGAAAAGAAACTGTCCTGTGGAGAAAATGTGACTTACTTTCCATTTCCATTTTTTAGAGAATCTCCTCATATCTATTGTGTCTGGGGAGGCAGTAGATGTCGCTAATCGTCAGCCCAAAAAACAAAAAGAAAAGCCCTCCAATCTATACCACTGTAACTTAGAGTAAACAGGTGAAGCTTCAGACTATTTTTTCATCGTTCAGTTGAATGTAACACTAATTTAACGTGACATAAGGCTGATTTTAAGGTTATGTGACAAAATAACAGCGTTTTAGCAGAAGCTGGACCCTGTTGGAGGCCAGGGCGCCTCACGTTACTCCCTCCAGTTTTGAACAGTTTGCACTGACGGGTCACTTCGGTTGTGAACTTTACCCCAGAGATGGTTGAAAACCTGGAGTGGATGTTCAGTGGTATGAATATTCTTTTATCGATGAATTCTTTGGCAAAGCTGTAGAAACAGTCCTGGATGGACTGATATGTTTACATGGTAAATATGGGGGGGGGGCATACTCCTCAATTATAATGCCCAGCATCAAAAACTAATAACAGAAGAAACACAGAGGTAAAATCACGGCAAAGTATTCTATTATTTTATATCCTTTTTAATTTTTTTTTCTTTCTGTCCCTGTTCTACTGTCAGTGGGAATATAGACAAGCTAAATAAATGATCAAAGTACTTAGTCAGCTTACTTGTTGCTTTCTATTTCACATGATTTTTCTTGCATGTGTCTAATTTTAGGAGTGCATGAAGTTGTTTTTGTCTGCATCCTACACAAGATAGTTTCCTGTATCAGCGCTCATTCATTTGTTTAAAGCTGCTCTGTGTCGATATATCACTTCTGATCACAAGGAGGCAACACATTATTAGAAACTTTATGTGGAGGACTCCTCGTGGAGGACACAGCAAAGTGCCCCTCTAGTGGGACGAAGTGGTATTGCAAGACCTGCCAGCCTGACCCCACCCCAACCCCCTTTTAGTGCAGTATTGTCAGTGGCTCTTTTATCAATACAGCAGATATATATATTGTTTAAAAATCAAGATATAAATTATTTATTCAGTCAGCTTAATTGAACCACTGTATTGTACTTTATATTGCAACACAATTAATAGTGTTTTATTTTGTGAGGTGTTAGTGAGGTTTGCCAAAGGTGCCACATGGCGTCATTAAGCTAATTTCATAATCTCTTCTGTAATGTGAGTAAAGGGATGCTTGAATGTGAGATTTGCCCCTTACTTTATGTATGATATATTTTCAATGTTGCCATATAACAATGTATTTCTCTGTCTCTATCAGCTAAACAGTGTCAAGTTCTTCACACTCAAATGTTAACCGAGATGCCTTTTGGATTCTGACAAGATATCGAACCTCCGAGTAATTTTCCTAAAATAATATCCATGACCCTGCTGCAGATCCACCTCAGAGCCGGAAAAAAGAAAGTGAAAGATAAGAGGAGGCAGGCAGGCTTTGAAATGAGAGCAGAGTTAAAGCAGGGATGGGAGGTTGTGACGGGATTGTGTAGTGATTCTCGTCCTGTCAAGCCTGTTAATTTCAAGGTAATGCCACTGGCAGGCTGCCGTAAGACGGTGATAATGAAAAACACCGGGGAAGACAATATCAAATGGCTCCTCTACATCCTACAGTGGAGATTAGTCGGCACAAAAGGAGGGTGGCGGAGGCAGAGGAGGCAGAGGCAGGCTTTAGTGCTGCTGATTGAGTCTCATGTCAAGAGCGCCATGCATGTACCAGGAAAAGTTACTGTGACTGACGTTCTTTATACAGTCACACACGCTGCTCACATTTTCTGTAGATACTGTGTAGATATATTCTGGCTGCTATAAAAAAGGAACATCACTGTATTCTGAATGTATCCTTGAACTTCGGGGGGGGGGGGGGGGGGGGGGGGGGGGGGGGGGGGGGGGGGGGGGGGGGGGGGGGGGGGGGGGGGGGGCTTTGCAATACTGCTACAAACACTGTCTACACATGAGAAGTCTATCACTTTTGTCATGCCTGCTGCAGATGAATAGTTAATCATTATTATATAATGATTTTAATAGTAATTTTAGTGTCCTTAAACAGGTAATATTGATGAGCAAAAATTTCTGTTGTGCAACAGTAGTGCATGTTTTTTTTGTCTCCGTTTTTATACTATATTTTCTTTCTTTATTTCCGTTTTAATGCAACCATAACTTGCAGGAGTGACAGGATAAAGGACTGTCCCTCTGGTTAGGTCTGTGCAGAAAACAAAGTGGATAAAGTGGAAGAAAGATCAGAGAAGATGGAAGGCACCGATTCAGCACGAGAGGAAGGATAAAACGGGGAACGATGTCGACGTGCTGAAGCGCACGAGAAATTCCAGGCTACATTCCCATCAGTTCCACAAGGAAAAGATCAGCACTGACGGCTCCTGCTTACTTCCCCTGGGAGCCACTAGTGCGGGAAACGGCACAAATCTGCAAAGCCCCGGATGTGTGTGAGTCCTGCCCCCCTACACGTCATCATCCACGGTACTCGGGGAGCCTCCATGAAGGCAGACCAGACCAACGACGGAAGTCGCACCCTCGCTAAACACACTTTCATGATAAGACGGGAAAAAACACAAAACATAAAACATGGGGTTCAAAATCAAAACAGAGTAAAAGAAACCCTACAGTGGCTGCAGGGATCAGCCACAGTCACGTGGTTGTGAAGATATTGGAAACTGTTCCCAAACCACTCAGGATAAGGAATTTAAACATGTAGCTACATGCTATAGAGTCTTGGCTTATTTTTACACCAAACATTCATATGAGTCACTACCTGAAAAAAAAAATTACATTTGGTTTTCTGTCCCCTTCCATCTCCTACTCTCCCCCATCTACATTCTTCTTTTCCTTATTTAACACCGTTTAGTTTTTCTCATCTCCCTGGCTCTCTTCATCCTCCCTGTCTGGTTTGGTCTCACTCTCTTTTCAGTTCTCTGTATCCACACGATCTCTCTTCCTCCCGCTAACACCTTCTAATATAATTCTCTTTTCTTTGAATCTCTTGCCCCAGCTTTCCATCTATGTGTGTCTGTCTCCTTTGTAAACTCATTGCTCCATAAGGCTAATCTTGTTAGCACCAAATGCACCGTGTTCCTCCAGCTCGTCTTAATTGCTGTTGTGTTATTAATGAGTGGGGAGCGGGGAAATTGCTCTTAATTAGCTTGTCTCCTTCAGCAGGCATCTCCACTGAAGCGGTGGCGACAGCGCTCAGGCACAAACACACTGGGGATAATTAAAGCACTTAACTTGTAGGAGTATTTATCTAAATCAAATAGCAACAAGCCGTTCCCACGATTAGCTGTGTCATTCATTAGCTGCAGAGTGCTATTCATTTAAGTGTTACAGTGCATTGTCATTTTGGCACTCATTCATTCATAACCACTGCGGTACAAATGTGCTCAGCTTCATGTGGTAAAGTGATGGCATGGCCCCTCTGCGCATCTGTCTGTTGTTGTTTTTCTGAGCCACTGGCTGGGGATTTAAACTTGAGACTGTGATAGATCAAGTGGTAAAAGTGTAAGAAATCACATGATACATGCATGTTTTGAACCTTTGATT
This sequence comes from Hirundichthys speculiger, assembly GCA_018398805.1. Classification (NCBI taxonomy): domain Eukaryota; kingdom Metazoa; phylum Chordata; class Actinopteri; order Beloniformes; family Exocoetidae; genus Hirundichthys; species Hirundichthys speculiger. The sequence goes on from JAGFBZ010000006.1 coordinate 205,950, forward strand.
TTTTTTTCCAGTCACCTGGAAACAGGTGTCTGCTCTAGACATTACAAATACACACATTTATGCCCAGAAAACACCTGTTGAGTGGGCAGCCTGACATACCAGATGGCTCGTTACACAGAACCACCTGGACAGCTATCTTTGGAAACTGTTTTGAAAAAGGTAGACACTTAAAAAAAAAAAAAAACTTGCCAGGTGATAATATGTATCACCTGTCAATCATGATAGAACCCCAACTAAGGTAATTTTTAAACCACAGCTAATTTTAAAATCCACAGACTTAGGGACGGCAAGTAGACAGCAAGTTATAACATTTTTATGGCGGCGTTCCACAGACACGAGACCTCACAGAAACTCTTATGATCAAATGTGACTTTAGAAGAAAAACAGATATTATCTTGTTGTTGTATTCCTTATACGACTCGTTACAAAGCCACCCATGTTTTTTGGCCATTATGCCACAAGCTGGTCTTCTTCATAAAAACATATTTATATATATTAATTTTCTTCAGCTTGCGTGTCTTTTCCGTTGCTGTGAAAGTAGCCAACATCTGGTTGCAGATGTTGGCTGGCCTGCTTGCTCTCATTTGCTATTGTGGATATTCAGTTTGTGGCAAGAATTGTAAATATCAAACATGTTTGATATTTACGATTCGAGATCAGGGAGGCTCTGACTCAGCTGGGATTAGTAAAATAATCATATTGACGGCAAACATTTCAGGATTATTTGGACAAATAATTGTTTGGGACAAGCTTCAGTTATGAAGCTCAAAGATCACGAGCTCAAAAGCTGGTCCTGATGTTGTCTGGTGTGGAGCCACGGTGACGGATAAACAAAGCTAAGAAGCTAACTGGCTAAAGCCAATCACAAGAAGAAAAATGACCTTCTCCATTGAGAAAATCTCTTTTTGTTGCTCTTTGCTTTACTTTATACCCTTCAGCTGTGATATCAGTTACGGTACAGTAGCATCTATGTAAACCTCTTCAGGAGCTTCTATTATATCGGTGCTGCAGACGGAGTCTACACCTTGTGCCACGCATCCATTTCTCCACACTATGCAAAACAAATTTACATTTAATGATCTAGCTGCTTAGAAAGAGGAAGCTGACAGAGAGGAAGGAGGCAACGACATGGTTCTCAGGAAGTCAGGGGGAGATTGAAGCCTGTCCTATCTTGCAGAGGCCTCTCTCCTGTCTGGATCCCTGCTGCCTCAATCATACTAGGAAATTTAGTTAAGAAAACAACTAACTCACATACCACCTGCCTTATTTGAGAATAGCTCAAATAGCTGGATGCAGGCGAAATGCAGTCATCAGGCATTCTAAGCTCTTAGCGCTGCTTTGTGTTGATGTGTTAAAAGTAGCCGACTAAAATGCAAAATAAACACAACATCAGTGGTGTTTTGTTTACAACATTTCAACCCTAAGAAAGCTATGATTTTATCCAGAGCAACAGTTCATTTCATTTTTGTCGCCTGTTCATGATTTAAAGGTGATGGGGATAAAACTGACCTTTCTAGAAAGTGGTGGCAGCATGTCCCCAGTGTCTCATGTAGAAGTGAGCCTGATGGTTGTATGAGGGAGCAGATCTCATCATAGTGGGTAAGAAATTTACATTTTATGCTCTGAATCAAGAAACATGACTATAATGTGAATAATTGCTCCATTTTCTTGTCTTTGAAGGTTATTTCTGTCTGAGTCACGTCATGTGGATTTTTGTCAGTTATGATGTCTTTGTACAATTCACATTCGAACTGGAGATCAGATCTCCTAAAGCAGCTATTAAAGGATAGCGGGTAGCGGGAGGGACGTTCCTCTGCAAAGAACGCAATCTTCCACCTTGCTAAACCCGCTATCCCACCTGCACTACTTGCTACATTATGGATAGGAGTGGTTAGGGCGTTCCACCTGTTAAACCAATCAGTGCGTCAGTAGCCATTGCCTTTAAGAGCAGGTTGCTCTACCCGCAAACCGCTATGGAGCGTCTTTTCATCCAGATCGGAGCAGCTCTCATGTACAGCTTGTCTGGGACTCTGTTGAGGAGCTTCTTCCTCTTCCTTCCTCCTCCTCCTCTGCACTGATATATACATAAAAATAATTTTACACAGACAATTCCTATGGGCTCCCAGTAAACATGCTCTGGTCGTCTATGGGTTAACTGGCGAGCAAGCCGTTTAAGACGATCTCTGCCATTTTCTCAACTGAAGCCAAATCACGCTTTCTATACAAGAGTTAATTCAAGAGGTAGAGCCGTTTGTGCACGTTCACATGTGACCAGGTGGACGCAGATTGATGCCATTTGTACGAGCCGACATGCGGGTAGCGGGTGGTCAGACCACTCACTACCCACAACCCTAAATTCACGATCACAAGATACCGAGTTTGTGGAAAGGGCAAAAGACACGCCCATTACCACACCTACCAAGTGAGTAAAGAGTCGGCATAACGGGTAGCGACTTTAGCGAGCGGAAGATTGCATTAGCGGTTAGCGGAGGTTCCTGTACCCGCAATTTACGGGTAGTGGCTAATGGTAAGACTTGGGGGCCCAAGTCTGAAACCAGATATGATGCTTCTGATTTTGGTCAATAAGGTGTTTACAACAGACTGATATACTGTAAACAGATTATACATTTCTATTCAAATACTTCTCTCATACATCTATTGAAAGTATTAAATTGCAGGTTAAACATTTTGATTTTGCCAAGGGTTGCTTCAACCATTAGTCCAGTTCTTTGTACATGACCCTGCAGTGGTTTGAATTAACATCATCATGTAAAATAATGTAAAAATAAATGTAAAAATCATGTAAAAATAAAAATATCAATGAAACCTGTGTGAATGTGGATTAGCTTAATCTGGATCCGTTGCTGTGGAGAAACTGAGAGTGAATCACAACTGTGAACATCTGTAGCTGGCATTTCTTTTTTTTTTTTTCTTCTGCTTTAATTCTCTCTAATTGTGTGTTTTTCCTGTGTGCAGTGTGCACATGAGCGCCCGTCTTTGTTTCTGTGTGACCCTGACACGTTCATGTATGATGAGAGACCGGTGACAGCGCACCGAGACAAATTTAATTTGCACCTACAGCTGAGCGAGATGAGGGAGGGAACTCTTGTGGGGACCGACTAATTGCTGCCTGGGGATCTGTGCTCATGCGTGTGCCTGTGTGTGTCTCGTGTGTTTCCCTGGCTGTCGTTCTGCCAATGCAAACAGTTTTGTGAATATTTAATACACGTGTTTATCTGCACGCGCCTGTCATAGAGTGATAACAAAATGTCAGCAAAGACAGAGAAGATAATGAGGCCTTTTTTGCCACAAGGAGTTGATTGAACAAAGTGCGCAGATCTGTGAGGGCATTATTTCTGTGTTTAATTATGACTGTAATGAGTAATCTGTAGAGCCACGGTGCACGGTATCAGAATGGATCTTTAAATTCATCACCAGGGTGATAAAGTCACTTTACTTTTTCAGAAAAAACATTGATGATGAACAAATATATACATATATATAAAAGCTCATTCAAAATGTTATTTACCTCTTTTAGTTGAATGAATGAAGTCAACAGCCCTTTTTATGTTTTGAGTGTTCTGTTAACCTCCGTTGTTGAGCAGAAAGCTTCCTAGTTTTGTAAATAAAGACTATACAGGAAAATGAGATGTACATAGTATGCAAAAACTGAACTGCACTACCCAGGAACTACTATGTTAATGCTCTACACATTTGCTTAAATACAACTGGCAATATGACCTCACTCAGCTGCAAAACTCTGAAGGAAGTAAGACAGCAGAAAATGAATCAACAGGTACCGAGTGTCAGGCAGTCCAATAAAGATGCAAATGATATTTACAGGTGCAGCATATAAAATAATATTGAAATGATAATACAATATCAAAACAACATTGATAATATTTAAAGTTTAATTAATAATGTTTAAAAATTCAACTATATTAGAAATAAATATATTATGAAAAATAATTTACTAAAATATTATTGATGATTAGTTCGCACCCTTAAATCTAAAATATGAGATTTGTTGCCTAAACCTGACCAAAGTCATGTTTGTGAGTTAACCAGCCAACCAGTTAGTCAGTCTGACAAAACTACTGGAACCATGGGATCCAAGACCAAACAATGTTTTTAAATAAAGAAGATTTCCCAGTTTTGAGTTTTGTTTGGTGGTTCATAAAGAAAGGATGCACTCAAGTCAACTTTAACTAACAATGTGGAAAACAGCTACACTGAATATATCTGTGGAAATAAAATGGCAAGTGAATAGTTATTGGTAATTTAGTCCCATTACAACAGGGCCAAAACAAAATAAGACGACAGTCCCAAAACCCTAAATGCTTTTTTTTTTAAAGCCACTCTATGTAGAAATACCACTACTGACCACGTGGGGGCATCTGGATCTGCTGTGTTGACAAAAGTGCCACTGACAATACTGTGCTAATGAGTGGGGATGGTCCCGCAAGTCTCGTAATACCATTAACTACATGAGGACTTTTGAATTTTGTTCAAATTCTCAAATTTTCTAAGATACTGCATGTTTTGTAATTACTTGCTTGTTAGTCCCTCACATGTTTGCTTCTTTCTTTTTTTTCTCACTCATCGTGTTGCAAAAAGTCTTTTACCTTAAGCATCTTTCCTATAAAATATAGATAGATTTTATTTTTTGAGCCCCTACTGTACATACAGACCACCAGTCTTTGTTCCTGTTGTTTATGGGACAACACAAAACAGAGAAAGCCAGATATGAATTAGCTTTCTTCTCTTTATCATCTGTAGGATACAGTTTATAACCTCTTCTATAGGATGATATTTATGAAATTTGTCTTCAAAAATGCTATTAAAACTAAAGATTGGATTTGTTTGTTAGAAAAACACACACACACATAACATATCCTGATTGCTAAATGAAAGGAGACTGACTGATCCACTCATGAACACATCTGTATTTTTTAATGTTATTCTCTTGAATGGTTCCTTTTTGATAAAATACATCAAAGCCATTTTCATTGGAGTTAAAATGTGCTTGTTTTTACTGTTACATTTTTTGCATTTTCATGAAAAAAACAAACAAACAAAAAACAACCCAACACAGTATCTTGTGTTTGCATATCTGAATAGAGTGACAGAAAAAGTACTGTCAGGGGTAAAACTTTTTGTTCTGTGTAATCTCATCTGATGTAGTGCCGCAGTGTTTCTTGTGTCTCTGCACGCTCGTGTCCACAGCAGGCAGGCTCATAAATTGGGCAGCTAAGCCTTTCATAAAGTTTAATAAAGCACTGCTTCATGGCTCAGGGGAGCTGGTATTAGTGACAAGAGCCGCTGCTGCCATTCCAGTAAATCACATCATCATAATGAGGCTGTACTACGGGACTAAGACACCTCCGTTACCACCCACACATCTACCCACATTCCCTCCACCTCCTTTGTTTTCTTTATAATTCCTCTGACACAATGCAATGTCTTCACTTCGCGGCATTTTCCAGTGGGAATATGGGAATGGCGTTGTTTAAACACTGCGGCCAGCTTGGACAGGCTAGGGTTATTTCTCATTTAGTAAAGATCACAGACGCTGTAAATGCTCCGGCGGCATGCCGTGAATGCCAAGACCAGCGTGATTGGCAGCTTGACGGCAGCAGCAGCATTTGCATGGCATTTAGCTGGGCGGGTGATGGTCACCCCTTACACCAAGGTGGGTAAATAAGATGACTTTTCTGTTCACAGAACATATTCACGCACAAACACACATATGCCTATGCACTCACACATGCAGTCTCACTCCTCGGCAGCCCCCAACTATCTCGGCCTGCCAAACCTGGAACCACTCATAATGGTGTGGCATTTAGACAGAGGAGAGGGACATCCAGTTATGTGGGCATGGAGACCACTGAAAACTCTCAGCTCTACCTTTGAGGCAGCTATTTGCCCACTTTTCAGCACAGTTAACAATTTTTGTTTTTAATTTTAAAAAGTGGATTATGCTTGTTAACGGAAATTTGGATGAACAAGTGTTTTTTTCGTATTGACAATACCATGACAATATTACTTCAAATTAAGATATGGGCTGACCATCCATAATTATTTTCCTCTTTAATACAAAGAATGAGTCTGGTTCATAGATTTGACTTTGATTTGTAGGTAACAGGATTAAAAACAGAGTGGAAACCGCCTCTATGCCGTTGGATAGAGAGAGAAGCTCAGCATGCAACATAAGCAGAGTGACCACCAGACTAGCATCGAACAAAAGGCATCCAAAATAGCATGCACCACAGTAGGAACACCAGTAAATGACTGTAGTCGTTTTTTCTGTAAAAGCTTGTAAAAGGTAAAAGGTTTTATTAGAAATTCTGCATCCATCTTGGTTATTGTTGAATATGTTCTTAGATGCTCGTGCATGAGTCTTCACATAAATCCCAATATGCTCTGCAATGGTGGAAATGGCTGTGAATGGGAGGCGTACTGCACAGTACTGCACACTGTAATTATTCTATAAATAGTATTAAAACAAATTACATTAGCTTCTTCTTCTGGTCATGTTTTTGTTTTGTTCAAATGGTTAAGAAAAGCATGTGAGTGGCCTTTAAATACTTTCAGCATTCATTTTTTTCTTTTTAAACAATGTGATGGTCCCAGTCTCCATGAACCTCCTTTCATTAGACAGCTATTGACTGATATTTTTTGTTTCCATAAAACAAAACCACAAGAAGGGACTGCCCCCCTGCTGGAATCACTTTAATCCAATTGGACTTTTATGCCTCTTTGTATTATCAGGCCATGGTAACGAGCTAGCCCATCCAGTGGTACTAATGCTGTTTAGACAGTTGCTATCCCTGGACAGCATGAACCGAATCAGGAAACTTGCAGCTTTGTTCACAAATCCGGCTGGGAGCAGGAGCACAGAGTTTGTTTTATCCAGGTTCAGTGAGAGCATGGAAGGTAAAAAAAAAAGTTCCCTGGTCAAGACACGGGCATCAGGGGAAGGTAACGTATGGTGAAAGGTAATCCTGCATAGAAAGAATTACACCACTTTTTGCTGTGTTATGTGCGACAATCATGTTTAAGTGACAGAATTTATGTTAATGGTCCAAACAGCTTCATTTAGACATAACAATGGCAGCTCAGAACTGATGCTTTTGGCATTTTATTGGCTAATCGTTGTACTTATGGTTCAGTGGTGGCACTGGCGAATGTTGCATGGGTCAGATGTGGCCCAGTGGTCATTAACTGGGTCTACCTTGAGTTATGGCAGGTGATGCATGGACGGATGTGGCTCAAATGTCATAAGCCAGCTTTGATTTAGTCGGCAATAAGTGTTGTGAGGGCCAGACGTGACCCAGAGGTCCAAAGAAATGCACATCTGTGTCATGTCAAGTGGATATTAGCCACATTTACCCAGTGTAGCTTTGATTTTGGTAACCTTAACATAACACCTACTTGTACAGGACTACCTGAACACCTTGTGACATTTAGTTGGTGTACGTTGTAATCACTTTAGATTGTCATCCTCAGCACTTGTTTGGCAAATATGACCATGTATGTCAATATTTAAGGTACAATTGGTCATTTTAATACACGTATGAGTTGGAATGATGAAGGTAAAACTAGGAAAGACTCGTCACTTTAAGGTTCAGATGATATTAATGAAAACCTTTGCATATGTTCATTTACCTTTCTAGTTTTCTAGTTTATATATATATATATATATATATATATATATATATATATATATATATATATATATATATATACATTTCCATCTACAGAAGCTCACATTTACACACTGTCCCTCAACTTTTATTCACCTGAAATGATTCTGAAATGACATTATCAGTGACAGCCAGGCAATAACAAAAGAACAAAAACTTCTTTGAAAAACAATAAATCAATAAGCCTTGCCAACACATCCTGTTACAATCCCGACTCCTTGACACCTGAAGCTCATTAAACACAGTCTAATGTCAACTTAGAGGAAGGAGAGTACACAGAGGCTCACCTTCTCACAGCCTATCACAATAAGTGCTACTGAGTAACCTTGATATATTGTATATACTAGAAATAAATATGATCGTCCTTTAATCTGATTTTATTATACTGGGGACTCCCGCTGGCAAATCTACTGAGGACTGATAGTCTGTAATCTTATTGCAGGGTAGCGCGGTGCATTTCATATCCCCTTCTTGATGGTGTTTTATCATGTCAGGGCTATCATTGTTCGTATTGGTATATGTGTTCCTCCATTTATATGCGCTGGTGTATATAACCTAATAAATCGAGTTATTGCACATTTTGAGCATCTATCTGTGTTTGCATATGTATGCGTGCATGTTTGCATGCACGCTGAAGTCCCTCCAGGCCGGATGTAGGTGCTGATTTTGCCCCTCAGCATGCTGGCCTGCTTCGGGTGTTTCCGCTCTGTTTATGAAGCAGGCATATTGACCCAGTTTGTGGCCTTGGTGCTTTGTTTCTCGTCTATTTCTCCCGCTGTCTCTCTCTTTTTCTTTCTGCCGGGGGCATATTGCAGGCCGGCATGCTTGGAAAAAGGGGCGCGCTCAGTCTGAACTAAACGGCATACGCATCATTGAGCAGCATTACCAGCCTCTCCCATCTCATCACTCTCACCAAATGCTGCAGGTGTGTGTATGGTATGTGTGTGTGTGTGTGTGTGTGTGTTTGTGTGTGTGTGTGTACAATATGTGTCAGCGTAGAAGGCCTGTTGACTAGAAAGTCTAATAAATCAAGCTGTCCATCCACAGCGTCCTCCCCTCTTTTACTCTTACCTTTCCCCCATTACTCCTCCCTTTCCACTCATCTTTTTGCTCCCACTTTCTCTTTCTTTCTCCCTTGCCCTCTTCATTTCTCTCTCCTTTATGTCCTGTAATTCTTCTTTTAAAGCTCAGGGGGTGGCGTTGGAGGCATTACTTGCTACCTGATAAATCACAGTCTCCAAGCAGAGCAGAGTAACATCTGCAGATCAACCCACTGGTGTCATTTTGTGTCCATGTAGATTATCTGTCAATGCATATTATTATCCCAGGGACTGCACACTTATTCAACATCTCATATCTATTTGCATGAATGCATACACGTGTATCTAAGGTATATGTGTCTGTATATTATGTGCAGCTTGGGTGTGCATGCATGCATTACAACTGAATGCAGAATGTGGCCTGGACTGATCTCCCTGTCACGCTGAATGGTGGCTGATTGAGACACATGGACTGCCTTTGTGCCCTGATCTAGTTGCCATTGATTACCTATCAGGGTTTTTGATTGCATCCTGGAAGTAATTCTTTTAAATAGGCCCTAATGGCCTCCAATCTGGGCTGATGACGACCTCAGAGAGTCCAATCGCAGGTCCATTTAGGCCCTTTCAGACCTTTCCACGTACACTCTGAAACTCTTGCTCATAGCTCAGCCTCTGCGCTCCATTGCCACCATGACTACCTTTATGCTTGTGTGGCGTCAGCGCCACATTTCTATCCTCTGGCACTCATATACACAAATCTCCCTCAGACTTAGATATGCCCATCTTGCATCCTTAAAAGCCTGTACCAGGTCTTTGTAAAGATTAGAGAAGGTGATGGTGATGGGAAGTGCGCAAAGTAATTGAAAAGGACGGCGAGGACAATAGAGACGCAAATTGACTGTAATCCTGCTTTTAACTGTAAAAGAATGAGCAAGAGGGAAGAAGTCCAGGTTTCAGATCTGCAGAAAGGAGAGAAAATGAAGCCTGGTAAAATGAAGAGGTGTGACAGATCTGTTAGGGATAAAAGAGGGTGGGGAGGACGGGGGGGTGGTCGTCAGTATGTCAGGCTATGTTATTATAGTCTGTGGGTTGGATGAAGGCATAGGAGGGAGGAGGAGGCGGGGGTGATGGTAGTGGTGGTGTGGTGGTGTTGGGGGGGGGGTAAAGCAGACAGGAAGAGGGCTCGCCGTCTAATCCTCCAATTTTCTTACATTACTGCTCCACCTCCCTCTCTCCACCTACATGCTTCTCTCCACCAGCATCCCCCTCCTCCCTTTTCTTCCTCCACCAGCAGCCGGGCCCCCCCACCCCCCACCCCCCACCCCCCATCACCCCCTGCCGCTATGCCTGTCGACAAATGAAACTAGAGGCAGCGGCAGCTTCAGAGAGATTGACTTGAAGGAGTAAAACACACACGGAAAAGACAGGGCGAGGCAGAGACCTCCTGTACCTCTAACAACATAAACATGCCTTTAAAAACCCCAGCGGCTCAGTCATCTATTGCTCTGAAGAAGAAAAAAAAGAAAACTTGAGTGGGATCTTTCATCAGCTATATGCCTTTCTAATCATTTTTAGCAGCTACGGGCAAATAATAAGTGATGAGTATATAGATATTTGCTTCAAATGCAGAAAAAAATGCAGTTGTCTTATTGTGAAAGCAGCTAAGTATGATCAATAACTTCTGCTGATCAGGAGAAAAACCTGATGACAAAATATTAAAGAGACTGTTTTATGTCTGGAATGTGTTAACAGCTCACTTAGCAGGATGACAAACAGGGTTCTTGTGCCAGGCGCTGCTGCTTGTTAATATGTTGAGCCTTTTTTTTATTTATCGATAGTTTTTTTTTTTTTCCTGAGTATTTTATTTGATTCAGAGATATAGCGCGCCTGGTCGACCTTGCACTCATGTGATGAATGGATGCTGTTGATTAAATCTGGGTTTTAGACTGGGAATGAAGCTTTTAGAGCAATTAAACCTCACAAATTCAGATTAATAATTCAAAAATGTACACTTGATGTCCTTGGACTAATAGAGCACATTCTCAAACTGAGAAGGGCTTTTAAAATCCTTTATCCCTGTCTGAATATATATATATTTTAAAAGCGAGCTGACTTCAATTTGTACTTGCCGCAGTATTTCTCATAGTCACCTCTTCATCACACAGTTGTGATTTCCGTTTCCCCGCCTTCCTGATTGATTTGCATCTCTTCGCTCCTCATTGGGTGAGGCAGAACCCTGACTGAGTGGGACTAATTTGCCATGTTAATGAGATGGCTCTGACAAACACAGCCAGCTGGAGACCGGAGTAAATGATCCTGTCATCAGTCAAGAACACAAACATGGCTAACAGATAATTAGCACGTGGTGGTTTAGCCGAGGTGACATTCTGTCTGCTCTGTGTCATGGTGGCAGGAGAAAATATGAAACTGCAGAACAATGAAAAGGAGAAAGGAAAGATGGAGATTTCACTTGTGCTTTGTTTTCTCGCTCTTGTAGTACGCAATGGATGAGCACAACACATCACCGTCTATGACCTCCCTCCTTCCTCTGCATAGCAATGTTTAATGAGGATAAGAGGAAGTGTGTGCCATCAGAGCGAAGGCAGAAAATATGCTAAGCAGACAATCAGAGGTGTACCCCCTGGTGCGTAACAGCCAATCATGGCTGTCCCAGTGTGTGTCGCCAGCCAGCAGGAGGCAGAATTAGTCCTGGTTAGCAGCCAGAGCCCTGCCGAGTGGCTGATTAGTCTTTTAGACTGAAGAGGAGACAGAAAGTTAAAAGTCCAACTGCCTGTCTGAGGCTCTTCTGCTCAGCAGACAAAGGCAAGGACTTTTTTATGTGGGAAATAAAAGTCAGCAGCCTCCCTGCTGCCTTATGAATGTGGTACATTAAAAGGGAATAATAATCACCTTTATCAGACCAATGTCTCACAGCAGATATGTGATGAAATTCACATTTTCACATCTCCTGATATCAGGTATTAGTGCGATTTGAAAGCTGTATAAATGTTTATGTGCACGTACATCCTATATTAGCTCACAGTTCTTGTACCCGCTTCTGCAGTGTCATGCCAGTTTTGGGTTTGTTATAGCTCTGTTTGGCTCTTTTCATTGTTTGGCCCCTCAGGATTTCTGTTTTCAGATGTTTTCAATACTGCTGCTTCCCCGACAATAAATTGTTCTTCATCTAGTTCTGTCTCTCTTTTTTTCTGTTTTCAGCATCTCTGTCTGTTTGTCATTTAGTCGCTGCATGCTGTTTTTTTTTTTTTTTTTATCAGAACAATTCTTGCATCCTTCCATTTGTAATCTAATAAAGAAATGGCAGCAATCAGTATGTTCCTTTTGGGGGGACTGGATGACTTTGAGCACCAGATGCTGATGTTCCCCCAGAGCCGTTAGCGAGATGGAGCCGATCCTTAACTGTCTCCAATAAAGAGACACACTTCCTCGCACACAGATACACACACACACACACACTGGCTCCCCTCGCTCACTCAGCGTGGAGGCAGGATTAACCTGCTGGTAGCGGAGTAAATCCAACACTCCTCTGCCTCCGCCTTTCTGTCTCTGTGTCTGAGGAGGCCTGGTTATCCCTTCACACAAGCGCACTGTTCAAAGGGGTGGCCGCCGGGGATTAATGACGTGTTAAAGGGGCAACCATGGGGGATTTAGGCGCAGCTTGCTGTAAGGACAGGAGATTTAAGAACATGAAGCAGTGGTTAATGCTCATTGAAGTAAGATTAGTCAGACACTGAACCCACAACAGACAAATGATGGACAGGTGCCATGTTATTAAATTTTATATACAGTACTGAGATGCTGTGGTGAAAGAACAATGTATTGGACTAAATACACCAGCTGATTGAAACATTTTCCTTATTTTAGCTTGCTTTTCAAAAAACAAAAAATATATATAATAAATACATTTAAACACTTGCTTATTCTGCTATGTGTCTGTGAAATCTACACTGGTCATTTGAGATGTTTCAAAGCTGAAATGGCTTGTCTGGATAAAAGAAGCTTGATTCAATTAGCAGAGGGAGGAAAGTGTTCAATCTACAGTACAGTGTGTGATAACATCTTCTAAAGTTTGAACAGGAGGTAATCGATGTTTGTAGCAGTGTTTGCACATTTTTATCAAAGAAGCCGTGCGCATCCATGTGAAACAACTGTAGTGACTCCAATGTTATGTGTTATAATTGTGAGATGCGTTGGATGTCTCAGGAAGTTGTTTCTTTTTTTTTTTTTTTTTTTTTTTTGTCTTGGGTCCCCCCTGCAGTTGGGCTGCAGTCCAACACTGCTGAAAATTCAAGCCAAATTCGAGCCCTACCCACGAATAGTGAGCAGTGGATTTGTTTACCAGGTGAAACCCAGTAGAACTGGCAAAGAAAGCGATTCCTGTGAAACTGACAGAATATTAAAGAAAAAAAATATGAACATTAGAACATCAATGGGCGGTAGCCATTTCCACAAATAAACATGCATCCTTTACAACCGCAATTCTAACAGACAAAGAACAGCTAGTCTGCTGAATTTAACTTGCAAAACTTGAAACCACCTGACACAAAGTGAAACCTGGAATAATATAACCCATGCAGCCCATTGCACTAAGACATCAGTCCAGACATTTGTGCTCAGAGTGTGATGAGGCACGTTTGCGACATGTCTAACAACTGACTAAAGGGGCAAAGCACACACAGCCTGCAGCAAGCCAGCTAGTGATGATAAGACAAAATCCCGACCATTCTGCATCCTCTTTCTGCTTGTAGTTCTTCTCAAGGACCAAGGACCAGTGCAAGATTTTCCTCTTCCTTGCTTTCTTCCATTCTGTTTGGTTTTTCCAGCACCTCTGCCATTATAAGCTTGCCCAGTACAGTGAGCTGGCCAGCAGAGGTGTTGATGATGGTGTGCCATGACACAATATGTGTTCGCACAAGCGTGATTCAGGCTGGATGACAAAGTTATATAGTGCAATTCCAGGATATACCGGGTCAGTGGCAGGGATTCCATCCAACGGGATGAAAACAGGATGAAGAACATACGAACCAGCAAGGAAGAGGAGAAAAGACAAGACTTAAATTAACCAAAGAACAAATGAGACGCAGGGGCAAACAATCAGGGAGATGAACAAAAGGAGGCAAAACAGAACGACAGACTGTTAAAGTAAAGCAGGAAGTAAAGTTAACATGAACAGAAAAGAACAAAAGGAACACTAGATGAAGCCAAGAAATCCTGAAAACACAAGAACCAAACCCAAAACCTAACATTCACATTGCCTTATCTTTATATTTTACACTGCAGGGCATCTTTTTTGAATTGGACTTCTAAAGTGTTAGTGTTTGAGAATTATTTGGTGTCATTTTGCTATACTTCTTGACCAGTCTAGATAAAACCCTTATGGAAAGTCTTAAACTTGGCATCCATCTTGGAAATGGCGAAGGTAGTGATTTTGGGCTGTTCCCAGTACATGGCCAGAGAACATTAGCAGTTTCACTGGCCACGACTACATAAAAACTGTGTGCATACATGTAGAACCACCAGCCTAGACTAATGGAAATAGTTTCATATCATTTTTCTGACTTTGCTCCAAAATAACTTTGAAAAAGCGTATTTTACACCCACAGGTTAAATTACTCTGCATGGCAAGGGTTCACAACATCAGCTTCAGCTTTGCACACTCGATCATCTGGATATATTTCCAAATTCAGCTGTTAAACAGCAAATGACTGGATTTTGAGTGGGTGCAACTGCTGCTTTTTGACATTATGGAAGTGAGACGGAAGTTTCAGTCCAAAGCACCTTCTTTATCCCTTGTAACATCTCTGGCGTTAAATCTTTCCATTTTCAGGTGGCAGATTGTTGTTTTCCATAACAAAGCAGCCTTGAGGACACACAGATAGGAGAAAGTAAGGAGAGCGCTGGTTAAAATTCTTAGTCAGTGGCAGGTTAATGTCAACACTGCATGTCTGGAGAGTGTTTGGGGGAGCACGGTTGTCAAAATGAAGAAGTATAGTGTTGAAGATAAGCAGATGGCATAGACAGTGATATGTGTGTGCACTTATGTGTGTGAACAAGTGAAAACGAGAGTGGAAGATTAAGAGACATGTACAGGTACTGATATCTGCTTGGGATCAGGACACTGAGCAAGGTGTTAAGGTCAGGAGTTCTCGCCACCAACTCTCCACCATAAACCATCTCAAGCCTACCTCCTTGCCCTTAATCTCCCACCCTCCCACACACACACAGTTCCAGCTTGCTACCCATCTAGTCTCACAATCAGCTCCTTTGCAATCTCCTGTGCATCAGCTGCCAAATGAAGTTCCTCTTTAGAAAAAAAAAAAAGTACTTGGCTGTCGAATTGTCTGCGTGCCTGGCGGCAAAGGCAGCTCTTGTGTTGAAGCCAATAATCCAGCATCAGAGCTTCAGGTGCACAGAGGGCTGTGATTGACAGGACTTGATATGAGGCCCTCGCCTCACTTGACATTTGGGTTTCATAAGGTCTGGAACAAAAGGCAGGGGCAAAATAATCAGAGAGGGGTGCAGGCAAATAAATCTGTTTATTCCTCCTCACCTGCTCCCCCCCTTCCTTAACTCTGCACCTCCTCTGCTCGTCCACATCATGCCTCAGCCCTTGGAGGAGAACGAGAGAGGGCACGATATTACCTTTTTACAGCCTTAGTGGATTCACGCACAACGACAGCAGGTCACTTTAGGCCCTGTGCTTACCTGAGATATTAGTTTGTATGTGTGTGGTAGAGAGAGGTGTGTATTTGAATGGCTGAGCCCGTGCGTATGTGTGTACAATCCTGTGTATGTATGAAGGAGAGGCAGAGACAACAGAGAGGCAGAGGGAAGCGAGCAAGGAAAACTGAGGTTGAGTCATATTGTAGATAACCATTTGTAGCAGGAAAAAAAAACACATAAAAGAAGCAGCATGAGGCTGTTACAGGACAGAGGCCTCTTTAATAAGACAGGTGCACACATTATAACAAACCAGATCCCGGACAGCTCAAAGAGGAGATAATGAATTCAGAAAAGAAAACAAACTGTAATACAGCACAGGATGATCAAGATGACCCCCCCGACACTCACACAGCCGTGCAGTTTAGCTAAATGACTGACTACAGCATTTAAGAGCTGCTGACCCAGCAACAGCGTGTGTCTTCTATACAAAACATATACTAAGAACCACAAATGAAGACGGACATGCTATATACACTCAATCCCTCGGAGCGGATGGTATTAGCTGGAAGAGTCCTAATTGTAAAATTTTACCTTACTCAGCAGTCTTAATTGGACTGCAGCACTTGAGGGGTATAACACAGCAAAACGGGTTTCACATATGCGGATATTAATGTGTACGCACGTTCCAGGGTGTAGCCCTGCCTTTCGCCCGTAGACGGCTGGGATAGGCTCCAGTAGATCCCCGTGACCCTTCGGAGGATGAAACGGGTATAGATAATGGATGGATGGAAGTAGACATAGGCTACATGCCACTATTCATGTGTTATATATGCACAACGTTCAGCCTTAACATTATGACCTATCACATGATATTGAGCAGGGTCTCCCTCTGCTGCCCAAACAGCTCTGACCGGTCTGGGTGTAGATAAAGAGCATCCGAGGGAGTCATGGCCCCAGGATGTCAGCAACAGATCACTTGGGCCATGTGTGTTGTGGGGGCGGTGGTCTCAGTGGATTGGGCTTGCTTTCACTAACTATCTGATCATCTTGATTTCTGGGTGATCTATAAATAGAACGATGTAGTTCCTCGAAGGACACAATCTCTTTTAAAAACTAGACTGAGCAGGCATGAATAAGGAAAAGGTAGCTGATGATTTCAAATGTGAAAGGATACAGCACAGAAGTGTTGTGACCCCTCCATCCTGCTGTTTTTAAAGTCTCATTCATAATTCACACCCTGGATTTTACCCGAGAGAAACCATTGTCAATCTATAAAATCATAAATTACAGAACAAACTACCTAGTAGTATCTCAAGAACATTAAGACTGGTTTATATTTTCTCATGCGTAATCAGTTATAATAATGGGATGATGCAGGAAAGTGGTGATAAAATGGTGATTTTGCAGCCTGATAAGTAACTTTACTTTGATACTTTAAAGTCACACTATGTAAGCATACCACTCCAGACCGGGTCAATGCTGCTCCACTAGGAGTATTCTTTGTTCATAACAGCAAATGTAGAGATACAGTACAGTGACACCATTGTGGAAGCATTATAACATCAGTATAACATTAGCGTACATTAGCAACCCTAGTTTACTCTGTTTACCAGTCTAGTAGAAACATTACCAGTTCTGCATCATATTTCAGTTATCTCTATCCAACAATGGAAATGTTGACTCTCGTTACCCCTCTTCTTTTCTATCCTTCTTTCTCTTCGAGTCCAGACTTTTTTTTTTTCTAATGCGAGCGGGTTCTGGTAGTGGGGAGCCAGTTCGTTTGCCCTGTGGCCTATCAGTTGAGCAACCTGAGTTTTGGGTCCCACGCTACACGCTCTGACAGCATCTTAGTCACCCATCTGGTTTTCAAGACATGTTTTGTTAATAAAGTACACGTGGGAAATGAGGCATAACAAACCATAAAACAAAGGTGTTTATTTGAAAATGGACTGAGGGGAATAAAAAACTGAAATGGAAGCTGTTTGGGCAATGACTTGTTCATCACACAACGATTCACATCTAGTGGGACAAAGTGGTATTAGAAGGTTTGACAGTCCATCATCACAACATTTTAAAGGTCTCTTTCATCAACACAACACATCTATGTGTTTAACATGGCATCCATCCATTATCCATACCTGTTTAGTCCTATCTAGGGTCACAGGAATCTGCTGGAGTCTATGTGTATGCGTGTACACCATGGACAGGAAGCCAGTCCATCATGGGCCACGTGCACACTCACAATCACTCCTCTGGGCAATTTAGAACCACCAATTAACCTGACATGTATGTCTTTGGACTGTGGGAGGAAGCCAGAGTGCCAGAAAGCACAGCATGGGGGAGAACATGCAAACATAGAAAGGCCCCCGCTGAGGGTCGAACCAGGAACCCTCTTGCTGTGAGGCAGCAGTGCTGACCACCGAGCCACCGTGCTGCCCAAACATGACATCAACGCAGTTATTTCTTTGATATACTTAGATTCATTTGGTTGTTTTTTAAAGGTTTCAAAGTATAATTCCTACATATGGTAGCTTTAAGTACTTTTTGTTGTTCATTCTGTTTAAGTTTGAAGTTTGAATACATCATTATTACACGTTTCTGCAGTGTGATTCTCAGTTAATGATACTTCTAACATTGTTCTCTAAGTTCCTGTCTGATCAAAGTCAAAGAGGAAGAAGTGTTCAATTATTCAGGGAATTCAGGATTTTTATTTTCTAAAAATCCCATGCACTGATTAAAAAGTACATGAGAAAGAAAATCTGTATTATAGATGCAACCTAACCTACCTTTCAGCAGTAATAATGATTAAAATGTAAGTGATTCCATTATATGATCAACCCTATAGATCATTTGCATCATTTCCTAGCAAGATGGGGCACCTGAGGGGATGCTGAATGAGAATTTAATTGCAGGGCTCCAAGTGCAATCTGTGGACATAATAGCAGAATGTTTAATAGTTGATTAAATTAAGCAACAGAAAAAAAAGATAAAACCACATGACACCCTGAGGCCGTAAATGCTTTACCCTGTAAGTCTAAAAAAAGAAAAGAAAAATAATAAGAAGAAGAGTCAACAGATAGTTTCCAGATCAATCCCTGTGACATCCTTCTGTTCCAGCCCCCACGTGGGGGTCTGCATAAATTGCATCCTCTTATATGTGATTGGACAACTTCTAGATGACTGACAGGACGATGCCGCGCAGCAATGCTCACTTTTTGTCGCTATTGGCCGAGTTTAATGGTCGCTCCTCCTGCAGACCACACCATTGGCTTCGGTGGGGGCTTCGCGGAGGAGCCGGGAACTTGTAGTTCTTTATGGCAGAAGCACATCTGTATGGCTTATTATCGACTATTTTGAATGAAACTACACGTCCCGACGTCACGGCACGGGTATCTGTAATTGTTGTGAGTATGTAGCTTGTATGACTGGTTGGTGGTAAATTTGGCGTCGTAGGGGCAGGCTGGTACAGTTGGTGAAGTGGTCGCTCGGTCTGTGCTGCGCAAGGATGTGAATCGTAACCGAGGCTGTAGGAAATACGCTGATAAACGCGTGACAACGGAACCATCTGGAGAAGATTAGTCGGGGACAAGCTGGGTTTTGATGTGCCAAAAGTTGCCACTTTGTAGGGGAAAAAATGAGAAAATAGGGGATTTGTTACTCGTTCAGTGGGAAACCATTAAGCTTTTTACGCACAGAACAAGGTGTCGGAGATTTTTGAAGAAGACTGAGGCAACTTGCGCTTCGATTATCACTCTAAATGGACTTTTGAAATACTGTTTTGTTTTCTTTGGCCTGTCACAGGTTTGAGGATGTTTCCACTCTTCGCGGAACCTGCTGGAAACCCGCAAACCGGCAACTGACTGACCTTTTACGCACGGAGAGAATCCAGCTTTCACACATTTTTGTTTTTCGTGTGGATGAACTTGACAATATATTTCTAATGATTCGTGATTTGAGCAAGATGTACCCGCCGGCACGGCATCCGGTAAGTAGAGAGCAGCAAGAGTCAAGGCAGTATGTCAAAACAGCGCAGATTAACAGCCGCGCGCCTGATGCGTAATCAGTTTAAATCAAGTTTCCGTGCCACTGCGCGCTCGCACGGACAATTGCGCTCATTGTCAAACTGCTGCAGCTGAATGTGCGTGACTGTGAGTGTGCGTGGTTTAATGTGTGAGGAGACTGAGAGAAACCAAAAAGACCATCACAGAGGCCCATTGTAAGCTACAGTCCTGCCTGTGTGTGTCATGACACTGACCTTTGGTGGCTCAGCTCTCGCTCTCTGTCCTTCTACGCTGTTTGGGTTGCATTGAGGTCCCCCACCAGCCGGGGCAGCCGTTCAAGTTCACTGTCACCGAATCCTGCGACCGGATCAAAGAGGAGTTCCAGTTCCTGCAGGCCCAGTATCACAGGTAAGAGCTTGGATGGAGCATGGCGTGATCACTGCGTGACATCATCCTCACACCCGCTACAAGACACCTTCACTTGTAGGATTTATTATTCTTTGTCTATATTAGAGTCGTTAATTAATCAACTCAGAAGTAACAAACTATGTTTCTTTTTTAACCAATTAAATGCAACATGCAATCTTAAATAGTATTATTCTCTCGTAGTGAATAAAACAAGTTATGTTAGAGTCTGGGACTGCTGGAAAACAAATCTTTAAATTAACTTGGACCTCCACGGATTTACAATTTGCAATCTTTCCATGCAAGGGCTATAATCATATGAAAGTTGAAACCGATTGACAAAAATAAACAATAAATCAAAAAGTAATGATGGTATTGATTACTGGCAATCTGTAAACAACCCCAGATTAGATAAAGGGTTTAGAAAGGTTTCATGACTCATGAATGAGTCATGCAGTATGACCAAAATGTTCGGCAGATGCATGATGCAATATCATGAAAAACCACACAAAAACAGATTTTTTTGTTCAAGCTATGATTAATAAATGAAACATGCGTAGCTTCGCCATCTGAAGATGCTATGAGAGGGCTGTCCTCGCACACTGGCGCGCTGCTCTCGCTTGTCTCAGGCCCATCTATCACCAGTGACTAACACAGGTAAACCCCATCGACCTTGGTATGCACGGCTCTCTCTGCAAGTGCAAGTGGTGTGAAATACCATTTTAGCCGACATGATGAAGTGTGAAATACGTTGCTACGGGGAAGAACCATCAGCACCATACCAATGCATAATAATTGTCGACTTTTGGCCACCTTGTAATTATTGCCCAATCACCTGGTGAGATGAACCAGTGGTCCAGTTTTCTGGTCAAGCCGAGGGCTGATCTGAGGATAATGAGCAGCATGCTCAAGGCTGCAGCCACTCACTTCAAACGGATTCAAACCAGTGAAATCATAACAGAAGGGAGGCACGGATTTGGTGAAAAAGGGAAAAAAAAAGAGGGCAGTGAGGGTGGATCAGGTAAACACTCTAAGAACACCACAGGACTGACATGTTTCATCCCCAGAAGTATCGCTTTTTGCTTGTAAATAATTTTTTATAATTTATGTATTTATAATATTTATAATTTATTTATCTATTCATCTTTAGAGAAGTTGATGCGTTATCAATTTTTAAATTTTATCTAATCATCCCAAGCATTTTCATCTGCTTCTAGTTTTTATATTTTTGCTGCACATTAAGGCGCTGTACCTGAAAAGGTCTGATGCATTACCCACCTGATGAGTTTTTTTTCACCGGAAGATGCACTAAAGCTTTCTGTGGTCATAAATTGAAGATTTCTCATAACCCGCAACATTTAAAAGAGTTAAGCTTTGGAGTAAAATGGATTCTCATTATATGGTTCCTTTTTTTTTGTTGACAGTGCAGTTTAGGATTCCACTCACAGTGTAAGAATATATGATGAGGTTTGTGTGTTTGTCCATTGATCCATTAATTACTGCGCTGCACCTGCTGAGTAAGTGCCTGTGTCTGAAACAGGAAGCTGCTGTGATCCAAACAACTTATTTTCTGTCCTTTTTTTCATTGTTCCACAAGAGGAAATTTAAAGAAACAGGATGTAGTGCCTCACAAACTCAATATTCTTGAAGTGGGATCTCCATTTATAGTTTTCCGACATTTGTTCAAACTTCGAAAGTGCTATAACACTTATTTGCTTTGACTCTGTGTTTGTGTGGCATGTGGAGAGCTTGATGTGAGTTTGATCAGAACATACACTAACATACACTTTTTTTTTTCTTTTTTTTTTTTTTTCCTGCCTCCTAGTCTGAAATTGGAATGTGAGAAACTGGCCAGTGAGAAAACTGAGATGCAGAGACACTATGTTATGGTGAGTTTCGTTTGCTAGAAGTGTATTCATTAGTATTTTTGCCATGTGCAAGAGGAGGCGTAACTTTGCTTTGATCTTTGTTTTTTCAGTACTATGAGATGTCATATGGGCTCAACATTGAGATGCACAAGCAGGTAAGAAGGCTTTTTTTTTTTTACAAAAAGATTTTTGTTTTAGGCTCATAGATGCTGTTGAATTCTAAAGATGTCATTTATTTATCACCATTCCTACAAGGTTGTCAATGAATATGACAAACTGCGGTCACTTCATGACAGTTCTGAAATTGAAGCTTCTCCAGGCCACATTTTATACAACCCGGTGTTGACAGTTTTGCTGCCCTCTGCTAGACTACATAACTTTAACAACTTTAACCCCTTACCCTTGTTGCCATTTTATGGTAATCTTCCCAGCCCTTCATATTCTGGTGTTAGCCTCAGTAATGGTCTACACTGGACTTATATGGCACCTTTTGATCTCAGGCATTTTATTAAAACCTATCCTGTATACACACATATCTACGGCTCTGGTGGCTTGTTGTCTCTGCCGGCGACACTTCAGCATGCAGAGAGGTCATAGAAAAAACTTGCAGCTGCGCCCAGACAACCTGAGCCGCAGCAGATTATAATCACATATAATCACAAATTACACAGTGACAGGTGTGATTTCCAAAAGATATTTACTGCTCTTTCTGAAGATTTTCCCAGAATCCTTGAAGAACCTCTTGATACATCTGATTAAAGGATTCTATTTGCTTCATGTTTCTTCGGACTGTTTCCGAACTCAGACAGCGATGGTTGAATTGCTCATTGCAGCATATATTGATGTTTTTCTAGGCTCATTTTGCTTGTGCTTTATAAGAAGAGGAAGCACTCTGCCAAACTAAGATGTGTTAAGTGCATTTCCTCATTCAAGTGATATTTTTTTTTTTTTTTAATTATTGCTTTCCTGTAGTACAACTACCTTAATTTTTTTTCTTGGACACAAATGTGTTTTAAAATGTGAGAAGCTGTGGCCAAAAAGACCTCTTAACACATAATAGTCATTTATCTTATGCGAGGGTTACAATGAAAAAAAAAAATGCAGGAATTTGATCCCACTACTCATCTATCCTATTTTAGCACGGTTGGTTGCCTTGTGAGGGTGAATGGCCATTTCACATGCAAATAATAATTTCATCAGTTTAATTGTACAAGAAAATAGGCTGAGAAATGACTGCCTCTAACGAACCTTTACATTACTGCTGCCTTTTTTTTTTTTTTTTAAATACAGGAGGTCATTAGCATAAATGTCTGTGTTAACCACACATCAGCTGCCACGATAAATGGACCACAGCTAACCAGCTACACATTCATTTTCGCACAGACTCGTGTGCAGCGTGTGTGTGCGTGTGTGACAGTGTGAAAGGAAGTAATTAAATGCTTAGCCTGTTATTGCTCTGTGTATGTGTTATTTTAGCTATACAGTGTGTTTTGCTTTGCTGTGCGTATGCATGTGCGCGAGTGTTTAACAGCCTGTACACACGGCGAGTGTTTGCTCTCCGTGTGTGTTTTTGTGCGTATTTGTCTGTAGGCACATTGTTGTTGTTTGTTCAGTATCGTATGCACTATTTGTGAATCCGTGCACATTATCTGCGCGCTCGCACCTACATAGCTTTCCTGTCTGAGTGTGTGTGTGTGTGTGTGTGTGTGTCTCCGTGTGTGAATGTTGCACACGCGGGCAGCTTTTTACTGGCACAACTAATCAGAGTTGTCTGATGAAATATGGGGTGTCTGCTATGAATCCTGGCTGCCTGCTGCTGTTTGTGTGTGTATATGTGTGGTGTTTGTATGGGTAAGACAGACAGACACAAAAAAAAGAGAGAGAGAGAGAGATGTGGCCTGTAGCTCTGTGTGGTGCTGAATGATTTCTGTCAGGAGCGTGAATCCCTAATTTGTGCCAGCAGTCTGTGCGTGCGTGCTTTAAGTGTGCAGTGTTTTATGTGGCGCATGCTTGGTGCGTGTGTGTTTTTGTGAGAGAGCATGCCTGGGCGTTAATGTGTGTTTTCTATCCTGGCATTCGGTACAGCAATAGAAAACATGTGGCTCGTTGTGTGGATAAGTGGATTGAAGAGAGGGGGTGGTGATGTTTCTTGGAGGTGGTGGTGGAGGGGTCGAGGCAGTTAGCCTCCACTCCCATTGAGTCACTAATATTGCTTGTTTAGCATTTTCTAAGGGTAATAGGCCCATTGATTTTTGGCCATGCTCTCTGTTTTATTTACACAGAAGAGCTCCAGTGCCCGGGGAGAGAAATGTACCAAGGCTCGTTTAAGAGAAATTGACTTGTAGATGGAGGAGAGGACAGGCTGGGAGGTGGGGAGGAGGGGACGGACTGGCGGGCCGGGGTGGTGTGTGGAACATGGGACTGAGAGAGGACAGCTAATCAATTGCAAATTAGCGAGGCTGAAAGAGAAATAAAGGAAGCGCAGGATGTGGAGAAAAAGGGAAGGAGGCCCAATGACAAAGTGATGAAAGAAGGAAGTAATAAAGCGTTTAGATTCTGAGGACTGATTGAGATTTCAATGAGGTCCGACAGGTTATTTCACTGCTGCAGATCGTGAATCATTTGTTTTATTGTGAGGACTTTGGTCACATGGTGTTTTATTTTTTTTTGTATTTCAACATACTCTTTTAGAAACTGTATTTATTTAGTAATTTAAAACCCGCTGGAACATTTTTCAATGATCTTATATGATCAATGATCAATGATCGTATACTGTACATTTTGTGAGAAGCATCCATTTGAGAAGTGAATTTGGAGTGAACTTTCCAACCCGTTTCCGTTTCCTGCTTTGATGTGAATAAACTAGACTGTGTGATCTCACTAGTAGGTAGAGGTATAGGCCAAAAACATATGGCTGCAGTAAACGGCTTACCTAATACTAATACTAATACCTAATACTTAACGATTTTACAAGTCATTCCGAGGTCACAGACAAAGTTCTACAGCTGGAAAAAAATCATGAAATGTGTGATGTTAGGTGTAAAGGTGTAAGGCGGCCATTGGAGAAAATCAGAGACACTTTTTTCCATGATTTGGCATTACGGTGATTATTGCAAGTCTTTAGTCTTGTCTCAGGGAAACTGTGTTGTTCCTTGATGCTATTTGTCTCAGCAACCAGTAAGGAGTTCACAAAGGAATCTGGTTGTAGATGTGTGTGTAAAACCACAGTCACTTAACGCAATAGCATTTTTGACCCCATGGGGCCACATAGATCTGCTGTGTTTTAACAAAAACAGCCACTAACAATACTGTGCTAATGAGCGGGGATAGTCTGGAACATCTGGAATACCACTTTGTCCCGCTAGAGGTGCACTTTGCTGTGCCTTAAGACACATAAACTGTCTCATGATATGCTGCCCTCTTGTGGTCAGAAGTGGTATTGCCACAAGCAGCGCTAATAGTTACCCTTCAAGATCATAAGTCTGTGATGTAAAACTCTGGCTTTCTATTCTTTAAATATGAGACAATGTCACACATAGCCTTTTAAAGATCTCAAGGTTGGCCATGTTTACAATTTAGAAGCTGTAGTACCCTAACCTTAACCCTTATTTTCAATTTGGCTGTTTCATCAGTCTTTTTTTCATATTCACCTTAGAAAGAGTGATATTGGACACCTGACTGCTGTCGCTGTATTGTAGTGGTTCCCATTCAGTGAAACCACAAAAAAGGTTTGAGGAAAAGAAATCTGGTTCAACACCTTACTTGTGTTTGGTAACTCAAGGGTTTACTTTTAACTTTCTGATGGTGTCAGTGGTTCAGTCTCACTTTCAGCTCTTGCTTCCACCACATCAGACACAGGTCTTTTTTTAAATAAAGACCTGTGTAAGCAGAAGGTTGTTGCATTGCAGTCTTCATATTGTTTATATTTAATTCTGCATGAACTCATGTGAAGGTGAACTGCTCCCTCATTTCTTTCTCTTCCAAGATCCTCTTTAGACTATCCTGATATGTGTGAGCCATCAATTCAGAGCTGAATGTGTCAACAGTATGAGCAATTTGTAGCTTGTTTCCACAGCACCTTTTCTATTCCTTCTCCATCTCTCCCATGCAATCTAGCTGTATCTTTCACACACCCACTCAAACTTGCATACAGTCACAAGGGACTTCAGCCTTTATCTGGTGAGGTCCATTAGGTGTATTAGCCGGTGGTGAAAAGTGGTGCTGATGCGGTGCTGACAAAGCCCCACATGGGAGATGGACATTTGATCTTCTATCTGACCCAGTATGACTCCAGACCTCCCGCCTGATCTAATTTCATTGTTGCTTGGAGTTAAAGTGGGATATTTAAGTAGGTTCTCTTTATTATTGTTGTTATTATTGTCCTTTTGACAACATCTTTTGTGATAAGTGTTCACTGTTGGCTTGTTATTTTGTCACACTGGCTTGCTAACCTGTTATTAAAAAGAAAAGGCTGCAGTCCAACAAGTGAATAGACAGTGAATAGGCTCTGTCAGGTAATAAAATTAGCATATATTCAATGGCAGTTCCTTCAGAAACCCCCTTTTCTGCCCAGCCTGGGCAAATCACATCCTTTGTTGTACCCTGTCGATATTGTTGAAGTTTGTTATTTTACAGCCTCTGCTCACTGATCACTTTCTTTTTAACTGTAGCAAGATTTCTCCAGTGGCTCACAAACAGGGTCAAAGATAAATTCAGTGCCCATGATCTCACCACAGAGGTTGCTGCAGCTTTACGTGACCACAGAGTCCTCTAAACTGGCAATATGCTCCATGGATCGATCTGGTTTGAGTCCTAACCTTAAAGGAGTCTTTTTTTTTTTTTTTTATTATTTATTCCTTGTCAAGCCGGTGACAGGTTCAGGTCAAAGCTGAACCTGTCTTCATTATTGCTGAAGCGTATTCTCCAGGTTTGGAAAAAAAAAAAACAGAAAAAAAAACCCCAAAACAAAAGCGCAAGAGACTTTTTGAAGAAAAAGAATCTGTGCTTTTTTATTTGGTCTCTGCCGTGCAAGCAGGCGTATTAGCCAAACAGGCTCACATCCATGCACTTTACCGCTGAAGTAAATGTCAGCTGAAATTGGTTGTGTTGCATGGTGGGAAAGCTCCTCCATTTCTTTTCTGCTTCGGTGCTTTTGTTTCCATTTTGATGTCAAAATCTCAGGGTCAGCTCTTTAATACGAATCTTCTTGATCTTCAATCCAACTTTATTACAATTCAAAATGTCTCTAGGTGCTTTTCAGAGACCCAGAGCATGACCCCTGAGCAAATATTACTAACTATAACTAATGAATACTATTAAATCTTAATTAAAGTGACAATTAAAAAAAAAACTCCCCTAGTGGGAGAAAAACCTTTTAAGCAAAATGGTGGTAAGGAAAAACTCCCCTTTAAGAGTGAAGAAACCTTGAGCGGGACCTGACTCATTAGAAGGGACCTTCCTGCCGAAGGCCAGCTGGGTAAAGGAAGAAAAGAGGAGGGAGTTAGGACAGAGAGAGGAGAGGCACAAAAGAAAAACACTTTTGAGTAGTTGAGTTGGGATGGGGTCTAATAGACCAGTGAACGGTTTAGCTTTACAGATAGTTGAGGTCAGCTCAGAGAGGTCTACATGAGAGAAACAGTCTAGAGCAGGGGTCTCAAACTGATCCATGAAAGGGCTGTGTGACTGCAGGTTTTTGTTCCAACCATGCAGAAACACAGCTGACTTGTTTCATTCAATCAACTGAACTGGTTCAGACCTTCAGTGAAGACAACTAGTTAATTGAGTAAAACAAGTCAGCTGTGTTTTTGCATGGTTGGAACAAAAACCCGCAGCCACGCGGCCCTTTCACGGATCAGTTTGAGACCCCAGGTCCAGAGTCAGGTCAGAACCGGAGGAAGTTACTGAAGCTGTAGAAATGCCCACAGCCATTGGTGGCTGGGCTTGGTCAATTTCTTCTCTAATTCTGATTATTTTATCGGTAAAGAAGCTCATAAAGTCTTCACTATATAGCTGCAGCAATGCACGGCTCAACTGAGATGTGGCTCTTCATCAGCCTGACTACAGTGCTGAACAAAAAACCTGGGTTACTTTTGTTTTCTTCCATGACTAGTAAGCTGTTCTGGCGTCGCAAAGGGCTTTTAATTATACTATTAGACTATCTTTCTAGGCGTGAGGGGAGTCTACAGATTTACCAGAGCACTGCTTACTATGGTGTACTATGGTCGCTGGAGTCGGCTTCACGTGTCTCAAAATTGAGAGGTTGGTGTGTCTGAGTGGTTAGAGACGTGAAGCGGATGGTGGTGATCCACGGGCCTTTGTTTGGGGCTACGCTTCCTTTGACCCGAACCATCACCTGGCCACCCTGACTCCCTGGCTGCTCGGGTGCTGCAGGGGAACAGCTAGCAGCAGCTACTCTAGGCCAGTCAACCACTACTTTAACCTGGCTAGCTCCCACTCCTACAGGACTATGGTCTAGTTGGCAGAACCGGGCTTCTAGCTCGCTGAGTTTTGGCTTCGAAGCTGTAAATAAACTACATTTATGCATTTACCATTCTCACTAAAGGAGGCAAAGGAATAGCTAAACATTTCACACACTGAGCAGTAAGAGGGAGAGGAGGAGGCCATGCTAAGAAGCTAATAGGCTGAAGATGAACCGGTGGTCAGTGACAATGAACATTCCAGAGGGTGACAGTGAAACTAGGTGCAAGTGCTCAATTACAAATGACTAACTACGATGTTGCGTTATCAGAGAAAGTTGATCAAAATTAGTTTAGAGGTTGGTAGAACCAGATACCGTGACACATCTCAACACTATACCAGCTATTTCACAGGTTTCCATTGGCTGAGCCACTGATATCATGATGCAAAACTGGAAGTAGTCCTTCCCGTGAAACCTCTCTGCCTTGGAGAATCTGATTCAAAATTACAGTCATCCTCATGGCGTAGTTAGTTGAAGTCCTGAAATAAAGTCTTGCACTATAGAATTCATGAGACTTGGATACATTGTTTATTTTCCAAATACAACAACAGCACCTCTTACATCTCTTTTTTTTGGCATATAATGACGTCAAAGGTAAGAATCCGTTGTTGCAACACTTTAGATATAGACTTTGGATAAAGAATGGAAAGAGCATGCCAAACGTCCTTTCATTAGCAAGTGCTACTCAAAAATGTCATGACACTTATTTTTTTGGTTTTAATGACCCAGGACACTAGATCCATAAGAGGAAAAAAAAAGGCCTCCACGTTTATCAAAATCAGTAGTAAAAGTAATGGAGTTTAAATTTTTAAAGGCACAAGAACCATTTGCACAGCCCATTGCTATATTTTTGGTTAGCTTTTGTAGCTGAGTTGATGTGCCTCCAGTTCTTTCTCATATTACTGAATCCTCAGCTGTACAGTAGCTGTCTGCCACTGTTTCCTTGAACATCAGTTCACTTATTCCAGACCAGAAGAAACTGCTGTTTTATTCATTCAGCTGCAGCTACGATCAGGGCTAAGCAGCGTCAGCAGCTCATTTTGAAGCTGTATAAATATTGAGCGTGGTCAACACCTGAGGCTCCCTTGAGCAAGGCATACTCCGCATCAGTCGAACATCTCAGAGGCCAATATGTACGGGACCTCTCCCCAGTGTGAATGAAATGTGAAGAAGAGCCAAGCTGACAAAGGGCATGTATGGTCAGCACATCTTGCCTATATAAAGATTAAATATAAAAATGAAATGTCAGTGTTTTAGGTTGTGAGTGTGTGCAACTGCAGCTCTGTGCTGCTGACAGGTAAGTTGAAGTTCAGTCTTTCTTTGAGTATCCATCCAGCAGAGATGAGCTAACAGCTGACGCTCAGGCATCCTGTGACTTGTCAGCAGATTTCCAAAACTGAATAAAAATGGATACTTTTGAGAACATTATGACTGATAACATCTGAAAAGTGAATAAGAAACAATTAAATAGCACTGCTGTATTTTCACATTCCCCCTCTACAGCTCGTCTGTTTGAGCACTTTTTTAGATTATAGGCTGCCTCTGTCAGCTACAGATCTGTTTTGTCGCCGCTTGTGGCATTATCCTTGAAGTGATGCTTTTTTTTTTTTGTCAGCCTCAGTCTACGTCCATTCTTGTCTTTCAGGCCTTGTAACAGAGTCCCCAACAAAAAAGTAATACAATAACATTTTTACCAATTTATAGTCTTGCCTTCTCTTTTAACAGCATTTTGAAGATGTTGTGGCATTGAGGACAGCAGGTGATGAAGAGTTTTGGTTTCTTATTTTATGCCATTCCTACTGGAAACACTTCTTAAGGTCTGCAACGATATGGGTTCATCATTGTGGCATATTTTAATGAAAAAAGTATCCATTGGGGACAGGTATGGACTGCAGACAGCCCAGTCCGGGACACATCCTCTTCTTTCTCAGCCATGCCTTTATAACGTCGTCTCACATTGTCATGCTGAAAAATGCACCGACATCCCTGGAAAAGATCTGATCTTGAAAGCATTATGTTACTTTTAAATCTCAATGATTTTCTTTTTGTGCATTCATGCTGCTATCACAGAAGGGTAAATTACATTTATTAAAGCAACTCATTCAGGCCCATACCATCACAAAGGCTGGCTTCTGGGACGTGTGGTAGTCTGAATGGTCCCTTTTGTGTTTGGTTCAGAGCACGCAGTGTCTATTTATTCTAAAAATAGATTAAATACTGATTCGTCTGACCACTATACGCAATTTCCAAAGTGTATTGGTTCCATCCCAGATGACACTGAGCCCAAGGATGTCAATGCCTCCTTTGGACAAAGTTAACATAAGGCTTCTTCTTTTTTTTTTTTTTTTTGCACAGTAAAGTTTTCAGTAGCATTTATGAATACAACTCTGTATGGCTCTGTATTTCATAGTACTTGACAAATGTTATTTTCCCCAAAATAATTATTTTCCATGTGGCTGTATCAGCAACTGATCCGTCTTGGTAAGATTTCGCTTGAAGGGTCATAGATCACAAAGGGTCCATTGTCCTCTACTGGTTAACTGGAATCTGTGCCTCATATGCATATCAATCACCTGTTGACATCGCATGTGATGTCTTTGCTTGAAACTCATTACTTTGCAATAAAACGCCATCGTGCTGTCAGCCTGAAAGGGAAAAATGGACGAAGAATAAATATATCAACAAAAGACAATGATCAAAGATAATCTTTCCATTATTTTTTTAGTGAATGCCATAACTCTGGAGCAGTGTGAGATGCCAAATATACATGTCACTCAAAGCATATAAATAATTATAGCTCTTAGTCTTTTCTAACAACAGACTAAAAAATAACTGTTAATCAGCCCTTCATGGATCCATATTTCAATGACATCCAGGTCTCCGCTGACTCCTCCGCCTTATCTACCAAAACTACATGTTTTCCATCAGAAACTATAATTCATAAAAGCACTTTGTAAAACAGGCTTTTGTTCCCACACGTTGGGCTTGAATCTTGCAGTAAGAAAAAGATGAAGAGCCTCCTGCTTTCCACTCACACAAGGAGGGGATGTGGTGGGACTAGGCTTGCTGTGGTCTGCAAAACAGAAAAAGTTATCTTGTTTTAAATGTAAGTAACCCTCTGCTCAGATTCTCTCAAAAAACATTACCTTCTACATGAATTTTAGACTTTAAAAGTCGTTACGCAGGTCTGTTGTTCAGCCAAAATAGCTGGAGTGAATAGAAAGGATTTCTGTCTGCAGTTCCCACATAAATGTATCTTCTGCAGGTATTGACTCTGTAACCTTAATCTCGGTTAATCACAAGAGGAAATGGTGTCCAGGCGGAGCTCTGATTCTTCTAAATAAAGAAGATGTTCATCTCCAGGTGCCCATTAGTATGTGTTTCTGTGAGAGTCTGCATCTTTTCTCTCTGTTTTTGTGTGGACGACTAGAACTCCCTTTGAGACAATGGATCAGGCAATTTCCTGTTCAAGTAAAAAAGAAAAAAACCTCACCTGATTTGAGAGAGTAAGTGCTGTATAATCTTTAAAAGCCGAGCCTTGGGCTCGGTAAAAATGCCTGATGAATACAGAGAAGGCTGTGAAGGTGAGTAGAGCCTACACTTGTGGCTGTGTGTGTCTGCGTTCACACAGGGTTTATGTGAATCACGCTGCCGCAGTGTTGCTTGTGCTTCTGGCTGAAGGATTTATTTATGTGTGCGCTGTGGCTCGGCCGTCATCGCCTCGGGGGGCGTCTGTTGCCGCTGATACCAAACTTCACCTCCTGCAAGGTTATGAACATGAAACAAGGTGAGAGAGTGAGTTCTCTAGGGCTTCTGTTGGACTCGGAGGAATTGTTTTATTCATGATGGCTATTATTGGATCTTAATTTCTCTTATTAAGTGGAAAAAAAATCTCAGGTTTTCTTTCCACTCTGAGCTGAAGTGGTTTTCCCTTTCTGTACATCCTCAGGAAGGCAAGATTCAAAGTTTCTATTTACACATCATCCATTAGACTGCTTGTTGATTTATGTTGAGTGGGAACAGAAGTAGAATAATCTTCAGAGACGGAGAAACTCCTGGATCTTTGAGGCCATTTATGACTTATTACTCCAAGTAAGGCGACATCTTACGAATATGCATAACCCACCTTTACAGTTGTAAAGTTACATTTTTAGTGGCCTATGATGGAATAGTTATGATGACGTAGTGTTGAAATGACTTGAACCGTTCTGAAGCTCCGACTTGTGGTTATTTAAAGCTTTGAGATGAGAGAGATGGGGGGTGGGGTTAGGTAGGGTTCAGGGCAAAAACACTCGTTGGACTCGAGCCAAGTTTGGCAACTTAATTTTGTCCTGTATTAGCATGCATCCCACGCTAAATAAAAAAAAAAAAAAAAAAAAACAAAAGAAAAAAAACCCCAACAACATAAAAAGGCTGCTAAGCCATTCGAGTCTTCAGGTAATTTGCCAAAGCTGTTTTATTTTGTCTAACTTGTGTAATACCAGTCCAGTTTTGAATGCCTTACACATTCATCTTGAATTTGTTTCTGCAACCCTGCTATTGTAATAGATTTTAATTGAGTATGAATGTCTCATTCACAGAGCTGGTAACACTCAGAGATGTCAACAGGAAATCGGGACAAACTCTGAAGTGGTTTGCGGGGGCGGTTGTAAGTCCCCCCCAAGAATTTTTTTTTTTAATAATTTGAATAATAAAATAAATAAACAACTCTCCTGTGAATTTAAGGCTAATTGAGAAGGTATATATTTTAAAGTTGGTCATCATGGTGGTTCTCAGAGAGCAGAACAGTTTCTCAGGTGGAACTGAGTATTAAAAGTTTGAGAACCACTGATATAAGTCATAAATTCATTATTACTGCTGGTAGTTCTTTCATCGCAACAATTTGATGGAAATTGACCTAAAATCGGCCATTTGAAAGGTCTGGCGACATAATTACTCATTTTTTCAGCATTTGACAACCATGGGGCATGGTGAAATCGCTGGTCGCAGTGTGATCTTTTTTTTTTTTTCACCTCATTTCACATCGAATTTCTAGTGTTTTCATCCATCCAAACAAGAAAGGGAGAAGTAATATCAGAAAATATGTGCTTCGGGCTTACTTTGACCATTTGATTTCGTCGGATTCCCCGACGCTATGTCAACAAGACAGATAGTGACGTCAGCCGGACCAAAGGCTCAGTGCGCATGCCCCGATCTCAATCAACCAATTGCTCGGCCGAGTCGGAGGTTCGTGGAGGGTACCCCCCCCCCCCCCCCCCCCCCCCCGAAAATATTAAACCGGATTTACACGTATCTCAAAAATGACCCCCAGGATTATAAAAAAAACTCGGAAATCCTCGGATCCGCGGAAAATTGACATCCCTGAACACTAGATGGTGCTGTGACCTGCTGATGATTTTTTTTTTCTGTGTGTGTTAGTTTCGTTTTTATTGGCGGTTTGTAAGTTTCTTTTGTAATGAATGTAAAAAAAAAATTACAGAGATCACAAAAAAGATAACTCATAACTTTGAACTACAGGCGTGCAGGTTAAGTTGATTTTACAACGCTTTACTGCGCACTCCCCGAATGCACCTTCATCACAGCAGTAAATAACCAATCAAAGTTCTTCCCACTCTGCACAGTTTCGCTGGCTAGTGTTTGTGTAGCTGCTACTTGAGTGGCTCACATTTGTGTCTGAAGCGTTGAACTTGTTTCAGGAACATTTCTGTGCGCTCATCAACACTTCACCCCATTCAAAGTCAATGGACAGCAGGGCTGTTGATGCCTGCAGCACGTACATGCGAGAGGCTGGTCGTTCCAGTTTTCTCTCACTCGTTCATTCTGTCATGACTTTCTCGAGTCTCTCAGTCACCTCATAATGCCAACTGCAGCTCTGTGAGACGGCTCCGTCTGTGTTGATGTGTGACATGGTGCCTGAAAGCGACAGGCGGCTGTCGCAGGAGGCCACTGGGATGGGGGTCCAAAGTTACTTTTTTTATTTGCTAATAGTAGGGACAGGGGACTAGTAGAGCTAGAGGATGCTCCCTCACAGTCATCAAATATTCCTTCAAACTAAACTAAGACTGAAACTGATATTTTAACATGAAAAAAAAAAACTTTTTGATGTTACTTTAAATAAGAAAGCACCGAACTTACTGGAGCTCTCCAGGCTGCTCCTTAGTTCTGCTTTACACTGGTGACTCAAAGCTACACACCAGTATGTTTGATCAAAGATGTCGGGGGTCGAGATAAACTGTCTGTTATGTTTGAAAAAGAAGAGGAGAGTGTGGAATAGAAATATGGCTTTTAACTTCATTGCACTATTTGTGATCTTTTTTTTTCTTTTCTTTTTTAAACCCCAAATATCACAGTAACAAAAGGCTAATATTTGTAGGTCTTTCTTTAATATCACAGTTTGTACAGTTTCACTTCCCGTTTTTAAATTCTCTCTACTCAACCAATCAGTGTTTTCTGTTTGTGGCCCAACTATTTCTTCTTCTTCGTCTTCTATTTTTTTTTTCTCATCTTGAAAGGTGGGTGCACAGTGAGTGCCAAGCACCCCTGAAGAAAAAACTCTGAATAATCAGCGTTGATATTTGATACATGCAGCTGTTTATAGCTGGATTTCAAGGTATCCAACTTAGATATTATGTTTATGTCATCTGAAAAAGACATACTTGACACTGAGTGGATGAATAAAAAACTGCGCAAATGAAAGCTTAATCCTTGCTCATTCAGGAGGTTTACTTTTTCTCAAGTGCACACATATTCTCTTCCTGAAGCCTTTTAAAGTTCCTAAAATGAAATGATGATTGGTGTTTGTGGCAGTGACACACTAGTTATGTGGACTGGATCAATATGTGTGTAATGAAAGTGATGATAGTTGCAAAGTGGTTGTGCATGTTGGTTTTAGCAAATGCTTGTTTCAGAGAGCATTTTTGTACCTGTATAATTACGCACAATTATGACACCATGAATTTTAATCAAGACATCTTAATATATACAGTTTGGCTTCTCTTTTCTCTCTTTTTTCCTTCAGTGAAGTGTGTGGTCCAGTCCTTGTTTTATGTTCTCCCCATAAAATAAATAAAGAGCATCTTGACAACAGCAAATGTCCCAATGTTTACATTTGCTGTTTAGGAGTGACTGTTGAAGGTGTAAAAACATAAATGGTTGAAGAACTACACGAGTAAGAAACAATTTCCAAAAAAGACACGAAAAAATGATTAGTTTATCTCCATCTTTTGGCCCATATCTGCAGTTCTCTTTGGCCCACGTTTGGCTTTGACGCACACACATTGACTCGAGGTGAGTGTGAGTCCATCGGGTATGATCCAGTTCTTAGTTTTCGTCAGTTGCTGGTTGCCGTATCCCATGACAAAGCTAGCTGGTGAAATGTGGGCGACCTCGAGCTCGCACGTCACGAGCCATGACCCACGTTGGGCCCAGTTCATGAACTTTGAGACATGTGATCACTTGCCAGTGCCATAACTGAGCCATAAGTGGCAAAAGTAGCCTTGATGAGGTCCGATGTGTCCATCTGGGACGTCTGTTCACAGAATGTTATCAAGGTTTAAACCGAGGTCTGTGAGGGCCGTGGGAGAGCACTTCAGCCCCGGGACTTGCTGCTTCAAGGCAGTTGTTTTTTTATGTTTATTTGCAAAGAAAAAAACAAAAATCAGACACAGAACTTTCTGTTAAGGATGCAGGAGAGGCTTCTCCACCGAGCCCTCATCACAAAGGTCATCTTTGTGCCTGCGTTGCCTCACAGTAGAGAACAGTTTAGCACTTCTCTGTTAAATCCGTCTAAAGAGTTCTGTCAAACAAGGGCTTTTGGAATATATTTTCTTTCTTGCAGACCTCTCTTTGGCCTCTGCTATTCCTCCCAGCGGACATGTCTGAGTTGTTTTTCTAAATAAGGGGAAAGATTGGCCACCTGAGATCTCTTTGCTGTCTTCTCACAGTCTTCACCTGCTTTGTGGACATCAATTATTAAAATTCTGTTAAGAAGCTGCTTAGAGCCCCCCATCCCTCCTCCCCACCCCTGTGGGTGATGATTGTTTGGACAAGGATTTTATAATACTTTGAGATTTACATCACCTGATTTGTACTTATGATTTTAATTGCTGATATAGCTACGTTTTTATCTAGATACCTTGACAGATCAGCTCTTCTGCTCACAATTCTTATTAACACAAAATTTTGACAAGAGGGATGCCTAAACTTTTGCATGGCATTGTAATGTGACCCTATAGCTCTATATGTGAAAATAACATGGGGCTTTACTTCAGTGTAAACTGAGCCGCTCTCAGCAGCTGAAGGTAGTGCGAAGAGGATGTCGACGCCTTCTTGTCTGCTGCTGAATTTGATTGTGTTCTCTGCTCCCACCCCTCTGTCTTGCAGGCGGAGATCGTCAAACGGCTGAACGCAATCTGCGCCCAAGTCATCCCCTTCCTCTCTCAAGAGGTAAAACTCAAAAAATGCCTGTCAGTGTGAGTTAAGAAGGAGGTGGGTGAGAGGGAGAAAAGGAGGGAGGAATGAAGACAGAATACATAAAAGATGGAGAAGTGTGTGGTGGATTCTCAAGCAAAAGAGTAAATATGAACACGCACATGCTTGCACACGGCAATAAGCACACACGCGCGCACACACACACACAGATTATCCTGGGCTAATCCTCTCTGCTCAGGATAGGCAGATATGCTCTGAATTTATCAAATGTCTCCCACTAACATATGCAGGAGCCAGCGGCGGAGTGTGTGAGACAAAATACCTTTGTGTTTAAGTACATTTTACTTGTGTGCACATCCAGAGGTGGGTGTGAGAAGTGTATTTTTATACAGCGTGTTTGTTGTGCTGTCTCGAGGTGTGTGTGTGTGTGTGTGTGTGTTTGTGTGTGTTTAGGTGATAAATCCTTTACTCTGAGGAGTTAACTGTGTGTGTGTGTGTGTGTGTTGAGGGGTGGGAACAGCAGGAACGAGTGAGTGTGGACTCCAAAAGCTCTCCTCCAGATTAGCCATGGATTAGGAGGGTTTAGGATGGATTAGGAATAATGGCATTAGACGATGGTGCTGCTACACAGCCCTGAGGCCCGCAGAGAGGGGAGGCAGGGGGAGGAAGCTGCTTTGTCTTGATGCACAGTCTTGTTTGCTGTGTGCACACAGAATGTTACACATTCATATTAGCATTGTGCAGCGAATCACATGACTATCCTTGCATATACTGAGGAAGTCTCTGTTTTCACTCTTATCTCTAAAGTCTTCTGATATTTCTTCCCCCCATGTGCTTTGAAATTTTCTTAGAAAGCAGCATTGTTGACACTTTAAGTTTCCAGTCATGAAATTTCCTCACTCCTAAATATTCCACAGTCAACTGTCAGCTGGATTATAAGGAAACAGAAGTGTTTGGGAACGACAGCAACTCAGCCATGAATAAAGTGGTAGGACACGTAAACTGAGAGAGCGGGGTCAGCGGATGCTGAAGCACATAGTGTGAAGAGGTCACCAACATTCTGCTACAGACCTCCAAACTTCATGTGTCCTTCAGATTAGCTCAACAACACTGTCAGAGAGCTTCATGAATGTGTTTCCATGGTGGAGCAGCTGCATCCAAACCATACATCACCAATTGCAATGCAAAGCGTTGGATGCAGTGGAGTAAAGCAGCCACCACTGGACTCTAGAGCAGTGGAGGAACGTTCTCTGGAGTGAAGAATCACACTTCTCCATCTGGTAATCTGATGGAAGAGTCTGGGTTTGGTGGTTTCCAGGAGAACGGTACTGGTCTGACTGCATTGATCCAAGTGTAAAGTTTGGTGGAGGGGGGATTATGGTGTGGGGTTGTTTTTCAGGAGCTGGGCTTGGCCCCTTAGTTCCAGTAAAAGGAACTCTGAAGGCTTCAGCAGACCAAGACATTTTGGACAATTCCATGCTCCCAACTTTGTGGGAACAGTTTGGAGCTGGTCCCTTCCTCTTCCAACATGACTGCATCAGTGCACAAAGCAAGGTCCATAAAGACATGGATGGAAGAGTCTGGTGTGGATGAACTTGACTGGCCTGCACAGAGTCCTGACCTCAACCTGATAGAAGACCTTTGGGATGAATTAGAGCAGAGACTGAGAACCAGACCTTCTGGTCCAACATCAGTGTTGATCTCACAAATGTTCTTCTGGTAGAATGGTTAAAAAATTCCCATAAACACACTCCTAAACCTTGTGGACAGCCTTCCCAGAAGAGTTGAAGCTGTTGTAGCCACAAAGAGTGGACTCATGTCATATTGATTAGGAATGGAATGTCAATAAAGCTCATATGTGAGTCAAGGCAAGTGAGGGAATACTTTTGGCTATACAGTGTATCGTGTGTACCTTACTGTCTTCAAAAAGAAAATGGTGTGGCAAATCCAGGCCAATCAAAAGCCGGGACAAACTCAAAGTAAAAGGTCACAGACAGCAGTGACTTGAAATGTGACTTGGACTTGTCCTCCAAAGACTTGAGACTCAACTCAGACTGATTTGAGGTTTGTGAACAATTTTTAGTATTTTTTTCTCACTCTCTGTTTTTGTAAATTTAACTTCATTTTTTAAAAAGATTTTTATACAGCCAGTGAACAACAGAACTGACAGGTCATAATGGGTGTCACATAACCCTTCAGTTTTGGGTACTTAATCATTGAGGGCTACTGTGTCACGTCACGCACGTCTCATTTTTAAGCTCAGTCCGTGGAGACTCATGGGTATTTGTCTGGTGAGTTACAAATTCAAACCATTTCACATGTTTTCAGTGAATTCCAATTTAGAAAAATGATATCTATGTGTACATTTATAGACACAGAAAAGCCCGTGCACACACACATACAGATACATATATGCAAAGTCTTAGCACCCAAGTGAGTATGTGTCAGGGTCCTTTGTTCCTCCGGTGTTTACATAATAAACCCATTTGGACCAGCGCTTACAGAATTTATCATAACTGAGCGTCAGGGAAAAGGTCAGCTTCTCCATATCATATAATTTATTCACAATTATTATTCCGTATCTCTTTTGTTGTTGGGTTCTCATCAAGCCACCTCCTGGTGATTGCTTTTTTGGTTGCCACAAGTAGAATTTTAAGGAGGCATTTGTTTTGGGCATTAGGATTGTGTGGCATGATCCCTGAATATATTGTGCCAAAATTACAATCAAACTTAAAACCCAGTACTAATTTTATGTGTTTTATTGCCTCTGACCAGTTATCTGACAGTGGAAACGGTCAGTCACACCGTCTCCAACAGTGACCAATATTTCCTCTTGGAGGTAACAAAAAAACCCTGAATACTGCTCTTCTATGAAATACTTCTCCATTTATTGGAACTGGAGATGCTGAACTCCATTCAGCAAATATTTAATCAGTCAGTCAGTTTAATTTTTGCTTCCTTCTCCCATTTAGATTTCACATGTGAGGTGGACTGTAGACAGGAGTGTGTTCTGGATGTTAGTGTCTTATGAGTTTTGATCTTGCAAGCGTTGATGAAAATACTGACGAGATCCCCTTTCATGTCTTTTTATGTTTCTGCCAAACTAATTCCTAATCTGTAAATACCGACAGAAGTCTTGTCTTTCGAGATATCGACTAATTGTCAGAAGAGTTTCAGACATGTATTGGATGAAATTTGGAAGTATGGGGTAACGCCCTTCCCTTATCCATTGTTTAAATCTGTAATCTGACCAGGATGGTATAAAGACCCTGTCAAACACTACCCACCACAGCAATCATGCCCCCCCCCTCCAGTTGTTGCTTTTTACTTTCCTTTAACCACATATTTAAAAGAACCATTGTCAAGCTACTTAGTTTGTCAGACGATAACTTATCTACTAATATGGGCTGAAGTGGAAATTCCAACTGGTTATATTCAAGTACCTTTCCATCCAGCGGTGTCATCATCAGGGTGCCAGCAGATTAGACATTTTAATTATGCTGCTTTTTAATACTCCTCAAGGCACTGAAGCGACATTCCTCTTTTCTCTTTTGTTAACTGCAGTGTTTCTATTCGTACTCTGGGTTTCTGAGCTCTCCATATAAATCTATAAATCAAACGATTCAACCCCATAACCTGTTTTACTGAGATCTCTTCAGTCGGTGACTGGAAGAGGAACAACAATTGTGGAAGGATAATCATCTCGATCACTTCTGCAAACTAAATGATAGGGGATCCCATCTGTCCAAGTCTTTCCTTTTGTCTTTTGTAATGTTTCCATAGTTAATATTCTAAATGTTGGCCATATATTTGGTATATTAACTTCAAGGTATTTAATGCTGTTTGTATTCTATTTAAAATTGAATTTTTGACATATGTCCTCATGTGGTGAGAAATTATATGCCAGAGTTTGGGTCTTGCTTCAAATCCAGTTTCATCTGTCACTTAATTCAGTAAGCTAACATTAGCACTGTGAGCAAATATTGTTAATCTATGATCATCTGTTATTTAAACTTATAATAGATGCAATTAATGTTACTGGTTTATTGGTCATGAGAGGGACATTAATTAGATTAGAAGATGTCACAAGTGATGATATTGTTGTGCTTGAATTAATTCAGTATCGCAATGCAATGTTCCAAGTGCACTGGTTGGCACGAAGGAGGTCACAAAACGCTCATTAAGACCAGAAGAAGCTTGAAACTTGGACTTGTAAAAAAAAGATGTGTGAGAAACTCTGATCAAAATAGAAGAAAACTTTGCAGAGGTGTGTTTTTGTGTGCATTAGCAAACCTGGATAGCATGTAGACATTTGGATCCAGACGCTTTTTAGTTTTTGACGAAATTGTTTCATTAGAAATGTTTTATTCATAGATATTCTTCATGCAGTTTGCATTCAAAACAGGTCCAGCTGAAAAAACAACCCCCCTCCACCTCCCCCCCAAAAAAACAAAAAAAAACTCAACGCTGCCAACTGGGCATCAGTCCAATAAAAATGAGTTAAAAATGAGTTAACAAGCAGTGGTGAATGTCACTGTACTGCATCTAAAAAATATCAATATATTCTATGTGCCTGAGAATAAACAAGCCAGTAGAGTAACAATACACAGTAAGCTGGGGCGGCAAATTCATCATTAACTATATTACTTTATCTTCTATTGTCAATTTAAGGCCCATAGTTAAAAAAAAAATAACAAAAAACAAAAACAAATAAACTACTGATAATAATGGCATGGAAGCTTTTAGCCAATATCCTTTATAGTAACGGCTCCTGTCATGTTTGAGCCACATTCAGGCAGGTTAGACTTGAGAGCAGAGGCGTAGTTGGAGCTGATGCTCAGGTTCATTTCCACACCTAATAAGCTCTTTCATCTCTGGTTTACTTTGATGTTCTGTACTTGTGGATGATTCTTGATGCTCTTTTTTTCACTGTCTGGATCCGTCTGTGTATCCCTTCCCAGACTTGGCCCTGGTATCCGTCTCTCACCTTCTGTCTGTGTGCTTTTCTCTTTACACATCTTTCTCAACGATGGAGATTTACGGACTGTAATCTTGTGACAGGTGTGTGCAAACTGAACAAAAGACACAATAGCGATCTGGTCATAGCTACTTTGACATAGGTTATGCATGTCAATTAAAAAAATGTATAGATTAACTGTCACAAGCTTGAGGCTTACTTTATACAGCAACACATAAGAAAGCTCTCATTCTTCTGTACGAGACGCTGTGACAGTCTAGACTTTTCACCCATTAGCAAACATGGATCTTGAGCTGCTCCCTTGGACATTTTCCACATTAAGTGCAAACAGCGGTGATGACTCGGGGAGGTCTCAGGGGTTCGTCCCTGACAGTAGTTTAACTGGACCTGGTCAGACTCTTGGATTTTAATTACATGCTGAGTGCTTCTGTCTGGAAGCTGAAGAAATAAAAGAGCTGAAAAACTACAGAAATGTTCGCCATCTCAGCCACAGATTTTGTCCATCTCTAATCAAGCAGAGATGCATAGGAAAACATGGAAAAAAAGGAGCCACAATCACTGTAGCCCATTCAGTTTCCCCCCTTTTTTTTTTTTTTTTTACTAACTCTGTTTTGTAATTGTGTTTGTAATTATGAACATGGCATATCAAGGAGAAAAGAAAAGAAAACAAGCAGTCAAACCAAATTTGAAATGCGGCTCAAAGGACGTCGGTCTACTTTCTTATGGTGGCTCCATATCTGAAAACCCATATGTGGTTTTGATCATGTAGAAAGAGAATAAGGTGGTTTTGGGTGGATGTGGTGTGATAATTTCTTTGTATTACACTAAATAAGTTGTGTATTGATGTTCTCAACAGAGCACAAAGCTTTTCTCCCTCCTGTGCCTCAATTTTCCTCCTCATACACTCGTTTTCCTGAGACAATCCTGCAGCATGTACACTAAAATGAGCAAAGTTCTAGTTTTTTCTCCACTGAATGACACACCTTTGATTTAAAAAAAAAAACAAAAAAAAAACCTCCCACAAAGGCAGGGATATATGCAGAGTCAGC
This sequence comes from Hirundichthys speculiger, assembly GCA_018398805.1. Lineage (NCBI taxonomy): Eukaryota > Metazoa > Chordata > Actinopteri > Beloniformes > Exocoetidae > Hirundichthys > Hirundichthys speculiger. The sequence goes on from JAGFBZ010000006.1 coordinate 248,589, forward strand.
ATTGCTCTGCTTTATCCAAGATAGAGAGATCTGAGTCGTTTGAAAAGCTGCACCTCGGCTGCTGCTCAAATGTGACAAACGGTAATTTCTCACCGTTGTTAACTGACAATAAAAGTGTTTCCATGAAAAGTTGCTGGAATTTTGATCTATTTAAGGATCAGCTTACTCTTAGACATGCAGGGAATCAGTTTTGCATGTAACTTTCTCATCTTTACTAGTATCCAAAGACTGGACTGATTATGGATCTAAACAGCAGGTCAGATAGGAAATGCCTGGAACTTCCATATTTAGAACGCCCAGCGGGGGCGACCACAGTGGTTGCCCCCGCTGGGCGGTGGATTGGTTTGAAGCTGGGCAGCACGGTGGCTTGATGGTTGGCACTGTTGCTTCACAGCAAGAAGGTTCCTGGTTCAAACCTCAGCAGGGGCCTTTCTGTGTGAAGTTTGCATGTTCTCTCTGTGCTTGGGTGGGTTTCCTCCTGATACTCCAGCTTCCTCCTACAGACCAAAGACGTGCATTTTAAGTTAATTGGTGGTTGTAAATTGCCCGCAGGAGTGATTGCAAGTGTGCATGGTTGTTCATCTACATGTGGCCCTGCGATGGACTGGTGACCCGTCCAGGGTGGACCCCTGCCTTTCGCCTGAATAGAGCTGGTATAGACTCCACCAGATCCCCGTGACCCTACATAGGATTAAGCAGGCATAGATAATGGATGGATGGATTGAAGCCTTTAAGAAAATTATGGTCTCTGTTACTATTTTAAAGTCTTATTTCATATACATGATGCTTATTTTGTAAACTCTGGTTCCATTCAGAAAATACAATTAATCATAAGCTTTTGAGTGCAGCTTTTCTTGTGATGGGAAATTTGCAACTCTAGGCAGATGTTTAGTGTCCTCCTTCACTCTTTACATTCCATCCCCAAAAACCAAGCGGATAACAGCTAAAATGGTGTTGTTGTACTTCTTTGCTTTCCATCCATAAATTTCATATTCTTCCTAATAACACGTTAAAATTAAAATAACTGAATTTAAAAACATGTTTATATTATTTTTCTGTCGGCCGCTGATATTTCTCATCTTCTCGTCTCTCAGCATCAGCAGCAGGTGGTGCAGGCGGTGGAGAGAGCCAAGCAGGTCACCATGGCTGAACTCAACGCCATCATAGGAGTGGGTGTACTACACACACAAACACACTCACGCACAAGCACACTCTTAAGTCAAAGATCCAGGCAGGATTTTCCTCTATGTTGAAAAGGAGCGAGAGGGAGAGATTAATTGGAAGCTAATAATGTAAAGTAGACAAAACAGCATCAAATGCATAAAAGATGAGTGAAGTTTTACGACCCACTTCAATAAACTTGCCAACATTTTCAACTTTAATGAGTCTATTTGTCTGGTAGAGTGGTTATCAAAAAGAGTATAGTCTGATGTACAACACCATCAGGAGGAAGGCTGGATGTGTCTCTTCCTTCCCCTCCATCAAGTCTGAATCCCTGTTTCTGTGTGTGCTTCAGCAGCAGCAGCTCCAGGCTCAGCATCTCTCCCACGGTCATGCCATCCCAGTTCCACTAACCCCCCATCCAGCGGGTCTCCAGCCCCCCCTGCCCCCCGGGGCCAGTACTGCCAGCCTGCTGGCTCTGTCGTCTGCGTTGAGTCATCAGCTGCCACTTAAAGGATGAGAGGAAACACCACGATAACAATACTGAACACGCAAGAGGTGAGGCCTGCTCCCTGTGTGTCTAGCAATAAGTAGGAGATGACAATCTTGGTTCGTGTTTGCTTGCCTCTGAGAGTAAAATGAGATGTACGCCAATGAATGAACAGTCACAGCGGGACTTGTCTGCGTTTTCATTTCCATGTGGGGCGTCAGTTCAGTGTGCTCCACAGTTTATGTAATCCAAAAGTTGTTCAAAGTGAAATGCTGAAACTTGTGTTTTTACCCATCTTTGTGTTGTAGATAGAAATCATAGATAGAAGGGAACATCTAAGGCCGCGTGGCAACATTTCAAAACACAATACGCTGTATGGTGTCACAATGGAATACAAATTTTTAGCAACTTATGACGATTTATTTCACTCAACTGCTTGACAGAAATAAAGCCATCCTAAATCAGTTTTATGAATTACGTTGTCAGAATGCTGCAGGGTAGCTGGTTCTCTGAATGAACAGCAGCTGAAATAATTAGAAACGAATTTGTCTTTATGTCATTTAAATAGTTCTGATGGGGAGCGTTTCAGAACCACCAAGATGCCTTAATTTCTCATGTAAACAAAGAAGAGCTTTAATTATTCTCTGATCTTACTTCCAGTTCAAATATTTAATTACCGTTCTTGGAGGCTGTGTTAGTGTGTCTGTGTATGATGGAAAGTGTGTGCACCAGCAGATAATTGCTCTTTTGCAGCACGGTGGAGGGTTTCTAGCGAGCGGTGGAGCAGTTAACCTTGCCCCATAGCTTCAGTGAAGCTAACAGCTCCTAATGCAGGTACTGCTCATCCGCATTAGGAAGACAATCAATGAAAATGTAATTCCGTCTCCACAGTTCCTGAGAATTAAAGTCTGCATGCCAGAAGAAGAGGTTTCTTTGTGTCTTTCCAGACTTTGTAAAAGCATGTTTACTGGAATTCATACTGCTGCAAATCGGGTAACTTTGTAACTGAATATAATGTAATTTGCTCACCCTCTAACTGATTTTTAAACCCTTCAACTGTTTTGGACAATAACTCCATTGTCACTATTGATGTAATTTAATACAGATGGACTTTTATCTGTCGATGAATTAACTCTCAGTGACAGTTGCACTGAAAATAGGAATTTATTTTATACCATCTCATGTTCATAGCAGCCTTTCTTTAACATGCTCATAAAAGTGTTAGTGAGATATATCCTGTAGCAGTTGCTTCAAGGCTTTCATGTGATTTTTTTTCATATGTTATGTTTAAACAGGCAAACTTATAAAAATCACTTTTATTTCTACTTCACATTAGAAGATGAAAACTGGGAAGTGAGAGAAGGACAACATGCATGAAAGGGTCACAGGTCGGGACTTAAATCTGAGCTACTTTCAGTCTTTATACATGAGCCTCCAGTTTAACAAGTTAAGCTACCTGCCACTTCAGCACAGTCAAATTAATATATTGCTTTTATTTTATTGTGGCGTAATCTAGAGTCATTTAAGAACAGTCGCTTCTTATGATCGTGGGGATGTCCCTGCATGAACTGAGCTACACAAATACTTTTACTCTCAATGTTACATGAATTCATGGTGGTTCCCTACCTAACGTGGTGCTCAAGTTGTTGTGTTACTGGTACAGTTGAAACCATGTTCTCTTTGTCTTTTATGCTCTTTGTCAGCTGAATTTAAAATCCTTTAAACACCCTAAACTGACACCAAGGAGCTTTTTTTTTCTAGTGTTAAAATATTGGTTTCAACTTCATTTGAAAGAATGTTTCGTTATTTTTCTGGCGGTGTCGTCCAGCTCTTGCGGTTTCCAGTCCCTGTTATCGGCGTAAAAGACCCAAAGTAACCTTGGACTTCCATCCTGTCGTCTCGTGACAGCTGCGTGTCGCTTTACGGCACCGTGACCCCGTATAGACCTGGAATTAAAAAGCATCCCAGGAAATCCAATCAAAAGTAGCCAACACTAATGCAAGGTCTGAACACGTTCCCGGATACGATCACTCAGGATGCGTTTGAAGGTGGTGCGAGACTCGTGCCAGCATTCTCTTCGTGGTATGAAGCGTCTTCTTCACGTGTTGGATCTTTCCTTGTATTATGTACAGCCAGATTTGTATTATACATATACTATGTACATACCCAGAGTTCAATTAAGTGTAGAAAAAAAAAAGGAAATGTCTTGTGGGGGATCTCCTTCATCTTATTTACAGCTTTTTTTAATGCCTAGTTATTGCATGGTGCTGTTGAAAATAAGAACAAATTTAGTCTGACTGTTTTCATAATACCAACTTAACCTCCACACCTACAGGGGGACCCTTTGAGCTAAAAAATGCATAAGTTGTTTTGCGTCAGGTGACCTTTAACTTTGCAGGCAGGAGCTCATGACAATAACTGATGACAACGACTCCAAGTCCTAGATGAGCCCTTTGCACTGCAGCTTTGCCACAGTTAATATGTACTAATGTGTGAATGGAAAAGTGAGATTTACGAGATTTTCCATCTGCTCAGACAGAAAAGTCGTGGGTCAGTGAGTACAGTAGGTTGTTCTCCAACATGAAGGCCCTGTGTAATGTTAACATTACACCCTCACATTGTCATTGTCCCTGATATGCTTGTTGTTGTGTGATTGTAGAACAAAAAGTGCTGTATACTGTATACAGAGTACATATAAGTAATAAGAAATATGTAAATGGGTCAATGAGAAGCACTAGTTAAAACACCTCATAAAACGCTTTCTTTTTTAAGGTATTGCTCCAATACCAACAGAGCTATGTGTTAGCGGAGTTCCCTGGAAAAATCGCCATCAAAATCAATAGTACAACAGTGCAAATCGAGTCGAAGCTGTACTTTGTTATGATGTAACAGTGTGTCTGTTATAAGTACATGTGCGTGTATCCACACACTTGTTCAGGTTCCTTGGCCACTATATTCTCTAATCAGTCTCTTTTTCTCTCTGTTTCTTGTCTTCTTGTCCTCCTCAGATAGAGACTCAGTCAAGGTAAGTTCTTTTTTTTTTGTCTTTTTCCTCTTTGCAACAGAGGAGTAAATTCTGTACAATGAAATATTGGGACGTTTCTGTACAATGATGGTAAACTGTGAAGAGGAGGATTAAAATAATTTCATATTTTCTTGTATTAAGGTTTAACATGCTAAGTTATGCAAAACCTTACGTCACATAGAAAAAAAGGATATCACTTCCAAAATTTCCAAAGCATATGTTCTGGGAGGCATTATACATCACAACATTATGGGACATGTTCAGCTATATCTTTATTGTAGCTGATAATACCATTGTTATAATATAACTGAAAGAATAATGGTATATTTAAAAAAACAAATATAATGTAATTAGAAAGTCTGAACCTGATCTGATCTAAAGCTTGATCTTTTAGCGTATTTTTTGCTTTCAGCGTGCCAAACAAACAAACAAATGTTTTAAATGATATGTCAAAATTGATGACAACAAAGATGAAAAGCAAAACAGGGTGAACGAGGGAAATGCCAAGATATACAAAAAGAAAAGCTTAGAAGTCTGGATAATTAAGGAAGACGGGAGCAGAGAGAGGCAGCGCAACAGATCATGGTTCTATCCAGTGCTTGTAGCAATTAGTGTCTTAAGCAGAGCTTTTTTCCCAAGGCAAACATTTGGTTTGTTGAATACTCAATGAGCACATTAGCATTTCTTTATACCGGCAGCCTGAGCTCACATGCTCGAACAGACACACAATTACACACAAGTTAAGAGGCTTGTTTGTGTGTGTGCGTGCGTGCACGTGTACTCTCTGGTGCTTTGGAAACTGTGGAAACTGGGGGAACGTTTTGTTATGTTGTCCTGCCCCCCCCCATACAGCATATCAAAAGCCACATACGCACACACACACATGCGTTGACGTGAGGAAACCATAATGGGTGCAATTATCAGTTTGTGTGGAAGTGTGTGTGTGTATGTCAGGTCATCAGAAATCACTGATAGAAATAGAGAGGCCAAAAAAATTATGAATACTTTTCATTAATGTCTTGAGAAAATACACACACACACACACGCATATGCACACATACAAGGATGCTCTTTGACACAGCGGCCAACAGTCACTCCATGAAACCAATAACCCCTTTGTCAGTGATCTACAGTTGCCTTGGCAACAGCCCACATAGTACAGTGTGTTTGAATTACATGAACATCTGTGTCTTAATGTCCTTGGCATTAACACCTCACACTGATAAAGGTATGTGGGTACAAATGGCACATGCATGTGCGGCTGCAGACTTATTTTTGCCAGGCAGTCGGTTAAGCAGTTGTGTTCAAGGACAGCTCCAGACCTTTAGTCAGTGATGGGTGAAATGAGTGCAAAGCTAATAATAGATTCAGGTATCACTTTCATTGGTTTAATTCTTTTTTTTCTTAAATTTAATTGTGATGTCACTTTGTAGTATACTGAGTTTAAATTCCTTTAATCTGGTACATGGGCTCAAGAAATTAGAAATAGGCAATAGATTTTTTTTCTTTTTATTGACATTATATAGAATAGATCATATACTGTGAAATCGGGCTTGATTATAAACTCCATCCACAGAAAAAATAAAAGAATTGATTCCTAAAAAGGCCCCTTCAGGGTTGCCTTTCTCAGTTATTCCAGTGTTAAAGTAAATGCACCACAGTTTAGTGTTTGTGCAAGAGCTGACTCTCTTTTTTCTCTTTTTGTACTTTTTGCCTTGGTTTTATCACTTGCAAACAAGTGTTGAAGCTGCAGTCTATTTCTCTTTGTCAGTACTTGGATGCTCTTTTAAAAAAGCTCTGATTGCAGTGTGTGGTTTGGCCTTCCATGCTGTGCAGGCTGCAGAGTAATAAACAAATGAAAAAAGTGGATTAAACCAGGTGACTTCAACCTTGAGGTGAAAGGATTCTGGGTTTGTGCAGCAACCGCTGTGGTTCGTGAGTGAGAAAAAAACAAACAGACTGGCAAACAAAAAATATAAAATGGGAAAGGAGCAACAGGTTCTCAGTTCCAATTCAGCATGAATTTTCTCATGAAAATTCATGTCAGTTTCAGGCATAAAATGTTACATTGCAAAAGGTCAGTTTTACTTAATTTCCTTGCACCTTCACAAATAGCTCCAAAGAGCGCCCATATGTATTACAATGTGACACTAAGGGTTCCAACATGCATACAAAGGTTGGGAGTGAAAATGAATTATAAAGTGAAGACAAGAATAAAGACAAAGTTGAGATTGTTGAGCTACCGCTGAAAGATTTTTGTTAAGCAGGCTTCTGTTAGTGGGGGGTGTGGGGTAGTTTTACTGGGCCTCAAACTGTCATTTGTCTCCATTAATAGGAATGGCTTATACGAGACTGAAACAAGCCCCTTCCTTTGGTTAGGTACATCACTGAAGCTCTAAAAAACTGCTGGGTAGGGGGTAGCGTTGATTTGGTGCCAAGTGGATATGCTGTGGACAGAAGATGATATTTCCACTTTGAGTCCCCTTTTAGTATGACGGGGACATCAATATGGCTTAAAAAAAAAAAACTGTAACAGTAAATGCATATGGAGCATGAAAAGAGCATCATGTAAAGTGTGTATCTGATGAAAGAGAAAAGTGTGTCTTACATCCACCTCCTCTGTAAAAAGCTGCTTAGAATAAAATATTACAACTCACAGGGGGAATAATTGGCCTCTCGTTACCTAAAAGTTGCATTTAAAATGGGAAATGACTGACAAGTGACTGACATTGTATTTGCAGGTGATTCCACATGAGAATATCACAGTTCTATAGGTAGAAACATTTTAGCTGAGCTTATTATATGACAAATTACTTCGGAGACAGCATGTGGCAAACTGATAACAATAATAGGGTTTCAAGTTTGGATTAGCCCGACAGATGGGGCATGTGTCACATTGCCCATTTGAAAAGTATCACTTTTAGCAGATAGTACAAGAATAAAGGCCAAAAAATGCAAGTGGCATCTCTCCAACAGTAATAATTATTACACTGCTACGTATGTACTCCGCCAGCATCGTAATGCATGCAAACAGAAACGCAGCCTCAGCTCCTCTAATGTTGATCTCCTTGTTTCAGTTTTGTTCTTCTATTTTATTCCGCTTTTATCTATTGGTGGATGGAAATAGGGAAAGTGATGCACTATTTCTGTTAAGTGGGAGGGGTCATTTTACTAAGTCAGTGGAGCCTACTGGGTTTGTCACAGTAAAACTTTCTTCTGAGTAGCCGATGCGCTTGTAGGCTAGCCATGGCCCCTCCTCCATCTTTGGCATTTATACATTGCTTTGTGGTTTGCGTGACTGTAATTCCACCATCAACCACTAGAGGGCAGCGCTGGATCTTTTTTGCAGCGCTGTAGTTTGCAGCGCTGAGGTTCCTTTTGTTTACTTCCTTTCTGTAGTGCAAAATTCGCTATGGAACAAATAAATTATCTTATGTGAGTTGATGATGATCAATGTTCAGCATCAGTCATTTTTACAGACACTACAGAAAACTATTGTTCTATCAGAATTCTCAACACCAGAGGAAGTAGCAGCAGAAAATACAAGGATGAAGAAGAACAAATCAACCAAGATGAACAATCATATTTCTTGTGGTCCACGTTGACTTGATGCGTTTTTACATTTTGAGTGAAGTGCATGTCAGGGTCTGGCACGGGTTATGGTGGCAGGTTAGCACCTACGACAAAGGTTAGTGCTGTGCGGTATGACCAAAAATTTATATCACGGTATTTTTCAAAATTATATCGGTTTCACGGAATATCACGGTATTTTTTTTTGAAGGCACAACTGGGTGTTAACCACATTTTCTAATCATTTAGAGAGGAATTTCTGCAGTAAATTGTCTTAGAATTACCTATTTTAACATCACGAGGAGTGAATATTGTAGAAAAACATTCATATCTACACTAGTATTAATACAGGTTTGCATGGCCTGACAAAATGATACTATTTACAAAGAGGTGGCACTCGTGACTCTAATTAAGTGAAGGAATCAGAAGGCATGATAGTTGCAGTTAAAATACAGAACCCTTTTATTTTTCAAATTTTGCAAACAAGTTGAAAAAACTTATTTTGTAAAAAATCAACATTAATTACACAATGTAAACAGCGTTGTCGAGATATTTCAACAAATAAATAGTAAAACAGCATATAAACAATATTCACACAGATTGCTGGTGTTGCCTCCCGCGGCTACAACTTTAGCTCGGCAACATTTGCAGATTATTGTAGTTTGTTGGACGTCGTCTTTTTTAAATCCAAAGAACTTCCACACGACAGACACGGCTCCTCGTTTAGGAAGAAGTTCCTCAGTCTCATGTTTCCGTTCCGTTCCACTTCGGGACTTTCGCTGTTTGCAGCCATCACTGTTTAACCATAAGCTAGTAGCATGTTGTGCCTCCAGTGCAACTGCAAAACAGTCCCCTGTCAAACAATGTTCTGCGGCACTTACGTTCCACTGCGCGGCGTTCCCACGTTGTGTACGCTCCAGTACATACTCACCGGTATTGCGGTATATGAAAAATTCATATCATAAGAAAAATAAACACCGGTATTCGGTATGAACCGGTACCACCCAGCACTAACATAGGTCCGCCATCACATTGACGCAGAAGTATAAATCAAGTTTAATAAGGTTACAATGACTGAAAAGACCAAGGAGGTCAGCCCTGTTACAGTTCCAGCCACATAGGTTTGGATGAAAACCCGTCTATTATTCCCTGTCAGGCACATTTGAGTAATTGTCTTTGGAGGCCAAGCGATCTGAATGACTTTAGTCAGGTCAGCTAACAAGCTGGAATTTATGGGCAGTAACTGTGATTGTGATTTCTTTTTTGGATAAAACTAAAAAAATAAATGTGCAGAAAAGGAATGAAGTGATGAAAATGTGATGCATGCCAAGCGCTTTTTATGCCTGCCGGCCTTGAATTTATGGTGGCCTCAGACACCCTGGACCCCAAGAGCTGATCAACACTGAGACACATGGGATTCAGACTGTTTGTAAAGCTGAAAAAAGAGAAACACAAGAGATATCATTATCAGCACTTGCACAATTAATTTGACACGGGGAGGCAAATATAATCAGGGTGTCAATGAAAATTAATACTTTCACTCAGCCACACCACAGAGTTCGTCACAGTCACAATGCTTGTATTGCCGGCGGTGCCTCATCTGTCTCCGCAGCAAAATTAATTTGCCTTGATGTTTTTGAAAGAGCTAATTTTCAGGCTAATTAATCTAATCAGTCTAGAAAGAAGGCGACAGAGAGCGAGAGGCTTAGCTTCACCCGTTTCACTCAAGAACAGAGTCACACCTGCACACACACTAACACGTCCAGATGATTTGCACACACGGAGTACTAAAATGTAAACAGAAACAAGTGTAAAACACACACACACACACACACAAGCACTGAACATACCCCCCCACCCCTCCACCCCCCGTAGCATCTTTGTCATCAACACTTGCAGCACGGCAAAGGGCAGTGGAAAGGTTACAAGCGTGAGTTAGTGGAAAGGTCGAGCTAAAGGTCTTGCTTTATTTTTCTTCTCCGTGTCCAGTGTGTGCTGGGTAAGCAGCGCCTCCCAATGAGTGGGAGAGATCAGCAGAGACTGGCAGAGCGAGAGGGGAAATGTTTAGCTGACCTTAGTTTGATCTTTGCTTCTCAAAGAAGATTAATCCTTCAGAAATGATATTTAAAAGATGTCGTACTAGATTAAGAATGAGAGACATCATTGGTTCTGCTGCCCGTAATCACATAATGATGTAATCAAACTGTCAGGGAAGCTGCACTGCGTTATTGTTGTATGACTAAGTAAAAATTAATGGTTTTGTCAGGCACTACAGCTTTTGAAGAGATATGGAAGATTTCAGTGGTATATGTATTTTTTGAAATGTTACTTGCTTAGTTCAACTCTGATTCCAGCAACAAAATGTTTTCAAAATGTTGGGACAGGAAACGGAGCAGGTTTATCCTGGCGACTGTCACGACTGGTGTCCTGTTAGTCTGTAGGTGTTCAGATCCTGATGACGTTGTCATTTTGAAAGGGACAGATCTTCTCATTCTTACTTTGAAACAATATTTTTTAAATTCTCAGCAGGTTAGAGTCTTGATGTAATTTTTTTTCATAATGCATGAAGTATTATGTGTCTGTTTTGAATACAGTGGAACCACATGATCACCTCTAATATTTAACTTTCAATGATGAAACTGGAATACAATTTTCCAGTTGTCTTTTTTATTTATTTTATTTTTGAGGAGCATCATTATTACATCATTATTAAATTGCTGAAGTATTTGTCCAGTGAATCTTTTTAGTGAGCGGTGACTCAAACTGCATTTTTACTTCTGATGTAAACTCTCTTTAGCATTAAACATTAATTCAGCCTTTTATTACCTTGGCAGAACGTTGGGCAAATGATGGCAGCATGAAGGTAACATAAGTATGAGTATTTGAAAAACAAATAAAAATCTGTTTTTGTTTTTATTGACATATTTTCTTTCTAAAACATTACAATTAAAACATATCAAACAAAAAAAGTTACATCTATGCTTGGTTTTAAGGAAAGTCACACTAAATACTGACTTTTGCTTGTACAGTTATTTTGTTCTGAACAGATTTGATTTTGTGGGCATATTATCTAGTTTTTGTTGATGGCCAATACTGATAATCTGAAAAACAACCATTTCAACACATGTTAAATGCATAGATCCTCTGTGTTGAAGAACAAGCCATTGAAAATACTGTGCTGATAAGTGGGTGTCATTTGGGAGGCCTTGGGATACTAAGTTGTCCACTAGATGTGCACGCCATTGTGTTTTACCCATAGACCGTATAAGAAGAACAGGGAAAAACACCCTGTGACATCACCCTTAGATTTTCTGAAGTTATTTTGAAGCCTCTTTTACCTCAGCACCATGTTGCAAGAGGACGGAGCAAGCAGGGCTGAGAAGCTGGCTGGAACACACGCACCATATGTCAGTCACAGTTAGCTACCTTAGCTTGGATGGCTATATTATTACTTTACATTTATTCTGATAAAATCTGTCCAAGCATCCTCATTTCAATTGTCGCTGCCAAAATGACATCTCCAAGTGCTGCCAGAGCTGAAACGAGGGATGGCAGAGCTCTACGAGAACGCGCCGGTCGGTTAGCCCACCTATGGTGGAGATGGATGTGTTGCACTTCGGCAAGCCTGCTGCCGTCAGCTTGTGGGTCCCAGTGTACTCCTGTTTGGAAGGGAACTGAAATTATCTGCTGTGGCTCCTGGCACCTTGAGCCAATCCACGCTGGAGGAGCTGCAGAGCTGCCGGCGGACATCCATAGTCAGTTGTCCCATTTCAAACTTTGTTTTCGTTGGCCGACATCAGAAGTGGCCGCCATGTTTAGCTGATACTTGGTTTGGACAAACTGCCCGCTGCCTAGCTCAGCTTCTTCTTCATACCCTTTCAGACCAGCCCAAAGCCAGTCATGGTGGTTCTGTTCATGTTCATGTCAGTACAATGAACAACACACAAACACAACAAAATATATTATCTTTAAAATAAGGACTATGCTCTGTTAGGTTTGCTCAGAAGTCAGTATAGTGCTAAGTAGCTAAAGGAATGAGAGCTAACCATCACTATGCTGGCCAGCAACTTAAAGATCACGTCCCTAATTATGCATACATGTGTAGCTTTGTATAATTTTACCTGATGTGAAAACATTCACTCCCTATACAGTTGCCCTGGATGTAAAATTTATCTATAGATAACCAGGCTGTAAATATATTTATTTCTGCTGTAAGTTTGGACATTTTAACTTTTGAATCAATGAAGATTTGCTCACTTTTGGAGCCAACCCCCAGTGGTCAATCAAGGAACTGTAATTTTTCCTATTGCCAGGTTGGCTTCAGGTCAGAAGTGGGGGTGTTCCTGCTTGATCTTACCCAGTGGCTGAATTATGAACTTTCTCATGGGATGCTGCCCCCATTTGGTCTGGAGTGGTATTGTTACATACTGCAGCTTTAAAGCTTTCATACAATAACAGGATCAAGTTTCTAAAACTTCTGCACATTTCTGTGTTTTAATTTCTACTAAATAAATGATGTATTTTAACATTGTTTTCTTAATTTGGCATAGTTTTATTTAGTTTGTGAATGTGGTCTAAATTTGTGCCTTCCACCTAACTCATACAAACATATATTTTAGTTTTAGTAGACGGCACACTAAAAAAACAAAAGATGAATTAAACATCGGTTAAATGTGCTGCAAGCTGCTGTGTCATAGCAGCTTTAGCATCAACAAATGAAAAAGGGACCTGGATATACTGTATTTAAATGTTCCGTACTTTTACAAGATGCTGCGTTTTAGAAACGATAGCTCTGTTTACTTTCGTACACTGTTTTTTTTTCTTCCTTCTAGAGCTCCTCTGTGTCTCCATCAGCCAGTTTTCGGACTGGAGAGAAGCATCGAAGTTCAAGCGACTATTCATCTGACAGCAAGAAACAGAAGACGGACGATAAAGAGCTCGCCTCCACGCGCTACGTGAGTGAAGACATTTGAGTTGACCTTTTCCAAGGAGAGAAGAAGAACTGTGATATTATTTTTAAAGGAAAAAGTACAGAAAGCAAAAGCTAAATCCCATTGTTCTCATGTGATTAGATCACTCCTGTGTCATGAGAACAGTAAAAAACAAAAATCTTAGTTCGAAAGTTTGAGAGATAAACAAGCATAGTCACAGTGTTTTATTTATAAGCCATTATAATTTTTTTAAATTGGTAATAGATGCATACAGGAGACGTTTGACAAAAGTCAGAGTTTGGCTTTGAAGCTGCTAGTTCTCAGTTTGTGACTCATACTTTAATGAGCCATTTGGATGCACCGCAGTGAAGCCATTTTCACTAATGACGAAGAGGAAAATAATGGACTGAAAATAGTTTGTCGTCTTCTTTCCCAGTATTCATTAAGTCCATGGTTCTGTCCTTTGTTTTCTGTTATTTCAGGTGTTTAATTTGCTACATACAGAGATCTCAGAGATCTAAGATCTCTGTATTTAGCGAGAGATCTGAGATCTCTGAGCAATTTACAATCAGTTAACAAAATCTCGTGATTTTATTTTTTCATGTCAAACCAGATGACACAGATCTTTTCCACTCGTAAATGCTATCAGGATTTTTTCTTCCTTTGCTGAAACAAATTTGCAGGATATACTAGTTTATCCAAAAGGAAAACTATCCCAAAATGTTTTTGCCAGATTAAAATTAACTTTTTTTTTTTTTTGATCCCAGGAAAGTGATGGAGAGAAAAGTGATGACAACTTGGTAGTGGATGTCTCCAATGAGGTATAGCAAGATTGCACCGCATTATCTGTATTACCTAGTCAGAAAAATGGATAATTTTGCCCTCAGTCGTCATCTGTGCTCAACCTCCACAGGATCCAGCGTCTCCACGAGGAAGTCCCACCCACTCTCCTCGTGAGAATGGATTGGACAAAAAACGGCATTTGAAGAAAGATGCTCCCCTGAGTCCTTCTTCAGTCGCCTCCTCCAGCAGCACACCCTCATCCAAGTCCAAAGAGATTAATTTGGTGAGTCATTTGGGTAATTATAGGCTTCTGATCTTCTTTTTCATTACTTCTCATGGTAGTTGTCTATTTTTAGGCATTCAGATTAATGAGCAATCATTGGAAGTAAGGTATGAAGGAAAAATTGTGGATTGATCTAAAAGACTGGAAACTAAGATGCAGAGGGCACAACTTCAAAAAGCTGAACACTTTCAATTTTATATTTGGTTTGACTTTTAAAGCATGAATAATTTCTTTATTTAATTGCTTCTGGTCCGCTGTTTGATTTGAAAATGGTTGTCCATGACTTTTAGAGAGAAATTCTCTCTGTATGTGGTATATTTTTTTAAGACGATGTTGGTATTTTGTGTTATAGAATGAAAAATCCACAACCCCTGTATCCAAGCCCAGCACACCCACATCTCGTTCTGACGCCCCCACACCCAGCAGTACCTCCACACCAGGCCTGAGGTCTGCGCCCAGTAAACCCACAGGAGTTGAGACACTCGGTGAGTGTTGAAAACATTTCATCAGGTGACCCTGCACTTTCAGGACGAATATTTTAGAGAACTTTCTCTAAAATGTTTTTAAAGTAGGAAACCCTGTCATCATATTTCAGCATCCACAGAAGGAGACTGAATGGCTATGCTAACTTGTTTTCAGTAGCCCATAATTTGAAACTTATAAACTGCAGAATAAAACTGCTGCTTTGAGACAGAACATCATAATATTTTTGTAGATTTTTTTAAGTCAGCTTAAAGATAGAGCGAAACTGTGAGGTAATACCCTCACCATCCACTAGCTGCTCATCTCATGAATAGACCATCGTAAACCCTGGTCGTCATACACAGCCCTGGCTCGATAAACTGAGAACAAACAGAGTGGTGGCAGCCACACCCCCAAACTAACAAACATGATGATGTCATGAGGCTGTGATTTCTCATTGAGCACTGGAGGGAGGGGGAAGGAGAACATAGGTCTTACATGTTTTAGTGATGTTTTGTTTCAAATATCAACAGACGTGACATCATCCAGAAATGACTTACCCTACCTTTAAGTAAGCACAAACCTTGGATATGATAACTTTCATTTGTTTTGTCTTGTAGCACCTGGTCTTCGCACACCGCTTGCAGTTCCCTGCTCTTATCCTAGTCCGTTTGGAATGGTTCCTCACCCGGGTATGAATGGAGAGCTGAGTGGAGCAGGAGCAGCCTACACCGGCCTGCATAACATCTCCCCACAGATGAGTGCAGTGGCTGCCGCTGCCGTGGCAGCTTACGGACGCACACAAGTGGTATATGGACTCTCATAGACGCATACGCTCCAAATATGTAAACACCAATGTTTTCATATTTTTTTTTAACTTTAAAGTCTGGCAGAACTGATATCACGTCATATTCCATTCGTTAGTGGTCAGAATTGTTTCCCTACCTCGATTTAAACTGCAACATTCAGAATAATTTCAGCAGTCAATGCAAAAGTGAAAATTAGAAAAAATACTAATGGAAAAGACTCACTGGACAAAAGTACTTTCACTCATTTGATGATGTCACATTTCTCCCTCTAACAAAATAAGACATTTCATCATGATACTTTATTTGACTCTTACTCTAATCTGATTTTCACTGGAATATTCATTTAAATTTTGTTCAATCAATAACACATTATGTGTGCAGCTTTGATGCCCAGATCCTCTCATTTCTACCAAAGTTTATTACGAGGCAAATTTGGACATCTGGTGCTAGTGGGGACATACACTTGTGACGTTGCTCAGATTGACTTAGTGAGTTTATATCAACTTCAAACCCAAGCTATTACTTTGTATGAAACATTTTAATTACAACTTTAGCTTGAGGCAGCTGCAGTTCAACACGACTAACTCCTGTTACAATGCCATGACAGGTACTGTTGTGTTAACTCTTGTGTATTGCTGAACTGCTTTCAAACTGTGACAACCTTTAACTTTTTTTTTTTTTTTTTTTTTAGGTGGGATTTGATCCTCATCACCACATTCGTGTCCCTGGCCTTCCTCCCAATCTGTCTGGAATACCTGGTGGAAAACCGTATGTTTCCTTTCTGCATTCAATGAGGACTTTTGTCACTTAGTTCTTTATTCATTGAATGACAAAAAAAACCACCAAGAAAAATAAAAAAAGAACATTCAGTCCCCCTTGTTTGCATTTACCACTCACACTCTCTCTTTTCTTGCCCCTGCAGAGCTTAGCTTATTCCTTTCATGTGATGTGAGCGCTGATGGACAAATGCAGCCTGTGCCTTTTCCTCCGGATGCACTGATCGGCCCTAATATCCCACGCCATGCTCGACAGATCAATACTCTGACTCACGGGGAGGTGGTGTGCGCTGTTACCATCAGTAACCCAACGCGTCACGTCTACACTGGCGGCAAGGGTTGCGTGAAGGTGTGGGACATCAGTCACCCTGGCAACAAGACGCCTGTATCTCAGCTGGACTGTCTTGTGAGTGCAGCACATTGAGCCTTACAGTCGGGGCAACGATGCTCTACATAGCTGCATTAGAGCGTGTTTTTATATGCTGTTTTAGTAACCGTACTGCATCTGTCACATCAGAACAGAGATAACTACATCCGCTCCTGTCGGCTTCTTCCGGATGGACGAACTCTGATTGTCGGGGGTGAGGCGAGCACCTTGTCAATCTGGGATTTGGCTACACCAACTCCCCGGATCAAAGCAGAACTAACTTCATCGGCGCCAGCTTGCTATGCTCTGGCCATCAGCCCCGACTCCAAAGTCTGCTTTTCCTGCTGCTCTGATGGAAACATAGCTGTGTGGGATCTCCACAACCAGACTCTGGTTAGGTAGGTCGCTGGGGAGGAGGGGTTTGATTTGTGCTGGAAATATTCCAAATTCACCCGCCTGATACAGTAGAAATAAAACTATTTAAAGCAACTAATACCATCTCACTATTAGGGGTGTAAATCATAAGTTTCATCACAATATAATATTACATTGATTAACTGCATGACGAGACAAGTCCCTCACAATAGAGTTTTGATTCGACTCGATTCAGGGGTTACATTCGATATGAGACAACATCATGTGTTGACTGAATAAAATCTCTTCCATTCATATCAAATCATAGTAAGAAACTAAATTATCATTTCATATTTTTCATTTCTGGGTTCAACTAGACCTATTTGATTAGATCAATCAATTTAGTTGAACTAGTTCAATTAGACTCCACTTAATAATATGTATTGATGTCTGATGGATATTTTCATTTTTTATGAGTACTGTTGGATTGTTCATCATTGAATTAAAGTATCGATGTGGATCGATACGTCTTTACACCCCTGTGAGTGTCTCAGCCAGGAGACTGGTCCCCAGAAATATCCTCTGAAATCAAGAAATGAGGACCAGTTTTGCATGTTGTTTTTGGACTCTGATTTCCAAACAGTTTCTTGAGGGGAAAAACAATCCGTTCAGTGGTGCTGAGAGCTAATCATTAACCTTTAAGCATCGCGGGCAGGATCGATACTCTAATAGTGCGAATTACGGGGGGGTTTGGGGGGGTTTACAACTTCGACCCCCCTAAAGAAGGGACAAATTGTCATTTTTGTCATCTCTAGAAAATGTTGACCCCCCCCCAATTGTCATTGTATAATTCATACTCTGGATACTCTTCTGCTGCTGAATAGCAGATGGATGAACTTACTTTGTTCTGCTTCAGAAAAATATTTAGGTTGTGTGGCTGTGCATCTGTGACGACTCAAAATCATGTCAGATTTTAGTGGCTGTGCTTATTTCTTGTCATTGGTTAGACTGGTCTCCTCATACTAACAGTTTGAAAAAGGGTCTGCTTTAGATATGTCACAACAGCAAATAAAACCCTAAACTGAAGCTATTTGGCATTCAAGTCCATCTGTTCTTTTCCCATATTCGCTGTCATTTGATCCAGCACTCATTCCAATGGATTTTTCTGATGTGTGTGCCTTCTTTTTGATTTACTAGAGAAAATTGAATCCCCTCCTTATGGAAATCAATGAGTGTAGGACAATAGGTGCATGAGTATTGATGACAGTCTGTAATGTGGCATTGCAGTTGCTCTTCCCTAGATGCATCAGCAAGGGAAAAAAAACGCCTCAATTGGCTGCAAGCTTTCTTAACAACAATGATATGTTGTACATTTATATTCTCTGATCCTTCATATTGTTCTCTTTTTTGGCTATCTGGCTATCTTTCCTATAAAAGAGGCTTAATTTATCAAATTTCTCATTCTTGCTTTTCATTTTCCACATGTCCGGGTGCTCTAAAAACAGTTTGGTTCAAAGGTTACTTTATCTTAAAGGGTTATTAAGTCATAAGCATTGTCTTAATGGCAAGCGATGCGTTAAGCAATCACAATCCCTGTGCACATGTGTTGTGCAGTTCATGTCGCTTCACATCTTAACTGGTAATTCATTAAGATAATTGATCAGTCCATTATTTGTTCCCTACATGTATTTCTTGTGCATTCATGTAGCTCCAGAAATCTTGAAATCTTGTCTTCAAACACTGGGTGCTGCTTTGATTGAATAACTTGACAAGAATCTCACAGCCTGCAGCCTACGAAGTGAAACCGCAGAGACGGGTTTCTTCCTTTTGTCGTTTTCATATGGGATTTTTGACTCAGCTTGTGTGTCTGTTCCTGCAGGCAGTTCCAGGGCCACACCGACGGAGCCAGCTGTATAGACATCTCTAATGATGGTACCAAGCTGTGGACCGGCGGTCTGGATAACACAGTCCGATCCTGGGATCTGAGGGAGGGACGGCAGCTACAACAGCACGACTTCACCTCCCAGGTAGACAAGGAAATGCACGAGCACAATGGACAAAGATCGTAATGATCCAAGATATTTCTTTACGTGCTTTTTTTTCTCTAGGTGTATGCGAAATTACTGTATAAATCAAAGCGTTTGTAGCAAAGTGGAAGTAGTTGAGTCCCTCCAGCTCTTGGCAGGCGTAGGTTCGTAGGTGTTTGTGATGAAAAAAGCTTGCTGATGCAGAGTTGTCTTATGCCATTATTTGGTGGTTAAATTGAAGTAAAAAATGTCAGACTAATATAAAATGTGCATCATAGCACAAGTCACTGCCATTTGCAGTTTGTGTGATTACTGTCTCAGCTCTTGATTTATGGCAGTAATTTAGAAGCTCAGCTCAGAGCATTTAACCTACACTAAAGGCCAGACTGAGCTCCATTTTTTTTTCCTTCTGCCCTCAAATACTTTTAACACTAATAATACTTGAATTTCGTTTTATTTTTTTATTTTTTGTGAGGAGAAAAGCAGAAATAATAGACCATTACTGCAATTTTCCTGAATAGACCCATTTCACAACCTCAGTGTGCACATCGGGATGTGCGTGTGCATTAAAGAGGGTTCAGAGAGTGCGGCGCAGACAGGTAGAGATAAGACTGACAAAGTTCCTTTACCTCCCTCTCCACAGCTTCAGAAAGTAAATAGCCAACTATTTTGAAAAGAAAATAAATATGATTGTGTTTACCAGGTTTAGAGCACTGTGAGGTAGATAGATGAATGCATTTGTTTAGAGAATAAGATTTGACTAAATCAATCACTCACTGCATTTTTACTGTAAGTAGCCTAAAATGTTGATTGATTTTTCTTCCTACAGATCTTCTCATTAGGATATTGTCCAACGGGGGAGTGGCTGGCAGTGGGGATGGAGAACAGTAATGTGGAGGTCCTGCACGTCACCAAACCTGACAAGTACCAGCTCCACCTGCATGAAAGCTGCGTGCTGTCACTCAGATTTGCTCATTGCGGTAAGGGTCCAGCACAGCCTGATGGTAATTTGTCAAACTGTCATGAAATGTAACCCATGGTCTTTTTGTCCCTATTTTAGATTGACATGAAAAACAGGATTAGTTTGTGAATATGATGTGAAAATGTCTGCTTAATGAGGAAGGGCAGGATGGCTGTGGCACGAGTTCAGGTCCTCTCCAGACCACTAGATAATTTTTTTTTTTTTTGGAAAGATTTACAGTCAAACATCAACCTCATTAAAGGTTGGTTAGGAAAGGATTGTTGTTTGTCTTAAAATAGACCATAATTACTTGAGCCTATCTGCTGTTAGACATATCATTTTTGTTGACTGATAATAAGTCCTGTGCCATCTATAATGGTGCGAGTGAAATCTCTAACTAAAGTACTGCACTACCGTGTACAAAAATATGACTGTTGTCATGGAAAAAAGCACAAACCGTGGCTGTGAGTAGCAGCTATCCAACACGGCTGCAGTCAGACAACATGGTGAGTAGCAGCCCTGTATTCTGAGGTCAAATACCTAGCATACCTTGCTTACCTGCCATTTTAGATGAGCTTTGGCCCAGAGAAGATGGCTGCGTTTCTGGATCGTGTTCACATATGGCCATTTCTTCGCTTGCAGTGATGTCCAGTAGAGAATCATGGCTGTTTTTATTGCATCGTCGCCTGAGGGCCTGAAGATCACGTGCATCCAGTTTTGACCTACAGCCTTGTCCCTTGCGCACAGACACTGCTCCTTATTCTCTGAATCTTTTGATGATATTTTGTCCTGCAGATGGTGGAATCATCGAAGCCTTTGCAGTTTTACATTGAGGAAGATTTTTCTGAAATTGTTCCACAATATTTAGACACACACAGTTTTTGGTAGATTGGTGAACCTCCGCCTCTCTGAAATGCTCCTTTCATACCTAGGCATGTTACTAACCTGTTGGCAGTTAACTTAATTAGTAGTTAAACGCTCCTCCCTTTGGATTTGATTTTCACCAATAGAGGCTATCCGACTACTGCAAAATGGTGCTATTTTTATCTGCTAGGTGGCCATGAAATGTTGCACTTGGGGCTTTTGTGGACACGATCACTTCCAGTAAAGAAAGCAACAAGCCAAAACAAGCGATGCGGATAATTCATTTTAAGAAATTTCCACCTACAAACATGGTGTACTTCTGGGAAGATGTGGAGTGTCAATAACATAGATTCAAAGCAAAGATGTTACGCATCTATCCCCTCATGGCTGACGTGATGTGGATTAAGTGGCTGAAAGATCTCCTCTGCATGAGTGGAAGGACAAAATGGCGAAGGATGTTGACGAGCTGAACCCCACGAGAAATTACAAGATGTGTTCTCTTCATTTCAGCAAGAAAAATGTCACGCTTTTTGAGGTTAGGACCCAAATGCAGGAGTTCGGGAGGCAGGAGTGTCCAACAAAAGTTCTTTATTTCAAAACACAAACTTAACTGAGGGATACATAAGTTAAGGGACAGCAGGAATACAGGGAACAATTAAAAGCCAGGATCATGGGACGATAGACAGACAAAAACCAACAGACAAACCGGCAAAGCAAGAAGGGAAAGACGAGACTTGAATAAACCCAAGAGCAAACTAGACGCAGGTACAAAGGCTGAGGGAGATGAACAAGGGGACATAAAACAGAACTCAACAAGGGAAAGACAGACTTTCAACTTTTTCAGACCCTTTTCAACTTTGCCTGGAATAACCGGAGGAAGCCACTATTCAGTTCAATTTCAATTTCAGATATCTCAGATTAGAATCGCCAATCACCAGGGTCGGTTTCTCAACAGGTGTGCCACTGAGTGGGGAAAAACGGTTAGACACACAAGGCGAGTGGTGGTGATCCACAGGCAGGCAGGAAGTGATGCAATAAGTTACCACCAATCACCAGAGTCGGGGATGCACGAGTGCAGGGAACACCGGAAAGGTTTATATCTGCAAAGCCCCGGATGAGTGTGACTGCTGGTCCCGTACATGTCATGATCTCCGGTACTCGGGTAACCTGTTATTTTTCCAGACTTTTACTGCCTCTGTTGCAACTTTTTGAGATGGTGCTAGTAGCTAATGATACCATTACAGGCGTGAGTTGGATTTGATTGACTTTTTATTTTGTGAGAAAAGTCAACACCTTTTTTAATGGGAGGCTGCTGAAGCCAGTGTTCACTGGAAATCAGTTACATTTATCCTTACTGGCTTCACTTCTAAGTGTTTTTTTTTTCTTTTTTTTTTTTTTTTGTACAGCTCACAGCTAAAAAAAAAAAGGGACTGGAAAATATGCTGTACAAATTACACATGCAGACAAATGACTGGATGTATGTATAAAATGTAGTTTTCCATTCCCTGCAGGGAAGTGGTTTGTCAGCACAGGAAAAGACAATCTGCTCAACGCGTGGAGGACCCCGTATGGAGCCAGCATATTCCAGGTCAGTGTGGAAAATCGTTCACCAAGAACATAAAAATGCAGTAGCGGCAGCTGAGAGGCCAAATGCAGCTCAGGGTTAGTTATATTGCTAGGTGGTTATTTGAAATATCCTCAAGAAAGATGTTAAAGAGCTTTTCTGCTTGCGCGATTGAAACTTTTGTGGGAAGATAGTCCATTAAAAGGTTAAATGTTCATGTACTGAGGCGTAGGTGCCACATAAAGCAAATCAGCAATCTTTCAAAGTAAAAGCACACTCGACTCTCGGTCTGTGACATTAATATAAAACACTGGATTAGTTTTTAATAAAGTGTTATTGAATTGAAAATTGAATTAAATTGAATTACAGGAAGACATTTGGACAGAAGCTTTTATTAGAGTCTTAAAACGCAGAGTTGTAGAGAGGAAAAATAATATTGAATATTCTCTTATTTCAGACTCCGTCATATGCATTAATTTAATTTGTCTTAATTTTCTTTTTTCCTTTTTTTTTTTGTACATTTACTCATGTTTTATCCCCCTCACAGTCAAAAGAGACGTCCTCAGTGCTGAGCTGCGACATCTCCATCGATGATAAGTACATCGTGACGGGTTCAGGAGACAAAAAGGCGACAGTCTACGAGGTCATCTACTAGGAAAGCTGAACTGTGAGGTCATCCTCGCCTCGGGCCCGAAGTCCCCATTTTCTGTACACACTTTTTAATGTGTTGAATGGGACAAACCAAACACTTTCTGGACCATAATCTTTTGACTACTTGCCTGGCTGTGGATCAAGATGAACTAAGTGGAACTAAGCACAGAGATTTCTTTTTTTCTTTCTTTTTTTTGTACTTAAGTGGATTTTTGTTGTTTTTTGAGGATGAGTGAATGTCCATGTGCACTGAGGCTGGAGTGGCCAGATAACATTCCTTTATGTACTATTTGACACAGACCTCTTGTATATTTTTTTCTCAACATGTAGACGAGCAACTGTGATCCAAGTGTTATTGTTAACATATACAATATTTACCTATGTGCTTTGTATATATCAGGAGGCTTTAAAATGTAGGTAAACTAAGTGGCTCATCTTGTACAACTTCAGATCTTTCTTTTAGAGAACCATCTGTGATCAATAAATAACAATGAGGCTGTTAATATTATAATTTGACACTAATATTCCAATAAGAGCTGAGAAAAACTAGCGTTAGCGTCCAATTTGTTCTCGCAACTCTTTTGCCATTTTTGTTGTTACCCTTTCTGAGTCTGCTGCTGACCTGTCTTCACATCTCTGCATCCTTTTTTTTTCGTTAATTGCATCTCAGCATCTCACAGAGATGTGGCATCAGTTCATGAGACAGACACATTGCTTCAAGGGATACACCAGACAGTAGTAGCAATTATGCACATGTAAATGCATGCGTTTGCTTTTTGTTTCGGCTAAATTGAAGAATAATGCAAATGCAGTGTATTGATATTTACTTCGTTCATTCTGTTCTGCGCTCATGTGCAGTTTTTTTTTATCTTTGTTTTTTTTTTTAAAGCATTACATGTGTGAAAAACATCAAAAATCGTTTTAATCATGATTGCATGTTGAGTGGTGCTTTATGTGGAAGGTCCCATCCTATCAAGGAAGAGTTTATACATATCTCAGAGCTCCTCCAGCAAATGGAAGCTACATGATAAAAAAAATATCACTGGGGTCGATAAATAGTTTGGAATAATACGCTGCAGACGCACAATATTTGCCTCACTTTTTTTGCAGAGAGAAAAATGACTCAGCTACTCAGTATAAAAAGTGGCTGCAGAGATTATTCGGTCCCAAAAAAAAAAAACCAAAAGACATCTGCAGCACATGCACGTTTAATAATTTTTAGCTTTAGTATTTGTGCAGATGTCATGTTAGAAACCTGCAGATATTTTCGGACAAATGAGGCGAGCAGCTTGCGTCTGTTCCAGTGCTGGCAACGGCGCCATAATTCATGCAGTTTGCATTTTCATTGAATCTGTTTATTTGAATGCAGCTTGTGCTCATTACCTCCAACGTTTACTGTATATCCTTACTCTTGTACAGTAATTCAGCTTCTGTGGGAGGTGTGAAATAGCCCTGTCCGTGTGCAAATGTGCATGTTGTGTGCATGTTTCAGAGTTGTTGGCGCTGATCCTATAAACCAACAAGACTCCCCTTAGAGTCCTCACCACTGACTCACCTTTGAACTTGATAATGCCCCTCAGTTTGGACTCCTGTGGACCCTTTGTGGCCTCGTCCTAACAGATTTCAGCAAAGCTGGTTTATTGGTATTTGGAGGTCAACCTCCCTCCGCTTCTAGACTGGATTTTCTGTTAAGCCTTTTGGGCTTTTATCTGAAAACAAGTGGTCAGACACAGGGCCATGATTTATCTCGGATTTATTTTTTTAACACAGTGCCTTTATGCTGCTACGCTTCAGGCATTTTGTCTTGCCGCTTGTTCAATACCACACGGCGTGGAAATGTGACTTTTCTGACAGTGAGGTTTTTGAAAATGAAACCTACTGCTAACGA
Source organism: Hirundichthys speculiger (assembly GCA_018398805.1). Taxonomy (NCBI): domain Eukaryota; kingdom Metazoa; phylum Chordata; class Actinopteri; order Beloniformes; family Exocoetidae; genus Hirundichthys; species Hirundichthys speculiger. Next base: position 273,555 of record JAGFBZ010000006.1, read on the forward strand.
ATGTGCATCTTACAGTAATTAAGGATGGATTTAATTAAAATGATTAGTTATCAGCAGTAGTTATCAGTGAGATCATCTACTTCGGTTTCTGTCAGTCCTGCCCTCTGAAATAAGCAGGACCAAACTCCTCTTTACTTTGACTGCTTTAGCGAACACATGCATGTGAAATACCACGTGATGATCAAATTAGAAATGTTCAAACTGACCCTTGAACAGGTACTTGCATCATAACAAGCACATTTTAGCTTTAACTTCTAGTTCTCTGCCTATTGAGAACAAAAAGATCTTCTCAGATGGCATATTAAGAAAGTAAAAAGCTACTACCAAACAGTATTTTGCAGAGACAGTGTTGTGTCTGCATGAACACATTATCATGTTACGTAGCGCTGTCCTGTAATGGATGATGTCAGCTTTCATGTGTCACAGGTAGATGTGAAGCACACTCCAACCCATTTCATCTCATTGCTTCCTTTTTGTCTCCTTTTACAACACGCTCCCACGGTAGTGATGATGAGAGCATAACATCTGCAAATGTGACCACAGTTTCTGTTTGACTGCGTACATTTCCCTGACTTTTTTTTCTTTCTAAGGTCTACATATGAATCTAAAAAGTCAAAGAAAAAATGTTTTTTTGAGAGTCTGGGAAACTCATGCACGCGTTAACTCATCTCTAAGTTTCCCAGATTGCCGTTAAGCTCTGCAGAAAATCAATATACATCAAATCTGTTTTTCAAGTTTCTATACAGAATTGCACTGGAAGGATTAGTTTCTTTTCCATTTAAAGGAGAGGAATATTTCTCAATATAACTGTCGACTTGGATGCCAAATGACGTTTTCCGTGTTTTCTTCGCACCATTAGAAACAGTCTAAGAGGATTTGTGCAAAGGAGACCACACAAAAGATAATTTATTGTAATAAAAGATATGTGAATTTTTTTCTTTGTCAGTCTAAATGATGGGTATTGGTGCTTTGTTTTTTCACTGTGTTTGCCTTATCTCAGCATCCCCCTCCCCCCCCCCCTCTCCCCATGCCACTGGTTGCTTCAGTCAGACATGATTTCCAGTTTAAACGATAATTTATTCACTTCTCTGCTGTTCTTTCTTCTCTCTGAAGAGTCACAACCTGGTGACCCCCTCTTGACCTGTGTATCACATTTATGTAAAGAGTCAAACCTGGCTGTTTGTTGTCTTCTTTGATTGTTCCAAGTTACATGGCCTCATACAATAATGGCGTAGAGGGCACCCAGCTTGACTGAGCTCCCAGAGGTGTTACAACTTGACTGTAAACATGTAATTATTTGAGCTTACAGCAGAAAGAAACTTCCTGTTGCCAGTTGAGCTTTTTCATTCAGTGCAAAATGCCTTTGCTCTCTTTTTTCTAGTCTGTGGTTGATTTTATTAAATTATTGTGTGGAGTATTTTGTATGAGCCTCATTTAAAGTTCCAAGTGATCATTTGTAAAAAAAAAAAAAAAAAAAAAGGCATCTTCTCCTTTTAATAAAATGAATTATAATGAAAATGTCCAAATGAACCAAATAGTCTGTAGGTCCGTTACAAACACATCAGAGAAAGTTGTTCCATGTCTGAATTTTAAAACGCTGCTTTGTATTATTGTTGGTCAGAGCGCTTGTTTGTTCATCTTCATCTGATGAGCCTCTTTGAGAGTAGAGTTGGATGCAATTGCCTTGTCTTGACTAAGGATTTTCTGTCTTGAAAAAATGTATTTGATGATTAACAGAAAGCTATAAAAGTGAAGGAGGAAGCCTTTTTTCCCCCATTTCCACAAGACTTGACACTACATCAAGTAAGATCTACTACTAAAGTCCTTTTAGAGACAAAGCTTTGCTGAAACATCTTTATATATTTCCACAGCAGTTCACATTCACATGTGCTTCAGATGTGTAGCTGTCCTACACAGCCGAGCTAATTGAAGTGATGACGTTGAAGAGCTCTGATTGGATTCTTTTTTTCCCCGGGGTATTTATCATATTTTAAGGAAAAGAGAACGGTGGTTATCAGCTTGGCAGGTGAGGAGGGGAGACAACAACACGATCTTTCAGTTCATCTGGGTCGAGTGCTTCACTGTCACCTCTGCTGTCTGATATTTGTGCAAGAAGAGAAGCTTTAAATGCAGCACGACCCAAAAATACTGTAGCAGCAAGCTTTTTTTCTGATTCACGTGGTTCTAGCATGGGGATGAAAATACGTAGGTATTGGACCTGCTGATAATAAGGAATATCATGGAGCAGGAAAACATGTACATTGATGTTATTTACTGTGCATTTCCATTATTGAAGTGACAATACGCAGTTCAGACTTGTCCATTTTATATATCTTATTATATACTAGCGTACGCCAATGATTAAGTTAATGGAAAGGAATCCATGTCTTGTTGAAATATTGCATTTTTGGTTTTCTGTGGGAAGACAAACAAACATAGACACAAATGGCTATGAAATCTATGGAGAACTCTGGAAGGTTGTGCATCAGTCACCAAATATGTTGTAGAGTGATATTTATCAACCAGGAGCTGATGTCTGCTGACTGTAGAGAAGCTCTGTTCAAAACAAACACCGTCTCTCTGCAGAATGTAAACTAGTTGACACTGTTGTTTTTAATAATTTTACAAAAAGTTCTCAAAAATTGTAAAATCATTTCAGTATATGAGTTCCAAAATCGTTGGATGCCTCCATCCGTCTTTTGAAATTATAACCTGGCCCATGATCACAGGAATCACTATGGCACAGATTTTGCACAACTGTAACATGTTCAGAAATGCTTATATGGAGATAGGAAGGATGGGAGGTGGTGTTACATGCATCATTTTCACAGGATAGTTGTGAGCAGTATCCATCCATCCATCCATCAACTTTTGTTTATCTGGATTCAGGTCATGGGGACAGCAGCCTAAGCAGAGAGCCCCAGACATCCCACTCCCCACCCACCTCCTCCAGCCCCTGTGGATGATGCCAAGTCGTTCCATGGCCAGCTGTGAGTAATATGTGATCTCTCCAGCATGCCCCGGGGTCTCCCAGTTGGACATGCCCGAAACTCCTCCCCAGAGACGCATCCTGGAGCGATCCTGGTGTTCTGGAGGTAAACATGGTTGATCAAAATAAAAGAGAAATATCTTTTCTGCTTAAACCCATCAGTTTCTAACAGTAAAATCTCAGGTTAAAGGGGATTCAAAGTCAGCTTTGTTGCATCAAAATACACAAATTACCTCCTCATAAGTGCTTTCTGGTTGTTAAAAAGAGGCAAGCATTTGTTTCTTTGACAGTTCCTTGAAGGCATGTTATGATTTTCACAGATAAATGTAGGTGTGGAGAGATGTTGAGCCTGAAACTGTGACCACTTAACAATTTTTGATCCTTTATTGTGGAAGTTTGTTGTGGGCCCAAGCAGCTATCACATGTTCTCCCCGTACAACCAGCATTATTTTAAATAACCTGTTCATTATGTTTCAGCACTATTCTGATCAGGCTTGATTTGTGATGGCCTACCAATATTACAATATATATGACAACAAATAATTGGTGCTCTCTTTCACATATAGGCTGGTAATTAAAAAAAAAAAAAAAAAAGAAGAAGGAAAAAAATAGCTTTGATTTTGATGCATCGTGTGCAGCAGGCATATTCTACACCAATATTAAGTGGGCTACGAGAAACAAGGGTTTCCAATGTTTCAGAGTGGCATTTTAGTAGAAGCTGGCTGGTCAGCGCTGGTCTCACCACCTCCCATTGTGAGTGTGCTGTGTTCATGCAGAGCACAGCGCTGGACTGTTAAAGTGGATTAAGTGATCGAAGTGAGGGCTGTGGAGGAGGACGCTCTGCCATTACAGTGAATGATACTCCTGCTACAGTTCTCCAATTAGTACTTCACGCAGCCTAAAGTGGGAGAGAAGGAGGAAAGGTGGGGATGCAATGTGGGAATGAGCCACCCTACTTCAACGCTTTGTATTAAGAGCCCTTGGTGGATGCAAATCATCCACTTTCCTGAGGAGCACATGAGTTGGATTAAACAAACAGAACACACAACTGCACAGCGAAAGCTGCGACAGTTGCATATTTTTAAATTAACTATTAAAGTTTAAATGTTCACTAAAAAACTACAAAGTTTTTTTTGTTTTGTTTTTAACCCTCCATGATTTGGTACTAACCTCACAGTGCCACTTTAAGCATTACAGTTCTGTTACATTCAGAGGGATGCCAGAACCATTAAATTTGCTGTTTTTTCTTTCTTAATTTGTTTTCTGTTTAGCAAAACTGACAGTTGGATATAAAGAACAGCTCTGTAAAGGGTTTATGGAAAGGCAGGATGGTAAAATATGGTATAGTAAAATAATGTAAATTGCTGATATCCATATTCATGTTTATCATTTACATAGTTATAGTACTGTGGTTTAAACACGAGATTTGAAGCAGGTTGCCTATGATAAATGTGACATTAAAATATCCTTTTACCTCAACAAAAGGCAGAATTTTTGATGGACCCAACTGAAATAGGTGCATTGGAGGATTTTCTATTTTTATTTTTTATTTTTTTTGGACTCATAAGCTATACATGAAATGGAAGAAGGCAATAACTCACTGTGGGATTTAATAGCTTGGCACAAAAACACATCACAGTGAATTCTGTGCACCTTTTCACGTTAATAAATTATTTTAGATTAAAAAAAATATTCACAAATACGTCGTAACGCACTAGTTGCTGGTTTGATGAAAGAAATCAATGTGATGATGGATTTCTTGCTTTTTGAAGGGACAAGTTGTGCCACGTATTCAGTGTACTATAGCATATTTTAATGAGATTACAGCATGTCTGTAAGGCTTATAGGATTCTCTTTTATGGCCGTGCATGTTGCTTTTGACAAAAATCTGTCCTTGTCGTGTCTGACTCACCAATTTTCCTCTTCTCCCATTTTTCACCTTGCCAGTACCATCACATCTTTGAATGAGATTAGATGAGGGTACATAGGAGGGAGCACATCCTTCAGCTTATCTGGTGAAGTAAATTTGACAGTGATCCTGTAATGAGATGAAAGATTTGTAAGAAGCTTTATACTTTTGCACAATTCAAAGGGACATTTCTCGCAACAGCTGATGCTGCTCACAATTTCCTGGCCTGTTACAGGCAGAACTGATGATTAATTCATGTCTCCTCCGTCTTAACGAGGTTGGTCCTGTTAGTGGGCGGGAGGACAGGCGGGGGGGTGTACTCTGCAGCGCTTTGATATCCTACATTCAAGGCAGTGTCACGCATTAATGACTTCTTTGAGCTGTGAAACGAGCATCATTTTCTCTTTCCAAAAAGGGAAGGATGGGAGATTTCGGCTCCGTAAGTATAAAGACAGGGGAGGAATCAGTCTCTGTATGTGTGTGTGTGTGTGTGTGTGTAATGTGTAAGCGAATGAGTGACACTTGAGCCCTGCAAGCTGCACCTGAGGGAACTGGTGGAAACGGCAGCCTTCATCACACTCAGTTCAACACAAACCAACAATTCATTTTTTGTTGAAACAGATGTAATTGGATCCAATTAGCTGCAAAACTACAACAGAGCTTGATTGCGTTCTGATTTTTTTTTTCTTTCTTAACTGGATTATCTCAAATTCCTCTTAAAGGACATGCAGTCAGTGTACACCCACGTGTTTTTTTTTTTCACTCCTCTGAGCATCATGTGGGGGAGCACAAATTGTTCTTGGCCTTTTTCACTGCAGACATTTTGACGAGTCTTGGCAGGAAAAGCTCAGATAAAACAGATCACAGGTTTCCACTGCGTGACATTTAGACTGATCTATTGGCAAATTGAATATAATATTTATAGCCATGCTTTTAATTAGTTTAGGTTTGGGGGAAAATAGATATTATTGTATTATGATAACATTAATGTAGGACTTTCATATTGCGAAGAACCTTCCCGGCTGCTCCACCATCTTCCATGGATGTGTTGCAACAGGAGCCCGGGGCGGACAAACCTAATACCGGTCATTCATCATTTGCTTGGAATAGGAGGTGGGACTATTAGGTTGTTTGGAGCATGCATTTCAAACAGCCAGATTTTGTTATATCAGATAAACTGGGATGTAGTGTTGACCTCTGATCCCAGTAAGCAGCTCCCAGCCAGCAACCACAACAGAAGGATCCTGAAAGTGACATATTCTTTATCTTTGCTGTACACACGTCTCTTGTTATGTGAAAACACATTTGAGTGTTAAACCAAATGTTCACTTTCTCTGATTTCTAAATAGTTTGGTGACATAACTGTTGGATGGATTTTTGTTTGTCTCAGCTTCATCTGTAATAACTCTGGTGATCCCTGAGAGTCTCCTCCTGAGCCACCATCAGGCCAGAATTGGATCATCTATGACTCAATCTCTTTTTAATTTAATAAAAACAAACAAAGATAAACTCTGTTCATTTCATGATTACCCATGTGCCCATGTGCACTATTCACATACTTTCCAGCGTTCCAGCACTCACCACCCAGTTGACAAAATATTTCAGATAGTCTTTTTTTTTTTTTTTTAAAGAGGCTTTTCATGCTGTTACATCTATTCAGTCACTTTACGGCCGCAGCAGTGGAGAGTTCAAAGGTCAAAGAAAAGCAGAGAGAGCTGGATGAGTGAGAGGGCTGAAGTTTGCTCACAGAGTGGAGGATTGTATATTCGCTAAGAAAACAGGAGCAGTCATTTGAGTGGAGGTCATGGACATTTCTTTGCATGGCGATAGAATAGGTGGGAGCATTGGAGGAGAGAGGCCTCTTAAAACCAAATGAACTAAAAGCTCTTGGTTTGAATGCTCTTCAGCTCACACGCTGCCAAAGGTACTCTAGCTCGAATAAAGTATTCAAGTCAGAAGGGATGCTTTTTTGAAGCTTTTAGGCTAACTCTGATACCCACTTAAAAGCAACTTTAGTTCCCATTTTTGAGCAAGCCAAGACCTCTTATGCTTGGATTTAGTTATTGGAGCATGCTGTGAAACAGAATTTTCTGTGTATGTGAAATCAAATATATTAGACATCAGTACCTTTAACACTACTGTGAGGCCAAAAAAAGGAACAGATGTAGCATGATTCCTGGGAAAAAACATACCAAAATGCACAACAAACCGCACGTGATGCTCCAGTGCAGTTGAAATATATCAGAGACAATTCTTTCTTCTTTAAATGCATGTAATCTACAGTCAAAATTTCACTTACCACTTGACCTCTTTATTCTAAACCAAACCCAAATGTGTAAAAAAGAGAGTAAAGAAAAAAAAACTCACTAAGAAATACATCCTTTATGAAACAGTAATATTGTACGTTATTACACTGTACCGCACTGCACAATAATATGTATTAAAATCTGTATTCAGCTCCCCAATGGCAGATGGATAAAAGCTGTAAAGCAGTCTGGAAATGTGAGTTCTCAGGGCTCTGTAGCACCTTGCAGAGGACAGCTGTAAAGAGATGGTGGCCTGGATGGGGCGAGTCTTTGAATATGTTGATGCCACGCTGCCAAGATCAGGACCTGTGGATGCCATGAAGAGAGGAGAGGTGTGTGCTTGTAATGTCCCGAGTTGTGTTCATGACGCTCTGCAATGCTTTACTTTTTTTTGGCTTTAGTGCAGCTTGCAAACCATGCCAGGATGCCGTAGGAGAATATGCTTTCCACAGAGAATCTGTAGGACAGCAGTAGGTGGTTGCAGAGACTGGCTTTCCTCTGTGTCCTCCAAAAACAGAGCCACTGCTGTGCCTTCTTTACCAGAGCAGTGGTGTTTTTGGACCATGAAAGATCCTGGGAGATGTGTGTCCTGAGGAATTTGAAGTTGGTAACCTTCTCAACCTCATTTTCTTTGATGTAAAGGGGAGTGTCCTCCACCCTCCGCCTCCTAAAGTTCCACCACCAGTTCTTTTTGAGATGAGAAACAGATTTACACCCCTGCTACATGATTATTGCACCACAATATCCATTATAGTAGCTCAAAGGCTACATGGTGTCACTTTTGAAACGCAATGGTTTGGGGATAAATTCTACACAATATTTTTGTGAAATAAAATTTATTTTTTCCTTTACTTTGATTCCATCTGAAAAAATGCATTCTCAATATGAGAATCTTTTGAGTTTTTGAAAAGAAAAAAATTAATAAACAAAACCTCAATAGCTAAAAACTGTATTTGTAATTCCTTCAATTTCAACTTGGATGAATTTTGTAAACAAGACTAAAGAAAGGAAGATGCCATTTGTTCTTCTACCTTTGAACAGCAGGTGACGCCATGGAGCTGTTCCTCTTTAACAATAACCACAGAAGAAGACCGCCACTAGGCTACATAGCTATCAAGCACTTGCACATTTGTTTTTTTCGTTTATGCTGCATCAAAATGCTCCTACAGTCCGTCAGACCATGGTTGCTCCGATGCAGGAGTCTTCCGGTGGCTTGCACAAGACTTTACCACGCTGACAGTGTTGCTCGACTGGGCTCTCAGCCTGATAAACAGTCCCCTGAATACCAGGTAGGTTAGCGTGTTGCTAAAGTCTTCTCCTTTCTGTAACGTCAAAAGTCCGACCGCTGGTGAAGTCAGGTTCAACCAGGTGAGAAGTTCACATGATAGACGTCCAAAGAAAGCCTAATAATATCCTGTCATGTTCATAAGCATGAAGGAAACAGTTAGTAATTTAGCAAATAAGACACGAAGAAACCAACGTTAGAGGTCAACACTTCCAAAAGCTACAGTTTTAGCATCATTACCAGGCTTGTTATTTCTGAGACGCCAGAGAGGCTGTGATCATATTTGAAATCAATACTGCAACGTAAAAGAAGGTTGTTCACATAAAAAAATAAATAAAAAAGAGGCACTTAATGGACAGGTCACAATATAAACCAAGTGACTTTCAAGTGTTCCACTACAAAATGAGAAGCACTGTTTATCACTCTAAAATATTATTTTTTGTGCAGCTTAGATGTTCTCCTTTTATAAATAATATTTTTGCCGTGTCAAAATATATGGTAGGTATGTGCAACTTTGTAGGTGGCGTCCTCAAATCAGTACTGAATCTAACTTGTGTAACACCAAAATAAGCCACTAGATGGCACTGCAGGCACGTTGTCTTGACAGCGTTGTAGAGAATATATGCTGTATCTATATGATCATACTTGTTGGGTAACTGTGTCCTTTTTTGCTCTTGCGACATTGCTCATGTTTATACATCTCACTGTATAAGTGCAGCTTTATAAGACTGTTTGAAATGTTAGTAAACATTCCTGCTGCAAATTCTGTTAACCTTATTTTTTTTCCTCTTCCCCAGTTACTAACCTTTTGCATGTCTGTCACTGACAGCTCACACTGTTGTGTTGCTGAGTTAACTTCATCAAAATATTATTGTTTCCATTAAGCTATGGCTACGTTCTCATCTGTAGTAATCATTCAGACAGACAGGACAGTATGAATGTACTCTTAAATGTATATATATCTTTTTTTTATTTTCAGGAAAATTATGAACGAATGAGAGTTCTTGTTGATGAACTGAGGAGCCGAACAGAGAAGATTAAACTGGGTAAGTTAGAGCACCAGAGACATGATGTCACTGCAGATAAAGCCATCGCAGGGTGTTTTAATTCCAGTTGTGTAAATTTATGTCTTAGCTCTTACAATCTGGGCGCATTTTTGCTTCGGTTCTGTTAAAACTACTCATGATTCACTTGTTGATGATTTGTGCTGGAAATCCCTCATTCAGGTGAATGGATAAAGGAAGCTGAAAATATTGTGTCACTTTACATGCAGATATTACTCATTTAACTTTGAGAAGAAACTGTGTGTGAGAAGTATTTGTTATTATTTAGAGCTGGTTTGTTGCAGGTTGGGTGGCTTTAATCCATGTTTGTCTGTTATAAACCAAGATTTTAATATCAAAAGTGTCACTAAATTCTTGTCTATTTCTTTCTTCTCTCTATTAACCTAGGTGGGGGAGAAAAAGCAAGAAGACTTCATACTTCTCGTGGCAAACTCTTGCCTCGAGAGCGTATAGACAGACTCCTGGATCCAGGGTATTTCATCTTCTCCATTCCTTCATCATCAGATGCTTAATGTCCTGACACAAAACATTTATTTTGAGTATATGAAAAGGAGGATGTATATTTCTTCTGCACTTTTAAGATGAAATGTATGCAAGATTTTTTTTGTCCTTTCGATTTTCTTGCAGGACTCCTTTTTTGGAATTTTCACAGTTTGCAGCATATGAGCTGTACGGAAAAGAGGAAGTACCCGCCGGCGGCATCATAGCTGGGATTGGGCGGGTTTCTGGGTAAGTGCTAGGGACAGTTAAGACATTTACCAGGTTGTTTGACTTATTATAATTAGTGAAAGAGATTATAATGGTTTAATGATAGTTGGTTAAAGTTGATAGATTAGATACATTTATACCAGTCTCAGGTTCAAGACAGTTACCCTGTGTGATCTCCAAGTGAATCCTCCTTGTTTATCTTATTCTTGTTCCCTCTTCTTTTAAGGGTGGAATGTGTTGTTGTTGCAAATGATGCGACTGTCAAAGGTGGGACCTACTACCCCATCACAGTGAAGAAGCATCTTCGTGCACAAGAAATAGCTCAGCAGAACCACTTACCATGCATTTACCTGGGTGAGCATTTCTGTGTTTTTAAGAGGTTAGTCATAAAAACAAATATGTATCTACAGACGGATATAAAAGAAAAAAAACGACTGTTTTCATCAGAACACTGTAATATAAACAGATTGAAAAAAAAATACTTTATTGGTCTCCGAGAGGAAATTAAATGAAACTGGCGCACTACTAAAATAGTATTTTTACTAACTTTGTCAGCCATGTCTCCTTTCCCGTGGCGTTGGACAGAAGAGAAGGCTGTAGTTGCTGGCTTTAATTTATGCGAGGAAGCGTTTTTCTCATATCCAGCCAGATGCCAGATGTCGATAACAACCAATGAGTTTTTTTTAAATATGCTGATGGTCTGCTCTGCTTCAGTGGACTCTGGAGGAGCCAATCTACCCAGACAGGCTGATGTCTTTCCAGACAGAGATCACTTTGGACGCATTTTCTTCAACCAGGCCAGACTGTCATCAGAAGGAATTTCACAGGTGATGCTTCTGTTTATTTGAAAACACGACATGCTGATTTCATAAACTACTGAGCTGTGACCCATGTTGTGCACTTGTACACTTATAGATGCTATTTTGAGTGCATAAATGCATTTATTTAGACAAATATGCCTTCACAAAGTACAATGTAAGTACGTGAACGCTGCACAGAAAACAGAAAATTGAGTGAGGAACGCTGTGCACTTTGCATCTTCAGTCGTCATCGTCTTGTTGAGGTACTGGAAGTGGTGAGACACTCGTTTGTGCATTTTTCGTTAAAAAGAAGAGATAAAACCTGCAACAAAGTAAATTTCGTTAATTTTGTTTGGAATTTACTGTCACTGAAAAGTCTGACTTTGGTATCCTGGTGGTTATTCGGGTACAGCGGTGGAAGAAGACAGTTTGTCCTCAACTTCTGGTCAGAGCACGACGGCGCTCAAACATTGGGACATTCATGCAGTGAGCATGTTACTACATGCTGTACTGTATTAGAGTTTACTCACAAAGTTTGCCGTTTGGAACACGGCCCTGGTTTCTCTTTGGTCACAGTTAAAGGGTACCACACTTCTTCATATTCGAAAGTGCTTTCTGAAATTTGATAACTGAGGGCAGAGATTAGAAATTTGAATACAGCACACTGTTCATCTTTTATTGCCTGAAGGTAACTGAAATCCATCGTCCTCTCCACTTTTGAAGGAAAGGCCTGTTTGTTACTCAAAGCGAGGCCATTTGGTTTTGTCTAATAACTGCAGTTGTGCAGTTTTTGCACACGTCTTGTTTTCTTTGCAGATAAAGAGCCGAGTATATTCTTCAGCAAACTGTTCATGAATTCATGCAAACATTGTCTCCCCAGCTAATTGAAAGAGCACATTAATTAACGGCCTTTTAGTTTGTGGTATCTCTTATTTTTCAAAGCCCTTATTTTGTCCTTCTTGCAAAAGTTATTCTATAAATCTACCTCAAGGTTTTTGTATTAAATGCAAAACTCCAGGTATGTGAAAAACTGTCTCCTCGTATGAAAACTTTGTTCAATTCTGCACCAACAGACGCAAATTACAGTCTAAATTTACTCTAGATCAGTCAGGGATGCCGCATCGTTCACACATTTCCAAACTCTGGTTTCATTGATATTACTATGTAAGAAATAGGAGAAGGAACATCAGTTTAGAATTGTTGAGAGCAATTAATTAAAGTTCTCTTCCTTCCAAAAATGTTTCTTAACTCTGCTATAAAGCTGTGAACGCTGAAGACATTTTTAAATTTATGTCTAGAGAGATGAGTTCTTCTCAGAGTTCAAAGATTTGTTTTGCTGTTGCAGATAAGGCTCTAACTACTTTGACTTTCATTTTGCAGTGTCATTTCTTCAGAGATGCGAAAGTGGGAAAAAGCAGAAAGTTTTTCTCTGAACTCTCCAAAATAATGGGCCGAGTCCTTTCCCAGTGATAGTTTTAAACTTGTCGTGCATGTACACTGACAGTTTTATTGAGTACTAACTTTAAACTTTAAAAATTAATGATACAGATCAAGTTTTTTAGTGATTGTTCCGTTGTATACGACATCTTAATTTCTAGGTCATTAAAGTTTTATAAATGCAGTTGTTCTCCATTCAAACTATATTCATAGCAGATTATTTGACATGTCTAAACAAGGTTGCACCTTGATTCTTTTGTGTACATTGTGTGACGATATTTAAGTTGTCTTTTTAATTTTTTTCTTCAATATAGATTGCTGTAGTGATGGGCTCGTGCACTGCTGGAGGAGCGTATGTACCGGCCATGGCTGATGAAAGCATTATTGTGCGGAAGCAAGGAACCATTTTTCTCGGAGGACCTCCACTGGTTTGCTGATTTTAAATTTCTTTCATGACATAATAGTGGTCAGATGAATCATGATTAATGTAACATAGTCAAAGTGTATAAGTTTAGGGTTCATGAACAAGACTTAATCTTTGAACTTGATGGCATATTACATCCTTTTTCCAGCTGGGCTTGTGTGAAATAAGTAGGCGTGGAGGTTAAGTTGCTTTTACAACAATGTTTAAGATTCGTTGGGTCTCTTGTTAAGTCACATTCTCCTTTTCTCTTTCTTCATTACTTTATTGAGCCATGATTTCCACTTGGTTTGGAAAAAGAAATATCTTTCTACATATCCATGTACATATTTCCCCGCGAAAATCAAAATCCGCAAACTGAAGCCGGAGCCCCCGAGCTTAAATAATGTGTTCAAAATATGTTTAAAAACTGCAAAAAAAGTAGCGAGGCACTGCAGCGAAACAAGACAAAGGCTCAACTGTGGTCTTTCTGTTACCTTTGCAGCCTCTGGTCTCTGAACCGTAGTAAAGAAATCGCTGGTATTGTGCTATTTTTGGCTCGTAATTAGCGGCTAACACACTAACAACAACAAAAGAAAAAGTCCGATTTTCTCTGCATGGAACGAGCACTTTATTCTGGGACTGCAGGAACTTGTAACATCACACAGGTTGTATTGATGGGCTCCTGTCGGTTAACAGAGAATGTAAATCTATACACGCTGGGCTGCTGTTGATGCGCACTCCACTTTTCATCTAACCCCGTTTTTTGTTCTGCCGTCCCACGAAACACACACACCATTACCCATAAGGCCACATCATTACCCATAAGCCTACCTTCTTAAAGGGGCCAGGCTGGCTCACAACATTTCTTCCGTGGGAGAGAACGCACACAACATCCTGTGATGTTTGGGTGATGCGTCTCGGCCAATCAGCGCACAGATTCTAGAGTGCTGGACCGTCTGCGTTTCTCGTGTTGCTTACAGGAGGCTGTGAGTCATCGTTTTATGTTGCAGCGTCTCGTCTGCTGTGGGGTGTATTTTCGTGGAATTTCTGCGATTTTTTTTTTTTTTTTTTCTTGTTTTTTTTTTTTTTTTTTTAAATTATATATTTCTGAAAAATCCGTGAATAACTAAAACCTAAACTAAAACTTAATGCGCGCATTGGCAAGGGATCACTGTATTACTAAAACCCTATATTCAAAAACAATCCACCCACACATGGTAACTGTAATCTAGCTTCATCTTGTTGATACACACGTCACAACCAGCCAAAGTTTCTGTGTTTTCACCAATAGCAGAGATGGGAGACAGTGAGAGCGAGACAATACTTCCTGAAAGTAATCAAGTATTCCCTCAAATGAAATTGAAACTGATGTTTTAACATGAAAGATCAATTTTGTTCTGCTTCAAGTAATTACCGTCTTATCTGCAATATAAATCAGGCCACAGCACACTCAGTTTCAAGAATCACTGCTCAGAGTGGAGCCACCGGCAGACCAGTCATTTTCCACAAGTCTAAAACAATATATTGTGGATTTTTAAATAGCATCAAATATTTACACAGCTGATGTTTGTAATGTGGGTCGTAAATAAAATATGTAGCGACAAAGTAAGTAATTGATGCATAAGCGATAAGATGTAAACATCTAAAATATGTGGTTCACCTAAACAGCACTGACATTTCTGTTGGGTGAAAAACTCACTTTTCTTTTTAACCCCATCTTGATGAGTTGTTAACTTGGCTTCCCCATCAGAAACCATTTTTTAATTCTCCAAACCAAGACTGCATATGCTGCTGTGTATTGTAGGTTAGAGATAGTCTCCTCTCAAGTCCTTCACACAACCCCAATAAAAAACCCAGAAACAACTGCAGGGGAGTGAAGGAAAGTACTGCAGAGATTAATGATTCCATTTAGTTGAGATCCTCCTTGTCTCCATTTTGGTAGGTCAAAGCTGCCACGGGGGAAGAAGTTTCTGCAGAGGATCTTGGTGGTGCTGATTTACACTGCAAGTATGAAAAGAGAATTTTTTTTTATGGCATTTGTTGGATATGTTGGATCGTACTTCTAAGATCCCAATTATCTGCATCTTTTATTTACAAAATGTATAAATGATTACTTCCCCACATTATCGAAATCCCTATAAACCTATGTAAGAAATAAATAACTTTGTATTTAAATTATAAGGTTTTAGATATTAGGTCATAATAATAATAAAATTCTGGTTCTCACAAGGTCTAAACTTAAGTAACTAAAACCTAAGGCAACAAACAACAGCGTGCATATTTATTCATTTGACAAAAATTTAGAAATGGGGGAGCAAAGTGTGGAAAAAACATTTATACTTATTCCTTAGGAATGAAATGGGTAAGTAGCAGCTTGATGTCATGGCATCAAAAGAAACTTGAGCTTACTGGACACAGAACACAGAATAGCCACATGGGCTCTGTCCTGCTCATATGAAATCACAACCTGTCCATCGACGGCCCACTCGCTGAAGAAAGTCAGACTGTATATGCCATTATGTCAAGAAGGAAGTGGTTTCTTTCTTTTTTTGATTTCCAAAAGTAGACATTTCATTTCACAGAAAATAGCATTAAATTGGCCAGCAAAAATGGCAAAAGCATTCGACTACAGCCACAGAATATACATCCAGTTATCACTCTAACTGGTGTGACATCGTACTTTGCTGTTACTTGCCGTATCGCTTTACTGCAGACGTTCTCGACCTCAGTCTGCATTGTTGTGCATTTGCCACATCTGCACCTTTTGACATGTGAATAAATTATAAAGTAAAAAAAAAGACAGTTTGCGAATTAAAGAAGAAACAATCCAGTCGCTCATACAGTAGGGGTTACTCTAGTACCACAGAATATGGCATGTAAGGGGATCAGATTCAGGATCCAAAACGTTCAACTCTGCAACAGACCTTGTTATTGATGCCGTCATGAATTGTACTGTTTTGATACTGATTTGTGCACATGAGGGAGGCTTGCTGATTGATTCCACACACTCAGCAGTCCAGCCATAGTCTACAGTTGATTGGGTCAGAAAAGTGACCAATAACAGTGGGAAAAGGATGGTTGGTCAAGTCAAGGAAACATTCAAAGAGGCACAGTAAAATAGAGAAAATAGTCTGTGCAATCTAGAAAACCATGTTTTATTTTGTTTTTTTGAGTCATCATCTACGTCAGATGAGTTAATTGCAGTACTTTGTCAGGACAAATATAAATGGCGTAGTATGGCACCTTTAAGAAATCACAGAGCCAGTTTAGTATGCTACGAAGAGTCCCATCATTAACCCACCTGAGCATATAAATAAATCAACAGCTCTTTCGTGTCTCATCTGTTGCTCCAGCAATAGGAGGCAAGTCATCCCCCATGTCTTCTAGCCTTATTTGCACCCTGTCGCCTTCTTATCCACAACCCATCTGAGCTACTGCTTAATACCAAAAATATCACGCAGCCTGTCTGTCTTTTGCATTGCACCAGGCAAAGGCAGTGATTTGCTGCTTGTATACAACAGAGTCAAAAAAAAGCATTTCTATGGAGCTGAAAAAGCGCCCAGAACTCATGA
This sequence comes from Hirundichthys speculiger, assembly GCA_018398805.1. Lineage (NCBI taxonomy): Eukaryota > Metazoa > Chordata > Actinopteri > Beloniformes > Exocoetidae > Hirundichthys > Hirundichthys speculiger. Next base: position 290,028 of record JAGFBZ010000006.1, read on the forward strand.
TGCCTGTGCTTTCAAGTTCCTGTCTGTCAGTCTTGTTGTATATGTTACTGAAAGATGCTACAACAGCAGGAGCTTCTAGGTTCACCAGAGCAGTGGCTGATCTGTCTTTCTGTTTGTTCTACTTTATTCCACACTGCTCCATATGCTGGGTGAACACTATGAAATGATGTATGTGGGAGTTTCCCTCATTTTAATGCTAAATTTGTGGACTCTTGTGGGATACGTGCACAGTCTAACACTGAAACAAAAGAGCTGCACCGCCACTCATGTTCATAATTGGGATGGTTGTGACTCAGGAGGTAATGCAGTCATCTGTGGTTCAGTTCACATGTTGAAGCGTCCCTGAGCAAGCTTCTGAACTCCACATTGCCTCTGATGCGTTCATTGATGTGTAATTTGTACTGATCTGTGTGTGGGTGAGTGAATGTGGCTTGTAGTTTAAAAACCGCTTTAAGTAGGCAGCAAGACTAGAAAAGTGCTATATAAGTGCGGTACGTTTACCATTTAATTTCTTGAAAGGTTATGTGCTGTCTTTTTTTTTTCACAGTGATTGATTTGTTTCTTTTCAACAGAAAATCTGGTGTGACAGACCACTATGCTTTGGACGATAACCATGCTCTTCATTTAGCAAGAAAGGCGGTGCGAAGCCTTAACTACAGGAAGAACCTCGATGTCAGTCCTGTGATGAGTATACTTAACTCTTATATTCAGTCAATGGTGTGTGCACTCTCTGCTGACACTTGGTCTTTATGTTTTTCAGGTGACAGTAGAACCCACTGAGGCCCCTCTCTATCCAGCCGATGAGCTCTATGGCATCGTTGGAGATAACTTGAAACGCAATTTTGACGTCAGAGAGGTATTGGTCCATTTACCTGTTCGATGGGTTTATGGGGTTTTAAGCTGTACTCTGCTTGTTTATGAAGTAATACGCTTTTGTAAATGATTTGAACATGTGATCTTTTTGGAAGAATTTCTACACTTCTGCATTTTACTACTTGATGATTAGTTGATGACCGTTTTTTAGCCTTCTTTAAAGTAGTAAGTACATGATACTCGGCTGTGATTGATTAAATGTTAAATGCGTTTCAAGAGGAGCAGTGCCGTAAATGATTGCTTATATCATTACAAAAGTAATTGTTTATAGAATATAGACTCAAATTTACCAGAGTTTTATTTATGAATAAGCCACGCAGATACAGCCGTTAGAAGTTCAGAGTGCACAATACTTTGCTGTCTGTTCCTTGTATCAGGCGAGTCCGTAACGGCTGGCTGGCATCAGTCACTGCGTATTTCTTTTTCTAAGCTGTGCCTCAGCCTTGATTCGTGATGTAAACTCAAGAGCAAGAATTACTGTTAACTCAAGAGGAGCCAGTGTTTTTAAGTGCAGAACAATATTAGCAGCTTACTTATGTCTCAGGATGAGCCAACCGTAAGATCTATACAAGAGGCTTTTTCCTTTTCTTTTTCCCTCCAGATGTAACGGCTTGTTCCGTACAGGTCATCTTTAAATCTGTGTTGCACAAACTGGCTGTTTTCTGTCATTGTGCATGTTTTTTGACATATAAGTCCAAACCTTTATAGCATTGCATACACATTGTATTGCAGGTTATTGCCAGAATTGTGGATGGCAGTAAATTTGATGAGTTTAAGGCTTTTTATGGAGACACGCTTGTGACAGGTATGTGGAACGCTCCTGTTTTCAACTTCAACACCACAGAGCATTATAATTGTGTTTTGCTGTGTGTTTTTTTTTTTTTTTTTTTTTTCGAATCTACCAGTGCATGTGTTTGATTTTTCAAATTTGTTTGTGTACAGGATTTTCAAGAATATTTGGCTACCCTGTTGGAATCATCGGCAACAATGGAGTCTTGTTTTCAGAGTCTGCGAAAAAGGTATTTATCCTTGATACTCAAAGATAAATTACTTGCTAAAAGAGTTTTTGGAAGAAAAAAATGAATATCCTACATTGTCAACACCCATGTAGTGCACAAATTTGAGCTCCATGATCACATTGAAGAGTAAGTTTTGTAATAGTTAAGCGCCTCTCAGAAATACAAAAGACTTACAACATCACAGTGAAACTGTTCAGATGGTATTGACATCGAATACCAAAATTTCTCTCTTGCGGCAGCTTTAGTTTTGAAAGACAATTTGTCCTGACCCTTCACAGACGAGGTGCAGTTTCTCAAATGCTTGTCCCCATCACCTTACAAGTACCCTTGATAAATGGAATAATAATAACGTAGCATTTAGAAGCCATGGACAAGAAACAATCATCATTTTCATTCTGTGTAATTCAATTAATTTGCAAGCCACTTTGCTGTGAGTAAGGCTGAACTTTCCACGAGCGTAGAGAAGATAAAGAGCTGAATTTGTGATTATAGACTAATTTGTTTTTCCAAACACGTACTGAATTAGATTATAAGCTTAACTTGCATAAAAAAAAAAAAAAAAAGGTTTTCTTTCCAAAGGACCTTGGGGGGGGGGTTAACAGAAAAAATAATCATTTTTTTTAATGTAAAATCTCCTCATAACAATGTAAGATTTAGCTATCTCATTGATGCAATTACTGTCAAAAGGGACTGACAGTGCTTCCTTCAGACTCAGATGTAGGAGAGACACGCTTAAGCAGGATATTCAAGAAAGATCAATAGAACGGCTTTGTTTAAAGATCCTTTTATGAAATGCTGTCAGTAGACGAGACAAGCCCTCATATCAGCTGTTATATCAGCTGTTACCGTTTAAAAGCTCGTGTTAAGGTGTTTGTGGCGGTGCAAAGATGAAGTAACAAAGAAAAGCTTTCTTTCATGTATTGTTAGCAAATCAATGAGGTGGATTATTTTATAACAGTTTATTGTAGTTATTTAATGCAGGGAGGCTGAAAGACGGCCAACAGAAGTAACTGCTGCCGCAAAAAATTCAATTCAAAGACAAATAAATACACTTGTATATGGAAGTGCAGTGCAAAATCCGTCGTGCCCATTCGCCTCCTTGATAGTTTGTGGCAGCTCTGTGTTGTGCGTTGCCCTTTTTTTTTTTTTTTTTTTTTAAGTTGAATGGTATTCACGTCCATCATACTCAAATCAAAATTACGCCTGTTCTGTTTTGTTTCTTCAGATCTCAAGGAAAATAAATAATTGCCATGCTGTTATTTGTTTTGATGTTACGATAGTACTTGTCTGAGTTTTGAGCTCTTGGCTGTCCTTCAGTCAAGAGAGAATGCAACATGTACTGAATGTTTGATTTTATTTTCAAGGGGACGCATTTCATTGAATTATGCTGCCAACGAAACATTCCACTTATTTTCCTTCAGAACATTACAGGTTGGTATGAATCTCTGTACATCTTTGGGCTTATTGAGTTGTTGTATTTTGTTCTGTTTTACTGTTTATTCAACTGCTCGCTCCAAAGAAACATGGAGTCGGAGGAAAAATGATAATATCACAGTTTAAAGCATAACAGAGCGGTTGGCATTCTGTAGAAATCCATCTGTTGAGTTAATGGCAGCACTCAGACTCACAGAGGCGATCCGGTTTTTATTTTCCATCTCATTTCTCCATCTTAATCTTAGGCTTCATGGTGGGAAGAGAATATGAAGCAGGAGGAATCGCTAAAGATGGAGCTAAGATGGTCACTGCTGTGGCTTGTGCCAGCGTACCCAAGATTACTGTTATCATCGGCGGCTCCTATGGTGCAGGCAATTACGGCATGTGCGGAAGAGCATACAGGTATGATGAAGTTCTTCGCTGTAGGATGGAGAGATTGTTGCCATAGTAACAATACGTGAAAACAGTTTGGTGCATCTTGTGCAGTGTGGTTGAATATGCATGAGCTGCATATTCATTATTTGCATGTAAAACCCCATTTCCAGAGCCGTTTTCTAAAATGCCTCATAAACTTTAATCTGTAATTTGTTATTGCGTTTGTTGGCATCAAATTCTAGTTTTTATTTATTTATTTTTTTTTAAGTGCAGTGAGGTTTAAGTAAAGATGGTGAAAATCATTTGCTTTGTACTATTTACAAATGATCAAATGCATTTTTGAAAACTTCCCATCTTGTAAGTGGAGCTCATGTTTTATATTGGCAGTAAAAGAGGCTGTTTGAGTTTAACCTTTTCTATGTTAAAAATTTATTTTTAAACAAAAAAAAGCTTAGCAAAAATATAGTTTTTTTTATCTGATATGACAGGATCATTTCCATAGAAATGAAACACACCTGGGATTTTTACTTGCATTGTGGCCATGGTTTCTTGACTTAAACTACCCAGATGTACAGTAATCCCTCACTTCGCCGTCTCAGTACATGGCGGAGGTTTCAAAAAAAATTCAAATGAAGCGCGCGAGGCTGAAGCAAAACACATCACATCAAGAACGAGTCTCAGGAAGCAACAAGAGCCTAAACAGGATGCTCCATGAACGAAAATCAACAGCCTATGATTGGCTGCTACGACGGGCATTACTGTGCCGTCGGTGGTCTGTACGCTGATTGGCTGACACGCGTCCCCGCATCTCCCATCTCTTGCTCTCCTGAGACAAAGGTTTAGTAGTGCCGTTTTATAGTCAAAATGGATCCAAAAGGACGCCGCCCATCGCCAAGTGCCTCTGGAGAACCGAAACGCGGTTGCAAAATGATGACAATTGCCAAAAAAGTAGAACATGTACATGTACATGTACATCCACATCGCGGTTTTCACCATTCGCGGGGGGGGGGGGGGGGTCACATTACCCCCATTACCCGTGAACCCATGGGCTGAGTTAGAACCATGGGCTGGGATAGAACCATGGGCTGGGTTCATCTGTGCTTGGACTTTACAGGAAGAATTAATGAATGTCATTTTGACTTTGAAAACAACAAAAAAACAAGAATTAAAAAAATAAAAATGGTGCGACTCTTAATCAATTGTGCGCCTCTTAAAATGTCAGCTAGACGGCCTGAAAACTGTGTATATGTGTATATGTCACTTTAAAAGCCAGGAAAAGTAATTTCTCTTTCGAGTTTTAGCACCTTCGTTTTCACACCCTAATGGTTGACTTTTAGTCTTTTGTCCCGCTTTTATTAGATGACGCACTCATAAATGGTGATTTTCTGTTGCAGGTTTCAATTTTCCTCTTATAGTTTTGATTTCGGCAATTATTCTTGCTCAAACAAACACAATGAAAATGCCATTGCTTTTTGTCTCACAGCCCCCGATTCCTCTACATGTGGCCAAATTCCAGGATCTCAGTGATGGGTGGCGAGCAGGCAGCAACGGTCCTGGCCACCATCACCAAAGATCAGAGGGCACGTGAGGGAAAAGAGGTAATGACCGACATAAATCAGCACATCTGTGTTTCATTTGTAAGCTGTGAAACAACTCTGGCTGATTTGCTGCCAAAGGCATTATAAAAGCTGCAATATGAAACACATTCTTTCATCCAGTGTTTGACGGGATAAAATTATTTAAGTATTATTGTGATGACTTATCCTTAATAGAGCAGGCATCAAATGGCTGTAATTAAACTGTGTCAGGTTTGCTTTGCGTTGATGATGAGTTCACAACTTCAGAATGACACCTCAAATAAGTGTCTTTCTGTCCAGGACGTTGTAGTGATATCTCAACATAAAACACATAGATAAACCTAAATGTTGGTCAGTTTTGGAATGCAGTGCCCTTTTATTTTACCAGCCACTTTTACGCAGTGATCATGCTCAAAGCCAGGGGTGTCAGTCTCATTTCCACTGAGGGCCACATCAGCATCATGGTGGCCCTTAAAGGGCCAGATTGACAGCATGAATGTAACAAAATGCAATGAAAATCGAAAATAAATTAAACTACACCTTATTATATTGTTAAATAACGGTTTCTGTATTTATTATGTATTCAAGTTTCAAATATTTAAGGGGTTTCAGAAACGGAAGCAATTCTTTGTTTTTCTTGCAGGCTAAATTTAGCATACTTAGCTTCCGTGTTTGCTGTCAAAATCCTGACGTAGATTAAACTCGTTCACGACTGACACTCGCCTCATAACACAAAATTGTTTTCCCATGGTTCATGAAACAGCCTTCTTTGTGCATCAATTTTTCTTTTCTTGGAGGTGTTGGAGTTAGTTAGTAAAAGGTTTTTCTTAAGTCCATCAGTTCTGAAAAATCGTCTTGCTCATAGCTACCATTATTGTTGTGGGTAACGACGAAATGCATGATGGGAGATGTAGTTTATTGTCAATTTATTGTTGCTTTAAAGCGGTGTAAGCTTATTTTAAGTCTTAAAATATTGGTTTAAAATTTAAGGCAATAATGCACAAGCCCTCGAGGGCCAGATAAAATGACGTGGCGGGCCTTGTGTTTGACACATGTGCTGTAAAGACTCACTGGAGTTCCCTTCTTAAAAACTAGTTCTTCCCGAGTGTTCTTCAGCAGCGCTGGCCTCGGTTTCTCTGTCCCTGTTGGTGTTTTCGATGTCACTGCAGCTGAAGGGGGGAGCTTCAGCAGGGAAGGAGATACAGGCCTGGTTTCAGCAAGTGGAGGCTCATCGAGATTTCTAAGCACGGCGACATCATTCCCAGAGAAGTTGAAGCTCCAAGCAGATGAACAAAGTTTTGTGAAATGGCTAGTCCAGACAGACACTGAGTCTTTGGCCACTGTGGTGTTTTTTTTTTTAATGTATTTATTTATTTTTCGCAGCATCTTTTGCTTGCTTGTCACTTTGCGAGGTGTTTTGGCCAAGCGTTGCGACAGGAGGACTGAACCCAGCTGCCAGTGAGCCCACTGGGCCATCTCTGGCTGTCCCTGTGACAGACTGATTTCATCCTCCTTGCAGGCCATCCTCGCACCCCTGTTTACGCTGTTCCACGGTGCCAATTCACCATTATCCCTCTGCACCAGGCGCAGAGCACAGCTTTGGTCCACACAGCCCATAAAGGGCGCTACAGAGGCAGAACAAACTGGCTGTGTAAATGGGGCTGAAGTAAAGTTGTCAACGATCCTTCTCAGTCGAACCTAGATGAACTAATGAGTATTGTGCAAAACAAACTTCAAGCCATAAACAAGTCTTATGCATCATCTCTCGAGTCACAGTAAAACAGCAGTTAGACTGAAACTTTGCAATATACATGTTATAGATGAGGGAATAGCTGGCACGGTGCCTCAAAATTAGAGCTTCACTGCAATTAAATTGTGCTGCTGTGCTTGTTTGTTCCCCCGACTGTAGCTTATGTAATCTTATACAAACTAGCGTGTGGAAACTCTGGGAAAAGACTTTCAAAGAAACACTTAGCAGGTGATTAGGTTGATGTAATACGCATATACGGATGTTAATCATAGTATTTCCACCACTTCAGGTTATTATTCATTATTGTACATAAGACGCTTGGGTTTGAATGTCTGCTTTGTTCTTGCATAGGAGCAAACATTTATGGTGGCGTCATGCTGTCTTTAAAAAAGACTTGTTTTTCCTAAGAAAAGGGAAAGGAGTCCTTACGAGGTAATAACACCGAATCTCAGCAAGGACTCAAAATATCAAGATATTTGTTGAAACAATTTGAAGTTTTTTTTTTTAAAAATGTTTTTTTTTTGTGCTTATGTTTCATTTCAAACTTTCTTTGAAGTTTTTCCTTTTATTAAGTTCTGCACATATCTGTTGAGGTAGACTAAAAACACTGACAAGCTTTAACATATATTCAAGGTTTTCTCGTTATTTTCTTTTTCCCCTCCAGTATTGGCTGAGTATTTGCAAGTTGATGAAAGTGGCCTCATGACGAATGAAACGGCTGTGTGCTTTCAGCTTTACATTCCACTGCACCTTCGATGATTCAGACAGCCTTTGAAATGCCCCTGGCTCAGGTCCTTATTGCCTTATTCTGTTTTCACAATTTATTCACAGTTCACAGCTGAACAAGAGGCCGCCATGAAGGAACCGATTGTTCGGCGGTTTGAAGAGGAAGGCAGTCCATACTACTCTAGTGCAAGGTGAGATTTGTTGATGCTGAAAGAATGTCTGTTATGAAGTATAAGGCTCTTCAGTACTGACCCAATGTTTCAACTTTTTTTTTCTTAAGAAATAATTTGAACTATGTTGCTGAAAGAAATTGTTTGTCCAATTACAATGTTTGGAGGAGGCCAACTAGGCTGCTATTCTGCATTTTTCTGAAATATTTTCAATACCTGACATTGTCTCGCTTTTTCAAAGAACTGACAAGGCAAACGCTTCCATGAGGAGTACTGCAGTGTTTTTTTTTTTTTTTTTTTTTTTTTGAATAATGTGTTTTGTCTCCATTATACACTCACCAGCCACTTTATTAGGTACACCTAGTACCAGTTTGGACCCCATTTTGCCTTCAGAACTGCCTCAATTATTCGTGGCATAGATTCAACAAGGTGTTAGAAACATTTCTCGACATGACAGCATCATGCAGTTACTGCAGTAACTTTGCATATCCATAATATCCCCTATTCAGGACATCCCAGATGTGCTCTGTTGGATTGACTTGAGGTGACTATACAGACTATTGGAGCACAGTGAACTCATTGCCATGTTCAAGTAACCGGTTTGACATGATTTAAGCTTTGTGACGTGGCACATTATCCTGCTGGAAGTAGCCGTCAGAAGATGGGTACACCAGCCCGTCTGGCACCAACAACCCTGCCACATTCAAAGTCTCTTGAATCACCTTTCTTCCCTGTTCTGACGCTTGGATTGCACCTGAGCAGGTTGTTTTGACCACTGCATACAGAAATACATGGAGTCGCTGCCGTGTGATTGGCTGATTAGCTACTTGTGTAAACAGGCAGTTAACCAGGTGGAGCTACTAAAGTGACGTATGTCATGTCGTTTATTTGGTTTTCATTTAGCCCTGTGGCTGTTATCATTATTTCTCTGAAAAAAGCTTATATCAGGTGATTGCTTTATTGCAAAGATCTTATCTTTTAGAATTGAGAGTATTTATAGTGCTTCTGCAAGGCCGCTAAATGTTATAATTAGAGATATTAAATTCTGAGAATAAAAATCTTGTTGTGAGGAGTGTTGCTTTAAGGAGTATTTTACGCTCATGTACTGCTTCATAATATTATATTGGGGGGGTCTGCTAGAATGATTTTACATGCTTCAGTGTGCAAAAACACATTTCCCTGATGCAGCAGCCGCTGTTGCTGTCTGTCTAAAACTCTCTGATGGTTCTCTCCCTTAAAGCCTAGTCTTCTCTTAGGTGTCAGTCAGCCTGGCGAAAACCTTTCTCACCTTTTTGTAACCCGAAGACTCCAAAATAGATATAACTGAAGCTGTCAGCTCCTGCAGAAGGTGCTGCGTTGTACCCAAGTGTTTTCATTTATCAGCATCATGACCATTTGTTTTTGGTGATATTATATTCGAGCTTCGGGTAAGGCTGGACCTCACTATTTGTTTTGGAATATTTATTTATTGATCAGGTATTCATTTTCTCTCTCAATTTCTTTCTTTTTAAAAAAGTGTTTTATTTTTTTTCTCAGTCCCAACAGTGAACATCTTAATAAGAAGGTCCATGGATCAGTGTGTTCTCAGTGTTTTCAGGGATCTCTATCTTGTCCTTCAAGTGGAAAGATGGCAGATCGATCTCCAGCATTTGTGACTAAAGTTTTGTTGGGCAGGACATCTATGCTCATCGGTGTATGATTGCAGAAGCAAAGTATAGACAGCAAATAAAGTTAATTTCTGTGAAACATGTCTCCTCCCCCCCTTCGTTTCCTGGTTCATGGGCATTGTTACAGCCGTGCAAGTGACTGGGGTAAACACTAGAGCAGAGCTCTTCAACCCATGTCCTCAGGGCTCAGTGCCCTGCATTTTTCAAATGAATGGGTCATTGAGACACTTGTGCAGACCTTGATGAGAAGCTGATGGTGAGCCATTCAGTTACACCAGGTGTGTTGGAGCAGAGTAACATCTAAAATGTGGAGGGAAATGGGTTCTGACCATCTGAACTGAAGAACACCGCGGTGGAGTGCATGTAGTACAATGCATACTCCATACAGAAGTCCTGCTTTCGTGTGTATAAATGAATACATTAAAAACACGTTATCAAGTGCTTTATAGAACCGAGGCGAGGTTAAAAAAAAAAGGTGCTGCATAAGTGCAAGCCATTTACGGTTATGACTTACCGTTTAACATCTGCATACAAGCCTCTCTTTGGGAGTTTTTGTGCACATACTAGTGCTCACACCAGCACATACAAGAGCACAGCTAACTAGGCGCAGTTTATTCTGCTACTGCTGTGCTCTGATAGAACCAAAGAGGATCTGCACCCGCGCATGAGCCCCTTTCTCATACTTGGTGTCGTCCTCGTGGTTTGTAACTTAGATGGAGGCTGACTGCTGTGTTGGAGAGTATAAAGATCATGTTGCATCTGACATACTCTCTGAGTGATAATTTTGCATAGAGATATACAGTCATATGTGTGATGCAGCATTTACTGATATGAAGCGCTTTATTTTTGCAGGCTGTGGGATGACGGCATCATTGATCCTGCTGATACTCGTCTGGTTTTGGGACTGAGCCTCAGTGCAGCTCTCAACGCACCAACGAAGAAGACACGTTTCGGAGTATTCAGGATGTAGTGCTTGCACAGTTGGACAGGTATAAACCTTGAGTGTAGCAACATTTTACTTTATTTGTGATAGTCTTTGTTATTGTAGTTTTATCTTTGACGTGTCACCAGATTGAGAGGAACAAACAAACTAAAACCTAATCTCGAGAGGAATCACGCAGCCTTGGAGAGTTGTGGATGTGATTGGATGTTGTGGGACATTTCCACTGTAAACTTGTGCCTTAACTGTTACTGATCAAACTGTAAATCCAACTGTGTTCATCTGCTTTGTTTCGCTTGATTCAGTTTTTATTACATACTGTAAATAAATATTAAAAAAGCCAAAAAACTGAAATTGCTGTTTGTTCTAATTTTGGACCTCACAATGTGTGAAAACATTCATTCATTAGGGGGCACTGTTTACTCAAAAATATGTCTGTACATTGTTCAAAAACACTTTTTTAAGCTATTGTTTTGTGGCTTTCTGAACCAGTCTGCATCTTTCCATTCATATTTACTAATTGTGAAAATATTGGTTTATAGCTCCCACTAATAGGATGTGGTTTCTTTTTATGCTGTTTTCTGAAGCTGAACCACAGAGTGAGAGTTTTTAATCTCACCAGCTGGCCCCGTTCTACTTCCCCGCTCCATATTTTTGGCTGTTTTTTCAGTTTCATCACTTTTGCTGAGAAATTGCTATTCTGACATCTTTGTATAGACCAATACAACCAGACAGTGCGTGTCAGTTTTACACCATAGGACCCCACAAAGGCCGGGCATTTGATGTAGCAGTGGATTTGCATGTTTATATGAAGCGAGCTGGTTAAAGTGTTTAACTGGAAGCCCTTCACGCTCCTCTCTGAATGACTGCGTGGCTGCTGCATCGTGGCTGTGTGGAGAGGCTCACCTTATGAAGAGCAGAAATAACTCATGGCATGATGCGCACGGAGGATGTGTGTGCGCCACCCACACATCTCCAACCGCTGATTTTTAAAAAATGGTTTGCTGGATATGCCTTCACCTTCTTGCACCAAATGTCTCTGTGGGAGGCATTACCAACGCAGATGTGGTTATTCCAAATGTAGATGTGAATTTTCATAGTAAAGTAAGAAAAAGAGACTAGATAAATATGGAAATATAGATCAACCATGTGTAATTGTGCAATAACGAGCACTAACTCTGTCAGAAAATGTATGACTTCTTTTAAATGAAGCAGAAATCATTCACTGGATGACTTCCAGGTCTCTGACAGAAGGGTGACTATATCCTTTTGTTTGGCCAGAATATCTGGCAGGCTTTCCATCTGCTGTGCTTTCATTCAAGCTTCACGGCCTTCCTTTGCATACGCTGGTTTAAAAGGCACTTAGGATAGATTTTCAGAGGCACATACAGACACACAGTAATGTGTAGATTTTAGTTTTTTTTCCTCATATGATTAACTTTTGGCAGTTGGATGAAGCTTAAACTACTGAGATTCATTAAGTTTCACATTAAAAGTCAAACCAAAGTCATACAACTGAACGGTGACATCACCTATCTCTCCATGACTGAGTTGATGTCAGTGCTGCTCTGTTGAAATTGAAGTTTGCTTGTCGTACACATTTAAGACCATCCCCACCCAATAGTATATTGCATATTGAAGAAAACTGTGTGTGGTATGGTATCCAGGGAATGTGGCAATTTTAAGTTAACTCCAACTGCACCTGACACCATGCTAGTTTTCTTCAATCTTTGTAGAAATGTGTGAGTTCAAGGTTGACTCGTTGTAAAACATAGTTGTGCAGATTTTAATGGAGATACCCAGTAGAGAAAAATGCAACCCAGGACTGAATGTCACCCCATGTTCTGTCCTCAGGGCCTTGTTTAATGTGTTTTATGCAAAGATGTAAAGAAAAAGATTTGTGGAAATCTTACTGTTTTCATCAGAGATTTTAAAGAGCATGTTCCCCTCTTGCTTCAGATTTGTTTTTAATGACAAGACCACAGACCTGACTCTCATCTGACACTTCTACAAACAAAAAAAGCCTCCTCTACTTCTGTGAACCCCTTGAGAATCCATGACATAAAAGTAACCCTATTATTTTTGTGAATTTACATGAGAACAGTTGCATTTAAAAAAGACCGTCTGTTAAGACTTTGTGAAAAAGTGAAAAATCGGCCCCCTTGCTTTTCAAAACTGCAGAACATTTGCTCTGTGTTCAATTGTAATTTTATAATCTGTTCATGGAACATTATATGAAACCCAATTCAGGAGCTCATTCACTCTCAGATCGGCTTCAACAGTTATGAGTCACGTTGAAGTGACTCACAGACCAGATTTTAAGTCATTTCCAATGTTCACTGCGGAACAAAAGAGAGATTATTATAATTAATAGGTACTCTCAGTTATTGATTTGAACAAAATGCATAAGATTATCCTTCTTTTCCACTTGATTGCAGATATGCTCTATGCTCTGTGTTTTTAATATAGAAACTATGGACTGGTGTTGAAAATTAGCACGTGTGCCAAATACACCTATGCAAAGGCATGTCTGTCTGTCCACTGGGACAGTCTCAATGTATTTATGATGTCAATATCAAATAAAATAAACTTAACTTACCAGTAACCACTTGTGTGAGTAATGTCTTTCTTTGATCTGACCTTGTTGGAAGTTAGTGTTTTTTTTTTTGTTTTGTTTTTTTAAATAAACATTTAAACTTGATTAAAATTACGTGATGTGCTACTCCTTGCTTCATGCAGGTTCTGCAGATGGATTGGGCCCCAGCAGCCACGAGGTGGCCCCCAAGCTACAAAATCAGCCTCACTTTAAAGTATTTTGGGGAGTAATAAAATGACCTGTCTTCAATTGTATCTATCTTAACAGTTACATTTGAGCGCACACAGTGACGCACGTGAGTTATGCTTCAGAAAGGCGCTGTCTGCGTTGTGACCCGAAAGAGGTAATTTCACCACATACATACATTCGCCATTTCAGACATATTTTTCCTCTCTCTTCTCAGTTTTGCGAGTTTATTGTTTTTCTTACAATGTTATGGCCACGTAATGTTGGAAACTGAAATTCCTCTTGAGAATGTGTGAGACTCAAAGGTGAAATTCACCTTTTTTCTTTCAAGTTTTTTGTTTTGTTCTGTTCCTTCTTCATTTGGATGAATGCCAGCAAGGCTTACTAGGTTTATATTTCCCAGCTCAACCTGAGTGTGAGCTGGAGGTTCACATATCTAGCCTGTTTTGCTTCTTAAAGTGGAACAGATGAATACATCCCTATGGATAATCTTCAAGGGTTTGAACTAGCCGGTTGCACTGGAGTTTTACCAAATAGGAACCCCCAAAATACTTGAAACGCCCTTGAAACTGCCTGTGACTGTAGAGAATTAAGTTCTCTATTCTCTCTAACTTTGTGCCCTGGTTCCCCCCGGAGGAGGAGGAGGAGGAGGCGGAGGAGGAGGCTCCAACCTCCGGGGACAGCTGCAGCCTCTGTACTCCTCACGCGTCTCCTGTGCGCGGTGGCCCGGACGCCCAAGTGACGAGCCTTGTGGTGCAATCTACGTCCGCACGGTTCCCGGACTGACAGGGCCGGAGGTCCAATGAAAGAAGTCGACATATTGAGGCTGTCAAATCAAAGCCGGAGAGGAGGCGCTGTCCCGACGTCGTGTGGGTGACGTCATGCACAAACAGCTGGTCGCTGGCAAATATCTGAAAAAATGTAGACCAGCAGAGGGATTGAAACCTGCGCCCGGGCTGTAGCCCCCCTCACAAGACATTTCGCTTTTAACGATGTGGCAGCTGGAGCGTCTGGGCCCGGGATGTAGCCCTCCTCGGCTCCTCTGGCTGGTTTACACCTGTGTGTGCGCCGTCGGAGGTGAGTGCTTCCCTTCCAGAGCGCGTCGCTTTGATTCCCGGGGAGCTGTCCTCTTTGTCGGGGTGCTGAAATCCTCGCAGCGGCGGCGGCGGCACCGCATCCCCTCTCTGGTCTGAATTCAGACTCCCTGAACATCCTCAGCTGCTGTTTTTAGTCCAGGCCACTAACAAGACGCTTTTCATCATCAGTTACGCCTCGCACGAGAAAAGGTCGCCGCTAATTATGGCACGAGCAGATGCTCCTGACGGCTGGAGCTTATGAGTCTGACATTAGAAGGAGAAAGAAAGAAAAACACGTTACTCTGCGTTTTCATTGTTTGTGACTTTCCTTAGGTTTATTTCTCTTTGTTTTTCTTTGTTGACAACAAACTGAAGCTGCGATGCGAGAAATCAACAAATATTAGTCGGATAACCGGACTGTTTTGAGTCACTGTGACTTCCGCACGAACTGAAAATGAACACAATTAAATGGTTCACGTGGCAGTTTTAAGTTATAATTCATTTTTATTTCACAGTTACAAAAATACAATAGATTATCATGACTTTGCTCCATGTAGGATATTGCTGTTTTAAACAGCAGAAAGGAAATGATTTTTCTCTTGGTTTGGACGTTCATCCACCGAGCTGAATGAAATGAAAAGCTCAGTGTTGAGTTGTGGGACAACAATAAATCGTCACCTGCAGGACACACTGTCCTGGCTGTGGTCACGGAGGACCGTGAGGGTCTGTCTGGGGCTGTCACAGACTTGTTGCTGTTTTTGCTCCATCGTTTGATTTAGACTTAGCTGGAGGCAGAAAGCACAGTTTAACCCTTATTTCACTCTGCTTTTCATTGTTATTTTCTTAGTAAATAGAATAAAGCTGTATTAAAATCTTCTTTTTCAGAAGAATTTTTTAAACTTAATATTCCCATGTTGATGAAGGTGTTTACTCAGTATGTCCACTTGATAGATGGGTTGGTTCTGGAGGTTCAGATTTGTATTATTTAAGCATTTTTCTCACATGTCGATGTTTGTCATGATGAAGTGTCTGGTAATTTTTATGGCTGTGTGTAATATACAAGGCATTTTTTTTTCTTGTTGGTGGATTAGAGTAGAATGAATCAGACGATAGTTTGACCATAAGTAGGAACTAGTCATACATAAACTATTTCTTTAAAAACTGTTTTTTATCCATATGGTTCCCTTTCAGCAGCTGGTTTTTGTCTAGAGGGAAAATATGAATGCTAAAATGAGCCTTTATTCCTCCTTTTTGGAAAAAAAAAAGTTTAAAGACATCGGAGTGAAGAATTTATGCGTACATGTCATGTTGAGACAGTGAAAAGCAGGATTATGTCTGTATTAAGCCTCTACCAAAGTAAAACACTAGTAGGGAGGTGCTCATCGAAGAGATTAGTGAATTCAGAACCGTGCTGCAAGAAAGCCTACGAGCCCTCTGCTGCCTTAATCTTAAAATGAAATGTCTTTATTTAGCTGGCACAAAATAAGCTTATTTAGATATTTGCGCATATTTACAGTTTCATATCAAATGTAGTCTCTTTGTGTGGCGGCTGGATTGCCACCGAGGCTGTGATTGTCACTGAGGATTGTTTGGATTAAAATGTCTTTGCTGAATCTTATTTTCTCACTGAGAGGGTTTGAACATATATATAAATGCCAGTTTGCAGTATTATTCTGATCTTCCTCTGTCATGTTCTGAGTTTATCACAGAAACCTCTGACACTTGTATGTTTTTGGTGTAAAAACAAGGTTATGACTGTCTTTGAATGCTCGACCTGAGTATGCAGGAGCTTTTTTCTTCATGCCCTAGATGTTGCCTTAATTAGCCAGAAGAGTCTAGCTGTGAACTGTTCGTTCTAGATAAGGATCTCTTTCGTATACCCTCCATCAGATCTTTTCAACATATAGCGAAACACTTTTTTTTTTTTTTTGACTAATTAGTGATCAGCCAGCAACAATATGCCATTAATGTTAAAGAGGTTTTGCCTTTGTTTAAGGATCTGTGTCTGGAAGGAAATAATTTTTGTTTCTTTCTCATCAGACTGGCAGATAATAATTAGCTTATTGCACACTCCAGTTGTGAAAGCGTCAATCTCCCCCTTTCCCGCTTCAGTCTTTGACCTTAGTTATAGTTATCCATATAATGAAAGGGCAAAGAGGAATTTATCTGTGAAGAAGGCTCACTTGTAATTTGGATGGCGGTCCAAAGGAAGGCTGGCCTAAGAGGAAAGTGGAGGCTGGGAGCTTTGTATGAGATTAGGTTTTAGTTTTTGACACCAAGATTGCTTTATTCTTCCCAGTTTCCGCTTCATTATTCTACATCTTTAGTATTCAAGGTTGCTTCTATACTGTAGGTGAAAGCCAGCACAAGCTTTGAGAATTGGTTATAGTGTGAAGGGGTGGGTGGAGTAGGAAGGGGTAATTTTTCTCATTTTACACAAACACTAACCTAGGGGTAAAAGTGGATTCAGATCTCAAGCTTGACAGCCAGATCAGGGCAGTTGTTAAATCAAGCTTTTATCATTTGAGGCAGCTGGCCAAAATAAAGCCAATTCTCTCAAGGCAACAGTTTGAAATAGTAATCCACGCCTTTGTTACCACTCGGCTGGATTACTGTAATTCACTTTATGTGGGGGTTAGTGCTTCCTCCATCTCCCGTCTCCAGATGGTCCAAAACGCTGCTGCACGTCTTTTGACCGGCACCCGCAAACATGAGCACATTACCCCCATTTTAGCCTCACTCCACTGGCTGCCCATACATTTTAGGATTCATTTTAAAATTCTTTTATTTGCTTTTAAATCCCTAAATGCTCTTGCCCCGCCCTACCTCTCTGAGCTTCTACACCCTTACATACCTACTCGCTCTCTCAGGTCAGCTGATCAGCTGCTCCTGAGTGTGCCCAAAACAAAACGGAAGCTCAGGAGGGGACCGTGCCTTTGCCGTTGTGGCTCCTAAATTGTGGAATGATCTGCCTCAGCAAATCAGACAGGCCTCTTCTCTGTCTGTTTTTAAATCGCTTGTCAAAACCTACCTCTTCTCCTTGGCTTTTAACACTTAGCTAGACATTGGATTTTATTTTATTTTATCTTATTTTTATTGCTTTGATTGTATGGCTTTTGCTTTTACTCATGTTTTTATGTTTTTAATTTATTTAATTTATTTTATTTAGAATATTTGAGCCATTTTGTCTTTTATTTATTATGTCTTTTATTTATTTTTTTTTGTACAGTACTTTGGTCAACTGTGGTTGTTTTAAAGTGCTTAACAAATAAAGTTGGATTGGATTGGATTGGATTGAAACACAAACCCTTTCCTTATTAATTTGCATCTCAGCTTCATGTCATTGTACAGACCCTTTTTTTCAGTCTTTGTTGCAGTGAAGGTGAAAAAGCAAAACCACTTGCAAAACATGCAGCAGCAAACAGCAGCATTAACACGATGATAGCTGTGGCTCAGGTAGTGAAGAGAGGTTGTTTTTCATAAAAAAAAAAAAAACCCTGATGATTCAATCACTCTATCTATCTACAAATATATATATATATATAAAATATATGAAATCTTGAAACTGGAATGGGAGGCATGCACATTATACAGTGCTCTGCAGGAGCTAGATAATGTTAAAATGTCAAGCTTTTTATCGTTTTCAGTGAGCTTTTTATTCTATACTGCTTTAACTCTTAAACATTTGAGTTGTTTTTAATGTTTTTACATCCATTGTCAGAACACTGCTCTGAATTTGGGATATTTTGATACAATCTGCAGGTGAGCTAAATTATCCTCAAAAGGAGAGCTTAACAGTGAGAGATATCATCCCTAGTATTGTAAGTACAGATGGTAGAAGTGGTTGACGTACACCAACTCAGGGAGAATGTGTCATAAATAGAAATCCTTCTCCTCCAGTGAAACATAAAGGTGCCTCCACATTGTTCCCATGGAAATCAGAGCCTTGCTTGAGTTTATGTTTATGATAATGCTTTTGCTGGTGATGCTTTATGTTCTGGTGTAGCAATTAACAGACCCAAATGCAGCTTCCTCTAGACTTGGGCCACCTGCTGAGCGTGCTTGATGCCAGCCCAGCTCATGTAGGTAATGTGGCAGATTACACCTGCCACTTGTTCTGCTGTTTTTATATCGAGAGGCTTGGGTGAATGTAATCCAAGGATTTGACATTATGCAGGCAGTGATTGAGCATGCATTCATGCATGCGTCTCCTTCAGCTGCTTTAAGAGGTGTTAATGCCTGTGATCATACATTAAGTTGATCTAGCTCACTACCAATTGTTTGCCTGGTTCAAGGAAGAGTTTGTCATTATGGATTTATGCTGGGGAGACACCATATGGCTTTCTGTTTAGAAGAATTACAGTACTGACAAATGGAAAATGCTTGTACGTTGGACTTCAGTCACTGAAAGCAAAATTATCCGAATAAGCAACTGCCCTCATTAGCAATTTAACTAAGGATGTTGGTCGGAAATAGAAATAAGAATCTGAGCAAGTGTCCAAACGTAGGCCCTTTAGGATGGTAGAATTTTAACTCCTGTGGTGCTGTGAATGCTCACTGGTCACATTGTTTTACCTTAAATCCCAACAAAAAACTTGGTAACAGATAAAAACTAACTGGCTGCCCTGTTTGAAACTGTCTGAAAAGCTTTGGCAGGAATACATTAAATAAACAAGCTGTGGATCTAATGTGCTTTGGAAAAATTCTACTGAGCTTTAATAAAAATAATCTACCAGATTTAGGAGGTGTCTCATATTTCTCCAATAGCTTCTTTTGAAGCGGCAGACTTTTGAGGCAGAGCTGAAGCACACAGAGAGGGAGAGGCCATCAAGTATCAAGTTCATTCATTCAAATTGTCAGGCAACGTGCACCTTCTTTTCAACAACAGCATCTCTGGCATGAATTGAACCGTTCCCAGTACAATATTGTAGACAGTTTTATGCCTTAAAATGTCAATATTCCATATAACCAACATTCCATAGAAACAATGATGTTTGAAACATTAAAATGGTAAAAATATGATTTGAATATTTTAATCATTATCAAAATCATTTCATTTTTAAAATAACCTGACCAAATTATTAAAAATACATTTAAAATTGTTTTGTAACAAGTCAATGATGTAACTGCATTTTATGTGGCTGAAAGCAGGGGGAAGGAAATCTTAGATGTTTAGAGTACATATCAGTTAGCTGTCAACCAGAAACTAATGCTTAAATCCTTGGTTAGTGCTTCTTCAAACATAGGTTAAAATCTTCCACTGTCCCATTAAAGCCACACGATGTAGCCATGCCACTGCCGACCACAAGGGGGCAGCATATCAGGAGGAAAGCTCATGCTGTGTGAGGCACAGCAAATGCACTTCTAGTGGGACAAAGTGGTATTACAAGCCATGCTGTATGGTCCACACCTTTTAGCACAGTGTTGTCAGTAGGCTCTTCTGTCACAACCCGCAGAGCCATATGCCCCCATGTGGTCAGAAGTGGTACTGCTCTATAAAGTGGTTTTCATCAGCTTCACTGGAACTTGAACAGCTTTACTAATTGTTTACCCAGAGTATGAATCCCAACTACTTTTATTGGTAGCCAAACATTTCAGTTTATATCAAGCTCATTTGTTAAGGATGATAATTCCATCATAAAGAAGTAGCTTGTTAGCATCATGTTTATACAACAATTCAAAAAAAAAAATACAGTTACAAAAAGAGAATTTTTTTGTTCATTCTTCATGGTCATCCTCATCAGTATTTAAGGACAGTTTCATCTGGCTTTGTTCACCACAGATTGCCTTTTTGTGACTGAATACTTCACCCGTACGCCTCGCAAACTGAATGCTTTCAACTCCTTCGCGAGTGTGGAACTGTTCCACTTCAACGTGCCTGACGACACCATGATGGCTGTATGGAACCTCATCACCTTCAAGGAGCAAGGGGGCACATTTGGGGACAGCTGCCCAAACCGCAACGTGACCGTGTAAGACAATATGTTTATCGAAACGCCTTATCAGAAATAGCTGAAGACATTAGATTTGTTGAAAAGAATAAATGGATAATGATAAGGCTCTTACCTGTGGGGAAAAAGGTTGAAACAGCTGGTTAAATCTAAGCAGGGCCACTTATTACTGTGAGCCATAAGGATTTAACATTGCTTATTTATTTTCATCACAATGACCAGCAGTCTGCCATGAGATCTGAGCTTTCTTCTGGTGCCTTGTGATTTTCTGTAAATGTAAATGTCGCTATTCATCTTGAATAATTTATATTTTACATAGATGATTCTGCTGTCAATATTCCCATAGATCACATTTACATTTGGCAGATGTCTGTGTTGTTTATTTATGAAAATGTTTTGACTCACAGGGTTTGAATTGTGGCTTTGATTTGATTAATAGTTACTTCAGGTCAGGGGCTCCTCCAGTAATCAACCCCCTGCACACTCGCTTCCCCCGAGACACAGTCGTCCCAGGGTCCTTCGCTGTGACTCTGACCTGGACTCTGCCAAACCGCACAACAGGAGCTTTCAACGTGACAAGCCCTCTGCCTGGAGACTGGTTCCTAGCTGCACATTTACCCAAGGATGAAGGCAAGATCTCAGTCAAGGTGAGCCCGAACATTTATAAAAAACCAAGGCTTCCTTGTGCTCCGCTGACAAACATATACTGCAGATAAATCTGTCTTGATATTGACCCAGCAGACCAATACTGCCATCTCTGCAGCCGTGCAGAACTTGGCTAAAATATAACCCCCCCCCATCCAGCATCAGCTGTTTAAAGCAGCAAATTAAACGCTTGAGTTACTGTTATGTTGTTCATCATGCACCAGTTGTGACTGGTAACATTTTTTAATGAGATCTACTCCTTAATTTCTTTTCATGGTTGCTTAGCTCCCCCTTTATGGATGAAAAAAAAAAAAAGGAAAATCAAATAAATATGATGTGAGTAGTTGCTTGGATTTGTATTCCAGCTTGTGCTGCAGAGCCTAAAGAGGCAGAACAGTGTCAGAGAGTTTTTCTTCACCTCATCATGTTCTTCTATTTGGCTACATAAACACCTGCTGATTTCCATTTCAGGCAATTTATTTGTCACTGGTATGATGTCTGTTGTGTTTCCTTTGTGGTTTCCACTGCCTGGAAAAAGTGCGCCGAGAGTACACAGCAATCAAAAACATCATCTAGGAGTTGCCGTCGACATCAACTGTACAAAAGAATTGGCTTGCTTTGCAGGCACCGCGGGTAGAAGCTGCCGTGGCTAAAGTGGGACCAGTTTTCAATGACACGCTGTACATGTGGCAATAGCGAGTTCTTCTTGATGAAGCAATTTTCTAGCAAACAAGATGATTTCAGTTCAGAAAGGAAACACAAATGGAAGCCATGCAAGCAGAACAGGGGGATGCACACTGCATTTATAACAATCCGAGCTGGATTGTGAAGTTAAGTGCACAATAGTCAAGGATCCAGGAACTGGAAACAAAAATGTTTCTTTTTTTTCTTGACATGCTGAATTGTCCCTTATTACACTCACTGTAAAAACACTCTGTAAACGGTATCAACCCTGCCTTCAGATATGTTCTGGTAGAATTTCAGGAAAGAGCAGGGGAATCTTTTTTTCAGTTTAAGGTTAAAAGGATGCGATTTATTCATAAGATGAAATCCTCTCTTGAAACTTATATGATCAAAAAAAAGAAAAAAACCTTGAAAATGAATTACTGATTTCAAAAGAGTCTTAGAATCTTCAATAGAGATAGCATTTTTATTCTATAGGTGATTATTTGATGTTGACCATACAGGTGATCCCTATACTATCCTTCAAAAAAGCTGCTGTTAGTTGAAAATTTTCTCCCTTAAATCAAATTGTACATATTAAAATCAGTTTATGGCACACTGCCTGCTGTCAGCTCAATACAGCAGTCATAAAACAGGCAACATAAGTGCCTGGAGTTTTAACAGGAGCGAACAGGAGCTCTGAAAGGCTGAATTTATTGTGCCACTGTTACGTGGGATTGCATGAGATTGTTCAGGTACACCTAACAGACTGGAAACTCGCTGTATACCCCAGAGTTGACCCTGAAAAGGCACAGCCTCTGTGGGCATGTCTGACTGAAGGAGCTGGAATAATGCAATTAGTCAGGATTTCTTTAGGGAATTTTAGTGCTTTATGGCTCTAATGGAGTTTTAGAGGCTTTAACAACTTACCAAGTATTTTTATAGAGTATGAATGAAAGCTTACGTATATCAGTGTTGGTATGAAGATGGTGGAATTTAAATACCATACTGTCAAATACCATACAGTATAGAAGCAAATGGCCTTCAAAAGCCCATGCTGAAGGAATCTTAATGAAAGCACGACTTGCTCTACAAGACACATGTGCACGTCGGAGTGAAAGGCTGTAATAAATCAAAGGGTCACCCTTGCAGCTCCCCGACTAATGGCACGTCACAGTAATTGTTGCCCAAGCAGGAGGGGTTACTGATCAGCTGACAGGAATGAAGGACCTAATTTAGCGTTTGCACTTGTCCTTCTGAATCAGGTGCTTATTTTCTTTTTACAAACACATTTGACAGCAGATCGTGTGGAGAAACAATGCACAACCTCCTGGCTTTTCAAGACATTCTGTTCGCTCGGCTCATCTCACATCATTAATGGTTCAGAGCAACATCAGTGAAATGGTGGCTACATGCTCTGTGTGGCAGAGAGGAAAACTGGCTGATATTAATCCAGGAGGCTGACAGGCTTAATGCACACAGTCCATTAGGAATTTTCAGCCAGCCAGAATGATATGTAATCGTTTTACTTACCAGCTTTAAAGAAATGCTGGCGAGTTGACCACAAATTTACAGTTTCAACCACCGTTGTGATATTTTTTGTAGGGTCTGTCGGAGGAATGCCAGTATCTGTTCCAGCCTCAGCTCATTGTCCAGAGGCTGATTGGCATTTCAGTGCTGTATCCTGGTTACTTCATCGACCAGATGATCCCAGTCCATAACAGATCTGCACTTTACAAGTAAGTCTTCTGTGTCGAGCTTCCAGAAGCCAGGAATCAGGATGAGCTGACTTCCAAACGATATTTAAAAAAAAAAAAACAGTTTTGGTTTTAGACCTTCTACCTCTTCAGTCCTTATTTAGACTGTAAGATATAATATTCCTTGAATTTTATCAGTTTGTCTTGCAATTTCATTCACATCTATCAAACTCAGCCTCCCTGGGTTTGAGTCTTGAGAGAAGAGCGATATGACTTTTTCAAGGTTTATCTTCATTTTTTTATTATCTTTTTTTTTTTTTGCTTTAAGGAAGAAAAGCATTAATATTATGTGAGTGACTAGATACATTTAACCTTTTGAAGGTTTACAAGCAAAGCACAATGACTGTGGAGATCAGATGAAGCTGTTATGAATTTAACCGCCAACAGGAAATTAATGTCTTTTCTCCTTCTAATAATCCCAATAAACAAGAACATGTGTTATCACAGGTAGGGTTTGATGTGTTTACATACATTTTGATATACAACAATGGCTAAAAGGTGTCTGTGTGTGCTTGTGCAGGGTGTTCATCCCTAATTATATATCAAAGGTAAAGGTTCAGCTGGTAAACTGCAGCACCAAGAACAAAAGCAGCGACAGCTGTCCTGTGGTGCTGAAGATAAGAGCGCGGGCACCGCCGGTGCACAATTCAAGTGCCCTCGACTGCAGGGAGTGGAGCCCATGTGAATTAGTCACTCTCGTACCTGCCTGGGAGCAGTGGTACTACATCCTTGTGGAGAGGTATCTGAGTAACTCTGACGTCTACTTTCGCATTGGGGTTCAAATCACAGGTGAGTGTGCTTACCAGGAAAAATATGATTGTTTCATCTTTTTTTTTTTTTTTTTTTTTTGTTTGTTTGTTTTAACTCTATTATTTGTCTCTTCTTTTGAGTTTCAGTTAATGTGTCAAGATTTAGAGACCCTTATGTTTTATTTATATTAAAATTTTCAATCCTGATTAATCGCATAATTTTCCTGATTAATCACGATTAAAGGTGGGGTAGATGTTCTTTGAAAGACGGTTCCAGCAATCCAACTCAAGTGAGATTTTGAAAATATACACTCCGTCCCTCCTCCCAAAGGCTCCGCCTCCTCCTCTTCAGCTCACCCCTCGAAACCACGCCTTCACACGATTCACGACTGCATGAACCATAGGGAGGGAGGGAGGGGTGGGGGGGAGTGCATTGATATTTGATGGACGTATTAGGCAGCCAATCAATGTAAAGATGATCAGTAAATTGATTGGTCAGAGTTTTTCTCTGGTTATGCCCTCTAGACCGGACCAAAACGTTTGGTTTTTCTTTTTTACAAACATTTTATTTAATGGGTGCAATGGGAATGTGAAAAGGTTTTCAGGTAATATTGTAAAAAGTGCTGCAAAAAAAACAAAAAAACACCCCACCTTTAATCGCATTGTATACAAAAAAAATCAAATAATGAATTCAAAAGTAGAGTAAAGTGCATTTTTATTGAAATGTTCTGCTGCCATATGAACTAAAGTGCCATAACATTTGTTGTTCAAACACTTTTAACATCAGCACTTGTCAGTAACACATATTTAGTGTAAATCTCATCTTAAAAAATGTAAAATAAAATAAAGCATTGCCACTGCCAGGGCATTAATGTCATCCTGTTTTTAATGAAAAAAAAAAAGTCTATCAACAAAATCCTGAGCCACAATCAGAACATTAAAACAGGTAATTTCTGAGGTAACAGCAGAAACTTTTAACGGGGAGTTCAACTTGTCAGTTGTTACAAATAACCTTGTTTCAGTCGAATCCGCCGTCTGGGAGAACTTTAAAATGAAAATGTCCATGTAAAAGTTCTGTAACTTTAACGCTTTCCACCTCTGTTTTAGCTTTCCGGCATGTTTTTACGTCACTTCTCTTCCGGTTCTGCAGCAGCCAGTAACAGACTTTTCAAAACAAAAGCATGTGAGCAACATGCGTTAGTGTGCGATAAAATAAATGTCAGTGCCTAGAGGGCGCCTAAAACACGGCTATTTTAGCTCAATTACCATCACTTAGCTATTTCAGCTTGTCTTAGCTCAGGCACCTTACATTCATTCTGATCGATTCTGCCCACCCATCCTAATTTCTGATATGGCTATCAAGACAGAATTAGAAATGACAGCTGCTGAAGCTTACATGAGGACAGGCAGAGCTCCAATCGAGCACCACTGGAACCCTCAGATAGCTGACGATTGGCCTAATTGACCAGGACCTTCGTCAGAACTCAGTTCTGGTGGAGTCTCAGGCAAAGTTAGACAGTTTGAAAGGGTGCAGGCCAACCTTGAGTGTGGCTTGACTGGAGGACCCGGTGTTCTTCATTAAAACATCCAATCTTGCAGTAATGTGCAGGCGTGTAATGTGACAATATGTCGCAGAAAAACTCATCAACATATCCTACATTGGCACAGAATTTGTTTTATTTAGATTTCCTTTGAGAAGATGCAACAAAGATTAGAAAATTTACATCCAACAGGTATTGGTTGGTCACTGAGCTGACATAAGTTTAAGGTTAAGTTCGCCAGGTTTCTTCAGATCTGCTGTGACACAGACCACAGCAGGGGATCCTTCCTGCCACCAGCTACAGTTTACTCTTACCCTTACAGTTCACCGTTATCGGTCCTGCACACTCGCGGATTTTGCTCTCAAAGCTTTTTTTTCATAATGTATTTGAATTTGTGGTAGCCCCCGGCAATTTGTTAAATTTCTTAGGCCATTGTTATAGCAGAAAAACGCTCACATTCACCCTAACTGGGAAATAATTTTAAAATAACAATGTCAGCTAATATAAAATAAAAAAATTAGAAAAGAGAGAAATGATACAGTACATAATTAAATGTTTTTAATTTATCATAACTACATTATTACTGTATTAATGAGTAAGACTGTCTTTAGAATGTGTTTGGGAAACATATTTTAACGTATATAACATCATACATAGGCTTTTTAAAATGGCATCAATAATTCATGGATTTTTGGGATTTGTGGGGGGAGGAAGGAACGTAACCCCCGCGAATAATAAGGGTATACTATATATCCATCTACAGCGACTCTTTGAAGAGACTTTGCAACAATTTCCCATTTAGGACTAATAAAGTATTATTGAATTGAATTGAAATGAAGTTAATGTTTGGTGATTTCTAATACATAACACTTTTGTAAAATTCAGTAAACATCCAAATCTTTTTGCTCTTCATTTTTTACCTTATTAAAACAGCATTTTAAAAGTCATAGCAGACCTATAAAATGACAGGTGTTTCCTGTCAAACATTCAGATGTGAAATAACTCACGTCTGTATTAGGCTGAGGTCGGGTGTTTCTCTGAATAGGATATCTCACCACAACACCGGTTGCTCCAGCTGCTGCCAGGGCAGGCGGCCAAGGAGCTCCAGGCCATCCGCCGGTTAGTCCAGCTAGCAGCGTTCAGCCGTGGCTAGATGGCTTATTCTCATCAGGGGTTTTCTGGGAGGAACTGATTATTTTATAAACCCTGCTATTTTTCCTGTTTTCCCAATTAAACTAAACTATCCGACAGTAATTTGTTGGATTTCTCTTTTCTCATTTTATCTCTAACCTGACTGTGATGGTGTTTCCTGCCACAATATGCGAGTCGTGGCTTCAAACCTTTTGCATCATTTTCCTTCCTGCTGTTTGCATGTGTAACTTCAGGTAATGCTTGGGTTATCTCTAAAAATCAGAGAACTCGTAAATTAGACCAAACAAAAGCTCAAAATGGCTCTCAGCTGGATATCATACAACTCCATTTCCAAAGAAGCTATAATGTAGGCAAAAATAGAATTTAATTCAATTCAATTCAATTCAACTTTATTTGTATAGTGTCTGTTACAATGCCAGTTGTCTCTAGGCGCTTTACAGAGACACAGAGCATGACAATTATCATTAACTAGAATTATTATATTAAATCCTAATCAAGGATAATGGCAAGTAAAAAAAAAACCTCCTACAGCAGGAGAAAAAACCTTTAAGCCAAACAGTGTCAAGGAAAAACTCCACTGTGAGGAAGAAACCTTGAACACTGGCTTCCTGTTTGTCAAAGAATTGACTTCAAAATCCTGCTGTTAGTTTGCAAAGCACTGAATGGTTTAGGACCAAAGTACATTCAGGATCTTCTGGTTCCTCATGAACCCACCAGATCCCTCAGGTCATCAGGGTCAAGTCTACTTTCTGTTCCCAGAGTCAGAACTAAACATGGAGAGGCAGCATTTTTATCCTCCTCACATGTGGAACAAACTCCTAGAAAACTGCAGGTTTGATGACTCTCTCAGCAGTTTTAAATCAAGGTTCAAAACTTTTCTATTTGCCACCATTTATCAAAACAATTAACTTTTATTTCTTGCATTTTTTCTACATTTTGAATTCCTTTTTTTGTAATCAAAAACAACTGTTGATTACCTTTTGCATTTTAATATTTTATTTTATTTTTATTTTCTCCTGTTTTAATGTACTTTTTAATACTCTGTGATGCTTCCAATGTTTTATGTAAAGCACCTTGAATTGTCTTGTACACGAAATGTGCCATACAAATGAACTTGCCTTGCCTTGAGCAGGACCTGGCTCATAAAGGGGGACCTTCCTGCCGAAGGCCAGCTGGGTAAAGAAAGAAAAAGAGAGGGGAGACATGAGAGAGAGAGGATGTAGAACAGAGAGAGGAGAGCACGCAAATGACAGAATGAAATTACTATATAAACAGATGCAGGTAGCAGCACTGAGGTGAGATGGTCAGAGGACTAGATCACCAGTCACCATGCCAGCCAGCACCCCGAACACATCGACCCACACAGGTGGAGGTAAACGCTGGGATGGACAGAGGATGGAACTGCAAGTCAGCATGCAACTCAGGGAAAACTCTGGTTAATGGTCTTGTGCAGACCTGGATGACAACCTGATGGTGATCCATTCATTTGAATCATGTGTGTTTTGGCAGGAAAACATCTAAGACATGCAGGACAGCAGGCCCTGGAGGACTGGGATTGCCCACTGCTGTGTTAGAACATCTCACAAATAACTAGGTTAGCCGTCAAAATGGTCAGTAACAGAATTAGATATGAAAAAGACAATTGCACAAAGAGGCTAACCTTCAGACGTGAAAATGGCAAGGGATTCACGACTCCATGAAAGACTGCATTAGCAAATAATTCCTCAATTTGGGAATAGGGAGATCCATCCTGATATTGTATCACTATGCTGTGGTGAAAAGAGTGCAGAGCCAAAGGGCAGAGCTTCTGATTTACTGAAGATTTCTGTTCCCATGCTCACCTATCCTCTTGAGCTGTGGGTAGTGACTGAAAGAATGAGGTCGCAAATGCAAGTCCCCAAAATGAGCTTATAGGGAAGGCTGTGTTGGCTCACCCTTGGGTATGGGGATAGGAGCGCAGCCTTCCAGGAGGAACTCAATGGAGAGCCAATTTAGTTAGGATGCTTTATGGATGCCTCCTGTAAGGAGTATTTCAGATAAGTCTCTCTAGAAGAAGGCCTTGAGACAGACCCAGGACTTACTGGAGAGATTATTGTTTTTGGAGAGTTGATTTTTATTGTGTGGTATCTCTTGGGTGGTTTGGCATCTCCTCCAGAGCTCTGAATGGCTGGATGGACTTGCATACATCCAGCATCACTGAAAGATTCATAGAATATATGTGTGTAGAAATTATAATGGACAAGGCTGAAAAATCAATATTTAATGCCATCCAGACTTTTGACCCACTGAAATCCTTGGGTGCACTATAAAATTAACATTATGGCAACATTCCCCTTCCCCATCATTTTTGAATTAAATTTCAAGCATCAAACTTAAACTGAGAAAATCTTTTTTTCTGTCTCCAAAATAGCAGTTTTTCCATTTTCATTTTGCAACATTTCCTTCTTCTATTTATTATTATGTCCTTCTATCAGAGCAAACATTTCAACATGAGTCTGGAAGCATGTCCACAAGGCTCATGCTTTCAGAAGATATATAGAGCAGAAATTGATTTTTAGACGCGCTCCTTTTGATGTGAACAGGAAGGCCAGATACCGTTATACCATTAAGAGGCTTGTTGAAGAAAAGGCCAGAGCCCAAACTTGGGTGAATCATTGGGGACTGCAAAGAGGCCAGTGTTTCCACGCCTGAGTGCTACATGCTGTCTTTGGGTTGTGGACTGCCAAGATATTCTTTATACTCCCTCTACAGGGATGGCTGACAAATCTGTGGGAAGTCCACTTCCATGAAGAGATCCTCTCTCTCTCTGCTCCATGCTGTACGGTGCACTTTGTCACCATGGCAACACAGACACTAATTATTCACACTCTGTCTCTCCTTCTGCCTGCTAGGCAGATCTTACTTGACCTTTCGTGGATCTGAATTGAAGAACACCTCAGGTTTAGGAGGAGGACCATATGGAGCTCTCACCTTCACATGTTTGCTCAAAAGTGGAAGGATGCAACCTCGTTTGAAGTTTTAATTTAGTGTAGTAGAGAGCATAAAATCTAGGTTGCAATTTATTATTTATTTTTGTTGTTTACATATCCTCTTCACTTTTTTTTTTTTTTTTTTTTTTTTGCTCTGGATGCTTGGACATTGAAAAGAGCCTGTGTGTTATGTTGTTCCTAATGTGATAAGAAAAAAAAGGTTTGTGCTGTCTATCCTCCTCCATCCACCCACGTATATACTTACAGATGCATCAGCTATATGCGACATGTAAATCCTCATGTTTTCACACTTGTTTTCGCTTGCTAAATTTACTTTTGTCTCCAGTGCCATATTAAAGTACTTTGGTATTTTTAGGAGTGCTTCATCTGTCTGAATGCACATCAAAATACTTCACAGTCTCTCAGAGACAATACTTTGAAAACAAGGCCTGAGACAGAAAAGCCTTTGAAGGAAGCTTTTCCCTTGGGGATTGGTGGTATTTGACGCTTCTTTGCCAGTTTCCATCAATGACCATTTTGCAGTGAGCTGCTTTGTGCTGAGAGAAAGAGAGTGCACCATTTGCAATTACAGTGATTCTTTGTCTCAGTAAGAATCAGTGTACCAGTCTCAGTTTTGCTATGTAGCTTATGGTTGAGGGCGGTAATTTTAAACATTTGCAAGATTGGTTGCTCAGCATCCGCAAAAGCGTAGTCAGTTGTTTTATTACGCAAAATTGCACAATTTGCATTTAAAACCTTCTGCAAGAAACCATTAAAAACACAGCTGAATGTCCAACTCTGAATGATTTCCTTTGTAATCTGATTTCTCTTTTATGGACAGATTGCTCCAAGCTCAGCTTGTCGAAGGACAGAGCACAGCCCAGCTCCTCCATGAACATGCCCCAGTCTTTTGGAACAGCAATGGGTTTCTCGTTGTCTGAGACACTTCTGATGGCGGCCCTGCCGGGCCTGTCTCAAAACGCTAGTCACCTCCACACGTCAGAGGACAGCATCATTTACCTCGCACCCACTGCGGACACAAACAAGTGTTGGCCCATCCGTCCGACCCTGCGTAACGAGCTGGACACATTCTCTGTGCACTTCTACGTCTTCTTCGGCCCAAATATATCGATTCCACCCGACAGGGCTGCGGTGTTCGCCATCAACCTAATGCCTGTTTTAGACAGCGGAGGAGTACTCAACATGGAGCTCAAACTAAATGTGGTGAGTTTCACAGAAGACACTGTTGCTTCACAACCCAAAGCCCCAGACAGAAAATCTTTGACTGACGTGTTTCCTTGATACTTTGCATCTCCAACACATTAATTATTATTATAATCCCCAACTTGCTGTGGAAGAAAAAACTGATCCAAGATGCTGAACAGGGCCATGTCGCTCCCCTTACCCTCAATCTGCTGCATGTTTTTCTCTTAAAAAAAGAGACCAGACTGTAATCAGGAGATTAGATATGCAACAGTTAGCAAAGAGAAAATCCCCTGCTTGCAAAAGTGAATAATTGTTCTCACAAAGTGTCTGGCTCACGAAAGTGGAAACTGAGAAAGTTCACGGTGAAACAGGTAGCAGTGTTCGGGCTCGTCACATGTCTCTAATTGAGAGTGAACAAAAATGCAAAAATGTATCCAGGCAGGCTTTTCTTGATGTCTGTGTCAGATAGAGATGACAGTGGGGATGCACCTGCAGCGTCCCCGAATGTCTGCTGGGAGCCTGAAAACTTCAGGCTGGCAATTTTTATTTTAGAAAACAGAAAATAGAAAGCAAGCCAGTGCGGAAATAAATAGAGATGGATGAATAAAACAGATATCTTTGATTGTTTAGTTCAAAGGCATAGCCTGACATTTAGGGAATTATTTCCTTCTTTCTTCCTTCCTGGGAGTGAAACTGAAACTCAGTTTTATCTCTTTCAATTCCGGAAAAGAAATTGTTCAAGGACACTTTTAGCCTTCTCCCCTGAAGGTTTAATACACAATAAGATAAATGGATTTATAGAGAAATCATCAGAAGAGTCATTCATGAACAGTCATATGAGCATCCTGCTATGTATACATGACAGTTTTGAAGATGCAGCTGCCGCTTCTCTCCGTCTCCAGGCTTGATGAGTGAGGCTAAACACACATCCTTCATCTCCACTGCACACAAAGAGATGAAACTGATGATCGATCTTCTCACCTAACCCCTGCTGAGAAAGCAAAAACCCTTATTTCCCAAAATGTCACAGAAAAACACAATCAATGGACTCATAAGGAAATTGAAAATAATTGACTGTGGTTAACCTGTTATTTAGTGACTTTCACAGAGACCGTTCTGCAGTTTGAATGGCAGCCGTGATATTTTTCTGTCAAGTGTTTGTTGTGCACATGTTTCTGCACATGTGCTCCGGTCTCTTAGGAGGACATATGTGTGTTTTATAGCTTTATTTAACCAGGTAAAAACCCTCTGAAGTCAAGCGTTTCATTCCCAAAAGCTCTCTCATGCGAGGAGACGGCGGCATAACACGTACTGACATCTGACAAATACTTTAGTGCATCGCTAAATCATAGATTTAGAAGATAAATGTCACAAGTCATTAAAATACAGAGCTTAAAAAAGCAGTCAAAACTCATACATGTTAAACTCTCTGCCTCTAAGTAGCAAAATAAATTGCCTTGAATTTTTTTTTTCAATGCCATCAAGCAGTTGAGAAGCTGATTCTAAGCTTCTTCATTAGATTTGCACTAATAATCGGAGTGTTTCCTTTCACGCTGCACGCAACGATAGACCCTGACCCCTCGCATCCCCAGTCTCAGTATGCAGAGGTGCAGCGCTCGTTGTTAAAGCCTCCAACACACTTAAGGTGTGTGTGTGCAAACATATACGGCTACCCAATCCTTCTTTACAAGCTTATGTTATTAACATGCCCGGCAGGAGTTTCAAATATTGTCCAAAGAATTATAATTGTGTATCCAAGGCCATCCAGAGCTCACCATGACTCCAGTGTCCCTCACACACCAAAGAGCAAAATCACTTCACTGTCAGTGGCTAAACACCTCTTCTACATTCTAGTTATACTCTTATTAAACCATTTTTTAAGATAATTATGCCTTCAAAGGCATAATTATCTTAAAAATGGTGTCTCTTTTAATGTGCTGTGCATCTGTGCTGGGCAACGCAGCACACTTGGCTCAATAGCTCTCTCACTTGGGGTGCAAAAAGTTTTAATTGTCTCAAATGCGGCAGTTAGGACGTGGAGACTATTAATTAACGCATAACCAAGTAGTGACTACTTTGCCCAGCAAAAGAATGATGAGAGACGAGGGTCATCACTTTCAGCCTAATATTCATTAAACCGCTTAAACACCAAGTCCCATGAAACGGGCTTTATTGCTTACTAAGATTCCTAGCTGAGTGAAATGACCTGGAAGAATCAAAGTGGCAATCATGATGAGAGCTGGACACATTTTCTAAAGGAAACCTGCTTCAGTGCTTCCTTTATTATCTGCTTCAGCATAGAAAGTACTGGACCAACCTATGTGAAAGAACGGAGATAATTATGTCCCACGTTTCCTAGCGGCTGCCTCAGTTAAGGAGGTCCTTGACTGTTTTTGTCCAATAGTATTAACATCATGTAAATAAATATGAACAGGAGGGTGAGTAGCCTATGACAATATCCTTCTCCCCTTCTTGTCTTTGCCCCCTTTTTTTTTTTTGCTAATGAAGCAGCGTTTCATGTCAAATTTTCCTACACTAATTTGATTTATATGAAGCACCCTCCATGAAACTATGTGATAAGATCATACTAGGCAGAGCACCTTATGCACTTTATTACAGAATACATTTGGACCATCTGCAGTGTCATATCTCTTCTGTAGAGATGCATTACAGCCGGTGAAGTGTGGTCCGCTTCTCAATGCAGCGTGCTTGTTTTCCCAAGTCTTTACGGATTTCTCATGGCATCTTTCCTTAACCTTGTGGCATTTGCCAGCGCTCTTTAGGTAAAGGATTTTTTTCTCTTGACTATTTGTCCATACCCCCTTGTGGGAAAGGGCGTTCACTATTTAAGGTGGAATATTTTCTTTCATAATATTCAGTGCAGGGCTTCTAAATCAATACGGCACCTTAAATACCGGCCGGGGAGAGGGAGGTCTGGGCCTCTTCGCTCTGGCTGCTGCCCCTGTGAGCCGAACTCAGATAAGCAGAAGTAAATGGATGGATGGGGTCATGGATGGAAATATTCTTCTTGTCTTTGACTGGCTTCTCTGTGCTTTCTGTACTTTTTTCAGTGACAACCCAATCTCTGAGTGCAGATATGTTTTCAAGTCTCAGCTAGATTTTAAAGGCGATCTTTGTCACCTAAAGAAAAGAAAAGAAGTCAGACTGATGTTCCCGTGTGTACTGGCGGCGCTACAGTTATGTCACTATGGTCACAAGTGAGACGGTTTGTAGACTGCAACTGCAGAAGTCACAGAGAGTTTATGTAACTTTGAAACTTGGTTGGTGTGACTGTTCTATAAGCTGGGTGATGTATTCTTCAGAGACAGTGTCATGGTATATTATTCTATGGACAGATTCCTCCCCCTCTGTGGTGATCTGTCACTTGCCTGTCACAGGGAGAGTATTCAGTCAGCCGCTGCCTGTGGGGCGACTCTGGCAGATTTGCAGGGCTTTGGGAGACAATCGCGAGGGCTCATTGTCTGCCCTTGCATCACTTTCTGTACCAGAGTTTGTAAGGAATGCATATGAGTTTTATTTCCACTGATACCTCAGGTGGCATCGCATGGATTTAATCTTTCAAAGTTCTCTCTAAATAGGGCCTGCGCAGAATAATAAATTGTAAGTTGTATAACAAATGCCTTGTTATTATTATTTTTCTACCTGTATGTTTTTGCTATTTCATACATCTAAAATATGCAAAATTAGAAAAGAAATAACAAGTATACAAAGAAGACATATATTATGTTAAATTTATTTATTCATCAATTTCTTTAATGGTGCCATATTTTCCACAAATTATGTTGCATACTTATTTTTCATCAATCTACAAATATTTTCCACAACAAGAGAGCAAATCAAAGTTATTGGAGTGTTGTAAATGTATTAAGATTAAAGGACTGCAATTTATTATTGACATAAACATTCAAAACCTTCATTTAGTACTTGATTTAAGTACCTTTGGCAGCAATAAAGTCTTTATGGAAATGGTCCTACGAGCTTGGCACACCCTTCCTTTGGAAGTTTCTCTTATTCTTCTTGGCAGCAGCATTCAAGCTCAACCATGGTGGATGGAGAGCATCAGCTGTTTTTAAACTCTTCTCAGAGATACCAGTTTCACAATCTGACTTGTACACTCTCAGACTTTCACAGCATTACTCCTCCAAAGTTACTCCTGTGTTTTATTTGCTGTATGTTTCAAATTGCTGTTTTGTTGAAACGTAAACCTTCACCCCAGCACCCTTGGAAAGCCTTTCACTCTGAATTGCTCAGTCGTTCTCTGCATTGATTTTTCTTTTCTATTTAGTTTGTATGTCTCTTTCAGAAAGCAAACAAACATGAGAAAAGATGCTGCTATCACTGTGTTTGACTGTAGCATAGGTATCTGTGAGGTGATACTCAACACCTGGTTTCCATACTTGCTCTTGGGAGTTGTGGCTATATTGTTTAGTCTTTGTTTCATATACAGTATTGTTTACTTGAACAATAGGTTTCCTCACACATGGGGTTCAGCAGGGTTCTGTGTCCAGACCAGTACTTATTATTTATACTGTATCTGTAACCTTCCATTAGTTAATTTTGTTCAACACCACAGTGTTAAATTCCACTTCTATGCAGATGACACTCAACTATACTTATCAATGAGGGCAGATGTAACCAATCAGTTACACTGCAAGCATTTCTTAAAGGAATTAAAGGATGCAGTTGCATTTTCACTTCAAAGTTCACATACTGTATAGCGTTGTCTTTGGACCTGAGGACTCAAGAAATATACTAGACCAAAACATTTTTAGGAGAGTCTCCAGGAGATCCAAAATCCTGCAGGAAGAGTTCTGATGATAATCAGCAGGAAAAGTCATTCTTCTCCATTTAAGTTTTCTTTTTCATTGGCTTCATGATAAATTCTTCTTTAAATTATTATTCCCCCAGCAGCCTATAGACGTAGACAGCTGGAGGACCTCCCATGGTATACGGGTGACATTCACTCTGGATTCTTTATGTATATGTATGACATCATCAACTGTATGTTTTAAGCTCTATGCGAGAGGTCTCCTCCCGTTAGAAATGGCACCTTAAAGGGAGTTTCTCTTTTTCCCAGTGTTACCTGTCCCTCTGTGAATAATTAAGTGATTGGATCAAAGCAAAGATTTGAGCCATTTCCATGAATTGACATCATATGAATACAATTATAATGAACTATTTATTTACTAAAAGTGCCCAAAGTTCGCTCTGTGTTAGGGAAACACAGTTTCAAGTACTCTGCCCCTGCTTCCTGGAACTCTCTGCAGAACACGCTGCACTTGAAAGAACTTATCGGTCTTGGAACTTTTAAGAATTTTATAAGAAACCTTGAAGCTGCTTCACACCAAAATTGCACTTGTTTTAACTGAAAACCTTTAATTTTATTATTTTTACCATTTTATTGTATTTAATGCTCAAGTGGATTTGTATGTTTGTGTTTATTTGTCATTGTAACTGTTTTTGGCTGCTGTCTTGGCCAGGCTTCTGGAAAAGAGGTCATTGTACCTCAATGGGACCGACCTGGTTAAATAAAGGCTTAATAATAATAATAAAAACTGAACTGAATTAGATTATGTTTTATTAAACCGAGAATTGGACTGTATTTAAATTTAATTATACTGAGCTTGTTTACTAATGTTCTCTGGTAAAGCGGCCTGAGAATACTTTTATTGTGAATTGACACTATTTATAATAATAATAATAATAATATAATCCTGTTTTCAAGGTCTTTAGATGGTCCTCTTGATTGAATGGTTATGTTTCACTCTAATGAATGCATTTATGCACAGGTGCATCCAGTCGAAGACCACCAGTTACAAGGGTCAAATCTTTTCCAAGGGAATGGAATACATTGACTAATGGGAGAAAAATACGAGTCTGTTTTTAGGATAAGCCTAAAATGTTTTCTTTCTGTCGACACATTTATACATTTACCTTTATTTCCAATGAGAGCCTGAAGTCTGTGGTGCAGTTGTGTAACAGCAACTCTCATCTGACAGGAGACATGTGGAAAAGAAAGACAGTCCTTAATAGATAGGAATGAAAAATATACAAAATCCAAAATTGAAAAAAAAAAAAAAAAAAAAAAAAAAAAACAGAACAAAAAACAGTCTAGTAATGGATTGGACCCATAATTTACAACATAAAGTGTGATTAATATAGCAATGCTCACAAAAATGTTGCAAAGTGGTTTTACACACACAAGTAGTAAATAAAAGCACAGCATCAAAATTCTAGTTATTAATTCATAATTGAGATTAAAGCAGAACAAGAAATGAACATTAGTATTCTGAGCGGTGTTTAAAATTCCTTTAAAAGTGCCGGGTAGTTAAGATGCGGCGTGTCAGATGCACAGACCTAGAAGACAGATAGAACCTTAAATGTTATCAGTAAAACCTTAATTTCAGCTCCATGAGGCAGAGGCAGAGTGGAGCTGAAGCAAAGTAATCTGCTTCCTCCAGAACACAGGTAGTTCAGATGACAGATTTAAGCACGATCATGCGTTTATATATCACAAAACAATTATGTGCATCTTCAAATAATCTTGCTTCCTTAATGTCCCGTGTTTCCTGGTGATCCAGGATGTTTACAGCATTTGAAAAAAAAAAAAAAAAGGAATGACTTCTCAAATTGTTCACTCGACAAATGATACCCTATCGAGACGGCAGGGATGGAATAATGGATCAGCTGTGAGAAATACTCCACGTATAACTCTTTCTGTGCGGTGCAGAGGAGTGTGCTCTTCAATGCAGGTTCTTTAGAACTGAAACTACCAAGCCATGCTTTATTAATTTTTATACTTTTTCAGCTCCCTTGTTTAGCTCAGGTGGTCAGCATTTATAAACACAGAAGATAGTGTGCAAAGTTGTCGAAACAGCTTGACGATTGTCTGGAGTCCTGATGCTCCCAGATGCAGGATGGATTATAGACTTGGGTTAACGTGAAGAACCCTATTGGCGTTCAGTATTTTATTGGAGACGTAAAAACTGTTCAGTCTTCACTAAATCAGTATGAAGTAGTTCTTTCTGACAGTAAAAGCCTTTCAGTTCAGTTAGTTGAAACTATTTCAGTATTACAGCATCACTAAATAGGCAGCTGCTTCAGGAACGTGAACAAAACCAGTGAATAAAATGCTTGAATTCAAAAGCGTTGCCTTTCAGAAGCTACCGAGATTATAAATGTATTAAAAAAGATACAAGATGCCAAAAATGTAACATATGGGGTTGTCATTTTGTGATTTGTGAAGACAGCAGGGGAGTTCTCACTGTCAGACTGGGAATGTACTCAAATGGAAATAACATTATACCAATTATATTCTCAATAGAGATGACATAAAATAATATTTTGACAAATTAAGTCTTTTTTTTTTCTTTTATGCCTTTCAAGTACTGGGTAAAATGAACTGAACCTGCAACTCCATTCTATTGATGCTTAGACAGAGGAGACCACAGTTTAAAGAGAGGCTTGAGGCTTCAACTTCATTGCTGCATTTAATGACAAATTGTTTTATTAACATTCTCTGATGACCATGAAAACAAACGTTTTCTGACATCACTAAAGTTAAAACCCCCTCTCTTCATACCTTAAATACCTGTCGTAAATGTCTGTGTAAAGCCTTAAAAATGGTGAAGATGTTTTAGCGTAGACCAAAGCGGTGGATCAGCCATGAACTCTGTGTCGACATCCTGCTGGAAAGGAGGAAAAACTCTAGTTTTAGCTTGAACTACATTTATGGCTTTAGGGACTTTGACCCTTTTGCTTTGCCTGTGCCTACGCGCATGTGGGCTCCTTCAGTGTTTCACACCAGAGCCGCTCTTGCTTAAAACTTCATCTTCAAGCTGTCAGAGAGAGGGAGTTGGGATGAAAGACGGAGAGGAAGGGAGAGGAACTATCCCAAACTGCCAGTGGGTGTGATTTAGTCTTACCACAGAGTACAGGCCAGATGGTGAGTTTAGGAAGCCTGAAATCTCAGCACCTGGCAAAGTGTTTGTTAGTCACTGCATTAATCAACAACTTTGTGAACTCCCAGCATGTACATTATAGTCATTTTGTGCTGTGGGGGACAATTGATATCTTATTTATTCCAGAAATAACTGCCAAGGGTTATCTCAATCATCAAGTGCCTTCCTCTCTGGACACAAAGTAAATGCATTTAAAGTGCTGAATCTTGCTCTATGATGCTTTTTTAAGAAGGTCTGATTTTGATGACACTTTACTTGGTTAAACTATTTTTATGTAATTGCACTGTTGTGCCTGTGCTACTCCTCACCAAAAGACAGGAACACTGTGACTAAGTAACGAGACATTTTGAACCTTGTGAAGTGGCATATAAGGTGCTTGGGTGTGCGCTTGTGCTGTGTGAACACTTCCAGTTTTTTCTTGCTGCTATTTGTGCTCCTGTTGTTCTTTTGTTGATAAAAGCTAAGCAGAGTGAGGTGGCTTCCATTCACATCTCTGCAAAAATGAGCTACTTTGTATTCACATGTGCACCTCCCAATGCCTGAACAATTTCTCTGGATTTTTTAATTTTTATTATTTAATGCACGAGCATGCTAATTTATAATTGATGCTTTAAGGAGATAAACTGCCAACATCTTCATTTGCGTACCTCTGGCCGACAGGGAGAGTGGTTTCACTTGATTTGTCAGTCTTTAAGTTTACCAACTCATAGCGAAAGGAGAAAAGATGCCTGAGGTAACTACGAACAGTGTTTGTTCCCCGTCACAATAGCAGCAGATGTTTAATGATTTTATGGATGACTGGCGTTTGTTTGTGTTTCCTCCTGCAGTCTACGCTGAAAGGAGCTAATGTCACAGTGTTTGGCTGCCTGAACCACGGGATGCCTCTCTTCTTGCGAGAAAACTCATCCCTGAAATGTGAATCGGGTAGGTAAAGTTTACATTTGAGAAAATAAGCCATATTTATTGTGCTATAACCGCCTAATGAATTGGCTGTTAAGTGCTTTATAATTTTTTTTTG
This sequence comes from Hirundichthys speculiger, assembly GCA_018398805.1. Lineage (NCBI taxonomy): Eukaryota > Metazoa > Chordata > Actinopteri > Beloniformes > Exocoetidae > Hirundichthys > Hirundichthys speculiger. The sequence continues at coordinate 330,050 of JAGFBZ010000006.1, forward strand.
TCATCTTGTCTACTTTTCTACAGAATCCGTGGCTGGGTTCTTCCTCTCTGTGAACGTGTCTGCTAATATCACCAAGCTGAGAATTCCCTACCCACAGACGGGCACCTGGTACCTCAGTCTGCGCTCTCTATGTGCCACTGAACATGGGTGAGACAGGCCATACAGCTCCACTGGAGCAACTAATTCAGCAACATTGTCAATGCATCCCATGGAGACCTTAAGAAAAAGAAGTTTTCATGGCTTGAAGGGGAATGTTTGACACCATTGGCGAACTATATTTACTCCCTCGACTCGATGCAGATAATCAATATTATTTTCATTGCCTGAGTTTAGCAAAGAAAACCTGGAAAAAGAGTAGGTAGCTGCTTGGCTAAAGCATAAGAATCCTTCTGACAACGCGAGGCGGGTATCTATCTTCTAATCCAACTCTTGGCAGGAAAGCGAATAAGCACATTTCCCGAGATATCAAACTGTGCCTTTTAAAGCAGAAACAAGTGTGTAAATTGTGATCTCTGGAGTGCTGAACCAAGAAAGCCTGAAAAACACAATTTACAAGCAGAAGTTCCCTGAAATGAGTTAGCGGCCTGTTGCTCATAAATTTTTGACAGCCTTGTAATCAGTTCTTAGGCCTGGTCTGGACACCCCACAGCAACTTCTGTGAGTCAATATTTGCCGTCAGCTGCAGGATGAAAATTGCAAAATAGGTTGTGTTGTATTTCTTATAATGAATCTTCAAATAATAATCACTACCCTGTTGATCAAAATTAATTATTTAACAGAATAACAGAAAAATAATCAGTCTCTCACAGCAGGCTGATGTGGGATTGCCATCATAAATGTGCTAATGGTGAACACCTAACATAGAGGAAAGTTTAAAAATAAAACAAAAAACAATGTGATATTTTCACAGTTGCATCAGGAAATCAAACTATACATTTTAAATATACATTTTAATTTCTCTATATGGACAGTTAGGTCCAGAAGTATTGGGACAATGACAAAGCTGTTGTGATTTTGTCAATAGACAACCCTGTAATAGAACTGAAACAAAACAATTAAGATGTGATCAAAGTGTAGACTTAAGATGTTAAACAAAAATATGTCATTTATATTATATGAATTACAGCCATTTTAAGCAAAGTACCTCCATCTTAAGGGGCTGAAAGGTGTTTGATCAAAGTGATATAACTGGAATCATAACTAAGATTTTACAGGATTTTGCAGTCAATGACTACCTGAATTCTGGAGTCCATGGACGTCGCTAAATTCTTCGTTTCCTCCCTGGAAATGCTCTGCCAGACATTTGCCGCAGCCACCTTCACTTGCTGCTTGTCTATGAGCTTTCCTGACATCAGTTTTGTCTTCAGTAACTGAAAAGCATGCTCTTTTTGGTTTAGACCAGATGACTGACTTGTGCCCTTTAGGATTATTCAGCTTCTTTGCCTTCAGAAAGTCCTGAGTTGTTTTTACAGTATGTTTAGGGTCATTATCAATCTGCCCTGTACACGGCCGTCCTATTAATTTGTGGCATTTGGCTGAATGTGAGCTGAATGTATATATACTCTTGAGAATTAATCTTGCTGCCTCTATCAGCAGTCACATGACCGATAAACACCAGTGAGCCTGTTCCTCTGGCAGCCGTGCATGCCCATACCATCACACTGCTTTCACCCTGCTTGACACACAGTGTTGTATGCTGTGGATCATGAGCTGTTTCTCTTCTTCCGATGCTTTTGTCTTCCATCATTATGACCCAAACTTGTCATGGTTTCATCCGTCCAAAGAGTCTGATTCCAGAAGGTGAGAGACATTTCGTATGGCTTACCTGCTCTAGAATATTACCGGTGGCTTGTACCTTATTGTTAACCCTCTGTACTTGCATTCATGCCAACAAATGTAAATGAAATCTTTGTTGCAGATTCTGAAAATAATATGCCTGTCTTCTCCAGAGTATTCCTGACTCCTATTGATGTTGTGAAAGGATTTTTCTTCATCAAAGAATCATCCACTTTCGCTGTCTTCTGTGGTCTTCCAGGCCTTTTGATGTTGTTAAGCTCACCTGTGCTTCCTTTCATTTTAAGAGTGTACCACTCTGTTGATTTGGCCACACCTAAGCTTTTTGCTATATCTTGTATGGATTTATATTGGATTTTTTTCAGCCTAACAATGGGCTCCCTCACTTGCATTGAGATCTCCATGGGCTTCATATTGTTGGCTCCAGTCAAAAGGCTGCCAAATGCCAACTCAATACTTGATATAAACCCGAAACCCATTAGCTGCTTCTTTTATCTTGAAGTAAAAAGGGAAAGGACCACACGTGGCTACTTATCTTCTTTTCCCTCCATTGTCCAAGTACTTATGAGCCCTTGAAAATGGAGGTAATTTGATTAAAGTGGCTATAATTTCTAAGCAGTAATTGCCATATTTTTGTGAACCCTCTTGATGCTTTAGGATATACACCTTTACTGGGGTTTTTTTTGTTGTTTTTTTTTTTAATCAATAGTGGTGTCTAAAGGCAAAATCTTACAACCTGTCATTGTCAAAATACGTCTGGAACTAATTGTAAATGGTGACTTCATTTTATTTTTAAAAAATTAACATTGTTCTATATTTATACAAGTTTAATTAAGTTGTAAAAAGTGAACAAAACATATTCCTGGTATAATACATTTTGCAGATCAAGCTGCCAAGCATGTTAGGCTTTTTGGAAAGGGCAAAGCTCTTATCGCTTGCAGGCTAGATAATATCTGGTAAAACTAATGTTCTCTTCACCCTCATGTTCTCCACAGATGAACCCAATAAGTTCATGCTTTTTTCATCTGTTGGATGTTTAAAGTCACTGGGAGAAATGTGGGCGTCAGAAATGGAAAGAATATGACCATTAAATCATCCAACGCTGCGGCTTTCATGAGTTGATAAGTATTAGCCATTCAGCAGATTGAGCTGTTTTCCAGAACCATTAATGGCTCAAAAATGTGAACAGAATGAAATTAAGCAGATTTTTTTCCTTTTTTTTTTCTTTCTGGCTCTCTTGGTCATCCAGTTGAATTTGAATAACAGATAACAGATGGTGTGGGACTTGTTCATGTCCTCACACCAAAGCTTAGCTGAGGTATGAAAATGGTAATAGCATTCACATTACTACGTGTTAGATTTCACACTTTTAAACATGCTCCAGTTTTTTCTTTAGAGAACTGTTAGTGTGGATGACAGGTGCTCTTCAACATTAAATTTAGAATGATTAATACTAAAAATGAATGGGAAAAAAAGACAGAAATTGTGTCAATTGTGCCAAAAAATTTCAAAATGAGATATGGGGAAAGCCAAAGAAAGAGACAAGGAACACATTTGTAATCTCCCAAAGTTTCACTCACTATAATTGACTTGAAAAACTTGTATTCTTTTTTTTTCCCTCCCCCCCTAAAGTGTCAGAAATAAATCATGGATAGATGCACGCACTGTTATTAGTTTGTGGGCTGTAGTTTGCTGCACAGCAATATCTTCTGTAAGGGTGCTATTCATTTTGTTTGAAATAGTCTCTAGAAATAACAAAGATGGAGAAGATAGTTCTCTCTGATCGTAAGAAGAACAATGTCAAAGGGTAAAACTAGTGAAACTTGTCATGTATTTAAAGGGTGTTTTATGCAGAAAATGACAAAAACATTCAGTCCTTGTCTGCAATCTTGTGACTTTAGTGTAAAAGGGAAACAGACATGCCAGGATTTATTCCGAATAAATAGTTTTCCATAACACGAAGGTGCAATACTGAACTGATTTTAGGCTTGACATATAACTGTTCTGTGAAATGAACACAAACTGTTAATTGGCATTATTGATAACAATTAATAACAATTGTCCTCTAAAATTATGAGGTGCTGACATCTCATACCACTTGTCTGTGCCTTTTTCCAGATTTGAGGTCTGCACCAATGTCACCGCAGAGGTGTACATGCGCTCATACCTCACTCCGTGCATCAATGACTGTGGGACATACGGCCAGTGCAAGCTCCTGCGCACCAACAACTACCTTTATGCGGCATGTGAATGCAAAGCAGGTATCTATTTACGTGGAGGATCTGTTGCAGCGCATCGTGCTGCCGGTGTATTTGTCAGGCCTGGGGTTGATTTTCAGCACTCAAAAGATTTTTCTGCATGCGTTATGATAAGATGACTCTTTCCGTGGGGAAATGGGGTCATCACCACTGCAATGAATTTCCAATCTGTTGGAAAATACATCATGCAGTGTGACAGGAGAGCCAGGTGAGGTGGCACGAGTCATTTTCCAGAAGAGAATTAAATTGTATGTGCCCCTGTTCAGTGTGGCCTTGAGTTAATCTTCTAATGTAAGCTTTTTTAGAAGACAGTAATACACTTTCTTAATTATGAATAGCTTTTCATTAAAAGATAAGCTTATGAAAATAAACAAAGGATGCCATTTGAGGCTTCCTTAAATCCTGCTTTTGATCTTTTTTCATGGGCTGTTTCTCTTCGGGTAAATTCCTTGTCATACTCCATTTGTGCCTCTCTTTCCTGGCAGGCACTCTGCATTCAGCACTTGCCCTTGGCCCATCTCACGCTGCAAAACCTCTGCTCAACAGTGCTCACGAATATTTAATCCATACTGTCTTATCTAATCCACCAAGTGATAAGTATCCAATGTGGCAAAGCCGGGTTGTGTTATAACAGAAGAGAGTTCATTCTAGGATGCCTCATTGTGTTGGATAAACACCTTCACACATACTTGCTTTATTTTCTTTAACAGAGAAGTGGCTGAAGGTGCATTTATTTTGTCCAGACATAAATAATTCATATGTTTAATGAGAAAGTAGAAATTCAAAGGAGAAGATTTCAAAACAAAATGTTTCTAACTAGGAAGTTTCTTCTCTTCCAACAGCACAAACATTTAAGAATACTATCCTGATTGATTTTTAGTCTGAGACAAGTACAGTGGTACCTCTACTTACGAAATTAATTGGTTCTGGAAATAGTTTCATAACCTGAAAATTCCGTAAGTAGAGATGCGTTTTCCATGTAAATGCTAGGGGTGCAACGGTACAGGTGGCTCACAGTACGGTCCATACCGTGGTTTTTGTGTCACGGTTTCGGTACGGATTCGGTACGGTTTCAGACCAGCCGCTACCCTAAACGTATGATCGCAAGATACCGAGTTTACAGAAAGCGCAACTCGCATGTCGGCGCTTAAAAAGAGCGCGTCCAAATGAAATAAAAGTGTGTCCACCTGGTCACATGTTTACGTGCACAAACGGCTCTACCTCTCGAATACACATCACTGTATTACTTGCAGACGTTTTTATTCTCTTGAGGTCAGAGGATGTCTGGTCAGCAGTTGTGGTGGATGTGGGAATAGTCACGGCCAGACACGTCAGTCTGTACAGCTGTGGCATGATCTCATTCAGATGTCTGCTGTGGAGGAAACCAAGGAGATCTTTGTGTCTGTTGTCAAGCTGGAAAAAGTTGGATGCGGGAATTTATTTCCTAAATGTCTGAAACTGTTGGTGGTCGAGGAGGGACAGGCAGATTAATTGTTCGTGATCTTTAAATGCGCATCCAACGATTCGTTCTGCAGTATTTTAAAAAGCACATCAGCTGCCCCAAGACGCACAACTGGTAACAACTGGATCTTACGCAGGTGAGATCCGGGTTTAGGGAGGTGGAAGATTGCGTTCTGTTAACTGAACCAAATGCAAACCAAAACCAAAATGCTCCCACACTGGTGATTAAAAAATGTTTTTCCCAATTTCTCCGCTACCGCTGGCCATGCCTGCTTGTTGTTTTTTTTTTTTTCCTGCGTCTATGAGCTGTAGCCATCCGGCCAAAGTGTGGTAGGCTGGTCACTGTGAGTGAGCGCAGGTGGGTGGACATTGACATGCAGTGGCGGGTCTGTTGCCTAAAAGGCACGCACGCTCACGTGCAAGTCAAATGCAAAGTTATTGGAACATAAATACAGCGGGACATAAAAGCGTATTGTCCCATGCAGGTTGTACCGAACCATACCATCCGTACCACTGCATCCTTAATAAATGCTCTAATCCGTTCTAAGCCCCCTAAAATTTAGACATAATTTTTTTTTATAAATTATAAAAATGCATCACAACATGTAACAAATACATGTTACAATTAGATTACTGCACAATAAGCATAAAATGAGAGTTGTACATAATGTAAAAAACAAAGAATAAAGTAAAGAATAAAAATTATGTTCATTTACCTTTTTAACTACTATCTCGTCATCTTTTCTCTCTCAGGAGTGGTTTTTGCCTGACGTTTTGTAAAGAACCGATCCAAGGACCTTTTGTTGGCTTTTATCAATCCTTCGAAAATGTGCAAGGCAAACATCATCATAATGAGTGAAAGCCCGACTAGTGAGCAAGTTTTCTGGGTGATTCTTTTCAACAAATTCCAAAACTTCATGGAATTTTCCTAAGATGTCAAAGGGATGCCAGGAAGATGCAAGCTGATAGCCAATGGCAGAGCAGCTACAAGTATGTTTACTTATGTTTGGTAAACTCTGGGAGCTGCGAGTAGCAGCGCGTACTGTATTTTTCTCTTTCGTATCCTGAAATTTCTTTCGTAACAAGAGGCAATATTTTCCCACTGAGGCGTTTCGTAACCTGAAAATTCCGTATGTAGAGACATTCGTAAGTAGAGGTACCACTGTATAACACATTTATGTTTTTTTTCAACTGTAACTGTTATCTCATCTTCCTTACATCGGCCCACTGTACTGAAAGTGTGTTTGTGTGCGTGTTAGGCTGGAATGGCTGGGGATGCACGGACAACTCAGAAGCCTACTCCTACAGTTTCCAGCTCCTCTCCACACTTCTGCTCTGTCTCAGTAATCTGATGTTCGTTCCACCGGTTGCCATCGCCATTCGAAGCCACTACCTGCTGGAAGCTTCCGTATACATCTTCACGATGTTTTTCTCCACAGTGAGTGACTTCATAATGATCAAAGTGGTGACCTAAAGAGTCTTTTTGTGGAGGAAGTGGTGGATTTAATGAGACGTAGCGGGCGTAGGCATAGAGAAATGCATGCTTGTCATTATAATGTACATAGCAAAGATGAAAAATTCTACTTTTTTTTTTCTAACACTTTTATCCAATCAATTCCATGAAATGATCATACTATTTGTAGAAGTTTGTTGCTCTGAATTAAAATGACTATATTATGCTCAGCTAATTTTAATCTCTGCTGTCTCTAGACAGTGAAAAGCAATGCTGTGCTTCCAAAAGACAGAACCCAGAGGAAGCATGTGCAGAGCAACCAGAACTAGACCCAGAATCTTGTGGTACCCCACAGTTAAGTGGGGATACAGACGAAGAATACTGGCCCAGACAAACAGAGAAACTCCTGTCTGTCATTTATAACCTGAACTAGTTAAGACAGTACCTTTGATGCCCACATGTGTCTGGTCGTGATCATAAAATGTCATGGTCTACTGCATCAAAGGCAGCGGTCAGATCCAAGAGCACCAACGAACAGCAGTGGGACCAGAATCAGCAGACGAAGACAAGGTCATTAAAAAACTCTTAAAGGTGGGGTGGGTGTTGTTTGAAAAACAGTTCCAGCAATCCAACTCAAGTGAGATTTTGAAAATATACACTCCCTCCTCCCAAAGGCTCCGCCTCCTCCTCTTCAGCTCACCCCTCGAAACCACGCCCTTACACGATTAACGACTACATGAACTGCAGGGAGGGAGGGCTGGGAGTGCATTGATATTTGATAGACGTATTATACAGCCAATCAAAACAGTGATGATCACTATTTTGATTGGTCAGAGTTTTTCTCTGATTATAACCTCTAGACTGGACCAAAACGTTTAGTTTTTTTCGCAAACATTTTATTTCAGTGGGTGCAATGGGAATGTGAAAAGGTTTTCAGGCAATATTGTAAAAAGTGTTGCAAAAAAACAACACCTACTCCACCTTTAACAGAGCTGTTTCTGCTGTGCTATTAAAATCAGACTGGTATTTCTCTGAAATGCCCACAGCAGTTGGTTATCAACTACCTTTTCATCACAAGGTTTGTCTCGCAGCACAGGAGTCTCTACATCCCATAGTGAGATCATGAAATGAACGTTAAAAGGGAACTTTAGGTGAAGAAATTAACCCCAGTTCCCTGAAACGTGAGTAAGGAATCTCACCAGACCTCCGTTCGGGCTTGTACAGTAGGAGGAAGTCCCTCCTCGAGGGAGCAGATGTCACTACCTTTTTGTCACTACCATCATAACTGCAAACATCTAGGGATTATTTCAGAACAACAGAGTTGAGAGAGAAAACTTGGCTCAAGCATATTTTGATTGGTCAAATTCCTGGAGGCTTGACTACAGGCAGTCAGAATAGAGGCACACATCCCTGTTGCCAGTCAAACACTCATTTCCAACAAATCACCACATTATTAAAGCTATGTTTTTAACATTTCCTGTCAATAATCCCAGCCTCAAATCCTTTCATGCATGTGTGAGCCACAATTGGATTTAGGATATGAAACTGGACAGCATGACGAACTGTGAAAACAAAGATTATTGATGGACGTCTCTATTCTATAAGTGTCCCAAAAAAGCAAACACATTTACTCCATTGTTGGCCCAGAAAAATAAACTGCAATCACTGATTCATGGTTGGTAATCTATCCCACACAATCAAAATTACATTTCTTTGGAAACACTTTGGAAACAAAAGTAAAAGGCTTAGTAGGAAGTATTAGCAGATCCACCAGGATGGAAAACGTCGGGCTAAGAAATGAACCCCGGTTCTCTGAAACATGTATCTCACTATGGGACGTGCGCTGTCCCCAGAAGCCCTTTTACACTGAACCAGTTCTGATTGGCAGACAGAAGGTGACGTCTGCTCCCTGGAGGAGGGACTTCCTCCTGCTATAAGAGCCTGAAGTGACGTTCTCTCTTCAGTCTAAGTAAGCACACCTCGCCCTCGCTCCAGGCATGGAGGGCGGTCTGGTGGGTGGGCGGCACACGCCTTTCATAAACTAATAAATGAGCGGGTGCTGTCACGCTGTTTTGTCACCAAAACCTATGTGACGAGCTGATATGGTGGCTAGATCCGCACTGACAGTGGAGAAAGCCAGGATGAAGGAATGGCAGGATGACTGGGAGTAAAACATCTGGGACCAAGTGTTCTCCTCTGAGACAAAGAAGTCAATCTCCACTCAACCTTAGATTTACCATATTTGGGCCACCACCTTGTTGTGGTGTGTTCACTCCCTGTAACGAGGGGTTGCTTCTGGACAGCTGTTCCATTCCCCAGAACAATTACCAAAGTTGATGCCATCAGCCCCAGCAGTCTGAGGCACAGCTTGAATTTTAGCCAAGCTCCCCTGTGGAAAAGTGCTAGACAAGCCCAAAAACTCTCATCCTTTCCACTGAGAGATGTGCTTTAAACTCAACTAAGTTTAGAGACAGGCCAACAAATTTGGTCAATTCACCTGGGGTCTTAGTGCGCTGGTCTGCATCTGTGAGTTTCCAGGGACAGGCGTGCACAGTGCTCAAAACTAGCAGCTAATGCATCCTGGGTGTGTTACAGCCCCAAACACGACACAAAAAGCACGAGTCTCTGCTTCAGCAATCTTGTTACCACACATGCAGGTTTTGGCTGGTACCTTGACCTTGTCCATGGTGAGGACAGGTGCAGGGTCCATTGCTCCTTTAGCTTTGGCAAAAGAGCGTAGTGATAAACAACTAGTATGGCAGTTAGTTGCAGCAGCTGGTGTTTGGAAACAACCTAGCTACTTAAACCCAGGTTAGCAAAGGTGTCTGGCAGCAAGTAGCATTCGATGACCGAGTGGTTAGCTTGCTCTGTGAACCATTTATCCAGCTTGAATCTACACTCGCCCTCTGAGAGGGTTAGAAGAGGTGTTGGACATTCTGTTATCCTTCAAAACCGCCATTTGATGCATTAATTCTCAGTCTTTTCAGATCAGTCCAGCCTGCGTTACTATAAGATATGCAAGCACATCTTCCACAGTAAAAATTATTGCAAGAAGAGGAGAATTAATGTGCCTTCAGAAGAGATTTTAATTTGATTCAGGTCAGGAAATGTTAAGTGTAGAAGCAGGGATAGACTCCAGCAGATCCCTGTGACCCTAGATGGGACTAAACAGGTATGGATGATGGATAGATGGATAAAATTAACTTTAAAACAATTACTAAAATGAACAAACTTCCCTTATTCAACAGTCCTCTTGTTAAGCAGCAGTGTGCACATTCGCTGTAAGACATCTGAGAAAATAACCCATTCCTTAGCAAAGGGTACATTTTGTGCCGCACAGATTAAAAGTACAAAAACATTTTTTTTTAAACACATTTGCCTGTAAGTGTAATTGCTGCCTGTTCCCTCTCTCACTACAGTTCTACCATGCATGTGACCAGCCGGGTATTGTGGTCTTTTGCATCATGGAGTATGACGTCTTGCAGTTCTGCGACTTCCTGGGGTCTCTCATGTCGGTGTGGGTCACTGTCATTGCTATGGCAAGGCTAAAGTCCATCATCAAGCAGGTATGCTTCTCCTGTTATTCCAAACAAGAATTAAGTAGTGACGCATGGTAATGTTTTAATTGAACAATACTCTTTTAAACTACACTCAGTGAAGTCAATGTTTGTCCTGGTTCTCAGAGTGCAGACATGTATTTTATACATGGGAAGTTAAGTGTGCTGTTGTAGTGTAAATGTTGTATTAAAGTATAGGAGTCCTATATTAAGAGTTTGTACAGAACAAAGTTGGGATCATGTCAGTGGGATACTAACATCAACATGTCTATATACATTTGTAACACCACAAAAATGAATAAAGAAACAGACGTGTGCATGAAATCTTCGGTCAGACATCATGGGGAACAGGTTAGCATGAGCAAAGCGTAAATAAATAAATGCATAAATGAAACTTTAGCATGAAAATGGTCATTTTCATTTAACCATAATCAAAATATCAGGTTTTGTATCCATAACAACAGAAAATGCTTGAAAGAATTAGGCTTAGCTGACACTAGTTCTACTCAGTTTAGTTTAGTCCAGTTCAGTTTAATTCACTGACTTCATCTGATGCAATTAAACTTTAATCATTAAATGGTTCTACTTGTAGAGGAAACATGACCAATAATAACCAACATGAAATGATGGTCAATTACAGAAAAATACAGTTTTGTTTCAGATGAGTCACTATATTAAGCCCTGCTTGATATAGTTTGTCTCATCACCTTCTGACAACATGATGGCAGCTAATTTATTGGTCCCAAACAGATGTATTAAACCCACACACACACACACACACAAACACACACACACACACACACACACACACACATATATATATATATATATATATATATATATATATATATATATATACACATATATATGGTAGAACATATCATTCTTTTCATATATACATATTAGGGCTGGGCGATAAATCGATTTATCGATTAATTCGAATTTGTACTTAATGTCGATTTGTTTTAATGAAAATCGATTTTCTCATTAACATCCGCCACCAGCGCCTGCCTGCTGGGCTCCCGTAGGTCAGAGAGCGCGGAGTGCGCGCCCCCCTCGCGCCCCCCTCCCCACCCGCGCTAGGTCCACAACAAGCAAGCAGTGCTGATCTTACACCGAAGAAAGAAACGTATCCTCGGTTATTTGGAATTGGTTCGGGTTCGTGGCGTCAGACACAGAACAAACAGCACCTCGCTGCAAAGTCTGTTTAAAGGTTGTTGCTACCAAAGGTAGCAGTACTAGCAATTTACTGCAGCACCTTAAACAGAAGTTAACTGCCGAGTTGGAGGGGTGTTGCTCCCTACGAAAAAAACGACCGCGGCAGCCCAAGCACCGCCACCAGAAAACAACCTACCGTCTTGGAAACGGTGACAAACTGTATCTCGTATGATAAGAAAGGAGCCCGGTGGAAAGCTGTCACGGATGCAGTCGTGATGTATATTGCAAGAGATATGGTGCCCATATACACCGTGGAAAAGCCGGGGTTTATTCACCTGCTCGAAGTTTTGGATCCCAGGTACGTGCTACCAGGCCGCAAATATTTTTCTGACGTTGCCTTGCCTCGTAAATTACAATGGAAGCCTAAAATTAAATTTTTATTTTATTTGATGCAGATGTTTAAGTTAAGTTAACATGATTCAGGGAGTCAAAATAGTGCCCAAATACTTTTTTGTTTACCACACAAGCACCTCCTTATTATGCAAAACATGTTCAGGTAACTGAGAGTTTTGTTTGCACTTTATTTTGTCAACCTCAAAAAAGGGGTCTTATAATACTATGTTTTACTTATTTTTTGTGTCATTTCGAAACTAGATTACTGAAAAGTTACATTGTCACTGTTCACAATGGCAGGCAGGGCTTGCCATCTCTTTTTTTGTGGCTTGTTTATGTAACTGAAACCCCAGAAGGGAAAATTTAAACAAAATAAAACTGAAACTTGTTTTGAACAATTTCTTTGTCATCTACAAATTGATTTTAGGTAGGGGATGAAAAAAATCGATTTAAATCGTGAATCGGGATTTTTTCTGAAAAAATCGGAGATTTTTTTTTTAGGCCATATCGCCCAGCCCTAATACATATATATATATATATATATATATATATATATATATATATATATATATATATATATATATATATATATGGTAGAAGATATTATTCTTTTCATTTATTTTTTTCATCTTTTTATTTACATTTTAAAAGTTTACTTTAAATACTGTTTACCATAGAAACAAAAACCCAATTACTGACCCATTTCGAAAAACACTTTGAAATTATTATCTGTGGGTTAAAGGGTCATAATCAGTAGACCAAAACAGAAAAGTGGAACAAACATAACTTCTCTACATAATAAAATGTTTGGTTCTGAAAATATCAAATGTTTTCAGTGGATTTTATTTAAAATTCCATTTATTTTATTGAAAATGAGAAATACTGTGCTGACTGAGCTTTCCTACTTGAAGGCTTTACATCCCATTATCATGGGCATAAGGGTTTCCTTACTGTATCTGAGCCCAGTGAATGGGAAAACACTGTGTTCAATGTGATCTGTCACATTTTCAGCCTTTTGTCTTTGTCTCACATAGAATAGAGCTGGTGAGACGCTGAATGCAGCTGAAGGGAAATATAATGTTTTTCTTGACTTGGCAACAATTAGTCTTATTTCTGCGAGTGTGAAGAATAAGCCAATAGGAGTTATTCATCACGCTGACTACTCAACAAGCTTAAACATGTAGAAAAGCAAGGCTTTTGCTCGTATCCATCACCAATATGTTTTACACAACTGCAGGGCACTTGCTCCCATGAATTTTCAGAGCAGTATGCTCCCTATGCATTAAAAATATAAGTTTAAAAACACAGTGCCCTCTTTACTTACCTTCAATGGTCTTTTATAATCTGAAATAAACCTGTTATTCATTTATTTTCTTTAAATAACTTGACGTTAAAAATGTGTTTTGAATTTATTTGTTGTAACTTTCCCTGCCTTTCTTACTGCCTTTGGTATTGTATATTTATTGTACAATTAAAATGGCTTTTATGTAAAACTATTTATTGCTTTATGCTGTCATCTTGGCCTGAACTCTTTATCTCACTGGGTCTTTCCTATCTTGTTAAAGGCCATATCTTCTACTTTTAGCTTTTCCCTTAAGGGGTTGCCACAAATGAAATATGAAATGCCATAGTGAGAAAACTCTGCCCAGTTGCATTATACCTCACATTGTCCATTTCTGCAGGGATATTATTCTGCATGTGCTGTGGCTCTTTCTGTTGCTCTCGTGGCCATCTCTGACCATGAGGAACGAAAGGCATGAGGCACATTAACATGAAAGTGACCTATAACTCAATGCCAGATTAATGGCAAACATGGATGTTATACATCCCATGTGTGAAAAAAGTCCAACGAACACATATTCTGCATAGCTTGTCGTGGTAAGTCTAAGAAAAACAATACCTGCCCTTACTGCTAAGTAATAAGCGCTACATAAAGATAACCAGCTTGTGCTCCACCCACATATTCCCAGTGTGGTTCAGGTGTGTCTCTAAAAAAGGAAGCAGCTATTAAGATGAGCACCGTCATCCGTTTCATTTCTGAGACAAAATCTTATATGTAGCGTGTGACATCTTGCCTTTCAAATACGATAGCAGTGTCATGTGGTCTAGTGGCACTTAAACTGAGATGTCAGCGGCTGATGACATTTAATAATAATAATAAAAAAAGGCCCTGAACAAAGAGAAATTAAATGTCTCCAGAGCTAAGCAGGAGAGTTATAAATGAGCCTCGCATACGACTCAATTTTTCGTGATGAATTTATGCAAAAAGTGTTAGAGTCTGTGAAGCATGGCAATGAAATCTGTGGCTGTTGACATATTGTGGAGGATAAACAGTAACAGGTGCACCCTCTCTCTGGGTCACCCTCTGGCTGCACACCAATGTGGAGCAGTTTGAGGGAGAGAGCGTGTGCGTATGTGCGACCCAGTCCAGAAATGAGAGAGAGAGAAAGACAGAGAGAGGGTGGAGAAGTGGTGGGAGTGGGTGTAATCGGGGAGGGTGGCTATGAACATCTGCTGTCCTCTAGGGTTTTCATTTTTGCTTAGTGCTGCAGTATGCAGTCGCTAATCAAATCGCACATGTCAGAACTGGCAAGAGGAAGTGTGTGTGTTGTGTATTGAAAGGCACGCTGTGTGTGCGCGCGCACGTGTATCTGTATGTGTGTCTGTGTATGTTTGGCAATGTTTATGACCACAGTGGCAGTAGAGGGTAAACCCCCCCCCAAACTGATGGCGTGTGTGCGTGTGTGTGTGTGTCCGGCACATATGCGATGCGACTTTTGGAGCCACAAAGCCCTAAATCTCCCCCCAAATATGTCAGCAGAATTTCCTCCAAGGACACTTTTTAGTGTTTTAGGTTGTTTGGCTTCAGTTGCTGAAGGCTATTGTGTCAAAAATGATATGATTATCTTTTGATTTCACGAAAATGATGGCTGGCTTTTTGATGTGACAGGACGCAGTGGCGGCTGGTGCACTTTTCTCCAGGGGGTGCTACACCAAAAACCAAGAAGCAAATGTAGTACGATATCGATATACATACATTGATATCAGTATATGTATATTTAAGAAAATGCCTGATTTTGTTTTTGCTGAGCTGAATAATATGTTATAATAAAATATAACATAACAAAATAGAATAAAATGTTTTCTATTGAAATAGACAAAGTAAACTTTTTTTTTTTTCCACATCCTCTAAAAACACCTGGATTTTCTGACTTTAACTCTGGTTATTTTCATTTTCACCATGGCCACAAAGCGCTAGCTCAAAAGCACCACAGGACTTGACACAATCTATTATTTTGGACAGGATGTGCCTGTGTTTGTCAACCTCTTCATTATGTTTTCGGATCCCTATCCTGTAGCCTTCATCAAGTTGAGCAGCTATATTTGTTTTCCCAAACATGGCTAGCCGCATTGCATTTTCCATATGAACCCTGGTTTGTTCATGTTTTTTAATTTTTTTCAGATATGTGTTGTAAGTCTTTCAGTCCTGTCTGAATCCATGCTGGGTCTGATCCGGAGGTTTGAAAAAGGAGACAAGGAAAGCAAAATAAAGCATTGCTGTCATTACATGCCGTTAGCCAAGCCTTCTTACTGAACCAGCTCCTCGAAAATGTCCGCTTGTACTGTCGTCCTCTGTCTTTGGATGGCTGTTGAATGACGATGTCAGGCTGATCAGTTCCAAAGTCTTTGACTCTCAACTTCTCCTGCAATGTTCTCCTCTCAAAAGGCGTTGCTTTTAACGATTGAACAGAGTTTTCTCTTTCCATTCTTGCTAGCGAAAATACACTCTCTTGCCACGGACTCCTTCTTTCACTTTGACAGATGTGCCGCGAGCCGGTTGCTCTCTGCTGCCACCCTGTGGCTGACAGAGTGTGTACAGCAGCACCATTCAAATGAATGCTGAGGGCTCAGGTTATGTGCGATTGTGCGCCCACCAAGCTCCTATCTCTTGTATTGAGAGGATCGAACTGCGCATGTACAATTTATAGCAAGAATGAATAGACAAAAAAACGGCGCCCCAGCCGGAAACATGTGACCTATCCGTGACTTTAGACATCATAAAACATATTTTAATCTATATTTTATTGTAGATTACACATATTACTCAGTAACTCTATGATAATTAATTACCATACTCATTTTAAAATTATACAGTATATATTTCAAAATAATTAAGTCTTCTTCACTTAAGTTCTTGGATGTGGGGAGAGGTGGGGCGGCGCCCTAGCGCCCTCTATTGACCAGCCGCCACTGACAGGACGTAAAATACGAGTGTTCAGACAATCCAACAAATGTTCTCGATTGAAACAATGTTATTAGGGGGTTTTATTAGAGGAATTTTGGTCCATGTAAGACGAGAATAAAAGGCCTAAATAATGATGATATGTCACATTTACTATTTCAGCTCTATGCAATTTTGATTAT
This sequence comes from Hirundichthys speculiger, assembly GCA_018398805.1. Lineage (NCBI taxonomy): Eukaryota > Metazoa > Chordata > Actinopteri > Beloniformes > Exocoetidae > Hirundichthys > Hirundichthys speculiger. The sequence goes on from JAGFBZ010000006.1 coordinate 346,549, forward strand.
TTATGCATGTTGCATAAATAGATATGTTAATTTACTCTGTTGTTATTCAGCCGAGCCATTTGGAAACATTGTTTTGTTCAGCAGATTGATCTTAACCAATAAGAATGTGGATCAGTGGTGAGGATTTTGTCTTTTAATAACCAGATTTATGCTGTGTGAAACTGAATACCATTAGAAAGTGGCAGCCAAAAATGTAAAAAAAAAAAAACAAAAAACCAATAAAATCAGAGCAACAACCTGTAAAGGCTTGTGGTACAAAAGGAACACATAAGGTTTCAGCATGATTAAATACCTAATAAGCTTCAGGATCTCACGTTTAATTAATGACTTTGAGATTAGCTTGAAAGCTGGGATGTTCATAATTAAATTTTCAATGACTTTAGATGTGTTTGCTCCTCTAAGACAGCATGTTGAGCTGCTGCCGTCGGCCGTGTTGTATTCCACACTCGCACAAATAAGATGTAAGACCGTGTCATTGTATACTGGAGAGCATGTAAATATATGTGACTGATAAAAATAGACTTGCACTGGAATTTTTATCAGCTCATCTGTCACATTGACAGATAATGATTCATTACAGTAGAAACCCCTGCCCTTGAGTGTCAGAGCATTCATGCCTGCGCATGATACATGCATGTTTGGGTGCCTGTGTGTGATGCGGCAGCGCAGTATGACAGATGACTGTGGCTGCACGTGGTCCTCCAAGCTGCTCCTTTCCTTCGTGGTCTGCGCCAATTAGTCCTGTTCTCCTGCAGGCGGGTCATCCCTTTCCTGCTCAGAAATGCCCAGTTCCTCCTCACATTGCCCACCAGACAGAAGAAAAAAGACCCCCAGACATCCTGTGCAGGCTGAAGTCCTTTCAAAGCGTGTGCATTCAGTTTATTGATTTTTTTCTTTACATTCCCTCTCTATCTTTTTTTATACCCTGTGTCTGCATGTCCAATTGTAAGCTTTGCAAGAAAAAAAAAAGGATGAGTTTTATTTAAAGCATGCATGTATCGTGGCTCCCACTCTTATAGCCCAGGGTGTAGCTCTACAAGCTCTTAGGAATACCAATTCTGATTTCACGATTGCTGTGTAGATGCAGTCGTTCTTTTTGGCAACCATTTCCCCTCTGCTCCATTCCACTGTTGACATGTTTGCATAATTCGAAGCTTTTAGTGTTTGTGTGACAGAATAATTGTTTGTTGAAGTCAGCTCCAGCTGTTGGCATTTTAAGTCCCTGTCAAGATTGCTACCATGAAAGCCCATCGAATAACCACAGAGATGTAAAATGACCACAACGAGACACAGAATGACCACAGTGAGATGAAAAATCACCACAAAGAAACTGAAAAAACTGTCAAAGAAGGCTGGCTCTGTGCCAGGGACTGTTCTGGAGCTCCTGCAGCTGATTGTGCAAAGATGAATGCTACGTAAGATACACAACCTTATGGACAACAATTGCACTTCATCTGTACAACACAGAGACTAAACAACAAGTGTCTTCAGTCAGATACTTAATCAGTCTTACCTCTAATAGAGACATTATAATACCAACTGATTGCTTAACCTTGGGATAATAAAGTATTAATGAATTGAATTGAATTGAACATGAATGCAAAATGGCTAAAATGAGCTGCTGAATTATCTGGAGTAAGGCTGCAGTTAACGACTAGTTTAGTATGCAGTTATTTCTGTCATCCCCTCCATATTCCTCACCATAATGCGACCATGAAATGACAGTTTCATTTTATCACAGCTCACACATCACCCAATTCACCACGAGTGCATGGACCATGCACGATGGAAACAGAAGATGGCTGATGCAGCACCAGTCAGTTGGCTGATTGATACCGGTTGATTGCTTCTGTCTGATTAGCCCTGTCCAGTAACAGCCAATACTGGTAGCTGATGTTGACCGATGAGTGGTAGCTAGATTTGTTTTGTTTTAGGTTTTTCTTTTTTTTCTTTTTGAGTAAATGCATTATATGCATAGCCTTGACATTGTTTTTTGTCTTATTAATTTGTTCATTTATTTGGGAGTGGGTGAGGCAGTAAATGCACAGGAATACTGAGAAAAAAAAAACATTTGAGACAGTTAACAGCTGAAGCATGCTCAGTGTTCTGAAGCTAACGAAGGCTAAGATGCTAGAAACAAAGCTGGTGAAGCAAACATCCTGCAGCCCCTGCTATCTTTAATTGTTGATTATGTTAATGTATACAGTTGATTATACGCAGAAGAAAGAAAATCAGAATTGGCCAAAATTAGTATTGAAACATCAGACTTAAGAAAGTTGGAAAGAAAATTGCAGTCAGAGCATCTCTAGCAGGTGCCAAACCAACCCATTACCAGCATCGCACTGAATGCAAAATGACTAAAATGAGCCACCTGGGTACGTTGCTAGTTTTTTTTTTACAGACAATATAGGACAACAAACAAATGAACCACAAATGGACAAAAATGACCGCAAAGAGCACACAAAATGAGCAGAACGAGATTGAGAAAGGACCACAAATGGATGCAAAACAATTCAAAATCTTCTCAAAGAGACACATTATCGCAACAAAGAACACAATGACTACCAAGAGATGCTAAGTAACCACCAAACGTGTTGTTTGTAGTTGTCTTGATAGGTGATGGGCCCGTTATAAGTCTGTTTCCATGGGCCCTTTATCTTATGTTTGGGGGGGAAAAAACTGTAAAAATGCATCACTACTTCACATAATAAAGCCATCAAATTAAAGTAGACATTTCATTACCATGGTAATTAGTATAAAATATATACTGACAGGCTTAATGAAATAGGAAAAATAACATAATCCACACATAGAAATCAACACATGGGGGTTTAGCATTTTTACTCAGAGATTAGATGTGTAACTTTAAAGCTGCTTCCCTGAATGCTGTGCTGACACCAGTAGGGCTCTCATTTACTGGTGATGCAGTGTTGTTGACACTGTTTATGGAGGGCAGTTATTGATCCATCTGGTTTTTGTCCAGGTGCTGTACCTGCTGGGGGCGATGTCTCTGTCCATGGCTTTGCAGCTGGATCGTCACGGTCTGTGGAACCTGCTGGGACCCAGTCTGTTTGCGCTGGGCATCATGGCCGTGGCGTGGGTAAGGGAAATTCATACGTGTCCTGCCTACTAGGCCACACACAACAGAGTTTGTGCCATTGTGATGTCTGACTGCATTTGAAAAGAAATAGTTTATTGATCTTTGTGGAAAATGCGAAGCACGGGTGGGAAGCTTGGCAGGTATGGAAAGCAGAAAGAGAACACTGAATGAAAAAAGATACAAAAGAAAAATGAAACTGGGTTATTAAAGAGATAAAAATAAAAAAAAACTGCCTACAGCTGTGCTGAGAAATTATGTGTTATTACTTTAAAGGAAATGCAGAAGGCCAAACGTATAGAAATTAGTTAAATTAATTTCCCGCACGGGATGACACATGATTATATTAATACATGTGCTTAACATTCATGGTCAAGTTGTTCAAACATGCAGATGAAACTTGTCCTCCAGTGTTCCTATTCGCCACCAAGCGTTTCATGTCATTTAAGCAGAGAGCTGGAGCACAGAGCATGTGTGTGGCGGAAAACAGGGCTTTCTGACCAATGAAGCTATTTTGCATTAGCATACAGCAGAAGGGGCTTTAAAAGTTTTTCATCTTCTGGGTATTAGTCATGGTTAGTAGTCCCATTAGAACTCCACTTGTACTTTCACTGACTCTTCTAGTCATAATGTGCTCCTTCAGCTGAGAAGATAAAAATAAGTGTTTCAGGCAAGGTTCTTGGAGAAAAAAAAAATAGAGCCTTTAAAACCCACCCCCCTGACATGAGTTTGAAAACAAAGTTTGTGTTGCCTTGAAAAAAAAAAAAGCTTTATGTTGCATAAAGAGTGGGAGTTTTTTAGCTTTGAGAGTTATTGTAGTGTGAGCTCGAGGATCCAACAAGAATGTGGAAGACGAAGGGTCTGATTAATTCCCCCTCATGAAATCCAGCTTTAGCACAAAAAGAGGGAAGCAGTACTAGAAATAAAACTGGAGGGTAAGCTATTCTCTGATTAACACCAATGCATTCAAATTAATGGCATAACTCAAGATTTGTACAGTGCCACTGGCTTCCAGTTCTTGGCTGGTTTTCTTCAGACTTTGGTAGAGTTGTAATTCAGTTATAGATGACATGTTGATATATTTTGTTTGTCAAATATAAAATGCAAACCTCACGACGGTGTGTAATGGGACAGCATGTACAAAATGAAAAGGATAAACTGAATCATATTTAATCATGATAAATTAGACCACACGCTTACTTTGCAAAGCTCCACACAGACATTTTCCAAAAGAGCGTCACTTGGATGCCATGCCAATGTCGCAGTTTCATAGATAAATCTGAGTCGGCGCTTTGCTTACATGACAATTAATAATTTATTGGATGTTCGGCGGAGTATATATCTGCATTTCAGCTTCCTCGGGGCTGTGCCTCTTAGCTTGAGTGCCACACGTTTTCTGCGAGAGGGCCCTTTCATTTCAGCTTGTCATGTTTCTGCAAAGCTTGGCATTCTGAATGTTCCCAGACACAATGGAATTAGATCAGTGAAGCGGAGGGCACAGTGCGTCTGCTGCTGTGGAGGAGTGTCATTAGCAGGAAGAGGAGGGGGAGAGGATCAGACCAGTCAATGCCAAATATCCCTAATTCACCAAACTAAATGAGGTCTCAGACTGGAGCAGGAAAACACCACCCTGATCTGGAAGGAAAATACCCTGTTTCAAAGGGATTTAAACAGAAAACACAAACTTGATCTTTCCCCCCTCACTCGGCCTCACGGAGATTATTAGTCTTTAATCTAAAATGTTTACCACCGTTACCTGCAAGAAAACGTGTAATTATTTTTTCCCCACTCGTGAACGGCTTAAATTTCCCCTGATAATCTCGGATTTCTTTGTGGTAACATTTTGTGGGGGGAAATGTATGCCCATGAATATAAAAGTACAAGCAATTAGTGTAAATGAGCCAATGAAAATAGACTTAATGAAATAAAAATATTGAACTCTTTGCGCCGTCGTTCAATGCTTCAGGGTAACTTGAGAATAGGCGCTTTCTCTTGACTAAGCAAATAAAGCAAATGAAATATTCAGTTACTGCTGAACTGAACATGAGCATGGATGACAAAATAGATAAAGAATTGACTGGCCAGTGACTAAACCATCTGCTCATTAGTATGGTAGACATCTGCTGAAGCATTAGGTGAGAATACAAATTCTAGACAATGAAACCTGTGGAGATTAATGAGTAACATAGTCCTTTGAACCCTCCAGAGATAGAGTGCCTGCTGGTTCTTCACAGAAATCCTAACTGGTCTCTATTTCTGAATGGCTTACAAGTGAACTGCCTGCATCAATATAAAATACTACATCTTTATTAAATTAAATTAATAAGAACATTTTCCCTTTTCCTTCAGGATGTCGTAGTTTTATTGAGCATGCATAATAAAAAGTCTGCAAAGATAAATCCAAAGTCCACATCAGAGAGCCTTTTTCTCTCGCATAAAACTGCTGCTCAATTGCTTGAAATGTCTCATATGTAGTCCAGGCTTCCTTTTGTCATCGCACAGCAAATTCTAATGATTTCTGCCCAGCAGCTAGTTTGGCAGACTCTCTAATAAAAATGCCAAGTACGTTAACTGTTGTTAGCTGCAAGAGCACACACAAGAGTCTGCGTGTAACACCCGACATCTGAGGGACTGACTTTTTAAAGTCAGGACTTTGGACAGTTCTCAGAGGACAAAACATATAAAGAGGTAACTGTAGTAAGAGCCTGGATGGAGCCTAAAGGGGGGTTATGGCAGGGCATCTGACCTAAAAACCTTTGTCCAGACTAAACATGCGGATTACAGGACGCTTGTACCCCATACCAGGTTAAAAACAACCGTCATTAGTGCTGTTGACCTGTAGAGTGCTGATGGAAAGTGGGCTACTGTTTGTTGAAGAACGAGAGGAGGAAGGCATGTCCGTAGGCAGAGAGAAAAGAGTTAAAAGAAGAGACTAGGGCTGAGAGAAGGGAGTTTAAATGTTGGGACTATGACAGGAAAAGCTAGAGAGTCGGTTGTCAGAGGAAGAAGGTGGATATCCTGTGTGTTTCGGAGACCAGGTGGAAAGGTAGTGAGGCAAGGATCTTAGGAGCAGGGTTCAAGCTGCTGTGGCGTGGATGGGTGGAGAAATGGAGGAAGAGCTCGTCGGGAATATTCTGGAGGTGAGGAGCGTGCCAGAGTATTTAGTCTAAAGCTGGAAACTGAAGGTAGATGACACAGCTCCCTTTAATGAGAACAGGGAGCAGGTGGAGGAAAATCTAGAGAGGTTGATGTATGCCTCGGACTGGAGAAGAATCAAACGTTTGATGCAGCAAGACAGAATAGATGTGTGTGAATGAGAGGAACCTAAGTGGAATAGGTGAAGCTACAGGAGCAGAGATGAAGAAGGTGGAGGATTTTAACTACTTAGGGTCAACAGTCTGGAGCAATGGGGAGTGTAGAAAAGAGCTGAAGAAGCATGTGGAAGCAGGTTGGGACTGGTGGAAAGAAAAGTGTCAGGTGTGATGTGTGATAAAAGAGTTTCAGTAATAATGAAAGGAAAGATGTACAAGATGGTGGTGATGGTGTTGTTTGGTTAAGAGACCATGGCACTGAGGTTCCTCTTTGGGAGTGACGAGGATGGATAGGATCAGGAGTGAGAACATCAGAGTGTCAGATGTTTTGGAGAGAAAGTCTGAGAGGCCAAACTGAGATGATTTGAACATGAACAGAGGAGAGGATGGTGAATATATCAGTAGAAGGATGATGAGGTTGGAACTGCCAGGCAGGAGGCCTTGAGGAAGACCAACGAGGAGATTTATGGATGTAGTGGAAGAGGATATGAAGTTAGTTTGTGTGAAAGAAGAGGATGCAGAGGATAGAGTTAGAATGGAGGCGGATGATCTGCTGTGGTGACCCCTGAAGGAAACAGCTAAAGGGAAAAGACCAGTAAGAGTATGCTCCTGCTTCAGAAAATCTTTTTTTTAACTCCAAGTGCTATCAAGGTCTGAGATCCTGTTGCGATCTGCTGTAAATATAAACAGGCCAATCAGCATTCATCAGCCCTTTACAGTCAGAACAGTCGACCCTGAAAAAGAACTACTGGACATTGTTGCATTTTCATTTCATTGTTTCAGTTCTGATACTCAGTACTGCATTTATTGAACAAACATGAAATCAGAGCTTTTTTTAATTGTCTATATCCAAGTCTAAATAATTATTGTAGCCCTTATTGTTATTTTAATTAGTAGGCACTTGCTGACTTTACCTGAACATATTATATTTAGAAAATTAGCATGATACCAGTATTTGGATTACTGAATTGAAAGAAGCAAAGGAGAGGCTAGACTTGACAGAAACATTATGAAACCAGTTCACAGTTCATTTTGCTGATTGAGGCTTTTTTGAAAACCCACTGCTGTGTGTGCTTTGCTGTGTCAGACGGTGCGCACCATCCGCCGCCGGCGATGCTACCCGCCCACCTGGAAGCGCTGGGTGTTCTTCCTCTTCCCAGGCACCATGATCGCGACGTCCGCCGTGGCGCTGTACGCCTTTGTGGAGACGGAGGAGAACTACTTCTACATCCACAGCATTTGGCACATGCTGATCGCAGGGAGCGTGGGCTTCCTCCTTCCGCCCCGCGCCAAACCCGACACCAAGGTGACCCCGCTGAAGCGCAAGCGGGGCTGTGGGTACCAGCTGTGCGTGAACGAGCACGAAGAACTGGGCCTGGTGGATCCAGCCATCATATCCATCAACAGCATCTGCAAGAGCTGATGAACTCTCCGCTCCCGACCTTTTACCTTAGAGACACTTCATTGCCTTCTTTTACTTGGGAAAATTCAAACATGGGAAATTAAGCCACAGAACTTGGAAAAAGAAAAAAAAAATTGTAAATACTTAAAGTCCTGATGTGAAACACCGGAATCCTTTGTTTTTTCTTTCTGTTATAACAGTCATGGTAATTACAATGAATATGTAATTATTATTATCTATAGTCGAAGTTCTGATGAATTGTGGGTGTACAGTGACACACTGTTGTTTGTGAATATGTATTTAAAGTCAAAGCTGAAACACTGCTGCTATCTGACGGTGACTGTAAAACTGCTTCTGTTGGTTGTTTCTCGTTGGTCTCGTAAGCAGGTCGGTTAACTTTACTGTAGGGGCACAGACGGACGGGGAGCACGGTTACACATTTAGCAAGGGCACGGCTTTTTTTTAATTTTATTCTTTTGAGATATATCTTTTGCACTGAGACACAAAAATGTTATTCTGTACATTTTTTATAAAAGTATTAACGCCAGTGGGCATCACAAATGTAAAACCTAGATGTCATGTCATGTGGAATGTTAGATTTGTCTTTTGCAACTGCATTGTATCACTTTTACACAAATGTGCTGATTGTTCATGGAGAGAAGAAATCCAAAGTTCTTAAAAGAGAAGATGAGGAGGCACGAATACTACAGAGACCTCAAAACCAAGACCTCACCTCCCTCCTCTCTTCTGATAGGACCTGTGTTCGCCACATTCATGAACAATAAATGTTTTCTTTCTTTGCCTCAGTATTACTTTGTTCCTCTTAAAGCTTTTGAAATGTTGAGATCTCTCACAAAGACATCATATTGCAGCTCCCGGCTCTAATGGAAGCCAGAGGTTCTCAGACGGTGAGATGCGATGCTGTCTGCGGCATCCTCCCCGGAACAGAGCAAGAGATAAATAATTCTCCTACACAGGTGCGGCATGAAGGCGGCCTCAGAGTAAGCTGTCGATATGTGGACTTTCTTTTCTTGTGGAGGAAAAAACAGAGCTGTGAGAGTTTTATGGCTCTCTGCTATTTTCCTCTTAGGTGTGATCCATCACTTCTTGTGCACGGCAGGCCTTTTTTTTTATGAAATCATTTCAGAAAAGATGAAAGAATTTATTATTTTAGCAAGTGCACATGCTTCAGTGCAAGGTAAGGGACTATTGTCCCTGTTCTTGATGCCGCAAAAATCATCACAGCAGGTAAAGGAAAAGCATATTTTTGGCATTTTCAGAAGGACGCTCACTCATTTTCTGTGATTGTAAGGATTGCGAGTGCGTTCCTTTATTCCAGCTGCAAAGTTACAGCCAGGAAACTCTTAGGTGAGAGCAAAAAAATAAAAGCTGAAACCATGGGGAAGCTGCTCACCTGCATCTGTCCAGACTGATTGAATGAAAATCTTTAGAAGTGTTGGGTTGCTTCAGTCTTGAATTTAACAAGCAAACATGAGAATGGTATTGATCTGCCTTGGCAAACAAGCCGATAAGCACATTTCCCAAAATGTCAGTCCATGTTTATGATCACATTAAGACAAAAACATATATATAAAATGAATATTAACAATCGTTACACTTTAATAGTGAATAAGCTGAGAAGCCTCCTCACAGACCGCACACACGCACACCAACTAATAACCCAGTAAAATGGCAACCTTTTTCTTTTGGAGTTACAAGCGTAGCATTTATTTACAGAGTATGATAGAGGATTTTCCCCGCAGCTAAGTATGCCTCTTTATTTTTTTTTGCATTAGCTCAGCTTTGAAAGTGTGATGGAATGAGGTCATTGAAGGCCACGGAAACTTTTAAATTTGCTGCTTCCAGCTCTCTGTTCAAAAAGTTTCTACAAGTCGAAAATAATTGCAGTGTGATGTTTTGTGGTGTCACCGAGTGAGAAGCAGGGGCAAAACATGCAGTCCTTTAGGCTTCTCTCAAAAATGTCTTGAATTATATCTCGAGTCTTTTTTTTTTTTTTTTTATTATAGCAAGGATAATATATTAAACCTGTGCAGGGTGTACCCCGCGCGTCCCTCACTGACAGCCAGGATGGGCTCCAGCACCCCCGCGACCCTGAACATGATGAAGTGGGTATAAAATAAATGGATGGTTGGGTAGATGATATATTAAAGTCCACATGGTACATCCCACACAACCTAGAATCTTTCCTACTTTCTTCAGCTCATCTGAAAGTAAAGATTGGCCATGTAAAATCTGAAAATGTAAATTGGTCTTCTTAGTTCATTTTTTTCTTCAATCCAGGCAAATAAATTAATAAATTCCAAAGCCAAAAAAAAAAAAAAAAAAAAGACTAGATCTTTTTGAAGCTGTATATAACTCAGTTATGGAAATTAATGTAATAAGAGGCTCATTATTCCAAGTGCACTTTTTAAAAAGCTCGTGACTGTGCTTAATGACACAAATTAGACCAAAATGACAAGATTTGAATTACTGAACGGTCTGTTATACCTCAACCACAGAAAAAAAATCAAAGCAACCATCTTTTTGTCTTCATGAAGTTTTCCTACCTCCCACACTGGCTTTTTCTTGATTTTCGAAGTCATTCTTTCCCAAGCAAAGTTCCATAAAATAATGCAACATTATGCTTATGGATATGTTATCCTGAGTTGCTTTTTGTACTAAAAGTTTGTATGCAGTTTATATACTGTATGTATATACAGGCAGCCTTCAACCGATTTGCAGTCAGGATTTGGCACAGACACTGGCAGGAGATCTGCCATGACTGCTCCTCACCGTCAGCCCTGTTTGTGCTGGTGTTGGCAACATGTGTGCTGGAATCTGAACATGTGGAGGAGATGCTATGTTCAGTGATGAGTCCAGATTCAGTATATGGCACTTGGATTGTAGGAAGTGTGGAGAAGATGCAGAGAGAGCTTTGCTTCAACGACAAACATCTTTAAGTGGAGGCAGTGTGATGGTCTCTTTCACTGGAAAAATGAAGCTTGTCATCTCTGGATGCAGTCCCAGTGCAGAGGGATATCCAGATGCAATTCTGCAATCAGTGACAATCCTAAATCAACACAGCAGGAACTGCCAGGCTGTTGTGGCTCTGGTTCTTCCACACACTAAATCTAAATCTTGTTTATTCATACTTCAATCCAATCCAATCCAATCCAACTTTATTTGTTAAGCACTTTAAAACAACCACAGTTGACCAAAGTACTGTACAAAAGAATAAATAAAAGACATAATAAATAAAAGACAAAATGGCTCAAATATTCTAAATAAAATAAATTAAATAAATTAAAAACATAAAAACATGAGTAAAAGCAAAAGCCATACAATCAAAGCAATAAAAATAAGATAAAATAAAATAAAATCCAATGTCTAGCTAAGTGTTAAAAGCCAAGGAGAAGAGGTAGGTTTTGACAAGCGATTTAAAAACAGACAGAGAAGAGGCCTGTCTGATTTGCTGAGGCAGATCATTCCACAATTTAGGAGCCACAACGGCAAAGGCACGGTCCCCTCTGAGCTTCCGTTTTGTTTTGGGCACACTCAGGAGCAGCTGATCAGCTGACCTGAGAGAGCGAGTAGGTATGTAAGGGTGTAGAAGCTCAGAGAGGTAGGGCGGGGCAAGAGCATTTAGGGATTTAAAAGCAAATAAAAGAATTTTAAAATGAATCCTAAAATGTATGGGTATGGCAGCAGCCAGTGGAGTGAGGCTAAAATGGGGGTAATGTGCTCATGTTTGCGGGTGCCGGTCAAAAGACGTGCAGCAGCGTTTTGGACCATCTGGAGACGGGAGATGGAGGAAGCACTAACCCCCACATAAAGTGAATTACAGTAATCCAGCCGAGTGGTAACAAAGGCGTGGATTACTATTTCAAACTGTTGCCTTGAGAGAATTGGCTTTATTTTGGCCAGCTGCCTCAAATGATAAAAGCTTGATTTAACAACTGCCCTGATCTGGCTGTCAAGCTTGAGATCTGAATCCACTTTTACCCCTAGGTTAGTGATGGTTGGTTTGATATGCTGGGCCAAAGAACCCAGATCTGGAAGGGGTGTTCCAGCGGTGCCACCAAAAACCATCACTTCAGTTTTCTTTTCGTTAAAATTTAAAAAGTTCAGAGCCATCCAGGCCTTAATGTCATCAAGACACTTAACTAAAGCAGTGATTGAGTATGCATTCTTCTTTTTAAGCGGAACATAAATTTGACTGTCATCCGCATAACAGTGGTAATGAATCCCATGCTTCCTAAGTATAGAGCCAAGCGGGAGCAGATAGAGAGAGAAGAGAAAAGGGAAGGGCCTAGAACTGAGCCCTGTGGGACCCCACACAAGAGAGGAGCAGAGGAGGACACAGAGTCGCCAAGGCTGACACAGAAAGTTCGATCTGCCAAGTACGACCTGAACCACTCCAGTGCTATGCCCCTGATGCCCACCCACTGCTCCAAGCGAGAGATCAGGATTTCATGGTCCACTGTGTCAAATGCAGCAGTTAAGTCTAAAAGCACAAGAATAACACAGTCACCAGAGTCTGTAGCTAAAAAGATATCATTAAAAACTCTTAAAAGAGCTGATTCTGTGCTGTGCAGAGTTTTAAAACCGGATTGGAAAACCTCAAGAATATTGTAGTCTTTCAGAAAGGCCATTAATTGACTGTAGACTATCTTCTCGAGGATTTTTGAGAGAAAAGGCAGTTTGGAGATCGGCCTGAAATTGGCAAGAGCTGCAGGATCTAGCCCAGGTTTTTTAATCAGGGGTTGCACTACTGCATGTTTAAAATATACAGGGACGACACCTGAGGAGAGACTGCTATTAATAACTGCAAGAACAGAAGTTCCAACAGTGGGGAAAACCTCTTTAAATAGTCGAGGAGGGACAGCATCATTTGGAGAGCCTGAGGGCCTCAAATGACCAACAATCTCCTGTAAAAAGGACAGTGTCACGGGCTCAAACTGGTCAAAGACAGCAGAGCAGGTGACAGAGATTGAGGGGTCATAAGCAGGAGGTGAGATGAGAGCCCTAGTAGAAGAGACCTTGTCAATAAAAAAGTGAAGAAAATTTTCACAGACAACAGGAGAGGTCTCTATACCAACAGTCTGCTGGGCATTAAGAGCTGAATCAATTGTTTTAAACAAAACACGAGGTTTGTGACAGTTAGAGAGGATAATATTAGACAAATGTTCTCTTTTAGCATTTTTCACAGTTGTCTGATAATGACGCCAGCAGTCCTTTAACATTTGAAAAGACACCTGCAGTTTGTCCTTTTTCCACTTGCGCTCAGCTTTACGGCACTCACGTCTGACACTCAATCATCCAATCCACCAAACAACACCAGACAAAAATCAACTTTGGGACTGGTTGAGGGTATTTCATTTTGTCAACAACAAAATTAATCATGAGGAATACAGTTCACCTAATAATTGGGGATGCAGTGCAAAACACAATTACAAAGGAGTCAACAAAACAAATGATTTCCATTTAATATTCAGTAACAACACAGGAAACAGAGTTACAAACAGGAACACGATTCAGCTCAAACTGGAGGAAAGCACATATACTCATCAAAAATGATGACTTTTTTCAAAACATGAACAGTCTGCCTGAACATGACCATTTTAGCATTCAGTTTATATCCAGAACTCATGCCAACAGAGCTTCACATCATTAGCCTCTCAAAGCTAAAGCTTTGAAAATATACAGAATGAAGACCAGTTGTATCCAAGCTCATCAACATAATGTATCATGTAGTCCACGGAGGAAACTTAGAAAAGCTCTGAGATGGTGAACCAGTGTGACATCTTTATTATCCAAAAGAGTTTGAATTTGAAGAAACTAAAGGATGCATCTGAACCACACTGTTTGTTTTCCACTATTAAACATTCTGGTCCATCTGTAATGGCTTAGGCATCCATCTGGTGAGAATCATGAAGTCCAGTGTTTGTTCTGCATGATTGCATCGCAAACAGGAAATATGAACCCATTTTCTCTGACCAGATGCACACCATGGTGCAAACGTGGGCCCCTAATCATGTTATGTTAATTTGGATTGAGTTAATAAAGAATCAATTACATCTTGAATGGGCCAGTGTAAATACAGGAAAAAATAACTAACTTTTTATTTTTTTCTCACTATCATTCTACTCTGATGCCAACTTCTCCTCTAAGATGCCAAAGGCAGTGTGCTAGTGTAATCATGAAGGAGGAAAACATGGACTTCTGCTGCCTCCTAATCAATGGTCACTTAAATTCAACTTGAAACAGCAGCAAGCCCCATTTTACTCCTGAGGGCATAAAGTTGTGATTTAAATATTAATAAGAGATTAGTGAAAGTCCATGAGGGACATTAGGATTTAGACAAAAGAACAAAACCAGCGGTTCATTTCTACAGCTGCTGCTGCTCTAACAGTTGGGGGAGACACAGAAGCTCCTTTTTTACTGGAAATGCAGGAAGCTCAGAGACTAAACTGGAGACTTTTAAGTTTTATCTGGGGGCAAGAGGTTAAATACTGTACTGAGCAACAGGCCCCGCACTGAACACATGGCTTAATAGGAGAAGGAGTCTACTGAGTTTCAACCTCTCAACAGAACATTGTCCTCCCTGGTTTATCTTTAATGACAGCCAGTTCATACTGTTTACCACCACTGCTATGGTCTTTCGCTTTTCAGCGTGCAGCCAGTCAATATCTCATAAAGAAATCCTCAGGCCAAATCATCATGCTTTTTTCAGTGTTTTGTTTCAACTGGATCAAATGTTATGTAGCTATTAACCTGCTACACTGACCTTTTGCACTTGTCAGTTACTGACTTGAAGCCTTTAACTGTGCTAGCAGCGCGGCTCTGGGGAGGCTTGTTTGCTTGCAGCTACACCACCACCGAAATAAGTATAACTGCAGGTGTATTTATTGTGCTACAGATGTATTTATGATGCTACTAACATTTCTGTACTCTAATAATGTCGTAAGTTTACGGTCAATATAAGACCCGTGAGTCCAACTTGTTTTGTGGTAAATGGCAAATGTTTTGCTAAATGTGGTGTTTCGGGTCTCTTTCTCTACCTCTCTGTATTTCACTCACATTCAGGAACAGGTGAGACCTTAAGAGAAAAAAAAAAGTTTCATTGGCAGGGAAAAGTTAGAGCAAATCTTGTTTATTGAGTCTCTTGCCCTTCAGCAGTTCAGAGTTTTCATTTTAATGCTGAAGAACAAACTGTGTTTTATCTGTTCTTGTAAAAAAAAATAAAAAAGGAATGAAAAACCAAATAGAGAAGTTTGCTTTTTTTTTTAGACCAAGTAAAGTCCTAAAAGTAAGTTTTTATGTACATTTTTGATGGAATTTCAACATAAAATTGACAAATAATCTATATTCTTTTGTATACATGATATTGGAATTTATATTGGGATACCAGCCCCAGTATTACATGGTATTAGATCGAAACAGAAATCATTGGTATCGGCCATCCCTAGTGAGAACCCAAACTGAAGCAGTTTTGAATTAGAACTGTGTGTATGCAGCAAAATAATAATAATAAAAAAAAAAGCAATTCACTTGGAGACAATGAGCTGTGTCAAAATAAAGTCATATTTTAAGTCTCTGACGAGACTCAAAAAACGTAGTTCCAATTCAGTGACAGCGTGGATAAGGTTTCTACAGACAAGCCAAGGTAATTTTAAATGTGTATGTGCGCTGTATGGGCATCTTCAAACTAAACTAAACTACCGTCAACAGATACAAAAAGAAGGAAAGTTCATGGCCTCTGCTTCTAACGCTCACCTGTTCGGTCAATAATATCTACGCACTGATCCAGCTGGATGGAAACAGAGGCCTTGAATTCTCCTCCTTTTTGTATGTTTTTCAGTGGTTTATGCGGTATCAGTAGTCCTCTTGTACGCACTCATAGCAAGATGGCAGTGAGAGGATGGAGTTGTCTGTACAAACACACCTTTTTATACATGTTTTGGACATATACAAAGTTAAAATGACCTCAATTTATCTGTAGGAACTGCATCCACATTATTACGTAAGAGACATGACATTTTTGAGATATCATAACAATACCTATTAATTTTGACAAAGCACCTTTTAACTCTAAGCGCTAACATTAGTTGCCATTTTCCTGCAAACACATATTCCTTTCTCACTGTTTGGATCCATTTTAGTCCCAAACAAAGGTTTACACTTCTTACTGTCCAATAATAGATCTAGGGTTGATTTAACTCTGGGCTACACTGCACTCACTCTAGCTGATGGTTCAGATCTAAGCACTGCTGTGTACTATAGACCTATTACCTGGGAATGGCTAAAGGGGAAAAAAGGGAGAGAAAAGAAATCACAATCTGTCAAACGGTCCCCAAGGAAACAAATTGCTTCATTCAAATGTTCACGACTAAAAACAGAAGTAGCGGTGGCTGTCATTTTTATTCAGCTGGAACTGCATTCTAATCCCAAATAACACTGTAGCTAATGTTAATAGTTATTGGTGAAATATTTGGCAGTTCATTAAATAACAGACCAGTTCCAAATGGCTCAAAATGGCAAGTAGTCAAGCTGAGCCACTGCTTGAATTACCAGTTATAGTAACTACCGTAGTATGAAATATGAAAAAAAGAAAGCCATTTTATTCAATAAATCAAACTACAAAACGCTTTTCAAAACCTTTTTTTTTTTACTTCTAAGTCTATTGATTCTAAAAGTAATGACCAGTGTGCTGCGCAACATTTGGAAGTACCTCGCCATCCATCAAGCTCGACTAAAAAGCTAAAATTGGACAAACTGAAGATGCGCGAGACTTTAGCTCATCCATCATATTCGCACATAAAAAAGGGAGCAGGAGTCCAATTAAGTTGTATTTTTTTGACAGAAACAGATGCAGAGAAGCCGTGGTCTGTAGCCGATAAGCACTTCAGTCATGTTGTGGCTGAAATGAGCGTTATTACAAAAATATTTCTGGCAACTTTTAAATCATCTTGAATAAATAGGCCTTTTGATCTCTTCTTAGAGCACGATGTTACTAACTAGCCTCTTACATGTTGATTATTCAGCGTCACTAGAAATTGAAAGCAGGAGGAGAGCGTTATAGGGAGATCTAAACAAAAGAGTACTGACAGGGGAGAAAACTGTCAAAACAGGGTCGATCTGAATAAGTAGCTTCATTTCTCTGATTTGGCTCAGCCCTACTCCTCCTCCAGATTCCTGTCAGCACATGCGGGACCCGAACACATCAAGCAGACAGCTGAGCTGTCTGATGAGACCAGAAAGGTCATGCTACATTTAAGATGCTGTGTAGTGAGGGATGGTTGGATGTTGCAGCTGCAAGATTTAATAAAGTCTGTCATGGCTATATGCTATGTTTACCCCCACACAAATATCTGTCACACAGGACATAATGATGAGGGGCTTTGGACAGAGTAGAAAGCCAGAGGAGCTGGCAGAGTGCTATTAATGCTTGCAGTTTAAGATGCAATTATGCTGTGACTTGTGAACCAAAGTCACTTGTCCTTGTACTGCTGTCTGAGATTTGACTCCTGCTGCAGCAGGACTAGGCTTTAATTATCACTGCTCAATGTCAACACTTGTTTGCTGGTGTGATGCCAAGGCTTTGGGTGGATTTTACAGTTTGCCACATTTTTCTGCACGTTTGCTGAAAAAGAAATGATCATTTCCTTGAAAAAAGAGAAGAAATATTAGTGTAGTATCTCACTGCTTGTAAATCTGACACAAACTTGAGATACTGTACATGTTTACACCATGACATGATGTCCACTGTTTGCTTGTTATTTCAAGCTGATTGTCAGTTTCTTTTAACGTTACTTATTAATTACTGTGTCCATGACAGTGAATATTCTGTCATTTTCACCTAAAACTGATTTCTGTGCGACTTTTGTGAATTGTTGAACAAATGGGATTAGAGCAACATATAATAACCTTTTGGGCAATGCTTTTTAAAGGTGAAAACACGTAAAAACTAGCATTTTTAGGACAATTTATAATTCAAATACATAATAAAGGAGTGTATCCCTGCTGTCATGCGGCAAGAGGAGAATACACCCTGGGATTGTCCAGTGTTTTTTTTTATCTTAATAAAGTAATAAAAGAATTCTCAAATGCTTATATCAAAGGCATCTGGACTTCCTTTTCTCCGTTCTTGAAGATGAATCACCTTCATTTATGAACCACCGTGCATTATGAGGCCCTTTTTAGACCCCGTAAGGAATCCACCCTGAGTAATCCAATCATAAGCGAACAGTTCAGGTGTGTCTGTTCACACTTTGCATCAACAAGGTGTGAACAGGTGTCTACATGCATCTCAAGAGTCAAACTTGTGATCGGATCTCACTTCCCTGCCCTGCACACAAATAAACAAGTACATGACTTCTGGCTTCAAAGATCGAATTCATACGACAGCTTTGTTGTGTAAATGAGTATTTCCTTCTGCCTAAACAGAAAACTCTGTTATGTAGAACTTGATCAGTTTTCAAATGTGCCCTCAGATGCATCGTGGGTGCATTTACACCTGTACTCAGAACAGATTATAATATCAGGTTGGAACAGGGCGGACAGTTTCTGCAGTTTCTCGTTTTATTATAAATTTTTCATCTCTCAAAGTGACTTTCTCTTCATGAAAGCAGAATTTGATACTGCAGAACCTCCAAGTGCGGATCAGTCCTGGGCAGTAACGGAGTAGATTAGTCTTTTATTGTACAAGCAACAACAAGCAGCAGAACACAGACAGAAAAGGACAAACAACGGCTACAGCCTGCAGACCGCTACCACTACTAGCACTGCTACCACCTAGATCATACATATTTATCATTACCTCACTGTTATTATGTCTCATTAAGCTGCACTACAGTTGAACACTTACACATCTCCAGCAGCGTATTAAGCAGAGATTTTCAGCAGAAAGTAGGAGGAGGATCTCAGGGAAGCAGGAGCAGCATCTCAGGATCTGCTCACTGACTTCACCCTGAGATGATTCCTAAACATCTTTCAGTCCTCAGCAGGTGTCATAACATTATTTTCTAGCTTTTCTTCATTTAGACTAAACATCTTCAGACTAAATTGTATTTTTATTAATTGATTTAAAAAAACGACACATATTTGGTATATTTGGTTTGTTTTCCTCTTTTCTCTGTTTTCCAAACTGCCACCCGAAGACGAGGACCATTTAATTTAAAAAATAGACTCTGTTGACATCTGTCAGTCACCTCATCTCTCTAATTCAGGTCACATGAACACATCCACAGCTTTCAACGCTGCCACTCCCCCCCCCTCCCCGATATGTAGCATTCTAGCCTCTATGTAGCAACCGCCTATCCCCAAAGCCGGCCCTGGTTGTACTTTTATGTGATTTAAGAGTGCACGGTGTTACATTTGCATTTAAATGTCCAGGATTTATCAACACGGACCCCCCCATTTAACAAACTGCCCTTATTCTCACAGAATGGCATAAAGCCCGTGCAGTTACGTCGGCTTACTACATTTTCACCTTAGCTCGTTGAAAAGATGTAAGGCCTCAGTGAAATTGAAGCTCAAACTGCAACAGTAGTTCTCTTTCATTTGGCGACATGCACAAAGACCATGAAATATAACTGAAAATGGACACTTTGTCGCCCGCTACTAGATATGAACTCATTTTATTTGTGCCAAGCAGCTGGAAGCCTGCGTTATAATGCTCCATTGTACAGTGTGATCTAATTCCGCCTGCTGCTTTCATTTCCATTTTTTCAAAGCATGTTGTTTCTACTGCTGTTAAACTGTAGTTTCTCTTAAGTTCTCCCAGAAGTTATAATTGCTAAAGAGTGGATTCTGTCCCCTTGGTCTTTGTTAGTTATTTGGCATCATGAAAGACATCTGGCCTCTCTGTTGCTTTCAGGGATGTTATGTATTGTTATAAATAGTTAAACGTATCAGCACACACCATGTAGCCTCGGACCAGCTGCGGTGTGCTATCACAGTATGAAAATCATTCTAAATACTAAATAAATATTAAACTACTAAACTTCTTTTAACAAACTTGCTTGACAAACTTCGTACCTGTGTGATTGCCATTTATTGTGTATTTTAAATCACTTCTAAAGTCTGCAGATGCACTGTAATCAGGCTTCATGTAAAAAACATGCCATCTCTGTTAGAAATCCGCCTCTGCAAAACACATTATGATGTTTGTTTCCCCTCATTATTTTCCCATTTTTTACCATTTCATTCGATGACAGAGGCCATATTCAAATCTTCTGAAGGAGTTTAGCCACCACAGTTGTTTATCATTTTGCCTGCTGGATGATGGAGATGGCTCCCCTGAAGATTAAAGTTTACGTGACGGTATTGTTTGTTCTGCTTGTCAACATTCCCCCCCGCCTGCTTTTGGACAGCGAGGTCTGATGTGACCTGTGCCGTGATCTTTCCACAGAGTCTCTGTCACTCACGCCAGGCGCTTACTTCAAGTTCATGGTGACCGAGGCATTATTCAGACTTTTTATGTGGATATGAATATAAAATGTAGATGAAATACCAAAGACTGAAACAGAACAAGGTCGAAACCATGGATAACTTGGTGACATTGATGGAAAATAATATCATCAAATGCTGAGATGAGTTAGCAGTCGTGATCTTAACTTTTTCTCACACTATTTAGGTAAATCCTATTTATCCAGAGTTCATGTGTGATAATATCCCAGTGGTGTAGAGTGTGTCAGGTTATGTGTCACTGTTGACTGCTTGAAACATTCATAAAGTCATTAAATGCTACCTTTTTGTCTTACTGGAAATCTATCAAACTGAAATGTTGATTTGATTTAATTAAATGCTATTAACTTGCAAAGTAAAGGTAATGTAACTGACTACAGAACATTATAAAAGTATGCATTTCTTCTCAAATGCACCACATAAAAATATCCACGGCGTACCTCCTAATCACATAAAGCTGGTTGGTGATTCCAGTAACTGTACTGCAAAGTCTGGTGTGTGTTTTTGTGCGTGTTTGTGTGCCGCTGCTGAAATGATGCCACCAGTAACTATGCCCTAACAAGCTTCACAGCCAGCGTGCAGCTCCACTCCTGCGGAGCAGAAGACATCCTGATTGGCTCCTTCTTTGCTGCGAGCCCACAGACTTCCCAATTAGGAGAACAGAATATTGCTGTGGGAGGTGAGGGACAGGCAGCCCAGGAGGTTGGGTCAATCACCGGGCTGAGTCTGGTCAGCTTGCACAGCTTGTCGCTGCTGCTGTGGGCTCTGGCATGGAGAACTTGTGTGTGTGTGTGTGTGTGTGTGTGTGTCTGCCATTGCACTAGAAAGCCACATAGTTTTGTAAAGCAAATTCCTTTTTGATACTTTGACATTGAGGACCGTGTTTTTATTCAGGAAGCTGGGAAGCCGATGCCCACGCTGGAGATGTGCCATTCCCCAGCTAAGAGGAAGATTTTCTAACACTGACAGTATGCAGCATTTTGACATTTTAACATCGAAATAAACTGCATACTGTAAATTTGGTTTTATTTGACAGCATCATCCCATGCGGTCCTTGATCGCTGTGTTCACCTGGAAATACCTCTGGGTGGCATTGAGGATGATTTACAGCAAAGATGGTTGCTGAGGCTGTGACATCTGGTGTGGATGAGCAGGTGGGAATTAAACTGGAATTGAGTCATAAAAAAAAAAAAAGTTTGGTGGTTGGAAAAGCATGTTCATTAGCAGCTCACTGAGATGATGCGAGCATTGACATGACACTGCTGCAGGTGACAGAAACTGTGTGAAAATTCTTACTGCTTTCGTGGTTAAGCAGACTGCACAGTGGTGTTACTGTTGTTATTTTTTTCCTTGCAAATCCATTAAAGACTTTTCTTTTGTATTGCAATTACTCACAACATCCAACGAC
Source organism: Hirundichthys speculiger (assembly GCA_018398805.1). Lineage (NCBI taxonomy): Eukaryota > Metazoa > Chordata > Actinopteri > Beloniformes > Exocoetidae > Hirundichthys > Hirundichthys speculiger. Next base: position 368,235 of record JAGFBZ010000006.1, read on the forward strand.
TGTAAAGTAAAGTTGCAACTAAAAGGCTCCCTCCTCCTCCTCCTCACAGAGACGTGGACTTTTCTGTTAATTATGAGTTCCATGCAGATGTAGAAGTGACTCACTTGAAACTTTTTTCAGTCTGAAGATGTCTGCAGCTCCCCCTTGGCATTTTCTGATTCTGTTATATAAAGCGTAATACAATGAATCTGTCTTCACATTAATTTAAATTAAATGTTGAAAAATAAATGTTGTTTTTTGGTGCAGCAACATCGACAAACGTTCCAGAGGTAAAACAGCCCGAGGTCAATTATTAGATGGTAAACCGTGCAAACTTTTTTAAAATAAACTTTCATAATAATGCGAATTGAAGCCGTTTTGAGGGAGAACGTAATATATGTTTGCAGCATAATGGCAATCAGTGCTGGCACTTCAGGTAATCAAATTACGTGAAAATAAATAGCCTCTGATAAGACTAAAAAATGTCTCTTCACTTAAATGATAGAGTCAATAGGATCCCTTCAGACAAACCAAAGTAATCCCAACTTTGTAAGTGTACAGAAAGTGAAAAAAAGAGCAGTTTATACAGGCAGTACTTTAGCTAACATCTCCTTTTAGTTGCCACCAGCTTTTTAAAAGTTTGGACTAGTCAACTAGATTGTGAGCTGTTTGTTTTGGGGCTCCTTCACATTATTCAACGCTGATGCTTGCCTGTTGTGTCATAAATGTCTAAGTATATATCCAGTCCAAGCCAGAAGCACTCATCTTTATGTCTTTTGACAGTAGTCTGCTCAACATTTGGTCGTCGACTTCCAAAGATCACGTTCTGAATGACTGTCTGTAGAAACCGTACTCACACTATCACTTAATAGAATGACATTTTTGAGTTTTGATTTAAAATGTCAATTTGTTTTAATGTAGCTCTGTTACCCCCTGTGGTAATATTACAAGTCATTTTGCTGCAAACGCATATTCCATTCTTGCTTTGGTCCCAATGAAAGTTTAGAGGTCTTACATCCAATAATAGGTCTGGATTTGTTCTTAACTCTGGAGTGTCCATTAAGGAGAGTGAGCATTTGGGTTAAAATTCAACCGCATGAAGAATTGGACAACTTTGCTCTTATGACTGCAATAAAAACTATTTGCTTCCATGTTTGCTTAGATTCTCGGACTTAAAAATCAGGGTTATTCCTGCAGGCATTGTGTATGAAGTCCACAGCGGCATAAGATGAAACAACTGCTGCACAAGGACGTGGGACAGCGAAGGTGAGTCGGTGCTGCAGGTCAAGACTGCACAACTCACCTGCACCTACAGGATAAGAGACATTGTTCTGATTAATAAATGCATCATGGACGGAGAAGATACAGAGTTTGAGAAAGATGTGAAGGGACTCAACTAGGTTAAGGAGCCAGTAGACTGTTTGATTTCAGTTTGAATTTAATAATGTTATTAACCCATACGCTGTTGGTTACGAGATACATCTGCAATCAAATGTCACGATCACTGTCATGATATTTAAACGACACACAATCTCAACAAGGCTTCTTCTCACACAACTCTGCCAGATTCTCGTCTTTCTTGCAATTTCGAGCAATTCGTTTTTCAAGCGTTTCAGCTTGTCCTTGCTTGGACTTGTCCCAGAACGGCTCTACAGTCGTATTGATCGGCGCTTCGTATCACGCTGCATTGGTTGATTAGGCACAGCGGCCAACGGCAGTCATCCCACGACATCCATCCATTCATTGTGAACGCCTGTTGGCCCACGGCGCAAAATGCAGCAGGCTCAAAAACTGCTAAATGACATTTTGAAGCGTCAAAAATCATGAAATATGTTTGGTTTAGAAATCCGTCATGCTCATGTCTTGCATTACATAAAGCTGTCGTGAAATTATTTAGCACTCTCAAGATGCCTGAAATCACTTGTCGGAGTGTTGTAGCATTAATCTGAGGGCTATCAGTGACAATCTTTCATAACAATCTTTCATTTTTCTTCCTTGCTGTCACTCATTATTTGTCTAGTTTAGGTATTATTATATGGAGTACATATACAGTCATGGAAAAAATTATTAGACCACCATTTTTTCTTCACTTTCTTGTTCATTTTAATACCTGGTACCACTAAACGTCATCATGTGACTAAAACAGACAGAAAAGAAAACACTGAATGCATAAAAGCAGTGTTTTGGGCAGTACAACGCCATAGCTATTGATGTAAAAACTTAAGTGATTTAGGTTATAATCAAGAAAACCATGGAAAATGGTAAGATATCAGCTCTTAAATAAAACTCTTATGAGCAATCTTTGTGGTTATCGTTATGTTTGTCCAAACAAATGTACCTTTAGTTGTACCAGGCATTAAAATGAACAAGAAACTGATGAAAACAAGGGTGGTCTAATAATTTTTTCCATGACTGTATATTGTGTAGAATGTATTATAAACAGCTTTTATAAACAGTGTTGGAGTTTGCCATCGTCACATAATCTACAAAATTGTGGATAAAATAAAACATTTCTATGTTTTAATCACACCCTGTTAGAACCTACCAGTACCTTCTTGCTCGGTGGATGGATGTAGCTGGTGTGAGACCGGTGCTGATAATCCTGTGATTGTTTCACAGTCACCACCTCTTGTGTGTGATAGTTCAAAACTGCAAGGTGTATGCCCGGCTATAACGGAGATCAGAGAGAGGTGGTCTTTGGCAGCACCAATCAGCTGCATTCAAAGCCATGCTGACATCCCTCCCATGGAGTTTAACAGATGCCCACATCTTGAAGGTCGGGTCGTTGACAAGCCGCAGGTGTCCTTTAATATAAATGTGCAACATCAGTCAGAAGTGAAGAGGCATCTTACTCCAAGGTGAAATGACTTCAGTAACCGAGCAGAAGTCCAGTTTCCTCTATTAAGAATCTCGGAATCGTTTGCTGATGTTAGGAAGGGGTCGTGGCCATGGTTCATAGAGTTAAAGAAGAAAAAAAACACTGATAGTTTAGGGACTTACGGGAAATTGGCATATTGATGGCATATTGATGGCATATTGGCATAGTGATGAGTCACATGTGATCCTGTTCTTCTGCAGCATGTTCACTTCGATACTTGAGACTGAAAGGGGCTTCAACAAAATGGGTTAGAAACTTGCTTTCGAGTGGGATTTCCTCTGCATGGTTGCACAAATTGGCAGTATGGCTATAAAGGTCACATATAATCAAAACCATCCAGTATATCACGGCATGCACACACTTACTTACCCTTTAATAGTGAGATGGAGCAAGCAGTGAGAATATGTAATTTTGTTTCATCTGCAGTGGTAATGAATGCACCCAGAGGTGGATCCTTAGTTCACTTTTCTACATTCACATTTCACTCATGACTGCCTTCCAAAATATGATGTGGGCCGCATCATTAAATTTGCAAGCAGCAAAACTGATGGAGGAAATTCAGAGTAATGGCGACTCCTTTCCGCAGACGAGAGTTGGTGTGATTCAGAGGAAAGAAAGGAAGGAAACAAAGCAATGAAGCCAATCAATTGTGGCTTTGAGGAAAACAGCAGAAAGTGCTGTAAGAGCCACTGGAGCTGGTGCAAAAAAAAAAAAAAAAAGTTACTAGGACCCCGAAATGTTGTCACAGTACAGCCACTGGCAAACAGGTTGGGACACAGCTGAAAAGACGCCTAGTCTAACAGTCAAGGTTTCCACACTGTGGCATTAGCGAAAGCAGTGCAGATGAGGCGTGGAGGCTTCTAGACGAGGTTGTAAAAACAGCACATTTGCCAGCTGTGAAACACAGTCGCCATCTGTGGATGCCATTTATGCACCGTGATAGGGGGATGTTCACAGATGCAAAACCAACACGACGACAGGCTGATCGCTCTGCTCTCATCAGGGGAGTGCTATTACTGCAAGAGCTGCACAGGCTGAAATATAAGTAGTTTGAACCACAGTTTAAAATAATTTCACACCCTGCACCGGCTTTGAATTTGCTTCACTACTTCACAAATCCGCATCAAGTTATTACACTTTGTTTGCGGCAGTGCAGTTTGGTATTTTTCTTCCTGTGTCTTTGTGATTTGTCCTATTTTCTATGATTATTATTAGTAGTATTGTTATTTGTTGATTGTGGCTTGAGATGTAAGAATTTATTCAACAGCGCTGCTATTTCATTTCTGTTATTATTCAAATTGGAAGAAAATCACCCAGTGCTCTCAGATTTTCCTTTCCTATTAAAAAAAAAATAGCTAAATGAACCAAGATAATATTAATATGTGAAATGTAACGACTAACTATGTGGAGCACATTATTTCTATTTCTTTTCTTTCTTTACTCTTTACTATTTTCTCTTTAATTTTGGAGGTTGGATGGAGGGGTACTTGCCCTCCCCCCCCCCCCCCTGCAGTCTGACTCCCTCCACAATATTTCAGTCAGGTTTAGGTCAGGACACTGTGGACATCGTGTCATCTGATTCAGCACTCCAACACTCTGCTCTTTGATGAAAAAGCCTCTAAAGAGCACATTGATGTATTTTGGGTCAGTGTCCTGTAGAAAAGCAAATGGTGCTCCTTTAAAGTTCAGAGTGGATTTCAGGACTCAACGCTGTCGTAAGGTTCTGGGTTCTGGTTAAACCTTTGCACTCTCTCACCAGTGGGCTCACATCTTGACACTTTGCATCTTGATTTCTATTAGGCTAATTTTGGTTCTCTTTATTTTATTTGTCTCCCTCAAATTTGCCTTATTTTCCATTAAGGCCTTATTTCCTTATTAACATTCAATGTGACAGCTGCTCGCGAAGCATTAAAGTGAGCTTTAATCTGATAATTTAGGGATTTTAATGACAATACAGTATTTCATGTAACAGAAAAAGAAATACTTTCTTCATATCACCTTTTTGAGAGTTTTGGGGACTTCTAAACTCATTGAAATCTTCTGGAGTGAGTGACCTTCATTAGGACCGTTAAGTGCATGAATGATGGATTACAACTACACAGAAACAGAGCTGTTCTCAGTACATCTACAGAACCAACACACCTGATGGTCTCAATGGAGGGCAAGCAATGTTTGGGGTATGTAGATAGTAGAAGCAATGTAAATTAAATTACATTTGCAACTGTGCACATATATAACTTACTCTTAAATGACAACACAGTCAAAAGAAAACATTAAATCAGGTGTAAAGGCTGTACCTTTCTCATTCTGCTGATGAACACTCCTTTTTTTGCTGACTGAATGGATTCCTTAATCTCTGAGCAGGTTTTTTTGGTTATGTATCTCACCTAAGGTGCCGAGCTGCTTGTAAAACCTGGACCACAGCCGGGCCCCTTTCATGTGTTGCTTCATGCAGTCAGTTCAATAATGAGCTCAGATAGAGTCCACCGCCCCTGCAGCCCTGGGGAGAATAAACACAGACAGAAATCAGACAAATCCCAAAATGAGAACCAGTTCACAGCATCGGATCCATTATTATATGTAAAGAGTTCTTCAATTATCAATGAAGTCGAATTCTGTGCTTGTGCCAAGACGTATTATATCAATGCAACCACTTGCTAAATAACAGATTCAATGCATCAGTTATAGAGCATATTTATCTCTTATTTGTGAGATAGCCAGATAAAACCCTAATTTCACTTCAGAGGGAGGCGTATATTGCTGCTGTGAAATGAGAAACATTGCATGTTTAACAAGACGCTGCCTCAGATAAGGGCGATTGAATCAAATCAAGCTGCCATGGCTGTGCAGCTCGTCATAAATAAATGGGTGAGAGCCAATAATCCTCTTCTGGAGCCAGCTTTTTAAATTACTGCAGATATCAGCGTAAAGCTTGCCAAGCCAAAATGAGGATCGGGATATGACCTACAGTTTTTAGTATTACTGAATTATTATTGATAGGGTAATTACAAAAAATTCCACTCAGTGTGACAGATCCAATAGAAAGATGTCCAGCAGACACTTAAAACATGGCTGAGTAATGTCATGAGCAAAAATAATTTCTGTCCCAGGTACTCATATTTTTGTTACATGAGCTAATGTACATTTTCCCATCAAATGTATGTGTTATTGTCATTTTTTGTTTTGTTTGGACCTCTCTCTGAGCACCTATTCCGTGCTTGAGTCTTTCCACGGTCGTCCAGTACCTCCTGCATGTTCATGACAGGGACCTGGCAATGAAAGGGAAGATTCATTCCAAACCGTTGCTTTCCTAAGCTGGAAAAAAACGTTTTATGAATTAACATTATATAAATACAATTAGAACGAATTTGATTTAATTGGATTACAATGAATTAGATTGAAGTGGGCTGTAATTGGATTTGACTTGGACAGCATTTGTGTAGACTTGAATGTAATTTGTTTAGATTCTCAGTAAAATGTCCTTGAAATGAATTCATTACTATTAATTAGCACTTTCTATGAATATTCTTAATTGAACTGATGAAGATTCAGTCAAGCTAGAAGCTCTATGAGATTTCATCTACTTATGCTCAGCAGTCTTTTCAGCCAAATGTCCCACACAATGTTCATTTAATTAGTCAGATATTTAACATTTTAAAAATAAAATAGAATAAAGGACATTAAAACATGATCAAGCCCCTGGTGCTTATTTCTTTTCTTTTCTTTTTTTTTTAACCAGTGAGGGAGTCCATAAAATTAATCAAGATCTATCCAATAGTTGTTTAAACATGGAACTCAATATTACAAATTTTAATTACAAAAATGACAATGTTACAAATTGTCATTGTTGCATCGCAGTGACTTTTTATGGATCATCAGAGAAGCAAAATATCTTTGCATTATTGCATGTTAAAGATTTCAGCCTCTCAACAATTTAGGACATCCTTTATAGCAGTTTTAGCTTAATTAAATGGCTGACACGTTTGGACCACAGGCAGGTCAGTTTGGAATCTGGATATTATTTATTTAATTATTTAATTAATTAATTGCCAGGCCATTATTTTGTAATGCAGCAGCAGTATTAGTTTGGCATTGTCTTGCTGAAATAGAAAATACTCTCACTGAAAAATAAATCATATGCAGTCATATGCACTCCTCCAAAACCTGTATGAATGTATAACTCAGTATTAATAATCACTTCACAGATATATCAGTTACTATTGTCAAGTGCAATAAAGCACCCCGAAACTATGTTTACTGGCATTTGAACTGACTACTGATAATAAACTCTCTTTCTCATCCTTTTTCTTATTTCAGGGAAAATGAAACTCTATAAGTTTGCAGGCCTTTCTGTCTACCAAAAAACAAAACAAGACAAAAATACAAACAAACAAAAAATAAATACAGGCTCATGATCTTTTCTTACACTCATAAGAGAGACTGAGTGCGTGGATTTGTGTGGGAGTGACAGGTCTTTCTCGGTAGAAGAAAGTGAATCACGGGAAAGCTTTTACCTGAAGGGAGGTGATTAGCTCAGCTTGACTTACCAAAGCTGCATTCACACTGAAAATCAGCAAGGATCCACCGAAGACAGGTTTCTCTGTCTTTATAATCATCACACACACGAGCCACATGAGCCATCATCTCATATACCTATTTTTTTTCATATTTTCATTCATAACAAACAGCTTCCCCAAAGATGTCCACAGCATCCAAACAGCATCCATCCATCTGCACAGGGAACACTATTTTGTCCAAAAATTAGTGATTATCAGTCTACTTCAGCCTTATTAGTATTTTGAATCCCAGCCAGTGTATTTTGGGATATACTTCAAGTCCCTGAAAACAAGCAATGCCATAAATAACTTACAACATGCAAAGATTTACCATTTTCATTCCATCACAGTCATCCTTCATTTTCACTGTCTCATTCACTTGTTGATCTATATTGTAATAAAATACCAAACTGTCTGGAGAACCTTTGCATCATTTTACACATTTCTTCAGTCTTGAAAGTGATAAATCCACAATGGCTTCTACTCGCTGTTTCAGAGACAGCAAGTCCATATTCTAGTTTGGTGCGTTTTGTTCTGAGAGCAGCCTGCTTCATGTCAAGTGGACAGAGGAAAACAACCACAGGTGGATCCAGGGCCGTAGCACGAAATTCTGGGCCCCTACAAAGGAGGTCCTGGTGGGCCCCCAACCCCCCCCCTCCCCATCACCACCGTCACAACAGACTTAAGGTTTTTGGATTACAACAATATGCCATTTAATATAGGGCCCACCAAGTTTGCATTACGATCAATATCTGTCATGAAATTTAGTTTTGGTACTAACTAATATATTTAATACATAATTTTTTCCCCCTTAGCTTCCCGTGGGCCCCCCTCTGCCATGGGCCCCCCCAAGGCTGTGTAACTTTTACCCCCTGTCCGACGGCCCTGGGTGGATCACAACATGTTTTTTTTTTCCCTTTGGCTGTCAAAAATCAAAGAATATGCCACACAAAGCACCTTATATACATTGTGAGTATATATAATACATCTCAACTCTATACAACAGCTACCAAGGTGATTTAAGTCACACAGATAACAGCATGTGAAATGATTGTGTCAAAGACCTTGTGCAGAGGAGCTCAGACTCAGATTTGGCCTCCTGGTATTACAACATTCACTTTTCAGTATAATCTTTAGGGCCTTTATACAGCACTTCCATGAGTCCTCCAATCTGAGCACATTCTTTATTTATGTATGTTTTTGTTAACTGAAAAAAGGAGTGACCTTCTGAGATTACGGGGACATTAACAGCCTCACTTGTATTTTAACTGTCAGCTCAGGGTGAGCTTTCTGGAGTCCCAGCATGATAACGCAAAAGCCTCCCCAAGTGTTCCTCGTGTGCTCTGCTGTGGAGGTAAATGGACAGCCTGTAACCTTCTGCTGTATTGGATTCTGTGAGTGCCTGTGCCAGACATTAGGCTAAACAGCTTCTATTTCTCCCCAAACTCTGTAATAGTGTTCAAAGACCCCTGTCTGCCAAAGGTCAGTGCCTGTCAAAGACAATGGCTGTTAAATTAGAAATATGCCATTCTTTCATTCACTTGACCGCCTGTGGTGGTGGTCCCATCAGGTATATTAGCTGAAGTACAGGGACAGAGCATGTCCCTCAAAAGCAGACGAGTTCATAATAGCATTCTGCTCTTCATACATCACAGGCCTGTTGGAGGTAAAGATTCTGACCTTCATGTCCAAGGGAGCTTGACATATAAAGAGAATTTATAACAGGAAAGTTTTGGTGTTGTCAACATCAGTTAGGGCAGGCTGGAAATGCAATTTTTCATACTTAGCATCTGACACCAAAGGTCCATGGAGCACAGCAATCTTCAGCTCCAACAAAGAAAAAAAATACATCTCCAAATGAGAAATGGAGGACCGAAATTTCCTTTCACTGTGGGTAAATGATTACATGTAACTGATGTGTTAGTGGAAATGGCTGAAAGTATGAGGTGGAAGGGGAAAGTGAGAAAGAGGGGTTGATTTGAGGCTGGGTGGTGGTGGGGGGTGGGCTGGGGTGTTCAGAGTGCAGTGGCTAAATGCAGTTTTTTAGAGCAGATGATCTGAACACTGAGATTATAAGATTTCTAGTGCTGTTACTGAATGCAAGCGGTAGGAAGCCCTTATGAAGTGGAAAAAAAGAAAAGTCCCATTACAGGACTTATAATATGTTGCTTCACAGCACAAAACGTGGCTGTTGCACATTAAAGGCTCAAAGATTGTAAAATTCCTGAGCTCTAAAATCTTTCAAAATTGCAAACCTGAAATTTGATAAGCCGGCATGGCTATTGAAAAATACTAAATTAATGTTAGTTTATACTGTAAGATTGTGGGTGTGGGAGTTTTTAAATTTGACCAAAACAATACACTTCGATTCCCCTTTATTTGATAAAAAAAAAGAAAAAAAAAATTAACAAAAACAAAAGTCATCTCAAGGCACTTCACACAGGAGCTGAATACATTATTCATTCGTCGCTTGTAATTCCAGGAATCCAGTCCTCTCCAAGAGTCCAGATTCATAAATTTATGTCATGCCAATTCATAAAAACAGCCCAGCCAAGAAACGCTGCAGATTGCATTGAATCCCCCATCCAGAGCAAATATGAGGCGACAGTGGAGAAGAATAAACCAATTAACAGGGCTAAAAAATCTCCAGTTGAACCAGACTCAGGGAGGGTGACCATCTGTCTGGACTGGTTCGGGTCTGAGGCAGGAGAGAGAGACAAACAAACACAGAGAGAGAGGATTCAGATTCAGATTCAGATTCAGATTCAGACAACTTTATTTATCCCCGAGGGGCAATTGAGGTCCAACTGAGCAGCATTGTGTTGACATAGGTATTAACAATACAAATGAGATTGACAGAACTAAAATGGAAATAAATACAGTATATACAGTAATTACACAATTTGAAATGTTAAATTATATAAAGGAGTGAATGAGGCAGAGATAAAGTGCAGGCAGTGTAAACAGTGTAAGGCAGTATGGATGGTTAACAGTATTAACAATATATGAACAGTATATAAAGAGTATATAAACAGTATGTAAACAGTATATAAACAGTATGTAAACAGTAAATAAACAGTATGTAAACAGTATGTAAACAGTGCAACAGTGCGAACAGGGTATTGAGTAGTCCGGGGGGCGAGGTGGGGGTGGGGGCGGGGGGTGGATGTGGGGGATGTGGGTGTGAGGGAGAATTAACATTTGCAGTCTCATTTGCAGGATGCCTGCAAATGAGACACAAAAGAGAGCAATGTCAATAGCAATAATAATGACATGCTATACATAAAAGAAAAAGAAAAAGTGAAGGAGGTCCCACAGCTGTTTGAGGCCTATAGCAGCATAACTGAGGGGATGGTTCAGAGCACCTGAGCTAGCTCGAACTATAAGATTCATCAAAAAGAACAGTTTTAAGCCTTGAATGTAGGGGTGGAGACAGTATCCATGTCCTGAACACTAACTGGGAGCTGGATCAACTTACAAGGAGCCAGATAACTGAAGCTTCTTCCTCCTGCTCTGCTTTGGGAACTTCTAGGAACCACAAATGGTATGTATGGAGGGTGGGAGGGATATTGTGATAATTTGTTTTTAATTCTGTAAAGCACTTTGTGTTGCATGTTCTTGCATGAAAAGCGCTATACAAATAAAGATTGATTGATTGATTGATTGATTGATTGATTGATTGATGATGATTGATTGATTGATTGATTGACAAATAAACCTTCAGTCTGAGAAAGAAGTATTATCAGACTACAGGTTACCTGAAGCAGCTAGGCCTTAAAGGGCTTTATGTGTAAGAATAACAATTTAAAATTCTATCCCGAATTTAACAGGAAGCCAATGAAGGGAATTATCTCTCCTGCTAATCCTCAACAGAACCTTCACTGCAGCATTTCTGGATCAGCCGAAGGCTATTAAGAGTCACTTTAGGACATCCTATTAATAAGGAACTGCAGTAGTCCAATCCCGAATTAACAAATGCACGGAGTGTGTTTTCTGCATCACTCGGAGATAACAGTTTTCCTATTATTGCAATGGTGGAAGTAAACTTTTTGACGAAAACCTGTTGAAAGTGAGATTTAGAAACATATCCCAGTCAAAAATAAAATAAAATTCTAAAATAAATTGCTCACAGTGCCATCTGGGATTGTTAAATATTTCTGTTCTGTGTAGTTGCTAAAGCAAGGATCGATAATTAATCAGCAAGAGATTCAGACTTTTTATGCCTGTTAAAGCTGTCAGACACTCCTTTCAAGACAACCTCACAAAAAGCCTGAAGAGTGGCCACTCATACGTAATCATTTTTGAGTCCATGAATGGGACAAAAAGAAAAGAAAAAGAAAGAGAGAGACAGAGAGAAAGCCATGTCCCAGGATAAAAATCAATAGATTATGCTCTGTGACAGTTCCATTAAGTGCCATGACACTGTGTTAGGGTTATGTGGTAACAAAGGCTTTCATTTTATCACAGCACAGCCCACTTGAAAAATTTAACTTCCTTAGACTGCACATCTTTGAGGTGACTAAAACAGAGCTTTCAAAGGTACATTACATAAAGGTGTTCTTTGATCTTGAGTGACTGTTGAGCACTTTATCAGACATTGGTGTGATAAGAGCGAAAAGCTCCAAGGTAATCTTTGTTATTCTGCTAGAACCAGTGTTGCCCATAGGGAGAAGATTCCCAGACTGTTTAATCAGCCATATTATTCATACATTATTTATTACAATTACAAAAGCTGCTCTCCAAGGCAATAGCCCTTGAAGACTTCCAGCATGAAAAAGAGTGTGTGAATAGATTAAACTGAGCCATTGGCACATCGCAGAGAACAAAATGTGTCATTCAGGACCAAGTGAGACAACATCCTTCTACCGGGCCAACATGGTGTCGTTCCAGAGGCAAAAATGAATGACACGCTCGTTGGTGCTGTGAGGTATATCAACCAAAATGTCACAAATACCCTGAACTCTTGCACTTTCCAATTTTATCTCTACTTAGAGGCACCATGTTGGAACACTGAAGCTGATCACCTTCCCCAGAGACAAATGAGGCACAATGGGGGAATGTACCGACTCAACCCAAAAATACAAGAGAACTGTATAATACCGAGGGACAACACCGGTCTTCTGGGTTGAGACCACTGTGGATTTAAAAATAAATAAATAATTTTTTTAAGTTGCTATTCCTCGACTGACCACAAGGGGCTGACTCAAAAAGCAAGTTAGGTTTCCATTGATCTCCCCATGTTAAAATGTTTTTTTTGCAGCAGAAATAAACATATTTACAGCCTTTATCCATCCATCCATCCATCCATCATCTATGCCCGCCTAATATTATGCAGGGTCACGGGGATCTGCTGGAGGCTATCTCAGCTCTCTCAGGGCAAAAGGCAGGGGTCCACCTGGACTGGTTGCCAGTCCATCGCAGCCCGTTTTGCTCATACAGTCATGGAAAAAATTATTAGACCACCATTTTTTCTTCACTTTCTTGTTCATTTTAATACCTGGTACCACTAAACGTCATCATGTGACTAAAACAGACAGAAAAGAAAACATTGAATGCGTAAAAGCAGTGTTTTTGGCAGTACAACGTCATAGCTATTGATGTAAAAACTAAAGTGATTTAGGTTATAATCAAGAAAACCATGGAAAATGGTAAGATATCAGCTCTTAAATAAAACTCTTATGAGCAATCTTTGTGGTTATCGTTATGTTTGTCCAAACAAATGTACCTTTAGTTGTACCAGGCATTAAAATGAACAAGAAACTGAAGAAAACAAGGGTGGTCTAATAATTTTTTCCATGACTGTATATATCCATGACGGTGCTACGGGGGTTGAATTTTACTTATTTTATCTTTAGCTCACTGGATTCTACCTCTTGCAGCAGCTGGATCTGAGAGACGTTCCTCTTGGATCATTTCCAGAACCCTTCTAAGTCAACTGACTGGCCACTGGCCACGACATCCAAAAAGAGTGCTGCCAGAGCTGAAGCAAGAAGTACGAGCTGAGTGACACAGCTGCCTTAGTTCAGTCCCTCTTGTGTGTTTGGTGACTGAGCTTTCCATTTGCAACATGGTGCCACACAGTACGAGGTGGAAAGAGGTTTCAAAGGCACCCGGGTGATGTCACAGGGGATTTGTCCAGTTCTTCCTATACAAGTTGATGCACAGCAGCAAAATGTTGCAGTTTCATGGTCAAAACTGTAAAATTGCCTTCATGACATATGTTTACCTGACTTTTGTTTCCATAATCTGAGGTGCTGTGATGTGATCAGCATTAGACACCACTGCAGAAATAAAAACCCTATTTTCACACTTTTGTTTATTCTGCATCATAAGCCAGCTTGACAACCACAGAGGCTTGAAGGAAAATCTAAAAATATGAAGACATAGGTATTGTGTGAATACAGCTACAGCTTGTGACATGGTTTCCATGGTAACAGACAATACAGAAGCCAAAATAAGATATAGCAGGAGTCAAGATATGGAAACAGTCTGAGTGAAAGAGGCCATCAGTGAACTTCCACTCCTTAATTATTCTAAATCTCCTTGACATCATGAGACACTAAATGCACAAATCTGTCTACCACGTCTGCTAAGAACAAACAATTAGCTTTCCCACAAAGGTCATATTTATGTCCACATATGCGTTGCTACATGATGACATGAACACTAAATGACATCGAGCCAATATTTCGTGTAGTTTGATGGTAGACGAAAGCCACGCTCCCTTATGTTGGTTGACATTCAAGTGTGACAGACCCTTTACTGAATGGCTGTCACTCAGCTCGGGTCTGACAAACATTAAATTACAAAGTAGCTGCCAGCTTTAAGTTCACAGTTACTTGTGTTGAGGCATGGACATCAGAACTTCACAGCTGCTAATAAATCTAGTTCTAATCCGTGTGCTTCTGCGCTAGCTTATGTGTACTTGACAGCTTCCTATCCAGACTGTTAAAACACATGTAAAATTAGTATGGAGTGTTACAATAAAGATTATTTTTCATTTTAAAGTGTTTGAAAAACGTGTGGAATGTACCATATTGACCCAAATATGAGACAAATTACAGGTTAACTGCCCTTTTTCAGAACACAACAATCCAATGAACACCAAATCTTGTGATCTTTTAATAAGGACTTTTTTTCTTTCTTTTGCATCGAGGTATGAGTGGCTTTCTGTAAACTAATGACACAGATGAAAAAAAAAAACAGCAGCTTCTCTCCAAGGTCTGGAGGCAAGCTTTGGGCAGGACCGTCTGTGTTTGTTAAATAGTACTGTGTCTGTGCAGAGTAAAAATTAATGTAAAATTAGTAAAGAGCTTTACTGTTTAAGCTTTGTTTTGTTGTTGTTGTTTTTAATTACATCAAGTGTTTGAACATAGCATGACTGGGAAAGAGCATACCAGACATCCTGTGTGTCAGAATGCTTGACAAATACTTGGATCCTCTGTGAGAAAATCCTCGCCACACCACTGCTGAGACTTGTACTGCACCGTAAACGCAGTCCATAACTCCACTACAGTTGCTGTAGGGATGTTCATCTCTCTGGTTATTTCCAACACTTTCAAGAGTAATGGCTGAAGTGGCAGGAAGTCCTTCATTTCTTTTTTTCAGTCACATACTTACACGTCCTTCCACTCAGTCTAATGGAAATCGGAAATTTCTTCCAGCACCTGCGTTTTTTAAGTAAATCTTTTTTTAAACTCATTGTTGCAGCACAATGCAGGCTGTGAGACATTGATAGGCAGCTGCTATACAAGTCTGCGACATTTTTCACCATAATCTTAAAGTTAGCATTCCCTCACTTGCCCTAATTATTTTGAGCTGCTTTGTTCGTAACCTCTCCGTCTGTCGGCACCTCTCCAACCCCCGGCACTGTTGTGACGTTGCGTTTAAAGCTTGAGATGTAACGGGCACATTCAGGTTGCTGGCGCTGCGACTTCATTTCTTGTGGGTGAAACAATCTGGGCGTTTCAAAGTCAAGACCCCAAATATAGGACGCGCTAACTTTTTCAGGTATATTCAAAGGGAAACAAGAAAACTTCGTCTTATATTTGGGTCAACACAGTGTATACACCTTACCAAAAAAAGAAAAAAGGACTTGTGTGCATGGAGGATGGACAAATACTTGGCCCGTCTGTGGAAATGTGGTCCCCTTGATGCCTCTTTTTTTGGGAAGGAGAAAAAAGCCTAGATCTGCCAGTGGCAAAAATCAAAGACAACGAGAGGTGAAGGAAGGCAGATAGGAGAGGACAGAGCAATCACAAAGAAAACCAAGATTTAGAAAAGCAAAACAAAGCACAGAAGCTTCACAGAATAGACCACATTAAAGCCCAGAGCATTAAAAACCAGAACACAGGGTTAGAATTAATATATTAAGTTCTTATGTCATGAAATAAATGATCAGATTTAGATAAATATCAGTGTTGTTTCAGGGCTTCCACTGTGAATTTTGATATAAAACACTGCTACGTTTTTTTTTTTTTTTTCAGATGCAGACAAACTTCGCTCTTACACAATTTCTTGCGAAGCTGGGAATAACTAGGTTGAAATTCTTTTCAAACGCCTTCATCAGCTGCTTGGTTCTTTACCATACTTTTTTTTCAGAACGGGTATCTTCTTTGGCAGACACAGAGCGGAGCGTTGCACTTGCCATTGCAGGTATTCCTCCAGGCCATCCATCATCTTGCCACAGCAGTGCTGAGGTATGCTTAGGTGAGTTTGATTAAAGCCGAGGATGCCTCCCAACCCGCTTCAAAGGAAATAAGAGGGGAGGGGGAACTCGGGATCCTGCTTCATCCATCTCCCTGCTGCCTTATTCATGTGCTATCTGGTTCAGTGGCTTTCGCTTCGTGTTCCCCCTCCATTTCCTTAGATTCTACAGCAGGTGCTGGTGAATTGTGCATGTCTCATTATGTGTTCCTCAATGCCTTCCTCACTGTTCTTTTGTGGGTGGATAAATGTGCTTGGGGAGATTATTGCCAATCATCTGTTCACGGGATCTACCTTTTCATCACTCTGAACAGAAAAGAATAGAATTAACCATTGATTTTTTTTTTCTAATCAGTTCACAAAGAACATTACAATTGATGCTGCTGCTAATACTATTTGTAAAAAAAAAAAGAACTTCATGAAAGACACCACAAATATTCAACTCACAAACTGATATTTATATTAATTCCAGATTTGAGGCTTTTAGAATCTTCTTAAGTCCCTGTAATTTCGGTATTTATTCATTCATTTATCTCATAGCATTTTTGCATTGACCTACCAAATGAATAAACGCCTGAACTAAAAAATGTGCTTGATTTCACGTATTAAATAGATATCATATGGTGAGATCGCACTGAAATGAATATTATTTAAATCTTGCAGCATGTAAAGGTCAAGCACAGCACTTTATTTATTGTTAGTGGTAGCTTAAAAATCCGCACCCATGGATCAGCGAAGCCCTATATTAATTTTTAATAACACATCATCATTCATTTGTTGATTATATTTTGTATCATCAACTTACCGTACACAAAGTGTTCAAGTGGAAAAACAGCCATGTTCACCTTTGACATTCATATCCTGACACCCAAAAGATCAAATAAATAGAGGCTGAGAGAGCTAAAATGTTTACTTTTAGCTCAGAGACTAGATCTAACCGTGGATTATAAGTAATCAGTAAGATTTAAAATCAATTCTAAATGGTTAATCCCTGAGGAGGCCCTCGAATTGAAATGATGTGATTTGGCCTGCCTTTACCAATCAAGATCTGGAGAGCAACACGGAGAATAAGATGGGATTGTAAGAGACGTGTGACTTGATGCCAAAATAGACTTACATTAGTGCAGCTGCCTTTATAAAATGAAAAGATCAGCAATGACTTTTAATAAGTTGTAATAGTTTTGGAAACTGCTCTCTAGGGGAAGAATTTATCATCGAGTTTAGTTGTCTTTATATGTCACTTTTATGGTGGTCTTTTTGTTGGCAACTTAAGAAATTCCCCAGGAATCTGCTCAATTATGGACAAATCAAACATACGTATATATGGTGCGGTATGTGTGTGTTTACTGAGCCACAAATAACTCAAAACATATGTTAAAGTGCACCGAATGGACACAACAGGAGCACATCAAAGCATAGAAACAGTGTGATGAGGCACATTACACTTCAGCGTCATCAGGGAGAAGGTACGCTTGTCAGCAAAATGCAAAGCATTGTTATATAATTTGGTTAGGATGTGGAGAGCAGGAAGCTCTTTCCTTTTTAAAATGGTGGTACGAAATGAAAAACAATTGCACACTCACAGTCTGGAGGTGGGACATAGCTTAACATTACTGATGTGAGCTGCTGGCTGCCATGACAGACAGCCTTTCACTTCAATACATCATCTGTGCGCCAGTCGACTGGAAGTACACACTACACTCAGTCACATTTGTGATTGACAGTCTGCACTTTTTAGATGCATGTGACACAAGACAAATAGACTCCCAGGAGGGATGCTCTTAAGAATTATTTCTTCACTTTGACACACACTAAACAGACTATCAAACATCTCAAGCTTTAGCTTCAGAAATCCAATAGTTATTCCAGTGTGAATGCTTGTGGTATTTCAGGGCGAAGCGTGAAGCAAAGACATGCTTTTTTTTTTAAAAAAAAGGAGAAGGCTTTTGATTGAACCCTGAGGAGCTTCTTGAGAAAATGTGTTCTCCAAAAGTTGCACAACGTGTAGATCCTACCCTGGTCTATCTGGGTTGAGGTGGTCTCTGAGACAGCGCACCCTGTGGATGCAGGCTGTGGGTCCTCTCGGTGTGGATGGCCTCCCATAGGTGGTCTTTCCTCACCTGCACTCTCAGAAATAAGTACAGAATGAGTATTTTTCTGTCCCCTGAGGTACAATCTGTATTTATGTACCCCCACTGTGCTCCTAATGGGACCCAAAGGCACATATTTGTACTTTTTAAGGGTCTGAAAAGTACATTTATGTTCCCAAGTAGTAAATAGTACATATGTGTACTCATTACTGATGATTATAGGGTACACTCTCAGAAAATGGACAACAAGGAAAGAAAATAATAGAACAATGCAATTTGAAGGTTATGTGTTCAAAGCAGATTTATTTGAGCAAATGATTATGGGTATTTTTGAGAAAAAAATAGATAAATAAATGAAAATAAATAAATAAAATGCTAAAAATAGTTAAATAGAATGCTTAGAAGTTTATTTGTTTGGTTAAGATTTTTTTTTAAATTTTACATATTTAAATATATTTACATCTTCATTTTCTGTTTCATATCATAATTTAATTTTTAGAAAATATTTTTTTTACATTGGCAAAGGAATACTTGATTTTTTTTTGTGTGTGTGTAGAAAAAGTACTTGCTCCTAGGGGCGGATCTTTCTTCCAGATCTAACTTCTGTTTGGTTAAATCATCTGTCAAACATGAACAGCCAACACGATTGGCTGTCTTTTAATAGAACTAGGTTAACTGACAAAATCAGTCTTTCTTCTGGTTTGTGGAGGAAGATGGTGGGGCTATGGTGTTTGCAGGTCTTACAACCGAAGGAGTTTTTATGAAAAATTAAAAAAGGAGGCACTGGAGTGTCAGAAACAGAAGCACAGAGATTCAGAGTTAAGCTGTAAATTTAAACTACTATGTTCCATTAAACTTAGTCAGCCAATATTAGCACTTTAGCATTATTGCCAATGCTAGCTTAGATATTAATGTAGACAATGCGCTAACATCCAACTCACTTTAAAATTGTGTATTTGGCTTGACACACTATTTATTTATTTCTTTTTTGGTACGAGAGCATTCTTAAGTCAGTCAAGTCAAGTAGATACAGGCTACCAGATCTCCTCCAGATTAGATAGATAGATAGATAGATAGATAGATAATACATTCATCTCAAAGAGAAATTTGCAATTAGTAATTGGCTGTTATCATATGGCGCCATTTTAGCTCTGTTTAAAATTAAAAGGCGCGACAGTAATGGCCGATACAGCAAATAACCTGGATATATGGTTTATTTATGTTAATTTAAGTACTAATTTACAAAATACATTGATATTCATTTTCTATGCCGTTGGCCTTATCTGAAATATCATTAATTCCAGAGTTGTTTGATTTTTAAGTGCTTTCAATCATTTGAATAACTTAAATCTTATATTACGTTAACATTTTCTATATAATTCAAAGGAAGGCCACAATATTGTGTTAGTCCAACCAAAGTAAGACATTTTTGCACAAATGTACAAAGGTAAATTGCAAGAATTGTTGAGAATGAAGACTGTCCTTTACCAATAACTGTCACATGAAAATAAATCTCCTCTATTGACACACTGCCTCGGCCCTACCAGAGGCCCAAATGCTCGAGGAGAGCATTCACCTTCATTAAACGGATTCAACACATTGGACTTTAATATTATATGTGTATTTTCATAAAACCTTCAGTGGTTCTGACAATGACTGTGATGAAAGTGAAAATGAGGTGGTTGGCAATGACTCAGATGAACCTTTGACAGAAAAAATTGATGAAAATCCTCCCACTCAACTAGTTTCAAAGAAAATGTTTTCAAGTTCATTCTAAAATGCAGGAATCAAAATCCTCTTCCAGTTTCTGTTCAGGAGCAGATTGTTGACATTAGTTTTTTTCTTAAGTAGAATTACGATGCTTTTATTTATAAGTTTTCCAACAAGTGTCTGCAGTAACAGCCAACAGTGTTAAGTACGCCATCAGAGATGTATTTGTCATAGATGTCCTTCATTCAGAGGCAGTGCCACTATTTTGGCAAATAAAATGCATTTTCAGCATAGACACCACATGGATTCTTTGTTGCAAAATGCTGATCCCTCTGTCATATGACACCACTTTCATGTGTATAGAGTCAGATGTGATGTAGAATGGACTTTACTGAAAGCAGAAGATGAAATGGACTTCAAGCCAAATGACACTTACTCAGTGGATGACATTTTATATGTCACAGTTTGACATTGTATTTAAGTTTTTAATGAAATGTAAAAGTTGAAATGTGAAACAGAAAAATAAAGTTTTCATTTTGATTGTTACTTGAGGAGGTATGTCTGTGTGGTGGGATTTGAATGAACGGGTGGATGCTGGGTGTAGGTACACTATAAAAGCGAATTTAGTACTCTTTGAAAAGGGTCCTTTTTTGTTTTTTTCTAAGAGGGTACAAATCTGTCACCGGAGGTACAATGCTGGTCTTTATAAGGTACAAATGACAAGGGTACAAATAAGTACCCACTGTTGAGGGTACAATAGCAGTACCTTTGAGGGTACCACCCCAGTGACAAGCTGTTGTACTCTTAAAGGTACATTTGCATAATTTTTTTTCTGAGAGTGTGGATCCTCAGTGCCCTCCATGTTACTTAACTTTACTTTGTGCTGTGAGGGTGCATGTGTGTGCTTTGTGAGTGTGAGAGGGACGGGTCTTTCTTTGTTGAGTTCCTGTTTTATGTTTTATTTTATTCTGTAAAGCGCTTTGTGTTGCATTTTATATGTATGAAAAGTGCTATATAAATAAAGTGTTATTTGATTTGATTTGACATTGTAATTTGCTTGATAGTTATTAAAAAGCAGACTATGACTAATCTGAATAGTACGAATTCTGCTTTTATTTTATTTCTTTATTTTTTACAGAATTTCAAAATGATTCACAAAGAAAAGGGTTGCATAGGGCAGAAAATAAAATATTAATTTCCCCATTATTTATATGAATACATGAGCTTTTAGTCACTGCGTTGGTTGCCTTTCAGTTTTTTTAATGAAATGAGAGCTTGTGAGATTAATACAGCTCACCTGTGTGGATCACCAAGGCTTTTTTGTGCAGCGCTCGGAGTTGTGGGAATGACTCAGACTCAAAGTCACACTGAAGCCGAGGTCGAGTCTTTTCCTTGTTTTTATGCTTCTAATGAGCTGTTTAATCTCAAGAGGCTTACCGTGTTGCTGAAGTGAATAAACTGAGTGTAATGTATGTTTGGAATAGAAAATGAGTTTAACTTCCTCTCGCTATTGTGTAATGTTGTACCTTTTTACCAAGGTGACAAGATATTCAGCGGAATAAAAGTGAGTGTTCTTGTTTCAGCCTCCCTCACAGGGACATGCTCAGGCTCCAAGCGCCTCGGTTGTAATAAATAATTGCTAAAGCTTGTGCAAGCTCCTGAAAAATATCCCAATCAAGATTCCTGTCATCTGTCACGGGGAGACACCCTTATATTAACAAATGTATAATGAGATTTTTGTTTTTAGGGGAGCTGCTCCTCAGGGGTACATCAGGTTTCTCTTGGCAGAAGCAGAGGACATAAAATGTAATCTTCTAATGACAGTCAGGCCTGGCTTGGCTCACATATTGCTGTGAAGGTAGCTACAGCCGATCCTGTTAACTTCAATTTGCTCACCGCTGCTGAGCCAGCAGACTGAACTGAATGATAAGGGATGAGATTCAAGTCTAATCCTTCTATCACGCTCCGTTTCTGTCTCCCTCCCCTTCAAAACAATCTCCATCAGGTGATTTGCCCCTGGCTATGGAGACAAAAAAAACAAAACAACATTTTGTTGTCTTCCACATCAACAGATTTTCATTTCTTACTAAAAACCAAAAAAGGAAAACCAAGCTCCCTGTCTACTTTTATACATATCTGTATATTTGTCCATTCTATTCAGCTCCCATCTTTGATGTCTTTCCTGGCAGCACACAGGCTTTTTGAAGAGGCAGCCTTCCCTTGGTGTATTTGATTTTACGTAGCAACACAGTGATGGCTTCCTACGCTTTAAAATCTGAACCGCCACAATCTGCCGTGATGTGACCCATCCTTTTGCCTTGAAGACGCGTACCACAGCGAAACACACCTACATTTTTAATAGTAATGTTTTTCATTTATTTACCAGTTTTTTGGTCATGCGCCACCATTCTCTATGCTGTTAGACGGACTGATGTGGATACAAAGGAACTGGTAGGCTTTAATCCAGTTTATTTCACATCTCCCACTGTGATGTAGGAAGAAAACATTTTGTGGGAGCGATTTACCCCGAATAAAAACAGCTTCAGCTCAGAACTTATACATTCTGAGTGCATTTCCCCCCCATTTCTCCATGGAAAAGACTTGTTTCCTGTTTATTGTGCTTTGTTTGTCAGAGCTTTTTCATGTGCGTTGGCATGTGAATTTCAGCTCAATGGGAGAACCTCTGTCTGTACCAGAAGCTCTGCAGGAAGCTCAGCACAGGAATGCAAACGACCCAGAAACAGACCTGAGTGTGTGTCTCATCACGATGTAGAAGTAGATGTATGTTATTTGCATTAATAAAGAATGAAGGGGCTTCAAGTAAAGGGTTCAGTGAAAAAAAGCAGGATGGCGACAGATATAACTGACTTGTTAAAGAGTGGAGTTTTTATCTTTAAAAAAAACATGAGCTACAGATAACTGAGCAATATAAGACGTGATTTCTTATCATGTAGAAGAGCAACAGTGTGTTACCAAGTGGTGCTTGATCAATCAGTATTTTGATGCAATGAGTTAAATTTACATTGTGCCTCTCAGAGCATCTTTTCATTTTAGACTGATGCTGAAATTGAATGTGAAGTGGTTTTGAGGGCAGTTCTCATATCTCAGATCTCTGAGCTCTGAGTGGAGTAAAAGAACAGTTTATCAGCTATTCAGATCCGAGTTTGATCACATGATCATTTATTGTCATAATTCTGAATAAGTGCGAGATCAGTCCTGTGGTATAAAACTCAAAGCATGGAGCTTTTACTACTGCAGTGATTAAAACTGTTCATTACCATGGACTAGTTTTAATAATAATAATCGAAAGAACATGTTCACTGTGAGACTGAAAGGAAAGGGAAAAAAGAAAAGAAAAAAAAACCAAAATAGTCTTTTGCTTACTCCTACAACTAACTCATCTGAGGCACAGAAGACTTCAGCATCATCATTCCTCTGCTGTTACAGACTCTAAGGAAGGACAAAGGAACATACTGTACATAGGAGTCACGTGAAGTTCCACTAGACATGAGAGTATATGCAGTATGCGACCAAAACAGTGATTAGTAAAGGTTTATGTTAACATTAAGGAAATTATGACAACAATAACCCAGGTGGTGGTATGGTAAATAATGATGAAAGAGTAATGAGTGTGAATGTTGATAGACTTCTAGGAGACTTCTTTGCCTGTGTGCGCTCCGGATGAATGATTGAATTTATTGGAACATTCATTTCAGTCTGTTGTATTCCTTAGCACAGCATTTTAGGACCTGCCGTTGTATAAATACCATTTCAGTCAGACAACTCTCATGATGAAGAATTCAAATGCTTTTTTAATTAAAAAAGAAAAACACTTGAGTTTTGGCATTTAGGCTCCGATCTAAAATAAAATCCTCAATTTGAAGGCGTGCTCGTAGATGTTAGGGGTAATTAACACAACTTAATCCCTCTTCCGCAGAATCAGAGCCTACAGGTGGAACTGGGGAGGAAGTGGGATTTTAAGAGCAGCGCTGAGCTGAGTGAGCGAGAGACATCCGAGGACATCTGAGAAGCAAATACATACCTCCTTAAACAGACCTATAGGCTTGATAATGTAACTGGAATAAACCACATGGAGGGGTGAAACTGCACATAAAATGCTGCTCGCCCAGGGCCGTCGCAAGGGGGGGGGCGGGGCCCGGGGCAGACTTGAGATGCGAGGCCCTTTTCAGGATAACCTATTGACCTATTGGTCAAGTGTGAGGCCCGTCATAGGTACGTCACAGCGCAGGGCCCTCGGCGACCGCCCCCTTCGCCCCCCCCTTGCGACGGCCCTGTGCTCGCCTGCCAGAGCGAGCTCCTCGGTGTCCCCTCATCATAGTGAACTGGGCTGGACTGAACTGATATACAGTCATGGAAAAAATTATTAGACCACCCTTGTTTTCTTCAGTTTCTTGTTCATTTGAATGCCTGGTACAACTAAAGGTACATTTGTTTGGACAAACATAACGATAACCACAAAGATTGCTCATAAGAGTTTTATTTTAAGAGCTGATATCTTACCATTTTCCATGGTTTTCTTGATTATAACCTAAATCACTTAAGTTTTTACATCAATAGCTATGGTGTTGTACTGCCAAAAACACTGCTTTTATGCATTCAGTGTTTTCTTTTCTGTCTGTTTTAGTCACATGATGACGTTTAGTGGTACCAGGTATTAAAATGAACAAGAAAGTGAAGAAAAAATGGTGGTCTAATAATTTTTTCCATGACTGTAGATTGAGCTGCATTATAATGAACTGTTTTTTGAAACAGTTCATTATAATAAACTGTTTTTTTTTAAACTCCCCTGAGATAACTTGTCGTGAATAAATTGGAATCAAACTGACTTTTGCACCTGCATCACAACTGTCTTTGCAGATAATGCTTGATTATTATTATTATTTTTACTTTTTACAAGACAGTAAAAATTTGAAATGAAATATGCTTTAGTTTATTTGATGTTAATTTGTCAATCAACATAAATAACTTGCACAAAAAAACTGCAATTTATTTACTTAGGTTAAAGGAATTTATATTCTTTGTAACTAGGTTTATGTGTTTGTTGTTATGAATTGGTATAACTTGTTTTAAATCTATATGGATTTAAAGTAAGTCATAGCAATTTATAGCAAGTACAAACTATGAATGTGAATGCCCAAATAAAAGCAAAAAAGAAGAAAGTAACAGAAAACGAAGTGAAGATATAAATATGGTATAAATCAAATAAAAGAGGAATTTAGGCCATTGTCAGTATACATGAAGAAATGAGTAAGTAGTTGCCAAGACCACAAATCAATACGAATCAAAAACTGCCTTGAAACTGTAATGCATGAACAGAATAAATAAGGTGATGTTAAAGTAGCTTCAGCCTTTGGTAAGGATAGGTTTAGACAAGCAGCAGTCATTATTAGGGTTGAAATATCAGGAAATTGTACCGATGTAATCTATTTTTTTTTATGATGTCTTTGAAGCAAAGGAAAAATAAAAAATGTGTGTGTGTGTGTGTGTTGGAATGTTGTTGGGAAATGTGTGACAGCTCTGAGGAGGAGCTGGAGGATGACATCTCATAACAAATTTTGCAGCAGATGGTTAGGTTGTCAGCATGGCTGGGTTGAGCCGCATGCCCTTGTCTGTTACCTGGTGTCATCTTCTTCCTGTGTGTAGGCTGGCTGAAGGACAATGGTTTTTCATACTGGAGTTTACCCTTGCAGGAGGAACACAACAGTTTATTTGAACTGGGCCAACAAATACTCCTTCTCAAACTCATGCATTATTAAACTTGGATTGGGTCTGCAGTGTTCATGACCCTCAGAAGTACTCTTAAGGGGTATCACGCGCTCTGAGCTAGAAAACATCTTTTGGCTTCGACAGCTATTCTCATCATCTACTATCGTTCTTTACAACTCCAGATTTTACATCTCTGTTGCATCACACATTCAAGGCTTTGTTTTGTTGATGCTGGCCTCAGGTAAGGATTAGTGAAGTTGTCTTAGCTGAAATTGCCTAACATTTATGAATTATTTTATGAGGAGGTATTCCCCAGTATTTTCTCATGTTATACTCACAGTATGTGAAAATGATGTCTGTACAGCCATTGTTTGACAAGAATATGATCACGGCAAAATAGAATATTTATAAGCATTTGGACCGAATCCCACCATGCACCCGCCACTTTGACTGTGAAGCAAAGTGAGAGAGGCAGGAGCTTCTGGCTGCTATCTCCAGAGATGCCTGTAGACAAATTCATGGTGTATCAAAACTTTAGTGAGGGAGGGAGATAAGAATGTCAGATGCTCCATCGTGGGGGAGTGCAAACTGCAAGAAGAAGAAGAAAAAAAACATGTATGAGACTTGCTGGTATTAGGTTTGCTCCTTTCATGGCTTCTCTACTGACACCTAATGGCTACACTATAGCGTGTTAAAAAAAATATCTACCAAAATAAGAGCATCACCCTGGCACATGGAATCTTATCTCTGAATAAATCCACTTTTACATCTTTTTTTTCCTACTGTGTAACATGCTTTCATCATGATTTTCTCACTTTAAATAAACCATTTTCACAACTTTTGATCTTTTCTAGGTCCTGCTTTATTTATTGGGCATTTTACCTGTTACTATTTTTTTAATAATAAATTATTCAACTAGTAACCTGTCAGATTCCATTTTCCTCTTTAGCATGTCTTCCTTTAAAAAAAAAAAATCCATCTTCTCTGCTCGCTTCTTATTCAGGGTCACAGGGGTCTGCTGTCATGGGCAAAAGGCGGGATACACCCTGAAGAAATCACAAGTCCATCACAGGGCCACTTAGAGACAAACATTATCCTGTTCAGGGTCAATGGGAGGGGTGGAGGGTTTAAACAGCTGTCATCAAGCAGATGCTGGATACATGACGGTAAGGCTGCCAACCCATCATCACATCCACAAACAATTACTTAAAATTGCTGATTCCTGCAGCTTATTGCAGGGAGGTGGCTGTGGCTTGGCGGGTGAAGTTAAGGTGACAGGTCTCCAGCCCTGTCTCGTTCCAAAGAGTTGCTGGGCAGGACACTGATCCCCATATTGTTCTCACTCTCCCAGCCACTCATGGTGCCAGTCCCAAGCCCTGATAAATGGGGAGGGTTTGCTTCAGGAAGGGTACCCAACACAAAAACGGCATGGCAAATCAAGATGCAGAACACGATGTAATCTGCTTTGGTTTAACCTTGCATGAACCAAACTGCAATGGAAAAGTTTGGGTAGCGACGGGAACAGTGTTCAAAGTCTAAAACACAGCTAAGAAAGAGAGCTTGGTGCCTGACTTTCCAAGTGCTTGAAGGTTAATTATTCAAAACTTTGTTCCCTTCACAACAAGCCAAGAACAGCAGGAAAGTGTGGCACGCTGCAGCTTCTTCTTTGCTCCCTCAGAGAGAGTCACAAGTTTAAAACCAGCGCTTCACTATAATTGAGATGCAAACGTTGTCTGAAGTCTGGCGCCTTCTCACACGGCAGAAGAAAATATAGGACGAGCAAAGGCTCAGATACTCTCTTCAGTTGGCAGAGCAATCAGTGGTATGATTCTAATCAGCAACAAGACTAATTTGCTCTTTGTTTTATTGATGGGTTGTGATTATGAACAATGTGGGTGGTCGTAGCTCTAGAAGTACAGCCGTCGTACTTCAAGAGGTTCGCTGGTCTGGTCCCAGAATTCACTGATTCTAAAAGGCAATAAAAAGCTTTTAAACTCTACAAACCTACTGGAAAGGTTGCATTTTTTTAAAAGAAAAAATAATGTGCAAAAAGTGGAGCTACAGAAGGAACACCTGAGATTTACATCACTAATTCCAAGAAACCGTCAATGTCACTTGTGTATAAAAGCCTCTCTTATTATGCATTAATGACATTTTCCTTTTCTCATAATTAATAATAAAAATACACTTCAAGATGAAAAGCTGTATTTTGACTAAGAACATTCACTTCGACCCATTTTTGAACTCAATGAATGACTAAACAACATTATTCACTGAAATTTCTAACAACTTGAAATGCCAGCGTACATAAGCAGCCTGTAAGATTTCAAATTCCACAGATTTCCAGTCACATCCTAGTTACACCCACTCAGAGAGGAAATATGGCTGGAGGGAGGACAGATTGTACAACCTCCAAGTTCTACACAGAAACCTTAAAGAATAAACCATGTACTGGCTGTTCTCGACTGATAACTCCATATATTTGGCTTTTCTCTGGTGCTCATAAATGGATACTTTCATAAAAGCTTCACAGTAGTAAGATCAGGAGGTAATTTTACATTAATGTTTACAACTACCATCAGTAGTATGTTCTGGAAGCTTACTGTTGGCAGCCCAGAGGTCACACAGATCCATACTTCTAACCTCATATTAGAAAATGCAGTGATGGAAAAAAAGCAATGATTCTTACATTTATCTAGACCTTTATTCCTCGGCAGACAGTATGAACCCAAGATATTTGATAGTTTTTCAAATCAACTCATTTAATTCAATAATATGAATCCATTTTTGCATTTCAGACTAGTGCATTCCCATGAAGGTTGGGGGAGTAAAGCTTTTACCATTTTGCAATGTTGCTATTCCTTCTCACTGCACTTTAAAGACCTTCTGGCACTGATGGCACCAAGCGATGAATCATTTCATTTGTTATACAGTCCTATTCTTCCTGAAAACACCACATCTGTGTGCAAAAGTCTGAGGTCATTCATGTTTGTTTTGTTTTTTTTTTATTTAATTCCCCACACATTTTTCTCGACTTGTACCAGCGTCCCCCTCACATGTGCCTTTGTAACGTGTGCAGAATGTGTTTTTCCATTGTTTTGTTAAAAATGCACGAGTGTCCCTGGAAAAGATGTTGTCTTGAAGGCAGCATATGTTGTTTTAAAATATCAATGTATTTTTCTGCACTCATTCTTCCACCACAGAAGTGTAAATTACCTTTGCCAGGGGCACTGATACAAACCCCCATGCTATCACTGAGCCTGGCTTTTGGGCCTTGTTGCAGACAGCAGTCTGAGTGATCCCTTTTGTTTTTGATCCAGAACACAGGGCATCTTGAAGATCTAGAATATTGATTCTTTTGACCTCAGTACATGTTTCCAGTATGTAATGGTCAAGACAAGTCAAAGTTTATTTCTAAGGACATTTAAAACAACCTCAGTTGACCAAAGTTCTGTAGATCCTAAAACAAATAAAAATCGCCTCGGACGCCTGCATGCCCAGAGATGTCATAGTGCTTCTGGATATGGTTTAATATGTTTCTTTTTGAATAGTCCAGTTTTAAGTAGTGTTGTGAATATTGTTCCAATTTGTATTGTTTGTAAAAGGTTTCCCAAAGTAATACTTGTCAATCTTGTTATGCCATCTATTGATGAATGACAGTTCTTTATGCAGTACCATCCAAGGCAATCATGGGGGTCCAGCAGAGGGCTGCATCTTTGCCATGTGCACTGAAACTCCTGCAGATTCCATGAATTGTTTAATGATATTATACACTGCAGAAGGAGGAGAAGCACTGTACAAATCCCTCCCAATCTTTCTTTGAGGATCAATGTTTTCAAGCATTTCATTTATTTTCTCCCACATTTGTAGAGAAAGTGGAGATGCCTGCTCATCTCTGCGCTTCAGAGACTGTGCTTGTCATAACCCTTTGGAGAAATTATCATTATCATCACACTGATGCCGCCGGTTTGAAATGAGATAATTATTTTTTTCTTCTAACATCTTATGAGTACTGAACTGTGCCCATAACATTTTTTGAATGTGTTGTGGGTTTGAAATGCAAAAATTGATGCATATTAACATAGGAAGTGAAGTTAATGAGAATAAAAAAATACCCCCCCCCCCCCCCCATTCCTCCAAACCTTTTTTTTTCTAATATGGGGTTGTATGAAATCTTATAGGAGAACCATGAGGACAGAGTCATGCCATCATGTTTTGCAGCACTGAGTGAAGATATTCCTAACATTTCACCAAAGAGCAACAAAATAAGGTAATTTCAATCTCGTGAAAGAAAATTAGCACTCCCAGCAATTTTTTCTTACCACACATTCAGTCAAATGCAAGACCCATTGCGGATGGCCAGAGCATTCAAGTGGTGCAGTTAAAGAAATCATTACCCTTCACTTGGCCAGTTCACTGATAGCTGGTGATGACAGCCCTCCTGCAACCCTGAACAGGATGAAGCGGGTACATGATAGATGGCTGGATGATAAATACCTTACTTCGTGGTTTTTTTTTTTTTATTTCTTTTAACCATTTGCTGATTTGAAAACTCCCAGTAGCTTAATTAGAAAACAGGTTTAGGCGGATTTTACTGCTTGACCAGTTGTTCAACTGTAGACCAGCGACGCCCTCCAGGCGATGTTGCATCAGAATATCCGGGAGACGTCATCATCGTCACCCGGCACTGCTACTACTCACACTACACACATTAGACCGAAAATAACTCTCAAAGTAGCGTAGCACTTGGCTTGTTATGGCTGAACAGGCTGTTGTGGAGAAAATGAGCGGACTGCAAGTGGACGAGGGCAAAAAGGTGATACTTTATTACCAGGACAGGTTACACTTTAGTCGTTTAAAGCTACCCGGCAGCTAGCCTAGCCTGCAGTGAGGTTCACATGCTGGCATTTAGCAGTGCGCAGCTAAGACTTCAGCTAGCTGGCTTGTATGAGTGACTTTATATCGTCTTTATCTAAATATACACTCTGGGACTAAAAAAAGAGATGCGCTTGTGTGAAGCAGTGTTTTTGCCAGGTCGGAGTTACGTGAGAACAGTCACTCTGTTTTCAGTTGGCTAACAGAGCTGTGTGTCACAGTCAGTCTTGTGCCAATCTCAGTTCATTTTTTTAAAAAAGAGTTTAATATGTATAAGTCTACTGTCTTATACAGATATAATAAACGCTTATGATACAGTATGAAGCGAAACCATGTTCTTTGTCAATCGTAATACACAAAGTGTACCGATGAGTCTTTCTTTTTAAATTAAATTTAAAGTCCAGTCAGAAATACTACCTGTTATTCCACCAGTTCTGAACTGTTATTAAAGTGGGGGGCGGTGGTGAAGTGAACGAAGGACTTAAAATGGTTTTGGAGGCAGGACTTTTGCATTTTTTTGTTATTTTTTTTTCTTGAATTAATCATGTTTTTTTCCTCATGGCCCATTACTGCTGTTGCTAATGTTGTTTTTCTGCTTTTTTTTCAATGTTCACACTTAAATCTGTTTGGAGTATCTGTTAAGTGTCATACCATCCATTTCTTTGATCCACTTTCTTTATGGTTAGATTTTTCTGACTTTATGGTTGAATATTTCAACAGAAGGCAAACGAAAGTGGTAAAGATGGAGGGAAGAAAAAAACCAAAAATGCTGCTGGAGACTCTACAGGCAGGAGTGAGGTGAGTTACTAACTTCAGTCACCACTTGTGTGTGTATAAGATCTATATGTGCGTGTGTATTTAAAAAAAAAAAAAAAAAAAAGTCTAGTTCCAAGTTAGATTAGTTTAGGATTTTTTTTCTATATTATCCATATTTCATGTTATTAAAATTAACCATATCGTCCAAAATCCCAATCTATGCAACATTTATACATGACACCCATAATTCAAAACTGTGTGTGCTTTGACAGCCTTCACTTAATAAAGAAATGCTTGGGTAAATAG
The DNA here is from genome assembly GCA_018398805.1 of Hirundichthys speculiger. Taxonomy (NCBI): domain Eukaryota; kingdom Metazoa; phylum Chordata; class Actinopteri; order Beloniformes; family Exocoetidae; genus Hirundichthys; species Hirundichthys speculiger. The sequence goes on from JAGFBZ010000006.1 coordinate 399,818, forward strand.
GATTTTCACAGAATACAAAATGTTATTAACATATTTACCTATCATATGTATTACATCAAATTCTGAAACTAGATGATCTAAAGACCAAACCTTTTGCAAGAAAGCAAATCAGTGTATATTCCCTGAAACAACAAGAGCCAGATGTCTTTTTTTACTTTAGATAGATTGCTTTATATAATGAGCAATGATTTGTAATGTTCTTCGTCTTCCTTTTGTAAGCTTTATGTCTAATAAGATTAGGACATCTGTATGTTCAAACATTAGTAATGCCACAATAAATAATAAATGTTAAGTAGAATAATGATATGCCATACTTCAAACACAATAAAACCCTGTTGTATGTGTGGTACACAAAATAATTGGTTACACAGAGTGTTTTATTTATTTATTTATTGAAATGGGCTGGGGGGTTGGTTGTCAGTTGTTTTTTTTTTTTTCACTATTTGCATTGATATATGTGACATAATTACACAAAGACAGTGATGAGGCACACTTTTAAGATTAGACAAACAAATTATTTACAATGTTACTTCTTAATCTGTAACACCTTGATCAGTTTGACGTGGTGTTTGCCAAAAGTGGCTTCTTTCCCCTCAGAGGTAAACATGAATTGTGCATATTAATACTTGGTAAATGTTACACAGTGGAACTATTGTTATCTACCTGCTTATTTAATTCCAACTTCTTTTGTCCAGTTGTCGCCGCCACCTCAGTACATCGAGGAACGTCTTTCCTTGTATGCAACGCTGAAAGCTGAACATGATGCGCTGATGGCAGAGAGAGCTGCAAAGGATAGCAAACCCATCAAGGTGACCCTGCCTGATGGGAAAGTGGTGGAGGCAGAGTCCTGGAAGACCACCCCATACCAAGTGGCATGTGGAATCAGGTCAGTGTAACCATAAATCCACGGTTGTCATTTTAATATTACACCTTGGTGTTTTGTAGCTTAAAAAAAGCTGTAAAGTAGAACTTAATTGCCAAAGATTAGCTGTCAGGTTTATTTATGTATCCTGTCATCATCGTTACTATTTACAAGACTCCATGGCACCAACAGCATGAAAACTGCAATTGCAAATGACACCTGCCAACATTTGACAACTCATTCATGACAAGAATAAAAAAAAAATTTAAGAAACTCTAGGAGAAACTTTACTTTATTATTCTCTGAGAATGTAATCCTTATTGGCGTGGTCCAGTACAAAGTAGGACTTGCTGTGCTCAGACATTAAAGTCCTTCGAAATGTCACCAGCTCTGTAGGAATAGATGCCAGCTATGTTCCATATGTCTTTAAAGTCGTGGCCTTATTTTTCTGCACTTCCCTCAAAATGTCATCGGTAAGTAAATGGTTACAGTACTACTTTATAGTGCTTTTCAAAAAAAGATGTCCCGGAGTCCTTCACACAAAAAAGAAAAAAAAAGGTGAAAAAACAACAAATAAAAAAACAGATATAGTCCAGCCATGACAAAAAAAAAAGATGGTTATAGAAAAGCCACTTCAAACAGGTGGGTTTGAACTGCTTTTCAAACCCAGCTGCTTTTTAAAGGTGTCCAGTTTTCACAAGTTTTAAGTTTGGTGGGAGACGGTTCCAAAGTTTAGGAACAACAACTTTAAAAGCTCCATATGTTGAGATTGAGGAACAACCAGTAAGCCTCAGTCACATTGGTGTTGTAGGGCTGCAGTAATTCTTTCATGTATGGAGCGTTTTGACCATGGGAGGCTTTGAAGGGGAGCGCCGCTACAAAGTGGCAGCAGACCCCCCAGACACCGTCGACTGGACGATGTACTGGAAATGGAATTTCACTGTTGGGACGCTGGCTCAGTGACAAATAAAGGCATTCTGATTCTGATTCTGATAAATGTGAAGAAAAAAATGAACTGACTGGTTAATTATACATAAATCAAAGCTGATTTTAGGTGAGTTTCTCCATATATACAGTTGAAACCAGAAATATACATATACTGTATAAAAAGACACAAAACCTTTTTTTTCCCCTCACTGCTTAACATTAAATCAGGCTAAATTTGTTACTGTTTTGGGTCAGTCAGAATGACCAAAATGATTTCTACTTGTTTAATGCCAGAATAATGAGAGATAATTTCTTCAGTGAATTTTGTTTATGAGTTTTCTTCAAAGTGAGAAGTTTACATACATTTTCTTAGTATTTGGTAGCATTGCCTTTAAAACTGAATGACTTGGGTCAGATGTTTTGGGTTTCCTTCCTCAGGCTTCTCACAATAGTTTGCTTTAATTTTGTCTGTCTTGCTCAGACATGCCTTTTCAGCTCTGCCCACAGATTTTCTATTGGACTGAGATCAGGGCTTCAAAACAAGTGATGGCCACTTCAAAACATTGACTTTCTTGTCCTTTCTTGTCCTGAAGTCATTGTTGTAATTAATTTGGTGGTATTTCTTAGGGTCATTGTTCCATTTAGCAGACCCATTTGCACCCAAGCTTAATCTTTCTGACTTATGTCTTGAGATGTTGCTTCAACATTTCTACATAATGTTCTTTCCTCATGATGCCATCTATGTTGTGAAGTGCACCAGTCCCTCCTACAGCAAACAGCAAGCAGACTTTTGAAGGTCCATAATTCTCCTCCTGATATTTTGGCTGAATTCTTTTGATTTTCCCATGATGTCACACAAGGAAACAGTGTGTTTGAGGTGTGCCTGAACCTCCAGTCAACTCAGATGTTGTTAGTTAACCTATCAGAAGCTCCCAAAGTCATGACATCACAACCTGTGCTTTCCCAATATGTGTGAAGGCATAATCATTATAGTGTATGTAAACTTATAGATAGGATTACCACAATTATTTCTAACTGACTGCAACAGAAAATGTTTAGTCTGAATTATTGTCAAACAGTAAGGAATTATTTTTTTTTTTTTTTTGCAGTGTATGTAAACTTTTAGTCTCAGTGATATGTATACTAGCCCCTGGGCTGCATTCTGGGCCACTTGTGGACCATTTAGAGATTTCCTGCTCAGTAAAATGAAAAGGGAGTAACAGCCAAAAAAGCCTGGGTGAGTGATTGAAGTAGAGGTGGGCGGATCGATCCAAATATCGATAATATCGATACCATCGCTAGTATTGATATCAAATAATACTCATGTAAAAAGATTGATCCTCAAGCTTTTTTTCTCTCCCGCAACACTGGCTTAGTAAGAATTCTTTGAAGTCTGTCTGACACGTTGTCGCTGTGTCCTCCTCCCCCTCCCCTCTTGTCTCGTCTTTTGACGTTGCATCATCATGTGGCCCAGCGGTGTCAGCCAAACAAGCATGCAGATAGTCTCAGTCTAGCCCCTCCTCCCCAGGCCCGCCCACTCAGAAAAACCATTATGAACAGAACAATTCAACTCCAATGAATATTTACACAAAAATGTCCATTGTAATGATAAAGTATATTTCTGTCACCTATAAAGTTTCCTGAAATTCTATCCTAGGTTTTAACAAAATAATCCTAAGACAAAAATCACAAAAACACCAAAAGGTCAGCAGTTTCATAATAGATCAAGCTTAATATGAAAAAGTATCTGTATTGGTATCGGCAATACTGGCCCTGTATTTACTTGGTATCGGATCGATACCAAATCCCCAGTATCGCCCACCTCTAGATTAAAGGGAGGGCTCTGAGGGAAGAGAACGGCCAGGGTTAGGGTTAGGGCAAAATAAACAGCAGGAACAATTATTTTCAACTCTACTAGGGATACAGCAGACTTGATTCTAGCAATACTCCTAACCTGATCAACACCAAAGCCATTAACATGCTTATCCAGGCTCAAACCCCAGCTCATAAAAACACCAAGATATTTTCCAAATATACAAAGCTGAAAGTTGGCATGGATTTTTAACTTTGTATATTTTGGGCTTTACACAAATTGGACTTCAGTGAGGGAGATGGTGGGTTTCACTAAGAGAGACAGAAAATCAAGACTTCATGCCACCTTTGGGAGAAAATCCTCTGGGACAGAAAAGTAGCATCTTTGTTCTATCTGCATTTATCTGAAGAAAGTTGTCAGGCATCCACCCGTTTTTGGACCTTATGCAGAACAGAGGAACAAATATATTTGAGGTTGATGGACAAATTATTTTGAATGGCAGGTGAAAAATGAATCTTAAGTCAACTTGACATGCTGTCATCAGTGTAAGATGGGGTCATAGACTATACATATGATTTTTTTTTCAGTTCATAAGCACGTTTGAGCATTATGTTTGATGTTTTTCATCTTGCAGTCAAGGCCTTGCTGACAATACGGTGATCGCCAAAGTAAACAACAGTGTGTGGGACCTCGATAGACCTTTGGAAGATGACTGCAGCCTTCAGTTGCTCAAATTTGATGACGAGGAAGCTCAGGCTGTAAGTACACCGAAGCCCTGGCGTCATTTTTGGATGAGTACAAGGAAAATGACTAAAAATCCTTAGGAGACTAAAACATTTATATCTTGGTTCCACATTGATATTTTAGAAGGGTTTATTATTATTATTATCATTATTATTATTATTGTTCTTTTTATGACGAGCGTTAACCATAACTACCTCCAAGGATATGTGTAAATCTGAAATGATGGTGTAAGCAGCAACTGCTGTATGTTTTCCCTTCTCTTTTTCTCCAAATATAATGAGGAGAATATGCTGACAGTTTTGTCTATTTTTTTTCTGTGTTTGCTGTTCACACTTCGGCTTTGCAGCTTGGCATTAAAGGTGGGGTGGGTGTTGTTTTTTTGCAACACTTTTTACAATATTGCCTGAAAACCTTTTCACATTTCCATTGCACCCACTGAAATAAAATGTTTGCAAAAAAAACTAAACATTTTGGTCCAGTCTAGAAGGTATAATCAGAGAAAAACTCTGACCAATCAAAAAAGTGATCATCACTATTTTGATTGGCTGCCTAATACGTCCATCAAATATCACCCCTCCCTCCCTCCCTCCCTATGGTTCATGCAGTCGTGAATCATGTGAAGGCGTGGTTTTCGAGGGGTGAGCTGAAGAGGAGGAGGCGGAGCCTTTGGGAGGAGGGAGGGAGTGTATATTTTCAAAATCTCACTTGAGTTGGATTGCTGGAACCGTTTTTCAAACAACACCTACTCCACCTTTAAGTGCTGGAGACCCTAACAGTTGGAAGTGTGAGGATGGTGACATTTGTGCAGAATGCACAGGAGACAGGATGTGTTTCCAAAGATATAAATCATAAAACTGCTGTTTTGTTTACTGTTTCATTAGAGCAGTAGTTGAGACTCCTTTATGTCTGTTATTGTTTTGGTCTTTTCAAGAAGTCTAGAGAGAGTTTTGTGTACATTTGCCTTCTCCCTTGTCAGCCCCCAGGGAAAAACTCTGGAAAATTTCAGGACTGCAGTGCAGGTGTTTTGTTTTTTTTTTGTTTTTTTTTCCCTCTTTCTCTTTTGGGTATTTTGAAGATGTGATGCAAGTTAATTGTTAAAATACTCAAAAAAAAAAAAACAAAAGGTCTGCTGCCTAGCAATATTGGCACTGATATGAAGTTTCACAATCTTTTTCTCTAGTAACCTATCCAGTCTGAACGTCCCCCTCTAATAAACATTATATAACCTAAACATTGTTTTGAAAACAGTCTGAAAGTCTGAAGATGGGGGGGGGGAGTCCAATTAAACCTTTTTTTTCCTCCAAATAAAAAATAGATGTAAAATAAAAACCAGTTTCAGAGATTAAACTTTTATTTTAAATTATTGACTTTACCCTTATGTTTTGGAGCAGCTCTGAATATTTAATACCTGGTGCCTGTCACTTCAGGCATGAAAAAGAGATACAAACATATGTTGCATGACTGCTGCTCTTTTTCTAATTGGATGGTACTCTCTCTATATTTTATAGGTGTACTGGCACTCAAGTGCCCACATCCTGGGTGAAGCCATGGAGAAAGTGTACGGAGGCTGCCTCTGCTACGGTCCCCCAATTGAGAGCGGCTTCTATTACGACATGTTTTTGGATAATAATGAGTAAGTTATGCAGGTTTGGGGTTTAGATTTGTCTTTGTTAGACAGGATTCATTGTTATTCTTTGTTTGTACTTCAGAGTGTCACAGCTGTCGAACAGGTTCCTTGAGATTGGAAACATAAGTAAAACATAAGAGGCAGATCGTAATGGAACTAATACTGTTTAGCCGGATTTTTCTTGGATGTGAATTTGAAATTATGTCCTTTCATATATGCTCACAGGATTGGTACATCAAGAGCATGTTGCCTAAGAACACATAGATTTAGTGATTACTTTAGTTACGCTTTGAAATAGTAACACAATTTCCTCATAAACAACTCTTTCACTTGACCTTTCTTTGCACCAAATGCTTTTCTGTCTGCTCTCGGCTGCAGGAGAGCTTGAGCAGTGCTGTCTAATTAATTCTACAACCTCCCTAATGAAGTCACTATATGCTAATGGTATTCTTAGAGATTTTTTTTTTCACAAGGATATTTTGACATTGCTTAAGCCCTAAAGCCAAGGATTTAAAGTATCTGTCCATGCTTGGCAGCAGTTATCAGTTTTGTGGTAGACAAAAGGTCTGTTTACACAGTTAAATATCAGGTCACATCCATGATGCCCTTTGGAAACTGTTGCAGACTATATAAAGTGCTGGAGACCATGTGCTTATTAATATGCATTGCTGAAAGGTGTTGAAAATGGTGTAACTGCTGTGTTTATCTCTTGATGCATGGACAGTGGTGTATCGAGCAATGACTTCCCTTGTCTGGAGAACCTGTGTAAGAAAATCATCAAGGAGAAACAGCCATTTGAAAGGTTGGAGATAAAGAAGGAAACTTTGTTGGAAATGTTTAAGGTATATTAAAACATAACAAAGCAAACAACAAAACAAATACATATACATACATTATACATATTGAATAAAAAACTTTGTCTTTTACAGTACAACAAGTTTAAGTGCCGCATTCTGAATGAGAAAGTCACCACTCCCACTACCACCGTTTACAGGTGAGTCAAGGACTGGCACATCTGAATGTCTTTTTTCTTATTTTCTGCATTATCTGTGAACAACCAACAGCAATTAGTTTGCTCCATCGAACCTTATTTCAACTGTTGACCTCTGCTGTTGTCCAGAAACTGTAATGCAGCATGCTACTGAGCCACAGTGTTGCACTCGGTCACATCTGACTTCCTTGCAATAAATTACAATTCCTTCGTTTTTGCAATGAGTTCTTTCCACATATACTGAAAGAAATTCTCACACAAAATCCTTCCGCCAGTTTTGTAATTGAAACCTGACTTGGAACAACAGAGGACAGCAATGCTGCATTTAGGGAATCCATTACTGTGAGTGAAACAACACTCATAAATATTCTTCATTTCAGATGCGGTCCCTTAATTGACTTGTGTCGGGGGCCTCATGTTCGACACACTGGAAAGATCAAGGCTCTTAAGGTTCACAAGGTTAGTCTCATTATTATTAGCTGTGAAAGGCATGTGAAAGAAGTGCTGTTGCTGTATATAATTTGTCTGTCCCCATTTGTAGAGCAGGTTTGCTGTGTGATATACTCAAAAGATTTGAAGGACTCTCTAGAGTGATGAAAGGTAATGTTCTTCCTTTGTGATTTGATAGAATTCCTCTACTTATTGGGAGGGGAAGGCAGACATGGAAACCCTCCAGAGGATCTACGGAATCTCCTTTCCTGACCCCAAAATGCTCAAAGAGTGGGAGAAGTTTCAAGAGGAGGCCAGGAACAGAGATCATCGTAAACTGGGACGGGTATGCAACTGAAATGTAATTGCATTTTCAGCAAACAGAGCAGTTAAAATTGTTTCCTGCAGGCTTTACTGTTTGAAAGGAAGGCTATTTATAGCATGTTGGTATTCACGGAGCTGCAGCCAAAATAAATATGAAATGCAGTTAGAGCTGGGGTTGTGTTTGATCTAAGATGTTACTAGGTCATGCTTTTAAACAGACAAGGCATTTAAACCATTAACAATGTAAAAATGATTCTCTTGATGAATTTTAAGCAGCATTCTAGCATTGACTGGTAAAACGCTGTTTTACTCAGATAGCTTTAAAGTACCGGTAAGTAAATTGTTATTAATTTACATTGTTCATTGAGACAACAGAGTAAAAAAAAAATCATTAAAAATGCACCCATGACCAATTTTTAATTTGTGATTAGCATATATGATTTAATTGGTCTTTTTGCTATTTATAATTATAAAATGGAATTTATGGTTCAAGATGTGTGGAAAAGCATGTTTAGCATTTAAATGAACACATGCACACACAACAATTTAACATGCTGCAGTGGGTGCGTTTACATGGGAGGTTTAATTCCTCTTTAATTCAGAATTAAAGTTAAAGCCGAATAAAAGTTACCATGTAAACACTTAATTCCATATGAAAATGTCAATTCCGAATTAACTTAATTCCGAAGTAAGTGGCTGGTTTATTCCCATTTTAATTCCGCATTAAGTAATTCCGCGGTCATGTATACACTCATTCCTCTTTAAATTAATTCCCGTCTTTCTGCGCATGCTCGTTCTCTTGCCCGTCTGTCGCGATGACGCTTATATTCCGGCAGCACGCAGTAAACGGTGTTCAAGAGCAGAGACAATTTATTTAATAAATAGCTTGGAGGAACTGGAAATAATTAAAAGAACAGATGGCAGGAAACATAAAAATTGTGAGCTTTTCAAAGCGGCCAGGTTAAATGAAGGAGGTTTCGCAGATAGAGACGCCACCCAGGTCAAAAATAAGTGGAATGTTGTTGCTAATCGAATTAGCTAAGTTTGTTTTCTTCCGGTAGATGTAAAGACGTCCGCCCCCCCCTATCCAATCAGAACCCTTCCCAACCCCCAGACCTAAAGCGGAGTTGGATAAAGCTGAACTAACGTGTTTTCCATGTAAACCTTAATTCGGAATTACTATTTCCATGTAAACTCGAAGGAAAATAGTTTAATTCGGAATTATTTAATTCGTAATTTTAATTCCGAATTAAAAAAACATCATGTAACCGCAGCCACTATGTCGAATTGAAACCAGTTTGACCAAGCATTGACCCCTTTTAAATTTACATTGCGCTAACAAACTTTTTACTTTATTTTTCTTTTTAAGGAGCAGGACCTGTTCTTCTTTCATGAACTGAGTCCAGGGAGCTGCTTCTTCCTGCCTAAGGGGACCTTCATCTACAACACACTGATTGAGTTCATCAGAGTGAGTGAGCTGTTGCACCCTCGGTGGATAATTGCTTTGATCTCATTCCAACCTTTGAAATGCAGGAAAAGGCAGAGGTAGTAAGGAAAAAAACCTCAGTTTTGCCTGAAGATAAAAAAATGTAAAGATTTGTAAATTTAGTCAGGCTATATAACCATAATACAGAGCTTCAAATTAGCTTTGTCCTCTGTTTGTTGCTTTCAGCTGAAAATCTTAGGAGCGCTACTTTCATTCCCTTTCAACCCAACATCTGTGTTTTTTCCATCCAAATAACATTACTGACAAATGTTTTGGTAATTAACATCTTAAAGAAGTGTCAAACTGCTCTTTGTTTTAAAGAAGGAATCCCCCAAGCTACAGCAAATAAATCAATGAATTGGTCTTTATGCCTTCATTTCCAGTTAAATGATATCAACATTCATTACCAATTTCTTTTTGGTTATACGGGTCGGTTATATGCTGAACGTCGACGCATTGGTTAACTTGCTTCCATTTCCTGTTCCTGGAGCATAAAACCAGGCTGTGCCGTGTCAGCAGTAGGTGGTGTTGTAGGTGTTGTTCTGCATGACTGAGTTATAAAGTGTGTTCTCAAACCAGCAAAAAAAAAAAAAAAGTTTGAAAAAGAAGGACACAAAGCTAACCCTGTCCCTTGGCCATATATAATAGAGAAATTGACAGAAGTCTTTATAAATTTGTTTCAGTTGAGCATGTTGTGACTATTCCATTAGTATTGGCCATATTTATATTCTTGTGGCAGAGACAGCTCTGCATCAGGCAATTCCATTCCCCTAATGTTCATTATTGCTTTCAAAACAGGCAAAAATCAAGATGTATGGAAATGCAATTTGTGTTGCTACCAACACAAAAGCATGATTTCTGCTAAGTAGGATTCTCTGGAACTCCATTAAAAAAAATAAAACAAGAAAAACGATAAATTATAACCCACAAACCTAAAAAATAGTATCTGTCCCTTAATTGGCAGCAGTTCACTGCATTTCATTTTCTACTGCACATTGATTAGCTGACTCCTGCCTTCAAAAAGCTGCTGGCAGACCTACTGCAGTTCCATCGGTTTAATTTCCATGCAGTTTATGCATCATGTTGTTTGGCAGCATAAGTGTTTCATTTCTGACGTTTGTGGTCATGTTTTGAGCCAAACTATTGTAAAAATCCAACGCACAATGTTCCTTTATATGCAGTTGTGCATGTTCTCACAATGTGAGCCACTTCTGTCAGAAAGTAAGCTTTTACCTTATTGATCATGATATATGCTGAGGGCTCATCATCTTATCATCATCAGAAATTTGTGACGAGTGGGACAGGAAGGACTCAGTGGTCTCTTTTTGTTTTGAAAATTGAACCAATAGTCGTGCAGCTGCTGCCTTGGCCAGGATTCTCTTGTAAAAGACTTTTAATCTCACTTTGTTAATTAATTAGTTAATTAATTAATTCGTTTATTTATTTGAAAAGCCTGAATGAGAGCGGCAGAAGGCAGTGGACACAGATTGATGATAACCCACATGCAATTGTCCCTGCCTTGCATTGTTACAATAAGAAGAAATCCATGTTAGCTTTTCATTCTCTCACAAATTAGACTAGATAAACTTTAGAAAACTACTTTTGGTTGTGAAAGGGTTTTGTAAATGGATCAAGGAAAACAAATGCTTTAATTTGAAATAGAAAAGGTTTGTTTATTTTTCACTTACATGGCTGTCAGAAAGTGCTACTTTATGGTTTTGGTAATCAGGAATTGTCTATTTTTGAGGTTTCAAAGATAAAAAAAAAAAAGCAAAATATTGTATACAGTGATTGATTGACATCATACCTTTGCTTTCCAAACAAGTTGTGATATAAAAGCATATTGACTTGTCTGATTCACACCAAGTCAAAGAAACTGCCTTGAGGTGGCAATAGAAAAAGATTTCTCATAGTGATGTTAACCTTTGAGCATCAGTCCATGAATCTTAAAATAGGTTACAGTTGCTAGACTAGGCACATTGGAGAAAATTGAAACATGGAATCCATATACTTATGACAACATTAAGGAAACGCTCTATTGCTCTATTAAAAGACATGCAAATTGCTTTGTCAAATCTTGATTTTCAGTGTGTGAAGTCATAATGGAAAATTCATTGGAAGCAATTTTAATTTAATATTGTGAAATAGATTTGACTGAGAAGATTTAGAGGAATGAGACTTGTTTTTAAAAAGACCTCTGTATGGAGGCTACATAACACTTGACATGGCCAAAAGTACATTTACTCTTTCATCTCTATATTTTAAACCATAAAACAAATGCAAGGTTGCATGAACACCTTAATTCCATCTTAATGGGGGCATTAACCCATTAAGATGGTATGCAGCATATGAGTATGTCTGCTCCCCTGTTTGTTGGTTTTTTTTAACTTTTCTTTTTAATGTCTCCTTTCATTTAATAAAAAAAAATATATATATATAAACAGATGCAGATTTAAGGGTGCAGCAGTAGAAACATTCTTTAGAGATTGTTTGTTTAAAAACCTGTATGCCATCAATGATTCTCAAGCTGTCAAACTTGTCAAGCTATTAAAACAATTGTTTGTCAAAGTCTTCAAGGTAAATTCCACGTTGTGAGGAACTCTTTGATGTGTCTTTCACAGAGTGAGTACAGGAAGAGGGGCTTCCAGGAGGTGGTGACTCCCAACATCTACAACAGCAAACTGTGGCTGACCTCTGGGCACTGGCAGCACTACAGTGAGAACATGTTCTCCTTCGAGGTTGAGAAGGAGACCTTTGCCCTCAAACCCATGAACTGCCCTGGACATTGGTAAGAGTTCATCTTCTAGTAATGGATATATTTATTTTTGGAAGGGATTTGGAGAAAAATGTGCATAAAAACTAAAGAAAGAATACACTGTTTTGTCACACTTTGCATCAACATTTGTTAAAGTGTGAAATAGAATATTTTAGTTCATTTCAGAAATCAACAATTTTTTACAGGAAGTCATGGGTGCTTTTTTTTTTCCTTTCATAAGCATAAAATGAACTCAGATTACTGTCACAGTTCAGAATGCTTAGCTTTGAGACAATATTTTGCTCTGTGACACTCCCAATTCCATGTAGCTTTATGAGATTTTACAGCAGGGCCTGTTGTCAGTTGTTGACTCAGTTTTTGTGATATAGCTGCATATTTTAATTCTACTGTAGTTTGTCAACCACATCAGCTCAGCTTGAAATGGGCTGATGCGCTTGCATTGTTTTCAGTCCTATAATGACCCAGTTCAATTTACAGCCGAATGCTGCATTGCAGTATGAAGTTCTTTTCTGTCCTTTTATTGTTAAAACCTGCCAACCTCCTCTATCTGTATGGTATCAAAATGTAGCTTGCAACACATTTTGTTGTGCAGATTATCAGATGTTTAATTCAGGTTTTCACATAGGCACTAAATCAGTTGACCAGTTTCCAGGCTTTGTGATAACTCTTGGTTGATGTTGATGGTTTTATTCATATTCCTCATTTGTCTGCTTGGCACCAGTCTCATGTTTGATCACCGTCCACGCTCCTGGAGAGAGCTACCCCTCCGCATGGCTGACTTTGGCGTGCTGCACAGGAACGAGCTGTCAGGAGCTCTGACTGGCCTGACCCGAGTCCGCCGCTTCCAGCAGGATGATGCACACATCTTCTGCTCTATGGACCAGGTGGATTCCATTCACATAACACACACTTGTCTTTTAAAATATTATGAAAAATGTTGCCTGAAGGAATTTACTTGGCACACTAAAGTCTGCTTACGGTTTTGGTATGTGGTTGGAGGGGGTTTGTATCAAGCTCTCTGTGCCTTGAGTGACATTGCTCAAGGCAATATCTGTTTTTCTGAAGTTATACACATGAATCTCCCTTCTGAACTGTTGATTCATGCATTGTGGATAAATCAGGTGCATTTTGACATGGAAAATGAATCAGGATTTTTTATTATATACTCATAAAATATATTTGAAGGCACTCAATGCATCATTATCTTATTGGCAGGTAGTAGTAATGTTGAAGTGATGAATGCTCCATCATAATTCTCAGGTTAAAACTCCAGCTGTATCCTTTACAGGGTTTTTTTAATGAAGGACAGTTCTATTATTATCAGTGCCTACAAAATAACCAAAGTGATTTTATCAGTGGGTTCGAACAGTTATCGTTTCCAAGGATTATTTTTTTCTTCTCCCAATAGCAATGGACATTCATTGGATGGATGAATTATTTGATTGCATGTCCTACAAAAATTATTTGTTCTTTCGTTTGTTGCAGCAGCTGCTTATACTCATTGTCTTTCCTAATTAATAAAATCGAACTATGGCAGACGAGCTGCTCTTTTTTAACAGTTGCCATTAAGCTTGTAAGAGTGATCCATCTTTACAGAACTGAAAAACTCTATTTTCCTCATAGTTGTGACATCTGTCCCACAATCCCAGCTGCTAGTTAAAAGGATGGATAAATGTGATGGAAGTACACTCATGACAAAGTATCATAATGCTTCTGTTATTGATCCCAGATTGAGGAGGAGATTAAAGGCTGCCTTGACTTCCTGCGGACTGTGTATGACGTCTTTGGCTTCACTTTCAAACTCAACCTTTCAACAAGACCAGAGAAGTTTCTGGGGGAGCCAGAAATCTGGAACCAAGCAGAAAAGGTAATTGGAAGGCTCTGTGTTTCTCTCCATATATTAGAAAATATGAACACCACTCACACAAAGTCCTCCTCAGAGAATCGAGATGCTGATATGATATAATCTAGATGGCAACTCAAGCACCACTCCACATACAGCAAATTGAAGTGAGATTTACAGACCAAGAGAGAATTTATGTTTTAATGAGTTTTTTTCTTGCCAATCATGTCTGAAGAATAAATGCTTTTTATTCTTTAGAGATTTCCTCCTTTTCATATTGGTGTTACGCTTGCTGTCTGCCTGCGCTGTCTGAAAACCTTTTTTTTTTTCTTTTCCTTTAAGCTCTAATTTTCTGTTTCTGCTTACATTAAGCATGAACAAACAATAACGAGACAGTGATTTGAACAAAGTGATGATGACTGTTAAATGATTGATGCTTCAAGGATTAGATGAAGAATACATCCTGGGACACTTGAAGGCTAAAACATGATTTTTGCAAAATCACTATTACATGACAGTTGATACAAGTGTTGCATGCATATTGCTTTACATTGTCAAGAACACTTGTTTATCAAGGACATACAAATTATTTGTTATTCTGGCAAGTCTTAACTGACAGGCTCCAAATGGATGACGAGGTGTTTGTTGGCGGACACAAAGCGTGAGTTGAATTTTGCATTAGGGTGGGATTTTTTTTTTCTTTCTTTTCATGCAGTGTTCATTTTCCACAGAATCTGACTTTGGCGTTATTTCACAAGATAAATACCAGTTATTTCACCAGTGTGACAATTTGCTGTGAAAATTGTCACTTGTTTTCTGCTACAAAGATGCTTGTTTTGTTTTCCTCTGTTGCAAACTCTTGTCTGACATACTAAGTTGATGCTTTTTGTCCCTTCTTGTCTCCACTTCTTTGATTTTTCTTGCTCTTCATATTCATTGCCTTGTCTTTTTGTAGTGGTGGATTGTCATCTTAATGCGCTGTTGGCTGCTGTCAAAATCTTCTAGCGTTTTAATGGTCTGAACCGTATATTCTAAATCTTTTGCCTTCTGCTTACAGAAAATACTCAAATTTTCTCACAGTTTATGAAGGTGATTATTAATGTTTGGCTTTGAGAAATTACCAAGATCTAAAGCCACATTCATTTTTGAATAAGTGACAAAAACTAACCAAAGTATGGGAATGTTTCCTTACTGGCTTTATTTGCCTGTTTTTCTCTTTATGGGGTTTCATAACCTTTAAAGGACTCATTTTTATTCTCAGCCTGGTTTACAACCCATGTGGTTCATTTTTGTTCTCAGCATCTCAGTTTCATTCCATTTTGATGGATATTTTCCTACTGATAGATACACATTCATAATAGTGTTATTTTTGTAACAAGTAATTAAGATGTCAATCAAATCATTGAATAGAATGGAATTGGCTATGACAGATATTAGACACTTTCAGTCCACTGATAAATCATTACAAACAAAAGTTAAAGACTGCAAATGAAATGTGCTGTTTTTTGGACTTTTTTTTTTTTTTCTTTTAAATAGTGACTGCATGTGTTTATGATGTTATGTCCCTGGTCGCACTTCTCAAAATGGTTAAAACAGGTCTCCAAAAATATACTATTAAGTTGTACAGCTATCTGTCTTGATCCATCAGAACTTTTTCTCTGAGATAAAATCATAGATTGTATATATTATATGTATATATTACTGGATGAACAAGCTTAGGTGTCATCCATGTTTTCTACAGAGAATTTTTGAAGCCTCTTTTTCCTCCTACTACGTGGGGCCATGTTGAAAAGAGACGAACGAGCTTAGGTTAACCCAGGATGATAATTGATATTACTCTATATTCATTTTGATCAAATCTGTCCAGAACATCATCATTTCAAGTGTCGCTACAGAAACAAGTGCTGCTGAAAGAAGGACTAGTAGAGTTTTGCTGGGACCTGCCAGTCAATCAGCCAACCCTCACTGGGATAGAGCTGTTGCAGTCGGGCAAGTCATGGGATGATTGTCTGCAAGTCCCAGCATACTTCTGCTTGGAAGGGTCCGGAGTTGATCTGCCGTGGCTGCTGCCTCCTTCAGCTAAGCTGTGCCGGACGAGGCTGTGGAGCTGCGAGCGCACATCCACAGCGGGACTTCCTTTTTTAAATTTTGTTTTGGTGGAGACATCAGAAATGACCACAGCATGTAACTTGATGCTCGTTCAGCAGAGTTGAGCTAAACTAAGCTTTTACACTACCAGACCAACCCACAGCCAGTCACGGCGGTCTGTTGGTAAAACAAACTCAATACACAAGCACAATAAAACATGCTCTCTTTAAAATATGACTCTGTTAGGTTTGTATTCACAGCTCTGAATAAGCTGAGCCAGGGGTGGCCAACTCCAGTCCTCGAGAGCTGCAAACCTGCATGTCTTAGATTATTCCCTGCTTCAGCGCACCTGATGCACATGAACGGGTCATTAACAGACTTGTGCAGACCTGAATGACAAGCTGATGCTGATCCATTCATTTGAATCAGGTGTGTCGTGTCAGGGAAACATCTAAGACATGCAGGTTTGCAAGTCTCGAGGACTGGAGTTGGCCACCCCTAAGCTAAGCCAATAGCTAGCTTTAAAATTTGTTGTTGCCTTACATTTTCGGAGCTTTATATAATTTTGCCTGATGTGATGCAAAAAAAGATTCTCTCCTTGTACAGTTGTCATAAATGTAAAATCTAACTTTGGAAATTGAAACCATTTTTTTTTTTTTTTTGTACGAGGCTGTAAATACATTTATTTCTGCTATAATTTTAACATGAAGGTCAACAGGGATTTGCTCTGTTTTGGAGCCTAGTGGTCAGTTGAGGAACTGCAACAAAGCCTACTTCCAGATGGGCTTCAACCCAGAAATGAGGATGTTGGTGCTTGGATGAAACCTTTGCATTGCAGGGCTTCAATTTTGTCTTTAATATTTGCCCCCAAAGGTGATAAATGAAATAAACAAAAATGTAACTGTTAAACTTGATGTGGTGGCTGGACCAGGGATTGCTCTTTTTTTCCCTGACCTCATTAATTCTCACACGCAACCATAAAATATTATTGAGGCATTAACATTTCTTAGGTCCTTAATTAGTTCCAGATGACTTAGAGGTCAGGTCTGAATATATAGCTGTGGTTTACACCCCTATTTACCTACATGTTGGTCAACCATTCACATAGTAGCAAAGCAATAATTGTTTGTTTTTACAGCAACTGGAGAACAGCTTGAATGAGTTTGGAGAAAAATGGGTTCTCAACCCAGGTGACGGGGCATTCTACGGACCCAAGGTGAGCTGTGCAGTGCAACGTTGATGTAGTACAACTGAATCAGCAGGAAGGATACTGCTGATCACGTCTTTCGTCTGCAGATTGACATCCAGATCAAAGATGCAATTGGTCGATATCATCAGTGTGCCACAATACAGCTTGATTTTCAGCTACCCATCCGCTTTAATCTCAGCTTCGTCAGGTAAATGTTCTACTGTTTTTTATTCAGGATAGACTAAAAAGGTGACTGCTTTAAGTTCAAAACCTATTAATTTCCATAATACTGAAGTAATGTAACTAAACTGTTGTCACTACTGCTGCCATTATTGAGACTTTTTAACTGTAGCTCACACAGGTAAGCAACTCCTAGAGAATTGCAGCATATTTACTGTTCTATCATGGGAGTATTTATTATTACTGCTGTTGCTGTTTGAGAGGAGGACGTTTTCACAATTGTGGTTTCAGCATCTTTTGCACGAAAGCTATTAAGAATGATATACTGTATATAAGATAATTTTGATATACCAATCTTCGCCTAAAAAACATTTCTAGATGTCTGGTGGACTTTGAAATGTTGGTATAAGTTTTAACAAGCTCTGTACCTAAGATATTGTGCTCCAATTTTGTTTTTGGTTTTTTTCTCTCTAAACTTGTCCTTTAAATGATTTTGTAGCCATGACGGTGATGATAAGAAGAGACCAGTGATCATCCACAGAGCCATCCTGGGATCAGTTGAGAGGATGATCGCTATTTTGACTGAAAACTATGGAGGCAAATGGTTTGTGAATAATCACTTCAAAAGATTCATTCATCTTGTCAAGTTCAACCAGATTCTTGACTCATTTGCTTATTTGTAGTTCTTAATGAGTTGGAATAATGATTTACAGATTTATTGGACAGATATACAAACACTTTGTAGGGTTGTAGATATTTGAATACAGTGTTTACTCCTTTGCTCTAGAAATGGACTAAATGCAAATATGCGCGGCTGTGTTTTGTTTTAGGCCGCTGTGGCTTTCTCCTCGTCAAGTGATGGTTGTACCTGTGGGACCAACCTGTGAGGAGTATGCTGAGAAAGTAAGCCCTGAGCATGCACATGTACTTTTTAGAGAGTAAAGTAGCTTGTAGTATGATCGTGAAGCTGTTTGATTATTTTTTTAATTTTATTTTGTGTGTGTGTGTTTTCTATCACAGAATTGTCAAATGAAATCCTTTTGAATTATTCTTTACTTTGACTAAATTCAAGCAATGTATTTGTCATGGCTTTAAATTATGGAATTTTATTAGTTTGTATCAAAAAATTATTAAAAAATCCATATTATGTCTCTGGATTTTAGTTTAATTAATCTAAAAGGAAGAGTAGTGCTACATTGTTTCTCTTAACTTAAATCAGCATATTGTTTCTATTCATTTCACTGGTTACACTCTCTGTTTCTTGGATTTTAGTGGTGGATTTGTCAAGGCTAGATGAGGCAAATGAGACAAGCTGTTATCAGGCTCCTTTAGTTAGAGACGCTTAAAGTGAGTTTGATGAAAAAGTCCTGACACCACCACAACCAACACTGTGCTTTATAATATGATTTTCATTAGTTTTCTTGTCTAAACTATTACCCCTGTATTATTATGATTATTACATTATGTAATGAGTAGTGTCATTACAACTTGTAGACATTAAAGATGAAATAGGAAGACCCAGAACTGAAGCTTAAGATATTATAGGTTGTCTTTTAATGTGTTTTGAGACACTTCTGCCCTGTATGTGTTAAAAGTCCATCTTAAGAGATTCAGATCTCAGATGTTCTTTGACAGCTCAAAGTACAGACATGAACACACTCGGGATGCATTAAGTGTGGATTAGTCAGACCATTTTCTGAGCCATCTATGTGCTAAATACACATACACATACAGGGCCACACTGCAGGAACATCTAATTAACTGCCATCATCTGCATAACCGAGTTTCCACTAGGATTTTTTTCCCCCTGTACAAAATGAGTCTGAATACACTAGATTAATTAGAAAGCCTCTTGTGACTTTTTTTTCTCTCCCTTTTCCCGAAGTAATAATTAACAAAACTGCTTGGTCCTCGGTGCCACAGTTTTAGTTCATTCCAAATGTTTTTCTGGTTCTGGGCGTCTCATATACTCACCTTTCATACATCATTTTTCACGCTCGCGTTCTGAGTTACTGAAATGAACATGATAATATGTACTGCTTCAGGCACATTTCATGGCTGGCGTACAAACTTTTCTTGGGGTTTTGCCCGTTGGCGAGACTTGAAGGCTTCGCAGTAAAGGTCCAAACATCTAGGAATCATTTCCTCAAGTATCTGTATCCTGCCACACAGGCACAAAGTGATGCAGCCCAAAGCCTATGATGATGGCAGCTTTGGCAGAATCAGAAGAGAACGACTTTTTAAGGACCACTGTGATCTTTTAGCCCGTGAATATGATAACCGTCAGCCGTTGTAGATTTCCAGGACCTATCCTGTTGGAACTGTGCGCTGATTGGGTCTGACTTTGGAGAGACACACGGGGAGAAGCCACATAACAGCCGTTCCTTTTCAAGCGCTGACGACACTGGGTTTCCTGAGTCAACGACTGTATACATATTACTAAAAAGGCGCCATCTGAACACAAATTTGTGCACGTTAATTGGAAGAATTTCCATTCCATAAATGTGCAAATAATGTGTGATGCACAAATGCACCCGACTAATGGGGTGACAAGGTGTCCTTTTATCAACCCACGACTCATATATCCTACAAACAGCATGGTGGGCAGGATGGGTGCCTTCTGTTGAGTGATTTGTTTAAAACTGAAATCATTGTAAAATCCACCTTTGAAAGTTCATTTAATGTATAACAATTTAATTTCCCATGAGGTGACAGCAGTTTCCACTGAAGATGTGGCTGTTAACCCCCCCCACCAACCACAGACTGTCCAGGAGCGCAGATGCAATGATGCCCATTACTGTACTCAGGCAGGTGTAGATGGGGTGATCAGGCAGTTTAAAAGTCAGTGGCGTTGCTTTGACGGTACCGGGGGGGATGCTCTTATATCGTCCTGACAAGGTGTGCCTCAATGTGTCAACAGAATGTGGCGCAAATGGTGTGAGACCGTCGACTACAGATCCACCACCTGTTCGGGCCACACTTTGCTGCCGCTTCACCTCCACCTCCTTTGGTTTTTTTGGGGGGTCATTCACAGTGCAGTTTTCTGGGCTGCCACCACAAGTTCCCTCTACATTTTTTTCTTTTACTATTCATGCCAGAAAACAAAGTGCCAAATTAAGTATTTTTCCTGACCTCAACTTCAGAAAGGACTGTCTCGAGAAAGTGAAATTTCTCTTTTCCACTTGCTTCTGCCATTTTCTTTGTTTGTCTGAGCGGGTTGCCCGTGCCCGTTTGCTCTCATCATATTCATATTGGTCTATTTGAGGGAAGAGACAGGGCGGCGTGTGGTGTTCGAGCACGTGCGCTCTATTTCAAGTTGATTTGCAATGTACAAAGAACATGTGTGTGGATTTGCAGGTACACAAGGTTTTAGTACATCTGAATCTTTTTGTGTGTACGGATATTTCCAAGCAAAGATTGAGACTGAAATCCATGCAAATCCGGTACTAATAACTGGATCTTTAAAGAGTTTTTGTTTAGAGTAAAGAGATTGCATTTTAGTGTTTCAACTTTTTTTATAGCATTTATGTGCAGAGAAAGGTTTTTTAAAAGCCTTGCAGTACCTCTGCTGCATGTTTTTGTTCTGCAGAGGTGCACTCTTATAGAGCTGTTCAACAGCAAAAAACAGCTTAAATTAATTCTGTCATTTAAAAAAAATAATGCATTCAGGTCACTGAATGCAATTTAAGATTTTGCAGAAACATTAGGAAGTGACCTCCAATCTCAAGGGGCCACCAGAGATAGAGCTGTGTAGCTGGGAGCATAGCAGCGTAGTCACATTTTACACATTACCAGGTGTAAATGAGGCTTCGATCATTCGTGTCAAAACACAGCTTCGTTTTCACAGAAGATCATTGGTGATGCTTTTTATATACTTATCAGCCATCTCACTGATGGAGACAGCAGCTTGATTGCTAACTAATCTGGGAAATGTCCTGTGGTTAATGTGGCAGGTCAAGCAAGAATTCCACAACGGCGGCTTCATGGCTGACATGGATGTCGACCCCGGCTGCACTCTGAACAAAAAGATCAGAAACGCACAGTTGGCCCAGTACAACTTCATCTTGGGTCAGTGACAACACACGTCTTCACCTTCTGTCTGTCCATTTTTATCCTCATCTCTACCTCGTTGTCCATCTAAATATTGATTTGGTTTTCCCCTTCCCTCTCTTTTTCCTCTTAACTATATTCCCTTTGTGCATCCAATTGTTACCCCGTTTGGAAAAGTGGTGGGAGAGAAGGAGAAGACGAGCAACACTGTAAACGTACGCACCCGAGACAACAAAGTCCACGGCGAGCGCAGCGTGGAGGAGTGCATCGAGCGTCTCAAACAGCTCAAGACGTGCAGGAGTCGAAATGCAGAGGAAGAATTCTGAGTTCAACTTCTCAGCGAAACCTCAGATCACCTAAAAAGGCCACATGGCTCAGCTTTGGATCGGGGATATAAAAGGTTGCAAAAGTTGACTTGCCAGTGCTTTTCTTTTTCTTTTGCAGAAATTATTATTTTCTGGTGTCTTCCATGACCTCTTTTCACAACTATTTTTTGTTATGAAATTTTCTATCCTTTTCATCGTGACTGTACTGTGATGGAGGCTTTGAACAGTTTTTACAGAATTTCTCTGTTCGTGAATAAACTGCACCACAGACCTTGAGTCACAACTGTATATGTAACAACCTGATCAAAAAAAGAGGGAAAATGGCTGGTACCACTGTCTGAACAATTTCTGTCATTTATTTGGGGCTATTGTATAAGTTTTGATAATTAAACAATGCAATCCTGATGATTCTGTCATGCCTTTTGTGAGAGAAGCTTGAGTGTAACTGCAAACCCAGGTCATATCACAGGGTCTCTTCTCAGTGTGGGATGAGAACAAGTATGGCTCCAATCATGTCTGAGAGGAAAAGAAATGATATGAGATGTCACCTGGGATAGAAATATTTGGCCCCTCCTTTGAAGTCTGGCCTCAGGAACAGGCCCTGACTGGGCTCACCTTCAGTAGGGTCCATGGGATTATTGATCTTCTTTTTCTCCTGAGGGAGTGATTACAGAAGAAAGAGAATTAAGAGTTGTCTTAACTATGCTGCTGCAAATCTTTAGAAAACATGCACAACAGAAATGTAGGAATAACTGGAATACTAGTAATAGACCTGCACATGGCCATCAATATCAAAATACTATAGAAGTATGAGTACAAGAGTGTCGAGAAACGTTCAACTACATGTACACAATTTAAAGAGCACACAAAGACGCAGATAACCATTTGTATCTGTGCACCCAAGTCATTGTTCCAACCACTAGTTGGTGCTGTAGCCAGATGTTTTATAAATAAAGCTGGAACAACGGAGATACACAATGCACCTCTAATGTTCAGGTTTAAGGAGGAAAAATACACAACAAGCTGAGTAAACTAAAAAATGCTCTCGCTAACTGTTGCATTTATTTAGCCAGCCTTAGTTTACATTCAGCTTTTATTTATTGTTTACTTAATGGAGTACTTGGGTTTTAAACTTGTGGAGATGCTTGCCTTTTTTTTGTCTGCTGCAAAGGTCAGCAGGAACTGCTTCATGTTATGTTTGGAGAAAGACCCGTTTAAATCACATGAAACCGTTCCCATTAATTTAAGTGCAAACGACAAGAGGCACTAAATCTGGAGTTGGAGTCAAAGACGGTGAGGAAGAGGCTGCGAAGCTCCCAGTTCTGCATGGAGGCCAACAAAAGCATTGAGCTTCACTGCCAAAAGATGCAAATTATCATAAAATGCAACGCCATTGTTTATTTTAGCCAATTTGTACTTTTCAGCATCAACTATATCTCCACAAGTTTGGTACTGACAGATCTGCTAGTACAGACAGATCGAACAGACGTTTAATTGATTTATTTTATTTTTTTTAAACAAACTTTCAAAGTTTCTGAATGCAGACATACTTCACATTGTCACACACACACACACATAAATCTAATTACAGGATATAAATCTGTCCCTGTGCTTGTATTAAACACACTTGTATCAAGTTTGACCACAAGGGGGAACAACTGGACCAGGATCTTCTGTGGGGGGAACCGGGGACCGGTCCTATCGTCAGTGGAGTGTGGGAGAGGAAAACATTTTGATAAGGGGTTAATGAAAAAGTCAATGGAGTAAGAGAGTGTCAACAGACGGACGGAGACAGCCAGGAGTCTCTGGGGATTGGACTCTGCTGTTAACTCCCAGCTTCTTGGTGAATCCTCGCTGGCTCCTGCTCTGCTGGATCTTTCATGCTTGCCTGACTGGAGGCCTGGGCCACGCAGGGTCACAACGCTTCACTGAGCTGAGCAAACTTCTTTCTCATGCAACATGTGTTTCAAAGAAATGATTCACACGTTTCACACCGCAGCCCTTTATCCCCTCGATCCTGCCACAAGTCATGATATGAAGCCGTCCTTTTGTGACAATAAATCCAGGTATTTTTAAATTTGTTGTAATGGTTTTACACCAGATGTTTGATGTTTCTGTTATTGGTTAATGTTTTGTCATTTGTTGAGTGTGTGTCATCGATATTTCTTTGGGAATTAAGTGCATTTCCCCCATGTGCCAAACCTTCCGTTTAAACCTCATTATGGATGCTGAAATTTCCTTTTCCCATCTTTTTTTTTTTCCTACAGCAACACTTTGTTGTCTTTGTTTGTCTGTTTATTTTCCCTTGTCGCTATGACAACTGACATCAGCCACTGCAGTTGGGTCCTCAGCATGTATGATGAATGTAAAAGTTTTTTTTCTCCCCCCTCTACTTGTTTTTTCCTCAACAGTGACAGCCTAAAAGCCTCCTGTGTGACATACTCACGTTCCTACCTACTTCCCGCCCTTTCATCCCGGAGGCGCGCTGATTCGGGACCAAGCTAATGCATATTTGACTGCTTACCAACCATTTGATTCTCCAGAATACTTCTGCGCCTTTGGAAAAACGCCTGTCACCATGCCCCCCCCCTTCTCACACACACACACGAATGCACAACCTCCTCCAGCACCATCACCCCACTGCATGAATAAAACGAAACCCCAAATTATGGTCAGCCGCTCATGAAGTTAGTTTTGCTTGGGAAAACCGACGCTGCCAGCTTTAATATCATAATGTTACCAAATTATATGCTTCTAATTAGGAACTGTTTGATCACACTTTCTGGCTGCCGGAAAGTTAGCGTGTGACCTTCAGAGACGTTTTTTTCTCATCTCAAAAATATGACCTCTGTTTCAGACCTAGCGTAACTGAAGGAAACCACTTTACGCCGAGGAGAGGCCTTCGCCACCAGTCCCACCCTGCATGAGGCCAACGGCTACAATTCACTGTGGATGTCTGTGATGTAGGTCTGGAAGATATGCAGACTTGAAGCAGCTGCACATCAAGGCAAACTGAGCAGCAGCAGTGAGGTGGGGCTTATTGAGTAATAAGGTTGCATGGCAACGAATAAGCATCAAAAACAAAATTCCAGCTCACAATAAAGTGACACGAAGGAACATTTGTGATTTTTGGCGCAAAGGGTCCCTCTGCAGGCACGGAGGCTCATGCAGGAGGACACATCACAGACTGTTTCCTGGAAGTCTGACTGCAACCTGGAAATCACTCGTAATCACTAAGTGTTAGATCATCTTCAGCTCTGTTAGCTGGTTCCAGCTTAGTCACTGCTGACCGGTGCTTTTGAGGTGTGATGTAGTCCCTTAATGCCACGAGCAATAGGAGAGCCCAAAGTTGATTTTTCCTGACTGCAGGAACGAGAGACCATGAAAGTTAGAAGACAATTTCTTAAAGCAATAAAATATTCCTTTCAATGAAAATGGTCTCATTGAAGTTTTTGTGGGGTCAGTTCAGTCAGCAGTTTTTTTTCTTTTTTTTAAATTTGTTAGAAATCCTTTAGCTCAGTGGTTCTCATACTTTTAATACTGTGTACCACCTGAGAAACTGTTCAGCTCTCTGAGTACCACCATGATGACCAGTTTTAAAATATAGCCATATATGCCTTCTCAATTAGCTTGAAACACACAGGAGAGATGTTGATTCCTTATTGTGGTTATTTATTACCTGAATTGTTACCTTAATAGATCAGACATTTACAACTCTGTCCAACAATTCTCACATACTCATACGCTCATATATTGTTACATCTGAACTGCAACTGAATATGCAACAAATATTTTTTTAAAAGACACAATTTTAATTATCTCCAGCTAAATATTTTGTTTAAAAATTTGTATTTATAATGCATTGTATGTTTCAGATTTTTTTTCTCTTTTTTTTTTAAAGTGAAAATGTGGAAAAAATGTGGAAAGTCATGATGATTCCCACGTACCACCAGAGAGCGCTCACGTACCACTGGTGATATGCGTACCACAGTTTGCGCACCACTGCTTTAGCTAATAAGCAGCACAAAGGAACATTTGTCATATTTAGCTCAGTGGTCCCCCCTATAGGACATTAGGGGGGACCAGTGATTAGTTATTATAATCATCCATCCATTATCTCTGCCCGCTCTCTGCTGGAGTCTATCCCAGCTCTCTTTAGGCAAAAGGCAGGGGTACATCCTGGACAGGTCGCCAGTCCATCGCAGGGCCACATGTAGACAACCAACCATGCACACTCACAATCACTCCTACGGGCAATTTAGAACCACCAGATAACCTAACATGCATATCTTTAGACTGTAGGAGGAAGCCGGAGTACCCGGAGGAAACCCACGCAAGCACAGAGGGAGAACACGCAAACTCCACACAGAAAGGCCCCTGCTGAGGTTCGAACCAGGAACCTTCTGGCTGTGAGGCAGCAGTGCTGACCACCAAGCCACCGTGCTGCTTATTATAATCATTGAAATGAATTATAAAAATCATCATGTCATCATCATCGTTTTAGCACTGATGAGTTGAATAAAGCCACATAAATGCCACAGACAACATCAGGTCTTTCCAGCTCAGTGGTAAAAGGTTATTTTTAAACTGCGGTACATTGTAATTTCCATTATTTGCCACGATAACTACATCTGGGCCACAAAAGAAGAACATGTGGAAAACAGCGAAATGGGTCGAGCATACATATATTCAGGTCAAAAAGTTACAAGAACTAAGCACCGTTCTCAAAAATGAGGACATTTTATAGACAACAAGTGAGAGAAATACCAAAATAATCATTAGCTGCAGCCTTGCTTGTCTTTGCTCAATTTTTAACTTTCAGTCAACTGTTGGAAAAAATCTATAAATTAGGTTAAGCTAACAATGAGACTTGCCACTAGATAAATAATTTGAACACAATTTCATTTACTTTAAGAATAATGACTTAAAATGATGTTTAATCAGCCACTAGTGGCCTCCACAGACTATAAGAACTGGACATAGTCACTGTGACATCATCCATGTGTTTGTGAGCTGCTTTTCTGAAGCCTCAACATTTGTTCATTTCTGTTTATTTCATCAAACCAGAAATCATTCGGTGTTAATCAAGAGTTCCACGTTCAAACTACACAACTACCTCTGAGATGTTTTCATTAGCAGCCCTTTGGTAAGTTGTTGGTATAAGCTGATGATTTTTGAGTCAGAACTGTTGTGGTACAGTATTCATTATGGACTGGGACTGTAGTTGGTCCAAATTATACCCGGAGTGCTGAAAACAATGTGTCAAAGTTAATAATATGAAATCAGTGGTTTCAAAATTGCAAAATGGGCATGTGATGAGTTTACATTTTAGGACCGCAATTCTTTTTTCTCATCATTCATATCAACACGGACTTCACAGCAGGCTGAAGAGTCACTGAGCAGGTAAACGGCTGGAGTTACAATATAACAACAAAGATGAGGAGCGTGTGGTGACTTCTGAAGTTGTTACTGAAAAAGCTCAAGAGTTTAAATGTCTGGATGTTGTATTGATTTTTAAATTCAAATTTGTAAAGAAAAATTAAACCTGATCTTAATCGCCTCTGTTGATGAAAATCATGTTCATGTTATGCAAACAAACTTTGAAAATTCTGCATGGAAAACCAATAAAATGGCAGTTCACTTACAGAGTGTATTTTTACCTTTGCCAAGGAGGTTATGTTGTTGCCAGTCTGTCTGTCTGTCTGTGTACAAGATAACTCAAAAAGTTATGGATGGATTTTGATTAAATTTTCAGGAGTTGTCGGAAATGTGAAAAGGAAGAACTGAATTTCATTTTGATCCGGAAGAAATCCCGGATTCTGGATCACTTTCAAATTTTCGATAACATTGCGGTCAATGAGGACGAAAATTTTGTTTCTCAATATCTCCGTTAATTATTGCCCAAACCTCATGAAATTTGACTCAGGGATTGACAATGGGAACCTCTATCAAATTTCAAAGGCTGATCTGGATTTTATCGCAATCTGTAAATCGCTATATGGGGGAATTCTTTCACTTGGCGGAGGTCTGCGCTCTCCGAATGCTTTTCTAGTTAAACATGCTAATGGTCTCGTACCAGTATCATGGTAATTAACCATGTGCTTATAACCCTTTTCTTCTGTGTATTTTTTATTTTTGCTGATATACTCATGTAAAGAACACAGTAAATCTGCTTTCTCTACAGTCCACCTTCCTTTCATCCTGGCGCTTGTTGAAATTGGCTCAGGGCTGCGCGCCAGCTTGAATCTCGCATCCTCATTACAACCAAGCAAAAACCCATTACTCTGCTCTGCCTGCAGGGAATAACACCTTTTTCTTCATCAAGCAGCAAAGAAGAGCTATTACCCACAGTTTCCATGACTTTGTACTGTACAACCTAATGCTAAATAACTCACCACTCACTTAACTGACTTAATTTTCAACAGATTTTCCACTTAAACATGGCCTCTACTAAAACCAGTGAGTCCACAGGATAATTTCAGCAGTACGCATGCAGTTTTTGAGAATCTGCAGTTGTGAATACGGCTATTTCACCAATCCAACGCTGCGCACCAGCAGGCTGTTTCGGATGTAAATTCCTCCTTTCTCACCTCGCTTTAACCTAAACATAGTCTCTTCCTTATATGCAGCTGGCCAGATGTTTAGGCTGGAAGTCCTCCACAGAGGAGGCCTTAGTGGTCTGCGTGGTTGTTATTTATCTTAATTCTATTTTTCTTTTTAACAGCTTTTTTTTCCCCTCCTTTCTGCTCTCAGGGGTGGTTTACTTTAACCCCAAAGTAGGAGGTGCAAAAGCATAGGCTTTGCCAGCATACCCACAATTCACCGATGGTTGACAGAGCTGATGAAGTTGAAGCTGACAGCTGCATAAATCACCAGCTCGTGGTGCTAATAGGTGGCAGTAAAATCAAACGGAGACCACCCATGTTGCGAAGAAGGAATAGTAGCATCAAGTCATATCTACCGTGCAGTACTGTACAACCATCCGAAACACTTAACCCCCACCCCCCCACCTCCACCCTCGGCCGCCCAGGCTGTTCCAGCACGTCCAAGGGGCTCTCTAAGCAACACAGGAAAGGCCCGTCTGGCATCCGCAGTGCAGTGATTCATATTTGGCACTTTCATAAAGGTTCCAAGCTGCTGGAGTTTTTCGGGCCTATTGTCGACCGCTTCACTCTCAATCGCCCTTTTGGAAAAACCTATAAACATTTCAAGGCCAATCACAGAACAGGAGCCTGTGCTTTTTCTTCTTTCATATAAAAACCTCAGTGCATTGCCCGATGCATTTTTTTTTTTCTCTTCGTGGTGAAGAGAAGGGGCTGCACACTCACCATCACCCAGTTTTTTTTTTTTATATTAGCTTGTATGAATGGAAAAGTGCTTGAACTCATTCAGAAGAGCTCTAAGAGGTGTGAAGGAGGCTGGTTGCAAGGCCTCATTGTGAAAACAGGAGATAAAACACAAGAAAAACATGAGGGGGGGGGGGCAAAGACCCCAACTGAACAAAGCAGAGCATACTGCTCAGTAACAAGGAGACTCTTGAATGTTGCACAACAAAACTTTACCACGGGTGAAGGCCTAAATGCCACTGGACTGAATGCAAACCCCCAAGACCCTCAATTTCTAGGACATCTTAATACTTCTTGCTTTCCATGAGTCTGACATGTCACATAAATCTTCCCAGACGGTCATGGTATAATAACCAAAAAAAAAAAAAAAAAATTGCACATGTGCAATGGTGTGCTATAAGGTTTCACTGCTCCTGCATAGAGCGAGGAAATCTGCATTTCAGGTCCTAACAGCTGGTAATATAACTGATGTCATGACTGTTTGGGTGTAAGTAAACTTTGAAAGCACATATGCTTCATGACAAATATATTAGGTCACTGCTTGGAAAATCTTATTAACAGCTTAATTATTCACTATTTATGACTGCATTTATTAACAAAAGAGATTTTCTTTTAATTCAAGTAGTGGTAACGGTTGAAAACTATAACATTAAAGGATCCCAAGCAAAGCTCAAATGTACCACAGGGAAATCCTGAATTTTGTGTAATCTAAACGTAGCGCAAGGCCTTTAGGTAGTAGCTTTTATCTGAAAAAAAACTTCAAAAAAATTGTCAAAGAAGAAGTGGCGACTTGTGCAGAGCTGGATGGCAAGCTGGTGGTGACCGTTCATCTGAATCAGGGAAACATCTAAGACATGCAGGACAGCGGCCCTCAAGGACCGGAGTCTGAGACCCCTGATCCAAGGAGATCCAAGGTGATCCAAGGTGTATGATGGTTTTGTGTCTCTGAATAAAATGACTGATGTGGTACATTCTGCACCAGTGGAAATGACTGTGAATGGGAGTCGAACCAGACTCATTCTCACAGAGAATTTTCGAGACCCAAAATACTTTTTGATATATTCTTGAGCCTCCTGAAGAATATAACTGGCAGATGATCAGTAATGGGAATAGTTTTTTTTTTTTTAATTCATTTTCCTTTTTGTTGCTTCTCACAAATCTCTGAAATCAGCACTATCAACAATGAGATGACGAAGTTAGCTGAATGCTCCAGCTTCATAGCAACTCAAAAAGAAGACTTTTTTTCCCGGTCATTAAGTGTGCGTAGCTCACTTTTTCTTCACAGAACAGGTGCGGCGTTTCACGTCGGGATCTCACCCAAACAACACACAATCAAAGAAACGGAAAAAAAAAAAAAGGCAGAGGCTGATCGATTTTCGGCCGTCCTGCAGACACCTGGCAGCTCTCTCTCACTCCCACAGTCTGTGCTGAAGGGTTCTGGCCCAGCGAGCGGCGAGAGGCGGTGGGAGCTGACAGAAGAAACTCCAGCTCTGAGTTCCTCTTAGCCCTCAGCACTCTGACGGTAAACACACCACTACCGGCAAAGATGAAGGATCTAATCAGCTCATTTGAGCAAGTGTACTGTTGTTTGAAAACCAAATTTAAATAGCTACGTTTGGTATTTAAAAAAGGGTATTAGTGACACAGATTTTATCCTCTGTTGGAAATCTCAGGTTCTGATTCACTTAAGCTGCTGCAGGGTGTCCTTTACGACCTATAAATGGCTGGAGGTCCTCTGTCATTAAACCAAAGTGTGCCATGAAATGGGTCCTGACTGCATTTGCCCTGGACGGGAGAGTGTGAGTGTTTATAGCAGCTACATATGTGCCTCTCTCACTGCCTGTCCAGGCTGCTCTGCTATGGTGACATAATGACGTTTATGTCATAGGTTAATGTCAATAATGAGTCCGAGGACCGGCCTCTCTCTCTTTTTATTTTTTAGCAGTTTTGGCCGATTACACGATGTTGGGGGAAGTGCTGTGTGTGTGTGAAAAACATTTTGTGGCTTAATTCTTACTTTGCACAAATATGAAACCTTTTCATGGTTCAATGGTTGAAATTGAAAACTTGAGTATTTGTGTAAGATGGTGACCTACTGAGAATAAGTACCAGTTTGTGGTGCGTGTACAGTCAGTGGTCAGACTGTTCACACAGAGCAGAGACCGAGTCATGGCTGTTAGTCTGACCATTGACCACAGCTTAGAGGAAAAAGTGGTTAGTGCAGGCTACCTACCAGAATGTATCAGCATATTTCTGCTTCTACACATGCTGATAAATAGTTTTTAATAGCCTGGAAATGGTGAACATGCACAAATATGCATCTGATTTGGTCATTTTATTTTTGTGGCTTAATGTGAAGCACCTGCTACAGGTGGTGAACTTAAAGGTAGGGTAAGGGATTTCTGAATGACGTCACATCTGTTGATATTTGAAACAAAACGCGGAGAGCCTGGTCCTCCCTCGACGCTCTCTGAGAAAGCATGCCCCATCATGAAGTGTCCCAATTCTCTCCCCCATCTCGAACCCTTCCCCTGGCGATGACTGGCTGGGGCGATGTTTGTTATGATTTGTGGAGCAGGCGGGCAGCACGGTGGCTTAGTGGTCAGCACTGTTGCCTCACAGCAAGAAGGTTCCTGCTTCAAACCTCAG
Source organism: Hirundichthys speculiger (assembly GCA_018398805.1). Taxonomy (NCBI): domain Eukaryota; kingdom Metazoa; phylum Chordata; class Actinopteri; order Beloniformes; family Exocoetidae; genus Hirundichthys; species Hirundichthys speculiger. The sequence goes on from JAGFBZ010000006.1 coordinate 431,468, forward strand.
CAGGGGCCTTTCTGTGTGGAGTTTGCATGTTCTCCCTGTGCTTGCCTGGGTTTCCTCCTGGTACTCCGGCTTCCTCCCACAGTCCAGGTTAATTGGTGGTTCTAAATTGCCTGTAGGAGTGATTGTGAGTGGTTGTTTGTCTACATTAGGGGTGAGTATTGACAAGGACCTCACAATACAATATGTATCATGATACTTGGGTCCCGATATGATATTATCACGATATATTGCAATATTCCACCCAGTTAATATCAAAATTAAAAGTAGAGATGAAAAATCAAGTTGCTGTATATGTTCATCAGATGATATTGATCATTCAGAGGACAAATTGAGTCAAAGCTATTTGCTTCAAAACAACCTATTTATTGTTTATCATTAGTGTTTTTGCACATTTAAGTATTCACAATGCGTCTAGTACATGAATACATGAATTTTCCTAAAAAATTGATATTAGGAGCTGATAAATCAATATTATATTGGGCGGCAGAAAATTGTGATATATTGCCAAATCGATTTTTTTTCACACCCCTCGTCTACATGTGACCCTGCGATGGACTGGCGACCAGTCCAGGGTGGACCCCTGCCTTTTGCCTGTAGAGAGCTGGGATAGATTCCAGCAGATCCCTGTGACCCTAAATAGCAGTGGTCCCCAACCTTTTTTGTGCCACAGACCAGTTTAATGTGCCTCAGATAAATATGACAAAATAAAATGATACAACATTGACATAAAAACTGTGGTATTTTCTCTATATTATAATAAACGTAAATCCACTGTGTGTTCACGTGCAACTATCCTCGTAACATCGCACCAACAACAGAACATCGGTAACATCCTCTGGAAAGACACTTTCCGAAGACGTTTGTTTTTTTACTGATTTTCCCATCTTGTGGGTTTAAACGTATCACGTGACCGAGACACGGGTCCTGAAGTCTTGTCATGTGTCAAGAGGAAGTCATAGACAGATGTAAAAGAGTATCTGGTCATTTTTTCAAAATAAAACATCATTTAGACTCAGATAGTAAATCAAACGGTAATAATGGAAGCTATTTATTTTTTCTCTGTGTACCACATGACCCACGGACCGGTTCCGGGCCGGGAACCGGGGGTTGGGGACCACAGCTGTATAGGGATGTGGAGAAGGCTGCCCCTGCTCTGCTTTGTTCCAGTTTTTGGATCCAGGGCTTTGGAGGAAGATCCTGTCTGCAACAGTGTACTCATGATGCGGAGGCGATCCTCACTGCACGTGACAAAAAAGAATCACCTTAGACATACTTTCTAACCTTGGCACAGAAGCAAATTGTACCTTGTGGTTAGTTTATAAATCAATATAAAGTCACGTTATAGTCATCTAACATAACAGTTGGCTGGCTTTTGAGTTGGAACTATGAACTACATTGGAATAGTTTCAAAACACAGAAACACAATAAACTAAAGGTGACTTCAAATAAGTTACATACTGTTGGCTTTCCCGTGATTTTAACTTTATTGCTTCCAGGAATTTGGGATAATATATTAAACACAGATGTTTTCGTGCTATTAAGCTTAATTTCGACTGAAAAGATGAGGATAATTAAATGCAAAATGATGCATTCTAGTTTGTGGATGGATTTCTACACGTACGATGAAACCACCTCTTTAAAAGACTAAAGTATTTGGCTCTGCTGCTTGTTCTTACTTATTCTTAAACAACTTGAACTCCGAGTTTCCCTTTTGACATTAACACGTGATTTGTAAAATTGGCACAAATCAGAAGTTATTTTTCCAATTCTGTCTTTGCATGTATACTCACCCCATAGAAACGCAAAAGACCAGACAGACACAAAAGCATGCAAACTGTGTGCATGAAATCCATTTTTTCCACAGGAATATTTTCTTGGAAAACTGAACATACTTTGGCAAGCATGAAAGGGAAATACAATGATCTCAATTCTCAGTTCTCCAATCTGAAAATATGAGGCAGCGGAGCTTAACACAACCATAAATACAAAAATCTTGGCTGTAACTTACTTGTCGTTATAGCTGATTTGTTGTTTGCACTCAGGTAACATTGGCGTTGAGCGAATCCATCCTGTGACACTGCGCATACAGATCTGTCTCTGACATCAAAATGATCAACTGTTTGCATTTGGGAGCAAATATCCAGTTGTAATGTTTGAATAAGTCACACTTAGGTCATCTTTGAATAAATGAAATGCTACTCTTCTGTTTGCAGTCACCAGCTCATTTCGCCCTAACGGTGATTGAACTGACGTCCCACCCAAGAGTGACATCATGCCAGGAAGAAGTTTGACTTCACCAAACGCACTGCTCTGCAAACCAGTGACTCTATGCCTATATATTTTTGTATGTTGTCACAGGAGAGATGACTGCATTCACAGGGGCCAAACAAAAGGCCTCTTTGTCCCCCCCCCCATGTACATCTGTCCGAAATCACCTCCCCTAATTACCACCGTTAGACTCTGCAATTGACAGCATAAATATTAAACTGTCAAACTCTGTCAGTAGGCAGCACGTTCCAGTGTGAGTCGCCAGTTTCTGAGGTCCAGAGAAAACAACTCTCTCTCTCTCTGTCGTGAAGGGCAGGCCTTGGAAGAAGGCAGAGAAAGAAAATGAAAAAGGCACCTGAACATTCGCTTCACTGTGAGTGTAAAGGTGATGCCTTCTCATTAAACTCCTAAGAGGAGCATATAAGCCTATTTTCAAAGTTTGTCACGCTCATAAAGATTATGTGCATGAGAACTGCTAAATTAGGGGATTAAAAATCCCCTTCTACTGTATTCACCTCTCTTGATCCCGAACACCTCTCTGGATAATCTTCCGTTGAAAAGTGAATCTGCAGACTTTTGCGAGCGCAGCGACATTTCCTCGCAGCCGTCTTGGACGCGACACACCTCTGCCCTTAATCATTTTCCAGACAAAGTCTGGGGCTGCATCTGAGGAAATGCTCTGCCTGCAAATCTATCACCGATGATCTTTTCAGATGTTGACGATACCTTGAAAAAGAGGAATACAGCTGCACTGATGGGCATAAAACCTAAACAAACTATGCTGACAAGACAGAGAGCTCTGCAAACAGAAGATTAGAGGGGAGATGAAAGAAGGAGGAAGCTAGTTGAATCAGATGCTGCCAGCAGGCTGTGGCTTTTTTGGCTACTGTAGCTGCTTACAGAGTTTGAAGCCTGAACTTGGTCGAATCTACAATCTGAATTTTTTAAAGAATAATTTTCAGATGGCTTGTCAATCATTTAGCTTCCTTCTTTAATATTAAGACCAAAAAAAGGGGGGAAAAATCTGCATGTTTAATCTTTGTTTTTGTGCAATTTGCATGTAGAATCATGTCTCTGTGAAGAATAACATGATTAAAGTTAAAAGAAAATACAATTTGCAATCATTTAGTCTAAAAACTCATGTAAACTTAATAACAAATCATGTTTCTACATGGTCTCCAGAGTGATTTTATCAGGTCAAAATGTTGTTTTGTTGTTTTACTCTTTTAGCTCTGAGACTCTTGTTGTGATGTAGGCTGATAATGATAAAGGTTTTATTAAGTTAACCAAAATAAAGACAGATTTTGTCTCAGGTTTAAAGAAGCTCTCGGTAGGAACTGCAGAGGTGGTTTATGTTGCGTTGCCACATTCCTAAGTTTAAAAGGGCTTTGCTGTTATGGTTGCAAGCATAAAAAAGAAGAACATGGTCAAATTAAGAAACAAAAAAGAAAAGAAAAAAGCTTAATTCCATTTAGAAGTGGTGCAGGACCCTTTCCGCTGCCCTCTGGGTCCAAATAATGAGGGACAAAAATCTCTGAAACTGGTCCAATACTGTGTGAGAACACTTAACCCGGCAGTCCGGGGAGTCACTGCACAATCCAGCGTGACCATTTTCCCAGCTGTTTTATCTCCATCCATCTCTACACGATGGTTTGTTTACATGTCCGGGGTTGTGGATGGCTTTCTATTTAACGTGTTAAAGCTCAAGATGCAGTAAAAAAAAACAAGATCAATTTAATGTCAAGGCCAGTTTTCAGATTTCAGAAAAAAACCGTGATGCAATGTGTACCAAACAGTTTTGATGGGCATTCAGGGGGAGGGGGGGGGGGGCTGAGTGGTGGGATCAGTCCAGGCGTGAGTTTTTCTTCCAGTCATGAAGGATTTTGTCCAGGTGAAACACCTCCAGGACAAACTTATGAGAGAATTCTCTCCATGGACGCATTGAGATTTTCCAAGTTTAGCATCAACTTGTTCCATTCCTCAGAGCAAACGGTTTTCCTCTCCGTTAGCAGAAAAGCAGTGAGTAGCAGTTTCCTGGGGTATGGTACTTTATGGTATTTTAGGATAGTTCTCTTCTCTACAGTTATCGCATCTACTGTCCTCATCAATGCCCTTTACTTTGTGCTGTTTTCGAAAGAGCTCAAACGGCACATCTTGTTGCCCCCCTCCACTTTGAAACTGTCAATTTGGTCTGTTTGTTCATTCCTCACAGTTTTTAAGCCTCCTACACAGCTGTTTCTAGCATGTTTCTAGCATGTGAAGGAGATGGAGATTGAACTAACTACTTTTCATTTGGAGGACAACCAATTTGTGTGATGGGCCACAACCAGTCCCCAAGAGCATGAAACTGTGGCTCACTGAACTAACCCACAACTGCACTCATAATGGTTCGGTTCACGGGTTCGCAGGATCCTCTTAGTGCTGAAAACAACACGGTGCAGAACGTTTTTATTCAATCGCATAACAATATCCATCTGTGAGGAACTAAAACATCTAAAAATATATATCAATTTTGTAACACACATTTTGGAGATGTTTGAACAATGACATGTCACATTTGTGTGAGGAAAGTATATTTAAGATGTGAATGGATAGTTTACTGCGGTCAAGCCAGCTGTCATTCATATTTGGATTATCCTGATGAATTTGATAGAAACGTTTAGGTTTACTGTTTTTTTTTTCTGTTGAAAATGCCTTACATAACCTATCCTTCCATGCATCACAAATATCACCCATCATATGTCCATACTTCTTTTATTTTATAAAATTTTATTTTTAAATGTTGATTTTCTTAATAACAAGGATGTTTAACATAACTTATCAGAAGAGGAACAGTATGCAGAGTTGTGAGAAAAGTGGCTCATAAGCAGTTTCTACCCCCTTTTTTAAAAATATTGTTTTGTTTTCATTTTATTTTTATCAGTAGCCATAAATGTAGGAGTCGTCAAAGAAGATTTTCACACTATTTTGGATAGCCTATAAGAAGTTGTGGCTCCTTCTTCTTTGCTAGAGAGAAATGTTATAAACGTAATTGATGTCATGTTGGAGTTACCTGTCTGAATTATGTTTTTATTTCTTCATCTTCTTCAGATTTTTTTCTGTTATTTCCAAGCATAATTATGCATTCATTTGTTCTGTAATTTCTCCCACATCAACTGTCTTTCCTTCACTGCTGCAGCCGTGCTCATTTTCTGCAGAAAGCCACCTGACTATAATAAAAGCTCAAATTCAATAAAGAAAAGTTGGAGGATCTCTTCTGTTTACTTGCTGTTGCCACGGCGAATCACGGTAACGGAGCTCCACTGATGGTATCTAACTCAGAGTCAACAAACTCAGAGTTGACAGAGCCAGCTCAAAGCTTCATAACTCAGACTTTGTCCAGTCTGACTGGGCAGGTCAAAGGAGACTCTTCATATTTTTGTTATTGTAATGTGCTACAGGAAGTGGATAGTGTGCACGCAACTCGCTAAAGAAGACACGAACAAGAAATGCCACCATACGGCGGATGTCCTGCAGCTTTGCAGTGGCTCGTGTGAAGCCACTGAGGGCCTGTTGAACCCGGCAGCGGCAGCCATGTTCTGCCCGTGGCAGCCATGTTCTGCCCATGGCAGCCATGTTCTGCCCGTGTCATCGACGGTCAGTGCAAAAGCAGCGAATTGCCTTTTCTTGACGGGGTACGTGGAGGGCATGACAGAAATAACTCTTGACTGATCGACCAGTTGAAAATAATAACTGACAGTTGCAGTAATATACTTACATCACCTTACGCCCTCCATTGACATAATAACTCTGACATTGTAAGTCTCATGTAACTGAGTTTTGCACGCTCTCATTTAGAGGACAATCTTGATTAGCTGCATTAGAAAATAAATGACAACAGACAACTGCCGCGAGCAAAAGTATAGAGATGCATGTGACTGAATTGTCAAATGTATTTGAATGATTTACTTCCTCCCAACAGCAGCTAATGAATCCAGCTGACAGACGTCCTGACAGACAGGACTTGGCAAAATAACAACTACATATGTTAAAGGTCAGATTACTGGTAATTGTGTTCATTCAGAAATATGTTCACCAATCCAGAGCTCTTTTACTTTTTTAAATTATTTTGTGACATATTGAAAATAATTGCTCGATAATGGCTGAAGCAGTTCAGACGTTCAAAAAAAATAATGGCAATATAAAAACATACAATAAACTGAACATTGCTTGCATTTTATCGTGAAACGTGATTCAAGAGAAGGATTTTTGTGACACTGTGCGAGATAGCTGTTCCCATGACTTAGAGGGACGAAAGGACACGCAGTGGGGTCACCTGATAACTCCTCCTTCTTAGTAAGGCAACAAAAGCTCATTTTGTGCTGTTTGGTTAGTTTCGCTGTAGCCCCCACATCCACTGGTCCGTTGCACAAAAGCCAAACACAAACGAACAAACACTGTCAGCCAGAGTCGGTTGCTAAACAACCAAGGTAGGCATCCTTGCAGATGAGCAGCACGGCCCTGGGGTTTAAGGACCCCTGACTGTGCCATGGGCTGGCCATGCCCTGCCTGCAGAGAAGTGTGACAGAGGGACCTGACAGCTCCGCTGCCGGGCCCAGGGACACGCTGTCACCGGAGCATAATAGGAGTGGTCCTACTGGTCCTAGTGGCCCCCGGGCGTCACAAACCGCCACGGCCCCCACCGGACCATTGGAAAGAACTTTTCAACAATGAGGGAGCGACAAAAGATCCATGTTAAATTAGGCATTTGATTCAACAGTCGGTCACGAGGGCAAAGTAATCAGAGGGGGGGAATCGCAGAAACATATTAAGAGGACAAGAAGAGAGCGAGTGTCAGATAAACCGTCAGAGGTGACTTTGCTTTTATGGAGAGAAGCACAAAGAGCCGAGAGGCTGAATAAAAGAGATTAATAGATAAAAGACAATTAAGCCTTTTATCTATCGATCGCAAACAAATCACCAAACTTGAGTTGAACTCTACACTGAAACCAGAGCAATGAGCAGTCTAATTGAATTTGTCACGCATCCTGGGCTTAAAATTCCTCCGAGCGGATCAGAACTCCGAGGTCGGATTTTATAATTACACAGGCCTGGTACCACTCCTGCTGCTGCTCACCGCGCCGGTGCAGTTTGTGGCATCAAAACTGTGGTTTTAAAAAAAGCATCAAAGCGAGGCCGCCGCTGCCAGCGACTCGATGAGACTCAGTAGTTCTGCAACATTGAGAAAAGTGGGACGGGAGTGATCCTCGCGCCTGATTACCTGTCGAGGCTTGTGAACTGCAGACGTGTGTCACATTACTCAGCGACACTGATCAGCCACGTGACTCCTGCTGCACCGCCAGGAGAGGTCTGCGAGGCATGATATACGTTCAAAAACTGACATCAATGAAGTCATCTGGCACGCACCCGTTTCCTCTCTCCCCACTTTTACAGACCTTGCGTCGAAAACTGTGAGTCTGCAGTTGTTGTTGCTTTATGATTTAATTACAAGTGTAAACCTCTGAGGTATTATGGGGGGGGGTGAAAGGAGAGCCGCTCTTGCAGCGCTTGTTTAGCAGAGGATAATTACAATGGAGGGAAAACCTTGTCAGAGTCAGAGGATTTCTGCCTGATTTATTCAAGAGTGAAAGGACCGCTTGTAAGCCTTAAATAAATTCTAATTACAGAACGATGTTTAACACAAGGGACCCCTCCTCCTTTCCCCTCAAGCCCTGGTGTGTTGGGAAATTTGATTAGATTACCAAATAAAATGAGCTGAAAGGAGGACTGTGCACATGCTCCCACCGAATGCTGAATTTTATTTCATTTTTTTTAAAGGAGCCACTCATCCTCCTGCAGCTCAGCAGCTTTCTGACACATCATGTGGCTTTTTCAAGACAAAGAAGTGATTCTGTGTTTTAAGATTTATTGGTCTAACCAAAAAAAAGTAGGTGTGAAAAAGATGAAACCAGAATGGCACGGTGTGGAATGCATGTTTCCTATATCCTTTGGCAAAACAGCCTCCTGCCCTCATGTCCCTGCACTTGTCAGGTCATGTTGTGGTATTTATAGATTTGATTCTCCAGCTTTGTTCCCGTATTTTATCCTCTCTAAACCACAATCCGATGTGTGTGCATCTGTGTGTGTGTGCTGCTTTAATGCTCTGATATATCTTTGTGGTGGCGTTTAATATCCTCATTACTGCAGAAATCACCTTCATTTTTCACTTTATATGCACGAAGGACATGAATACTAATCATGGTAAATTTGTACAAGTGCTGAAATATGATGATGGAAAATGACCAAGTCTCCATTATGGTCACCATCTAATAAGATATGTAACCTTGTTTACAGGCATTTTACACTGGTAAGTTTCTATTTTGCCAATTACTTATCCCCGAGGAAACCAAGACACTGTTTGGAAAGCATGAGAAATTGTATTTCTTAAAAGCTGCATTCCTGACATCCTTGTCTCCCAATGTGTGTGTTTCCTGAGAAATGGGCCTGTAAAAGTTGTAAATGAGCAATATAAGTGTCGGCGGTGTTTTAGGAGGCTAATCTGTCTTCCGAATTTGATAGTTTCACTGTAAAATATAGGGGAAATTACCACATTGGACAGGCAGAAGACTGAAGAAGGATGAATGGATAGAAGGACGGACATATATCTAACAATGAATTCCCGCATTTTCGTCCCCTGGTTGCCCGCGTGGATCTATAAGGTAATAGTTTGGGTCTCAGTTTAATCAGCCTCTCTCTCTCTCTCTCTCTCTCTCTCGACCGTACAACCTTGTTCGCTTGAAATATCTTTGCAGAGCAAACTTGAATTTCACCTTTAATATCAGACCTTCAAGGATCTGAGTTCACAGAAGGACTTGATGGTTGGAGACAGCTTATATCTTAAAGAGACAAACTCTTTTTGGTCCAACCAGAGTTTCAGACACCCTGCACAAGTTGAAGCCTGCTACTTGTTTTGAAGAGGGGACAAGGGTGATTACTGAGCTGGTAGAAAAGAAAGAAAGGAGCGACTGCAAAACTATATAGTAAGCTAATGCTAATTGTCTCGATTTTTCCCAGAGCTTCAGAGATTGAGGTTTGTCCAGCTTTAAGGAAATGATCGTTCATTCAATGCTTTCTTGACCCCCCCCCCCCAAAAAAAAAGAAAAAAAAACAGAAATCTTAAGTAATATTTGTAGCGATTCAGATAATCTTAATTTAGTCTTCAACATCCAGCTGCGTGTGACATATCAGCAGACATGAAACTGAGAAATTGAAAAATAAAGAGCAAATATACTTTACGTCAGTGGTTCTCAAACTTTTAATGCTGCGTACCACCTGAGAGACTGTTCAGCTCTCTGAGTACCACCATGATGACCAATTTTAAAATATAGTTATATATACCTTCTCAATTAGCTTTAAAAACACAGGAGAGATGTTTATTCCTTATTGTGGTTATTTATTGTTACCTGAATTGTTACCTTACTGAATCAGACATTTACAACTCTGTCCAACTATTCTTACATACTCATACTCTCATAAAGAGCAAAATAAACGCACTCAAAAGTTGTTACATCTGCACTGCAACTGAATATGCAACAAATACTTTTTAAGACACAATTTTAATTATCTCAAGCTACACATTTCGTTTGAAATGTTGTATCTATAATGCATTGTATGTTTCTGATTTTTTTTAAAAAGTGAAAATGTGGAAAAAATGTGGAAAGTCACGACGTTCCCCCGCGTACCACCAGAGAGCGCTTGCGTACCACTGGTGGTACGCGTACCACAGTTTGTGCACCGCTGCTTTACGTTATATCCATGAAAATCACCAAAAATCAGGTGACAGTATATCAAGTGGGCTTGTTTGAGGTCTCTGTGAACAGTTTGGGTCACACAAACAACTCAACTGAGGTCAGACTCCAACACCATAAGTGAGTCCAGTGAGCTAAAAAGTTCTTCTGTGCTGCTTCAAAGCAGCAATGAGGGTTCATAGATTAGTGTGATTTATGATTCGATGCCGAACTGACAGCATATGTCCGCTGCAGTGGGGAGCCCTTCGTCCTAACCTCTGGAGAAGCCCCGCGTGACCTCATCAGATGTGTTACTGCATGTAGGGACGATGCGGACTCCCTTGATATTTCCTTCAACAAATTTCCCGATGCTACTTCTTCGTTATCGTGTTCAAGGCAAGATGAAAAATAAGTTGCAGCAAAGTCAGTGGAAATTGCTGTTGCTCAAAATTTATCAGCTCCAACTCTCATAATAAACACTTTTTTTTGCTCCGTTGCAGCGTCTGAACTATATAAAAGATGTAAACAAAAAGGAAGCTTGGCACTGCAAGATACACGCTGCAGAATAGAACCTGCCTCGCTTTGCCTCGAGTTTTAGGGCCACACTGAAAAAAAAATAATTTTTTTTTTTTTCATTCCTCACTTAGAGAATAAAGTTGAAATGTCGAGAACAATGTTGAAATGCAGTTTCCAGAATAAAGACATATTAAAGATTTATTCAAACCAGCTTTACTCTACAAAACAGTGTTTTGTAGTGTTAATGAGCTTATGATCTTTTACATCAGAGCGGGCTTTAGCAACAAGGAAATTATTTCACTTTTAGCACATAGACACAGTATTATAATAAGTATTCGTACTTTGAAGAGATTGTGTCAGAAGACGATTCTGAAAACTGCATTTTGATTTTATTCTCTACGTGAGGAACGGCGTGGCCCTAAAACTCCGCCGTACCTCACCACCTGGTGTTTGGTGGCGCAATAACAAGCATCGACAACCCGGCAGAATAAATGGCATCAACGGCGTGGGTAGGATAACGTAGATTATGTCCTAGTTGCTACATAGAACCGTAAATTAGCCTTTATTTGTGTGTGTTTTTGTCAACAGTATGGACACACAAAGTAATAAAATCTTCTCTTGAATTACATTTGAATTGATAATTCAACATAAAAAAAACCTAATTTGTGTTACTTTAAAAATGCGGATTTTTCTCTTTTTTTTTTTCTTTTTTTTTTTTTTTTTTTTTACAAAAGAGAGCGACAGATGTTAGTCTTTGCTGAGAGTGCGTGCAACAGAGCAGAGGCAACACCCTGACCTTAAATGAGAGCAAAAATGCTTCACGATCTTTCTCATACCCTTCACCTTCTTCTCATACTCATCTGGAACGGCTGCAGTGAAAAAAAATATAAAAACTCTTAAACTGTCTGTTAGTGTGATTGAATAAGGCTCAGACAAGTGTAATTTCTGAACTCTTGAAACATGCCAGATGAGTTTGTCACTGCAGGTTTCACGGAAGGATGATCACGGTCTCTGTTGGGACATGAAGCCGATATGGTCGGATGGCTTCTGATTTTGAGAAATAGACTGAATCTGGAAGCAGCTGAAGACAGCAAAGCAATCCAGCGTGGACAGGACAGCCTTTAGTGGCTAAATCAAAATGGTGATTTGACTTTTGCAACTGATTAATCTCTGCTGATAGACAACACGGTCAGTTTAATGAGGAAAACTGAAGTTTAAATTGTGACCTTCAAACAGTGGTGATAAAGGCGGGCTGGTCTCAGTGGAGATGGCCCTTGAGGCTAATTGATCTGAGCTGTCAAAAGGTCTCAAGGCTGCTTCTTCTGATCATCAGCATCTCTGGCTCAGCAGTTTCTCTCAACAAACAGATCCTTCTGCTGTGGTGGCTCTTTACTGCAGGGTCACGACCTGCTGGACAGGAAACAGCCTGCAGGCTCTCAGTCATTCAGCTGCAAAATCTATCCATCTGAGTAAAAGCTGTCTCAATTTCCTTCTTTTATCCCCCCCCTTCCCCCAAACCCTCCATGCATAACTGAAATAACATGAAAGTACATGGAAATATGTGTCTGTATTCTGTAAATGAACTTAGCTGAATATTCCCGGGGTTCAACAAAGGAAAGGTTCGGTTGAGCAGAGGTTTGGATTCAACTGTGTAAACCCTCCTGATGAGATTTTCATGGATACGGAAAGAGAAAAAAGGAAGAAGCCTCTGTGGAGAGAATGATCCCTTCTACAAAAGAGAGCTTTGACTGAAAGCTGCTCCAGCTTCAGATGAATATCACTGGCAGCATCTTCACACCTCCTCCCACGGACCACTGAAATGACACAGGGACAATGTTATCAGACGCACTGCAGCACAAAAACAGCTCTGAAAGAACTGTGTTGTGGTGCATGTCTCAGCACTCAAAGATTTACTGACAATAGAATCTCACAGCATAAGACGGCACCTGTTCTACTGCAACATCATGCATAGATACACAGTTAGACACTCAGTTATAAGATGTCTTCTCTCTATTTACTTTGCGTCAAATCGTTTTTGAAGCTTTATTCTCAGATGTTGGATTAATTCTACTTCTTCTTTTTTTTTTTTAGCTGAATGACAGCCCAATTATTTCCTTCCTTCTTCCTTTGTAAATGTGAGGCTTCCTAATGGCTGAGTTATTTTTCACTCATTCAGGATGGCCAGAGTGCTGTTACTCATTATACCTGGCAGCTGCTCTGCAGAGGTGACCCCACATCTCTGTCCTGTCAGGGGGCGCGGCTCCTTAACTGGAGATCTTCATTACCAGGCTGCTCCCCTCAACTTACTCTTTTTATGGCCTTTTAGGGCTGAGAAAGATACTTTCACCTTTATGCGTCATTTCCATTGGCTTTTGCCAGCAAAATTTCTGGATATTTTGTTTTCATGTTATGTTTTTTTTAAGCAAATTCCCACAAAACCTCAAAACTGTAACTCTAAGTGCCTTGTTGCTAAATGTTATGCGACGATCTTCTTGTCAGGTAAACTAAACATCAAGTGTACATCAAGAGCATTAAGGTGTTATTCCTCAATTTGGATTTTTTTTTTTTTGCTCAGATCTTATTTTTCTGTGCTACTGTTCACTATATTTTTTTTTTAAATGGGACCTATATCAGACTCTAGTGTGAATTATTCACAGCCCTGAAGTACCCAAATTAGCAGATGAATAATAGCAAGACATCACATGCAGCGTGTGTGAAAGTAAATATGGATGCTACTGAAGTAGAAGTTTGCGATTTCATGTTGAAATTGAAGCACAAGCTGACAAAGGAGCCTGGAGCGATGGGACTGTGACGTGAGTGGCTGAAGACTGTTTACAGGCAGATGAATTGTGACATGACAGTTCAGGATGTGCTACAAAACATTGGATCGAAATTCAATTTAGACCTATTTATTAAAGTGGCTCGTGGGATTTGAAAAAAAAAATCACACCTGTCATTTGTGCTTTTCAGATTGTGTAAAACAAAATAGATATGAGGGGAGGAGTTGGGTTTGGATCAGTTTAGTCTGCAGTTTGAATGTAGTCTAAGAGTGAATCCTTTTAATCCTGCAAAAAAAAAAAATAATAATAATAATCACAGGAGGTAGATTAAATGTTTCTGAATCAATGTCTACTGGAGTCCACGTAGCGTAAATTCTGTTCACTACAAAGGACTGCAGATGTTTCTGTAAAGCCTAAAACTAGTGTTATGTGAACTGTACAAAATACTTCTCTGTGTCCAAAAAAATTATCGTATCCCTTGGGAGAAAGTTCAAGCAAACATCTCAAGCAACTCTCAACCCTCTGCACGGTTTAATCCAATTACTTTATCATAGATCTATTTAAGTAGCCAGAGACACATCTCTCGCATGCTTTCTGATCTCTCTTCCCCATTATAGTTCTCTACTGTTCCCCACTAGCTCCTCCCCTGTTTCCACCTGTTGACTCCAGTTCTATGAAGGCGGGAGATCATTAGCTCCACTATCTCTATGTTTGCCTAATAAGTGAAGATTGGTTACATTGGAGCCTAGACAACAAAACTTCCATATTTTACTTTTAAATGGTTAAAAACTGGTTTTTAACCAAGTAAATTATTTCTTAGTTAAAAATAATATTTTAGAGAAATTTCAATCTGGTTTTAGAATGAACCACAGTGCAGAGACACCCCTTTTAAAGGTTTTAAATGACATCAGGGTTAATGCAGACTCGCAAAAACTCACAGTCTTGCTTTTACTGGATCTCAGCGCAGCCTTTGGTAGTAGACCACCACATTTTATTAACCAGACTCAGAAACCTGGTCGGCCTCTCTGGTGCTGTTCTTAACTGGTCCAGCTCCTATCTCACAGATCGATGTTTCTTTTTAAGTATGGATACATGCTCCTCCAGAATGCATAAAGTTGAGTGTGGGGTGCCCCAAGGGTCAATCTTAGGTCCAATTCTTTTTAATCTGTATATGCTTACCCTTGGGGACGTCATCAGGAGACACGGCATCAGCTTCCACAGTTATGCAGATGATACACAGCTGTACATTGGCGACCACCTACCTTTTATACCTTTTAACTGTATTTCAGATATCAAGACATGGATGCCAGTGAATTTCCTACAGCTCAACCAGGACAAAACTGAGGTCTTAGTTATTGGTCCTGAAGGCAAGAGAGAGAAACTTTTGCTAAAACCACAACACTTGAAACCTGCACAATGTGTAAAGAACCTGGGCGTCATTTTTGACTCTGAACTCAATTTTATTCCTCACATCAAAAATGTAACAAAGATAGGTTTTTAATCATCTGAAGAATAGAGCCGGAGTCCACCCGTTTCTCTCTCAGGCTAACACGGAGGTGCTGATGCTTTTATCTCTCGTCGTTTAGACTACTGTAATGCCCTGCTCTCTGGTCTTCCCAAAAAGACCATTTCAAATCTATAACTACTCCAGAACTCAGCAGCATGTGTACTGACGAAGACCAGGGGGCGGGAACACATTACACCAGTTCTAAAATCACTGCATTGGCTCCCCGTGTGTTTCAGGATCGATTTTGAGGTTCTTGTATTAGTTTTTAAATGTCTTAACAGCCTTGGGCCATCTTACTTATCCGACCTGCTTTTATCATATCAACCCTTACGGACCCTGAGGTCCTCTGGTACTGGCCTTTTAATCATCCCAAGAGTTAGAACAAAAACCCACAGTGAGGCTGCATTCAGCCATTATGGACCTCATCTGTGGACCAGCCTGCTAGAGAACATCAGGACTGCAGAGACTCAGGCTTTTACCTGATTTTTTTTTACTCTCTTAGTTATTCTATTTTACTGTTCTTAATCTTTAATGATTTTTAAGTATTAAATTTGTTTTAAGTCTTTGTGCATGCTACCTGTATCTGTTAATGTTTATGTGGTCATTACATTCAGTCATTTGTGTGCTCTCCTCTCTCTGTCCTGTCTCCCCTCTTTTTTTTGTCTTTCTTTACCCGGCTGGCCTTCAGTAGGAAGGTCCTCCCATATGAGCCATGTCCTGATCAAGGTTTCTTCCTCTTAAAGTGGAGTTTTTCCTTGCCACCGTAAAGGTTTTTTACTCCCACTGTGGGAGTTTTTTTTACTTGCCATTATCCTTGTTTATATTTAGGATTTAATATTATAATTTTAGTTAATGATATTTGCCCGGGGGTCATGCTCTGGGTCTCTGTAAAGCGCCTAGAAACAATTGACATTGTAACAGATGCCATACAAATAAAATTGAATTGAATTAAATTGAATTGACTTTTAAATTTTTAAATGTTATCATTTTTATACATTTTATCATTATTGTATCTATTGTCTGTTTTTATCATGTTTCACTGTCTTTTAATCTTTTAGTTTTCAGCTCCAGTGTTTCCTCATGGGGGCCCTCCACACTGGGAGTTGTGCCTGGTCTGCCCACAGGGACGTCGTCTTGGAGATCCCTGGAGCCTGGAGGACTGGGGGGCTCTGCACTGTGTAGAGTCTACCCTGGTCCATCTGGGTTGAGGTGGTCTCTGTGGCGGCGCTCCCTGTGGTCGCGGGCTGTGGCGCCTCTCGGTGTGGATGGCCTCCCATAGGTGGTTCTTCCTCACATGAATCCTCAGTGCCCTGACATGTTACTCAACTATTTACTTTGTACTGTGAGTGTGTGTGTGTGTGCTTTATGTGTAAGTGTGTGGGTCTATATGTGGGGGTGGGAGGAACGGGTTTTTATTACCCCCGCCAAGGAGGTTATGTTTTTGCCGGCATTTGTCTGTCTGTCTGCCTGTCTGTCTGTCTGTGTAGATGATAACTAAAAAAGTTATGGATGGATTTTGATGAAATTTTCAGGAGTTGTCAGAAATGTGAAAAAGAAAGAACTGATTTCATTTTGGGTGTGATCTGGAAGAAATCCTGGATTCTGGATCACTTTCAAATTTTTGATAACATTGCAGTCAATGGGGCCAAAAATTTTGTTTCTCAATATCTCTGTAAATTATCGCCCAAAACTCATGAAATTTCACTCAGGGATTGACAATGGGAACCTCTATCCAGGCTGACCTGGATCTGATCCAGAATGTGGATTTTATCGCAATCTGTAAATCGCTATATGGGGGAACTGTTGCACTTGACAGAGGTCTGCGCTCTCCGAATGCTTATCTGTTGTGATCCTGTTTTACCTTTTATTTTGTGAATTTTGCACATGTTGCATTTTTAATGTATAAAAAGTGTTATATAAATAAAGTTTGATTTGATTTGATTTGATTTGATTCTCATTGAGTTGATGTAGATCACAATGAATGTGATCGATCTTCTCGATAGTTGTTGTTCTTCTTCTTTGTTCTTCCCACTACTGCTTCTTCTTTGTTGTTTTCAAACCAGGTAGAAAAGCAGATTGTTGCTAAGTCTGGGTAGGTTTTTTTGAACACCCAAAGGCCTTCACTCTGAGTGGAGTCAGATACCTCCGCCACCCTAAAATGAACTCTAACCTTGCGGGAAGAGGAGAAGGTGGGGAAATGTTTCGTGACAATGGTGGATAATTTTACCAGCTGGTGAATAGTCTGCTCTTGAGTCATTTGGGGGGGTTTATAAAGCCTGTGTGTAATCTTCCTGCCTTGCACTCTTTAATTGTGGCTCTCACGGAACAAGTTGCTTTTGTTAAAACAAGAGATTGCCTGAGGTCCTTCTGATCCACCAAGCAATGCAGGACATGAAAATAAGCTGTGGATGCATGAGATTTATTGCTGGGCAGTATTTTAGTCTATTATAGAGCAGAGGAAAGACAGCAATAGAGAAACTGATGACAAACGGCAAACGGCCCACACCACTATTGAAACTAAAAATGATCACTGGTTTGGGCTAAAAGAATGTGTTAGCTTTTGCAGAGTTCACAAACAGAATAATTTTCCTTTTGATTTGAATTAGTCTACTTCCTCTGGATCTGACTTTGATTTCCAAGGGGGCAGTAGCAATGGATGCAGAAAAAAAAAACGCATCTGGATGAATAGACATATAGCCAATCAGAGAAACAAAGCGTGTGACATAGGCAAAACAACACCTGGACAGGTATCAGCAAGACACATTGAAAATGGCATGGCATTATATCCCCATTTTTTTGTGTACCTAGTAATACCAATCCCCTCACCAAAAAAAAAGAAGAAAAAAACCAAGCTGAGGTGTGGAGTTGCAGGGCCGTTCCCAGTAATTGTGACACGCAAACGATGGATGGCCCGTAAACCTACCTTGGACCCCGTGTGGTGGAAAACCGCCTCAACACAACCAGGGTAGCCCACACCTCAGACTGTTCTGCTCATCATTAAGACTGCCCCGAATGGCAACAGCACACATGCAGACAAATGGTTAGAGAACCAAGTTCAAGCTCTTAGAATGTTTCTCTGAAGGTTACAAAAGTCAAAAGGATAAAAATAGTCCCGAATTTTCAGCAAAGGGAAGAAAAATAGTCACTTTGGCTGCTGTCAAAATAGATAAAGCCACAACAGTCTTAAAACGTCAGGAACATCAAGCACACTAGATTACCACGAAGGAATTGGGTAATAACTTTAACACATGACATCTACCACTTCGCATCACGTATGAAACTTCAAAGGGGGAAATATGGTATTTATTGATGGATCCATAATTCAATTCTCTTCTAAGGCAGGTCAGATTTCATTGGACAGAGCAGAGAGAATAGAAACCAGATGGGCTGAAGTCTCGGCCCCAATTCTAGCAGAGCTTTCACTTTTGTGCCTGCTGGCTCGAATCCCCTTTCGTCCCTGGGTCATGGGGGCGGGTGAAAAACAACCTGTCATCCTGTTGCTCCCAGCCTTTCTCAGAGACCGTCACATAAGATGAGCTCCACCGACACCAATAATGTGTGGGTCACTTATTTGCTAAACAAAGATGGAAGTTCTTGCAATGATTTGCTCAATCAGGTTTTTGGGTCAGTTTTCTTTCTCAAGCTTGTATCCATACAGCGCTTGGAATGACCAAGCTGGCTATTTTTTTCAATGTAGCTATTAATTTAAATGTTTTATTGGTTGATCAAAAGACAGTTTTGACCAGCCCTTGGATCAATAATGTACATCACAGGCCTGTATATATTATGGTTGTGTCTTTAACCTTGGAAAACCAGTGACTGCCACATCAGAGCATCACAATCTCAGCCCCAAGAGAACAGAGTTTATACTGTAGTTCAGGCCTCGTAGTAAAATACAGCCTATAGGACGTACAAGTGGTCAACCCTACTGACAGGTCTGAACACATTTCAAGACAGATTTTAGGACACATTTGAAGGTAGTATGGGACACTTGTGTCCACATACAATCTTACAATCTTAACACAAAAGACTTCTGGGGTGGATTAAAGCTCAGGTCGCACAGGCAGCGGAAGCACCGGGTTTTACAGCAGTTTCGCTTCATCCTCAGTGCGATCTCAAGTCCCACAGGAAAGTTTCAAAAGCAGAGCGCTCAGCTGGATTCGTGAGAATACGACTTTACCCAAAGGATTCCAGATCACGTGAGAGTCATGCAGCATGACGTGTATCTCACCATATCTTGTTCTTTCTTTCTTGTTCTCTCTGTGGGATTTAAGGGGCCGCCTTCTCCGAGTTACCCCTAGACACACTTCCAGTTGCTGCCTCTGGCAGTTAAAAATAAAAATGCATTTGATGTTTTCAAAAGGAAATGACTCCATCATCTTCTTCTGTTTGTTCTTTCACCTATTCCCTTTAGGGATCACTACAGCGGATCATTTGTTTACATCTTACCCTATCTTCTGCATCTTCTTCTGTCACACCAAACCCATATCATCTTTCACAACCACCAGACGTCTTCTCTTTGGTCATTCCGTTTTTCTTCTGCCTGGCAGATCCACCTCCAGCATCCTTCTATCAATGTGTTCACTATCCCTCCTCTTTATGCATCCAAACTATTCCAACCCCTCTTACTTTATCTTCAAGGCATCTGTTCCTCTGATGCGCTCATCCTTGGACCTATCCTATCCTTGTCACTCCCAAAAGAAATCTTTGTCTCTGCCGTCTTCAGCTCTGCTTCCTGTCTCTTAGCCAGCGCCACTGTCTCCATGCCATCATCTGCCTGTAGAGTGCTGAGGTCAGATCTGATCCCGGAAGATGCAGTTGGATACATATTTCAATGACAGGTGTAACCGCATGTGTTAAGTGTTACCATTTGTTATCAGATTTCTCAGGATTTATGTTAATGCAAGGTCTGAACGGGGCCTTAGATCTCTATTTCAGTTCAATTGTAGCTTCCAGACATTTCTTGCCTCTCTTTTCTGGCAGGGTAGGTAAAGAACTAAGTTAATTCAGAAGAAGAAGAAAAAAATCACCTGATCATTACTGCAAACCAGAGACTCACATGTACAAACTTGCAAAAGCGGTCAGTCCAGCTGCCACAACACAGAGCAGAGATCTAATTACAACACACATACCAGGAGCCAAACTTCACTCTCCAGTAAAAGCGCTAAAAAAAACACTTCATATCATTATATAGCAAACAATTGTTGCTATATCATAATGTTCAAATTAAATATTTAACCTTTACTTTTTTTTCTTTGCTCATTAGTTTGCTTTCATGCACTGTTTTTGGAGCACTGGATTTAGTTTTAAATGAATCCCACTGAAGACCCAAACTGCAGTGCTACATGGATGCTCTTTTTTTTTTTCCTCCAAATGCAAAAATGTTCCCAATTAACTGGGAATCAGTGGTTCCAAAGAACGTTTATTAAAACTATTCAGTCCTGCTATACTAACAAGCTCAAGCTAGACCTCAAGCCTGTTTACAATTTAATGTACAGAACTTTTGCAGGACGAGGAACTTTTAGCACCCACTGCATGACTCAGAACGCAGATTTTCTTATTTCTGCATCGTGACAAATGACTTTGCCTCACAACAAATTTAACTGAAAACACACACCATGAAGGAAGAGAGGGAGTTGAACAACTGGCTTGTGTGAACCATCCGTCCCGGCTCACTCTGCAAATGCTGAAGGGATTTCCACAAAGCAAACACTGGTTACCCTCGCTATTTAGTGTGGAGAGCCACGACAGCCAACAACTTCACTCACTGAGAAAAAGAAAAAAAAAAAAAAAGCTCAGCTGGCCTCTGATAGGATACAGAGTGAGTGAGAGTGTGTATTCTATATGATGTTGCACTGGCCCAGATAACTAAAGCAGTGAATAATTCTCTGGCTGGGGTCCAGGCTGGATGTGGTTTGACTCGGAGCTGCAGAATTTCTCCCCAAGGGGGGGGTTGGTGGTTTGACTATCAATTACAGTGGCTGGAGCTTTGCAATCTGAGATCCTCCGTGATTTAACCACGCTCTGCTGTGATGCCTGACTGGTATTTGTGTTGTCTTGTGCTGTCTTTGGGGGGGAAAAAAAAGAAAGTCTTAATGTCAGTTGTCATCTCACTTCCTGATGGTACTTACTTTTAATCCCAGTGGAATCTGTGAACAGATGCAAATTTCTAACTTTTAAAGATTACAAAGCCTAATCATTGTTGTACATGCAAGGCGATTTTTCTTTTCCTTTGGTCTGTTAAAAAGTTAAATACAGCTGTTTGCAATGTACTTTGTATTTCTGAGTATACTGAATGTCGTACTTTTCTCACAGATAGGTTGGAGTAGGTGATGTCTTGTGAACATTTTTCCACTGCTTGCGTGCACATATATATATTATATATATATATATATCACATATATATATTTATATATTATACTTAAGTTTTTTCCTTTCTTTTTTCCCGTATCTATTTCTTTCCTTCTCTTTTAAAAAACTGTATGTCGGAGAACTTCGCAAAAAAAATTCCAATGTGCCTGGACTGAATGTACATGTACAAATGGCAAATAAAAGTTCTTGATTCTTGATTCTTGATTCACAGTTTCGTCTGTATCAAATGTCATGCTTTTTAAGGAATTTTCTACAGATTCACTGTGTTTTCATGATGGTCAGATGAGCATACATTAAGAAAATCACTCCTAAGCAAGTAAAAGTGCCAGTCTTCTTGCAACTTTAGCCTCAGTAAGCCAGAGTTCGGCGACGCCACATGACACAGTAGACAAGCTCGCAGAGAAATTGCAGTGCTCACAAACACAAACTAGTCTGGTCTTGGCTATGATGGGAAGCAACAACTGTAAAACCTCTCCCAAAAAAAAAAAAAGAAAAAGAAAAAACCAAGACAGGCTCAGCAGATGTGTTATTTTGCATGGAAAAAAATGTGCACATGTACTTCTGAAATTCTGAAATATAGAGCACCAATGCAGTTGGCATATGCAGTCACTGCAGGTGATGTGGGACATAACTGCCTGGTGACATGCAGGTGATGTGGGCATGTCAGTATAGTGAGCAAGCTGGGTCTACATAGAGGAAGTGAGGGAACCTCACAGATTAAACCTTTGTTTTCTCCACTTTTTGAAAGCTGAGAGGCTGAATGTTTGTTCAATTTAGCTCACCATCTGGGCAGCCTTGAATCTCCTTGATTCATACCATCAATACCAGGTACATGGCTTAAAGTGGACAAAAGACTCTCAACGACCCACAGGAGGAATAGGAAGGTTGCTGATTTACATATGGAAAGTGGAACATTTCAAAGAACAAAGAAAAAGAAGTCCAGTTGTCTTGATTCAAACCTTTAAGTGTTAACTGACGTTAAAGCCTCCAGATGCTCTGCAAGAACAGAGATTTTTTATTTTTATTTTTTTTAGTCAAGGTGGCAAGATCAAGAACGAAATTAGTTCTGGCCAGAACATTTCATATGTCTTGAGAAACTCAAATTCAGAACTCCTTAAAAGTCCTCATAGAGTTTCTGTTTTTGGCACTAGCCACACCCACTTCAATTTTCTGACCAATCACAGAACAGTTGTCGGACACCACTCGAGAAAAAAGTTCTACCTGGATGATGCGTCGAGAACAAGCTGCGAAGAACTCCCAAACCAGCCCTGCAAGAAAAGAAAGACGTCATGCTTGTCTCGCAGTCCTGCAAGAGAACTAATTTCCCTGTTCTTGCCGAGTGCAGTGCTTTAATCACCACTTAGCTAGCAGTATCATATCTTCATAACTTCAGATCTAGTGCCAGACGGCTACTCATAGATCTTAGGTTATAAAGTGCTATAACATCAGATCTAATAATAGCTTTCTAGTGCTACATCTGATTTAGCACAGTAGATTATATGTTGTGCCTTTCCAAATTAAACTAATTAAAAGCAAATTAATAGAATTTTACCCTGCGGCAGATGAACTGTGTTGATCTTGAATGTAGTCACCTGGGATTGTGATGACTGTAAAATGAGGCTTCGCCTGCTTGGACTGTGATCAGAAAAAAAAACAATATTAACATTAGTACCAACCTCATCTGTTTTTTTTTTGTTTTTTTTTTTGTACATGTCTGTTCATGAAATATTTAAGTCCTATTAGGATGCTCCTAGACAAAAGGTGCTTCTTTTGTGTTTGTTGTGGAAAAATACTGCTCTAGTCTCTAAAAGACTAAGGATTCTGAGTAAGATCAACAGTTAACCTTAAATACCAAGACTTAGCGATGGATGGATTTTCAGTAAATTTGCATGCAGAGGGGGTCAGATCTGCACCTCAGCAGGTGATGCAGGATGACAATTTGACAATAACAGGCAGTAAACTTTAACAGAATATCTGAGACCAAACATTAAGATAAGACTCCTGCCTGGTGCCCATGATGGCGTCACACAGGAGAAACCCAGTTAGATAGGAGGGCTATATCATAGTTTATCAGAAATGATGTCCATACTTGCTCTGGACAAAGAGGTCCCTGTGGTCTCTATACCTCAAAGCACCAAGTTTACCATAACAGTGTTCAAAATCTGTCAAAAACGTCTTGGGACAGGATTTTCACACAGGCAGTAATATAGTTTATGGTTGTAAAACTGTAAACGCTGCAGATAGCTAGTTCGAGTTAGCAACAGTAACTAAGGGGGGCGGGACTTACTGATCAGTTAAAATGATTACCTTCAAACCTGAGAGGAAGTCAGTTTCAGGGATCTTCCAACTATAACTCTGATCTACAGGAGGGTGACTTCCACAGTTTGTGAAACTAACTTCTCTTCTTGTGTCACCAGCTATTTTTTTTTTTTTTACCATGTTGTTGGTATCAAGTTAATTTTTCCATCTCTAAATTTATTCTCAAGTGAAAAATGGCCTCTTTTGCATTTTTATCTGTAAAATGAAAATTCAAACAAGTCAACAAATTACAGGATTTGTGTTTTTTGTTTTCCTTAACTTCATTAATACAAAAAACTACAAAACAATAATAATCATTAAAAAAAATAATCAAAGCTTTTCTGGCAATGGGATCTGTATTTTGGATATATTTTATTGTCACAATGTGAAAACCTTCAACACATTCATTGGTGCAAGTGTTTTTTTGTTTTTTTTTCATGTTAACAGCCACATTTGCATCGCTCATTAGCGACCAGGGAGTGAGTAACCCCCAAAGAAATGTCAGTAGCTGCTCTGTGAAACAATCATTCGTGACAGATTCTTTGATTGCTCATTGGACAAACTGATATACCGCAAATAAAAGAAGGTCTTACGCACAAACACACACACACTCTCTCTCACACACAGAAAATTTCCCAGCAGTGTGCGGGCCTCTCATTGTGCAGCTCAGCCATCTGTCTCTCAGCAGTAGGTCCTTGTTACCTGTTGTACTCTTTCTTACTCTGCTTATTCACCAACCAATCTCAGTGCCAGCAGTCCTTTTCACCAACTCCTTCACTGAAACGTTCTCGACCAACATTTCTCACAGAACGGGCAACCCAAGTCTCTTAGACTTTGATAGAAATTAGAAAAAGAAACCTTGCCTTAAGGGCTTGTTTAAACTTGATTACTCAATAAACCTTAAGACCTTTCTGATTCTTTTGGATGATTTGGACTTTTTTTTTTTTTTTTGAATAAATCAAGATTTCAAAGAAGGAAGGTAAACTACACCACTGTCTGTTTTTGACAAAGAATGGATATTGACAGCAATGGGGAACAGATGCTTCTGCTTAGAGCATAGAGAAGGCTGGGGGTGGGGGTGGGGGTGGCTGCCTGTGGACCCAATTCAGATGAGATGCTAAGTTTATGTCGAGCCAGTCTGCAAAAGTCTTAGAAGTCAGTTGGATGTCCAGACCTGTAGACCTGCTGCATATGGAGCTAGTTAGCGCCGGGCCTTGGGCCTTTTCTGTCTCCCTACAGGAACAGCAATGAGCAGTCGCCTCACCGAGACGTTTTGCGATCGCTGCAGGCAGCATAAAGCTTCAAAGATTACAGTCAAAGTTTATGTTTTCTAGACGTGAGAACAAAAAGCTGCCATCTAATAACGATGAAAGGATTCCTGAGAGGTGTGATGAAAGCTGGATGGAGGTTCATTCTTAGGTTTGCCATTTGTTATCTATAACCACGCTGCTTTACAGTAGGCATCATATGAAAAGTACAGATGTTCAGGCTGAAAAAGATGCCTTAAAAAACACTCACATTCTGTGCTGTAAGTAATTTTATCCACCTGGTCAGAAACGGACTATATTAAAATGTAAAAACAAATCGCCAAGGAATACCTTTACTTTCTAATTCAAGCTGTTTTTCTTTTCAGTAAATTCTGATTTTAAAAAAGCAGTGCATTTGCTTAAACATGATATTCTTACTCGTGACCCTTATTTAAATTTGCACCTAATGTGGTCATTATCATTGAATAACAGGAAGTTAATTTTCCTGTCCCTAAACTACCCAGTCCTCTTCTGACCAATGACCTCTCAGAGTAAGGGGTCAGAGCCAATTATGAGCAAGCCGCTAACAGTCCTTTAGTGAGTCCAGATGTTTTTGGTCTCCGTTAAAGTTACAACATAGTATAAATGACCATGACAAAATGAATCAGACACAGAAAAGAAAAGAAAACTCTAAAAACAAAGCAAAGGGAAGAATCGTCGAGAGAGAACATGTAGATGTATTTTACCTTCTGCTTCCATCCAGGCAGACTGAAAAAATAAATAAATAAATAAACCTGATAGTTTTTTAGAAAACTTTAAAAAAAACTGTCTATGAGATTCTTTTATTAATGAGGAAATCAAATCCATTTGACTGGTCATTTTAAATGACTAATTCTGCTCAGATGTTTGTTAATAATTCTTAAATAATCATAAGACTTCATGTGTATTTATTACGCTGATGTGACCTAGCAGGTGTAAAAAGGTAAAAGTTAAAGGAGCTCCATCCATACTACAACTTTGTTTATGCTGTTTTGCATTCAACACGGTTTCAGTAAATTAGTTTAAAAGTTGGCCTTTGTTTCCATAAATTGTATAAAAAGAACTGGACCAACCCCCTGTTTCATCACCCACAGGTTTTCCAAGGAGTGCTTTTGAAGTGTCTTTTTCGTTGCTCTCACTCAACGACTTGGTGACTGAGCTGTGGGTTGTCAATCATGCTACCCGTTGGCTAGTGGTCCAGTAAGTCAGGATGTGTCAAGAAATGGTCTGAGGTGAAGGGCACTGTTGTAAAAATATTACTAATTGTGCATATTAGTTTACCAATAATTGACTTGAGGTTCTAGTGAGGCAGTTGTACAAACAAAGCACTTGACAATCTGACAAGGGTGCAAGTGGATTTTATTTCCATTTGTATACAAGCAGAGATGGTCAGGTAACTCACATACAAGAGTACAAGACAGCCGTTGTCGGCACTAGACAATGAGCAAAGCAAATGCAGTCATTCTTGAACACTGTTTATCAATACTTTGAGCCTTTAGCTAATTTCTTCCGACAGCTACGTGTCCCAAAAATCATATGATGACACCCGAGCAATATCCCACATTGGATTAGATATTCCACATTCACTCGATAAACAGGCCATGGTGACCTGACCCTATTTTTAATACAACAGGCACTTAACTTGGGGACCCAGCTGCTGCAGGAGGTGGAAGCTGATGTGCTGAAGGCAGTCCAGCCGACCTTCCTCAAGTTGGCCCCTGCTAGAAGCCTTCAGCCGGGGACAGCAATAGCTTCGGCTCTGAACCCTTCCGGGCCAACCCAGAACTAGTCGCAACGGTCTCTTAGCACAATTGACAGCACAACAAGTCATATAATCTTTAAAATAACAATGAATATGCTCTGTTAGATCTTTATTCACTAAGAAACCAAGTTCCCAGAAGGTGCTAAGCAGTAGTACCTCTACGTATGAAATTAATTGGTTCTGGAAGTAGTTTCGTAACCTGAAACTTTCGTAAGTAGAGGCACATTTTCCATGTAAATGCTCTAATCCATTCCAAGTCCCTGAAAATTCGAACATAATTTTTTAAATAAATTATAAATAATACATGAAATGACATGAAAACCTGTAAGAAATACATGTTAGACCTAGAAAAGCATTCGGAAGACGCAGACCTCCGCCGAGCGCGTACTGTATTTTTGCTTTTCATATCCTGAAATTTGTTTCGTAACTAGAGGAATTTATTTTCCTGTTGAGGCGTTTCGTAACGTGAAAACTTCGTATGTAGAGACATTCGTACGTAGAGGTACCACTGTATAGAGGCAGTTAGATGCTGTTTAACACCAGACTGTCACTCCAAAGATCCCCTGTACTGTTGTCACAGATGTGAAATCTAGTTATGGAGATAGGCAACTTTATTCTAACATGGAGGTGTGTGGAGACTGATCCACGCTTGGAACCAGCCCCTAATGGTCATTTGAGGAACTGCATATTTTCTTGCTTCTGCACTGAAGTCAACTCAGAAAACTGGACGTTGCCCGTTGACACAGTCAAGACGCAAGTTATAAAAGCTAAAAATGTAAAAAAAAAGAAAATCAACTTCAGGCTCAACATCATATAAAGCAAAGTTTATAAACTTTTTCATTGCATAATCCACAAAACCTCTGTGGTTAAATTAAAAAAAAAAAAAAGGAAAAAAGGTTTCACAAAAATCTCTCATTGCATGTTTGTCCTGTAAGAGGCATGCTCCTTGAGAAAGAACAGTTTCTAACTGTTTGGGGTTTTAAAGGGTACTCCATGAACAATTTATTTGTTTTTTTGTTTGTTTACTGTGGTTTGCCAGCCATAAAAATAAAGTCAGCTAAAGAAATCTCTCATGCTCACATTCCCTCTCCCCAAGGTTTTTCTCTCATTCTCTCTCTCACACTCTCTTGGCTGACTGTCAAACCCTCCGAGTCATTTGGAGCGTCACACCCACCCTTGGCCGGGCCTGAAATTAATTGCTGACTAAAAAAGCTCCTAGCAACTCCTTTCCCGTGCAGCAAAAACACATCAACAGGTTGTCACTTGTGATATCAGGCAGTTGAACTTCTCTGAATTATAAGAGCTGACAGTTGTAAATGATATACCAACACAGGAATTTGCGTGATGTCACTGAGAGTGCCATGTTGAAGTAAAGCACATAGTGTGCAACGGCTCTTATAGAGATCTTTACTGGCTAGAAGAGTAATCTTGATACGTAAATACCAGCATTCAAGATTTAACTCCAGCAAGGTCATAACAAGAAACTGGAGCTCAGGAAGTTGAGCAATCATCTGCTGGTAGCTGGGATTCAGCCGCCAGCCCCTCCTTTCCACACGTAATAGCACATTTGAGAAAGATGTTGGCTGCCCGAATAAGCTTCAATTTTCTAGTCAGCACCTCGTGTGGTATGTGTAGATGTGTTGATGAAAGTCAGTCGTGCTCCCAGAATATCTTTCTTTCTAGCTCTGTACATTACAAAAAAATAAGAGTAATCAAACACAAATGTGTTATATTATTTAAAAAATAAAAAAATATATTTATTTTTTTCTGTTACCATGAACATGAACTCTCACACAAACAAGCTCAGCTTAACATACAATCTTGTCATCATTCATAGCTGTATGTTTGCAGTCACATCTCTGTAAGTCATCACTGTAATCAATTAATTTTTTACAATATAAAAGCAATGAGAAAACAAGGGTTGTTGCTTAGTGACCAACAAATCTGAAGGGTTACATATGTCACAGTTTTAGCTCATATATTCACCATAACTTAACCATTGAGCTTCACTCACAGCTCTTGAAGCATCGTTTTCAGCAGCAGCAGACTCTTAAAAACTAACTGTATGCAAATGTTCAACTGGTGGATCTGGTGGAGAAGTTAATGATCCAAGAAACAAATATATTACCCCCAGGACATTCTTAAGACCAAAAAAACAGCTGCTAAAGAGTATATAAGGACTCGTAAACTGTATGTAAAAGATTGTTGTAGCGATTGTAAAGTCATCCCTGAACACTATATGTTGGATTGCCTATTAATATTCTTCTGCTCACTTATAAAGTTGTGAATAACCAAGCACCATAACATCCCTATTATCCCAGCTGAGACCTTTCAGACCACAGGATTAAATTAATTGTGGTTCCAAGAGTTTCCAGAAGTAAAATGAAAAGAACCTCTTTTGTGGATCCGGGTTCCACTTTGGTTTTGGCAGCCAGATACCCTTTTTACATCTAACAGTAGGCTTAAAACTTTCCTTTCTCTCAGGGGACATTGAGGATGCAAAGAAGAGAAAGTACTTTATGGAAGGAGTAAAGTAAGTAAGTCTAATTATCAATTATTAGGCAATTATAAAGAGAAGTGGGGTGCAGGCTGAACACGTTGCCAAAAACTGTCAGAGACAGATAAAGAGAACCATGTAAACTTATTCCTTTAGATAATTTCAATTCATCAGTAACATGTATGTTTTTGGGCTATGGGAGCAAATAAAAAAGGCCTCTGGTGGGATGTACTAACCATCACTCTAAGCCCGAACCCCTAACATCACACCCATGCGCTGCCTTAATACAGCATGATTCAGCCTAACCAAATTCAGTTTATTACAGTTAAATTTTATTGCAGTTCAGTTCAAAACAGGCCCAGTCTGACAAAACCAACTGAGATTAGTATTCTTGCTTGAAGTAGATCACACTACCCCAACCCACCCACCATGAGTAACAAAATAAACAACCAAACAACTCTGGAAACTTCTAATTTAATCTAAGTTGTGACTTGTACTTGAGACAATCAGTGCGTTTACATGGGAAGTTTAATTCCTCTTTAATTCAGAATTAAAGTTAAATCTGAATAAAAGTTACCATGTAAACACCTAATTCCAAATGAAAATGTCAATTCCAAATTAAACTTAATTCCGAAGTAAGTGGCTGGTTTATTCTGATTTTAATTCCGCATTAAGAATAATTCCGCGGTCATGTATACACTCATTCCTTTTTAAATTAATTCCCGTCTTTCTGCGCATGCTCGTTCTCTTGCCCGTCTGTCGCGATGACACTTATATTCCACGTTGAGCTTGTTTTCAAAACAAAGTTTCAAGATGGCAGCACGCAGTAAACGGTGGTCAAGAGAAGAGACGATTTATTTAATAAATAGCTTGGAGGAACTGGAAATAATTAAAAAAAACAGATGGCAGGAAACATAAAAATTGTGAGCTTTTCAAAGTTGTAGCGGCCAGGTTAAATGAAGGAAGTTTCGCAGATAGAGACGCACACCCAGGTCAAAAATAAGTGGAATGTTGTTGCTAATCGAGTTGTTGCTAAGTTTGTTTTCTTCCGGTAGATGTAAAGACGTCCGCCCCCCCCTATCTAATCAGAACCCTTCCCAACCCCCAGACCTTAAGCGGATTTGGATAAAGCTGAACCAAACGTGTTTTCCATGTAAACCTCAATTCGGAATTACTATTTCCATGTAAACTCGAAGGAAAAATAGTTTAATTCAGAATTATTTAATTCGGAATTATTAATTCCGAATTAAAAAACATCATGCAACCATGGCCAATGAGACAATCTTATAAACAAATGCATCTTTTTTTTTTTTTTTTTTTTGGGGGGGGGGGGGGGGGTTGAAGAACAGTCTTATTTTATAAGTGTATATACTTAACATAATGCATGAATGGTGAAACTCATTATAAAAAAAAAAACATTTTTTGAAGCATGCTTCCCAGTCCAGATCCCCACGGGCCACTTCCCTGCAGGTTTTAGATGTGTCCCTGCTCCATCCATTATCCCGTGCAGTTCTATGTAGGATCAGCTGGAGCCCATCCCAGCTCTCTTCAGGGGTGAAAGGCAGGGGTACACCCTGGACTCACAATCACTTCTACAGGGCAATTTAGAACCATCAAAATAACCTAACATGCATGTCTTTGGATCATGGGGGAAAGCTGGAGTACCCGGAGGAAACCCACGCAAGCACCGGGAGAACATGCAAACTCCACACAGAAAGGCCCCTGCTGGGGTTCAAACCAGAAACCTTCTAAGGAACCTTCTAACCACCAAGCTATCATGCTTCCTGTCCCTGCACCAGCACAAACATTTCAAATGAACTGGTCGTTAACAGACTTGCGTAAACTTGACTTAAAATGATAAGTCATTGGTGATCCATTTTACAGGGGCTACCCAAGTACTGTATTGTGAAAATGGTATCGACTTGGTGGCAGCACCAGTCCAAACTGGTGGACTGGCACTTTTTTTGAAGGCATTTTGAATTTTGATTTTGAAGGCATTATTTAGCATGGGGGTAAGAAAAAAACGGGGAAGAATGACGACGTGCTGAAACTCACAAGAAATTCCAGGCTATGTTGCCGTTCTTTTGGGAAGGAAAAGATCATTTCTGATGGGATGACGAGAGGTGATCCTGTCTACTTTGTCTGGAGTAACTGGAGGAAGCCGTACTGCAGAAAGGCCCGTGTCTACAAAGCCCTGGAGGAATGTGAGATCTTCCCCCATTACGCATCATTTTCCGTCATAGTCAGGTAGCCCCTATTGAATCAGATTTGTTGGAGCAGATAAACATCTGAAACATGCAGGGCTGTGGTCCACAAGAACCTGCACTGGGGAACATTGTTTCAGAAGACCTCTTCAACATTTGCTCTCCTTGCTCCAAGAGAACAGTCCTGGATATTGAGGTTTAGCATAGAATAATAGAGTGCATTCGCTGGCATCATTAGGCACCATCGCCTAACCCTAAACCCTAACCCCTAACCCTAACCCTAACCCCTAACCCTAACCTTACCCTAACATGCAGCAAATTTCTGAAACGAGTGAAAAAGTGCTGCACTCAGATACAGCAGAAATGCAAAACTTGAAGGAGCGGCTGGTTGAATATTGAGAAGCAAACAGATCCAGCTGAAGCCTGTTTGCCAGGGTTTCACACTTTGACATGTGGGCTGAGGAATCAGTGATCTAATGAGAGATGCACAGCTGCTCCACAGCAGCATGAGCGCTGAAATGACTTATGTCAGTGAGAAAATCATATGTGGGCATCATTTCCTTTCTTTCGAGACACATTTTCTGAAATATATTACCATGTTAAAATACTCATTTCAGAAGGTGTGCCCACTGACATTTCTGAAATTAGTTTTCTTGCAAATCTCTCTCCACATCGAACATGAATAATTGCTCAATACCCCCGTTGTTGGATTGCATCTCCTGCTAATAAATTAAGTGGTCTTCTGTTGAATAACTTGTTGTTGTATTTTCACATTTTGGAGCAAAAACTGCTTTTAAAAGCCTTCAGCATATGAAAGTCATTTAGTTTTGACAACCTCATCAACATGCCTTGTCCCCTACAGTCTGCTGAGCGCACAGGAATGTTCACAGTAGGAAATTGAAAACTTACTCATACAAGTGGAGAAGGCGGAAATTAAAATAATGAAGTCAAGCGTTTGGAGGCCTAAACCCAAAACCTGAAGGAGCTTGCTCCTTCTTTTTTTTATTAACCTGTGCTTTTGGTTGGAGGAGCTCTTATGAAGTGCAGCTGGTAAACAGTCCCCAAGGCAAAACATGTTGGAAATGGACAAAAGAAAAAAAAAAAAAAAAAACTTTCCTTCTTTGCTTGACTTTTTTGACCGCATTTTTGTTTCTTAGCAGCCTGTATTTTATTGTGCTGATGTTTTCACAGCCTTTGTGTTGGATTAGATGACATCAAAAAATAATGAGCACAGACACTCCCTCTGTGATTTTCTCTCATTAATTTCACGTCATCGCAGTGTCTGGTACCTTCTCTTCACGTGGCTCTCTTTCTCTTTGGTCAGAAACGTGAGCTGGTGTCAGGTGTGTGGAGGAGAAGGCTGCATAAATGAACAGACAAACAGAAAAATGAGCTGACGTGAGGCAGAGATGGCCTCTGAGTGCCTGAGGTCTCATTGTTGATAAATTAGCATTTCAAAAGCTGACGGATTTCCTCCCATTAGTGAAGATATGATAGCGTAGGTTGTCAGTTTTTAATCGATTACTTTATTTTTGTAATGGCGAGATCCTGTGCTGAGTTCAAGTTATTTTTGTCACGTTAAAATATTGCAACCTGTCCAGGGTGTGCCCCTGCTTTTGCCTGAGGGGAGCTGGGATAGAGAGCTCCAGCAGACCCCTGTGACCCTACGTATAGTTTCAATTTCATTTGAAGAAATATTAAATTATTTTCAACAAGCTTCATCAAGCTCTCCTGGTCTCCTGTCCACACTACTAGCAAAAACCAACCAAGGTAACTTTGGACTTCTTTCCTGCTTGCTTCTCGTAAAAGCTGTTCATCACTTTATAGCTAACATCAGCAACCATGGTCAATGATGGCTGTAAGATGAAACCAGCAGATGGAACTACAGTGGACTTTTTGGCAGAGGCAATTAAGAGACCTGAAAAAAGTAATGAAAGTAATTAGTCTAGCTTTTAACCCCTGGGTAGCCCCTCTCAATTTTAACTGAATCTTACTTATTAACTGTGTTTTTAGCCTAATTTTTATTTGATTATTTTAACTTCTTAGTCTGGGTCTTAACTGAATCTATTTTATTCATTGTATCTCTCACTAGTTCTTAGACTAGTTTTATTGAATTTTATTTATTTATTTATTTATTTTATTTTATTCTATTTCTTTATTTTTGACTAATTTTACATTGTTAGTTGGGCATTTAGCTGAATTTTATCTATTTTATGATTTTATCTTTTAGATATTTACCAAATTTTAAGCATTATAGTTATCTTATCTTTATAGTATCAAGTAATCAAGTATCTTCTCTCAGGTGTTTCCCCACTTCAAAGTAGTGAGTGTGAAATGGCGTTTCCTCACTATTCTTAATTTCTGTGTTTTTATATGTGTGTGTGTGTGTGTGTGTGGGGGGGGGGGGGGGTCATTTGTGTCTATTGTTTGCTGTATTGTTTTTATGTAAAGCACTTTGAGCTGCTCCTGTTGCATGAAAAGTGCTCTATTAATAAAGTCTGATTGATTGATTGATTGATTGATTGATGGCAGAAAACATGAAGAAGAGACGAGAACAATGATCGAGTGTTGCAAAAGCAACATGAAAGTAAGGCAAGTGTTTGAAAAACCAGTAAGAGCCAGCAAGATTTTGGAAAGAACAGAAAAATAAAAATGCCACAACTCCAAAGCAAAAAATCGAGTTTAACAGGCAAGCCAACGGTGCAATGACTTTGCTAGGATCAAAATGACTTGGTGATGTTTTTAGAGCCCTGTTGCTTTTTTTTTTTTTTTTTTTTTTTGGTCTTATAGAGGATATCCTCTGAGCTAAAAATGGAAAAAGTTCCTTTGTGTCACTCTAACCAACTGTATTTTTATCTGTGTACATTTGTGGATGAAAAAGAAAAGAACGCCATCGTAGTGAAATGCATATTGTCCTCTTGTGATAATAAATGTCTGTCAGCTGTGAGGAGCCTAAATTCAGATTTGAAAATGAACTTGCATGCCAAACATAGCACAATGTCAATGATGATGCAACGGTGCTAAGAGCTAGCTTTCAATTGAAGTCACTACTCTTCAGGAAAATTAATAAGTCTACTGCTGATTATATAATTACAACTTAAGAGTTGGTTTGTTTCTGTAAGATCATCAGTAAAATCCACAGAACAAGGAACAAAGGGTATATTAAGTAAGTAACACAACCAGTTACTTTCTAAAAGAAGTAGTCCTTTGAACAGCAAATGAAATACGATCAACTGGAGAGCATGAACTGTATAAAGGAAGAGGCAGAGTTGGCTCCATTTCCTGAGGAAGTTGGGGTCCCATTCACATCTGTAGGTCACTGCTGCTCTCCTCCACTGTTTGTCACAAGTTGCCAGTCAGACTTTAATTCCTGCTCAGCTAATTTTGATAAAAGTGAAAAGACTGAACGGATATCTAGACAAATGCATGTCTTACGAGCCATCTGGACCCTTAGGCCTCAGTTGACCCCGTGCTGCTCTAATTGCATGTTCATTAAAAGAGTTTAGTGGCTGGAAGGCCTGAATGTAGCTCTGATATTTGAGGGTAGCACCCAGGGAGACGGACTGTGCTCTGGGGTATCATGGGGGAAGATTTTATCTATAGGTCCATTCATGGTGAAATATTTCTCTCCATTTGGCAGAGGACTACTCCCTCAGTGGGCTGAGCCAGAAGATAAGAGAGATGACTAAGGGCAGGAGACAAGCTAATAGGAGGGAGATTTCCCATGGCCGACCAAACTGCTAGCAGCTGGCCATCTGCAAAAACACTACAAAGCATGAAATCATTATATTCCCAATAAGCTGAGGCCTTCATCTGGATCAGATTCACCATTTTAGCTTTCTAATAGTTTTATATTTATGGACTAATGCCTTTAGGCCCCAAAGAATATTTGTGAAGCCTTAGTTGTTTCACAGTATCTCCTTAAGTTTGACTTAAAATCACAGGTTTAGCAACAGCAGATGGAGTTTTCTTTGATTTAATGTGGAAAAATATTAGTCAATTTGGTCCACATAAATTTTTCCGTTTCACTTAAACCATTTTTAACTGGAAAAACAGCATATTTTACGAATAAGTAAATCAGCTCAAACTGTTCCAAAGTGTCCACCATATTCCAATAAGCAAAATACTCGAGGGAAGCAGGTTATTACATAAACTAGAAAAGCACTCGGAGAGCGAAGACCTCAGCCAAGCTCAACAGTTCCCCCATATAGCGATTTACAGATTGTGATAAAATCCACGTTCTGGATCAGATCCGGATCAGCCTTTGAAATTTGATAGAGGTTCCCATTGTCAGTCACTGAGTCAAATTTCATGAGTTTTAAATGACAATAAATGACAATAATTAACGGAAATATTGAGAATCAAAATTTTCGGCCCCATTGACCGCAATGTTATCGAAAATTTGAAAGTGATCCAGAATCCAGGATTTCTTCCAGATCACACCCAAAATGAAATCAGTTCTTCCTTTTCACATTTCTGACAACTCCTGAAAATTTCATCAAAATCCATCCATAACTTTTTGAGTTATCTTGTACACAGACAGACAGACAGACAGACAAACGCCAGCAAAGACATTACCTCCTTGGTGGAGGTAATTAGCTAATTTTCTAAAGATCATAATCGTAAATGTAGTCATGTCAGTGCTTCATTAATAATCATTTAAGTAACTTACACAAGTGCACAGTGACATAGCAGAATGGTGCACCACCAGATGATAAGTGCTGCAACCACTGAGGTGATATATGTGGAGGGTCTTGTTCCTGAAAAACTGCAGGTGACATCCGAACTCATGAGAAATCACCACAAGAAAGGCCCGGCTCTGATTACAAGCCAATTGGAAATTTGTAATTAGCTTATTCCCCCAAAGTGCGCTATAGTTAAACATCAAAGTCCTAAAAAAAAAAAAAAAAAAAAAAAAAAAAAAAGATCTAAAACATGCAATTAGAATTTAAATACTGATTAGAGCGAGATTTTGGGTGGAAAAAAAAAAATCTTGTTGGAAATTGCACACACATACACACACACACACACTTTCTTGGCCTCATCCAAAGCCACCACCGGAAAGCTTGTGGTCTGCAAGAGAAAAAATGTCCATAAACACGAGTGTGGGTTTGCCTTGGCTAGAACATGTTACTGTCTCCCTCTTCACTGGGTGTGTAAATCTTTTCTGCCTGGTGTGCACTGAATTTGTGTATAGCCTAAAGCAGACTGTATGCCAGCGTGTATTTTTATTTTTTTTAAACAACAATTTCGTGGCGCACAATTGTTTCAGTGTTTCCCCCTCTTTCTGCTCGAGGCCTTCAGCCAACACGGGGATGGAATATGGAGTCATATGCCAACCAGACTAAGGGCCATGGCTATTTCCTGTGGCACGACTCCATGCATAAGAATTGATCTGCTCGGGACGGGGAGTATTTCTGTGCTTCATCACGTTTCATATGAGCTCACTGCACAGACCTGTCCTCTGTTTTCACTTAAGTCTGCTCTTTCCTCTGTGCTCTTTCACCTCTTCCCTGCATGCTGCCTTCAGTGTCTGATTTCCCTCTGCCTGACTGCATTTGAATAATTCAGTCTCATAACATGAATTCTAAGTGGAGCTGAAGGTGCGGTTCATCAGCGGTTTATCGTTTCTGCGACCACTGTTAATTTTGTGGGAAAATCACACCACAGTGAAGTCCATTTGTAAAAACAAATATTAAGATGGGCAAAGTTCAAAGACTATTGCAGCCAAAGAAACCAGAGGAGAAATCCAACCCCTGGGCTGATGAAAACACATTTCTGTCCTGGTTTATGTGGGGAAGCCACCGGAAGAGAGATTCTGACCTATATGGGATTCTGCTGATTTCTAATGAGCGCAGTCCAACATCACTGCTGTTTTCACACAAGTTTCTCAGACATTTCTGCCGTCACAAAGTGAGGAGGTCACTGTTCACTGAAAGGCTGCAATTACTTTCACGCGCATCAGCTGATTTGGAGCAGCGCGAGGGTATCCTGAATGTACATGTCATAGACAGAGAGCCTTTTCATTTTCTGCCTCTACTGGTTGTCTTAGGTGTAAGCGATGAAAGGGCTTGAAGAGGTTTCAAGCTCCAGTTTAACAATTTGAAGGAAACTTTGCCCTGACGTGTGGCTAACTCTCAGGTCCAAAACACAACACCGAATTTCAAACAATGCATGTACATTTCATTCCACTCAGCATTTCCCAAAGCACATCATTTAAAAAATAAATATCATTACATTATGATTCCAAATATGTTATTTTCTTTGGTATTGTTTTTGATTATATAATGCTTTCTGAAATGTGTTTCGTGGAAAGCTGTTGTGTTTATTATTGTGTTTTCTGAAAGAATGCTGTGCTTTCTGTTTGAAGGCGGCGTTACACAAAGGCTTGACGAGTACCGGTGCGGCCGTGACGCTGCAAAAATCCACATACGAATCCAGAAGCAAAACAGTGGCAGCGAAGCCCCCCATCTTTGTTAGCTCTCAAATGGCGTGCCATTGTTTCGTAATTTTGCCAACTCTCCCTCGTATACACAAACTTGTTAAGTGGATTCAAAGTTGCATGTTTGAATCTATTAACTGTAGACCAGTGCCATTTACCACTCGGAGGGTTGGATACTTTACACGTGTTTCCAATAAACAGCTAAGCAGCTGTTAACCAGAAACAACACATTTAGGAAGACGACAAACAAAAATGGGTGGTCTGGGTCATATTCAAGGGAAAAATGGGGAGATGTCTCAGGAATTCTGTTCAACTGAGGGAGGGGAGTATTGTGGGGGTTTTTTATGTTAGTGACTACTGGCCATGTTCATGCTGTGGGACCAGAAACAGTAGATCGCGTGGTGAATCATGAAGATTGACCCACTGCAATTTTCTTGATAACCTTTAATTTGGATTTCTCAGTGCCTGATGTTCTGCTGGTCAAGTGGAAAGACACATTTCTTGCACGCCAGAAAAACACATTTTTATCATCATCGGAGTCTTCTTGGGTATGGCGACACTGACCAAGAGACGGGACGCAAAGCTGGAGGTGGTTTAAACACGAGGACCAGCCAGTGTTGGACATCTCTGAGATAAAGTGAGCGAGGCTCGATTGAGGTGATTTGGACACAAAGGAGAGGCTCTAGGAGAAAAATGGGAAAGTCAAAAGAGGAGATTTCTGGATGTGGTGAAAGTGGATATGCAGTGGGTTGGGGTGAAGAAGATAAAAAACAAATAAAACCTGGTAAGATGGAAACAGGAGAGCAACTGTGGGAGGAAAAAAGCCAAAAGACAATGAAGAGGAAACCAACATTAGCCCTAAAAGACATTCATCCATTCATCCCCAGATTTCCAGATCTTATCCTGAACACCTCTTTAAGCTCTACCAGGGGAACACCAAGGTGCTCCAAAGCCAACCAAGAAATATAATCTCTCCAGTGAGCTCTGAATCTGCCCCCGAAACCTCCATCTGATGGGGTGTATATTAAACATCTCCCCTGGAAGGCATCCAGCAAGCCTCCGAAACAGATGCTCAAACTGATCAACCGCTTCCATTCTTCTCAAGGTGGAGGAGGAGTGACTCTTCTCTTCCAGATAACTGGTGTCTTTCCCTCATACCCGAGGGTCAGGCCAGCCAACCTTTTTAGAGAAAGCTCATTGCTCTGCTTGTGTGGAGACCTCATTCTTTCGGTCACTATCCACAGGTTCTGATCGCAGATGAAGGCAGGAACGTAGATCGACTGCACTAATCCACCTGTCGATTGCCTCTGTTCTACCATCACGAATGAACAAGACGCCAAGATACTTGAACTCTTGCTCTTCCAAAAATATGTGTTTGGGTAAAACTTAACATATTTTGTTGTATGCCAGTCAATTAAATTCAGCAAAACCTAATATGAGCAAAGGAGGAAGATGGAAAGTTTTATAAAACAACATGAGACTCAAACTCTAATTTAAGTGCAAATGATTTAATAATATGGTAGCAACTGCTGTCACTAGCAACCACCCCAGGGTCACTTGCAGTGAAGCTTTTTCTGTTTTTAAGAGGCATCTTTGGATCATTATTTATCTTCTATGGTACAGTTTGGAGGTAACATGCTTCACAGTCCAAGAGCTTTACAAAGATCTGGAGGGCTTCAGCAACTCAGTGCTCCTCACCTTCACACTTTACTGAACGAGGAGGCGCAGTTTACTTTGGCTGGTGTTGAGGTGGGGATTTGAAAGTAGAGCAGAAAGTTTCACATTGTGAAACTTTGTTTGATTGGGCTTAATTCCTCCGAGTGCCGTGAGCACGCTTTCCTTTGTTGATCAACTGTCAGTGGCAAAATTCACACAAAAGCTGCTCATTAGATAATAGTGACTGCTGAGTGAAGGCATTTGATGAGCTTAATCCACATTATGCCGCATGCACTCACTCACACCGGAGGCTTCACCGAGAACCACATGCTTCTAAATAATCACTCGTGTCTGAAGTGCTGCAAAATCAACATGCAAAGCAATCACTACATGAATGAAAGATAAATACAACAACAAAAGGTCTTTATCTAATGGGCTGAGATTACACAAGCAAGGCGCTAGAAAGTTAAATGCGGCTCTGTGCCCTTTGCTCCTGTCCTATTGAAGTTTTGTTTGTTTAACAGTGTTAGATCCTCGACTCTCTGGAGGTGTTAAAAAGGGAGGGCAGGCTGGGTGTCAGGGGGATGTTCCACTTCCCAGAACCAAAAGGTGGCTTTTGTTATGCAGGTTTTGGTTTGGAACAAAGAGCAAGCTGACAAAGTTTCTCTTAGCATTTAAATGATCAAATATTCACTGCTTTTCTCTCTGGCTCTAGTTCCACCACCATGAAGATTCAATGCTGTTCTCTCCCTGTTATATATCTGTGTTACATTTGAAAATAGGTAATTGAACAAAATTATTTTCTCTAATAATTTGAATAATGAGCATTTTGTTTTAAAAATGTGGGAAAAAAGCAAACTTGCAAATATTTGATCCCTGACAACCAGGTTTTTTTTTTTGGTCAGTTAAAAAAAGAAGAAAAAAAAAAAAATTTATATCATGAGAAGTTAGTCAAGTTCTAAAACAGCATAGAAAAAAAATCACTGTATTAGAATGAACAACTCACATTGTCACCTATAAAACACATGAGGGCAGTGTGTTGGCTTGAGCATAAATGGTTTCCAACGGCACAGATTTACTAGTGTTTATTGGTTCAGGAGGAGGTGGATCTAAGACATCTACAGTGGATTCCTGATTTCAGGCTGTGATTGTTTCTAAAGGAATCTAAACAAGGTATTAAGAAAGAAAGAGCATCTTATTTAAGGTTATGCTACTTTAGCCAGTTAAATTTGAGACTGAACAGTTAGATGACCAATTAAAGAGTTAATAATCCTAAACTGTCTCCAATTTGGATGCAAATGCCATCAAATTAAAGGTGCGAGTCTGCACTCTAAGTTCACATTTATTATATGTTGTATCATGAACATACAATTGCATGGCCAATTTAAAAAATCATGCGTTCTAATATTTTGTT
This sequence comes from Hirundichthys speculiger, assembly GCA_018398805.1. Taxonomy (NCBI): domain Eukaryota; kingdom Metazoa; phylum Chordata; class Actinopteri; order Beloniformes; family Exocoetidae; genus Hirundichthys; species Hirundichthys speculiger. The sequence goes on from JAGFBZ010000006.1 coordinate 472,236, forward strand.
GGACTACCTTTAGCTTTGATTATATCAAACATCCAGTCCAAGCCACCTGTGAAACTAGTGTCTCATGTTCCCTAAACCACTTTCATAATTTTACCCTGATAATTCTTGGTATGTCATGTTGGAATATGGATGAAATAATATATAACCCCACAGAGGATGAACAAGGTATGATGGGAGCATCACCTCATCTGCTGCTTTCCTTACGCCCCGCTCACACATACGCATTGCAAGCATCGTCTGCATCCGACTCCATAAACTTTGAATGGGGGTGATGTCATCCGTTGCTGAACTGAATTGTGGGTTCCGTGGGTCGCGTCAATACCGTTGCCTCTGTCAAAAGTTGGAGGACTTTCAATTTTTCCCACTTCAGTGCATACATACGTTAGACAATCAAGTTGCAGCTACACAGGCAGAGAGAGCCAATGAAATGATGCACAGAGGCGGGACTAATAAAGAGCATGCAGCTTATTTGTGTCACGAGCAGGACACAAATAAGGTTGTTTTTGGTATAACGAAGGAACATCAGAAGCACCACCCCTCAAGTGTTGCCGCAATGCAGCTGAATCCAGCATTACACTGGTGCCCCCATCACGTTGGAGCAGGGTTTATCTGGACTCAGACTGCATGACCTTTTTCCATTGCTTCAGAATCCAATCTTTAGTCTCCCGAGCAAATTGAGCCCCTTTGTTTTCCCCAGTTAGCCCGACTGATTAACGCTCTTCTTCAGAGGCGATGCTGTTTATTTCAAGGACTTTGAGTTCTTTGCGCGTTTTGCTTCATTTCTTTTTATTTCTTTGTTTTATTATTGATTCCCTTTAAACAGAATTCACCAAACGTTCAAGTGACTTTAAGTTTGTGTAATGATACAAGTGATGCGCGGGACAGTTCTGAGACCGAGTTTGCTTTCTGCAGTCTCCTTAGTTGTTTTGTTTGCTTGACGCAGACTAATAATCTGACTCTTGCAAAACAGAACATCTTTTCCTCAACCACAGGATGTGTCTTCCAACATTGCTGTTTCTGGAATCACAAGCTATTCACTGCATTCTTAAGGCTTAAATAACTCCTTACCAGCTGTACTTATTGCTGCACTTTTCCAATAGGAGGTTCTCACCTGTCTGGTTAGATAAATCTAGGAGATTACCTTTTTTTTTTTTTTTTGTGGGGGCGGGGGTGTATTTTTCTAAGCAGCTAAAATAACAAAACTTGCATCAGTGTAGAGATATTTCTGGACCCAGTTCTTAATCGTCTGTTTGCTGAAGCACAGAACGGTGTATTCAGTGGGTCCGAATAATGTTGTGTGAAGCACAATCATCAATTTTAATCATGATGTCAGAAAAGAAAACTGTCAGCGCCTGAGTTAGTCAAAACACAAACATCTTCATGGAGACGTTGCTTTTGAAGCTGTTTGAGAAACAGCTGTGGTGACAACACGAATGAGCCATGAATATGCGGTCACTCGTTTCACTTTCAGTAAACACTGAGGCTGCTACGGTGGTGGTATAACTGGGGTTTAGGAAGGAAGAGGGCGTCTGCAGTGACAGACTGAGGGCAGACAGAACAAACTGTTGCTCTGTCTGTTAAAATGAGCCACGCCAGACAAAAACAACACTAGGAATGGCGTTGCTGCACACCTCATCTCCAAGCAGCACGACTCCACTTGAGGAATTACGCGGAACAGCTGATAGAAGGCATTCATCAATTAACCAAGCAGAAGACCCAATGATTTACAGGTAATTATTGTCCTCATTAGTTTACAGCACTGTTCTTTTCATTGGCTCACGCGCAGGAACAAGCTTGGCCAGTCAGCCCAACTCTGTTCCTCTTTGATGCAAAGAATTAGTCTGGCTACTCCGGACTTGACTTGGATTTTCAAGGGGGCAGTACCAACAGATCAGGAAGAAACCTGCTCTGAACACCAACATGCAACCAATCGGAGAAAAGACGTATTTGACGACAGCAACGGGAGTGGGCAAGGAGTGTGAATGACTGTTGCTGGTTTTGCCGTATAAACTTGTTGATCCAAGGTGTTAATGGGGAGAATCTGTGCTCTACGATGTGTGTACGCTTTGAACGAGTGCGCTCTTGGTGTCGACAGAACAGTGAGAGCAAATGTGATACTAATGTGTGTGAGACAGATTGAGGAGTATGCAACTGAAGCACGCCAGATGGAAAATAATTTGCTTGCCAATGAAGCAAAAAAAAAATCTTCTTTTCTAGGAATAAATGCAATGGAAAAAGACTGATCCCGAACTTGTCATTCAATGTAAAATGTGGCACACAGCTGAGGTCTCTGGGATGCTGTTATCACCTTAACCAAAAAAATGAACTGAAGCATGACTGCGGGTGACACTCACAGCCACAAGTGAATGAGTGGAAAAAGAAAATGAAGAAATAAAACCAAATAAAAATCTTGATTCCTAAACTGAAAACTGAATGCCTGGCAAGAAACTCCTATCCAGATACAGTACACAAGTCCTGACCTGATTAGCAATTCTTGGATGCTTTGAACAGAGGCTACTGAACACTCCAATATGAGTCACTGCATAAAGACCGCCCCTGCCCCTGTATTGGTTTGATATGGTCTGTATTAGTGGAATTGGCTGTGAATACCAGACCAGGTAATGGTACCAGACCCGTCTCACTGAGAGAATTTTCATAATATGAAAGGATATGGCTGAAAGGGTATTAAATAAAATATATCTTCACCAAGGGGCTATATCCGGTTGTCAGAGTTGAGTTCAGTGAGTAGGTAAAAAGACAATTTCCACCGATCCCCATTTTAAAATGTCAAATCAACATACAAAATCAACAGCCTGGTTGCTCTCCGTAGCAAGGTTTCATATCCGTGACTGTAAGCACTGTCTTAATATGACTTCTGAGCTGTGAATAAAGCCTTAACATAGCGTAGTCATCTTTATTTTAAAGATAGCATGGCTTACTGCGCTGTTAATTGTACTAAGAGACTGATGTGACCAGTTTTGGGTTGGCCTGGAAGGGTTTAGGGTCAAAGCTTTGTAAGCCTGTATGCAGTCTGAAGCAGCTATCTTCATTCCCATTTAAAGGCTGCCTTTGGGGCAAACCAAAGGACAGAAGCTGGACTACTTCTAGCTCATCGGCTTGAAAATCTTGGCGTAACTGGGTCCTCAGAGAAGTCCTCAAGAGAAACTTTCGCCTTTCAGGACTTTGTTAAGTTGCCTAACCCGACCACTACCTATTGACATCTGAAACAAGTGCTGGCAGAACTGAAACCAGAACCAGTGGAGACCTGCTGGGACCTGGAGTCACTTGGCCTACCATGGTCCAGGAGGAGCTCCACCAGTTCTCGTTTCAGCTTTGGGAATGTTCATTTCAATAGCAACATTTGCAAGTAACATTAGTTAGCTTTACAGGTTAGCATGAGCTTCTGACAAATTCGTGGTAGCTGAAGTAAGGTGGGTGTGTTCCAGTCAGTTTCCAGACCTGCTCCTTTCATCTGTTTGCAATATGGCACGTGTCAAACACAAGGCCCGCGGGCCAAATGTGGCCCGTCACGTCATTTTATGTGGCCCTCGAAAGCTTGTGCATTATTGGCTTTAATTTTAAACCAATATTTTAAGACTTAAAATAAGCGTACGCTGCTTTAAAGCACATGCTGACAATAAACTACATCACCCATCATGCATTTCATTCATTACCCACAACAATAACAATAGCTATGAGCAAGACGATTTTTCAGAACTGATGGACTTAAGAAAAACCTTTACAAACTAACCCCAACACGTCCAAGAAAAGAAAAAATTGATGCACAAGGAAGGCAGTTTCATGAATGATGGGAAAACAATTACAAGTTTGTATCTCAAGGTGAAATAACAGTATGCCTTTTTTTTTTTTTTAAAGATTTTTTGTCTTTTTGAAAGTAGTTATGAGGTGAGAGGCTGTCAGTGCATGAAAGAGTTTAATCTACGTAGGCATTTTGACAGCAAACACGGAGCTAAGTATGCTAAATTTAGCCTACAAGAAAAACAAACCACTTCCGCTTCTGAAACCAAGCTAATGGATACTCTCAGCGATGTTTACCACAAACACTGAGTTTAATATAATAATGACTTAAATATTTGAAACTTGAATACATGATAAATACAGAAACCATTATTTAACAATATAATAAGGTGTAGTTTAATTTATTTTGATTTTCATTGCATTTTGTTACATTCATGCTGCCAATCTGGCCCTTTGAGGGCCACCACGATGCTGATGTGGCCCTCAGTGAAAATGAGTCTGACACCCCTGCAATATGGCTTAGCACATTTAAAAAAGAGGCTTCAAGACCACATTTGAGAAAAACCTATGGGGGTTATCACAGGGGGTTTGTCCAGTTCTTCTTATACAGTCAATGAACTTCACAGCATGGTTACTGCATTGAGCTTCAAGTATTAGCTGAAAAGTGTCTAAAAGATAATGAGATGCTTTGGTATCAACTATTCTGAATTAAAGCCATTTCCAGATTCATGAACATTCGGCCACTCAACCTCAAATAAGTTCCAAGACATTCAAACATAACAGAAAGAATTGTTGAAAGTCAGAATATTTTGTTGAGCACTTGGAGTTTGTAACCTATTTCTTGTCTGTGTTTGTATTTACATCAGATATGTTATCAAATTAATAGTTCCTTAATTTATCTGAGCTTTTCTTCCTGTTGTTTACATGTATTTCCTGAAGCTGCAGATGCTGAACCCTTTCTCTTCTGCGCCCAAATAATTCCATAATAATAAGCTAAGTTAAACTTTGTACTGAGTTCAGTCGATGAGTGTGCACAGATATCTCACTAGGATCTTTTCCGATGCTGGTTAACCACCACCAAACATGTTCAGCTTGGCCTCATGCCTAATGTCTACATTAAACATTGTGGTTTTGCCCTAAAATGAGGACAAATCACGTACACACAGCACACACACAAACACATCAAACAGCTCAGCTGCTGAACCTGCACCATAATGCTCTGCAATTAGTTTGTGTTTTGTTTGATGATTCCTCTGCCCTGTGGCCCTGAGATACACGATAAACTTGCCCAACAAACCTAACCATACAAACCTGCAGCTGCAGCAACCCAAGTCTTGTGCTGCTATTGCGTAGCACAAAGAAAGAATTGTGTTTGCCACATATTAAAAATTATTAAATAAATATTTTTTCTAAAAAATCCTTTGGAGAGACAGGTTATAGAAGATGGGAACATAAAACATAAAACTTTTCTCAGTTTATTTTGATCTCCAAATTACAAACAGAAGAGTGAGTATTACACATCAACTGTAATAAATCCTGGAGACACAAAGTTTAAAAGCCACTCAGACCAGCCAAGTTGTAGCCAAGGGGCTACATTCCGGCTTTCTAGTTATAAACCAGGAAGTGAAGAAGCCTGCAGTTCCTTAATTGACCACAAGGGGCTGCGTCCAAATACAGTCAGTCTTTGTCCATTGTTACTGTTGGTCTGGGGGATTTTTGGTCAAAACTTAGCAAAGCCGCAATCTTTGTCCCCAGCTGAAGGTCTGCTCACCAGGGCAATTTATCAGCTAACAGAAGCATTTAATTCACAAATTCACCTCGTGCACTCGATGCAAACAATAAGAATGTTGAAATTTTACCTCAGAATTATTCACAGTTTTGTGCCATTTATTTGTTTCCCCTCTAAGGTGCAAAGAACAACTTTTAAATTTCGTCTTTTAGTTTTACTTTTAGTCTTGGTTTATTACATTTTCTAGTTTTGAGTTATCCTGTTACTCTGTGCAGGTTTTACAGGCTGGGGATAACCTGGAAAAAGGCGACGTTAAATTTATTGATCGCTGACCAGAATTTAACAGGATTTGAAGTTGTTTGTGCTACTGGGCTGTTTGCATGTGATCCTGAATCTTATTCCTTAAACTGTTCTCACGCACAATTCTGATAAAGAAAAAAAAAAGTTTCAACCTGATAGTAAGATCTTTTATTCCAAATTTTAACTGTGATATCGGATCATTTCACTGTGACTAAAAGACAAAAAAAAAAAAAAACCCCAGATATTAAACCATGTTTTCAGAAGTTTGAAAACACATCATAGTCTCGATGTTAGATCTTGTCCGCTGAGACGGAGCCACCTGTCTGAGAGGCCCACTGAGAGGCCGAGGGCCAAATCTCCAGCAAAATGTCAGATTCTATGATTAACATTCCTGCCCGGGACTCATTTGGCAGCTCTGTCAACAGGTGGATGGACAGAGAGAGGCGGCTCTTAAACAGAATAATTGGAGGGGAATTCTGACTCCGTCCTTCATCACCGCTAATAATGAGACAGGTGAAAGAAGGAGCTGAACCTGGGACTTTCTGTCCATTTTCCTCTCGTTCCATCCCTCTTTCACCGGATTGAGCAAACAAGAGTTGTGTGTGTTTGTGTGTGTGTGCTTTTTTAAAATGAAATAAAGAAATGTAAAGAAAGTACGTAGGTGTTGCTAATACAAGGAAAGGTCTGCTGCTGGCATCCAGTTTGGAGCCATTTTCTTGGCATTTTCTAGCCATTTTTCTTTTCTTCTTTCTTTACTTTTTTTTAATGAAAAAAAGTTTTTTTTTTCTTTTCTTTCTTTCCAAGGACTGAGGGTTAGAAGATCCTGTGAAAGCAACAGCTGTTGTTTCTTTTTTTCTTTACAAAGGCCAAGGACCCACTGGAAGCTGATATGCCTTTCGGGGGCAGATGTAAAACTAAACAGCGGTAGAGGGAAAAAAGGAAAAAAAAAGTGTCTTTGCAAAAAAAAATCTCAAAAAATGTTTTGTAGCACCCTGTTTGATTTAAACCAATAAGCAGAAATAAAACAATAATAAAGCTGCATAATCAGACCCTGGATGATTAATTTATTCAGCTCAGCTGCCAGCAGGGAGGTACCAACGGGAGAAAAGCACTGAAAGTGAGACATACAAGCCTTTCCCAACTTCTGTTTCCACTGCAGTTCACAGCCACTAATTTGGAGGGAAGAGAGTCATATATCTTCAAACCAGGCAGTCATTTTCACTTAGCAAATAGATAAACATTGTTTTCAGCCCTTTGCTTACTTGCCTGGTCCATGAAACCCACTGTAGCCCCTTTTTTTTAATTTTTTTTTTTTAAAAGGATTAAGCAAGATGATCTGCTGCTACAGCAACACTTGTCTTAATGCTGATCGTTGAGTAAAACAGTGAAAAACGCAGCTTTTCTGCATGAATGATGCAATCTCTGTGCCTGCTGACTGAGGTGCAGCCGTAGGTCAAACTCTAATCTAAATATTTATATCTTTCTCTCTACAAATCCAGTTTTGGGGTCTCGTGTTTGACGGCCTCAGTAAATAATCACACGGCTCAAAGCTAAACAGAAGTCTATAAATTACTACTGTGTTGCCATATCTGACCGCGCCAGCTAAATTAATTTCTGAAGCCGACCACAAACTCGACAAAAGTGTTGCAATTCTGTCTTTGGTGGGGAAAACCGCGGCCCTCTGAGAGGAAGAACAGACAACTGCAGAATGCAGTCGGAGTTTACACTGAGCAGAATCAACATCCACGTCTTCTTCTGCAGGAGAGGCCGGGACGGAAATGTTTGTGTTTTTCTGGAGCATTTCAGGGGCATCTTATCACCTTTTTCTGAAACAAGCTTGGCTGTTTACAGAAACACAAGTGCACGGCACAAAAGCTGCACGCTTGATACATAAATGATCACGGAGAACTTTATGTCAATTATTGCAAATTATTGTTTTTATTGTATGTTTCAGATTTTATAACATGACATTTTGAAAGTACAAAACCAGAAAATGACTTTCAGAAAAAGATGGGTTGATATGGAAACATAATAAAGAGAATCCTAAATTTACTTTTTCTGGGGGTACTTTGCACAGTTTGAGTCCAAAATACTTTTTCTTTCCTCATCATTTCAGGTCTGCAACACTTTCCAAAAACAGTTGGCACAGTGGTACTTTATTACTAGGAAAGAGATGAAAATAATAATAATAAAAAAAAAACAAATCATATTATTTCAAACAGATCCACAGGTGGATAAGTGATTGTCAATAAATGGGTGAGAAAGTCATTGCAATATTCAAAATAATTTTTCTGAAAGAAAGACAGGAAAGAATTTCATATTTCTCTTTTTTTACAGTGCAGAATATCATTAAAAGACTCAAAGAATCTGGAACATTAAAGTGTAAATGGTAAGGGAACAAGTCTAAGCTGGACATCCTGATTTCCAGTCTCTCAGATGGCACTACTTTGACAATGGTCATCCATCAATAGCAAACATTATCACATAATCACAGAGGCCGTGGCAACATTTCTAGGGTCTGAGGCATCTAAGATGGACTATCGCACTCTGGAAACATGCTGTGATCAGATGAGTCAGTATTCAAGTTATTATTTGGAAGAAACTGGTGCCGTGAGTCAACCTATTAGGTGTTGTGAGAACGAACAGCAATGTTACAAACTAGTAATGGCTTTACTGCTCCAACTAAGTTTGGAATGTGTTCCAGGCCTAACATGAAGAAAAAAAAAGAAACATGTCTAATTTTTTTTCTTTTTTTAATATATGAAGCTGATGACAAAAAGGCAGATGAAACATATTGGTATCAAGCTGCCTGCAAAGAAATAGAGGTAAAGGTGAATTTAAGAAATGTTGCAGTTTTATCTATCTATTCAGCTTTATATATATATATATATATATATATATATATATATATATATATATATATATATTCTAGAAAATTCCAGTGACTTTTTTTAGATAAAACACCTTGTGCAAACTTCCAATTTGCTGGACATCAATGTTTTTTCTTGCAGCCTCTCAGACTACTTCACGCTCAGATTCATATGAAAAAAGTTCCCTTAATAAGTGACATATGACTGACCAATGAAGTCATCTTTCTGCCAGGATTTTTAGAGTTGATACATTAATGTCTGAACTTTTGGACCATAATATTCACATATTACCAAAGAAAAACGTCATATTACATTTTTTAGAAGGAAATCACACCACTTCTAGCCTTACTCATATATGGACCAAAAGTGGGAGTTGAGATACTGATTTTACAGTGAATTGCAATGGAAAATTATGAACACTGACGTATCACCTCTAAAATTCCCAGAACAAAACCTCTAATTGCATAAAAAATAAGCAACCCTGCGTGGGAGTAAGTGCACCCAGTCAACCATTAATCATCTGGGAGGGACTGAAGCAAAACGAACGCCCAAATCAGGAATATCTTCTGACTTTGTTGGTCAGCATCATCTCTGACATTCTCTTGGCTGGGGACATTTTGCTGGACTAGATTTAAAGAAACACAGGAACATTTACAGATAATGTTTGTAAGCACACAGACATGAAAGGAGGCTTCTGCACTCAAATACATCTGAGTGCATGTATTGCAGGGAACTTTTTCAATGTGAGGCCAGGATTTTGAGAGAAATGAGTACAATAAACATCTGAGCAAGAAAAAAAGGGGAAATACTGCTGTCAAGATGAAAATATGGTTGCTGACAAAATATGATCCCACACATTTTTTAAAAGGACAAAACAGAGAAAACAAGGTAATTTTGACATTAGAAGGTGAGTGATTACCAGCAGCTGGACCGCTGACTTCCTGTCTAACAGGAGACAGCATGTTCAGCTGGGGAGGCACATCTATGACAGCCTGAGCAGAAGAACTGGATCCCCTTCAGGCTGTGTCCTGCCCCCACTCTTCTTCCTCTATACTAACAGCTGCATCTCCAGCCACAAATGAGTCAAGCTCCTGAAGTTTGTGGATGACGGGGCCATAACAAACCGGAGTGCAACACTCTGTGGCGATGCTGGCGGACTGTAGGTGCTTCAGATCCACTGTCAGTCATTCAGAGGCTCACTAGAAGCGTTTCCATCACAGTCTGGAACTTCACAAAACCACTGATCAAATACGTATTGCAAATAGAAAATGTGTGTTGTGACAATGAGCCAATTTTGCAAAAAATCTTGCTAGAAAAGTTATGCTCATATGAAGTGGTTTTTCTGGCGATTCGAAAAAAGAGCAAATTCGCAATAGCGAGACCTTTTAGGAACGTGCAGGTCACATGACTGAACAAAATGAGTCACATTTTCTTTTCTGTGGGGGTCAGGCCCCTTGGGCATGATGGAGCAGTTGCAACAAGTCAAGTTGGGAAAAACACACGACCTGCAAAAGAGGGAGGGGCATGAGGTCAAGGCGGTGACTCCTCCTAAAATTGTCTGCATGGTTCAAAAGGGAGCTGTTGTACTGTTCCTCTGTAATATTTTGACCAAAGCACGTCACAGACATTCCAGTTCCTTAAAAAGGGTAATAAATGTCTCCTTTAACAAGATTTCAAATAAAATGCAATGACTATGTTAATGTTTGCATCTCAGAGGAGATCATGCTTACGAGTCTGAGCAGTGGGACGACTTATGAGCAGACTGAACGTCCGTTTGTGAATGCAACATTCAAACTTGGCCTCTTCGCCGCTGCACCCATAGCAAAAGTAGAACGGAAATTCAGTAACAGGAAGCTGGACTGTGTCCAGTCACAGAAGAGACTGTTCCAACTGAATATTCCTGCATCTCCGCACGCCTCCACACAAACACGAGGAAAGATGCTGCATGGTTGGATTTCAAATTTGCATTCTGCAAATGCATCTTTAATGTCTTTGGAGCACTGTCGTCACATGTGTCCACACAGAGAGCTGGGAGGAGTCACCATCTAAACAGATCCCCGTGTCACAGACATATGTTTGATGTTGACACATTACAGTACAAGCCCAAAACATCCCAACAATAACAAATAGAAAGAAAAATAAACCTTGAGGATGATATATTTGCAATTACATACACCACCGCGCACTTCTAGTGGGTCATAAGAGATTAATGGAAGGAATTACTTTTGAATGAGCCTGTATGCTAGCTTATTAGGAACATTCTGCTTAGTTTGAAAGTTTAAAAGTTGTCATTACTTGCTGAATCCAAGGTTTTTGCGTACGTGTGTGTGTGTGTGAAAAATGTAATTTAATGGGGGTTGAAGGTTGAGAGGAAGCCGCATCCTCTGGAGGTTTACCTGTTTGACCCCAGCAACAGCGGCCTCATTCTTGTAAAGGCACTCCGTTCCCGTTCCATCATTAAAAATGTTTCAAATCCACACAAATGTCAACATTTAGAAACTTTGTGGCAGAGGAAATAGTCCTGCTCTTCATTATCAGCTATAAATCTTACATGGTGCACTTTTTCTAGGAAAAAATCTGCGATGCACAGCAGCAGGTAATTCGTTTTACATGTGAAATGTGGGCCTTTTTTGGCCAATTGGAAAGATTTTTAGATATATGATTGTAGATTTGAGGATGGGGGGGGGGGTCTCTCCTTAGTGGTATCTCTCCTTCTCTTTCCTGTGTTGCTTTCTGTCTCACTTTCACTGACAGAAACACTCCCACCACCCAGCCAAAACTCCTGCCTGTTCACTTTCACTCTCAATTCTGCCTCCCCGGCAGTACCCTCCCCCAAATGCACACACACACACACATACATGCACTCTCTCAAGCACAAAACTTCTGCTTCTTGCTCCAAACATTACTAACTCCCTGTTGTATGCCCTGCCTTCCTCTGCTGTTCCTGCAGTGTCCTAAATGTGACACAAGAGCAGCACGAGAAAAGACTGGCTCAGCTTTCTGTCTCCACTAGAAATCAGATAATCTGGGTTTCCATGTGGGGAGGGGGGAAAGGCTTACATAGGACAGCAGAATTGTAACAATAATACTTTTTCCTGATAATAATAATGGCATATTTTAATTGTTTAAGCGGGTTTATAGACTCTGTGCACTGTCACATTGTTTACAACAAGTATTAGTTCTGCTGGCAAAGTAAGGCACGTATCAACTAAAATCCTCCTCTTCACATGAATCCTAAAGCCACCAAATTATAACATTTCAGCATTGCTTCTTGTGAATAGCAAGGTTAAAAAAAACAAAAACTTCACGCTGCAGTGAGAATGCAAACACAGAAGGAGTGAAATGTCTCTCATCTACATGTTTCTAGTCTGTGGATTCAATCTATCACCTGAAAACAATGTAGAAGCATCTGAAAACCTTCCTGCTCCGGCATGAGCTGAAGCACAAAGAGAGCTTTATTAATGACCCTGAATCACCAGCCGAGCTCTCCGTCTCGTTGGTAAACTGGACCATTGTGCGCAGCGCTATTGAAGGGGGTTTTCATTATGTGTTTAGCTCATGTCAGAACAGTTTATTACGAATTCATCACGTTTTGTCCTTTTGCTTTTAACTTCAGGGCACAATTTGATGTTGCATTTGTCCAAATAGTTTTGGGAAGGCATGTGAATGCACACACTTTTGCAAATCACTGTTAATATTTAGTATTATTCACAAGGACAAAACAAACACTTGGGAAAGAAAAAAAAAGAGCTTTCATCCTTTTGTTTACACAAGTTCTGCCCCTTTAAATCAAGTAATTACTTCCTGTTCCAAGTTACGCTCAGCTCTTCTTTTACTGCCACTTGTTGGACTTCAAACAGAGACGTCCTCCGCTCTGAACCTCTTTCAGCTGAGGGGTGACAGGCGGCCTGCCGAAGGCTTTCAGATGTGTTTACTCTTGGGATTTCACTTGAAGATGTTCACAAATGCCTCTGCAGGAAGCACAACACGAAGAAAATAGATCTTAACCAGTGTTTGGAAGGTCACGTTGGATCATTTGCTAATCTGTTGAGTACATAAAGAATCATTATCACTGGGAAAGACCGTCGCTGTAGACTGATACAATCAATGTAAGGCCAACATGAACTGATGAGGAGATGGTCTATCAAAGCAGGCTCAATTAAAAAAAGTGTTTAGGAATACTGAACCTACGATAACATTGATTTCTAAACGCAGCACACATGCATGTACATTCAAAATGCATGAGTGAGAGACAAAACTGGGAGCCAGCCTACAACCAGTACCTACCACCCTTCCCCAGCTCTCTCCGTCTCATACCTTTCTTTTCATTAATTACCTTGAAGGCTCCCGTTTGTGCTCTCCTTACCAGAGCCACTTCAGCTCACGCACTGAACAACATATTTATGACCTACAGTCTGTTGTGGCCTGTTCTGCTTGAGCCTGCACCGCTGCCTTCTCTCCGCTGTGAAAGGAGAGGGAGCATAAAAGAGGAAATGAATGTGTGAGGGATGAATACGTGGCCCTGGGGGTCAGCTTAATGGAGTGAGACCCCGGCCCCCATTGACTTGCCCTGCTAAACTATTAACTCCTCACAACTCCCATGCTCCAGCCTCATTATTCATTTCAGGGTGAAAATGCTTCTCCTGCTCTTTTAAGTTGGGTGATTTGACTGTTTTAATGTTGGTGGATAAATAATTGTGCAATTTTAGGAGCCAACAGCTAATTGAGCCTTGAGAGTATTAAAACCAGCGTAACAGTCAGTTTAAACACCATTCCACCCCCATGAAAGTTAATATGACACTTTGGGGTGGCTGTAATCAATCACAGGCCAGAGAGGCTCTTCAAGCTCAAATAAAACCAACTATCACTGAATACAGCCGTCACTTTAGATTTACAGTGTTACTCTCCAAATTTTTTCCCCTTTTTTTATTTTGGCACATGAGTATACTTCTAAATACACCTGCAAACTCCACAAAAACATCTGCAGTCCTTTAATAATATCCAATACTTTATTTTCTGTCCTCTTAAAGTATAATAGTCAATTTAATGTTACAAGAAATGCTAAAATATTAATTTGCCTTTTAGGACTGACAATAAAGACCATCATAATTGTCAAATAATCTGTTAGTTATTTTCCTGATTATCAGTTTTTCTCTAAAAAGAAGGAGAATATCTAGACTGGTCTCCAAACAACTATCCAGACCTTCAAACTATTCTATAAACTAGGCCTTTTTTTTCTTATAGTTTGGAGGCTATAGCCAAAGAAAGTGCTTAAATTAAACTCTTTTGAAAGACTAATCAATAAACTGGCTAATAATTGGACCTCAAGCTTGCCAGTATTATAAAAGATGCCATTTTAGAATTATTCTCATTTGTATCATTGTTTTTTGATTTGGATTTTTAAGCTACATCTTAGAAAAATTTGATGGAAAAGGCAAAAATAGAAAAATAAATCTTACCTATTTTTTTTTTTTGGCAAAAGAGATGCACTTGTTTAAGTATTTATTCCTTTTTTTTTTCAAAATAATGCCACAGATATTACTCATAACTAATGACATGAGTGATCAACTGTTTCTCCCTCGAAGCAACAAACATCTCAGATACCCAGGGGCATTAAAAAATATACACAAGGTAACTGCTTGGAAAAAATTCTGAACGACTATCAATTTTTCTCTCTGATATAACCAAGAAAGCTTTTCTGTGTTCGTGTCTAATTTCTCCAAGTTCTGTTTCCAGTTTGCAACAACTTCTCTGCTGCTTACAGCCAAAAAACGTAGCTAACACCGCCAAAATGGTATCCTGTAGGTGGCAGCACCAGTCGAAACCAGTCGTTACTGCTGCATTTGGGGCTTTTGGAAGATATGAAAACTTTGGATTTTGAAAAAAGCAATACAGAACTCCCACTTATTGGAGAGGTGCTGCTTTAGCGTGGGGGGGTGGCCAAAATGAGAAATAATGTCGATATGCTGAACCTCATAAGATATTCCAGTCTATGTTCCCATCATTTCAGCAAGGAAAAAAAAAAGCTCTGACAGCTACACGAGCGGTGATCCTGTCTGCTTTGCCTGGAATAACCGGAGGAAGCCACGAGCAAAGCCCCGGAGGAGTGTGAGTTCTGCCCCCTTACATGCCGTATTCCACAGTACCTGGGTAGCCCCGACGGGAAATTACAAGACTTTATTGATATCTGAGCCATTATTGATTCATGCCTCATCAATCCAATTCAAGGCAGAGTTTTAATAAGGAAACTAGCATTTCTTGTCGAGGTCTTTAGCGTCAACACAACATGCTTTACTGTCTACCGGCTGCCCTTCCTGAGTCTGCTGCTGCTACAGGCGTCTTCTGTTAAAACCGATGCTCAAGACAAGGGAAACGAATCATGCTGCCGCTTTGAGGAAAACATTTCTTTTAAATGTCTGGAAAGCTTTTTTAAAGTTGGCATCATATTAATGTGATTATATATATTTGGACTTGAACTGAACTTTCTTTCTTTGTATGAAGAAGTATGAAACTATAAAAAAGCACTCAGAGAGCGCAGACCTCCGCTAAGTGCAACAATTCCCCCATATAGCGATTTACAGATTGCGATAAAATCCGCGTTCTGGATCAGATCTGGATCAGCCTTTGAAATATGATAGAGGTTCCCATTGCCAATCCCTGAGTCAAAATTTCCTGAGTTTTGGGCAATAATTAACGGAGATATTGAGAAACAAAATTTTCAGCCTCATTGACCGCAATGTTATCGAAAATATGAAAGTGATCCAGAATCCAGGATTTCTTCCAGATCACGCCCAAAATGAAATCAGTTATTCCTTTTCATATATTCTGACAACTCCTGAAAATTTCATCAAAATCCATCCATAACTTTTTGAGTTATCTTGAACACAGACAGGCAGACAGACAGATAAACGCCAGCAAAAACATAACCTCCTTGGCGGAGGTGACACGTTTTTAGAATCAGTGCTGTATAATTGGAAAAAAAGATTAATAGACTCTGCTAATAAAATGCACACATTTACCTTCTGCACATTAACATATTTGATGGATCAGTGTAATTATTATTGCATGACATCAGACTGTGTCACACTTAAAACTCAACTCAAGTGTTTTTTCTAACAGATGAACCTTTTTCTGTTTGTTTGCGGGAACTGCAGTATGACCTTGTTAAAAGTTCATACAGAATGCCACTGACTTGTATGTGTGTGTGTGTGTGTGTGTGTGTGTGTGTTGTGTGTGCGTGTGCACTGTGCTGTGCGTTGAGGGTGTCATCAATAACAAGTGAGAGGGGTATGTTTCTTTAAGACAGTCCCATAAATGGTGGCCAGGTCACCACCTCCTTCACTGAGAAGGGGCTGGCTGCAGTTTGAGTTTTTCTTGGCGGGTCAAACCAACCATTGAAGTCTGAATAGGCTGCCATGGCAGATTACCATGCACAGCTGTCCCCCTACCGTGGAAATTAAGTTATGCCCCGTGTCAGCAAGTTTTGTATTTTCTTCTCCCTGTCTTTGCCCATCCCCCCCTTCCCTCGGCCCATATCCTCCTCTTCCTTAAATTGTTGAGGCCTCACAAAGGTGCACAGCTAGGGGAGGCTTTGGGAGGTGTGTGTAATCATGCCAGGAAAATTCAGATTAGTCAGCTTACTGCGCAGCCTGCATTCCTCCATGAAGAAACACACTTCCTGTTGCAAATGAATGCATTTGCATACGCATCGCACATGCACGTATATAAAACACAAGCACAAGCGCAACTACAGAGGCGTCCCCGGCTCTTTGTCTGAGTGCTTCTTGGACTGCGTCCTGCTGCACTTGTGGCCCCTGCCTCGTGTTTTGTTTATTTGTGGGTGAAGTTGTTTGTGTTGTGGTCAAAGTGAAAAGCAAACACTCCAGCTCTTCCAGTGATGTGTGAACATGCTGGGAATATCCCCTCGGAGCCCGCAAAGCAGCTGGACCAGCAAGCTGTTGCACGCTGAAGGAGGGTGAAGGGCCTCTGGAGGCCATGCAGAAAGAGCACAACAAACTCAAATAATGGGCTGTTATTGGGTAGTTTACAGCGCAAAAGGAAAATCAATGATCGCTGGCATTTCGCTTAATTTTGTTCCATAAAGTTAACCATATATCCAATCTAGTCACAATGAAATGTAATACTTTTCTTGTGTTTCATTACCACCAGGCTCTTTCTGTTATTACAAGAAACCAATTTTCAACTATGTGAAATAGTCGGATTAACATTTCTAAATTGTTGCGTGAGAGTGTGGTCTGAAGCATTCATGTGTGTGTTAACAAAAGGCCAAAAGGTAAAAGATGTAAGCAATGGGTCCTCAAGAAGCAACTGTTAGCCCGATTGTTTCGTTGGAAGCCCAAGAACAGACCAGAGAGATCAGAAACGGAGCATTTGTTATGGTCACAGGCAAAGCACAGAGATCTGACTCAGTCACATTGAGCCAAGATACCTTGAAAATGGTCAACATTTATCTTCTTGGACTGGGCCTGCTCGTTGTACAGAGGCTGGACTCATACGTGACCGATTGTAAGTGGCCAGTTGTTAGGGCCAACCAGCGTCTACGTTGTGTTCATGGAATGTGATAAGCAACATGTCTTTGTGTTATTTTGGCCGTGTATCTAACGCAAACTGGTAGAATAGCGAGGTTTCATATGCAACTCAGCTCTGGCCAGTCATGTTATCTCACAGGTCCTCCTCAAGGACAAAGTATGAGCTCAATGAAACAAGGACAAGGGTTCAGTGGAAAACTATGGAATAGGAATATAATACATGATGTCTTAAAACAAAGCCAACCATAACACAACCAATGTCCCTAATAGGGTTATAAAACCATAACCAAACAATTTAGAGTTCAACATTCTATATTGAGACAGATTATTAAGAAGTGGAAAGCATCCAAGACAGCATATTCAACACAATGTGAGCTCAGAGAATTACAAAAACACAGCATTTCAACAGAAACACCTCACACCAGTGTCAACTATGGCTGTGGAAGGGTGATGATCTGTGGTTGTTTTGTAGCCACTGGACCTGGGCCCTATGGCATGAGAAAACATTGAATATTGCTTTAGTCCTATTCAAATCGAAGTTTTAAAATGCACATAGACATCTTAGTCAGACTGACACCGCCGGATAGTGGGAATAACACATCCAGATGATGTGGTTGAAGTCGAGCTAATCCCTGCATGTAAATGTTCCAACCAGACCAGAACTGGCCCACGCACTCTGAGCATACGGCACAGTTCCCGCCCTGGGTTTAACTGGGAAGTACTGGAAGAAGCCGGTACAGAACGATACAGAGAAGAAAGTACAAATCTAACAGGACATGCACAACACACAGAGCTGTAACCGTCCAGTTTACTGCCATTAGCCAAACCTTTTTTTCAAGATGAAAGCAGGTGCTATCGCCACCTGTCTTGGAGGAGTCAAACATACTTCAGGAGGCAAATTGATTCCTTTCACATAAATGCATAATGGGACAAAGAACAGAGCCAAATTAAACTTACCAGGATCATTCTAGAGGAAAATGTGAAACCATTTGTCCTGAAGCAATGCTGTGAAGAAGAATGGGCCAAAATTCCTCCTCAGTGACACAAGAGACTAATAAAATCATACAGGAAATGACTACATCAAATTATTGCTAGAAAATGAGCATCTACAGGCTATTAAACCATGGAGGCACTTGGTATTGGCTTTATTTTTGTTAAATAAATAAAGGCATGTAGTTGTTGCTCTAAGGTTGTATTTTCCTAATACAAAGATCCACGATGATAACACCATTTTTATTAAGTTTGCACACACATTAAAAGAACAAACAAAGGCTACACACAGGGATTCAAAGAAGTACTTTTGCACGTGAAAATGGGAGAGTATCCACGTGAAATACTCTGTAAGTGCTGAAAAGACTCAAGAGAGGAACCTGGGAAGAAACCAGAACATGATGCAAAATCACATATTATTATCAGCCTGTTTGTCGTAGTTTTGAACATTTGCTATTTTATGTTTTAGAAACAAGAGGTCCATGTAACATCAGTGATTTACAGTCAAGAGAGCCCAGTGGAACTTCCATCTCATCACATAGCTACAAGAGATCTAAGTGTATCTTGTACCAACTATAACCAAATTATTTTGTTACTAAAAAAAATAAAAATGGGGGCTTATTTAACCCAGGGCTTAGAAGACACTGAAACGATTTTGTTAATTGCAAAATTTAACTGAAACAAAATTATAACGCTTAGATTCATAAGCAGCATTTTTATTTTAGTAAATATCATCACCTCTGATCAAAGGACGTGTGAAGGTTTTATTTCAAGTAAATATTTCTGTTGATATTTCACAATCCTCTGAACAAACTGCGGACGCTGCGCTGACTGAATACATGGAGACTCCAGTTCAGTTTGATACGTTCAGATCACAATAGCTGTCTTCCAGATGTTATGGTGGGAGTCTCGAGAAACAATAAATACTGTAGCAGCTCACACAAACACAAACTGCAGCAATTTTTTTCTCTTATGAAAAAACAGTGATTGTAACATATTCCACCTCACACACACTACATACAGGCTTTTTGTTGCTTCATTTGCTATTAGTACTCGTGTTGTTGCCAGTAAAAAATAAAAGGATTTTAATTATAAACTCAAAAGGTAAGAAAATAAGAAATCACATGAAAATTGTGCAGTTTTGCAGAATTTAGCAAACTAAATGTTTGGTGCTTTCTAGAGCAAAGCTATGAAGATTTTTTTTTTTTTTTTAAGTTTGGCAACCTTTTTATTTATTTTTTTTAACAACACTGCACAGGCTATATGAGCTCTGCAGCACAACTACCCAGTATGCAACCACTTTGTGACCACCTTCATGAGACACTCAACAGCACCATTTTTAACAGCAAATCCACCCAGTGGCTGCCACAAACAGTCAGGTAGAAGACCGTTCTCCTGGTGACAGTGGGATTAGTGCTGCAGGTTTTCTCTCAGAGCCCAAGGAGTCGTGCTGCTGCCTGAGTAACTGGATTACAGGCCTTTTTCTTATTTCAAAGGGTTGTGAACTCAGCCGAGGTCTTGCATGATGAAATCAAAGTGGCAGCTGAAATAAGAGCGGAGAAAAACGACAAGGGTTTCTCCAAAGTTCCCTCGCACCAGCAACGAAGCTAGTGAGGGAGATGCAAAATCAATGATCTTTACTTTGCTGTGTCACAGGCGTCTCCTGCAAAAAAAATACAAATGAACGGTTTAGAGAGCTGGGGTGAGGAGAGTATCATCTGAAGAAGTGAAACAGCTCGCAGTGCCCACCAGGACATTCAAATACGTGAAAGTGATGAGAACGACATGAAGCGACACGTGCTTTTGAACAAATGTGTGCCAGGGTTGTGGCAGGGGCACAGAGGGGAGTCGGGGTGGAGCCCGCTCCCTCGAAGACCCTAGTAACTCCAGCGGAATTTTTCCAAATCCTCTAAAATGAACTTTCCATCTCAGTGCTTCCTCCTCCGTCTCAGCCATTCCAACTGTCCAGCCGTTTCTACATCACTTTTTGCACAACCTTGCATGGTGCTGAGGCCAAAACAAATGTTGGAGAGAAATACGGTCCGCGCGTATCTGAGACTAAAGAGTTCACTAAAAGGTTTCCGGATCTTAGGAATACAATATATCAGTGGGAAAATTCTTTATGTAAAAGTTACACTTTTGAAAGTTAGAAGACACTAATATAGATGAAAATGTAGCTTTCATTGTTAAATAGCCTTTAATGAATTTCAAGTTAAAGTGATTATATGTGTATGCTGAAATCTAAAATAATCGAGAATGTGCCTGAAACATTCAAGCATGTTGGTTTTGACGGATATCAAGCTGATTAGCTGAAGGTTTTCCTTTTACCTCTCCAGGAGGAGGGGGGGGGGGGGGGTGGCATGCCAGGGCGTAACTGAAAACGTTGCATGGAAAATTAGGGCTAAGGTCAAATATTCAATACATTTCTAAGTGGGAAGATAAGTAGTATAATTAAGTATTGAAATGTCAAAAATGTCACTCGTCAGCTTTTTTTCTGTGGCTCAGTGATGGCAGGAATAGGAAGGAAAAGTAGGGACATTTCATTTAGTGATAAAAAGTAAAGAAAGAAAATGTTGCAGAAATGATAACAGATCTTCCTACTGGAAGCCCAGAAAAGGCAACAAAGCTCCAGCGCCAGCGGTTGGGAGAATGGCACCTTTGTAAACATTGCGCTGCGATAAGCCGGGGGTGAAGGGGTGAAGTGATCTGCATGGGGTGAAGTGTGGGCCGTTTTGTTCAGAGGGCCAAAGACACAGAGCCTGGAAGTGAACTGAGCTCACTGAAGCAAAGTTGATGGCGGAGATACCTTACACACGCTCAAAGAGCTGGAACACAAACAGCCACAGTTTGTAAATTAAACCCAAAACCACCAGCAACACCCCCCACCCCCAAACACACACTCACACACACACAACACACTCGTCTGTGCAAATGAAGGAAAAGAGGAGGAAATTAAACGACAGCATGTCGTCACAATCAGTGGTGGTAACTTTACTTCTGTGGAGCACCTTATGTGAAAGCTCCGTGTCCTTTTTTTAACCAAAGAAGAAAATTAAAACTCCTCAGTATGAAATCTCAAGCCTTCAAACATCAGTTCCACTATATGACAAGCAGGCCACTTTTTGTGAGATTTTTTTTTTTTTTTTCTTCCTGTGCTTCATTCATCCATTCACACACTGGGCATTATCATAGCCTAATCAACACATGCAGTGCTTTTCCTAAGTGCTGAAACTGCCCGAACAAATGCTAGAAGCAAAAGAAAGACAAGGATATGGGGAGGGGAGGACAGGCTGGGCTGTGGAGCTATTCT
This sequence comes from Hirundichthys speculiger, assembly GCA_018398805.1. NCBI lineage: Eukaryota > Metazoa > Chordata > Actinopteri > Beloniformes > Exocoetidae > Hirundichthys > Hirundichthys speculiger. The sequence goes on from JAGFBZ010000006.1 coordinate 493,743, forward strand.
CCTGCCCTGAAAGCTTCATGCACAGTGGATCGCATTACCAACACCGCAGGAAACTGACAAGGTATTTTGTTTAGGAGCCAATGGATTGGGGAGTCTTTATGCGGCCAAAAAATGCTATGCATAAGGGTTTTAGTTTCATGAAAAACTTTATTGTTATCTCTAATATATATAAGGAGAAAAAGAAAGTAAATATTTTTTGGTGACTTTTTTCTAGTTTTTGAAGCATTAAAATAAACAAGTGCATGTAGAAAGAGCAACACGTGGAACAACATGCGCATATTTGCAATAAAACACTCATCTCCAGGTCGGTTTCTCCTTCTTTTCTTACAGTGGAGGCTTGAGAGCGGAGCAGCAGCAGATCGTTCCCACATGCTTCCCCGCCGCTCGGCTCTCTAGAGGTGTCGAGCCAGCCTGAAAGAATGAAGTGCCTCCCCATTGTGCTACCCAACTATTATGTGCTTAACATTTCCATGACAAAGATGCCACTCGACTTCTCCTCCATCCATTCAGCTGGAGAGCCCTTGTCCCCCCCCTCTAATAAAACATTTTGCACCAAACCATGGATTTAAAGCCCCGACAGCCGACCAAGATCTGGAATCTCTCTTGAAAATAATTTTGGAAGAAAGTTCTAATGATATACACACACATGCTAGCAGCACATCACGTGGGTAAATTCACATGTTTAAATTATAATAATAATAATATCAAAGCCAAGTAAGTTTAGTTAAACAAAGCTGCTCCTGTTCCATGTCGCCATGTTGTTAAATTCATGACATATGAGCACGTGAACTGCACAAAGAGTGAAATCAGCTTTTTCCTAATCTTTGAGGAGAAGCACTTAAAACCCCAACTGACGCGATGACTGCACAAACTCTCCAACAAAACGAGCATTAATTGATTAATACAGGCTGAAGTTTTTGGCTGCCAGTGACTGAAAGGCCTGATACCTCAGTGCGGCGCAGGGTTGTTGGTGCTGGAGGGAGCACAGAGGGTGTTTTGTTGATTTATGGTGACAGTTGCTTTTGACAAAAGGCAGCTAAATCAAGACATAGCAGGTCATTAGGCTATCAGTCAGCAGGGGAAACAGGCCGGTATTTAAACGACTCTGTGTGTGTGTGTGTGTGTGTGTGTGTGTGCGTGGGTGTACTGTAGTCACAGAACCAAGAAGTACAAATGTGTATGTTGGCTCAAAGATGGAATTGAAAGGCATCAATGTCTCTTTTTTTTAATCTACAAAAATCTTAAAAAAGGCCAAAATATCTCAGGAAGCGTTCACGCAACCTTCCATGTCTCCTGTCAGTTTCAGGAACTGAATTTATTTGCAGTACATTAACTGAGTAAAACTCTTTAATTGGCAACAGGCACCACTTTTATTGACAAAAACAAGGTCCGTTCACCTTTAACCTTGATGTAAAGCTGAGTGTGATTTACAAAGGTCCTAATAAGTGTGTAAAATAGTTTCACACATCTATCGCATAACATTTATTCAGTCTCCATAATACAAAGCTGCTGCAAGCTGATTTCAAGAAATGCTGCTCGTGCTGCCATTGTACATTATATTAACCAATCCCAGATATGTTACCATGCGTCTTAAAAACAAAAACTGCTTTTAGTTGAGCAAAGCCCAAACTGGCTGAGCAACAAAACCCATTAATAATATTTCAAACTAGACTGTTGATGAAGTGTTGAGGCACATTTCAACAAACAACTCTCAGTCAAGAATTGTATCTTCAAGTTTCCTTTATGCCTTCTATAAAGATATATCATTAAGGCAATCATACAGTGGATTTAGACATTTTTTTTTTAAATCTAGACTTTACACTGTGAATAAATCATCTCATAGCCTAAAACATAGAGGATTCTCTGAAAAAAAAAAATCTATATTGGCTATACACATATATACAATGAATATACACTATCTTCAGTCAAAAATAAGTTCCCTTTAAAGCTGGAAATCTCAGTCTTTATACACATATTTGGGTGCAACTAGGAGGTGTGTAATAAATTACTGTTTCACTTTATCTCCTAATCTATTTACACGTTCATGGATTCCAACGTTAAATACTTGTAAATCAGATGTCCTGGTGCCAAATGACAACTGTCTGTCATATAAAAATAAGTTCATGCTCAGGGAGCGGGGGGAGGGGGGGGGCACTGGCAGTGCACTGCTGATTATACTGATTAATTGCAGTATTTAAAAAAAAAAAAAACAGAACAATCCAACTGTTTCTCCGTCATAACTTAACTCTCAAGAGTCTGTGACAGAGAAAGTAGACAATCCCATTTAGCTTATCTCATACGCAAAGTTGTCTGCAGAGCCATGAAGTTGTGTGGTTTGATAAGAGAGCAGCTCAGAGTTCAGATAATTTACATCTTTCTTGTCATGTTTGCATAGAAATGATATGATGTCCTCAGGGGTCCTCAAAGATAATTGTTTTAAAAAAAAAAAGCCCGCAAGAGCAAAGCACCCCTTCCTTTAGTCTTTGAGGCTCTACAACCTTTAACAAAAGCGTTAGGTCAATGAGTAAAAGAAAAAAAAAACTTTTATTGCCTTTTATCTGGAACTGAAAAACCCGAGGTTTAAAAGAGGGGCAACAGAGCCAAAATGGATGCCAGGAGGGTCAAAAGACAGCGGGCCGCAATAAGAGGGGCTCCACATCTCAGTTTCATTGGGATCGTCGGTGTCGGTGTCGAAGTCTCGTCTTCGTCGTCTGTAATGTAGGTGGACGAGCCGCTGGCCTCGTACCTGTCTGGATAGTCGAAGCAAAGCATTTTCATGCTGCTCTTCACAAACTCACAGATGGCCCGTTCCGTCCCGTCGCACATGCAAGTGTCCAGCTGCTGGCCCTTGGGTATTTTACGCATGTTCGCGATCACGTTCCGGCAGGCGTTGGTGCAGATCGCCCCGCTGAAAAGTTTCCCACAGTGGTGCAAGTAGTCGTGCATGGCCGCGTTGCACTGCGGGTCCCTCTCGCACTGGTGCCGCGCTTCGGTGCAGCCCGTGCTGGTAGTCCTGGGCAGGCACGGCTCGATGGCCCGCTTGGTGCTGGCGCAGCGCGTCGTGGCCGCAGCTGCAGTCCTCCAGAGCGGGGCCGTTTTTGGTCAGATTGAGCTGGATGAGCGAGGAGATGCAGTGGCTGGGACACTTCTTCTTCTCCCCGCTCAGCACGGGGCCGCACGCGCGACTGTAGTGTTCGTACGCGTAATTGCATTCGCGCTCGGACTGACAGTTCATGATGGCTTGCCAACAGATCAGCCGCCGTCCGTGGGCAGGCGACGCCACAGACAAGCAGCCGAGGAACAGAAGCAAACAACCGAGAGGCCAAACGGATCTGCAGACGGTCTGCACCAATGCGCGTGAGCGTGCCATCGCTGTGGCTGCAAGAAACGGCCAAACTCACAGCAGTGTCATAAGTAAAACTTGTGCGCCACTTCCATGGAGAGGGTCCACGCTGGACAGAGCTTTTTAAAGTGTTTTTATTCCGAGGCAGATGGTGCGCGACAGGCCCGTGTGGGGGCGTTCAGCGGGCTGGTACAGCGCTGTGTAATCCCGGCTCCATAAACCCGTCAGTGCCGATCCATTCGAGCAGGACTCTCGGCTGAACCGTCCACTATCCGTCCATGTCCGGGGTGGTGGCCGAAGCAGAAACTTCAACGAGCGGAAGGCAAACCGGCTGAAAAGTTCTCCACGAGTGCAGGGAAGTTCTGCTGCGGCTCATTCCATCGGAGTGATTCTGAACTCATAAAAGCCCTGACTCCGGTTCAGCTGCGCTCCCCGTCCCGGAGCGGATCTCCACCGATAAGCGAGCGAAAGCCGGACGAGTCCCGAGTGGAGCGCGTCGGATCATTAAGCGGTACTTGTGCGCACGGGGGGAGTGCAAACAAACATTGCGTGGGGGGGGGGGGAAACAACAACCCTTTTGGGTCGAAAAGTGGTCCTCTACTCCTCAACCCTTTGAGCGTTTGTCTTTCGCTTCTTCGGCCCCCTCACCATACATTAGCGAGGGGCCTCTCATTGGTTGGCAACTTGTTGAGGTTCTACGTAGTGAGGGGCGGGAGTTTGGGGTGGGAGGAGGACAGGCTTCAGAATCACTCCATAGTTTTCCCAGTTTGGTTTTTCAGTGATATTTTTTAGGCTACAAAAGAGTGGCCAGCTTGGACTGACTCCATTTGTACTGTGGTTGCAGAATATGAACTGAATATTAAACGCTATATCTATTATTAGATGATAAGAAGTGTAAACTCTAGTTAGATTCCAAAACAATGTAAAGGAAGCTGTTTTGAGTGAGAGCATTTTTTTTTTTAATTAATGTTACACCTGTAGTCAACAAAGGTTGTCAAAAGAAATTGTTATTTTAATCCCCTGACAAGACTGAAAAATGTCCTACTTAAGTGATGTTGTGGATGGGGTCCCTACTACAGACCATCAACTACTCATGCCGTGCAAAGTTCTGCCAATAGATGCAAAAAGAGAAGTTTTCATTGCCTTTGTTTCTAACACGCATCTATTTTGTCATAAATATATAAGTACAGATTCACACGTAGGAGAGGCTATGAATGCTCCTTTCTGTTTATTGACAGCAGTTTCTTTTACATTAATAGCTGAACAGACTTATAACAAGGCAGCAGTAAACAAAGATTCTAGTATAAAAAGTCCTTTTTCTAGACTTTGTGCACACATACTAAGTTAACTTTAGCTCAGTTTGTCTGTAAGGATCTTATCTATACCATCTCTTAAGTAGAATTATGTCTTTTATTCTTGCCAAATAAATAAAATAACTATTAATTTGGACATAGCTTAGTTGCTAATGTGCTGACATTAATTACAATTTTCCCCTGCAAACAAATATTCAATTCTAGCTCAAAACTGCTTCAATTTACATTGTTTTGGCACCTAACAAAAATGTATGCTTCTCACCATCTAATAATAAACCTAGGGTTGTTTTAACTGAGGAACATTACTTAAATGTAAAGAAAATAGGACAAAACTGTTATAAATGGGTGAAACTAGCCATGTGGTTGCTTTGTTGATGCGATCAGGTAACACGTTGGACTCTGAGGTTGAGGTAGGTGACTTTTCTCCTACTTTCTGAGTTGGATTTCCCACATCAGGGGGCATTCCAGTTGAAACTTCCAGCTTGGGACTTGGAAAATCTGACTTCTGAGTACAAACAGGAACACACCATTAATGTCCAAGGAACTGCATTCGCCCTGGATTTCATCACACATAATAATGGGCCATTTAGAATAAAAAAAAAAAACAATGTTTTCATTAAAATGATGCTAAGACTTGTCTATATCATTTATGACAAAGTTTTTAATTAGTTACTTTGCATAACACAGTTCATATAGCAGTCTCACTGATCATTAGAATAACTGCTGAGATGTTGCTTTCCAATTACTTTTACAAACAAACAAACAAATCACTGTTTACTAAGCTCACTTGATAAAAAATAAATAAGTAAATAATAAAATTAAAAAATAGCAATGTCCCATTGTGTTGCATGTTGGGACAGGAGCAACAAAATGTTAAAAATGTCCAAACTGGGTGCAGTCGGGAAAGTTAGAGATGGAAAGAGAGAGAGAGGAAAAGGACATTGTGGAGAGAAATTGAATCGAGCTGCCACGGGACAACATAAACACCATAATTCCACTTGCTGGGTTCGATTACTGACTCTGACACACCACCTCTGCTGAGATTCCTGCACACTCCAAGCTACATTTTTGGGCCGAGTGGATGTAGTTTGTGTGAGCTCAAAAATTATAAATCCAAAAGAAGCTCCCAGGCTGTTTCACAGTGACTTTGCAGATCTGATAATTAACAAGCCGCTGTGGTGCCAACATCAGACTCCTCACAGGATCATACTGATCTTTTTGGCTCATTTAATGAAGTAAACAAAATACATTCGGCCGTTTGTCCATTTTATTTCATCTGAGCCAGTTGGTGTTATAAGCGGTTATGTTGCAGATAAAGGTTTGCGATAAACTCTTACTGCTTTCGAAAGCTTGCCTGATTCGCAGCAGACATGATTATTCTTTTGTTATGTTGAGTAGAAATGGGCTGAGACATGATTTTAGAGGCTAGTCTTACAGTCTGCGCATAAAAACCGGATCCTGGAGGTTAGTGTGCAGGATTCCTGCATAAATAAGAAAACTCCAGCAGAGTCTTCACACAGTGTAACACATCAACGAACCCCATTAACCCAAAAATTCAGTGTTGCATGGTCTCAACTTCACATCCTCTACGGTCCATGATTCGAACAATAAGTCACTGTAATGTAACAAGGAAACATACTGGAACTTCTTCAAACCATAATATCTTGCTAAGGTAACAGATAATGGCTTTGACTCCAGCGCTGTACAAAAAATAATTTGATCCCCACATGTTCATGTCTGCAGAGCAGATTATCTGTGCAGCATTCTCGCTCTTTTAATCGCCCACATCCTATTAAATCCAACGCAGAGAAGCAGTTGAGTGAGAATTAATTGAGGTATAATGAGGCACTCACAGAGCATCATCCCGTATAATCACTCATTCCTTTTTAAATCCCTCGTGCTGCTGCATCAGAGAACGCCGTCAGATATGAAGCTGGTGAAGCTGAGCCAAAGCAGTGGGCTGAATAATACTAATGACAATACCATTTAAATTTCAGTAACAGATCGATCTTTGGAATTATATGATCAAGTGAGAATTTCTTCACTCTTCATCTGAAATGCTCGTCTAAATCATTTCATTTCCAGGATAAACTTTCCACCAGCAAAACGATGTCAAATCCCTCAGCAACACAGAAGTTTCCTAAGAAACGCTCATCCATGAATCTAAACCATAAGAGGGATTTTGACACATAACTGTGGTCTGGTTGTGGCAGTGGCAGAAGTGTGAACCTTTGTTTCTTGTGCGCTGGGCTTCTGCAGATGAAAGTCAAGCGTATACATGTGACTGCCTGTTTCTGAGGGAGGAAAACAATGATTGTTGGGTTTGATGGTTTGTAGAACGTTTGTCTGCAGATAAACTCATTAAGCTGTTAATATCATGTTTCATTCATGCATGTAAGCAAAATGTGCTAAAACACATGCAAGCGAAGGAAAGAAAAGCAGCCCTTGAAGTAAAAGTATGTCAACAATATATTTACTTGAAATGGTAATTAGGTAAAATTCCCTCCGTTTGTGTTTGATTTATGACTCTAGTTATTTGTTTTTTTGTTTTACAACTGCTTTGACTTCTTGCCAGTTTGTAGTAAATTTAAAAATGCTCTGGATCACTGAAACTGTTTTTAGGGCTTGCTGGGGGGAAGTGGGAGCTCAGGTGCATCCTCATACCTTTTTCCGGTTACAAATCCATCAGGAATGCTGAAGCAACATAACAGCCACCTGGTTGTTTAATCTCATTTTAGGCTCATTAAACAGCTTTTGCTGCTCCATTTCATTTTTTTTTTCAAAGCAATCATTAAGAGATACTTTTTATATGGACTGCATTCACAGAAGCATATTCACATATGCTCACGTGTTTTTCTTTTTTTTATAAATGTCACAATGAGTTGCAGTCCTCACCTAATTCGATTTAAACCAGCCATTCCCAAACTTCTCAAAACCAAGGTCCAATTTGAAATCTCTGCGGCCCATGCAAACCTTTAATCACAACTGTGATCAACATACAGGACTAAAAGCTACATTCCAATATTAATGTAAAGGGTCAACAAATAAGGTGACACTTGCCATGTTAAGATGACAGTAGAATAACACTCAGTTGGTTTGGTTTATTTTATTATTTTTTTTTGTATCATGTCACAATATTTTACAGTAATTAAAAACATTTTCAAAAAAATTGAGGATTTAAACGTATTGGTTTATTTTTAATGACCTCTCACGGGCCACCTGCAGTACCATGACGGCCCACCAGGGGGCCGCGGCCCATACTTTGGGAATCACTGGTTTAAACGATCGCTGTACACTGTACTCCGAGGTAGCAGCTAAAAAAGATTTTACCAAGATACTCCTTTGAAGTGCAACTCTGTAGTTTTGATGAAAAAAAAGGACGGAGTTAAATAGTTAAATGAACAACACAAACGATGTTGTGGTTTGTGAGCACATAAAGGCAGGATACTGAGGCAAGTAAACATCATATCAGAATTTCCTAACAGTGTCTCCTGGTTAACATCATGTGACTGGGATGATAAGAAATGTAGATATAACTGTATACATATCAGGAACATAGACATAGACATAGACATAGACGGACCTGGAATAAGATCAAAACCAGAATAAGACTCAAAAGTGGGATTCTGCATGTAACACACACAAAATAAAGCAGCTTGTTATCAAGAACATTAAACAGATCTGTATATGTTTCTACCAGAGGTTTTCTGATGTTTTACATGTTTCAGCTGAGCTGAAAACAACTCAGCATGCCACATGAGACATTAAGAGTTTTCAACCCTCAATACAAAGATTATTAAGATGGACTATTACAATATTTTATTGCATTCACCAGTCCAAAACATCATGATATAGTAACTAGGAACACAGAGAAAACAAATCAAATCATGGGATTATGGAGTGCTGTCAAAAATGTTTTGACTAGTGTTTGCTTTGTTTGCTCGTCAGTAAAAAAATATAGATTTTCAAAGACGCATCCCTTCTTTTGTCACCCCAAATCTGAGTTTCAATCATTATTTTAATCTACTTATGGCCTTTTCTCTGATCATCAAAAAGTTCAGGAAAAAACAAAACAAAACAAAACAAAAAAAACAAAACAAAGGGCCTTGTGTTTGAAAAGGTTTTTTTTTTCTGCCACTAGGGTTTAGATAGCTCAGATATCTGCCTGGACCTCATCATCAAAATGACACAAGTGCGTGTATGTGTGTTTGTGTGAGTGTATGTGGGTGTGAGTAAAATGATAGCCCACATGTTGACACATGAGCGAGAGGAGGCAGTTTAGTTCTTGAGGCTTGATGTGGATGAGGGAGTCAGGGGAAGAGAGCAGCAAGGGCACAAAGGCTGTTTGTGTTTCAAACAGCATTCTGATCTCAGGAATGTACCTTTAGGCCACAGCCGTGAGCTTCCCGCTGCAAACAATACGCTCAATGTCAGTTACGGCCAGCTAACGCAGACGCTGCTGGTGCTATTCCAAGGTCCCAACTCGTCGAAAATGATGGATACAGGCAACTCAATACTTCAGGGGTTCCTCTCTGCTTTCCTTACAGCAAAAAAAAAAAAAAAGAAAGAGTGGAAACGCTGGGGTTTGACAAAAGACTTAATGTAATAATAAACACGCATAAAGCAAGGTGTTCATTCAATTCATTGATTTTTTTTTTCAACCCGGTGTAAATAAAGACGTGATTTGAGTCTTTCAGAGTCATTAACTATTATCTAAAAGTGAATAAATCAAAACCTCTGGGAGCAAAGGACACTTTAAACAGTCGCATAAGAAGACGAAAGTCTTTCATCCTAAGCACTTACAGAAGGAGAAAAAAACAGATGAAATCATCCGACACTTTTCTCTGAACAGCTGTGCGTGCAAGCCAGATGTGCAGCACTGAAAGCTGAACGTTGTTACATTGAGGTACCAACTAAACCAAAATGAGTCCCACAACAGTCTAATTAAGGGATAAGCTAAATAATATCAAAACCATCCTCCACTGATGTTCAAAAACAAGTTGAATTAAAGAGAATATGCATAAATATATATATATATATATATATATATATATATATATATATATATATATATATATATATATATATATATATATATATATATATATAATAAAGAACTTATATCCGTTAGGAACTATTTGTGCAGAACATCAGTGCGTGTACAAATACATAACACAACACAACACAACACAACACAATGTATATATAATATACATATATATATATATATATATATATATTTAAATAGATGCTGCCACTTAGGCAGTAGCAATATATGTCAATGATCATTAAATCTCATTATTTTTTTACAAAGTGATTGCAGTTTATTGATCACTTGCGATTTGCTTCTGCTGACAAGGAGCATCCGGACAATTTGATCATAGATGACTAACCTGCTGAGACATTTTCTCCCCAGCATGGGCAGCCAGTAGAATACTGATCTCGTTCTCATTCCAGCTTCCTGTCAAATCTTGTTATTTTTAAATGTCATGTACTCCTGAAGGAGCTCTCTGATGGGTTGTGGTGTTCTTGTGTGTCAGTGATAAGTCACACGGTGTCTACGTTATTATTTACATTACCACACCCTCCGGTCACAGTATAATAAACACTTCTCTATTGCAGACTCAATATGCTTTATAGGACTTCTGTTAATCACACTGCGGGGAATCTCAGTTCTGCACACTCTGCAATCAACAGATCAACTGGTGACAGGTGAGGGTGTCAGAACTGGATATAAAAGTAGTTTTTATGAGGCAAAGAGACAAAAAGGCAAAGAGAGACGTATATGTTTCCATAAAGATGGTGCCTTTTCCCCAGGAGGTTCATGGGAGGGTTATTTCAGCAGAACAATGTCGGACCTCATGCTTTGTGGATTCACAGATACAGAATAATACTTAACTATCTACTATTGAAAAAGCACAGTGACGGGCAGCTGGGTAGCTCAGTGGTTTAGGGAGGCAGCCCACATATAGTGGCTGCAGTCAAAAAAAAGAATCTGTCAAGAAAACCAAACATGCTCACCAATGAACAGGGGAAACAGTTAATATCCTCAATTCCTAAATGATATAAAAGTATGATTTTAAAAAAAATGGAAATACATAGCAAACAGGTAAACATGCCTCTTTTCCAATTTTTCAAAAATGCTACTATTATCAAATATTCAATTTGTCTGAATTTTCTCAATATAAAGGAGTTTGTCAGTGATGACACTGGAAATATTGTACAAACATCTGAAATAAAGGTTCAAATTAAAAAAGAAATTTTAGATTGAAATTGTTGCATTGAAGAAAACTCCGGCCTCTTTGACTTAGGGTTTGTAATTCTGTTTGGCTGCAGACACTTTTCAGGAAAGTCTGGTTTCTTCCAGTCCGGGTTTATGGTCCACTGGTTCACAAGACTTTTTTGACTACAAGAACTTTAACAAAATTGCTATAAAGGTCAGAAAAAGATAACAATAAAGCCATCAGTTAGGTATTGGTGGTATTTCTGGCTAACGTTCATCTAAAAAGCATAAATATATAACACAGATATGCCATATATTATTCATCACAGGAGTTCAAGCACCAAATGTGAGTTTATTTCTGCTCTCAGTGTAGAGTATAGACGGTTGAGTTGGGAGGATTTTAATTTTTTTTTTTTTCTGTTTTTGAGTACACTGAATCCCAGCAGAGCAGAGCAGGTCAGCAGCGATGGACCTACGCTTGCCTTGTCTGAAAAAGGAAATATCCTAACACAGGAAATGAGTTGGCAGGAATTATCTATTCAAATTGCTTCCTCTTTGGGATTTCAAAGACACGATAATGGCCAGCGATAAGTTTTTTTGGAACACAACCAAACAAGATTAAGAAATTCATTTCCTTCCTCATGTCTGCCTATTAATTTGCTTCTGTTTCATCCGTCCTCTTCCGGGGATTTGTGTTGATTTGTTCGGGTGGGAACGGCAGAGGGACACATGGGTGATTAAAACCTTAATACTTGGCAGCAAATGACAGAAAATCATAAATACACTGCCTATTTTTTTACCAGTTCTCGAAGGATGTAGGAGTGTTTGAAACTGTTCTGGTCACTGAACTGGAGCAAGACAACAATAAAAGACACATGATATGGTTCAGAGGGAATTAACACTACTTACCTTTCTAATAACTGAAAAGGCAATATTGTTTACTATAATGTGTCAAACCTTGCAATTTAAATTTACTTAAAATTATCCATAAGGAGGACGTAGATCCCGCCTTCAAATTCCTGTTAAACGGAGCCAAATGTGAAATGAAGTGTGTGGGGGCCGTGATCCTTTAATCAGTGAGATTAAAGTCATCCGTCATGTCAAAGAGGCAGAGATCCACCTGACCCTCATATCACAGTCCACTGCTTCAGGCTTTCACATATTTGAAGAAATGAATACTTTATATGTGGAAACATTTATTTCATCGTATATTTCAGTTCCTGAAGTCCATAAAATCCAGCCCCATGGAAAATTAAAAACTATTGTTGCCTGAAATGACACAAAGCCATGACTCTGAAACAACATTATAGAGGTACTGCTCCCCCCGACCTCCCAAAAATAAAAGAAACATCAAAAATGAATGCGTACATCGTCAAAATCTGTCCACAGTGACATGCTAGAAACCAGAAAACAGGTAAAGCTGTGGAGGTTACAATCACTGATGGCATGAACAGTGTTTTAATCAATGTGTTCAGAGACAGGAACCCCAGGGACCCCAGAAACTCCGGCCAACAACGCACCCAGCTGAGAGTGTCCAATCCATCCCTCTATTCCCACTACGAGCAGAGCTAATCAACAGCCACAGTATCAGTGTTGGTCCTGGATGACAAGCAGAGCAACTAAGTCTGACAGGTGGAGCAGGCAATTATAGATAAACCCAAATGGAAAACTCTTATTAATTAATTTCAATCTGTTATTGAATACAGGTAAGGCTCTACAGTTCTCTCTGAGTGCAGCACTCCACTCCAGAAAACCTCTATGAATCTTCACACAGCCTCTCACACCACATATCACATGCACAGCTGTTGCAACACATGCTGCTCAGCCATGAGCCTGTATGAGTGGCTGTTTATACAGGCCTGAAGGCCTTTCATATCGCTGCAGACAAACACCAGCACATATGGACCCACCAATAAAGCCCTAACCTCCGACACAGACATATGACCTTAATCTCCCGAGCATGAGGTTCAGCATGAAAGAATTTCACAATATAAAAACACAACAAAGTAAAAGAACACATAACCACTTTAACCACAAGTGCTAAACATTCCTGATCGGCTGTTCAGCTTCCTTTGAGGGAGTGATGGACACATGTGACACTTTTCATCTGCAAAACTGCATGTACTGTCATCAGGGCTTGACGCTAACTTTTTGGCTAACTAGCCACTGTGGCTAGTGTTTTTCCTCAGTCAATAGCCATTTAGTCTTTATGCTAGCCACAGTTTTGCTGTCAGTTTTTTTCTTCTTCTCATATTCTTGCATTTACATTTTAAATACAAAACAATTGGTACAACTTTGTGAAATATCAAAGAATAAGTTACCAGCCAAAGTTGCTTGTGAGACAGAAATTGTTACTAGCCACAACCAAATTTTACCAGCATTTGGCTGGTTGGCCGGTGTCAGTGTCAAGCCCTGACTGTCATTACAAAGTCCAAGTGAAAAGTTTTTTTGTCTTTTGTTGAGTCATTTAATTCCAGTCAAACTGCATAATGAGATAATGAAGTGCAGTAGAAACAATCTGCAGAGATAACGCTGACTTAGCATTACTTGTTATTGGCAGTTGCTTCGAGACACATCTGAAGTCATGGAATAACAGTCATGTGTGAACGTTATTGTTAAGTGGCAATGTAAGCTTGCAATTTGACCAAAAATATCAGGTACCTGCAGCTCAAGGGACATTTATTAAGGAGCTAACCTGGTACATTCAGACCGCGCTTGTCTAAGCTTCGACTGTGGACTAAAGTCCTGCAATGATGAGGGAAGCTGCTCCGCTAACATATAACTGCTCCACGTCTGTGTGAGGAACAGGCCTGCAAAGAAGTTAGCAGCAGACTGCATGACAGTCTTCATTAAAAGTAACAAATTAATATGAGCAGAAGTTTTTGAAGATATTACTATGACACTATATGATATCTGGAACCATACTAACAGAGGTTTTTTAGAGCGCAGTACCAAGTTTAGTGTATCTAGTATTAGGAGGACTAGGGTTAGGGACTGTCCATGTTGTCTCAAATATGGCAGGTAGAGTCCGCTGGATACGCTATGCAGCCACGTTCCACCTTGGGAGGTAGTAACAGAGCCATAATGGGGGTAAAATGAGTCCTGTGTGAACTGGCACTTCGGAAAGGCGTAAAAAGCGCGAGGACGGCCGCAAACGCAGCGCAGGGGGTCAGTTCGTCACAAGGACGGTGAGAGGTGCTGTCTGACTGCGGCGCTGGGGTCAACTGTCAGAGCGCCTGTGACAAGCAAGCTAAATATGCAGCGTAAAGAAACACCACTGGGTTTTCAACAGTGGTCAAAGACCAGCTGGGCAGACCGTATTTTAAACTCTGTCACTCAACTTGGGGGCCAGGCTTGGCAACCTGGAGGAGCCTCCACCCGCTGGAGCCAAGGCCCGCATCGCGTTTCTGCTGGAGCTTCCTTCTCCAGCTCCGGTAGCATCACAGATTTCATCAGTATCAGGAAGCTGTGGTTGTGTGTTTGTGAATGTGTGTCCCCCATGGGAACAACAAGGGAGAAGCTTTATTCATTTATTGCCTTTTTTTTTTTTTCATCACCATGTTTTATTCAGTGCAGACTGAATAAAGCAGTCAGTGACCAGACACATTTGGGACCTGTTGCTGATTGTGGACTGAAGAGTAGATGAATGGGACCAACTTGAGATTGCAGAACACCATACTGCTTTTTGGAAAGTACACACTGGGAGGGAATACTGTACCTGCTTGAGGGGCTCAACAATGCATCTATATGGCATGATCAATGAGTGAAAATGGCTTGAGTCAGCAATGCACAGGATCCGTAGGATAGTAAATATTTTCATTTTTGTGTGTTTTTTTTTATAGTAAACACCACTTATCCCCAATTATCTGGGGTTGGGACCAGCACTACAAGAACACTTCCTTGTGACCATCTAGTCATCGGAGCGACGGGAGGTTCAGTGTCCATGAGTGACGTTATCTGGTGGCTCTCTGGTGAGAGAGCAGCCAACTCTTACTCGATGGATGCCCCCGGTCAAATTATTTGTAAAGAAATAAAAGGCAAAGTAAATTCAAGAATATTTTTTATAACATTTTTCAAACTTTCTCCACTTTCCTAATTTAGAGAACAATAGTTTTGCATCATTCAAGATGCTCTGAGTTTCCAAATATTAGATGCTCCTCTGAATTCCTCCCTGCGTTTGTAACATTTGCACCACGCAGTCCTTTGGAATAAAGCTCTTTGCATGCGAGGAACCATCTCACCCTTTCAGATGGCTGTATATCGCAACCCCCTGCAGTTTTTCTGGCAGGGGTTCAAAACGTGTGGACCAATTTAAGAGATTAAATCCAGAAAAGGCACACAAGACCATGACAGCCCCCACCAGATATCCCCCTCCAGCCCAACCTTTGGCATCGAGGTCTGCTATAGAGACGTCAAATAGTGCAGGGAGGGAATGTGAAACCCCAGCATGTTCCCCATTTGGCACGTTCCTGAGGCTCCAACGCAGTTATGAGGCCACTTCATAGGAGTGTAAACTGTGTATTTAAAAAGCCGTCATTGTGGGACTAACAGTGGCCCTGGCGTAGGTTGTTAGAATAACTGAATGACACAATGGTTTCTTTTCTAAATAAACAGATGTGGCCAGGCTGTTAAAATCTTCATTTTTTTTCTCTTCCTCTTCATCCCCACCCCTCCTCCATCTCATCTGTAAGTAGCCCCACAGGCATACCCTCTCTCTCCCTCTCTTTTTTTTTTTACTCTCACTTTTTAACTGTCTCTCTCTTCATCCACATGTCTAAGAAAGGCAAAGTATGATTTCCTTCTGCAGCTGTTCAGTACAGACAGGCCTCTACTCCGGCCTCCAAAGTGAAGTGATACTGGTTGTCTGCTCAGGCTGATTAATTGCACGTCATACTTAACTCCTCCAAGGCCACCGCCCCCTCTGCTGCCCGCCTCAAACCTCCCACCCCCACTTCGCTGCCCACGTAGGAAGTGAGCTCACCACAGTTCTGCTGGCACCGGACTCCTATAAGATATCATTGTCAATGAAAAATTACTCTTAACTTTCGAAAAGACTGACCCTGGTCAAAATAACACCGCGCTGCTATGAACGTGCAGTTCGGGTTGTCTAGTTGTAGCTGTGTGAAGTCAGGATACTAAACCTGGGACTGAGCCATCATCCCATCCATAGTCTTCTGATATAACAAACTCATGAAAGAGAAATGTTCTGTATATTTCACATTCTGCTGGAACTGGTACATCATCTTTAAGAGATGTGATACATTTCACTTCCCTTTGCTCTTCCTTTCTGTGAGTTGTTTTGGAATCTGAATCCAACTCATTTGTCATCCCGGGACTCCACATACCATCACTTCATCAAAACTGGTAGCGGGTCATACATACACACAAGCTGTGCTTTGACACCAACTTTGAGACAAATGTGTTTAGAGTGTTTTTCCCTCTAGTTTTGCATCTCCTGTTCCCGCTCAGTTGTTCCTGCTTTCATTCACTGTTTGGTTCATTTCAGGGGCCACGGTTTAGGGTCAGATTTTTTACCACCAGAAATACTTGTCTTGGTTTTGGAAGCTATAAATACTCGGCTAGATTGTGGTTGGACTTTGAAAAAAAAAAAAGTTTCACTCCACTTTAACCTGGCATGTTGGTTAGTGATTGAAAAAAAAAAAAAAAAAGTAAACTACAGAGCACAGCCCAGCCCGTACCATTGTCCTTGTTGGACTCTGATTACATAGCACTGCAAAAGTTTGTACGGTTGCAGTGGTTATTACCTCGTACATTTTCAATTTCAAACCTGCAGTCTTGTGTAACGTGACTGGTTGTTTGCAGCAACTAGCCCCTTCACTTCTGACTGAGTAGTTGATTGCACAGAACTGATGCTGTAAGCAGAAAGTAAAGAATCCAGGTGATCTTTTTATGGCTCTTGTGCCTACATGGTAGGCCAGATTGCAACTGACTAATTGGAACGCTGTGTTTGTCTTGTCATCAATTAAATTAAAGCGTTCTTCAGCTGACGTCTTTGGCATGTTGTCTTCTTTTTAACAGCCAAAGTGAAGTGAAGCGTTAGCCCACCGCAGGTGACGATCACAGCAGCTAGGGAGTGAGAGCCTTTCTGCTGGTGGCTGTCGGTGATTGTATTACATTACTAATTACACGCTGTAACACTTCTTGTAGTGTTAGGATTGTGTAAGTTGAGTTGAAAAAGCAGGAGCTATCCACTCATGAGGTTGTGGGAATCACAATATCACAATAACATATACACACACAAAAAAAAACATGCAGCCGTCAAAGTGTGTCATACATGACTAGGCCCTCAGAAAACATGCTGCCAGGAGAAAAGTAAAAGAAACATAAAGGATATGTTTTGCCCTTTTGCTGCTCCATTGTATGAGGGATCATGGCGCAACGGAGAGGTGCGACAGGCGCCGCTTTATGACATCACTTAAAGGCACCCTAGAGACTACGGCCGTTACAACATCTTTATGGTGAAATATTACATGCATCCTGAAAAATGTGTTTTGCAGTAGAGTTGCTTGCAAAAGAGAGAGAAAAAAAAAATAAAATCTAGATCCCAAAATTGAAACGTGAACAGCCGAATCTTTGGGTCCAGCCCTATAGCCTATAGGGGATGTTTTGTGAATGAGGCTGGGTAGTGAATCAAAGGACTGATGGTGAAGATGTTTCACCTTCCATCTGGAAAGCATAAAAGCCGTTGCTTCATTTAATGCTTTAATTCTTTTTTATTTTATTTTCAGAGCTACCAGGTACTTGGGAATCATGGCAAATAAAACTTACTCTTAGCTGTAAGTGCAACTGACTTGGCTTGATGTGTAAGATTTACATAGTAGTAGTAGCAGTAGTAGTAGTTTGTAGCCCACTGAAGACGAGTGGCCTGTTTGCTCACTTTTCAGAGAGTACTAACTAAGGTCAAGGAACTTAAAGAAAATAACTTAATGGAACTAAAGAAAAAAAAACTGGATCTCTGACTAAAACTTATATAAATCCCAAAGGAAAAACAAACACTGTGAGCTTGAAAGATTATGACAGGAAGATAAGCGAATGCAAGTGAACATGAGTGTCAGGACGTTTCTACCATCAATTGCCACTATCCCAGTGAAGTTTTCCAGGAGCACATTCCCAGCTGGCTCTGTTATGCTGATAAGACAACACGGCTGCCTGGTGACCAAATAAAAAACATGTGTCTGACAGAGCATCAGAGATGCTTCAGTCTTCTGTGAACTCTTGACTGGGACTGCATTACTGTGGATAAGAGTGATGGGACCAGTCCATAAACAGCCCAGTCTGCCAGTGGGGATGCTCGTCATTACAATAGTGAGCACGCAGCTCCAAACTCAGAACGCTGCTGGCAGTCATGAACATTTCTAATTTAAGGCCTCAAATTGTCCTGCGTGCAGAGCGGTGGGGTCGTGGTTAGGCCTGTCGCTTCACGGCAAGAAGGCTCCCACTGCAAATCTCATCTGTGTGGAGTTTGCATTTCTGTAGCCTCATCGCCTTTTCCAGCCACTGCAGCTTTGTCCCTCAGCCCCAAAAACATACACATTCACGTGACTGGTGATTTTTTTTGTTGCAGTGAGTGTTAAGCATGCACGGTTGGTTTGTTGACTCTTCTGTGTGTCCAATTGCAGTTTGGACAAGTGTTAATGTAAACACGTTAGACCAAAACTTCTTTTTCCAGGGCAGAATTGTTTAGAGATTCTTTCTTTTTCCCTTTTAAGAGGATATCATTTAAAATTCTTTCCACAAAATGTAATGTACTTGGCAAGCAGAAGTTCAATATCATACAAATGGTTTATTTGAAGGTGTGTCATAGTCTGGGATTTCCAAAGTACCTCATTAAATCAATTCAAAGGCCAGTTAAATCATAATTGTTGCGCAATTAGAAATACGCCAGATAAGGCTGATTCAAAACCAGAGCATCATGATTACTCCAGCTGGCTTTCACTGAACTTTTTTTTTTTAATGCGCTGAGAACTCAGGTTTTCCAGCATTTTTCTTCTGAATGGAAATCCCATCATGCAACTGTTAAACAAGGAACACCTTAGTGCTGATGTTTTGTCACAACATACCCCGTCAGTGTCGGCTTACAGCCGATAACAGCCAGGCAATAACTCTGGTGGGGCCCCAGATGGCTTTGGACAGATTCATCACAGCTAACACCCCAGGTCAGCCGCAGGTAATCCATCAGCCCTTTTCCTGCGCTTCAGTTCAGACTGAGGTTACATCTCTACTGACACAGTTTATGACTTTGTCTAAATGCGTAGCGGGGTGGAGGGCTAAAAAAAAGGGGGGATAAACACGTCTGAAAGGTAAATGAAGGTTGGCATCTATGTGCGAATACCAGCAAATGAGTTTATACACACGCAAAATTAGAAGCAGACACAGGATTATGTTAGTTATAATATTATTCTCCTGTATGATGTAGGATTTGGCTTAAATCGCAGGATCAGCTGACGAAAGTTAACCAATCAACAGCCTCATTACTCAGCACTCTGAGCAAGTCCAAAAATGGCAGCGCAGGGAGACTTATGAGCTGGGGAAGAGCCCGTGCTCTGTCTCTTCTGTGTCCTTGTTGCTCACAGCAGCTACTGACAAACAAATATAATCTTGCAGCATAGCTATAAGAAAAAAAAAAAGTCTGCTTGGTCTATTTAATGTCATTTAGCAATACTGAATACAAGGAGAGCAGGACAGAAAGACACCTGAAACACACACCACTGCTTATTCTGAACAGCAGAACTGTGTTTCAGTGTCATGAGAAGTAATAGGAACATCACAGAGAGGTAAAAGGAATGTGTAGCAAGTTTGAAACGCAGCAGTGGATGTATGTTAACAAATAAAAATGAGGCAGATGCAGTTCCATACCATGCAAACTTTCCCCAGTTATTCAGCCTGAGTTAAATCCAGGGTTAATCAAATAAAGATGGCACATTTCACGGAAAATAGAACCATTTGCAGCTTAAAACAATTTGGACTGCTATGGAGGTCCAGTGGAATGAATTAGGCCCTCCTCACAAAACTAAAACACTGAGCCGACCTGGGCTGTGTTGATCTGAGAACCAGGAGACGACACATCAGCACAAAACGATGATGTCTGTCGTCTTTTGTCAGTTATTATACAAAAGCTGCTATACAGTATGCCAATACAATTCATCATGGAAAAAAAAACTGTTACTGTTACATTTCTGTGCATATTTCATTATTTACTTCTCAGCCTTTTCTTTGGGGGGCTGTATTGTTTGATTGGGTTCTAGAAAGGTGCAGAATAGGTTTAACTGGGTTTAGGCTTCATGGAAAAGGACATGTTTTATTGTATAAAGTTGTGGTGTGTAGGCATTTCCTTATGACTCATGGATCATGTGTAACATCACAACACAAAGCATGAAAAGCAAGTCATGCAGCTTCACTCAGGGATCTGCTGCTGCTGCCTGGTTTTCTTGCTCTAGTCTCATTTCTCATCCAGGTGTGCACCTAAGATTCCTCCCTGTGCCTCTCCAAACTAAAGGGCAGGTGTGTCCTGTTGTTGTGGCCAAAGGTTTATGACCTTGTGCACTGCCATTTTCTGTTCCCCCCCCCACACACACACCAATAGCCCGTGGTCGTCCCCAGAGCTGGCAGGAATGCGGGCCTGGATGTGCAGTGGCTTGCTGAAGACACTTTTTTTCTTTATGACTATTAGGTGCCTGTTAATCACAGCCCTTTCAAAATATTTTCTGTGGAAAAATGTTCACTCAAATTAGAACAAAACTAAAATTCTCGAAGCTGTATTAATGTTGGTGAAGAATGCACTGAGCAAACGGATGGCAAAGAAATGCCTTTTTTTGTTTTTGGCCTTTTACAATAGACTCATGGAATAGCAAAAACGGATGCTCAGCGCTTTAATGTGAGGCCACATCTCCACTTTATTACATACCATATCCATCACCAGAAGGAACGCTGAAGCAAAGGGGACATTTGGCATAATCATGGTCATTTCCTGCACCCTAGCTGTCTCTATGTATGGAGTCTGGCAGTCTGGCATATAGACAGCGCAAAAACACACAGGGAGCACACACTCATGCGTCCAGCCCAAAGCAGACCTCTGATTCATCTGCAACAGCAGCCGAACAATCTGCTCCTTCTTCTGGCCTTTCTCCGTCCAGACATTCTTGCTGTTGCAATCTGTCAGCCCCGAATGAAGATAAATCAGGCTGTGGTGTTCTCCTTTATCAGTCAGCGCTGAACTATCTGAAAGTCCCCTGCACAGATGGCTGGATAATGTCAACTTGAAGACCTTTCTCTCCTCCTGCTGACTTCTTTTATCTTTCCTCCAGACATATTCTCGAGAATACTCAAGAGCACTAATGATAAGCCCAGAGTTTCAAAGTTAGAACAAGACTATAAGGAAAAGGAAAAAAAAAAAAAAAAAGTGGGTCTCTGTGTGTCTTGTTACCACGACAGCAAAGAAAACTTGGTGGCTGAAGTAGAAGCTGTGGTAACTGTAAAAATAAGCTTCCTTTCAGTGGACGCCTGAGGAGATCTTTAGGTCGAGAATGTCAGGCCCTTTAAAGCAGATGGTAAAAATAGAGTTGATAAAGTTGTCCCCAGTACTGCACACAAATACCAAACTGTCAGAGTGGTTGCTCAGTAATTATAACATGAAGATGAAAAGAATATTACATATAATACGCATGCTTCATCTGGAGTCGTTGTCTCACCTCTTTTTTAGTCTTATAGCCACCTTAAAAAAAAAAGACAAACCTCACTATTCCTCGTGAAAGATAGTCTTTGATGACAAGGACGGACAGAAAAACTCAATTTTGTTAACGAATGCTTCGGAAAGTCAGTGAAGCGTCAAATAACAGTGATCTTTAAAGAAAGACTTGACAGGATTTGTAGTTTTCAGCTAATATTAAAAGGTTTAAGGAATCCAAAGGAGTCTCAACACAGAAATGACAAGAGCTCAAGCCTCAGCTCAACACCCATGCTGTCTGGTCCGTCAGACAGATACGCATCAACATCTGTCATTTATCTAGAGCTGATATAACCACATGTACAAGGATTACTTTGGAGAGGCCCTAAAATCTGAAGTTATCGTCACAAAGCACTTAAAACTTTACTGGGTGAAAATGAAGCCTGAGGTTCACCTTGACCAGAGGTGGTGACGAGTCCTGGCCTGTAAGCCTTTCACTGTGAGTCTTCCCTTCTTTCTCTGATCAATTTCCTTTCTCTTCACTCTATATAAAGATCATTAGAACCACATAAAAAAGATAAAACATTTAGTTGGCACGGCAAGAGGTTTGCCCTTCCAACAAACCTGTGTACTGTACAGAAATTCGTTGCACATCTGTATTCGTAAAAAATAAAATCTGAGTTATACCTAACTTTAATTACATGTCTCTAACATCGAATGCAACATATTTAACATATCTCTTTGAGAAAAACCCTATTACCAATACAATGATACCCTATGTCAGGGCAAAAAAAAAAAAAAAAAAGGAAAAATTTACAGTGAACCACACAACTTAATTCTCTTTGCCTTTTTAACTTTTTAACCTTCCTGTAAAATTAACAGTTTGGGCTGATTAAGTTAAGCTAAAACACTTTTGTTATTATATCAGTACACCAAAAACATGACTGAAAATAAAATGTCAAAAAAAAATTCTAAAGTGATATTATCTGTAGCTGGGATCAAATGCTCTTTGCAAAGGTGTTGTAATGTAACATCTGAAAGCCCTTCAACCTGAAACATGTTTTGACAAATCTGGCATGTAGCGATTTTTGTTTTGTTTTATAAAAGTATGCAGACTCTGATAACTGCCTAATCTGTGTAATCTCAACCTAAAAAAAGAAAACACTGGATAATGTGGGAAATGTCACTATTCTTGGTTTTGTCTGTTCTCTTTGTACAAAGAGAGAAAAAAAAAGATTGTTTTAAAGGTCTCACTTATCTCTGTCCAGAGTGTGAAGGTCTAACTTCTTTAGGATCAAACTATCTGGGATGCATGGACTCAGAAAAGTGTTGAGAAGAAACTCTTCACATAGAAAGATAGACACATGCTCTGAACTTGAGATAACAGGGTCTCCACATGCAAGTATTTTTGAGCCAGTAAATGTATTTCCATTTGCAGGTCAAAATAACATTGTGCACGCTGGGAAATTTGGCAGTTGAACACTGCAGAGAACTCTTGCCCAGTTGTTGTTTTTTTTTCTCTTCTTTTTTGGGGGTGGAAAAATACTCAAACTACTCAAATTTACTGTACCCTGTTACAAAAAGAAACCCCCCCCCCCCCAAACACACACACACGTATCATTAACAAATATGCGACATAATGGTGCCATCATTCTTCATCCATTCCAGTTTAATGGGCATCCAGAGGACAGACTTTCCTGAGAGAAGCCTTCAGAGTCCAAAGGATTCCTTCTAAGTGGCCTGATTTTTCCATCAGGGCTCTCAAGTCTCCGGTCAGAGTTCAGCACCTACTCCTGATTTACACATCTTCCATTTCTCTTACCGACCACCTCCCCTACCTGACAGCAGCAGCTGCTCCTCATGACATATGGGCCATGTCATTTCAAAAATTCCTGCAGCACTGCCCTACTCTCAGCATTTCTGTCAGCACTCAATATGACGGTCTAATTTTACCAAGGCTGGCACGCCTTTGCCCCCTGAGCATTCCCACTCTTACATATAAGCTCAACCATAAACATAAGCTCTGCCAGTGGTGGAAGTGATCTCTTTGGATATACTCCTATATTGTCGTTTGACAGACTTTGTAGGCACATGTACTTGATTTCTAAGGGATTTTGGGAAAAAGAGGGTTCTCTACCTACATTTGTTTTAAATATATAGCTACAAGTAACGTCATATACTGTATCCTGTACAGGTGTTATACTGATTAAAATTAAAGATCATATTAATACGACGTATTGATGTTTAAAAAAAATACAAGAAAAAGACAAAATTGTTTATAAAGTTGTAAGAATATCAATTCCTCCAATGGGTACCAGGATAAAGTGCTTAAAACTGTAGAGACCATCCATGAGTTAAAGTCTTTGGCTTTTACTGTAATTAAGCACTTTACAAAATTTGATACAGGCTTTTTTTTTTTTTTTAGATATAAAAGCCAAGAAAAAGCACAAAATCAGTACCTACTGGCCAAACACATATTTCATGGTGTAAAATGGTTGCTTTAGCATTGTTGTCACAAAGACTTACTTTCAATATTATGAATCAGGTCAAATGCACAACCAATGCAGGCCCTCCAAGGTCTTGTTAAGGCCATGGAATGAGTTGCAAAGACCTCTGGGTAATGGACTGGGGATGTGCTGGATGGAAACTCAAGCCCTTCTGCCATTCCGGGCAGAGCACAGCAGGCCATGTTCAGTTTCAATGACAAAAGCAGACGGGCAGCAAGCAATGATGCATAAAACATGAGCATGAGAAAGTTAGTGCAACCGAGTCAATGATGATTTGAAAAAAAAAAAAAAAAAATTAGGAAGGGTATAAGGGATCAGTGGTTGGGTCAACATATATATAGAGAGATAAGAAAGGGGTAAGAAAAAGAAATTACACCACCTTAAAATTCTCAGGTTTTACATTTTAAATAAAGGTAAATACAAGTCCAAATGAGCAACAACACAACATATTCATCCACTCATAGACTGTATGAAAAGAACCAGACAAAGTCTCTGTGATGTCACTCAAAGGTTTTCTGAAGAGATGATTTAAAGCTTGTTATCGAGCCAAGCTCCACAGGGACCCTCAACTAGTCGTTGCTCGACTAAGTCTGGGAGTCCAAGTGACAGCTACTGACAAGCTAAAGGCTGTCCTTTGGTTACCCTGGTGGCAGCCTTCGCCTGTGGGCAAAGGTGGCTGCTGCCTGCTGTTTGACTAAAGGCTGATTTATGCTTCTGCATCATAGCTCGCTGCAGCTACGCTGTAGGTGTGAACCCTTTGCTTTAAGCTTCACCAGACCTGGACATGCACCTAAGATAAGATAAGATAGCACTTTATTGATCCCATGATGGGGAAATTTGTGCGTTACCACAACTCAAATTACAGAAAAGAAAAATAACAATATATAAACAATATATATATATAAACAGAAGAAGAACAAATATATACAGTAGAAAAAAAAATTGTAAACAACACTAGTACAATTGTGTAAACAACACTATGTACAACAGCAACACCTCTCTATAAATGTAACTACGAATTATGTTGATGCAGAGCACAAGTAATGTGACTGGTCCACTTGTTTGATTTGTTCTTCTTTGTTCTTCATATTTCCTACTGCTCCTTCTTCAAGTCATCTTCAAGTCTGGTAGAACGATAGTTTGCTGCAATGTCTGTAAAAACGACTGATATTCAACATTCATCAGCGCCAACTCTCGTGAAATATACTTTACATGCTCTGTTGCCATGTCTGAACTTTATTCAGGAAATTAAAAAAAAAAAAAAAAACCTCGGCACTGTGAGCTACAGCGCCGGAGAAAAGAACCCACACTGCCCTCTAGCAGTTGGTGGTGTAATTACAGGGCAACACAAAACAATAACACACAAGTATAAAAACAAGGAAGTAAAAGCAGCATCAGGGTCGTGCATAGCCTTCGTGCATAGCTCTCATCAACGGACCCCTGCAGGCCAACCCTGAACCAGTTGGGGCGGTTTGTAAAAATTAAAGGCACAACAAGTTATATGAAGTCCAGTTCCACGAAAGTGCTGAGAAAGTAATATGATAGTGAGCTGTTTTGAAGGCTGCTTGGATGTGAAACTAACCAAAACCATTTTTTGTACCATTTTTTAAATATATTTATTTCTACAGTAAAGCTGGGTATTTTAACCTAGGTGACAGTGGAGATTGACACTTTTAGAGTCATACAGAAGTTGCCCCTCGAGTACCACATGATTCCACATGATTCAGTAGCTTGTACAACAAACTGCTACAGGAACACCTAGCACCTATTGTATATGCACAGCTCTCTTAAGGTCCTTTCAATCAGGTTGATGTCTGGATTTTGACTGGGCAGTAGCAACACCCTGATTATTTTCATTTTCAGGCCATGTTACTCTGTTCCATTTCAACCAGCCTTTGGCCAGTGTTGGGCAAGTTCACTTTCTACACGAACTAGTTAGGTTCATAGTTCATAGAAATTGAAATGAACTAGTTCAGTTCATAGTTCACAGAAATTAAAATGAACTAGTTCAGTTCACCATTTCAAAAATGAACTAAATTGTTCATTTTTAGTTCATTTTTTAAAAATTATTTTTTTAAGTTGCTGCGAGCAATTATTTGTCAAAATGATTACCACTGCCCATATACTACGCCACCACAAACGGCAATTATTTTATCCATTTTAACTGTTGAAAACTATTGGTCCAATTCTGAATCCTTAACCAACCAGGGTTCACATTAGCATTTAAGGGACAGCCCATGTAAAACTGTAATTTCCTTTTCAGCTTCTCTCTACAGCAGCCATTCCCAAACTTCAGTATACCAAGGCCTAATTTGAAATGTGAAAAATCTCCGCAGCCCACCGAAACCTTTAATCACAACCGTGATCAACATACAGGACAAGGAACCATGATCCGATATTAATGTAAGGGGTCAACAAATAAGGTGACACTTGTCATATTAAGTTAAGATGACATTAGAATAACACTTAACTGGTTTGTTTTATTACTTCTTAATGTTTTTTTTTTTATTATGTCATGAATATTTTACAGTAATTAAAAACATATTTAAAAAAGATCGAGGATTTAAAACACATTGTTTAATTTTAATGACCTCTCACAGCCCACCTGCTGTACCTCGACAGCCCACCAGGGAGCCACAGGCCCACACTTTGGCAGCAAGTTTTTCCTTCTATTTTAATATACTGTAGAGCAGTGATTCTCAAAGTGTGGGCTTTGTACCTTAAGGTACAAATGTTTTTTCCCCCCCATTTCAACATTTCAATTTGTGGTGTATTTTAAATGGGGTTCGGTGGAAACCTGGCACGGTTTTGACCGTGCGTGAACTTTGAAAGAGCGTCGTTCACAACTGCCCAAATGAACTCGTTCACGCCCCCCGCTGGTGAAGGAGAAAGTGAACGCGCTCAATTCACGTTCGCGAAAAATATGAACTAGTTTGTGAACTTTCGTTCGTTTGGCTATCAGACAAAGCCTCACATTTGACTCCAGAATATTCTAGTACATGGAGGACTTCATGGGAAACATGACAATTACAGGGTGTGCCTGTTCTGCCCTGTCCTGTGTCTTCAAAACAAACCCACATCCCCATCCCTCCTCCACTGTGCTTGACAGTTGGTATGAGGTGTTTGTGCCCTGTGCCTCCAATCATGGTGCTGTGAATTATGGTCAAACATCTCTGCTTTGGTTTTCAGATGCAACACTGCAAACCTAAGCTGCTCTTTCAAGTTCTTCCTACAGAGAAAAGGCTTTATCATGACAGTTGGTCTTTTTTTTAATAGTACCACCATGGTTATAAACATCTGAAATGCTAGATCTCGGGTTTTGAGCAGTTTTTCTTGGGGTGAACTTGAAAAAAGGTTGGTAGACAAGTTCAAGAAATCCCAAAAAAAAACAAACTGCCACAAACTCCAGTGAGAATACGACTAAAAGAAATCTTGCGGATTGTGTTTTGGATAAAAGTAACATTTAGTGAAAGATGACTTTGTTGAGAAACGCTAACTCTAAGACAAACACATTTAAACAAGCGTGTAGTGAAACTACTGTGTAGTCCACAAAGATAAAGCAGCATGAAGACAAGGCCAAGGAGTTGTTTTGGTTGAAACCATATGGGAGCCATTTGCAAGAGAACTTCTGGCATCGATTCCAGAGCCTGGTTTTGATGTGCAGATAGGCACGGTACACATTTCGGTCAACAAGAAATTATTCCAAGGTAAATGCATTTCTGTCACTGTAATGCTGAGGAAAGTTCCTAATCTAAACCATGAACACATTAAAAGAACTTTTATTTCACTTTTCCATATGTCAACACAAATGTAAGGGATTAGCTTGTTCCATATTTTCTGATCATTTTATGCAACGCCCATAAAAAACAAATGGCAGTTTTGCTATACTTTTTTTTTTTTGTTTTTTGTCTATAAAGCTGAGAACAGATTTTTATGGCAAAATATTCCAGTAATTGGAATCCTTTGTGAAAAAGCATGAAAACAATTGCATCTATAAAGTTACAGTGAACGTTTCTCTGTTCGACTTTAACAGGCAGATTCGTGTCTGCTTTTCTCTCCTGCTTGGATCAAATTAGTTGAGGGGCCTGTTTAGGGAAAACTACAGCAGGGACCAACACAAAGCTCAGCTCAAAAACTCTTTTGTTGCATCAGCTTCTCTTACAGTTACATCAAATCTTTAGGGGGAGAAAAAAAAAGGAAAAAGTTTTAGGGAGACATTTCCTGAAAGAAACGAGGCCTCATGATGAACCAGTGACCTGTGAGACAGGGAGCCAGCGGACCATTTATGAAAGAACTATTGATTTTAGACTTCAGTCATAAAAAGATACATATTTTAAGAGATAAATGTTTTAAAGTCAGCTTTTCCAAAGTTCCTAAACCGTGGGAAAGAAAAAAATCAGATTGTGTTGCTTATAATTGTTCATTCGTAACAAATACAAATATATATATATATATATATATATATAGATATAGATATATATATATATATATATATATATATATATATATATATATATATATATAGATATATAGATATATAATACATACATATACATACATATATATATATAGATATATATATATATATATATATATCTATATATATATATATATAATATACATACATATATATAAATCTGAATTTTCACCAAATCATAACAAAAGCGTATTGTTGCCCACGGGCCTTTGGAGCTCCCCACATGAAAGTTTTACCCAGTCAAATCTCTGCACTTAAAAAAAGCACAGAAAAACAAAATGTACCACCAAAAGTACTCTAAATTACTTCTGATTATAGTGAGAGGGAATAATTGAAATAATGCTGCTCCCTGACAGCAACACAACATATCTGGCATCTTAAGATCTCGTGTGCTGCCCTTAAAACACGGTTGATTCACAGTAATGCCCTCAGCATGTTAGCTATGCTGAGATTACAATCTGAACGGTCATGTGAACACCATTTAGTTCAGATGGCTGGCAAATTACAAGGAAAACAAAGCACACACACCCATACAATAGCAGGCAGACACTGTGGCACCATTACATATAGCTTGCTCTTGGTTACTTTGTGAGTACGCCACCAATCGTCCCAATTCTCCCACCTCCTATACTCCCCAGCACTAAACTGTACCAGCGCACAACGCTGATGTAAGTCACTAGAGAGGAAAACTATACTCGAATTTCCATAGACAAAGTTCTTGCCCTTTCGAAGATGAAAGAAATAGCAGAAGCTCTAGTCATCTCTGGATTTTCTGCAGGTCAAAAGCTGCCATTAAACTTAAGTGGTTTCTTGGCAAATAGAGAAATAGTTCTCCAAACTTAGCAAGTACTTTAATCTCGTGGCTTCTCTTGAAATGGATGCATCTAACTTTTTCCTCAAAGGACAGATTCGCAGTCATATTAATATAGATGTTACCAAAATAAAGAGAGCCGACGTAATGTGGAAATTGTTACCCAATAATAATAGTCCTTATCAATGAGCCCATAAACCGTGTTATAAATAGGTTATGGCAGGTGTAAGAGTTGACTTTAAAGAAAGAAATCTGACAATGCTTTCAAATAAGAGTCAGAGAGACAAAGATAAAGTCTGCTGGAATTTCTTCACTGTGTAAAAGGATACAAATCAAAGTGTCTGCATGGAGCCTCTGCCTCCCTTTGTTTTGTGCATCACAAAGGAAGTGTCTTCTTTGAACAGTGAAAAAGCGCTCTAGAGCTTCTCATCTTCCAGCCCATGACTCTTTCAACCTGTAACTTCAGTCTGGAAGCAGCTGCACACCCGCATGAAGCTGCCTCTATGAGAACTCCACTGCCTGCATCTATCAGAGGGACAGAAAGATTGAGGATGCAGTGCAGACTGCTGGCATGCATCGCAGCTTGGATTTCACATTTAATAATCAGCAAATCTATACGGGACCCCCAACAAGAACTAGGACACACAGTTTCACATATAAAAACTTGAAAATAAACTTGAGTATCATAGCTCTTTGACATGATAAAGCAATGCCACTCAGCACAAGAGTGCTTCTAACAGTTTCTTGATTATTAAAATAATTTGGCTACTTAACAGTTCAGACAGTAAAACTTCTACTAATCTCTCTATATGCAGGGATTAAGTTAGGTACTGAGAAGAAAAACTCAGATATTTGGACACTTTTGAAATGGACATAAACATCTTAACTGAAGTCAAGCTAAAGCAAACTTCTTATATATTCATTCGAGACACAAAACCCATTTATTTAACAGTTTGAAAGACAGCAGGAGAGGAAAAAATGTGAACATTCAAACAGACCTTTAAATACCATTACAATTAAACTACTCAGCATTCAGACTCATTTGGACAGAAAGTGACTCAACCCTCTCCATTCTGAAAACAGTGGACTTCTCCTGTCACCCGTCGCTTCATTGCTGATTTAGTATCCAAACTCTTTGCAGGAGTTCCAGGACTTGCCAATCATCTGCTGCTCCATACAGATATTCAGTTCAATTCAGCTTTATTTGTATAGTGTCTGTTAAAATGCTGATAGTCTCTAGAAGCTTTACAGAGGCCCAGAGCATGACCCCCGAGCAAATATCATTAACTAAAATTTAGGGCTGGGCAAGTTAACGCGTTATTATCGCATTAACTCATTAATTTATTAAAGCCGACATTTATTTTATCACACATTAACGCATGTTGCTCACATGCTTTTGTTTTGAAAAGTCTATTACTGACTGCTGCGGAACCGGAAGACAATTGGCAGGCAAAGAGTTAAAAGCTAAAACAGACATTGAGAACGGTGAAAATCCGTGAACTTTACAGTTCAAGTAGCAACTTAGGCAGCAATATTAACAATTCTGTCTAAAAAAAAAAAAATCTGGACTACAAAAAAACTTTCACGTCATTCCTTCATTTATCATCAAATCTGCTCCATGTGTTCACTGGCGTGCTGTTCTCTAGCTGGTTACTGCAGTGCGGCTCCATCTAGTGGCACAGATGTGTAATGACAACAGAAAGTCCAGCCCTCAATTATAAAATAAATTCAGTTCTGTGGCCTGTTTTTTAATTTCGTATTTTTGATCCAAGTCTAAAATTGAAATCCGGCATTTTTTTTTTCATTTTTTGTGTTAAATTAAAAAACAAAAAACAAATAAAAAATAAAATGTCACTTTTTAATTTTTTTTTTTTTTTTTTTTTTAATTGACAATTGAAAATGGAAAGAATGAATGATACACGGATTGGTAAAGTTACTGAACTTTAACATGGACATTTTCATTTTAAAGTTCTCCCAGACTGAGGATTCAACAGAAACAAGGTTATTTGTAACAACTGCCAAGTTGAACTCCCCGTTAAAGTTTCTGCTGTTACCTCAGAAATTACCTGTTTTAATGTTCTGATTGTGCTGAGCCACAATCATTTCGTTGAATTTTGTTTGTAGACTTTTATTTATTTTTTATAAAAAACGCAATGATGTTAATGCCCTGGCAGTGGCAATAAGCTTTATTTTATTTTACATTTTTTTAAGATGAGATTTACACTAAATATATGTTACTGACAAGTTAAAAGTGTTTGAACAACAAATGTTATGGCACTTCAGTTCATATGGCAGAAGAACATTTAAATAAAAGTGCATTTTACACTACTTTTGAATTCATTATTTGATTTTGCATATACAATACGATTAATCGTGATTAATCAGGAAAATAATGTGATTAATCGCGATTAAAAATTTTAATCGTTGCCCAGCCCTACTAAAATTATAATATTAAATCCTAATCAAGGATAATGGCAAGTAAAAAAACTCCCACAGTGGGAGAAAAAACCCTTTAAGCCAAACAGTGGCAAGGAAAAACTCCACTTTGAGGAAGAAATCTTGAGCAGGACCTGGATCATATGGGGGGACCTTCCTGCCGAAGGGTGAGGAGACAGGACAGAGAGAGGAGAGCACACAAATGACTGAATGAAATGACTATATAAAAAGATGCAGGTAGCAGCACTGAGGTGTGATGGTCAGAGGACTAGATCGCCAGTCACCATGCCAGCCAGCACCCCGAACACATCTACACACAAAGGTGGAGGTAAACGCTGGGGTGGCCAGAGGATGGAACTGCAAGTCAGCATACATACAGAAAGAAAAGAGAAAAGAGAGGGCCAAAACAGCACAACAAACTACAGGAAAGAAAATGGAGCACAGTTACAGTTATGAGGTGCTCCTAATTAACTATGGACTGAGCTGGAGGAGGAAAAAGGGAGGAGGAAAGGGAAGGAAGAGAGAGAAGAGCGGTGGAGACACCGCTCAGCAGATCATGTTGGTGTCCCCCTGCAGCGTAGGCCTATAGCAGCATAGCTATGACGAGGCTGTGATTAAGACGAGCCTACTCTAGTCTTGGCTCCTATAACTAATAGCTATAACTATTAGTTATAGCTATTAGTTATAGCTATAGTTGCTATGGTATTCAAATACCATAGCATGTCCTGCTCTCTTACCCGCTGCTATCCTGCCCCTAAATAAAGGCAGGCTGAAACAGAATCTGCCTGATGTTTTCTTCCAATGATAACCTGTGGTATTATGTGATCAGCAACACTGACTCCCACAACCATCAGCAGCTCTTCCCGCAGCAGCTCTGCAACTTGCTGACAGCTGTTGTCCCATATGAAGCTCTCTCGCAAACTTGTACTGAAGCAGCAATGATCATTGCTGTCATTTTTTTATGAAGCAACTTCAGGCTGTTATTATGCGACTTGGTTTTGCAGACACCTCTTTTGGGTAGTGTTTAAACAGTTTTATCATAAATGACTCCATCAGTGTTGCTATTTTGCAATCTGTCCCTGATTCAAGAAGCCAATAGTTCCTTGTTTTCATTGTCAATCCAGTTTCCTGTCCATCTCTTTTTCCAAATGTGTTGCATCCCTGAATGCCCGCTTTAACAGCATACCATCCAGTCACAACATATTAAACATCCAGCTGTGTTTCAGATTCAGCGTGTTTTAAAGGATTACCACTAATTATTCTAGGTGAGCGACTGTGGTTTGACATTTTGGACACCTTCACACAGTTGCAATTGATTCTGCCTTCTGTCTGAAGACGGTAAATCACTCTTGTATTGCGCACTCCTCAGTTGTTCCCACGCACTTTATTAACTCACTCACTCTCACGCTCCTCTGGGTCTCGGGCGTGCACACTATACTCATTTTGCGTTGTGCATGTGTACCACTCTTGCTCTATCATGCATTTGTGGACCTGAAACGAAGAAAAAAACTACATTGTACAAGACACACAAATGTACGGAGCAATAAGTCTGCCCAGTTCAGCAGCCACCGTTGTCATAATTTGCTGCCACCAGCTAAACCAAAGATTCATCTTTTGTTTTGGGGTGTGGTGCTATAGGTCAACCAGAAGAGCCCAATACTAATAAACTGACAGAAAGGCATTTGGCC
Organism: Hirundichthys speculiger; assembly: GCA_018398805.1. NCBI lineage: Eukaryota > Metazoa > Chordata > Actinopteri > Beloniformes > Exocoetidae > Hirundichthys > Hirundichthys speculiger. Next base: position 527,225 of record JAGFBZ010000006.1, read on the forward strand.
ACCTATTGTGGTGGAGTTGGACATACTCCACTAGTAAATCAATTTAGTTAATAAGTATTAAGTTATTAAGTTGGTTATTAAGTTAGTAAATCGATTCCTCTGTGAACTGGGACTAAGAAAAGAATCCTAAGGCTAGCGGAGTTATAACCATAGTTGAAGGCAGTGCTAATGGTGAGTGATTGGAGGAAAACACTGTATGTTGCCATGCAGACAACCTTTTTTTTTCCTTTTTCTTTTTAAAAATACCCTACCCAATTTTTAAGAAGACAACTGCATGAAAATGTGACTAAACTATTTAGCAGCAAAAATCCTCTCTAAAGGAAGGATGGCTGCGTTTTAGTATGAAAACCAAAGCAGAGGCTTTTATCAGTTTGCAAACATCCACAGAGTGGCTAAAAGAAGAGGAGATGGATCACATGGGTGACCAACTTGGAAACATGGTGCTGGCATTAAATTAAAAATGATGAGAAAAAGCAGTTTTCCAAAAACATTCTTTGTACACTTTGGGAAACTTTCACTGTTTCTTTGGGGAAACAGTGTTGCACTGCTCCTTAAGAGCAATTCCTTTTTCTCTTGTTCTTTTTATGCTATTTTCTGACATTGATAAAATATAGAACATCTCCAACTTAAATGAAATTCTTTGTTTTGTTTTATTTCTTGTCTAAAAGGGTGTTCCATTTCTTCATGAATATTGTTATTCACGTTTATGAATCACCAATAAAGGGCCAAATACTCAAGAGAGAAATAGGACCCCTTCACTTCTGCTGGGACAGATGGCTGGGAGGGAGCAGGAGGGGCGCTGGGTGTGTAAGCGAGAGTGATTGAGTGATAGAGATTGATAGATAGCAGGAGAAAAAAGGATGCAGCTGCAGCCTCGCTATATGATGGTACGGGTTCAGAGGCAGGTGGGGGCTTTGGGCTGAACTGCAACTTGATAGCCATTTTGAAATACCCACATATGTTTAAAAAAAAAAACCAAACAAATAAAACCAGTTTCTGTGCGCAGGTTCTCGAACAAAGATGAGAATAAGGAGCATTTTCTGAGCCCATAGTTACATTTTTTTTTCTGTAAACCCCTTACTACATTGTGTAATCACTTTTGCCCTCTTAAAAAGGTCTTTATTGTGTAGTTTCTCATTAAAAAAGAAAAACAGCTGTAATTTCCTCCACTCATAAAATGATGCTGTTTCCATCTTTATGCAATGAAAACTGAGCTTCCCACAGCCACAGATGTCACCTGATTATGGAGTCCTGCAGTTCAGACTTGATATCCAGTTTTTGTCCAAAGACTGCAGGTTTGCAGTGACTAAAGAGCTCTGGCATCTGGTCTTAAGGAAACCTAATATTAGGAATGCCCCCTCCTCACCCCACCCCAATGAAGGCCCCCCCAACCTCTCTCTCTCTGCCTCGAGGAGGAGGGGGGAGTGTTCCAGCTAACAACCTTGCGAAGCCTCACTTTAATCATACAAGCAATCTTCACAGAAGAGGAATCTTACATGGAATTTATCCTGGATCACTTATCCACTGTCTCTCATATATTTCTGAATATTGTAGGGCTGCTAATGACATGAGAGCCCAGTAAGAAAACATATCAAAATACCTAAAAAAAAAAAAAGAGAAAAAAGCTACAACTTGGCTGCTACTTTTTATGAAATAATTTGTCTCCCTGAAATCTTCTGTCCTGATGGGGGTGATTCCAAACTATAATGAATTACCTGGCCTCAGATAAACCACTACAGCTGAAGCTTTGGAGCATCAGCAGGAAGAATTGAGTTGGACGGCCTGTGACTGATAAAGTGCCTCATTGGCCTGGATGTGACCCTGACCTGCTGTCTCTGGGAAGATCAACCCCATGAGCCCCCGGACTCCAGAAACTCACAAGAATGTTATCAGTCTCCTGCCGATTCTTTTTGATTGCATCTGCTTTGCTCTCGTTTGTCTTGTTTGACAACTCGGAGCCCGACTCGGCCCTTAACCACTATAAACGCTGTAAACGTGTAGTCTACTCTCATGTACAGCATCAAAACAACTGGATAGAGCTGTTGTCATGAAAGCTATCAAAATGTCAAATGATCAATCAACAGGAAAGCTGGCTCGTATGAGCAGCTCAGAACCATGTGGTCAGCTGAAATGTGCTGCCACCGCTGCCTGCAGGGCAGGAAGGGCTGAAGGAAAAGGAAGTACAGTCGTTGAATTCAGAGGGCTGTTCTGACAAGTTTCTTCAACAAAAACTAGCCACACTTTGTCGACAACATCTCTAAATTTACTGTCATGCCCTTTCTTGGGAAGAAAAAAAGTCTGATAAACTGGAAACAATTAGAAGCTGTGAGTCTGCAGTTCACTTGGACGTGCAGTTAGTGAGAAAAGATTAAAACACTACTGCTAGTTATATTAGACTTAGCATCAAGCCAAACTTATATAAACTGTTACAGTTTGTGGAGTTGAGGAGTCAAATGCAGGTGACTCGGGAGGCAGGAATGATCCAAGAAAAGTTCTTTATTGGAGTCCAAAACACAAAATCCTGGCAGAGCAGTCATCTCCAAAACACAAAAGAAACCCGAAATAACCAACAAAGTACCAAAGTAAAAGAAAGAGCGGAACAAAACATCCAGATATGACTTGATGGCAAGAGTAACAGGCTGTGATGAAACAGAAAGGGGCAAAGACAAACACGATGAAGAACAGACAGACCAGCCAGGAGGAAGGGAAGGACAAGACTTAAATAGAGTAAGAGTAAACGAGACACAGGTGCAGACAATCAGGAAGATGACACAAGTGAGACTGAGCTCAACAAGACAAGGACAGGCCTTCAAAATAAAACAGGAAGTAACAAAACAGGAGACAAAGAGCACAAGAAAATCCAGAAAAACCCCAAAGTTGTTTTTTTTTTTAAAGAGTCAAATTTAAAAATCAAAATAATCCCACAACTGATCACTGCAGAATTTCAAATGTCCAGATAATAAAGCTTTTTTTTTTAATTAGGAAATGTTGATATGTATGTAAGTATGGTGCGATCAGGGTTTAAGTTAAATACTTATTGACAAGACTGTCAGAAAAAGCAAAGCCACAGAATAGGTGTATTTGAATAATTTCATTTTATCATCTGCTTGACAGAGCATTTCATAAACCAGCTGATTAAATATCCATGATAAGTGTCTTCATAAGGAAAACTGCAATGGCGAGATGACTTGTGCCTCTAAAACTGACCCCAGAGTTCTTTACCCAAGTCTTCCTCTCTCTCGTTTCTTTCCCTTCTGCCATCTCAACGTTCACAACAGTCTACGCAGGTTCGCATCCAAATTGGCGGCTTTGCAAGTGAAGTTTCATCTGATTGGTCAAATTTATTATTAACATTTAGAGTGTAAATGCTAAGCATTTGGAAAATAATAGACTGCAATTTATTGCAATATTTCCTTGGTTTTTTTTTTATAATGCATGTTGGTGATTAAAGAAGATGACGATACATTTTTGATATATTGTGCAGTCTTGAATTACGGCGTGATTTTTTTTTTTGTCTGTTAAAATCAAAACAATGGATTGTGAGAAAAACGACAAAAATACTCACAAACTCATACCAACACAGCATCAACTCAATGAACTGATAATCATAAAAATCCAACTTGTTAAGCCCTAAGGGGATATTTCAGATAAACGTTATGCTCAACGTTACTGCACACTTAGATGAGACCATCAGTTCCAATCTGACATTTCTAGACACAATGCGCCACACCTAAACAGGGGAATGTTCATACTTTAACTGTGGTAAAACTACAGATTCGTGCTTTTCTTACTTTGAGTTTTGCCCTCATTAAATCCACAAAATACATCGGCTGTTAATCTGTGAACTTCAGTGAGGATCTCGGAGCACAAGAGACTCATTAACCTTCATATCCAAGTATGAGAATAAGACACAAAAGCACATTTCAGAAAATGATTAACAATTTCTTAAATTTGTACAATAAGACATTCCAGTTCTGACTGGGATTAAATATGGGAAAATAAGTAAATAAAACATGATGTGTCCTCCCCAGAATGCAAGCACCTAAACTCAGTGAGCAGTACGCAAACGTCTCTGTATGATAGCCCAGTCTGACCGTGAGTTACAGCAGCTATAATGTGGTGGCTGTTTCACTTTTATCACTCCAATTATAGTTAAAAACATGACGCCTGTCGTAAGTGCCTATTTGAATTTTCACTGGTCAGGGGGAGTGAGAGGACGGCTGCAGGAGGAAGCATACGCTCAAAACTGCAACGTGAAGGTTTATGAAGAACCTGTCCACCCAGCAGGAGATGTTTTATTAGCGCTGTTTAAATGACCGGCTTGTTAAACATCAAGCTGCAGGCGAGCAGCCAGGCGGCTGTGGCCTAGGGATCCGCTGCATTGCAACATCGCTGGCTATTTTCACCCTCTTCACAGCTTTATTTGACATGCTAGCGTGTGGACAGGGTTGTTTCGAGACACAATAATCACTTTAAACTTGAGCTGAAAACGCTGCATTCCCACCTGTGAGTGAAAGTCAGGACCTACGTGGTCCACGGTTATTCTGTCTCAATAACGTCAGCCAATAGCATCTGTCAGAGATCAAGAAAGGCAAGGAAGAGAGCTTAGATCAAAAAGAAGCCTTTCCTGAATTCTTGTTTCCATCAACACCTATTCTGCTCTCAAATCAAAGGTCCTGTTTAACATTTTAGTAATGATGTGAATTTGTAACTTGAAGGTCATGGGAGGATGTGAGATCTAACTGATCCCCAGAGATGAGCCATGGAAAATATGAAAAACGGACTGTGTTCTTTAATAGTCATGACATGGGAGTGACCAGGCAATGGGAAAACTCCCAGAGTTCATCTGAGTCAACTGAACCAGAGGCTCTCATCTTAAACTGCACACATCTTTCTCAAGGTAGAAGACAAAATCTTTTTGACAAAGGAAATCTCAAATGTTGGAGCTGTGCATTTGATTTATAGTTTGTTGACACTTTTAAGCAAGTTTAGGGGCTATATTGTTTCTACTAAATTTGGCCATGAAACGAAAACTGAAGAAAACCAATCCCGTGGCATCTAGACTTCCTCAAACTGAACGGAGGGAAGCCTTTTCATACATACATAGCACAGACAATAGATCCTAAAGCCAACAAACTTTTGAAATTCACAGAGGACATCTTGTCTCTGTTGTAACTCAAGCAACACAGTGGATTTCGAAACCTTATCATCAATTCCACCTGCAATGCTTGAAATGTTCTCCTGCTGGACAGATCACTGGACCGCCGAGCAACGCTTTCAGCCTCGCGGTTACTCTAACTACATAGAGGTGGTCCGGTCTGTTTATCAAAACTGTTATATATTATCACCAGTTTCCATGTCCGCGCCTTAAGTAACTCCCAGGTGTCTTTTATAAAAAGAAAAAAAAAGAAAAAGTTATAACTGCATCACAGTTTTTGTGTTCAGTTTTCCTTTTGATAGAGATAGAGGTGTGTGGGCATTTTTTTTTTCCTTTCCGTGTATGGATTTGGCCTTTTCTTTGAGTGAGATTTATGATTTTGTCAGTGAGAGAATGTTTAACTGAACTGGATACAAGCTTTCCACGTTGATTAAACATTTAAAAGGCTGTGTTGAGTTATAATAAACTTTAAGACTCCTCTGAACTATTAGATTCAGAGTATAAATTAGTTTCGCTCAGAGTTGATTTAAAGAAAAAAAAAGAAAAACAAATAAATAGAATTGAATAAAACACTTTATTCACTTTGTCGATTTTTAACATATATAAAGTAGCGCAGGAGATAATCCAGGATATTTTAGATTTAATTGACCATCTCAGGCCATTTCAGTCTTATGTAGGGGTTGCAACCATCATATCTCAAAACAAGATAAAGTTACACTACTTTCTTAAACAAGAAGCTTCCATCTTAAATGTTTGATGGTTGGTTGAATGTCTGGAGATTCGCAGGTGTCTTCAGACCAGTCGAATCTTTGCAGGTTTTCTGTGAGGGCCGAGAGCATCTCATGATAATTCAGGTCCAGGGAATGGAAGTCGTTATCCGGAGGAACCGCGACAACAAAAACTGAGAGCCGTCAATGTTTGGGATGGCCGTAAAAGCAGTCCATTTCTCATTGGCCTCCTCATGAACACAAACAGCTCCTTTTGTCTGTGGTCGATTCTTCTTCCCAGTCAAGGATAACTCCACTTTTTGATGTAGATTTTGCAGGACTTGGTCACACCGTGTTTATGTATTTATATCTTAAGATCACATCTAAGATAAAAATTACTCTTTGCAACACAGATGCAGCCCAAAAGCACAGGAGAGCCATGTCCACTTCAAGCCACAGGCTGCTTCACGCTGCTTCCTTTTGAATGTTTTGGATTGATGGTGGCCACTTAGCGTCGTACTTCTAAAATTTAATTCATTCCAGATAAAGAAATGACTCCACTTCTCTGCGCGTTGTAAATCAAAGTGATCTGTTCAGTGTTGTGGCAGCCTGACTGAACATTAACGCATGCTAGTGAGCTAGCATGACAGAGGTTTGTTTTGTTTTTTAAATAAATCACCTTTTCAAGAAAAGAGCAGAAACTAGTAACTTGATTTTTAGGCTGCTGTGGTTGTTCTGTCACTTCTTTACAAGACATGTTGCAAATCTGATAAGAAATTAGGTTTAGGATTAAGAGACAGAAACGATTTCAATAGATGGGACAAGAGATCTTTGACAACAGTGTACAACTTTGATATGTGTCTGTTTAGGTCTACAGGATCACTACTTTTAAATGGAGACAGAAAAACAGATTTCCAAACAGAGGAGCTTGTCAGTCGTGTTTTTTACATTACTGTGCAAACATATAACCTAGCTCACTTGAAGGTATTAAATACATAATTAATAACTTAGCAAAGTGAGGAGATACTAACTGAAACACAGTTTTTAATTATTTTTTTTCTCATAGATCTTTGGTTTAATTGCAGACCATTAAAATTAATGTTTCTTTCGCGGGAGTACAAACAAGCCATCACTTGATAGATGTGATTTTGGATCCTGATAGAAAATACCGGGGGTGGTCATCCAGCCAGCGCTTTACCTGACGTCTCCAGATTAAATAGTGTACACTCCAGGCAGCCTCTGAGACAAGCTGCTCTCCGAACAATTTCAAATGTAAATACCATCTGACTGTGCATATCTATCTTAGAGCTTCAGGGCTCCACTGTGTTCTCAGAGCAAACGCAGCCGGATGATTTACTGCTTAGGGAGCCTTCATGCAGCCAGCTAACTGAAGAGTTATGGTTTGTCTAACTCTGAAACTGAAATACTTGTTCAAAACAGCCAGTGTTTTTAAGGTTGATGCACGTTTATGCAAGGAAAAACCGATGGATAAGAAGAAAAAAAAAACACGAAGATTTCATCCATTTCAAGTTGAAGAACCTCCTGTACAGATATTTTATTATCTGTGGCCTGGTTCCCTATAAATGACAATGCCTGAAAGAAAAAGCTGGCACCACAGACACGCTGTATCAGGAATCTGCTGAGGAGTGGCTGGAGTTCAAAACACATTTCATGAGGAAAGAAAATGAGTGCTGAGGTTTCTGGTTTGGGGTCATCTGAAGAGTCAAGACCAAACATCCCTCATGGAGTCCCCACAGGAAGTTATTGCTAAGAGCGCAATTAGAGAGAGGAGGTCCCACTTTTTGCTTTGGGAATCTTCCCTTCCAAAATAGCATTAGTGTCTCTATCTTGGGTTAGGATGTCTAAATTTAATGGCTCAAAGTACAAAAATGTCTCGTTTTGGTAGTCGTTAGAGCCAAATCAGCAAAATGACATATTTTAGAATGCATTATCTGCCTTGTTAAATTATTTCAGCTTCGATAAAGATGCAACATTGTGAAGGCCGTAGGATAAATTACTAAACATGACACTGAACTTTGAGTTTGCAACCTATGTCTGAGCAGCTAAAGCAAGATAATATATACAACTTTAAAACATGCCCATACACAAATTCATTTTCTCAGAACAAATCAGCTGTTAAAAAAAAAAAAAACTCAGCTAATAAAGATCAGAGCAAGTGAACAAAACATACCCTCTGTTATCCCTCTCATACAGAATGTACCGGACCAGTCACAACCCAGCAGAGACGAGCGTTATGGGCAGTGTTGGGCAAGTTCACTTTCTACAGGAACTAGTTCAGTTCATAGTTCACAGAAATTAAAATGAACTAGTTCAGTTCACCATTTCAAAAAATGAACTAAATAGTTCATTTTTAGTTCTTTTTTCTTATTCTTTTTTAATGTTGCTGCGAGCAATTATTTGTCAAAATGATTACCACTACCCATATACTACCCCACCAAACAGCAATTATTTTATCCATTTTATCTGTCAAAAACTATTGGTCCAATTCTGAATCTTTATCCAACCAGGGTTCACATTAGTATTAAAGGGACAGCCCATGTAAAACTGTAATTTCCATTTCAGCTTCTCTCTACAGCAGCCATTCCCAAACTTCAGAATACCAAGGCCCAATTTGAAATGTGAAAAATCTCCACAGCCCACCGAAACCTTTAATCACAACTGTGATCAACATACATGACAAGGAACCATGATCCGATATTAATGTAAGGGGTCAACAAATAAGGTGACACTTGTCATATTAAGTTAAGATGACGGTAGAATAACACTTAACTGGTTTGTTTTGTTACTTTTTAATGTTTTTAAATAATGTCGTTAATTTTTTTCAGTAACTTGAAACTTATTTAAAAAAGATCGAGGATTTAAAACATATTTGTTTAATTTTAATGATTCTCACGGCCCACCTGCAATACCGAGATGGCCCACCAGGGGTCCGCGGCCCACACTTTGGGAATCACTGCTCTACAGTATATTAAAAATATAAGGAAAAACTTGCTGCCAAATGGTCTTTATTATAAGACAAACATAGGTCCTTAAGGTGCAAATGTTTTTTCCCTTATTTCAATATTTCAATCCGTGCTCCTCCGGCTCTGGGCGACTGCAGCTTTCATCTTCCTCCATGCTTGTTTTAAATGTTCGATGACGCAATTGTTAGCTTGACAGAAGCGACAGCCCGTGTTGCCATGTTTGAGTGCTTTCCTCAGATACATATTAGGCTCCTTTGGGGTGTATTTTAAATGGGGTTTGGTGGAAACCTGGCACGGTTTTGACCGTGTGTGAACTTTGAAAGAGCGTCGTTCACAATTTCCAAAATGAACTCGTTCACACCCGACGCTCGTCAAGGGGAAAGAGAGCGCGTTCAGTTCACGTTCACACAAAAAATGAACTAGTTCGTGAACTTTCGTTCAATGAACGTGTTCAGGTACAACACTGGTTATGAGACGCAATACCGGAGCATCCGGTACCAGGGCGGCTGCACAATTGCTATTAACACCTTGGATCAACAGGTTTCTACTTCAAAACCGACGACAGTCCTTTGCCGGCGCTCCTGCTCATTTTGCAGGTCTTTTGTTGATGCTAGTGTGACTGCCACTCTGCCTGCAACACACATTTCATTTCTCTGACCGGTTGTCTGTCCATCCAATGGCGTCCAGAGGCCGTTTCTTCTGCATCCACTGGCACCAACCCCTCGGAAATCAAAGCTGAGTCCAGAGGCACCAGATCAGTTCTTTGGACTGAAAAGGAAAAAAGTATAAAAGAAGCAGAACGGAGCTAAAGTAATTGAAAAGATCCTGACATGTACCCCCACTGACTCAGTAAAAACACAAGAGGTTACTGACTGTTATAAATTAAACCAGTTTCAAATTTGCACATTCAGACACATTTCTGTGTACAGCCATGAAAAATGTTTTATATATTTGGTGTTATCCTGTTTTACTGCTGTATATTTCTGTTTTAATCTTCTAAAAAGCATTCAACGGCTTTGCTTCTTTAATAACAGGGCTTAACAAGTGAAAGTCAAGCACAGGCAGACTGGAAAAACATAATGTCATAATGTTTTGTCATTGGTTGCCACCTAAACCATGATGGATGGAAATGAAGTAATACAAAAACATCAGAACGTTTTTAGCTCATTTCATGAAATTAACGTTTTTTTTTCCTTGTTTTTTACCTTGGATTTTAGAGACGGCAGCCTCATTCAAAAACGTTGGAACTTTAAAACATAATTTTGTAAGTCCATGCATAAACCACTTATAGAGCTGAAAGAGTGTTTACAAACTCAGAATCTTGGCATTAGCAGCGGCCGAGCTCCAGCTTCACCTGACTGTTAATGTTTATCCTGGAAGACCAACCGCCTTCGACGGACATCAATTCAGGCAAGAAAGACACAACCACCGTGTGTGAACATCTTCCCACTGTAAATATTTCCTTTAACCGTTCATCTGTCGGCTGCCCTCCCTGCCAGTTTTGAGGGGTGTGGGTTCAGACTCATTTAGACAGAGGAACATTTTGACAAAAAAAATCACAGGCTGCTGACGATTACTTCCCAGCATTACAGCTCTAACCGTCACATTTTAAGACATTACCAAGGCCTCCGGGAAATTGGCAGGAAGATCTGCAAGTGATCTAGGTAGGTAGCTTATTTGATTACTCCAAATCTCCTGGCAAATCATCAAATAGTCTCAAAACACATTTCTAAGTAATGTGTTCCAGTGGAGGTGGCTTTTGTGTCCATTGTGAAGACCTGAAGTGTATTTTTCCAAGGCATTTCCCAAACAGAGCTTGGAGATGGTTCTGCGTAACATTTCACTGCCTCCTGAGGGGAGTCGTTGAAACACGTGGCTGGTCTTGGGTGTGGATGCATGCTTCTTCATAAGTGATTATTTCAAGAGCTTTGTCATCTTGTGATGAAACTGAGTTATTGTTGGACCGCACCCAAGCCAAAGCAGCTTTCAGCCAAACACCACTGACTTACAGCATCATCTCTGTCTTCACTGGAGTTTTTAAACTTTCCTCCAACTTGATGGTTTATGTTACGTATATACTGTGATATAATTCACTGTTGCTCTGATCTTCCATTTGTCTCTTTTGGGCTGCTTGCCATGTCTGATGTCAACGAAGTGCCGTGACAATTTTGCGATCACTCCAGTCTTCAAGTGTACCACCCCAGCTCAGGAACAGCACTGGGACTCATGCTGGAGGTGCATTGTTCAAGCACTAACATGATGATACGCTTTCAAAATATTTTAACTGTTTAATGCTTTGATGCTTTTGTAAAAATCTGCAACAGCTGCAATAACTGCACTTTCATGGATTCTGGTGGGCGGTACAGTTTCAGGGCCTTTCTGGATCCCTGGCGCAAAAAACATGACATTCAAAAAGGGATCTCTTCTAGAGAAGATCTTGGGCTGTCAGTCATCACTGACCTACCAACTATGATGTTTCTGCCTTTGCGATCACTGTTTGACAAAGATCACGAAATGGAAACTGCATGGAAACTACATCCAGTGCTGAGTTACACCGCTGCTGAAAATGAATGAACGCAAATATACCCGGTTATCACAGGTTCCGGCGCATATCAGAGAGGTCGTTCACAGTGGCAGGACGTGTCGTAAGCAGGCCAAAATTCATCCAGACCGGGCAGCAATACACAGTTCTTAAAAACAGAAGTGGATTTTTGCGGCTACGGGCCTGGAGAGTTGTGAAGATGATGCTCTTTATAGGACGGACGTCTTGTATTAATGTTCATATCTGTGTTGCCAACACTCTGGAGTTCTGAATTTCAAGATGTCTACCTGTTATGACGGTTTAGCAGAAGGCAGATGTTTTTCACAGGGGTATGAAAAGGTTGGATGCTTTCGAGCCACATTAGTTAAAGCGTTGCATCGCTAAAGAACGCAATAGAATGTGATGGTAAAATAAACAAGTAAAGTGAAAAGCTTGTGAAAAGAGGATGGCTGATGACGGATCTACAGCTGTCAGGCCCACCGTGTAGCCTCTACTATATTGATGATAGCAGCTCCTTGCATACTTGTTTTTCATGCCAAATAATTCCATCTTTTCTCAGTCTCTGTATATGTATGTAACTGACACGTTCTGGGCAAAAAAATCAGACAACCCTTTTTTTCTTCTTCCTGGGGTGAAAGAAAACAGAGCGGAGGCATCTATCTATCTCTATTTTTCCTTGCTCACTTTAATCAAATGAACAATGTTGAATTGGGGAGCTACAGAAATAAGAGAACTTCTGAGATGAGCAGAAGACAAACTCAGGTGCTGCTTCACCGTCCGATTTTAGAACGACTGATGAAACAGCTACATGTGCTCAAGCCACAGTCGTTGAGGTCAGGTTACGAGCCGTTTATGATGGTTAAGAAAGAAGCTCCGCCAGGGAAATGACAACATTTTTCTTCTTGGGCTGCGTCACAGATCGCTCAGACAAAGACGAAGGCTGGTTTGATGTAAGCAATGGCATGTGTCGGCCTTAATCTTATAAAGTCTTACGTCTCCATTGTTACTACACAACCCGAGACAACTTATATTATACCTCAACTAGCCTCACTTGAAACTCACCACCTTTGTATCGACAATACAGCCACACTAGTCTTTAAAACTGACCTATCTGTCTCTCTCTCCTTCAGATGCCAACTGCAAAATATGCCTGTGCCAGATAACGTGAAGTGTGATGCTTTTAAGAAACACGGAGAAAACCAAAAGCAGCCGGCTTGCTGGCCCTGGTCGCTCCAGGCTCAACAACGCCTGAGCTTTCAAGTTAAAATCCTTCGAATCTATTTCTGCGTATGTCACAGAGAGATGCTGCAACAACAGCTGTAGCTTGCAGCCAGGAGCACGGTTCAGTATCTGATGACACAGAATTAACTGCCAGGATTTCAGCTGGCAGTTAACTCTGTGGGGAGCATGACTTTATCAGCTTCAGAATTACAGTCTCTTAGATTTAGAAGGAAGAATGATGAGAAGTGATTACATGATTATAGGGGGGATTTTACTGGAAATTAATACCTCCATCACATTCCTCATCACATTATTGCCTAGTAGCGAAGTAAATGAGAATGGGAATGAGTGTTACATTCAAATGTTCCCGTCATTCCAGGCTGCAAACACATGCATGACCAATCATAAACAGTCACTTATCTCCTCCTTTTTTTCCCTTTTTTTTTTTTTTTTGGTACTTTTCTCCACACGTTTGGAAACTTTGTACAATCTTCCAAAACTGCTATTCTTTGGAGGAAAAAAAATTACTTATTTCTTTGTTCAAATCCAAAACATTCTGACCAACAAAAACACATTAGTTGGTACATGGATTTTTTTTTTCCACAATAAATAATCAGTTGCTATGACTATGCTGAGGGGAAAATATGATGTTGCTCAATAGGAATGTCTCCTCAGTGTCCTGCCAAATCTGAGCTGGAAACACTTAGTAGGGAACCGGTGTGTACGAGCAACTGCTAATAATTTGCTTAAGGGAACCCACATCTGGATGGATGGATGGCTGAGGCAGAGGTTAAGAGTGTCGAAACTAGGCCACCGTTTCTTGCCAGTTGCAGGCTGATAGTGGGGCCTAATGTTAAACAAAAATCTTAACTACAGGAAATGAGCTTGTTATCATAATATAACCATTTGCCTTGGCTGACTACCAGACTAAAATTGTTCCTTGTTTACTATTTATAAGTAGGGCCAAAAGTTTATAGACAGATGAATCCTAAATCCTCGGCAGAGCAAATGCAGTCCCCCCAAGCTGTTTATTTTTAGTATCATGGCCAAAAAGTAAAGCAAATAGACAGAACAAGTTGTTGCTTGTTTATACAGCTATAAGCTTTGTTTGAGGGCTTAGATGATAATCCAGAGAGTTCCACCCTCCGAGTTACTTAACACTGACAAGTGCTCGAATGCTTCATAACTTATTACAACATCTGCTTTTGGAAACAGAAGCAAAACACCCAAAAGTGTTTAAAAGTTACAACCTGGCTGGAACAGTACCGAAAAACCAATTAAACAACACGAGGGAAGTGGTGTTTTTTTTTTTTTATCTTGCAAAAGTTGTTTCTGTCATTTTGCGAGTGTATGAGCTGAAGGTAGAGTCTTGAAGTAGGGGATGTCCAGAGGGAAGAGAAGATATGATGGAGAGAAAAGACTTGAAGGAGTTTTTGGCATGGTGTTTGTGCATCAGCGTCATGGATTACAGTTTGTGTGAATTCTGAGCCTCGAGGATCTCACCTGTGTTCTCCAAACTCTGTTAAACGTGCTGGCAGGGACATTTCTTCCATTTGATAAACTCTCAGTTCTGCGCGTAACAAGCTAATTCAAACTGACAGCATTGCACAGTTTGACATGATGTGAAAAATGACTGCTCAATTACCTCGTGAATGACCCTTTGAGACAACCAGAGCCCCTCGCTGGTGAACAGGATCAAACCACACATCAGTTCACTCTTGTGGGCAGAGCACACTCCTCTGTGTTCTGGTTCCTGCAACAGGTTTTTCAAATAGAAGTTGGCTGACCAACATTCATATGAATTGCTGCATATTTTAGGCCATTACAACAGGGACTAAGTGGCCAATATCAGCACGCTGATTTGAAGTTCTGTATGTGATAAAAGTTTTAGGACCCCTGGAAAGCACAGTGCCCTTGTTGCAGCAGCAGACCCACAGGGAGACAGAGGACTAAACTAAAAAGAAAAGAGAAGCTGGAACCACTTAAAACCGTGGCAAACCGCATTACTTACATATCAGCTTTTTTTTTCCCTTTTTTTTTTCACCCAAATTGTTTTGTATGTTTCTTGTCAAAGATACGATTTTTTTTTTAAGTATTTCATTACAGTATTTAAGGTAAGAAATGACTAATACGAAACAGGAAACAGCGTGAAGAGCTTTTTATGCTTCGTCCAACTTTGAATTTTCTGGTTATGAGCCATGAAGATGTAAAGGAAGGCCGTGCCCTGCAGCTTTTCTGGAGAAAGGCAGCGCATTCTTCTTCTTAGTTGTCAGCATTTTGACATTTGAAGAACCAGCTCTGAGCCAGAAGTGATTTCACAGCAATGCAAATACGTTGCTGGTCGGCATCCAAGAGCTGTTTGATGGAGCATGGTGGTAGGATTATCATGGCAAACAGAACCAAAAAAAAAAGTTTACATCTGTTTTTTTTTTTTTTCTTTTTTAATTAAAATCAGTGTGGCATCTCTGCCTAGTCCATCTTGTTTCAGTTTTACCTTTACAAGGTCGTCACAGCCCATATAGACCTGGCACAGGTCGGATGCCCTTCCTGACATAGCCATCTCCATCTAACCACGCTTGGGACTATCTCAATGAGGACATCGGTGCAAAAAAGTGCACCGCTCGTGGAACGATGTGGAATTAAAACCCCACTCATTGTCAAAGTAGTGCCTTTGGCTGTTTTGTCAACACAGCTGATAGATGTGCCTCCATGTGGTCAGAAGAGGTACTGCGACACTGAATGGCTTTAAAATAAATGGGTTTAAACCAGTGGTTCTCAAACTTTTAATACTGCGTACCACCTGAGAAACTGTTCAACTCTCTGAGTACCACCATGATGACAATTTCAAAATATAGCCATATACAGTCATGGAAAAAATGATTAGACCACCATTTTTTCTTCACTTTCTTGTTCATTTTAATACCTGGTACCACTAAACGTCATCATGTGACTAAAACAGAAAGAAAAAAAACCGAAATGCATAAAAGCAGTTTTTGGCAGTACAAAACGCCATAGCTATTGATGTAAAAACTTAAGTGATATAGGTTATAATCAAGAAAACCATGGAAAATGGTAAGATATCAGCTCTTAAATAAAACTCTTATGAGCAATCTTTGTGGTTATCGTTATGTTTGTCCAAACAAATGTACCTTTAGTTGTACCAGGCATTAAAATGAACAAGAAACTGAAGAAAACAAGGGTGGTCTAATAATTTTTTCCATGACTGTATGCCTTCTCAATTAGCTTTAAATTTACATGAGAGATGTTTATTCCTTATTGTAGCTCCCCTCTGTTCCCCTCGCCTCTCCTCTCCGCTCCTCGCCATCGTCTCTCTCATCTAAAACTTCCATGAGATTGAAAAATAAATACCGAACCTCATTTAATTGAATTAAAGGCATTCATTTGAATGGAACCACAAGCCAAAATCCTTTAAATGTAATTTTATGTTACTATGGAGTGCACTTTTTCAGTTTATTTACACAGACAAGTCTAACTTGTGTCAGTACATTATGACCTGTAAATTATTTTTTATTGTCATTGAGGAATGCATTTTTTTCAGTTAGTTATCCTGATGCATGTATTTCCATCAGTTCAAGGAGCCTTCATTTTCTTTTATATCAGTAAGTAATGCACCTTATTAAAGTTGATGTGAGATATCAAATAGGTTTATTTGATAGCTTTATGAAAATGTTTGAGAGGCTTCCAGTAGTTTTTTATTGGAAAAATAATTATCTGTTAATTTAAAGAGTCAAAACTGCTTTTGGTTTTGTTCATAGTATTGATGTAATGATCTTAGGTATATGTGTGTGTTATCGGTTATCGGTATCGGTATCGGCCGTTAGGGGCTGAAAGTTATCGGTTATCGGTATCGGTGTTAAAAAACAGTTATCGTGCATCCCTACTGCCACCACAATGTTTCACACTCCAGTTGGGAACTTGACATGCTAGTATGAATCTTTACAGCAAGATGTCATGTTGTTCAAAAACTGACACTATAAGGAGTTTGTTTTAACTCACGTTGTTGCATGCGCACCATGGCTCCTTCACTTGTACAGGCACATTTCAAGGGTGAGGAAAAATAACCCTCACGTCGGTGGCTGCTCATGCAGCAGGACTGTGGAGACACTCAACCACAGGTCTTTCTAACATACTTCTGTCATAGAACAGACTTCCTCCCACTCGCTACGCGAGTAAGCCGCGTGCTTTAAAACAGTGCCATCTCTGTGTGCGATTTCGTTGGCTAGCATGAGCCGTGTAGCTGCAGTCTGATTGGCTGACGCTCATAATGATATCATGTCGATAATGCTCAACGTCATCAAATTTAAGTAAGCTCGATGCCGAGAACACTTCCGGCATGCACGTGGGTAACACATTGACTGAAAGTCTTCGCCTGAACAGATTGATGTCACACAGCTCAAATCTTTTATCAGAAGTCCTGCTGCCACAACCCAACTCAGATACGTTTAACTGAGGAACTGCTCCTTGACATTTAACCTTCTCACACTTTGAGAATGTCTCCCATGACTCATATCAATCAGACAGCTCTTTACAACTGAACAGAAATCTTAAAAAGGTGGAGAACATAAAAGTAAAAGTCATGCATACACTGTTTTGTTTGCAGTCAATTACACCTCTGGACTAGGTGGATAAGTCCAGAAGGATATAATTAATGTCTCAGACCAACAAAAAGCAGATGTAATTTTGTTCATAAAGAGGCCACCATGCAACTTCTACTCATGTACTTCTGAGAAACTATCTGCTCCAGGCGAGCTTACATGCATATTTCTTTTAACAAGGATTCCTAGGTTTAGGATTTGCGCTTATATAAGCGAGGATTACTAGATTGGAAAGGAATACGGGCATTATTTGCCATAATTTTCGAAACAACACAAACATGTTAGGAGGTTCAACCCCCTCAGACCTGGTTCACATAATTTTTGCTGCATTTGGCACTTTCACATTCTTATGAAAACTAATGAACATGTGCTGCGAGCGAGGGAGAGGGGAGGAGAAGTAATGGGGAACACAAGCCTGTGACATATGTGTAAGGTCATTCATATCCCAGACAGCCAAGCCTTTCATTTGAACGCCATTAAAAAAAGACTTCTTTGTGAAAAGGCATGGTTTGCACCTGACTGAGCCAGGCGTTCCTCTTCTCAGTCATGGCTCATGGTTTTTTTTTTTTTTTTTTCTCTCCTTCTCCCAGCTGCTCAACTGTGAGGATCATTTTTGGGTTTATAGCTGTTCCCCCAGCATAATTAGTGTCAGCTTTCTTAATCATTTGATCACATTTCTCTGACTTGATTGCTTTTGTCTGTCTGAACGCAGCGCTGCTGCTCCCACAACTTGTTCAGACACAGCTTGGCACCTCGAAGACAGAAAGTGACCAGTAACATCTGGGTGGGGGGGGGGGCAAGCCAGCTTTCCAGCTTTTTGTTTGTGGTCACTCTGAGTAACACACTGACTCACGAGTTAATGGGGAACAAGTTCAGCAAGTCTTTGAGCCTCGCCATTATTTTTAATGGGGGCTGATGTTGTAAAGTCATGACTTACAGTATAAGTCATCCTGTACCAACCCTTTTCTGTTACGTCATTTCAGGCAACTTGAACATTTTATGAGGCACAAATCAAGAATCAGAATCATTACGGATTGCATGTGTGCTAACTTTACTTTACAGTGAGTTTTTGTACACGACAGGCATACACATGTTTGATGCATTATTTAAAAAAAAAAAAAAAAAAGCTCCACTGTTTTCATACTGAGCATTATTTTGCTTTTAAGGTGGGGTAGTTAGCAGCCTATATGAAAGAGTCCAATAGGTTTTTGTCCGCAGGCCTATCTTCAACATCTGAGGGAACATAAAGCAGGGGGCTGTACCTAAATCTAGAGACTCTTGTCGAAGTTCATTTCCCCATAACCTTCTCCTCTCAATGAATTCCAGATGTTTTGCCGACGAAAGTGAATTTAACGGGGTGGAGGGGAGCTGGTAGTTGCGGGAAGCTGTGCTCTTTTTCTTCCACAGTATGCATAATATATGTACGTTGCCTGTAAGTATAGGTAGCGTGGGCCCCTTACACGTGGCAGAGCTCTGAGGTTTTGCTGAGCCATTTTGTCCTTCGCGTCTCAAACAAGCGCTGCGTCTCTTTTGGCTGTGAAATCAGACAGATCATTTCTGTTTACAACAGTTGCATATGGAAATTACTCTCAACATACATGGCAAAGTAAGCAAGAACAGAGACCAAGTCCACAGAAACTACAGTTGCTCAGTTCAAGTAACACCCAGTGCAGAAACGGTTCCATGTCTAATGAAGTCCTGACTTGAACATTCTGGCACGGTGAGTCTTCAATTCTGCCTCAAATTCAAATAGTAAGTCAGGCAAACAAGCAGAGGAGGCGCTTCAGATCTAGAGACTGTGTGTGGTCTGCCTCACTGGAATAACCTGAGGTAATGAAGTCATGACTGGAAAAAATATACTGCTCCCCATTTTAATAAATATCAAATCCTTCGTGCCTGAGGGCTAGATGAAAAGGAGCCTCGCTCTTGTGTTCCTCTTGGCTCCTAATAAAGTGGCAACCTCCATGAAAGATTCTCAGACAAGGGGAATCAAATGAAAAATGCATGAAATGTATTTATTGTCCCTGCAGTTCCTGCAGACTAAAAGTAAAGCACACTGTTGAGATAGCTCTGCTCTTGCGAGCAGCCGAGCGCTAAAACTTCTGTAAGCACGCTTATGCTTGTAGCTACTTATGGTTTGTGTTTTTTTTTTCTCAAATATGAAGGAAGTCGACAAGAGAAATTAGTGTTTTTCCGTGAACTTCTCTGACCCCCTCATCAAACCCATTAAGGCATCCCTCAAACCGCCCTGAACGCCACCATCCTCAAACAACTCTGACGTCTTGCTGCAAATCATGGTTTCACTCTCGCTACCCGTTCGCCTGACTCACTCGATCAGGACTGCAGACTCATTGTTTGCTTTCCTTCCTGGTAGCAGCGCGTCGACTACTGCACATGACATTGGCAGCAGATGTGGCGGGGCCCAGAAAAAATAAACTTGCCGACGATGATGCCGTCCACAGAAGCTAAATATTGACTTAGCGACCTGTAATCAGATTCACACACATGACAAAATGGAAATAAACAGGAACATTTGCTCGTGTCGCCTCTGCCTACCCTCCCACCACAACACAGGAGCCCCAGCTTGCAGGAAAACCCAGCAGCGCGGGGCTCTCGGCTAAGCCAATCTAGTAATGAGAACTTGCGTATGACGCCAAGGGGTGGGAATAAGAAAATGGGAGACATGTTCTGATGTATAATTACTTGATTGACAGTCCTGCCTCCTAGCAGCTCTCAAATCAAGCTTTGTGAAGGCTTTGGTGTGGAAATTTCTTCTCGAAATAGAATTCGACCTAAAAACTCAACTGAGGTTTTCAAAGAAAATAGCGGATTTCACGAGATGAGCTGAAAACGGCACTGGGCATTTTTTTTTTTTTTTTTGCAGCTATATTGGGACTCTTTAACACACGGCAACAGCTCACTAGAGTTCATACCGATGTTTAGGAGATAACCTTTCTCCACATATGTTTATAAGATCCATGTTAATCCAAGCATTTGTTCATCTGGCTGAGTCACAATGCTGGCTCATCCTCCACTGAGTGAGAACACACTGAGCCTGCATTCTCTGAGCTCTATAAATTATGTTTCCAAATAGAGGACTTTCATGTGGTCTGGAATCTGGAGATTAAACAATGGTCGTAAATCAGACACATCTGGGGTGCAGTAAATCTGTCGCTCTATCTTTGGACTCATCTCACTCTGAAACCCGCTCACCGTGACTTGAGGAGTTCTCAGGGCAGATGGAGGGGTCACGTTGGGATGAAGATGGTCTGCATCGACCACTGCAGTGGATCAACATGTACTTGGAATCACAGTGTCTATGGATTTAAATATTAAGACACTTAGATTAGTTTCCAATAATCATTGTAGCTCATATCAACACATCATATCCATTTTTTAATTTTTTTTTTTTTGACAGGTTTTGACAGGTTAGTATGGAGTTACAGACCTTGTGCTCTATTTCAAATTCATATCCCAACGTTTTCACGACCCTGAATAACGACTGCACCTGCTGCCATACATGCAGGAAATGATCATATATCCCGTGCGTGAAAATTGTCTTTTTAAGGTTTTAAGGCATTCGACAAATTCACACGTGCGCCGTTGAAGACACCAGTAATGTCTTCGGACACAAGGCCACTCTCACGTAGGAAGTGTGACGTCCATGTCATAGTCAGAATACCATTGAATATGTCACTGGATGTTGCTGCAGAAAAACTACACTTTGATCAAGCTGTAAATTGTCTATTTTTGAATTTCACGCACAATTATTTTTTTTTTTCTCCCTGATTTATTTGCAGCAGATGTTTTGGAATTGAGTCTGCATTACACACTAAACCATCTGCTGCTCATTCCCTCTTTATTTGTTTTGTTTTCGACAAGTCGAACACACTCAAAATTAATGTTCAGAATCTTTTATCACTTGCCAGTTGACCTAAGTAATGAGGAGCATGAAAGCGTTGTGCTGAGCTTTGTGTTTTGCAGCCCTAAGGCTTTCATCCACATGTGTCTTCAGTCTGCATATATATATATATATATATATATATATATATATATATATATATATATATATATATATATATATATATATATATATATATATATATATATATATATATATATATATATCTATATATATATATATATATATATATATATATATATATATATATATATCTATATATATACTATATATAAATACAATATATCTGCATATGTGTGTGTATCTGAAACCTTGGATATGAAAATTAAAAAAAAGGAAAAATGATGTTAAATCCAGTAAAACATACATTTTTCTCACCAGAAAGCTTACTTTTTTCCTCTGTGTGGTGTTCTTGTTCCTTTCGAGGTCAGTGAAAACAAAAGGCAAAATGTTTTCTCAATATATCTCTCTATAAACACGCCCCTAATTATACATAGATTATAGGTGCTTTGCATAATTTTAGGTGGTGTAGTTTAAAAAAAATCAACCCCTTTATAATGGATGTGAATTTGAGCAGTTGGGAACCAGGGCTGTGAAAATGTTTTTTTCTGCTGCACAGTTGGACATTTTAACAAGGGGCTAAATGGACATTGACTCGCTTTTGAAGGCAGCCCCCAGTGGTCAGTCAAGGAACAGCAACCCAACCCATTTTCTGGCTGGATTCCACCCGGATGCTGAAAGGTCGCTGCTTGAGTGCACCTTAAACGGACAGTACACGGCTGCACCTCCTGAACGAGCCTGAAACCTTTCCCAACTCCTGTCTATGCTGGAGGACATCATCAGCCCACACACACCTGACTTCTTCGCTACAGCTCGGCTTCTCCTCATCATCATCATCATATCTGAGAGCCAGAGTCTTTTTTTTTTTTTTTCAGCAACAAACAGAAAAATACAGCATGCATAGATGTCGCTACACAAAAAAAAACTTGTAAATATTTGCACACTTTTTGATCGCCTAGCAGGTGGTGCTCTATATGGACACGATTTGCACTGGTCCACTCTTCCCTCCTGTGCTGCAGCCCAGCTTCAGCAGCAAGCTGGGAAACACTGATGATGGAAACACTGAGGATACAGATTTGCCTCATAATTCTACTTTCTGGGTTACTGCACATCCTTGCCTGATTTCCCAGGCCTGTATCATGTGACCGATACCAAACGATAACGCACACACACGCATCCTTAACAACAGTGTAAACAACAACATGGAGACGAATCAGCAAGCACTGCTAACTTTGTTGTCCTTGGTACCAGCTGTTATGCTAGTCTGTATTCAATAATACTGTGAGTGTCTACATGAGCAGGAGAAAAGAGATATGAGAAATCTCCAACAAAGGTGACTTTCGATGGAGCTTTCAGCCTGTTTTCACTCTTGCACGCATATGCAGTGAGCTTGGACAGCTGTGTTATATTCATTTAGACTGGTACACTGGCAATTCAGTTATTACAAGTCATCTGTTCATTTAGGACACACATAGTTTCATCAATGTTTTCTTTAAGCTTAGCTTTTGCACAGTAAAGTAATTCGTGAATATTACGTATAACTACGCATCATATATTATAAGCTCGGAGTGTAAATGCAAGTCTGAAATTGATTTGAAAGTACCATAGATGCTTTTTTTTTCCATACCTTCTACAACAGCTGGTTCTGAATCACATCCAGGTAAAATAGCTGCCATATGGTTCTGTTTGTGAGTGGGAATCTGTTTTGACATTTCTTCTCTCATTAAGATGTAAGCAAAATATCCAAAAGTCGCCTTTTATTTTCGTAGAAGTCTGTAATTGTTGGTGCCTGGATCAACTGGCATCTTAGACCAATTTTGTTCAGCCATCTGGGTCATTCACGATTTGGCCGATTAAGTCCCCCTTCAATGAATGCACATTTTTGGCCTCACTACACAAGGGAGGAGATAGCGGCTCAGATGACGCCAAAAGTAATCACAGGAACATGAATGAGCCTCTGCAACTGGTGAGCTGGCCAGTCTGATAAGTTGGAGAAAAAGCACTTTGAGGAGGCTGAGGAGGATATTTTATTCCATGCCAGGCAAATTGCTGCTGATTGGTGGCCAGATTGGTGCATCGCTGGCTAATCTAGATGAGAGCAAACTGATCAAGCCTTCTAAATGAACCCCTGTTCCCTTCATGTTAAATGACTCCATCCTGGGAAACACAAAAAGGAACAACCACCATCAGGAAGCAAATTTTCACACAGAGACACACCGATTACAATGTTCTGGGCCAACTTAACTGTGCCTTTCCATTTGACGTTTTTGTTAGTTCTATGACTCCGCCATGTTTATCAGGATAACACTGTTTTAAGTGTTGGATCCCAAACATTTTATGTTGCAGTTCCTCCACAGGTATTCCAAAGCAATGACAATCTTCCAGACATGATGGAGCGCTGCCATTCAGGGCTTTGTAGGTAATAAGAAAGATTTATAAGAAAGTTATAATCTAAATCTGACAGGGTGTAGAGAGGTCAAAGCGAGGGAGTGGTGAGTATTTCCAGCCACGTCTGCAGCTGCAGCTTCTTGGATGAAGTGAACGATTTCAAGGAACTATTTGGAGATGTAGCTCTGTAACCATCGATACAGGTTACTGTCATATGAGTCTGAGATTTCACAGTAGCGCATGCACAAAACCCAGACGAAGATGGGCAGGCTGAATATTTCTACTCTCCACTGGTTTTGGCAGTTAACAGTAAAATGTAAAGTACTGCATAAGGGTGCTTTCCATGTGGTTGTTATTATATTTTCACATGCAGAACCAAACAATGTAACAGTGTTGTAAGTTTTCAGTGTGTTTGAGTTGGTAGTCAATGCAAATGGACAAATATATACTCTCAAGTGCATGAACAGTGCTTTAATTGATTTTATACTAACTTTTATACTAATGCATCACTACTACCTCAATTTACAACTGAAAATGTGACCCAACTTCACTTTTGTTCTGGCGATGCTTAGTTTTCCACAAATCCATGCAGGAAATGTTTCTAAATGCTTCACTGTGTTTGCCAAGTAGCTGCTAACTTTGCCTGTCTGTCTGCAGGCAGTCCATATCTGGTTTAAGAGAGATTTTTCACTCAAAATAGCAGCCTGCTGCTGCAGAAGGCATCACTAATAATGGAAGAAATGACTGTGTGACCGCTCCACAGGGTGGAAATCCAGGTAATTTCCTCTATAATCCTTTGTGGATATCACTTCATCTTCCACAGAGCATTTACCGTTTTCTTTGTTGTATGAGGGTGCTGATGAAAACAGCTATAAACAAATCCAAAACATGAGCTCAAAGTAGGCGTCGCAGTCACGTTGACCTATGAGGTGTGCATCAAGTTGGTGTTTAAAAAAACTAATCTGAATTATTTTGCTTTATTATGAACTCATTTTGCAACGTTCTAATCAAGCTGAACTACTGGATGTCATATTCATCGTCTGTCCAGCGTGACGGCTACATTTCCTGGTCCGTCTGACAGTAATTGTAAAGTAAAGCAACATTTTATAAAGCCACAAAATAGACAATGGTCTTTGGACTGTTTTATTTTACTTCAATATCAACTGACTATTTTGTGAAAACCTCCTGTTCAAATGTGATTTTCAATAATACTGTTACACCAGAAAAAACTGCATTTATACATGTTGACTACAGATCTATATGAAATGTTCACCTGTTAACTGTTTCTGCCTTTCATTTAGTTTTTTTCCCTCTCTATACCCTTTGTTACTTGAATGTCATCTTTTCTTTTTGTGACATTGGTGAAGAGCTGTCCTGATAAGAGTGAAAGCCACAATAGACACTGACAACTGAACAATATTCAGTCTCAGGTGTTTCCATAAGTTGCTTTTAGAAGATTAATTTTATATTAGGGTTCAGTGTCTTGCCTAAGGACCCTTTGACTGTCCACATGTCAAAGTGTCCTTGGGCAAGACACTGAACCCTAACTTGCCTCCAGTGGGCCTGGCAGTGCCTTGCATGGCAGCAGCCGCCCACTGGTGGGTGAATGTGAGTGTGAATGGGTGAATGAGAGGCCAATGTAAAGCGCTTTGGGTGCACCATTATGGTGTCTGGAAAGCGCTATATAAGTGCAGTCCATTTACCATTTACCATATTCAACTTTTACACACTATATTTTGATTAATGGCAATCCCTCCAGAATTTCAAGAGCACAAATTACATTATTTTCATATTCTAATATCAGTTTAGATTTAATCTGAAAGAAATATTTGGTTACTTTTAAGTTGCATCATCTGGCTCCTGCAGGCTCGATACTGGATGCTGGAAGAAGGGCTGCTGAGGGTGCTGCAGCACCTTCTACTGGCAAGAGGATGAAACTACAAGACGAAATGTTAAAGGTGGGGTGGGTGTTGTTTTTTTGCAACACTTTTTACAATATTGCCTGAAAACCTTTTCACATTTCCATTGCACCCACTGAAATAAAATGTTTGCAAAAAAAACTAAACATTTTGGTCCAGTCTAGAGGGTATAATCAGAGAAAAACTCTGACCAATCAAAAAAGTGATCATCACTATTTTGATTGGCTGCCTAATACGTCCATCAAATATCACCCCTTCCTCCCTCCCTCCCTGTGGTTCATGCAGTCGTGAATCATGTGAAGGCGTGGTTTCGAGGGGTGAGCTGAAGAGGAGGAGGCGGAGCCTTTGGGAGGAGGGAGGGAGTGTATATTTTCAAAATCTCACTTGAGTTGGATTGCTGGAACCGTTTTTCAAACAACACCTACTCCACCTTTAAGTATGCAAATCTACTTAAAGATTAGTTTTTGGGCAGTCAATAAACATGGCTATTAATTTATGCTCCAAAGCTGGTGGACTATTTTGTCCACTTGAATTAAAATGAAATTCAAAATCGAACCTAATGATTTAAGATGAATTCATTACTGATTTTTCTCTCAGCACGTCCAACCCCAACTGACTTCTAGCATCCCTGAAAACCAGACGAGGGATCTTTGGACTCCCGTCCAATTTGTCTCATGGAACAGCAGCGTATTGCTTTACGGTACTAGGGTTGGGATCAGAGTTGGGGTTCAACAATGATGACGCTAGTTCACAGAGCTACAGTGGACATCGTGACAGAGTTGTGACAGTAGAGAAATCAACAGGGTGACCAAACAAGAGTAAAACTTGGACAGTGTTGTTAAAGTGACTTAACCTCCATGCCTATAGAGGGACCTGCTGAGTCAAAAAAAAAAAATATTACTGAAGTTCTTTTGCGCTGCATCAATGCAACAACACCAAACACTTTATGCTTAATGTAATTATTCTTTAGTTTAAATGCGACTTTTTTTTTTCAAACTAAAGTTTCCGTGTTTACATAGTAGTCTTCTTACTCGAAGTATTGTTTAAATCAGATTAATGTAGGAGTGTGGTTGTCGGTGTTAACACAATGACTGACATTCCTGAAGAGAAGGTTTGGCTCATTTACCGCCAACATAAAATAAAGACATTTCAAAATGTTTGCACAGATTCATTAGTATGCTCTAGAACAGTGATACCCAAAGTGTGGGCCGCGGCCCCCTGGTGGGCCGTCGTGGTACTGCAGGTGGGCCGTGAGGTGGGCCGCGGCCCCCTGGTGGGCCGTCATGGTACTGCAGGTGGGCCGTGAGAGGTCATTAAAATTAAACAAATATGTTTTAAATCTGCGATCTTTTTTAAATATGTTTTTAATTACTGTAAAATTTTAACGACATGATTTAAAAACATTAAGAAGTAATAAAACAAACCAGTTAAGTTATTCTACTGTCATCTTAACTTAATATAACAAGTGTCACCTTATTTGTTGACCCCTTACATTAATATCGGATCATGGTTCCTTGTCTTGTATGTTGATGATTAAAGGTTTCGGTGGGCTGCGGAGATTTTTCACATTTCAAATTGGGCCTTGGTGTTCTGAAGTTTGGGAATGGCTGCTCTAGAATATTCATGTATGTCACTTAATGTTTTTGTACAAAAAAACAAGCCTCTCCAAGATTAAAAAATGGGATTAGTACAGTTTCTGCATCCTTACCCAAGTTATTTATTTGACAAGGGCGAGGTGCTGAATTTTTCTAATCTCATAAGACATTTTCACATGCCTTTAACAGCGTGTGATTTGAACATCCAAATAACAATGCCAAAATTACTTTGTAGCAGAAAGTAAATTTACCTTTGAGAGGACCCAAAGGGGATATTGTAATATTTGGTTACGGTAGTGTTTTATGGTAAGGCAAGATAGTTTCTGTCCCTGAAATAGGGAGGATAAGGATGTGGAAATGAGACAACCTCTCATAGATCTCATTTAAATAGTTTTGTTCTCTTCCGCTGTGTCTTCTGTCATGAACTCTGGGGACTTTTGTGGATCCAACTACTCACTTTCACATTAACAGCACACAACTCACACAACTGCTGAGCAAGCATATTTAATAATGCAGCCAGTAGAGAGGTTCGCCTTGCATCACCCTCAGTCCACCATATTTCCATATTTGAAGGGCTGGCGGTGATAAAAAAAAAAAAATCATGTCAGAAATCCGGTGACAGCAAGCTGTTGTTTATCTTTCCCTTTCTCGAAGCCATGAAGAAAACGTCAACAAGGTTTTCATTGTGAAAGAACAGACGTCCTTTGTGAGCCCGGCCACTGAGTTCTGAGTTTTCATAGGCTTGTACTCTGCACTCTCTAAATCATACAATATTCCTAAATTACAATGCCATGTGCTGGATAGAGGTTTCTTCCTCTCAGACATTTCTGTCAAAGTGTCTAAAGTTTTGTCTTGGTTGGGAAATCTGAGCCCAGCTCCACACTGAGCTCAGCTGAATGAAGACAATGCCTTTTAGTAATTTGTTGGTGACAAGATGTCTCTTCTGAAAGCAAGAAGGAGACTACAGCTGTAGCAGATATGTGGGGCTGTACTTAGGTGGAGGGGTGCTTTGAAGAAAATCATATCATGTAACCTTGCTGCTGATGTTTAGCAGCTAAAGCTGACTATCTGTGACCTCTCCAGGGTGAGCTTTGTCTTTTTGCCTGATGGCAGCTAGCATGAGCTCCCCTCCCCCCCTTGGCCCTGAAAAGGACTAAAGTAGGTATAGAAATGAATAGATGTTTGCCATATTCCTCATTGTCTCATAATATTTTAGCTTGCTAACTTTATGGAAATTAAGAGGCAAGAAGTACAGAAACATGCAAATCCTCAAACGACCACTGGAGGCTTGAACCAAAGCGAGTCAATCTCCATTGATCCCCATGTGGAAAATGATCAACTATGCAGCAGAAATAAAATATTTACAGCCTGATACAAGAAAAGAAATCTCCACAGCTAGATTTTACATCCATTACAACTTTACAAGAGGTGAATATTTATACACCTTGTCAGGTAAAAGTATATAAAGGCACAAATATATGAAAAAAGAGGGGCTTGACTTTTTGAATGACAGCAGTCTATGGCATTAACAGCCAGCTGTCATCACTTGAGCTACTTAAAGCTGAGTACTTAGCCAGTGACTTTGACATCTGAGCTGTGAATTAACAGCTAAGAGAGTATGATCACTCTTATTTTTAAATTTCTCTTTCTGATCAAACCATTTAATTCCCTTCACACCACAGCCACAAACAGTGGTGCAGGAAGAAATGTCAGGAGATCAACAAACTCTAAAATGTAAAATCAGGGCTCCGACAGCACATTTTCTTAGGGAAACATGGATTAGTGTCACTTTGTTCACACGTCCAAAGCATAGAAGTGTCACAATTTAGAGCTAAACAAATGTGACATGGTGTTTACAAGCCACAAAATCAAGACTGGGAAATGTACACTTTTGTCACATAGCAGCAATATTGTAGGTGACCTCATCACATTGAATGTACATTTAATCTCTCAGCAACACCTTTAAGTGTGACATAATAATGCATTGGCTCCATATTTAGAAAAGAGGAATGAGTGAGCCAAACGCAGTCATCGTATCGTTTTTGAACCTCATTAGTGAAACTGCAGTGTTTTCCGCGGTCGATCATTGTAGCTGTTGGATTTACACGTGTCTGTGCAAAAACCTTTTATTTCAATTGACCAAAAAGTATTCATTACTTTCATTAATAATAAGGCTAATAATGAGAATAAGAAAAAACATGAATATTTACAATTTGTAGTATGAAATACTAAAACTCCATGTACAGTAAACTGCGTGTGCACATGCTTTTCTGGTGGGTAGACCCATACATATAAACCCTGTGCATTAATCTCTCTGTGGAAAAAAGAAAAATCATGTCCCATTGCAAGTTCCTGTCTTTCACTTCCTGCCCTCTCCTGTCTGCTGTTTTCTCTCCATTCACACCACTCCTCTTCTCTCATTGGCTGCCAGTGACATATCTGTGGTTCCCTGGGATCCTCCCAAGTAAACACAAATCTTTTACTGCTAACAGACTGCCAAAACCCCTCAATTTGTCACTTCCCCAAGCCAGTTAGTGCTTTGTGGCTTGCAAGGTGCTACCAAAGGTACTTTAAGAGGAAAACCTCAGGCGAAGTGAGGCCCAAGATGGAAGAAATGTGGTTGATGGTTTGTGTTGCTCTGTAGGTGCGCTGAAATGTACAAACCACCAGACACCCTTCAACACTAACCAAATTCAACCTTCATCTGTTTACACTTCAGACTTGATTTCTGCTGGACAGATGTTGTTTTTTGGGGGGTTTTTTTTCAGTAAATTAAGCCAGCAGGTTATCATATTACTTACGATTTAGCCCAACTGTGTAACTGATGGTCACTGGCAGGCTCTGCACATCCAGAACTTGGCATCAGTGTGATCTGAGCCACAAACCCTACCATTTATTAGCAGCACATTTCTAGTTGAGATTTATATGAAAGGTAAATGTGATTTGTCAGTGGTCTCATCAGTTATTCACAGTTTTCACAGATACATGTTCCTGACTTCTAATGACCCAAGACATTGCCTCCGAAGATCATCAGTCATGGAGCTACCGTGTCAGCAGCTGTTGCTGACACTGATATTATGGTACTTGTGATGAATTATGTTTTAATGCAAGATGTTTTTTGTGCTCCAAAGAATCTCAGCGTTATACATTGTGCGGAGAGCGATTTGACTTTTGAGAAGGGCATAGAAAAAGAATGAAAGTAATTTTTGTGCTCGATGTCATGTGTTTGGTTCCCTGAAGTTGTTACTAACCTTTTATAGGGTTGGAGAATATGACACAGAACTTCAAAACGTGCTGATTTTGCTTTTGTTTTTAAAAGCTGATTTTGAACAGCATTTATGGTGAGTGGTCTTGCATTTATACAGTGCCTGTTTAACCCTATTCAGGTTTACGAAGCATTCTACATCACATTTTCTCATTTACCCAAACACACTTGCACTACGGCGCTTTTATAAAATGTAACATTACACCAGTGTTGGGCAAGTTCACCTTCTACACGAATTAGTGCAGCTCATATTATACTGAACCGATTCTCTGCAGGAACCGGTTCTCGATTCCCAACCCTACTGTCATGAGTGCTTCATCCTGGTACTTGCAGTGTACTGCAGGATGACCAAATTACCAGTATGAACATAGTCATGCCTTCAAGGTAGTAGGTGTGAGACCAAGAGGAATCAATCAAAAACCAACCATTGGTGAGATGAAAGCTAGTTTAGTGACAGTTATCAATGTTACCCTGTAAAAAAAAGCTATGCCTGATGGTGAAGCCTGGGGTTTATTAATTGAACTAAATAAATAATTCCCAATTTCGACTGGATCAACATGTGACTTGTCGCAAGACTGTACGCTAACTAAAACAATGACCAGCACCAACTGTCCGTGGCTGGACTCCAGACGAGGGAAATGCACATATTTGAGAATAAAACCACCAGTAAATGTTTTACTGTTATCGAAAACTTTGGATCATCAACTATCCTCCTCATGGACTAAAATATACCTGGGTCTTGACTGTTGGCTTCAACTGTTTCTCTAGTAGATCTGTTTCTGCTGATTCATGGAATTCCAGCCTCACTCATGGCATCTTGCAAGTTTTCCGACACATTCATAATAAAAATGCAAAAGAAGTTTCCTAAGTCACTGTCAGATCTGATACTGTACATAAAGACTCACTGATTCCACTCAGGTTTTTTCCATTTGCAAGAGTTTGTCAGAAAATCCTCTGCAGCATGTTGAAAACCTGAAGGTGTGGTGGTACTTCTGCAGTTATAGTTAATTTACTGAGCTACTGCAGTGTGACGTGATATTGCAATAGTATACATGATAATTGATCAAATAACCTATGAATGCTAAAGTTTTGTCTGTTAAACAAATCTATGTGATGTCTGCACGCATATTTCTTTGCATACCAAAGCTGATAGCTGGTAGCAAATTAAGGGGGGGGGTTAAAGTGCTTTTCAGAAATCATAAGATCAATACTAAATGTATTCTGCAACACTGTGGCATTTTAAAGCAAGACTTGAATCCTATCCATCCGTTCAGTCCAAATCCTCTCAAATCCCCAATTAATCATAGATTTACTTTGAAGAAGCAACTGTCACTCAAAGATATCAAACTGCCTCGGGCTTTTAGTGGTAGATTAAACTTCACAATCTTCTCTTAAAGTTAAAAATAAAAAAAAACACCAAAATGTTTGGCAAAGGCTACAATTTGAGGAAATCTAAGCTTCTTTAGTATTTTAACATAGACGTTTAAGTATTTCACGCACCATGGACCAGATTGAAAATGGAATTTCATCCCTAACTGTACCTGAGCTGCAAAGCACACACACACACACACACGCACACACACACACACACACACACACACACGTACACACAAATGATCAAAACCAAACAGTTCATTCTTGAAACAGTCCCCTGACAAATCAGCTGGAACCAGTCTGCCTGGTTTCAGTTGTTGTTGAGACAAAGACAGATGGAAACACTTGCTGTTAAGGGATCGTATCACTGATAACTGTGTTCCACAACTACCAGCCATCTTTGCAAGCTTTTTGAGGTCAGGTGCACGTTCCTGGTATCATGATGGGCATTTCAGCAGGGGTCGCTGGACAGCAGGGCAGCTCGGTTCGTCGGTGGTTTTTGCGGGTGTGGAAACAGAACCAAAGCTCTAAGGAAAGCGCTCTCAGCTGGGATTTTGTTTTTGACATAGACACGCAGTTGTTATTTGTCATCTGCTCATGCGTGCACACATGCAGATGTGCGAGGCCGCCCCCGTACACGCTCGCCTACACGCTTCCCCCACCATTCGCCTCCTGTCTTTCGTCTTCATGTTCGCCAGATGCACCAGGAAACAGATGAGCGTGAGTGATGAAGACAGAAGACGAGAGGAGCTACACAGGCCCTGATTTTGAGCGATTAAGGAGGCGATACAGGAAAAGGAAACGGAGACACGTGGAAGCGGAGAGAAGGGAGAGGAGGGAGTGAATAGAGATATGTGCTGGTGTCTCATGATTCACGCCTGCAAGGTGAAGGAGCGGAGCAGAGGGGTCAAGGGGACAGCAGGCTGAGGGGGAGGAAAAAGGGGGAGTGCAAACCTAATTTGGCTGAGCTGAAGAAAACACATGCTGCCATCCTGGTGATAAGTCTGTTAGCAACGAGAGCCACCTGAAAAGATCCTCTCACTTTCTCTCTCATCACTCGTTTAAGGCCTTGCATTCTTCAAACGATGAAACTTTGACACGTCTTGGAACAGAAATTCTAATAATTTACCGATGTCCAGCACGGTCCAAGTCAAAGCTGACACAATTAATCAATTAGCTAACAGTCAACATCAAATGATTGCAGCAGTTCATTTGGTTTGGTAGATATCTTTGCAAATGGACTGCAGCTCAAACAAGGCTGTTTTTTTTCCTTACATGGCCCAGCTGAGGTTTGTTCTGTTGTATTATACCTTAATTTAGAGGGGGGGAAAAAAGTGTCATAAATTCATCTAATTTACGATGCCTTTTAGTGCATCGACACAACATTTCTCCTGAATCACGCGTTTCCGTTACGGATCTATCCCCCAATTTCCACAAAGCCTTTCACGGGGGCACGGGGGGTCAAACCAGAACACAGAAAAAGCCCAGGAGCCTCCCCGAAATATCTGGAGAATGCTGAACATGGCCGGCAAATGAAGACGCAGCTGCACTCGTCTGAGAGCTCCTCGTCTCTCAGGAGCGGGGAGTTACGAGGCCACTCACACACGACTGTGTTTGCTTAGTCTCTGACACGGAAAGGCAACCAGCACGCGAGATGGGAAGAGGGAGAAACAGGAAGGGGGGGAGAGAAGAAGAAGAAGAAGAAGGGGGCGCGGAAGGGGTAGACGAGTATCGCCGGGTGAGAGACTGACACGAAAGATCAACCTTAACTCGGATTCCTGAAAGAAAAAAGGATTACAGGGATGGTAATGGAGGAATGCTGGTGTTACTGGAATGCTCAAAGCCCCTGAAGGCCGCACAGCACTCTGATCCCAGACTGCTCTCACAACAAGTCCAAGCCAGAATGTGCACTCAGCACAACACCGCCCATGACACGAGAATAATCTGCAAATATGAACATCAGAGCCTTTGATCATTTATGATCTATCGGCAAAAGAGAGTGAACTTTTTCCAGGGTCTGCAAATCTGGTCCATTTGTGTTTCTTTGAAGAATGATAGATGGAGGATAGAAGACTAGGCACTTTTTGAAGTTCCCAAAATTCTACTGTTCATATGTAAAACCAATTATTTAGAAACTTTGCCCTTTTGGAAACGTTCCCATAATCTTTATGGAAACCATATGACACCCCCCCCCCCCCCCCCCCCCCCCCCCCCCTCAAACTGTCCAATAAAAATAAAGTCAACATTTCTTTTTGGGGTGTCTCAGTTAACGTTCTCAAATTAGACAAACTTCTGTATGCTCCACAAGTTAAACCTCATCAGCTGTCCAATCAGACTCTCGTCAGATTTTAGATAACGTTCTTCTTAGATGCTGTTTGTGGTTTTTTTGAAGATAACATGGTTCAGAAAATGTCATCAGTTATTCTATTTTGCCTTGCTGCTAAATTCCCATTTTCCTTCAGTCAAGTCAATTTTATTTCTATAGCACATTTAAAACAACCTCAGGCTAAAACAAATGTAAAAAAAACCCTTAAAAAAGCAAATACACCTAACAAAACAAGATAAATTAATAAACAGAAACTGAAAGAACAGCAGTACTGTAATAAAACAATAAAAAGAAACATAAATGAAATGTGAATGACGTAAAGACACAATAAAAGGTTTCATCCTCAAGTCGGAGCAGAAGCCGGTGAGAAAATGTGTGTTTTTAACAAAGATTTTAAACGATCAGTGGTCTGGGCAGAGCTGATGTTAAACAGCAGACTGTTCCACAGTCTGGGAGCAACAACAGAAAAACCTCTGATCACCTCGGCTTTTTCATTTAGATCTTGGAACTGGAGCTGATGATCTCAATGCTCTGACTGGACAAGGAAAGCTTAAAAGCTCTGACAAATAAGGTGTTGCCGTGCTGTTGAGACTCTTAAAAACGAACAGTTAAAATCTTAAACCGGATCCTGAACTGGACGGGGAGGTAAGCCAGCGCAGGAGTGATGCGCTCACGCCGTCTCTTCTCCATCAGAGCTGCTGCGTTCTGGACAGTTTGTAAGAGACGGACCAGCAATATGAAGACTTCCAATAATCTAGTCGACTGGTAATGAAGGCAGGCAGGACTCTCAAAGTCCTTAGTAGGAAAGCAGGACTTCAACTTCCTGAAGAGTCGAAGACAAAAAAGACTAGTTTTGATTAATGAGCTAATCTGTTTATCAGATTTAAAATCACACCAAGGTTTCTTACAAATTTCTTACAGTACACAGATAATGGGCCGATTACACTGTCACGACCATTCAAGATGTCTGACTGAGTGACCACAGACAGTAATTGCTGTCTTGTTCTTATTCAGATTGATAAAGTTCATCTCCAACCACTAATGCACTCAAGACAGTTCAGCAGATGTTGCATGCACTCATCACTCTCTCTCTGTCTGGCCAGATACATTTGCAAATCATCAGGAAAACACTGAAAAGTAATGGCGTGCCCTCGAAGGCGCACATCCTGCCAATTGTACTCGTTTGTGACAAATTACACTTGAAAAAATAACATTTTTGGTGAGCTCTTGTCAAAACTGCTTCCAACGGCTCCTAAATTTGTAACATAAGAGCTGCAGAAATGAAGTAAAATATTACCCATAAATTAGAACTGGTAGCAACCTAACAACTGATCTTTTATTTCAAGAAATCAATCAAAAATCTGCTTTTGGAAATGCCACTAAAGAATAATAACAGTTCCATTTTGTTGTTGTCTAAGCCAATCTCTTCAAGATAGTTTACTTTTGACCAAACTGACCAAAACTCTGAGTTTTCTGAGTCTGAAAAGATAAACCAGGTGTTTTTTTTAGTTATTAAAACAATTGTAGAGTAACTGCCAAAAACCAACGAATGATTGCAGTTACCTTTGCCTAAACAGCATATACTGATTTAGATGCTGTGAAGGAGATGAGTGGAAGCCATAGCTTCTTGAAAGGTAAAAGCTGGAAGGATAGGATGATGCGAGAAAGCACACTTTTGTACGGGCCACACACACACACACAAATATCAACCAAAAGGTGTCGGTCATTCCTCCTTGTTGGTGGCCTGTAGATGCCAGTCCAAAAGATAACCCACAATGCCCTCCAGCTCACACCCAAACACACACACACATACACACATACACACTTGTACAACAGCTGGCCAAGCTAAACTTGCAAGGCTGAAGGCCTCGTCCTCATTTGAAAACAGGGCTTCTCTTTGAAGTTGTGTCACTTGGTCAGTGAGCCAACACGTCTGTGAGCTGAGGAAGATTTATGAGCTCTTCTGCTCCACTCTTCCTCTCCACAGCTGCTTTAACACCATCTGATGCTGACAGCAGAACCAGAGAGCTGATGAAGGCTCACTTAAAAACCCAAGGACACCAGCTTTTAATTCAAACATTCAAAAATGCAGCATTCAAACTTAACTTCCAAACAACGCCCATTCAGGTTGTGTTTCATTTGCGGCAAGATTCAAGCGCCCCTGCACACATTTAGTTATTTATTTATTTTGAAGGTGTGGTTTTGACACAAAAATCTGCATTTTATGTATCTGGTTCTTTCACTGTAATGGTGTGGACAAACTTTTCCTGGAACTACCTCTCACCCAGTAATTCAAAGAAAATCAGGATCGGGTCCCCCTCATGAAGTGAACTAGCTCCCCCTACTGGTCGATCCTGCTCACTGTGGTTCATTACTGCCAGCCAGAAATGGGAGAAAAACCAACACTGAAGCTTTGTGGTTTGGCTGAATTACTAAGTTAATAATGGCAAGTAAAAATAAGTTATTAGATGACTTTTTTTTTTTAAATCTAGGGTTAGGGGGTTTGTTCTAACTTCTGAGATTTGTATAATTTTTAATGATATACATTTTTCAAATTATTGTGGCTGATTGGTAGGACTTACTTTAAAACTGTAATTATCACCTCTTCATTGTAATTTACAGATTTTCTTTTCTTTTATTTGTATTATTCAAACAACAAGTTTGGACTTTTGGGTAGGAAATATAAGTGCAGCACAGGACTGGGGCACTGATAAACTGTGATGATAAACTGTGATGAACGCTGGCAGAAATCTAACCTGTCATGATGAGGGAGGAAAATATGGAATTAATGGTGGGACCTTTTCTTTTAAATGTCTCAATAAATACTGACAGTGAAACAGAAGAAGCACCAAAACTGAACCAAACCTCCCACAGTGGACTGCAGCTGCCAGTAACAGACCTGTGCTTTCTCTACTATGACAAAGGTCAACTTAAAAAAGTTTTTTGTCTTTACAATTTTCTCAATTGCTTATTTTTTTTAAATCCCTAAAATTAGAAAATATTTCACATAGCTAGCTGTTGAGACACATTCTCAGTTAGTAAAACTTCGACACCATAAATCAAATATATCCACCCTGGCAAAATCATCAAAACTGGACTGGACGAAGTCCCTGGGCTCGAATTGTGAACGTTTCCCATATATTCCCATTAAATCCCATGGAAAATTTCCAATTTTGAAAGTTCTCAGGCTTTTTGCAACACTACTGCCAAGAAAACATTGGTATTTTCTTCTAATTTTCAGATAAATCATATATTTTTATAAAGTGCTGAAGCTATTTCTGACTCTTCTAAATTAATTGATCTTTTACTGGCAGCCAGTGTTTCTCACTATCTTCAAAAATCCAAGAAACTCAATGACAAAAATATAGAAAACAAGCTGATATTTAAGATGCACAAAACAGAGAATGTTGGACTCCTTTCCAGTCAAAAACTGTGCATGCATGAGGTAAAGATCAGCACCAACACTGACAACAAAACGCTGATGTACTTCACACTTCCACTCACTGTTCATGCCTGAACAGCTGGCTGACTAACACTTCTGCTCCACCTCTTTCCTTACTGCCACAACATTATCAACTGTAAACTTTTATCAGGAAACCAAAATGACAAATGTGTTTGCAGCAAAATGGCAATTAATTACAGCCCTGGGGGCCATAGACAGATGTCAAAAGATAGTTAATTGCTGTTTCAATCATGTTACAAGATTAAAAAATGTCATTCTACTTAAGTGACAGTGTGGAAAGGGAAACTATTTACACTGAAATGACTGTACAGACAGTTATTTTCATCCATCCATTATCTATGCCTGCTTGTTCTTTTCATACTTTCTATAAATGATCTTGGTTTTTTATGTAAAAACCCGATCCACACTACCTCTTAAGTGGAATGACATTTTTGAGTCTTGTCAGAGGATTAAAATGACAGTTTTTATTGACATAAGTGTATCGCCTCCAGAGAAAACATTAATTGCCGTTTTGCTGCAAGCACGTATCCTGTTCCAACTGAAAACTATTTCAGTCCACGTCTTTTTGGTCCCCACTGACACAGGGTTGTTTCAACTCTGAAATGTTCCTTTAAGGTCTTTTATGGCTCCAACTTTATTTCTGAGAAAGTAAAAATGTCTCGCTGTATTTTGTCTAGATGATTGCAGGAACTTAGTGGCGCTTAAAGGCCACTATTTGTGTTCTCAGAGGGCAATCAAGAAACTAGAGCGCTTTCCCCCACGGCTCCCTCCAACTGAAATACAACTCTAATGCTCCCTTTTTGGCTTTCTAATGGTCAAAAAAGTGCTGTGATCACAGCAACAGTCATTAATGTTTAAACACGCAGAAAAAAAAATCATCGTTATCTATTATCTCCCCCTGAAATAATCAGCTCTCACTCAGTTTCCGTTGAAATCCTGGCTCTCTTCTCCCATTACATTTTATTTGTTTTTTATAGCTCTTAAATGAAGCTCCTGAGATCATGGGAACATTGAGATGGCTTTTTTTTTCTTGGCTAATGTATGATTTCTTTTCCTTCAAAAAGAGAGAGTAAACAATTCTGTGGGTGTTTTGTGCAGACATGTTTTCATGAACAAGACCAAGGCGATAGGTCACGCTGCTGAATGACGATGGCCACATTTTGCATTGTTTCTGTTAGAAGAAAAGTACTTTTGGTTGGGCTCAATTTGAACAAAGGACTAGCTCCAGACGCAACCTGCCACGCAAAGATTTCTGTCCTAAGAGTCCTTCAAACCCGCTGCCAACGACACACCTGTGAGACAAAATCCCACATCCTGTGAAAACTAGAGCTCACTTTTTTAGAAAACATGAATAGCTTCTTACACAAAAAAACGCAAACAAACAAAGCCCAAGCAAAACTGGGGTCCCAAAATTGCTACGTTGGTAACCATGAAATTACAAGGTAACTTTATAGTTTATACAGCTATAAAAACATAACTACGCACTGCTGGTTCATGAATACTGTGGTTTTCAAAATTAGGTCCCTAAGAAAAGCTAAATACCTTTCTGTTAATTTGCTCCTGTTTCCCAGGCCTTTGATTTGGCCATAGTGGTGAGATAAACGTTTATAAATCGCGGGGTTAGTAACAGAGACACTCTCTGAGGGCAAGCATGCGTGTCGGGCCAGAATGAATATGGTTTTGATTTGAAGAACATGCCAACGCTCCAGCCAATGCTAATCACTGGGGAAAGCTCGTGAAAACCATGATGGATTTCACAGACATGGTTTTTTGCGCTTGGGATTTTGTCACAAATCCATTTAAGCTTTTATGTAATTTGGTTAAATATACAGAATCCTTTTTATCTTTTTATGTGCCCACTTTGGACCCTCTAAACATTATGGAAAGAATGATATAGAAGGGGAAATTCCCATCGAAATGCACTGCTTTTATGAAACTCCACAGAGCATGTGTGTGTGTTTTATTGTTTTCAGTGCCTTATGAAGGCCTTTTCTGGTGAAACTACTTACCTTGTCAGGACCCATAATCCTTATGGGGACTAAAGCCTGGTCCTAATGAGGTAGAATGTCTTTTATAAGCCCCTAGTTAGTGTTAGATTAAAGTTAGGGTAAGGCATGGGCTTGTAATGGTTACAGTTATGGGATAGCATGTATACAATGAACAGAAGTCAACGCAGTGTCCTAATAAGAATACCTGCACAAGTCTGTGTGTGTTTGCGAGAGACAGACTAGTGTTTTGCATAAGAAGCTTTGCTGGCATCAGCATGACTGATCAGCTTCCAATGCTGACCGCCATCCAATCCAATTATCACAGCGCTAATGGGGGAAAAAATGATCCGCTGAGAATTAAATTGTCAGCGGATGATATGGGTAGAAACTTGTGCAGCCAAACTTAATGAGGAACTCTGACAGAGAGTTATTGATGGGATCCAAGAGTTAAGACTTTTCTGTTTTATTTGTTCGAAATCACGAGTGCACCAATGCCTTTTCAGAACATCCAGTCTTAGGTGTTTTATTTTGTGTGTTACCCAAGAAAAGTTCAAATCAATCTCACAAGGGCGGACACCTGAAATGCTAAAAACTCCAACTACAATTCATAATCTAAAGGCTTCAGTTATCATTTTATAGCCTGGCTGAAAGTGATTCATGCAAAATGACAGTGATACAATGATGCCATGTACACCTGAGAAATCTACAAAACAATTTCTGAAAAAGGAAAGCCAAGTTACAGTGATGGTTGGCTCTTTTATGTTGTATAGGTCATGGTGGTTCTCAAAGGCTTGGATCAAGGCAACTGGACTTAGTGTTCTTGGTTCTTGAAGACATTTCACTCTCCATCCAGAAGACTACCTCAGCAAAAGACTCAAGTTGGTCTTGTTGACTCAAAGTCCTGACCTCAACCCAATTCAAATATTGGGGCAGAGCCGTAATGTCTAAAAATGTCAATGAAATTAAGCAATTTTATAAAGAACGGTGGGCCAAAATGTCTCCATATTATAGTCTAAGGCTCCTAATGTCATACAGAAAATGAATTCATACTATTGCTGGAACAGATTGACCTAGAAACCACTGAGTCATGAAGTGTACTCACAGCCAAGACCTCCTAATGATAAACACTTCAATTTTCGGTGGATAGGCCTCGATCTAATAAATTCCCGCTTTTAAGGCATAGATTAATATACTGAAGGTAATAAAATAACTAACTAAAAGAACTATCTAACTAAAATAACTCCTACACCATCGGAGCCTGCAGCTGGAGCTGGGAATTTTAAGCGCAGCAGCAAACTGTGGTCCAGGGACGTCTGAAGGCACGTGAGACGCTAGCGCTTCTTGCTCATTAAACAGACCATTAAGCAGGTGGAGCGTGATGAGTCAATCATGTGAAAACTGGTCTTACACTGAAATGAAACAGCCAAGGGTCTGTCTTTAGAGATGTCATCAAATTCACTGTTTCATGTAAAAAGATATTAAAGTATGCAAGATTGAATTATTTTCCCAGAGCAAATGCAATATAACTTTAGCATAAAAAGGCTTTTTGCAAAAACTTCAGGAGCAGCATTGAACCTCTCACCTACTGCGGGCACTTTTTAAAGAATACCAAACTTCTCTGCATTAAAGAGGAGTCTCATATGTTTAAACTACAATTACCTAGTTTCAACTACTATGACATGTAATGCTGTGGTGTTTGTGAACCAGACAAACCAGTTTAAACATAAAAAAAAAAACGTTATTTCACAGATACTTGTTTTGCAAGTATTAAGTGCTGCAGATAAGAAATGCAAGAAAAGTAGAGAACATGAGATGTTTATTTCATTAAGGTGGATGCAATGCAAGGAACTGCAAACAAGCACTTCTGATTTTATCATAAAGCCATCTGCAACTGGTAATATAATCCAATTTCCATGTGTAGCATGAAAAGCAGAAAATGACCATGAGAACATGCAGATGAATGTAACAGTAACACTGGCATGTAGTTTAACACTAACTGTGATAATGAAGAACAGTAAATCAGTCTGAAAAATAATTTTGCTCTGAGTTTAAGTCTTTTTGTGATATCTAACGAAATATATAACAGAGAGAGAGAGTGTAAACATAGCTATTTCCCCTGTATACAAAATGGCAATTAACGTGTAAATGCAACTGATGTTTACCCTTTAACAAATATGACTATCTGCTTGTGAAACAAGTCAAAACAAGAAACATTAACATCCATCGTTTGTTTTTACATCTCCTGGTGATTCACCAGTACGTAAAACAGCAGAAACCCAGATCATAAAACAGGAAGAAAAGAAGTGAATTTACATTACATTACAAACTGTGCTCTCGAACTGTGCTCTACAAATAAACTTGCCTTGCCTCACATCACCAATGAAAACACTGCTTGGTAACTATAATTCTTATGCGTTCCGTATT
This sequence comes from Hirundichthys speculiger, assembly GCA_018398805.1. Lineage (NCBI taxonomy): Eukaryota > Metazoa > Chordata > Actinopteri > Beloniformes > Exocoetidae > Hirundichthys > Hirundichthys speculiger. The sequence goes on from JAGFBZ010000006.1 coordinate 569,177, forward strand.
GAAATTTAGTCTGACACAAGTGATGTTTTGAACTTGAAAACATGAAATTCACATTAGACTTGCAGATGTTTGAACTCGGGATTAACAGATTTCCTTGTGTGGCATCACTTGTGATTCAAGACCTTTAAAAATAAATCTGATGCTTAAAATGCAGACATGTTATTCGATGGAACTTTACGCATCATTTGCATGGACACGCTTATGTTTGTGAAGTTTTATCCAGGTGGAGAACTGATCCCCACAAGTAGGACACTTGTATGGCTTCTCTCCAGTATGTAGCCTCGAGTGTATTTTAAGGTTGCCTTTGTTACTAAACCTTTTATCACACTCGCTGCATGGAAATGGCTTCTCTCCTGTGTGCGTCCTTGGTGTGCCTCATCATAGTCGTCCTGGTGGCAAATCTTCTCTTGCAATTGGCTGCACTTGTAGGGTTTCTCCCCTGTGTGCACCCGCAGATGATTTCTGAACGCAAAGGAAACTGAAAACTCCTTTGCCACAGTCGTTGCAGGAGTAAAACTTCTCACCTGTGTGGGTCCTCTGGTGCTTCTTCATATTCACAGCAGAGCTGAAGGTTCTCCCACAGGTGCTGCATTTGAATGGCTTTTCCCCGGTGTGAACCCGAACATGCTGGTCCAGGTTAAAACGCCGATTGAATCCGTTTCCGCAAATTTTGCATTTGAAAGGCTTTTCAGTGGCATGAGTTACTAAATGTTTGTTTAAATCCCAACTCTCCCTGAACATCATCCCACAAGTTTCACATTTAAAAGTCTTCTCAACAGTGTGGGATTTCAAGTGAAATTTGTAGTTTTTAAAATTACTCATCACTTTGCCACACATGTCACACTTGTAAGGATCCTCCTCTTCCTCAGCATCGTCACTTGATGTGTTCCTGTTGCTCTTTTTTGATGATGGTTTGCTACTTTCAAAGGATTGTGTGCTCTCTCTTTTATGTTTCTCATGGTTTTCTCCCTCTGAGGTTCTGGTTGTTGTGGTATTCTTGTCCTTCCGTCTCTTTGTTTGTGTTGGGTCAGAACTTCCACTTGGCGTTGCATCACCATCATTGTGTCTTTTAAGGGATGTGACCTTCTTGTTTTGTGGAGATTTATTTTCACTATTAGGTTTCTTCTCTGTCTTTAGCTTCTTACTTCTACTTGATGTTGGTCTGTCACTGTGAGGTTTATGTTTTGTTTTAGAATTTGTGGTGGACTTATTCCCATCACTGGGTTTGACTCCAAGGTTTGACTCCAAACCTTTGATTAAAGATGGTCTCCCATAACGACTTTTCCTTTCTGGAGCTGGTTCGACACATCCAGATGAAGCTGGTCTCCCATCTTGGCTCTTCTCACTTGACATTAGTGCACAGTACATTTGGTTGATGATGTAGCTTTTTTCCTGCTTTTCTCCTTTGCTTTTCCTTCTTGGTTTCTCTTGGTTTCAGCTGGCTCCAAACCTTTGATTAAAGCTGGTCTCCCATCATGACTTTTCCTTTCTGGAGCTGGTTCAACAGTTCCAGTTAAGGTTGGTCTACCATCCGTATTTTCCTCTGGTAGAGTTGGTTTGTCAGTTTGAGTTACAGCTGGAATCTCATCTTGAATTGTATTAGTTTCTGTAGGCTCTCCCTTTCTTTCTAAAGTTTGTCTATTATCACATGTCTTGTTTGCTGGTAGGTCAGTGGAGCTGGCTGTTGTTGCTGTAGGCACGTCTGATTTCTTCTGTTGTGCTGGTTCAGGGCTTTTAACATCAGTTGAGTTCTCTGTGATTTGAGTTGTGTGAGGTGATAACTCAGTAGATCTGGCTGAAGTTTCATTAGCCTGGATATGCTTCCTGGTTAAAGTTGGCTCAGTGTTGGTGTCAGTGTAATGCATCTCACTCTGTGTTAGGTCACCACTGCTGGTTGAATTTGACTTCTCAACATCACATGGCTTAACTGGGACTGAGTCTGTGTTAGTTGATGTTGGAGTCTCTTTGTGACTTTTCTCCAGCTGTGTCAACATTGTACTGTCAATTGGTGTTGCGTTTGCTTCAATATTTGAAGACAGCTCAGCGTTATTAGCAGATGTATCTTCATTGCTGCTTCTTTCATCTGATGATTTCTCAGTACTTGCACATGAAGATTTGTTCTCATCTGTGATGTTTGTTTTGTAACTGAAGCTGATGCTGCACTCTCCTCTTTGCTGTTTTCATCTGAGGTCGGCTCAATATTGCTAGATGGTTCTGCAATTTCATTGTTATAAATGGAGTAATCTTGTTTCTCTGGTTGACCGGAAATTTGAGAGTGGAACTGGTGGTCACTGTTTGCAACTGACAATGCAGAGGTCTCCTTGTCAGGATCAGATTCTGTGTCTTTGCTTGAGGTGTTGGGTGGAGGATCTCTATTAGCTTTCACTCTCTGATCCGTCAGGGTTCAAAGACTGAGGCTGATCTGTGGAGACAGTTGGAGTCGACGTAGAGGCACCAGCCTCCAACTGCTGTGGTTGATCCTGACTGATGCTAATTTCCTCATCTTCATCTTTATTCTGTACAGCATCAAACCGAAACAAGTCGGAGTCTGGCTTGTGTGTACTTTGATGATGCGGAAAAGCCTGATCCTTTGCACTGAGAGATGATTGCTCTAAAAAGAAGGAGAAGGACAAGTCAAAATTTTGCCCTAATGAAGAACGTGAAGCATTAAGAAAATTAAAAAAAAAAAAAAAAAAAAAAAACCTTAATTAGCTTTGGCAAAGGAAATGTATTACAAATATAGAATGTATGAGAGGAATTGGACAAAACCTCCATGACATCACCCATAGGTTTTCCTAAGAGTGCTTCTGAAGCCTCTTTTTCTGTCGAAACATCCTCATTTCAAGTGTCACTACCACAATCACATGAAAACAAGTGCTCTCAGAGCTAAACGACCCCCCCCCCCCCCCCCCCCCCAGCCAATGAGGAGGATACACAAGTTGCAGTCAGCCTGTGAGTTGCGGGACGATTGACTGCAAGCCCCAGCAGACTTCTGCTTTGAAGGACCCTGAAATTATCTGTCATGGCCTCTTACAGCTTCAGCTGAGCTGCTGACTGCCGTGACTGGCTGAGGGTTGGCGAGGACGATGAAGCTGAGCAGTAGGCAGCTAATGATAACCAAGTGTCAGCAGATCTGTGCTCTCCATATTGATATGGCATAGGTTTTACATTGGATGCCCTTACTAAAAGTATTTATCAAGGCTTGGGACCCCGCATATGAATGGCTGAGGCAACGGGGATGTTAGTTTCCTGCCCAGAGACACTTTGACATGTGACAGAGTTGGGGATTGATCAGTGGCCTTCCAGGTGGAGGCCTACCCTCTAGGCCACGGCCCCTCACAATCACTTTAATAAGATATAAATAGAAATTACAGTCATCATATATGAAGACCAAATCAATGGCCATATTTATAGTAAATGGCATCAGCCACAGAAAAACCAATACTGGTCAATTTCGAGGTACTATGTTGCCCAAGTAACTGCACATAAAATGACTCTACAAGCAAAAGTCAGTATTTATATTTAATATGACATCCCTCAGAAACAGGTAAAGATTTGACTCTTTTTAAGGATTTAAATCCCCTTAATATCATGGCAAACATATTTATTGTAGGGGTGCACAATAACTATCGGGCCGATAACTATCGGGCCGATAACAGGAAATTATGACGTCATCCCGATAGGTCCGATATCATGACGAATAGCCCCGATAACATATATATTTTTATCAACACGGCAGTGCCTCGCTCCCTCTGAGCCTTGAATGAGCGGCAGTGACACTGTTGCCAACTCTCCAATGAGAAAAGTCGCTAGAGGCTGTCCCGGAAGTCGCTAGATGCGACGGACGGACGGACACGGACGGTCGGATGGGGGGGGTGGAGAGGAGCTCGAGTTGTCTCGCGCGGGGGGCGGGGTGTTTGTGGCTGTGCACTGTGCCCGACAGAGAGAGAGAAACAGAGAGAAAAGCGCGACTCGCGAGGCAGACAGCAGCCAAGTGATGGCTTCAAACCTAGCGGTTTGAGTGCGCGTGAGTCGCTAAATCACCAGAAAAATTCGCTAGATTTGTCGCTAGTCGCTTTTTACAAATTAAGTCGCTAGGGGGGTCTGGAAAGTCGCTAGATATAGCGACAAAGTCGCTAAGTTGGCAACACTGGGCAGTGAATATTATGTTCAAGTAACGTTGGCATAATCAGAAAAACGATTACTCAATAAGGAAAATCAAGAATACCCCCTCATGCCAGAAAACAACTTGTCAACTTGGTCATAATTTTGGTAGTTGCAGACTTGAATTGATATTCACAGTATTCTCCCACATGTTACACATAAAAAAAAAAAAATAGAAAATGCTGAAATAACGACTAGCAAACAAGGAAACGTCGGAATTTACGTTACACCTTGAATGCAGCGTGCATTGTGCTGATCACAACAAATATGGCGTCGCAGAACTTCGTTTAAGTTTCAGAAGAAGATAGTTTGGTGGTTATTTGTGACGAATCCTCCGAGCGAATTCTACGAGGAGGGAAGCACAAGCTTTAATACGTAAAACCCGATCGGCCACCTACAACAACACGCTTCCATGGAATTTTGAAATCGCGCTAACGGAAGCTAATGATAACATGCGCAAGGCAGCAGCAGCCTCTCCTCCCCTCCCTCTCCCTCATTCCTCTCATCTAAAGCTTCCATGTGATTAAAAATAAAAACTGCTGAACCTCATTTACTTTAATTAAAGGTATTATTTAAATGGAACCACAAGCCAAAATCCTTTAAATGTTTATCTTTTTCAGTTTGTAATTTTGATGTATGTATTTCCATCAGTTAAAGGAGCCTTTATTTTTTATATCAGTCAGTAATGCACCTTATTTAAGTTAATATGAGATATCAAATAGGTTTGTTTGATAGTTTTAAGAAAATGTTTGAGAGGCTTGCCAATAGTTTTTCATTGGAAAAAATAAATATCTGTTCATGTAAAAAGTCAAAACTATTTTTGATTTTGTTCATAGTATTGATGTAATGATCTGGGGTATATGTGTGTGTTATCAGTTATCGGTATCGGCCTTTAGGAGCTGAAAGTTATCGGTTTTAAAAAACAGTTATCGTGCATCCCTAATTTATTGTTGCCACAATATTAAGATTCCATTCTATAATGCTGTAAGAAAAACAGGTTCTTGTTTTTTTTCTGTTTGTATCTTACAAAGACTGGAAAACCCAAAACGGATGTCATTAATAAAATATAAAACAACCAGATTGCCAACAAGCTTTATACAGTAATGAATATGTACCTGAAGGATGTGATCTACAAAACTCAGCAAACAAAAGCAATCAGTGTAAACACACTAAACACACCAGACTTATACAGCTGTTTATGAATATTACATAGCATTTTGGACTTCCAAATGCTATGTAATATGCAAAATAAAAAAAATAAATAAATGGAAACTTGCTGAATTGCAGTGTCTCTTTCCCCAGTTTCTTTTTAGAAGGGAGATCTGAATGATCTGAAACAGTCAAAGACAGTCCAGATAGGTGAGTTGGAGTATAGTTCTGAGTTACAGGTGCCTCTTTATGACCAGTTAATTACTGGCCAGGTCACTCTGGGATCACGTGACATCAGTTACGTCATTTGTAAACTGAAAACGTGGATATCTGTTTGTTTCATGTTCTGAAGAGACCATCTATGTTGATACAGTCATCCTTATGTCACCAGTAAGATGTCATGATTTTTATTTATTTATTATTCATTCATTCATTCATTCATTCATTCATTCATTCATTCATATCATTCATATATATATATATATATATATATATATATATATATTTATTTATTTTTTTTTATTTTTATTTATTTTTTTTATATGTCAAACTGGTCCGGTTATGAGGTTAGCCGGGACACATTTAACACCTGACCGTGAACAGGTCGACGTACTGGACTTTTTTCCAGGCACAACTGGTCCCAGTAACTCGGACTCTGTGGTTTGACTCACCCGCCTCCAGTAGTTTTATATCAGGACAAATCACGGCGTCCAACAGTCCGCGCTGCCGAGCGATCTCCGCCTCGTAATCCTCCGCTCTCTTTTCAAAGGCTCCCAGGATTTCTTGAGCGGCCGCCGTTAGTCGGTCACAGACGAATTTACGCATACTCTGGACAGGATACATGTTTACACTGACACACAAACGTTTCTGCAGTGGGGAGAGTTTTCAAACAGGCGTTCGTGGTTTTCTTTTTCTTCGCTTTTCTACTTTTGCGTTACACTTCTTCTTCTTCTTGAGCTCTCCTGGAGGTTGGCGGACACCGTTACCGAGCATTTTCGCCACCAATCGGTCTGGAAATCTAAATGTCGACATGATCGATACTTTAGTTATAACCATTCTCTTTGTTTCTTCCTCCCATGACCAAGCTTTTTACTTCTGCTTTACTTCTGTTAACAGTTCAGTTGTCTGCAGTCCTCCCACTGTCCTTTTTTTTAATTATTATTTTGCAAGCTGGAAAATGTTATTTGAATCAGAGCAGATGATTGATCTCCACTCATCGGACAGCCAAAAGCATTGCTCTAATTTAATCCTTTTACCTGCTTTTGTCGCTGAATTCTGTAGAGATGAATGCCACCCCGACTAAACCAACTATTTTTTTTAATGTCTCTGAATACATATGACCATAAGTATATGTTATGGAAGTTGAATACAAGTTTCATTTCTTTTCTAATAATGTAACATCTACTGTTGCCTTCAGACGTGTCCATGACTGTATTTCTGGTAATGACACTGTTTGGCCAAAAATATTAAGAGTTTCATATGTTTCTGATTCACTGTCAACCCAAAGCTTCTTTGTGTTTCTGAGAGGTTGGTGTATTGTGTCTGTTGATACTGGTTATTAGATCCCTGCACAGATGGAGCAACAGCCCAGTCCACTTTACTGGTAGTAAGTGGGATTTGTTCCAGGAGGGAGTAGAACAGTCTAGTTGGCAGCAGTCTGAAAGCCTGATGTAAGTGTGCGGCTCGCTCATGTGGCGCTGGACTCTACACCCTGCTATTTCATTAAAGACTGGGCTCAAACTCTAAGAAGAAATGGGAGCTTTCATAATGATGATGAAGGCCTGTGTCAATTTTTTTTCCATTTTTTTTAGATTGATTTCCAAATTGGTATGAATATTTTTTTAAAGGAGGAATGTTTTCATATTAATTAACTTCAGGTACATGAAAATCCTTTGCATTATCACACCATCCATCACATGCTTCAGCTACAGAGTACAGTCATCTAAGGCAGTGGTTCTCAACTGGTGGGTCGTGGGCCATGCCTGGGGAAGGAAATGCTAAAAAAAAAAAAAAAAAAAAAAAAAAAAAAAAAAAGCGTGTCATTCATACTCCTTACCAGTAGATGGCGATAATGCCCTGTAATGCGAGTTGACACCCGCCAGTTAACACCATAGAAAAAGACCTGCAAAGTTTGTTTACATAAGTTGAACATGGTGAAACACAGATACAACAAAGAATATATGAGATAAGGATTTTCTTATCTTGAAGACAAAGGTCAGTGAGTGGTTATTCAGCTAAAACTATATATTTTGAGTTCTTTTGAAACTACTGCTCAGTAGTTGCAGTTTTATTTCATGTTTTTGCATAAAAGCACTGTTGAGTCTTAAAAATAGCAGTTATTGAAATGTTCTGATTGTTATGTCAGCTTTATGATTAATGCTTAAATAAGTGACTAGATAGTTTTAATAGGAAATTGTTATATATTCGGAAAGTGGGTACTCAGCAAATGCTACATATATGAGTTCTTTTTAAAACTGCTCAGTGGTTGCACTTTTTTATTTCATGTTTGTGCATGTTGAGTCTGTTAAAAAAGGCTGAAGTTACTGAACTTAGACTTAGACTTAGACTTAGACTTTCTTTATTGTCATTGCACAAAAAACACACGGCAGTGAGGTTTTTCGTCAATGAAATGTCGTTGCTTGGCTTTCCGTATTACAGCTTTAAAAATTACAAGACAATACTGTAGTGCTACAGACCTAAAAAAACCTAAAGGTTGTAGTGAGTGCAGCGTAGAGAATAAATAGATAAAACCAGGATGTAAAACAGCAGAATCTGGTGTAAAACAGCAGGTTGAAGTGCAGTGCAGAGCTACGTAGCAGCAATAAAAAATATATATATGAATATGAATATGACTATGGAATATACAAATATACAAATATTGCACAGAAATTGAGATTAAAAATATTGCACAGAATTTGAATTGAAAAATGTATTGCACAGAAAAAATATATTTCACAGATATTTACATAAGGGAAATTATGCGCCATTGTCCATGGGTTGGGGGTTTATTTGTCCATTGAGTAGACGGATGGCCAGGGGGAAATAACTGTTTCTGAGTCTGGCTGTTCTGCAACGGATGCTGCGGAACCTTCTGCCAGACGGCAGACGTGAGAACAGTCCATGTTGGGGGTGGGTGGGGTCAGAGAGGATCTGATGGGCTCTGGATAAGCAGCGGCTGTCTGCTATGTCCTTGATGGGCAGGAGTGGGGTCCCGATGATCTTCTCCGCTGTCCTCACCACTCTCTGCAGAGACTTCCAGTCTGAGGCCCTGCAGCTCCCAGACAAGTGAAGTGTTCTGGATTTAATTAAAATGCTGCTAATTGAGCATCAAAGGACTTCCCACTTTAAGTCATTTTGGTTTTTGCCATTTTGGTTTTTGCCGTTTTGGTTCACCAATAAACTAATTTTTTTGTGTTGGCATTCTGTGATATTCTATTTTACTATCTCCGATTCAAACTGCACGATCTTATCATTCAATAAATTTGAGAAATTGGAAATTTTCCTTGATTTGGATCACGGCTTGTCATTAAGGGTGATGGTGGGTCCTGAAGCCAGACCAGTTGAGAATCACTGATCTAAGGTGACTGAAAACATTTGCCAGTTTGAAACTGATATGGTTGCTGCAGTGAAAGACTAGAGTTACAACCAGCTGCGTAAACGCAATGTGTATAATTTATGAACTCACCTGTGAGCTGATAGCAAATTAAAAAAAACCAAAAAAACAGACGCCCTTTGCAGCTCTGGAACCATGACTCTGATTAATGACTGCAGCACAGCCTGGCAATAGGCAATATACAATAGGAAGAGTAGCTGTGTGGCCCCACAACTGACAGTTTTCATTGCTTTGTAAATGCAGCTACAGCCATTTACAAAACATCAGACTGCAACCTCTGCACTAAAACAAGCATCTTCACTGAGTTTTGTGTGTGTGAGAGAGAGAGAAGAGGAGGAAGAATGGAGTGAATACAAAGGAGGAACAAAGTGATACTAAAGCATCAAAAATCAAAATGGTACAAATTCATAAATGACCAGAAGAGGGCAGAATGGGACCATGAGATATTCAGAAGAGTTTGTTCCTGATTGAGACTTCAGGCTGCAGTCCTGTCAGTTTTACCATTATTTACAAATATATTATTTGTGTTTTATTTTGCTTCTGCTTTGCTCACTTTTTAAATGTCTACACCAGTGAGACTACTCATTTGAGCTGTAATCATCTGATTCTGTCATATTTGCCACTCATCTATGTTTCTATTCTTTTCTAACGTTCATCTGAGAATAAATATGTTCTTAAAATCTCCACATGAACGCAGCTTCAACTTTGTAACCACTTGACGGGTTTGTTTGTTTCAAATTACGTCGCTGAGTCCTCACAGGTGGATGGCTGTTGAGCAGGACTTATTTTCCATATCAACAGCTGCACATGCCGTTCACCTCAAGGAACATTTTCCCACATGAGCTATTTCAACTTGAAGTGCAACAGCGATTTCCTCTTCAGCTTTGAGTTTTTCTTGTTCATAAATCTTGCAACCCGCTAGTTACTCTTGGTGCATAGCAAATGGGACAGTTCGGTCCGTTTTCATCTCATGAAATCATAAGACTATAAGAAGTTGATACGGATAACTGCAAATTATGTTTTAGGCTCCTACTGGAAATTGCTAACCTGGGGTCACAAAAGAAGGCAGTTATTTTGAGTTTTCATTCAGCAGAGCAGAACTTTTTAGGGACAAACTTGTGATTGTTTACCAAATTCTTTTAAAAAAATGAATAAACTGATACAGAACTGTTTATATGTGTTTATGTGGATCATCACAACAACATTTATCCAACTCTGGGATTTATTTTTCTCTATTGTGGCTAGATATTGTATTAAGAAAACACCATATATTTCCTTCCAGAAACATAAGTGCTGTTGAGTGCATGTCTACTGAATGTTTCTACAGTTTTCCTTCCTTCTGAATCACTGATGTTTCTCCAAGTGCATTAAACAGGCCTGTCTATATGGGAGTAAAACTGCGTCCGAGATTAATCTACAAAGTTCAAAGCATGATGTGTGATTGATCACATGATAGACTGATAGACTGTAATCACACATGCTACAGAGAACCAGGGAGAAAAACCCTTCAGTTTTCTGTGTATATTAAGATGTGGTGTATGTGAAGATGAACATGCTACTGAAGAAAGAAACACTTTTTGTTCATCCAGTCGTTCTCTTCAATGTTTCTCAGGGTCAGGGAGGTCTACTGGAGCCTATCCCAGCTATGTCTGGTAAAATAAACAAGCTAGAACGTTCAAGACACGCCCCATGTGGAGGACTCAGTCATTTTTGAGTCACCGAAGTCAGTGCTACAACTGCACAAAATGTTACCGAATACCACAGAAGGGAAAACTATTTCACATTAAAATGATAAAATGTACTTATACATTCAGCTGCTGTTGTATAAAGTTGCATTGTATTTTACAACAATGACAAAGCATTCTGTTCTACTTTAAAATTTTGAGGGTTTGAAACCATCTGAGACCACCTAAATCCATATACAGAATATGATGCTCAGTTTTGGCCATGCCTGCTAAGGGAAAGCAAAGAGAATATTCTATTAAAATGTGAAATTCTTTTTCTTTCTACAAATTAACCTAAATATAAATATTCTAAAGTAGAACGACAACCAAAATAAGCTTCCCAAATTCAAGAGATGTCTGTCTTTGAAATGATTGCACCAAGTCAGGGCCAAATTCAGGGAAAGTTAAAATGACAGTGGATGGACTTAAAAACTTTTTTTTTTTTTTTTAAACAACTCGCTGCATATACTGTATATTAATGGTTAGTGGCAACTTTAGGCATAATCTTTTAAGTCAGATATACATGCAATTTGACACTGCAGCAGATGTTACCTTTTCTGTGGATAGGTGTAAAAGTGAACGTGTCCTTCATCAGCCCTCTTTGACAGTCTGACCTGACTTATTTCATTAACAGCATTTCAAATACATTAAAACTATAACTTCACTTCCTTTTTTTCCCTTATCTAAAATGAAATATTCTCCTTCCAGTTATTTTTTTTTATTTTTTTAATATCTCTGTAACACAGATAACCTCATAGGGATCAAAAGGCAACAGATGGCAAACTGGACAGAGTTTAGAAAAGGTATGAATAGTTTATCAAAACACATGACCTCAAAGGAGGTCTTTTATATTTACTTTTAAAGATAAAATGTACAATTCATATTTTATTACATCAACAAATTCTGTGCAAAAACACTATCAACTGACAAGGCACAAACTTCCATTATGACTTATGATCTGAAATTTTGAATTGTTTTTGTGGTCCATTTCAATCTGATCCATCAAAAACCCAGCTTCTACCGGGATCATACATATTTATAACTCATCTTAAAAAAATAATACATATATATATATACACATCAAATTCTCTTGTAAAACAGTTATTCCTAATACAGTACTTTGCAAAAGTTATAGACATCCCTGTTCATCTCATTTTATCAGATTTAATGACATCCATATTTAATTTCCAGTCTCTGAGATACAAACAGAAAATACAGGAAGTTTGCTTCTAAAGGTAGGGTAAGCAATTTCTGGAAGGCATCATGTCTTCTGAAAGCCCCTCCCCCTACGTCCAGTGGTCCCTGAGAAAATATACCCAAGCATGAACTCTCATGGATTGGCTTGAGCAGCATTTGCAATGGCTCTGGGGGTGGGGGGCACACTGCATCCAGTTTGTTCATTTCCAGTTTACAGAGACAAGGCTGTGTATGAAGAACAGGTTTTCTTGAAGCAGTCACTGAATGTGACAAAAGGGTTGAGAAGTTGTAAAAAATTGCTTACCCTACCTTTAAACTTAATGGAATCTTTATTAATAACTGCATTTATCTGTATGGGACACTCTCCTCAGAAAAGCTTAATCTGTGTGCTTTTTTGCTGGAGGGGGTCACACTAAATATTGATTTTTGCTTGTAAAAACATTTAGCTTCAGACATTGTGTGGTTTTGTGTCCGTGTTGTCTGGACACCGACCCACATAAACTTTTTATAGCTAATGTCAATTATTTAAAAAATGGCCAATAATCCACTAACCTCTAGATCAGCCATTCCCAAACTTCAGAATACCAAAGCCCAATTTGAAATGTGAAAAATCTCCACGGCCCACTGAAACCTTCAATCACAACTGTGATCAATATACAGGACTAGAAGCTATGTTCCGACATTGATGTGAGGGATCAACAAATAAGGTGACACTTGTCATATTAAGATGACGGTAGAATTACACTTAACTGGTTTGTTTTGTTACTTTTTAGATCGTGTCTTTAATATTTTACAGTAATTAAAAACATATTTAAAAAAGATCGAGGATTTAAAACATATGTTTAATTTAGGGATGTCCCGATCGCGATCGGCGATCGGCCTTCGATCTTAAAAATTTAAGGTGGATCGGATCGGCCGATCAACATTATTATAACACGCCGATCTTTTTTTCATTATTTTTTTCCTCAAAAAGTGATCCTGATTAACACAAATTAATAAAGTAATCATATTACACAAACAACAATATTTTTTTAAACTATATACATTTAATAATTTGCACTGAAATGAAGTTTCCCAGCAGCGCTGTCTTGTATCCACCTTAAAAGTTTCAAGACTGGCGGCGTCAGGCTAAACTTTAGCAAAAATGTCAGCAGTGTGGCAGCACTATAAAATTACAAAGACCGACGCTTCAACTGCGACTTGCAACGTGTGGAAGGCTGAGATATCACGAGGGGTAAGTAAAAAGAGAGTTTACAACACCACCAATCTTAATCAGACACTTAAAAAAGCACGCAGCACCGATCACCGCAGCCTTCTGTCAGGTGCCATGGTGCCGACGGCTGCAGCTTCAGAGCTGCTGCCGTCGGCACCAGCTTCGGCAGCAAACGCTCTGTGAAACTTTTAAAAGAAAGAAACTCCCGAAAGTCTCGGAGAAATACAGAAAAATCACCGAGCTAATAGCGGAATGTATTACTGAGGACGACCAGCACATTTACAAGGCATTTAACCGGCTCATTAATTACCTTGAGCCTCGTTCCCATCATTACATGAACGACAAAGGACACAAAGGTGCGCGAACATGTGCAGCGGGTCTTGAAAGAAGTGAAGTTAATATTTTATGTTATTTTTATTCTGATGTGATTTCATTGATTGCAAAGACTTCTGCTAGTGTTTTCATTGCCTTAAACTGCTAGCCAAGTTCACCTGCTGCTATTTAAATGGAAGTGCTATGTTCTTTAGTACTGAGACTGTTGAACAGTCACTGTTAAGAAAGAAGAGTGTTTAAATAAGTTATTGTTTATTTTATGAGATGATAAAAGCTATTTATCTCAGCTTGGATGCAGGCCTATTTATTAATGTACACAGGAAATAAAATGCACAGGAAATTAAACTCTGTTTGCCCACTCAAAAAAAGTGAAATCGGATCGGAAAAAATTGGAAATCGGCCGATCATCAAAATTAAAAGATCGGAATCAGATCGGGACCCAAAAAACGTGATTGGGACATCCCTAGTTTAATTTTAATGACCTCTCACAGCCCACCTGCAGTACTGCAACGGCCCACCAGGGGGTCGCAGCCCACACTTTGGGAATCACTGCTCTAGATTATTATTTTCTGTTTGTATTATTATTTTTTTAAAGAACAAAAATAATAATAAATATGGATGATCAGTAAACCTTTGATGAAACAAGAGAACCAAAGAACTCAGACAAGATAATAAAATCCAAAACATTTGGGAAATACCAGACATGGAAACCCATTTACCAGCAACTGCTTTAAAATGTGAAATTCTAAATTTAGTTTTCATTAATTAACCCTCTGATAACAGCACAATTTGCACTTCATGTTAAAAAGATTTTTTTTTTTAACAAATTTAAATTAGATGCATTTTCAAGTTATGAATTTCTGCATGAATTTTAACATTCTGTTCCAGTCACTGAAATTAACCCACGTAAATAAGATAAAATAACAACACTAGCATCAGTAGCATCTGTCTCTAAGTGCTAAGAACAAAGGAAAAGCAAAAAACAAAAATGCTTATTGGGTCCCAATTCAAGTTTGAGCTGAGCTTTAGATTTTCCACCAAGCCATTTTTATTGTTTTTTTTTTTTTTTTTTATCCTGTGATGTTGCGCATGCCATATTTGGAAAAGGGAGAAAATCAGTGGAGAAAATACATGTTTCTCCAATAGATGGCAGGGTCATCTAGTCCTTTACTGGGCCACTGGTTATTAACTATACCTGCCTGCCCAGTCTTCAGTGTGGATGGTTTCAAACAGGTCAAACTCAAGACCCGCAGGCCCAGCGCCTATTTTTATTTGGCCCACAACAATGTGCAAAGTCTTACTATATATAATAATGATACAGCACATCTAACCATTTTAGAAGCCTGATGGCCAGATCACCACTGGCACAATCAGGAACTCTTGTCTTTTATTAACACCTACATGTGATAATGTGATTAAAAAGTAGCTACATTAATATATTAAGCTCTCTAACCAGCCCTTTTGATGGTAACTATAATGCTGATGTGGACCAGGATGAAACTGATTCTGACACAACTGATGTTTTGGTCTTTAAAACATAAAAACAGTGGACTTCCAGATGTTTGATGTTTGATCACGTGATTCAAATATTCTGAAAATAAACCTGATGCATCAAATGCAGACATGTTATTCGGTGGAACTTTGCACATCATTTGCATGGACACGCTTATGTTTGTGAAGTTTTAACCAGTTGGAGAACTGATCCCCACACTTGGGACACTTGTATGGCTTCTCTCCAGTATGTAGCCTCAAGTGCACTTTCATGTCTGCTTTGTTACTAAACTTTTTATCACACACGGTGCATGGAAATGGCTTCTCTCCTGTGTGCGTCCTGGTGTGCCTTATCATAGTCGTCCTGGTGGCAAATCTTCTCTTGCAATGGCTGCACTTGTAGGGTTTCTCCCCTGTGTGCACTCGCAGATGATTTTTGAATGCAGATGGAATCTGCAAACTCCTTGCCACAGTCGTTGCAGGTGTAAGGCTTCTCACCTGTGTGGGTCCTCTGGTGCTTCTTCATGTTTACACCAGAGCTGAAGGTTTTCCCACAGGTGGTGCATTGGAATGGCTTTTCCCCGGTGTGAACCCGAACATGCTGGTCCAGGTTGTAACGGCGATTGAATCCGTTTCCGCATATTTTGCAAGTGAAAGGCTTCTCAATGGCATGAATTACTAAATGTTTGTTTAAATCCCAACTCTCCCTGAACATCATCCCACAAGTTTCACACTTATAAGTCTTCTCAACAGTGTGGGATTTCATGTGAAATTTGTAATTTTTAAAATTACTCATCACTTTTCCACACCTGTCACACTTGTAAGGATCTTCCTCTTCCTCAGCATCGTCACTTGATGTGTTCCTGTTGCTCTTTCTTGATGGTGGTTTGCTACTTTCAAAGAACTCATGGTTTTCTCCCTCTGAGGTTTTGGTTGTTGTGGTATTCTCGTCCTTCCATCTCTTTGTTTGTGTTGGGTCAGAACTTCCACTTGGTGTTGCATCACCATCATTGTGTCTTTTAAGGGATGTGACCTTCTTGCTTTGTGGAGATGTATTTTCACTATTAGGTTTCTTCTCTGTCCTTTAGCTTCTTACTTCTACTTGATGTTGGTCTGTCACTGTGAGGTTTATGTTTTGTTTTAGAATTTGTGGTGGACTTATTCCCATCACTGGCTCTTGTATTTGATGCCATTTCATTGTTTTCAGCTCTTTTCTCTTTGTTGGAGTTCTTTTTCTGTGTTGGCTCATCATTCCTGGTAGAAGATAGTTCCATGTGACTGTGTTTCTCATCTTTTTCAGACTTCGAACTTGAGGTTGAAGTTACTCTTGCTTCTTGGGGTTTGTCATTTGATATCTGATCTGTACTTTCACTGAATATTTGCATCGGTTCAGAACTTGCAGCTTGTGTGTCATCATAGCACGTGGAGCTTGGTGTTGTATCTTCATTTGATCCTGTGCACTCACCATCAAGCTTGTTTGGCCTTGCAGTAACTGAACTCTCTTTTCCATCTTCGGGCTTCCTCATTGCTGGTGAGTCAGTGTTTTCCTTTGATGCCGTCTCATCATGTTTCTCCATCATTGTAGGTTCAGACCTTTCAGTTGATGTTGCAGTTTCCCTGTGATCTTCCTTGCTGGTTGATGTTGTCCTCACATCTTTGCTTTGCTTAAGTGGAGTTGACTCAACATTTCCTGTTGACATTGATCCTCCACCACAACTTTTCTCATTTAATGTTTGTTCAACACATTTGGTTGACACTGTTCCCTTTTCATTGGTTTTCTCTTTTGATTTTACATTTTGGCTTCTCTCATCCTGAGTCTGTTCTAAACCTCTCGCTACGACTGGTCTCCCATAACGACTTTTCCTTTCTGGAGCTGGTTCGACACATCCAGATGAAGCTGGTCTCCCATCTTGGTTCTTCTCACTTGATGTTAGCACAGTACATTTGGTTGATGATGTACCTTTTTTCCTGCTTTTCTCCTTTGCTTTTCCTTCTTGGTTTCTCTTGGTTTTAGTTGACTCCAAACCTTTGATTAAAGATGGTCTCCCATAATGACTTTTCCTTTCTGGAGCTGGTTCGACACATCCAGATGAAGCTGGTCTTCCACCTTGGTTCTTCTCACTTGACATTAGCGCAGCACATTTGGTTGATGATGTACCTTTTTTCCTGCTTTTCTCCTTTGCTTTTCCTTCTTGGTTTCTTTTGGTTTCAGCTGGCTCCAAACCTTTGATTAAAGCTGGTCTCCCATCATGACTTTTCCTTTCTGGAGCTGGTTCAACAGTTCCAGTTGAGGTTGGTCTACCATCCGTTATTTTCCTCTGGGAGAGTTGGTTTATCAGTTTGAGTTACAGTTGGAATCTCATCTTGAATTGTATTAGTTTCTGTAGGCTCTCCCTTTCTTTCTAAAGTTTGTCTATCGCTTTTCTTGTTTGCTGGTAGGTCAGTGGAGCTGGCTGTTGTTGCTGTAGCCACATCTGATTTCTTCTGTTGTGCTGGTTCAGGGCTTTTAACATCAGTCGAGTTCTCTGTGATTTCAGTTGCGTGAGTTGATAACTCAGTAGATCTGGCTGAAGTTTCATTAGCCTGGATATGCTTCCTGCTTAAAGTTGGCTCAGTGTTGGTGTCATTGTAATGCACCTCACTCTGTGTTAGGTCACCACTGCTGGTTGAATTTGACTTCTCAACATCACATGGCTTAAGTGGGACTGAGTCTGTGTTAGTTGATGTTGGAGTCTCTTTGTGACTTTTCTCCAGCTGTGTCAACATTGTACTGTCAATTGGTGTTGTGTTTGCTTCATTATTTGAAGACTGCTCAGCGTTATCAGCTGATGTATCTTCATTGCTGCTTCTTTCATCTGATGTTTTCTCAGTACTTGCACATAAAGATGTTTGCTCATCTGATGTTTGTTTTGTAACTGAAGCTGATGCTGCATTCTCCTCTTTGCTGTTTTCATCTGAGGTCGGCTCAATATTGCTAGATGGTTCTGCAATGTCATCGTTAAAAACTGAGAAATCTTGGTTCTCTGCTTCACTGGAAATTTGAGAGTGGAACTGGTGGTCACTGTTTGCAACTGACAATGCAGAAGGTCTCCTTGTCAGGTTCAGATTCTGTGTCTTTGCTTGAGGTGTTGGGTGGAGGATCTTTATTTGCTTCACTCTCTGATCCATCAGGGTTCAAAGACTGAGGCTGATCTGTGGAGACAGTTGGAGTCGAATGTAGAGGCACCACCCTCCAACTGCTGTGGTTGATCCTGACTGATGCTAATTTCCTCATGTTCATCCTTAATCCGTGAAGTATCCAGTAGAAATGAAGAGGAGCCTGCGTTGTAGTTACTGTGATGGTTTAGGAAAGCCTGATCATTTGCTCTGAGAGACGATTGCTCTAAAAAGAAGACAAAAAAGACAAATCACAATTCTGACTCAACCGAGAGTAAAGCATAACACATTTTTTCATAAAAAATGTACCACAAATGCAAATTGAATCCTCAGTATGGCCCAGAAGAAAGGCATGATTTTTTATTTTTATTTGTCATGTAATGTATTGTATGTAAAATGAAGCAACAAATCTGGACTGTTACTTATATACAATAGTGCCGGCCTTACTTCACCACATTTGGACCTGATGCAACAGAATTGTGCTTTCACCTTTCAAGCCTGGAGCAGCGCACATGCTGCACCAACATTGTCAAACAAGCAAGTTATTATACTTTATTTTAATTTTTTAAAGCAACACTTTGGAGTTTGGCCTTTTTTGTGCTCTGGAGCCCCAGGTAGTTTTGTGGCAGTCCTGTATTGCCACAAATACAAAGTGTCCCCTGAGCTGACCAGCTGGCGCAGCAATAGGCTCCATGTGGGTTTGTTTACATGCTGACAACAAATATCTTTTGAGAGGAACACTGAAGGATTTACAGAGGAAGAAATTAGTCTGTCGACTGACATGGTAAAGCAGTATTTTTAGATTAATTCAAAGATGAACATGAAGCAAACAGAGATAACAAAATCAAAAGGAATGTATAGTCACTGCTCGTGTTTATAGCAATTTTAGCAACTAGACTTGACTTTACTGTCAAGCATCTGAATATGGACGAGGCAGTCTAATCAAATATTTTGGCAAAAAAAAAAAAAAAGACAAGAATCACACATCATAAATTGGACAGCTTGGATTATTACAAGCTGATAAATTATTCAGAGTTACAAACTCCTGAGTTTTACTTGACCTGAGATTTCAAACACTGACTAATTTGTGACGCAGAGTGAATGAATTTAGACCTCGTCTGGTTGGACTGTTACACACCGACTCATTCATCTCACTAATGACCGACAGCTACAGTCTTGTATACTTATTAGCAGGGTTGTATGTTACACTTACGTGTTTATTATTTTAAAACAGGTTACTAAAGCTAACGTTTTTAGTAACCTGCTTGGTACTGTTTGCTCAGTTTTATACATGTACAGTATAAAAAGTATAACTCCTGCGACAGCAGGTCCAGACCAGACTACCAGCCTGATGTTTTATGTTCCTACGTGTCCAGACATCACTGATGAGGCAGACAGAAAGGTTTGTGCTGCAGCAGCACGCCTGTCTGGGTTCAGGAAGCAGTTGTCAAATAAAGCTGCCGTTTGGTAAATAAGGCACATGTTACCTGAGCCAAGGGGTCAACACAGTCAATCCAGGGTCTTCTATCAAATATTAAGACTGTTGTCAAGCAAATGTAATTATTTTTCTACAAATATTTGCTATTTGTTACAGTTATCAGCAAGACTTGTTCTTTTTTAAATTCTTTATTTGTGTGTATGTTAACATATTTATACATATAAACACATAAACAAGGAAACGATGTTTGGCTCATTACTTCTTCATTAATGTTTGTCCAGCTACTGTTGAGTTTGGGGACCACCCTCTCTCCACGAAACATGACTTCAAGACCTCATAGGTGGTAGGTGGCGTCTTAGAGCCACAAACCCAAAGCTGCTGGATCATCACGCCTCGTGCCGTTTCTTCTGGGAAGACCTCTTCCAGGCCTCAGCCTCCTTCTGCAGCTCTGGGTTGTAGCTAAACATCTTTTATTCTGAGAGCGTTGACATTTCACCTCTGACTTTTTTATGTACCTAGAAGACAGAATGTTATTTCCATTTGGGCCAACAACAGTAGGATTTAATTTGTTTAATATATCGCATGATTCTAAAGTCCTGCCAAGTGTGTGTACAAAAAAATAAATAATAATAATAATAACAATAATAATAATAATGTGAATTCTGAGGGGTGTACCACGAAGCAAGTTCGACACAGCCAGGCTTTCTTTGGGTGAGCTGGCTTAACAAACCTGAAACTCGCCATCAGAGATAATTGGTACCCCGACGGTGATTATCAACTATCTTTGTTAATCGCGGCTTTCTGCTTTCTGCTCTGTGCGCGTTCACATAAAAGGGGGCGTTTGACGCGTCATTTGACGCCTATTCCGGATCAAATGGATTGATGGCGGTCCGTATATTTCAGTCAGGAGGAGCAGGTTTTAATAATGCAGGGCTATGAGGATTTCAAAGAAATCTTTACGACCAAAAGCAACACTGTAGGTGCGAATAAAGCCAGAGAGGAGTGCTGGCAAAAAATTGCAGATCGTGTAAATTGGTAAGTTATATTTATTTCACCACTTAATGCACCTTAATTAATCTCCCTCCCTCTTTTAGAGCGCTTAAACTTTAAACTTAATGCAGCAGATTTAAACATTATGTAGGTCTGACCGTCCCATTATGAATGATAAATGAAAATCACTTTAGTTTTTTGCTACTTTAGTTTTTTCTATGTGAAATTAATAAGATTTAATATTATCTGTGATACCAATATACACTCACCAGCCACTTTAATAGGTACACCTGTGCAATCTAATACAATCCAAAACAAACGCTTTGCTATATTCTACTTTTAATAAGCTTCTACATTTTCAGTTTTTGTTAACGAAATTCGAAATTTGTTAATGAAATTCCACGTCACACTGATTATCAATATAATGGACTATTAATTTATGTTACCTGCGATTTTGTAAAACGCTTCTTTTATTTGAAGCGTGGGCAGATGGCCAGGGAATACTACAAACATATTCAGCAGTTTAGTAAGAGCAAGTACAACCTTGTGAATAGCGGTATACAGTATTCTGGCTCAGATTTTCTGCATCACCAACTGAATGCATGTAGGTTCCCGTGGCAAAGAAAAGCAAAGAAACGCACACCGTTTGCGCTACTGTGAGTGCACGGCTGCGTTTGGTGGTGCTGCCAATATATGGCTCTAGCAGATTACAAATGTAACGTATTCCCTCAGGTGGAAATCTATAGCGTTCATAGAGAATATGGTCATGGGAAGCCAGCGGATCAGTCCGGTCTCTGAATACTCTCTTCCTCCATAGAGATCCTCGCACAATCCTGGCGCTCAGGTCAACAGGATTTCTCAAAAAAGGTGATGCCATCTCTGAAAGAGGTGGTTAGTGAAAGGGTGGCGCTTGTTTATAGCCGATTTGAGCCTAAACTCTGCACATAACCTGCTCCGGACCAGGTTAAGCTTGCAGAGTAAGTTACCATGGTGATCTAGCCAGGTTAAAAGAGAGCCACCTTCGTGTTACTGGAAATCCTGGCTTTAGACTCAACATACCTCGCTAACCCTCTAATCTCGCTTCGTAGTACACCCCTCAGGTAACCACTCTGATGCACCAAGCAGGCAGATGTGCCAAACAGTAACAGAAACACTTTTATATTAGGTTTAGTTTAGTGATCGACCGATATGGTTTTTTCAGGGCCGATACCGATACCGATTATTAGTAGTCAGGAAGGCTGATAGCCGATATTTTGAGCCGATATTCATTTGCGGTAAAAGTGAACATATTGGCATAAAAATTGTGAATAATACAAACTCCAACTCTTAACTTTGTTTATTTAAAAAAACAATTAAATAAAAAACACACCAAAAAATTAATAGCTCCAATAACTGCATAACTCCAAACAAAATTTACAGGTCTGCCTGTAAATTTAATATATAAAATAAATTTAAAGTAATTACATTACTTTTATATTATTTTATATATTAAATATACGCGATTACTTCAGTCCCCCCACCCCCCGCCTCACACATGCACACATAGGCAGAGACATGCAAACAAAATATGAATAAGTGTAACTGAAAAAATTCCACTTCAAGAACTGATTGTTGTGCGAAAACAATTACATCATATCTGGCGGTCTGAGAGACGGCTGCAGCACTTCGACAGGGTGCTATAAAGTTCGCGGTCCGCCTCTAAAATAAACTATCAAAGACAACTTCACCTAACATTTTTGGGATCTCTCAATCAACACAAAGAGATAAAGTTAAATAACTCGGTAGTTCAGCAGTTATTATTGTCCGACTGTTTTCTGTCAGACGGACGGTGCTTTGCTGCTCTGCAGTTACTCCCGTGGTAACACACTATTCTCTATCCTCGTCACGCTTTCATGCAATAAAACTAGACTGAATTTAGTTTGAGTTTTTTTCTCACACACATACGCTTCGACTATAACGGACTGTTCTCATATCGATTTTTTTTCAGCAGCTCTGTCTCAAATCATTCAGACGCGTCGGGAGCTACTACGAGCCAGCAGAGCTGCCGCTGATGTTTATTACATTTTTACGGTATTCTGCTCATAGTAACGTTACTAGTAGTTGTGACATGCAGAGGACTGGGATGTTTATTACAATTTCAGGAGTTTCCAACGTACCTTTGACACATTCGTCCACACTGGAGCTTCTCCACATGAGAAAATTTATCTCTCCGCCGTGTTTGAGGACCTTGCAAACAGTTTCAGCTTCTGATTGGCTTTGTGTCTATGTGCTTGGATTGCGCAATCAAGATGGCGGCGGCGCTGTGAGCGGGGCAGAGAAGCGCGGCATCCGAGCCAAAATAATTTTGTTTTAAATCGGCCCGTTGGATTAAAAAAAGGCAGATGCCGATATACGTAAAAATGCCAAATATCGGCGCCGATAATCGGTCCGGCCGATAATCGGTCGATCCCTAGTTTAGTTGTACTGAACACAAATGTAAAACTACAGAGAGCAGACCTGAAGTTGATGGACGTCTTCACATCTTTCTGCCAACACTTGTTAACAATGATGGCTGCAAGCTCCTGGTCAGCTGCTGTACCTGCAACCACATCATATTGTGAGTAGAATGAATGTCCATTCAAAGCAACAGACATCCCTTAAACCAGGTTACCTTGGTATATCCGTGGCTTTTCCTGAGTGCTGTCAGCCAGTGGTTCATCAGTCATCCTCGTGTGTTGGTTGGTGCCAAAGAGCACATAACTTTAGCTGCAGAATAGAATACGTTACTGCACACTCCAAAACACTGGTTTTATTTACCAGATCATACCAGTTACCACAGGCACACCTGGCACTGCTCCTCAGAAGAGGTTTGGTTGTTGCAGTACAGCAAATTATTTACATTATCTTTCAATCAAGGCAGGTTTTGGTCTGGTTCCTTGAAAAGCAGCTGGTATCTGCAGCATACTGTAGCTAAAGTAAAACAGTCCTGTTCTCATCTTCACAGCATCTACGCTTCATCCACCACTTGTCCAGCAACACCGAACATAAAACAGTCATAAACAATAAAATAAAAGGTAAATCTTTCAACAGTCCAGAATTACAAACAAACTCACCTGGCCTCCACCGCTCCACCTACTGTGTGTTTGTGCAGTCGTTGAACTCCTTTAACAGGAAATAAGACCTAATTCAGCACAGAATAGGTCGCAATCAAAACTCTCACATCAAAACAGAGACGCAACAGCAACATTTACCTGTAACATACCCGTTATGGTACGAAAAATAAATTGTTTTATAGCATCCAGCGTCAAAGCAGGACATGAATTACTCTATAACAACATAAAAGAAAACTCTTTGACTAGCGGATGTGGTTTAGGAACTATTGGTGAAATGAACTCAGGATAAGAACCGCAGCTAACAGGCTAACTATCAAAGCTGGCAGTGTTCTCTCTTCTATCAGCTACCTTTACGAGCATAAACCGAGAACCAGTGAACAAATGAATGACTCCAGCAACAGACTAATAACAAGCTCAAAAGCACAAGACAAAGACTGTAAGAAAGATGTATATGACTTACAAATCCACTAGCAGCAAGATCAGGTGATCATCGGTCCTGCAGCCTCTTTGCTTCTTCCAGCTCAGACAAAAAGTGGAATCTGATCCAATATTGATTCGCTTTTTTCACCTCATTTCTTCTCTTTGTTGACTCTTCCATGGTGTTGGTTTTGAGAGTTCCATCTTGGAGAGCTTTATCTTCTAGTTAGCCACCAGCAAACTTCTCCAATGAGTAAAGGTTATGGGGTCTGCCATGAAGCTGGGCGCACACTCTGATTGGCAGGTAAGAGGCGGGACTTCCATGAAGCGGGTCGCTCACCACCTTATGTAGTTTCAATGTAAGAGATGCAGACACGCTCATACTTTGGCGGAAATGGGATTTGTCCTGTAATGAGTTGAACTACTGCTAAAATAAGTTTGAAAAAAAATTTTTTTTTGGGTTTCAAGTTCCATCATGTTGCTTTAAATGTGTTGATAATGAACCCTGAAATGGATTGGTGACCTGTCCAGGGTGTAGTCCTGCCCTTGACCCAGAGACAGCTGGGATAGGTGATAATATATCTAAGGAATTCCCCCAATGTCTGTCTGCAATGACTTCAGTACACTGGTCAGTGTAGTAAAGAGCAAGATGGGTGAAGAAAATGTCAAGTTTGTCACTGAGGGGGGGAAAGAAGAAAAATGATTAAAAAAAAAAAAAATTCTAGCTCAAGCCCTGATAAGCAGAAGATAAAAGGGTGTCCTAAATATCTCAATCTTAATTGCCCAGCACATTAGAGTGTCTTCAGGCAGTGGTCCTGTGGGGACAAGAGGAATTACTGCTGAAGTATGTCATTCAGGTCAGGATTCACAGACACATGCCCTACATCAGGGGTCTCCAACTCCAGTCTTCAAGGGCTGCTGTCCTGCATGTCTTAGATGTTTCCCTGCTTGAACCGACCTGATTTAAATGAATGGGTCATTAACAGACCTGTACAGACCTGGATTACAAGGTGGTGGAGATCGATTAATTTGAATCAGGTGTGCTTAAGCAGGAAAACATCTAAGACATGCAGGACAGTGGCCCACGAGACCTGGAGTCCACCCCTGTCTTAGAGGTTTTCCTCCTTCAGCACACCTGACTCAAATTAATGGATCACCACCAGCTTGTCATCCACGTCTGCACAGGTCTGTTAATGATCCATTAATTTGAGTCAGGTGTGCTGAAGCAGGAAAACATCAGACATGCAGGACAGCAGTCCTCGAGGACTGGAGTTGGAGACCCCTGCCCTACATACATCGATACAAACTGGTCAAACTGCAGAGACTGTTGAGATTTTTAAAGGAAGATTAAAGACATTTTAATCAGGCTTTTAATTCATATTTTAAACTCTTCTTACATTTTTATCTGGTGCTATCCTGTTTTATGTTGCTCCTTTTAACTTGCTTTTTAGGATGATGCTTTTATCTGCTTTTACTGCTTTTATCTTGCTATTTTATGCTTTTAGTCGTTATCTTTTAACTCCAGTGTTTTCTCAGGGGGGGTCCTCCACACTGGGAGCTGTGTCAGGTGATTGGGGGTGCTGTCCTTGGGTCCCTCTGGCCTGGCTGGCTGGGGGTTCCTCCTTCTGATCTGGGGGTCCGCCTGTCAGTTAGAGTCGGGGGGCCCAGGTGCTGGTCACCCTGATAAGGCCCGCGGCTCCTCCCAGTGTGGATGGCCCCAAAGGTGGCGTTTCCTTGATCCTCAGTGCGATTGTGTGTGTGTGTGTGTGCGCGTGTTCATGTGTCTAGTATGGAGGGTGGGAGGGAAGGGGTTTCTTCATAATGTTTTTTTTTTTTATTATTATTATGATAATTTGTTTTTAATTCTGTAAAGCACTTTGTGTTGCATGTTCTTGCATGAAAAGCGCTATACAAATAAATTGATTGATTGATTGATTGATTGGTCAAACCAAGTTACCCATGCTAACAGTACAATCTACTCTAATATTTTTGTCACAATCAAGTAGTCCTTTGTTGTGTGAAATCAACGAGTACAACACTGAAGCTTGTGTGTGTGTGGAAACATTTACATGGAAATTACATGTGGGATATATGAAAAATAAAGTTTCACCATTAAATGTCACAAAACTGTGATTCAGTGAGTGGACTGAGCATTTGTTTATGATTTCACACTAAATGTTTTTTGTTTTCTTTTTAGGACTAAGTCCACAAGGACGGATCAGAGCAATACCGTGCAGAAGTCTTGTGTATCTCTTGTTTTCTTTCATAAAAGTTTAAATGACATCCACTGAATATATCAAGATGTTTATTCCCTTTAAGCAATTCCCTTTGTAGGAGCCACAACGGGTCGTGTTGCACTATTGATTTGACACGTCTTATATTGGACGCCCTTCCTGAAACCATTTATCCCGGCTTGGGACCCACATGAGTGATGGGGGCAACAGCCTTCTGCTGAAGCCTGCCCAAAGACACTTTGTGACTGGGTATTAATCTGACAATCTTCTGGTTGGAGATCTATTCCCTACGCTACAACCACTGCCACCACAGTTACTTTAATGAAATATAAAACAGAAAATACAGTCATAGTATTAGAAGTAGACCAATTAATGGTCATTTTATTTTTAGTGGGATCAGCCACATTAAAACCCAGATTGATCGGGCTCAACGTACTATGAAGTAAAACCGAAAGCACTTAATGTTTAAAACAACGTATTTATGTAGCATTTCTAGTCCAGGAACCACTCAAGGGGCTCTTACAACACAAATCATTTCTATCAGTCTCACTCAAACAAATTTATTAGATGGATTTATTTATTAGACCAAAGTATTCCTAAGTATTCCAATTATTCCTATAAATTAAATTCAAATTTATTTATATAGCATCTAACACAATACAAATTGTTTCTAGGAATTTTTCAGAGACCCAGAGCATGACCCATGAGCAAATATTGTTTTATGTTGAAGTAAAAAAAACTGTGGCAAGGAAAAACTCCCATTTAAGAGGAAAGAAACCTTGATGTTGCTAAAAGTGGTCAGGTGTGATCTCTGTTCCCAGTTCTAGTTAGTACTCGTGCTGCAGCGTTCTGGACCAGTCGAAGGTTTTTAACACTACTGTTGGTTCAGCAACTAAGCGATGTGCTACAATAATCCAACCTAGAGGCAATAAAGGCAAGGATTCATTTTTCTGCATCTTGAGTTTGGATGTTTAAAATTTTCCAAATATGAAAAAAAAAACTGTGTGATTTGTTTTCTAAGAGACTTAAAAGACATCTTGATTTAATAAAAATAAATAAAATGACAAACATTCCTAATAGTTGAGCTTGAGAATAAAGGAATGTGATCTAAATTAACTGTACAGCTCAAAAGCATTCCTCAGAGGTGCTTGCAACCAATAACTTTTTCAAATTTCCTCTGTAAGCAGTCAGTCTTGTGACTTCCCTCTTAACCAGGTACAGATTTGACTTTTTATAAGGAACTACATCTTCTTAAGACTCCATTCTATCCAGGCTTCAGAGAGACATACTGCTGTATATTCTGTTTGTACCTTAGAGGCTGGAAAAATAAATATTGATGTCATCACAAATTATGAGCAACCAGAATAGGAACGCCTAAACGTTTTGCACAGTAATGAATATAAATTTGTAGGAAGTGATCTACCAAAATCAGCAAGCAGTGGTGGAATACCAGACTAATACTTGTCGTTTTATGAATATGGAGGTCTTTTGGACTTCCTAGTGTTATGTAAACGAAGTCTTTTTGAATAACAGTGTCTCTTTCCCGTTTTCCTTTTAGAAGAAAGCACTTCTGAATTATTTGAAACTGTCAAAGACAGTGCAGACAGATGAGTTGGAGTATCGTGCTGAGTTCAAGGTGCTTTGTTTATGACCAGTTAATTGCTGCCCAGTTCAGTCGAGGACCCCCGTGACGACTTCTACACGTCAAATAAACTGTCATTCGTCAACTGAAAACGTGGATATTCACTTGCTTCATGTTCTTTAGACAGCTCCATACGCCTGATAAGTCTTCCTCGTCCCACCTGCACTGCCTCGAGTTTTTTTTCCGACATCACAGGGTACACTGAACACGTCAAACGGTCCGATCGTGAGGGTAGCCGACACACATTTTAACACATAAACGCGAACAGACCGACGTGTTAGACTATTTAACACACACCTGCTCCCACTAGTTCAGACTCTGGTGATTTGACTCACCTGTCCTGTGTAACTTTATCTCGGAAGAAAACGCCGTGTCCAACAGTCTGCGCTGACGAGCGATCTCCGCCTCGTAATCTTCAACTCTCTTTTCAAAAGCTCCCAGTATTTCTTGAGCGGCTGCAGTTAGTCGATCACAGACGAATTTACGCATACTTTGGACAGGATACATTATTTTTTACAGCGGCACAACAGTTTCTTCAAAGGAAAAAAAAAAAACTAAACTGACATAACTTTCGTTCAGTTTATTTCCGCATGAGAATGCTGTTCTTCTATTCACGTTTTTACGGTATCCTGCCTCCTCAGAGATGCGCTAGCGCCACCTTAAGTTTAAACCTGCAATTACATAATTAATCCCCGAAGAGAAGTTACTGTATGTTGCTAGAATGAGTTGCTGAATTAACTCAGTTTCCAGGAAGTCAAAATCTGATTTACCAGTCATGTTTGTCATTAAAAGGACAACCTGGCTTGCCCACCGCATCCACAACCAAATAAATTATTCTCCCCTGTTCTTTTCTTCATTTTTTTTTCATCATGTCCTTCATTTCTGCTTCATACCTCACAACTAATTAAAACACATCCTAGTTTCTAGCTCCAGACAATGCTTAGAAAAACCATGCAGATTTAATCCAATAACGGGGTGCACGCTTCAGATGGCTGTCCTCTGTGGTAAATGTCTCCCCTTTTCTAGTCCTGACTGACTACTTATAGCACCAAATCTGTTTTAAGTTGGGAGAGAGAAGAAGACAAAAAAAAGTTTCCTGAGGTCTTAAATGATTTCCTTAATAATTACCCTGCTTCTGATTCTGTTTTTTTGTGTCTGTAAGTATTTAAGACAACAAATAAAAACCTTAAATGTAAAAGTAGTATTTACGATGAAGTACATTAATATTGACAATACTTTTTTTTCCATGATTAATATTAGAAGCTTCAATATTCAAAACAACATCTTGCTGTTACAGCAACTGGAACAGGAGCACATTTGCACCAAATAATTTTAAATGGGTCTATTCTGGAACACAACTGACAGAAAAAGTAAAGATAGAAGATTAATATACTTTTTTTTTTTTTTAGAAGAAGAAGATGTTGCCAACCCAAACAAATTTTATTAATCTAAATAATTCAGTAGGCAGACAGATTAACACTCACAACCAGGCCAGACTGGGGTATAGCAGAGTGCAGTAAGCATTCAACAGGCTGCATAGAGGAATAAAACACAACTTCCTCTAAACCAAGCAGGGCTAAAATACTCTAATACTGGAAGTTGAGCGAGTGGAGCTTAAATGCAGAGCTGGAGTAATCAGTCACAAGTGTATATAATTAGCACAGCTGAAGCAATCAGGGAACACAACAGCAGGAGGAGGAGAAGGATCTGAAGGAGAGGAACGGAGAGGAAGACAAGAAATGAAGGCAGGATGAGGATGAAATTAGAGAATGGAAAGGAAACAGAAGTCAGGCAGAAGTCTGGGACTTCATAAACTCTCCCCTGCTAAACTGAACAATTTTTCTGAGTTTTTTTTTTACTCCCTTTTTTTTTTCTTTCTGAATCTTTGGATTAACTACTACAGTTATGTACAAGGTGCTTTTCCTTGCTCTGAACCTTATTTTCCCCAACATTTAAAGCAGGATAACTATTTTACTCTCCTCTTCCTGCTCATTTATCTGACCCCCCTGAAGCTCCCCTACTTCTATAGCATTCCAAGATGAGTTGCTCCGATATGTTCAGCTTTGCTCTGTTGTTCCCTTTACTGACCCCTGAGCTCACTCATACCAAATATACTAAATAATATCGTTTTTTACTCATTACTGCTTCCCTTCTCATTTTAATGGTAGAGTTTAGGTGAATTCTGAATTTTAATCTGAAAGCTGAACTATCCCTAAATCTTTGTGAATAATGCATAAACAGGTAATTGTCACCTGGTGTGGTGCAATTTTATTAGAAACAGA
The DNA here is from genome assembly GCA_018398805.1 of Hirundichthys speculiger. Classification (NCBI taxonomy): domain Eukaryota; kingdom Metazoa; phylum Chordata; class Actinopteri; order Beloniformes; family Exocoetidae; genus Hirundichthys; species Hirundichthys speculiger. The sequence goes on from JAGFBZ010000006.1 coordinate 599,312, forward strand.
TCCAGCACAAACCCAGTGTTAGCATCCATCCTAATTAAAAAAAAAAAAAAGGATTGAAGCATACTCTGGCCTGCTCAGAAAAGAAAAAGAAAGTTGTAAAGTTGTATGACAACAGGCAGGCAGAGTTTCAATCTTATCTTTTTATTACAGAAGAAGGTTGCCTCACAGATAATCAGCCAACACACAGTTATGAAATCCCACGAGCTCATTATACAGGAAATGAGATTAACATTAGAAACCAGCTCTGACAAGAGTTTAGCAGAATCTGTACAAAAAATTAAACCAAAACACAAGAGAGAATGAAAAAATAACCCACTTACATGACTTTAAAAAAAAAGGGGGGGGGGGGGGGGGGGGCATGTTGGTGGGGGACAGGAGTAATCAGTCACAGGTGTGGACCATCAGAGCAGCTGAAGCAGACCAGCAATCAGTGAACATGCATTTCACCTCTTCTGGTGGAAGAGGGGGGGGGGGGCAACCGGAAAATAAGACACGATGTGGATGAAATGAGAGAATGAAAAGAAAATAGAACTCAGGCGGTGGTCCGGGTGTCGTGGTAAAATGATTCATGGCAGAGGAAAAAAAAAGTCCCAAATCAAATTTATTCTCCATTTTTAAACATAAAGCCAGGTGCAATGTATAATATTTCTCTCTGATAGAAGTGTAGAAGTATGAAGTAACATAAAAATTAAAAAAAAAAATCCACAAAAATGTTGTACATAAGTGCGCTGCTTGTATAAACAGGTGCTTTCCATTAAGTTCCAGCTCCAGTAGTGCAGTACAGTGAGTTTCACCGTTTTCTTGCTTGAAAAGGACTCAGTGGATTGAATATCTCATAATACGAAGAAACAATTATAAAAAAGGAAATATGATCGCTTGATTCCTTAATTTTGTTGAAGAATCAGTCAGGGTATGTTCTCACAGCACTTGGCTTTTTCATTCAGCTCTCATTGGATTTAGGAATATTACTTTGAATCTGTCTCATTTCCTTTCTTTCTCCATGACACGTTATCACCTCATTACAAACTTCTGTGTTTGTGCCATCTTCAAAGCCCATAAACCAACAGTTCGAATGAACAAAACATTCCAAATCAATTTTCAAAAAGAAAAATTAAATTATTCCATTAACTTTCAAATCCCCATTTACCCTGTCAGAAATGCTACACTCAATTGAAAACATTTCTCCAACATCTAAGAAATTACAGTTGTGGCACAAAAACTCAATCAACAGAAACATAAATACACAAAGAAAAAAAATAAGGATAATTATACAAATATAGCTTTTTCTGACCTCTATTAGAAATCTCCATCCAATTTCATGAATGCAGATGTAGCAAACTGCTGCGTTCAGCTTTGTGCCTCCTAATTCTTCTGATGAAAGGAACTCATTAGTTTCTCTTTTGTTTCTCTGACACATACCTAACATCTTTTAACAAAGAAAACATTATATAAGTCTGACTTGCAAACAGGACATGAGAAGGCTGATATATGCTACACCTACTGTATAATGAGAACATCAGATGCACCTACTTGTCCACTTGTATCTACAACATTCACAACACTTTGATTACATCAGTTTAGACGACCAAAATCCATTACCATTTCACATCAGGACAGCTCTTGATTTGCTGCTATGATCCAACTTGTGCACAGCAGAAATCAGATCATCTTGTGTGCAGCACATTTAAGGTGGTGAATTTATCAGTTTCAAAGACTGTGTTAATATTAATTCCACACATTTAGAAGCACTGTGTGCTCAGAGGTTTGTTCATCATTTACAAAAAAACAACTTGTATTTTGATTCTCCATGTCTGACAATATAGCTGAGGATTTGTTAGGATCAAATAGGATTCCTAAATTTATTTTTTCATATGTAAAATGTCAGAATAATGGTGATGTTTTGCATTAAAAGCATCAGATAAGCATAAATGATATCAGATGGTTTAAGTCACAGCTGAGGATCTATTTAAAGTCACACCTTCAAACACAAGAGCTTCTTGCAATGACATCATGGTTAAAAAAACAAAAAACAAAATCAACCAAGACATCACAATAAGAATCATGAACCTTCAGAATTGTGGTTCATCTGTGGGTACAAAGTCCAATGCCTGAAGGTCCCAAGTTCATCTGTTCAAACAACAACATGCAACTATAGACCGTGGGAGCACGCACACACACACAACACACACACACACATTACACCCCTAAAGAGGAAATGGCCCCTGTGACCCACAGAGGAAGTTGTTTCTTTGTTAAAAGTGAAAAAAAAAAACCCTGCAAGAACAATGAAATACGTTGTAAAGATGCTGGCTGAACCAGAAAAAGAGAATTATTATCCCTCATACCAACATGAGCTGAACAGAAAGAGAAGCTGCTGCTCCAAAACCAGCATAAAAAAAGAGACAGATTACAGTTTATCACTGCACATGGGGACAATGTGGTCTGATAAGACAAAAAATAAAAAATAAATTAACAGTTTGATCATAATGATAATTGTTATGTTCGAAGAAAAACAGCAGAATCTCATAGGGCTCAGAAGACCACCCCAACTGTTAGGTATTGTGGGGGGGGGGGGGGGGGGGGGGGTCGCATCATGTTGTGGACCTGCAGTCTATCTGGTACAATTCACCAAGCAAGTAGACTTCATGTTAAGGAAAAAAAATATTTTATAGATATATTGAAGCTACATCAACAAGTTAAAGCCTGGGTGTAGATGGGTCTTCTAAACAGACAATTACTCCAAACACAACTCCAAGTTAGTTGTAAAGTGGTTTAAGGAGGACAAAATGAAGGTTTTTGGAGTGTTTATCATGAAGCCCCGACTTCAATGCCACATAAGCTTGGCTCACTTCCACCAGTTCTGTCAGGAGGAACGGGCCGAAGTTCTAGCAGAATTGAGGAGGGATGTCCAAAACATTTAGCCAAGTAAAACTGTCTAAAAGAATTTTTCCCTGATACTGACCAGGGGTATAGACATTTAAAGTCACAAAAACAATCCTGTCATGTTTTTGACATAAAAAAAAAAAAAAACAAACAAAAAAAAAAGAAAATCAGGAATCTTAACTAACCTAAAACAGGAAATGTTTCCTGAACTTTACTGTCAGACAGAGTTTAAAAAAAAAAGAAAAGTTTGTCTTTTTGTAAACAGTATGCAAACTTTTCAGCACAAGTGTATGCACAATATCAGGAAAGAATGCCGGAAGGAGGAAACTTCCTCAGCATGTGCACTTCCTCACCATGAAAGGACCGTTCCTCTATCCACACAGAAGCTCAGATTCCAGTAAAGAGCAGCCAGAGTAAACCTCAGAAACCAGCTGGTCCAGCACATTCCCTGTGTGTTTCAGGACTGATTTTAAGGTTCTTTTAGTTGTTTATAAATGTCTGAATGGTCTTGGGCCTTCTTATTTATCTGACCTTCTTTTAAATTACGAACCCTCGCGGACCCTGAGGTCCTCTGGTACTGGCCTTTTGGTTGTTCCGAAAGTAAGAACTAAAACTTACGGCGAGGCTTCTTTCCATTACTATGGGCCTCATCTGTGGAACGGCCTACCAGAGGACCTCAGGGCTGCAGAGACTGTTGATGTTTTTAAAAAGAGGCTCAAGACCTTCCTTTTTAATTTAGCTTTTAACTGAATCTTATTTTCTCAATTTTTTATTTTTATTTATTATGTATTCATCTATTTCATTTATTGATTGCTTTATTTTATTAAATCCTTTATGTGCATTTTTACTATTGCTATTTGTCTTAAGGGAATTTGATATTTGTTCTGAATTTTTTATCTTAGTTTATTTATTTTCATTTTGTTAATTTAATAATTACTCCAGTGTTTACCTCAGTGGGGATCTTTCACACTGGGGGCTCTGCCTGCTCTGTCTGGGGGGCTGTTGCCGCGGTAATCACCCTTGTCTGGGTGGCTGGGGTCCTGTACTGCAGTTCAACAGCTGTGGTCTGGACCCTGGTCTGGACCCTGGTCTGGACCCTGGCCTGCCCTGGGTGGTTGCTGTGGTGATGGCCTCTCTGGATGTGGGTCGGTTGGCTCCTGGGGTGAATAGATCCCCAAGTTATCGTTACTTCACAGCAGTGCCAAGCCAGGTGTTTTGATATTTGTGTTTTGATATTTGTTTTGATATTTTGATATTTATTTATTTAAATAGAAGCACTTTATCCTCCTTTTTCTTTTTTTTTTTTTTTAAGAGACAAAAAGGAGGGAGTTTTGTTATGTTTGTGGTGCATGGGGGGGTGGGGGTAATGGGAAGATGGCTTTGCGACTTTGGGGTGTGTGACGGCTTTTATTTTGTTTTAATGTGCATTGGTTTTTTTTTTAAATCATTATTATTATTTTACTATTTTTATCTTTATTTATTTATTTTTTTAATGTAAAGTACTTTGTGTTGCCTGAGGGCATGAAAAGCGCTCTATAAATAAAGTTTGATTTGATTTGAATTGATTCATTCACATGTCAGTCTTACATCCAGGTGATGCCTCACTATTTTCATGGGTTGCAGTGCATTTGCAGAAACAGCTTTGTTTTTTTTTTTTCCTTTTTTTAATGAAATACCTCAGAGTTTTTTCCCCCCACAGATGATGGGACTTTTCATCTGTAATCCATTTTCAGTGTTAACAAGTTTGCAAATGCTTTCCCCAACATTGGTGGTGTTTATTTTTCATGCAAACTTTGCAAAGACAGTCAAGTCTGAAATCTCTCACACATCACAAGAATACAACTTCTCTTTTTGCGTGTTTTTTCATGTGAACCAACAAGTTGGAATTACTTCTTAGACATTTTCCACAGGTTTTGCATGAATACGGTCTCTCACCCGTGTGGATGATTTTGTGACCGTTCAGTATTGATTTCTGAGTAAATCTTTTACCGCAGGTGTCGCAAGCGAATGGCCTCTCGCCCGTGTGGATTCTCTTGTGCACGTTCAGTATGGATTTTTGATTGAATCGTTTCCCACAGATGTCACAAGCGTACGGCCTCTCGCCGGTGTGGATCCTCTGGTGAACTTTCAGTATTGATTTTTGATTAAACCTCTTGCTGCAGATGTGGCAACAGTACGGGCTTCACGCCCGTGTGGATCCTCATGTGTCTGATCAATCTGGATCTGAACTGAAATATTTTCCCACAGCTGTCACATTTATACTCACACTTTTTAGCCACATAAGTGCTAAAAGGAAGTTTTTAACATGCTAGGATTATATACCTTAGTGCTTTTGTGATGCCTCTCCTCTGCTTGCTTGACCCTTTTGTAATCTAATTTGTTGCTGAAGGAGTCTTCCTCTAAAGCACTTTGAGATCCAGCAGGGTTCATGTAGAGAGTCTGAGATGCACCGTGGTGGAAGCCTCTGTCGTACGGAAGAGTCAGCATGAACGTTTCAGTCTCCTGTTTTAACACAAGCTGCCCTTTTTCCTGACTGCTGCTCAGGTCCTCTTGCTCCTTCTTTAATATGTGGAGACATTATGTCCTTTAGGTCCAAACTGGAGCTCCTCTCCTGGTTACAGAGCTGCTCTTCAACAGGAACATCCTCCTCCTTAAAGAAATCTTGCTGTGGGAGCTCTGAAAAGAGAAACAACACAAAATATAGATACTCAATATGATGACAGAATAAGAATCGTCGTGTGGAGGAGGTTCAGCATGTGTATGTGATGTTTGTTCATCTCACGAACCACAAGCTTTTACACAAGCCTAATCCTAACCTTTCAGTTCCCTAAATTTCTCCAACAAATTATAACTCTGTTGTTTTGCTCATGACTAAAACACTTCCTGCAGATTCTTATTGGTCAATCAAATGGAGAATTGAGGTGGAAATAGATCCAACTCTATAATTAAAATGATAAACACCTGAATGAAGCATTTGCTCAGCTGCTGCTTCCATATTTCTTCTAAGAAGTTCTGATCCTTACCAGGATAACAGGCAGATGTGTTTCAGCTTCGGCATTGTGTTAACAGACACCTGCAGGCTCTGGACCAACTGCCACAATGTCTGTTTTTAATGGGAGCTGCTCACACTTGCTGTTTAATGTGATAAGCTGCACCTGTTACATACTCTATGTACACCTACATACACCTGGAAGCAGAAAGAGTGTTGAGTTGATCATAATACTTCCTCCACAGGCTTACAGAGGAAATCACTTCAGCCACTGCTCTTCTTACTCTGATGCACTTATTACTCTAAAACAGGGTAAATGTAGACCCATCAGACCACATGACCTTTCTTCACTGCTTCCAAGTCAAATCTTTATTATCCCCAGCAATTTGAGGCCTTTTTTTTATTAACCCCACTCTCAAGTGGTGTTTAATCACAATATATTGTGCATGTGGAAATGCTCTTCGTATCACTAATAAACAACACCATAAGTCCATACTGGTTATTTTCTTCTATTGGATTTCACCAGATGTTTAAAGGGGACATATTATTAGAAAAATACGTTTTTCTTTTGAAATCATTAACAATTTAAAAACTGATGTTGCACAGCCAGGATCCTTCCTATGGGGCATTTTGGATCTGAAAACCTCTCATTCAGATTTATAGCATACTGCGATATAATAGACCCAGAACCTGGAACCTAAACTGAGAACAGAATTATCTAGACCTCTCTGTCTCTATTTCAATCCAGCTTTATCTGATTGGGCATCTGTTGTACCTCCAGAAATATCTGGCACCAAGCTTTAACATCATTTTCAAAAGAGATACACGGCACAGAGGAGGGGGGAGGAGTTAGTCAGATGGCTGACTCCTCCAATGCTTCATTGAGCTGTTTTTAAAGATGAATTTCTGTTTTTACCCGAGACAGACAATAAAGATCTATCTATCTATCTATCTATCTCCAAGAACTGGCAGTTATGAACAGTGCAGTAAAATTGTTTGTTGAAAAAAGTAATTTTGTACACTGTGCAAAGATGTTTAAGACCTTAGGAAACTGTGTCAGTTAAAAAAGAAAAGAAAGAAAAGGCATTATACGTCTCTTTTATGTTATCTTCGTTATGACAGTGACCTACAGGCTTTAGTAATACTGGACGGCTCTGAACCCAGTTTTAGTGATTTCAGCTAACTTGGTTTTTTTGACTGATGCCGACCAGGTTGACCCTTCTGAAACAGAGTGGCATCTTTTCCATAAACAGAGGACGTTCTTTCCAACAGGGGTTGGCTAAGGGATGAGAAGCTACTCACTGCATCAGTTAGAGTTAAATAACTTGTTACCACCTGAATCATATCAACCGCTTGAGTATCTTCCCAATAAGAGACTCTTTCTTACTTGTTTAATTAAATCCAGGTGAAGTTGTGGCCTTATGTGCGGTCTATGATGTCACCATAGTGGCATCAGTGATACGATGGAATCTTCACAACAGGCATCACAAGAACATCCCAAGACAGCTGCGTGTGTTGTCATATGGACTAACAATGAAAAACAATTCTACCACATTTACCACACTTTTCCAATAATATGGAGGGAAAAAAACAAATTCTGACCAAATCTTTTCCCACAGACTTCAGAAGATGCTTTGCCATTTTCAAATAATATGCTTCTCACCTGTGTGCCATATGATATGAGCCTCCAGCTTTGATTTCTGATTGAATCTTTTCCTGCAGATATCACAGGAATAAGGCCTCTCGATTGAGTGGGTTCTTTTATGAACATTCAGAATAGATTTTTGGTTGAATCTCTTCCCGCAGACGTCACAAACATACGGCCTCTCGCCCGTGTGGATTCTCTGATGAACCTTCAGTATGGATGTCTGATTGAATCGTTTTCCACAGATGCTGCAGCCGTATGGCTTCACTCCAGTGTGGAATTCTCATGTGCCGGATCAGTTTGGACTTGTATAGAAATTCCTTCCCGCAGGTGTCACATCTGAACTCACACTTTTTACCCGTGCAAGTGTAAAAAGGGCATCCTTAATATGACAGGATTATGTCCGTCATTGCTTTTGTGATATGTCTTCTCTTGGGTCTTTCCTGCATTTCCAGTTGGTGCCAGGTCTCCAGGCTTGCTTCCAGTGTGATCTGTGCTCTCAGCTAAATGTGAGTCTGAGAGGAGCTGACGGTCCGGACTGGGTTCTGGTATCTCATAACCTTGAACTGATATGGTGTCTATAGACTCCTGCTCTGCTGCGCTGGTGTTCTGAGATTTAATGGGACTCAAACTAACAGTTTGACTGACACGTTTGGTCCTCCTTCATCACAAGTAAGCAGGTCTAAAAGGGTGTTAGTCTCTTCATTCAGGAAACGCTGCTCTTTTTCTTGACTGGTGCCGAGGTCCTCGTGTTCCTCTTTAATCTTCTGACACTCCTGCTCTAATCCGGAGTTCCTCTTGTGATTACAAGGCTGCTGCTCAATCTGAACCTCCTTTGCTTTGAAGAAATTTTGTGGAAGCTCTGGAAGAAAAAGAAAGCGAAACAAAAAACTTGGTTACTGAAACAATTACAGGAAAAAAAAGTTTGTGTAGGGAGACTTAGCACATATAAATGCAGTTCAGTCATTTCCTAAACTCTGGAATAGTGAACCTATATGCCAGGGATCACCAAATGGTGGACCTCGGTCCGGATCTGGACCAAGTAAAGGTTCCGGACCAGTAATCAGTGCCACATAAATACCTCAAAATACATAGCTCAATTATTTTCCCAGTGCCTGGGGAAAACTGTGAGCGCAGGTAAACTAGTCATCTGCGGCAATCACCAACCGTTTACGGCCGACAGCTCTGAGAGCCACTGAAATTCAATTTACTTCAGAAACAAATGAGAGAGAAGAAGACACGGCATGCTCGAAGGTGCGAAAGGTTAATGCTGAAAATCGACATTTCAAAAGTGAGTGGACGAACAAGCATGAGTTTATCGTTCCTGCCGGCAGAAGGTAAACCCTTATGCCTGATATGCTGTGAAACAGTGGCATTGAATCAAAAGCGGGAATATCAAGCGCCACTACGAGACCAAACAAGTTTTTTGACGAAATCTTTCCACCAAAGTCTGAAGTGAGAGCGCGGAAAATCAACAAGCTTCGGGCCCAGTACGACAGTGTTACGTGGTAAACTAGAAAAGCACTCGGAGAGCGCAGACCTCCACCAGCGCAACAATTATTGAAAATTTGAAAGTGATCCAGAATCTAAGGATTTCTTCCGGATCACACCCAAAATGAAATCAGTTCTTCCTTTTCACAAAAAGGAAGAATCCATCAAAATCCATCCATAACTTTTTGAGTTATCTTGAACACAGACAGACAGACAAACAAACGCTGGCAAAAACAACCTCCTTGGCGGAGGTAATAACTTAATTATTAGGTAATTATTATGAGGTAAATAAGTTCATAAAAAGTTGGCCTTCAATACATCTTCAGCTGTTTGAATTTGACACCATTGTTGGGTTAATTGATTTCAGGAAAGGAAAGATGAAAATATATAGAGAAAAGACACTTTATTTGCACCATTTCAGGGAGAAGGCACTTTTGATTTTATTATGAAGAAATATTTTTTATTAGTTGTAATGCAGGCCTCAAGTTCACTGTCAGCTGCATGTGTCTCAATGTGAACACAAAAAATAAATGTTGGAATGACATGTAACTATATGATGTGCTTTTGATTAACATGGACAGGCTATATATGCCATGGTATGGGATGCAAGAGATATGTGGTCTGGACCTTGTGACAGAAGAAATTTTAGTGACTGGACCCATTAGAATTTTAATTGATTAACCCTGCTATATGCGTACTTCCCACCACAGTGAAACGAGCCTCTGTCAACTATGATGCTCGCCAGATAACACTGTTTGGATGGGAACACTTTCAAAACGAGTCTGCATAGGACAGGAACTGGCAAAACAAAGTAGCCCTTTTCTTTACTATACACTTCTAAAGAGGTTTCTGTTTCAAGCAGGACCAACCTCATGACTCACTGTACTGTTACGAATCCTGCTCATCATTTCAACCCTGACTTCCAAGATGAGACAAATTTTTAATGCCAAATTCTACAGACCATCTATGAAAAAGTGGCAATGATAGGCCTTCATGGTAATATGATAATGCAGTGTGCACACAGGGTCTAAAGATCTGCCATGTAACATGTTTTAATAAAGACCTTCCAGCTTCAGCACCAGGAGTTTAAGAATCTCTGGGTTCATGAGTGAGGGAAGAATGGAACAGAAGATTGACTGGCGGTTTGGTGCAGCATCTGCAGTGGCATGGACTCTGTAGTGTTGCTGTGAAGAGGAAGAAAAGCCAAAAGGCAGGGCTCCCTGTCCACCGCACGATCTATGTTCCTACCCTCACCTATGGTCATGAACTGTGGTTAGTGAGTGAAAGAATAAGATCGCAGATCCAAGCAGCTGAAGTTAGTTTTCAGATACAGGGTGAAAGGTTCAGTTGAGTCACGAGGGTCTTGGAGTAGAGTTGCTGCACCTCCACATCAAGAGGAGCCAGCTGAGCTGGTTCAGGCATCTGGTGAGGATGCCCCCTGGACACCTCCCTGAGGAGGGGTTTTGGGCACGTCCAACCGGGAGAAGGCCCAGAGGCAGACCCAAGATACGCTGGAAAGATTATCTTTCTGTCCAAGCCTGAGAACACCTCAGTATACCACTGGAAGAACTGGAGGTGGTGGCTGGGGAGAGCCAGGTCTGGCCTCCCTGCTTAGGCTCGCAACCTGAATCAGGATAAGCAGAAGTCGATGGATGAATGGATGGACGAAAGTAATGACAGGACTCTTGCAAACTATGTGAAGTTGAAGTCCCAGAGAATGTGGAAAGGGCCGTTTTTGCAAAGCGCTACCAGTGCTACCTCAAGTCCCACAGGCAGTGGTTCAGCAAGCGAAGCCAGATAATCTCAGCAAGTCTGTGAGCAAAATTAGTATGTTGTATGTATTAGTATGTAAGTCCGAGATGAAAATACCTCCATTTACAAGCCAGTATCAGTATTAGCACCTGTTTACTGCAGTGAGAATGAACCTCCCGTCGATCTGAAGGCCCAAACCAAGCACAACAACTCTGAATCAACCAACAGCTGCAGGGAGAAATAGCTACAAGTTCAGCAAAGCCAGACTTTCTTCAAGCGAGCCAGGTTGAGAGACACTCAAGTCAAAATCAGATATAATTGGAACTGCAATGGTGCTTTTTAACTGAATGTGTAATCTGCCTTTCTGCTGTCAGTTGATGCTTCTTCTGCACACTAGCAGCATCATTTTCCTGCAGTATAATTATTAGACCCCATGGAAAGATGTTGCAGATACAGTGATGATACACACCAAAGTGTTGTGCCCATTTACTGTCAAAAAGCCTGCTTCATCCATAAGCTGAATACATTTGACCCCATCCATGACACTGCTTATTATCATTAGGCTTTATCGGTTGTTTATATATGCTTATTTAGAATAAATTAAGATCTAAAATTAGGATTTTGCTTTATTTCTGTAATTCTTAAAGTTGTCTGTTTACTTTTTATTTTAAGAGAGGGAGAAAATAAATCAATTAAAATCAAAAATCAGGTGTGTTATTAAAAAGAAATCAGGGACAATGTTGCACAAATTTAAACAACAGAGAAAAACTGGCAGCAAATCATTTGTTTGCAAAGTAAGAATAAATTCATTGACTTTTTATACTTCATTGACCTGCAACCAGGGAATACTGGGATTTCCTCCAGCACCCCTGTAACCCTGAACAGGATTACAGAAGATATAAACAACAGATGGATAGATTAATTAATTACTATGCTCTAATATTTGATCACTCTCTAACCTACATCACATTATTTAATTCTTAAACATCAGCTATATAGACTGGAACAAAGTATGAAAATATATCCTATTCTGCCTTCATGACTGCTGGCCTACAGTTTAACTGTAAATACAAAACTTCTTTGGTAGCTGCTCAGTGGGTTTTCTCAACTGAGAATTTACATCCTGAATCTTTGATTTTTGGTTTTAATTAAAATCCCTGTGGGACCATGTATCTAACAGAGTCAGTGCTGACAAGAACGAAAATGTATGATTACTGTTTCAGCACGGTATTAATTAAATTTAGCATTTAAAATCAGTGTATAAACACAACACATAGGTGACTGTTTCATCCTTGGACCACTGCCTGAGATTTGCTTTCATTCTCTAGTTTCATCCACATCCAGCCTTATTTCTTTGTTCTCTTCACACTGTTCTTCTCTTCCACCAGACCAACTCGTTCTGCTGGATGCTGCCTGATTGCTTTCCTCCTTCAGCTGTGCTGATTAACCACACCTGTGACTGATTACTCAGGCTCAGCACCTCAGCTCCTCCCCCCATTACCAAATTGTATTAGCATTCGAGCACGTCTTTGTCCTTCCTGTCTTGTGTCTTGAGCCTGCGTGTTAAATGCTTACTCCTAGTACTCTACGCAAAATCTAAACCTGACTTGATTGTTGGTATTAATCTGACTTCCTGTGCACTGAGCCCTTCGGATAACATTCTGGACGTAATAACTATGTTTGGATTGACTGCATGTGAGCTCACTTCCTTTTAAAAATAAACCACTAGATTTGGATTTTATGTGTGCCTGTCTTCCTGTCTCAGCAGAAAGACCCAGGCCCCTCCCCAGTCACCACCACCAGCTCTTCTGGAGGCAACACCAAGCCGTTCCCTGGCTAGTTGAGAAATAATAATCTCTCCAAAATCAGTCTGAAAATAAATCAAACAATCATTTACATGTTGTTGTTTTTTTCCTCCGAACAGAACAAGAAGACCATTATTTTTTGTGTCGTAAACACACCTGAGGGGCATAGCTGAATTTATTTTTACTTTGCACAACTAATTATTTCCTCCAAGAGTTTCCTGCCTGTTGTGTTGTATGTTTGAGTGTTCTGCTCCTGTGCAGATAAGACTGCACGCTAAATGACACACATCCAAACCCTGAATGGTTTTGATAAGATATGAGGTCCATAGAAAAAAATCCACATAGCCAATGCAATAAAAAAATTAACTAATTTAAAAAGATCATGGCCAATAATGACAAATTCATTATTTAGTATAATCTCTCCAGCATGTCCTGGGTCTACCTCGGGACCGTCTGCGAGTTGGACTTGCATGAAACGTCTCCCCAGGGAGGTGCCCAGGGGATTTATGAAATAAACTTTAAATTCATACTTATTAAATAAAATAAGGAGCAATGTCACGTGTTTAACAACACAGGTATACCTGCCAGTAAACCAGCTAATTACTCTCAGGCACTGGCCAATGCTGATGATAAGAAAAATGGCCAATTGGAAGACTAATTAACTGATCTTAACTATTCAGAAATGTTAAATAGAAATTAAAATAAATCAGACAGTGCCCAACCCTAACACAGACTGAAATGCCCAAGTGAGAGGAGAGGGCTTTGTATGTAGAACATATATATTTACGTTAGTGCGATTTTTAAGTGTAACATTTCTTTCCTAATCCACTATAAAATTTAATAATTGATTACGAGTACTAACATTATATCTCAATGTTTCAAAGACTATAACAGTAAAGTTATATTGGCAGACAGTAAAAATTAATTGTCATTTTGCTTTAAATGTAATCTGTTAAGATCAATTTATCAATAATTAAAAAGTAATGCTATTGCATTTTTTTTTTTTTTTTGAGAAACAGGTGTATTTTATCTAAATGACTGGGGGCTCCTCATAAAGTACACAAGGTTTGGCACTTCTTTTTTTTTTTTAACTATTACATAGATATGTGGGGGGAAATGCACATAATACAAAGTTAAAACAACCAAGCCATTTGTATTAAAAATATGAAGACGAGCCAGGTTTTACAAACCTGTTCTGTGTAACTTTACTTGAGGCTTCCAAACGATGGCCAGCAGTCTTCGCTGGCGGTTGATCTCTTTCTCGTAATCGATGATAGTTTTTTCAAAGACGTTCACTATTTCTTCGGCCGCTGCCGTCAGCCGCTCGTTCACAAACTCTCTTAGACACTGAACTGAAGACATTGTTGCGTCATTACAAGAGAGATCTTCTCCTATGACTTGATGGTGAGAAAACGCCGTGAGCACAATTTTTTGTTTACTTCCGTTGTGTGTCACACTGTAAAAGATCCGACAGTAAGAGTGAGAACGCAGATGTTTCCGTTGTCGATTATCAATCATTAACCATTATCCTCATAGCTGCCCCCATAAACATGAACTTAAAATGTTTCGACATGTACCTAATAACGTTTTTGGTATTAGTGTAAAGGGTGATTTATTAAAAGCAAAAACATAAGTGGACTGGATAGAACTTAACACTGGGAATTCATAGATTTGACCACATAACGATCTAAAATGATTGTCTAGACTTGTAATAGCAATAAAGCATTCATAAAAAGAAATCCGGTATCAGTACCACTTTATTATTATTTGTTTGGTTTTAAATTTTCACATAAGTGTCTCAAAGTCTGAACTAGTATCTAGTCAAGTTAACCCTGAGTATGAAAAAAAGAAAAGGAAAATATATATAATTCTACAATCCATTACTACATTGTCCTCTTTCTTTTATCATGTTTTAAGAAACTATTGTCTAACACAGACTTGAAAAGGCACACAACTAGTATCATGTAATGTGTCAGAGACTTCCTGTTGTTGTTGCTCTTGTTGCATTGTTTCTGTACTTTCCTGAGATTTTTTCTTTTCTTTTTTTTTTTTTGAGTGAAAAAAAGTTTGTATTTTGTTTTACTTTTTTATAACTAGTTATTTACTCATGGGGTAAGAGCAAGGCAGAGAGAGAGGAAAACGAAATTTAAACCACTTCATAGGGAATGTGGTAACACTGGTAAATGAAATGAACAGTAGTACTGTAGTGAGTAGTGATGAAGATTCAGTGGGAATCACAGGAATTTCGACAAGACATGGCTTCTGGAATTTTAATTGGCAGATATTGACAGAGTGACAACTTTAGAAATGCCAGTGACTATCATTGAAAATAATAGTTTGCTTTAAATGATGTGTATAGTATTAAGTAGCTATTATATCAGAAGAAAGTCTGTATGAGTCCTTCTCCTTTTTCTTCAGGTTGACATTCATCCCTCCATCCATTATATGTGCCTGCTTAATCCTATGCAGGGTCACAGGGATCGGCTGGAGCCTATCCCAGCTCTCTTCGGGCAAAGGGCAGGGGTACACTCTGGACACCAGTCCATCACAGAGCCACATGTAGACAAACAACAATACACAATCACTCCTATTGACAATTTAGAACCACCAATTAAAGGTGGGGTAGGTGTTCTTTTTTTGCAGCAATTTTTACAATATTGCCTGAAAACCTCTTCACATTCCCATTGCACCCACTGAAATAAAATGTTTGCAAAAAAAACGAAATGTTTTGGTCTGGTCTAGAGGGTATAATCAGAGAAAAAGTGATCATCATTACTTTCATTGGCTGCCTAATACGTCCATCAAATATCAATGCACTCCCACCCACCCCTCCCTCCCGCGTTGCCCAGGTTGGCATTCACTTGGTTAAAATTAGTTAACAGAGGTATAGACTCAAGTCAACTTGGCAAAATGTAAAAAGACTTAGAACTTGGACTCTTAAACCAATGACTTATGACTTCACTTGGCCTTGAGCCTGTTGATTTGAAAACACTTGATATTTTACCCCAAACCCAACGTTTAAAATATGCTATTTAAGAAGTGTGCACATGAATCAACTTATTTCCTTCATTATGACTTAACATAATGCAGACTGTCTTTCTCTCTCCACTGTATGTATGTGTGCATGAAATGTCAGCAAAGCCAATCCACATAAACCAGAATGAAATTTTGTTCTGTCCAACAAAAAGCACTTCGGAATTATGTTCCCAAGAATGACTTCATTTGGGCACAAAAGCTATGAAGTAGTTCATAAAAGATCAATTGCAATATGCAAAACATCTGGGTCAAGGATCACGGACAGAAATGGAACAACTTCCACCTTTGCACAAAGAAAGGTAAGTGGTATGCACATGCTGTGCTATCTGTTATTTACATTCGACATATAAATGCACCATTGTCAAGGACTCAAAAGGAGGAGAAGTTTCTGAGACTTGCAAACCAATGACTTGTTCCCACCTCCGCTAGTCACTCATGGGGCACTCATAATCTTGTGTCCTCTGTTTCCAGGGGGAACGTTTTGAAGTGGGATTACTTCCTGTATGAAACGCTAACTGGCGTGAAGCTTCGTTTGTGTTTTCTGTTCTAGTTCGGGAGAAAAGAGAAAGAAACAGGATTTGAAGTGTTCGACTTTTGTTCGAGTCCAGACGCATCTCATCTGGACTATATGTTCAGAGTATTTGGCGGCTTCTAAATGGCTGCATACTACTGCGCCATATGTAAACAAACGACATTCTCCGGGAAGAAACACATCTTCGGAAAAACCCATCAGAGCAGAGTCAGAGTCGTTCTTCTCAAATTCATAGAAAAGGTAAGTTACGATAAACAGATTTATACCTGTGTGAACTGTTTTCTGTGTTTTATGCTCATAATCCTGCCTTGATGCTGATTTTGCCCGCGAACCGTCAGACTCCGGGTTGCGTCAATACATCCTTTTTTATCCAACGGCTATTTGAAATTGTATATTATCACAAACCGCATTTTTTTCAAAATAAAACTGCATGCCCCTTTGAAGTATGCATTACTTTTCAGTACAGCTGAACGTCTCAGTGTCAAGTTTGAGGAGGGCACCTCGTCTCCGCTTCACTTTTACGGGCCTGTCTGAATGAAGCCATGCATTTATTTATTTTATTTTTTTTACTATTATTATTTTTTGAGCGCATTTTTTGCTACTTTATAATATCCATCCAACCATGGATTTCTCCTTATCCGTGTTGCCAACAGCTGCCAGGCAACCTCCTCCAGCTCTTCCAGGATCACATCGATACTTTCCCTGACCCGCTGGGAGATGTAGTCCCTTTCCCAGCATGTCCTGCCTCCGTCTGGGGGCCTTCTCATAGTTGGACATGCCCTAAACACTTACACAAGGAGGTGTCCAGAAGGCATCCTAACCAGATTGCTAAGCCACCTCAGTCGGTTTCTCCCCATGTGGAGAGGCAGTGGCTTTATGTAGTCTCTCCTGGATGTCTTAACCTTTCAACGGATCTCTAAGGGAGAGTCCAGCAGAGTCCAACTCATTTTATCGTTCATGTATTCACCCACCAGTGGGTTCACCCCCTGCAGGAGGGGTCATATGGGTCAGGTGCAATGCGTTTGGGTAGCAGTTGAAGCCATTGGCCTTTATTTTCTAAAAACTGCGCACACACACACACTTTTCGTTCTCTTTTTTTTTTCTTTAAAAAAAATCTCTTCAAGGTTCAACAAGCCATTACACAGTCTCAGTAATAATTCACTCTCTTATCTCGATGCAGAATTGCACACTAATATTCAACTAATTTGTTTGTGCCGCTTTCGTTATTGTTGTGTACATGTAAATATGACCCTGTGATATTCCTAATTTCTTAATTGTCTTCTGTGATTTTTTTAATTTACTATTCAAAGGTTTCTTTTCTGTCTCCTCTCATGTTGCTGTAACATTCCAACCATGATGCAGGGAAAATGTATTACAACAAATGGATTATACTGTTTTAGCTTTAACTGGGAGGCTCACTTTATTTTTATTTTTTATTTGTGTGATGTTTCCGAATTCACAGGTGAAGGAAGCTCGTCGAACTCTTAAAAAACCCCAAGTAGAAAAATTTGATTGCGCCCTACACAAGCAGACATTCTGGTGCTACTGCTGTGGGCTTGAAGTTGAAAGAAATGTTACAGACGGCAAAATGACTGTGCTGCATGGAGGCTTGATAGAACACATGTCCACGTAAGTTTTGTCTGATAAAATTTTATTTAATTTCTTTTGTTCCTCTTGGAGCATCTCTGGTTAGTCTTTCTGTGGAAAGATGCTTCTCAGGGTTACAGAAATATTATTCTTTTGTCCTGTGTTTCAAATGCGTCTGGTTTCAGCCCGGAACACAAGAAGAACACTCACAAGTTCTGGTGGGAGAACAAAGCCGACCCAAAGTTTAGAGATAAAGTCATCATCGCAGAAGATGAAACTGAAAGGTAGGCCTTGTGGGTCCAAATCAGTATTGATTAAGGTAGTGTTGAAAATGAAAGCTCTTCTGCACTGATAATTGTTTATTTTTGTCTAGATTTAAAGCTGAGGTAGCAAACGTTTTGGAAACCTATGTGGAGAAGGAGGACGAGTATATTAAAGAGGTAATGCAAAATTATTTTCAGATTATGAATATTTCCATTGATAAACCAAATTTCTCAGTCTGCTAAGCTTCATACCAGTCCATCTTAACGTAGATATCCCAGTCACGACCAAACTGATGAACAGACAAATGTTGTTTGGACCCAATTTAAAATGTGCTTATGGTCATTTTCTTTTTTCTTGTTTTTCTTCTCATGATTGCAGCAAGCTGATTTCATCCGGGCCCAGGAAAAGCAGCGGCAGGAGGTCGTTCAGTCTCTTTTAGAGGTTTGTTTTCCAAAGATGCAGTGGCAGTATCCATCACTGTGGCCTTGACTGTTGTTTTTCATATAAGATGGAGAAAAAAATCCTTTATTTCCTTCCTAGATGACTGTAAGAGGAGGTAAACAGCAATCATGACTAGATCCCTTTTGAGTTTGGGTTTCACAGGCAAAGATTATACCCAGTTTTAGATTAAATTAATAGTAGTTCAGCAAAACTATAGTTGAAGTGATTGAATGCAAACTTAGAGTTAAGCTGAATGTTCATTATTACTTAAAATATTTCATCATCTTCCATCTTGCTCATTATTTAGTTACTCGACTTATAGTGGCTTATTAGAGAAGCTGAACTTGCTCCTCCCTTGAATAAAACATTTTGGCTGTATTGACTGTAATTTAAGGCCAATATGGAGAGAATAAAAACAATATAGACAAGAGAATAATACTAAAAAAAAACCCGAAAGACTTATTTAATGGATCTTCATGAGTGAAAGTAAAACGGATGAAAACAGGGCTGGGAATTTCAGGAACACCGTGGGTTTCCGACTTGGAACGGTTGCATTCTTTCATCTCTTTGCTTCCTTCTGCCTCCTTGTTGACTTGGTATGTTGAGAGAAATTTTGTGGCATCATAAAAATTAGAGTTAAACTGTTTAGGACTGAACAAAGAGATATTCTTCTTTATGGTAACAAATGAGGCAAAGCTCCATGTAAAGATTGTGTTGATAAAAGCTGAGGTGACGCCTGATTAGATGTCAGATTTCTTCTTGAACCGCTGTTGGCTTTTCCTGAATCAATATCAGCGTGATGAAGAGCCGGAGTTGTCCAACGGGCTCAACAGCGCCGACACATCTGCAGAGGTTTCTGTCAGGTAACACTGTCACGTTCTGTCATTTTGGACTGTATCAGTTGTATAATCTGAATATTCAAAAACACTACTTTTTTTTTTTTTCTTTTCATATTGGGGATAATGTGGTCATCATTTTGTGTCGGGCACAGCTCGCATTTTCCATATCAAGGATCGGATCAGCAGGTGGAGAGGAGCTTTGTCGACTCTATGGTTGAGGTGCCATGGGCTGCGACAGGACAAAGCTTAACGTTCATAGGTTATCAGGTACACTGATGGTGCTTCTTAAAGGAAGGCTAACAAATAATATTCATGTTTTTTTTTTTTTTTTTTTAAACTAGAAATTCAATAACTTAATTCTGTTGTTGGGTTCCCCATTACAGGATTCATCAAACAGCGGAAATGTTCACACAGGTAAAGTTTTACACACAAATAGACTCTAAATGTGGAAAACTTTGCAAAGTGTATGAGAACACCGATGCATATTCTTAATTCAAATTAATTAAATGTAGCTATTTGTTTATATTTTTTGTTTGGTTTTTTTAGATGTGCTTAGCTTTTATGTGTAGTTGGCAAGTTTTTTGAAGAACTTAGTGCTTTTTATCTGTATATTTACCGTACCGTACCGTACCGTCTTCTTCCGCTTATCCGAGGTCGGGTCGCGGGGGCATCAGCCGGAGTAAGGAAGCCCAGACCCCCCTCTCCCCGGCCACTTCCTCCAGCTCCTCTGGGGGGATCCCGAGGCGTTCCCAGGCCAGCCGAGAGACACAGTCCCTCCAGCGTGTCCTGGGTCTTCCCCGGGGTCTCCTCCCAGTGGGCCGTGCCCGGAACACCTCACCAGGGAGGCGTCCAGGAGGCATCCTAACCAGATGCCCGAGCCACCTCATCTGGCTCCTCTCGATGCGGAGGAGCAGCGGTTCTACTCTGAGCCCCTCCCGGATGACCGAGCTTCTCACCCTATCTCTAAGGGAGAGCCCGGCCACCCTGCGAAGGAAGCTCATTTCAGCCGCTTGTATCCGCGATCTTGTTCTTTCGGTCACTACCCAAAGCTCATGACCATAGGTGAGGGTGGGAACGTAGATCGACCGGTAAATCGAGAGCTTCGCCTTCCGACTCAGCTCCTTCTTCACCACAACAGACCGGCGCAGCACCCGCATCACTGCAGATGCCGCACCGATCCGTCTGTCGATCTCCCGCTCCATCCTTCCCTCACTCGTGAACAAGATCCCAAGATACTTAAACTCCTCCACTTGGGGAAGGACCTCATCCCCAACCCGGAGAGGGCACTCCACCCTTTTCCGGCTGAGGACCATGGTCTCGGATTTGGAGGTGCTGATTCTCATCCCAGCCGCTTCACAACCGGCTGCGAATCGCTCCAGCGAGAGCTGTAGATCACGGCTCGATGAAGCCAACAGAACCACATCATCTGCAAATAGCAGAGACCCAATCCTGAGGCCACCGAACCGGATCCCCTCGACACCTCGACTGCGCCTAGAAATTCTGTCCATAAAAGTAATGAACAGAATCGGTGACAAAGGGCAGCCTTGGCGGAGTCCAACCCTCACTGGAAACGAATCCGACTTACTGCCGGCAATGCGGACCAAACTCTGGCACCGGTCGTACAGGGACCGGACAGCCCGTATAAGGGAGTCCGGCACCCCATACTCCCGAAGCACCCCCCACAGGAATCCCCGGGGAACACGGTCGAACGCCTTCTCCAAGTCCACAAAACACATGTAGACTGGTTGGGCGAACTCTCATGCCCCCTCCAAGACCCTGAAGAGGGTGTAGAGCTGGTCCACCGTTCCACGGCCGGGACGAAAACCACACTGCTCCTCCTCAATCCGAGATTCGACTATCCGACAGACCCTCCTCTCCAGGACCCCTGAATAGGCCTTCCCAGGGAGGCTGAGGAGTGTGATCCCCCTGTAGTTGGAACTAGGGCTGGGTTAACGATTATTTTTGTAATCGATTAATCTAGAAAATAGTTTTTCGATGCATCGATTAATCTAACGATTCATTTTTAAATCCGATTCGATTCGATTTCGATTCGATTATCGATTATCTCCCAATAATTTGACCTATATAGCAATTAATGCAAATTTATCTCCATGAATAAAACACAAATTTCTTCTTTCAAGTTCAAAAATGAATTATATTGAACAATACAACAATAAAGTGCACACAGTTATAGTGCAATGGAATCCTATAATAAAAAATAATAAAATAAAACTTTCCTTCAATAAATAAAACTGCAAAAAACACACTCTGAACCAAAATCTTATCAACATAAAATAAATAAAAAATAACAGCAGCAGTGACAGCTGCAATTTACAAAACAACACAATGTGTGACAGCAGCAACTTAGCCTAATCATTTAAATCTGTGAAATAAATAACAAATAAATTCAAGTATTAGGCCTATTACTGTTAAGTGAACAGCAGTTTAACTTTTAGTAGTTAGGATGCTCTCAGTAACTGCAGCAGCCTTTTTTTTCATCTGATTGTACAAACTTTTCTGCTTATCCCTATCCCTGAAAACATAAATCACAAACATAGTGCACAGGTTAATAAAAATATATACTTCTAAATGATCTGCCCATACCAATAAAGTATAATAATAATAACAATAATAATAATAATAATAATAATAATAATAATACATCAACCTAAAAGTTGAAAGTTAAACTAACTTTAGCGTGTATTTGAGGAGTGTGTGTCTGTGTCAGTTAAAAAAAAGTGTGTCAGCAAGAGGCGAGTGTGTGTGTGAGGGGCGTGTGTGTGTGTTTAAGTGGGCACATGTTCTGTGTGTGCGAGGCTGGAGCACAAGTTACGTAGTGCGGTTTGGATGAATGACGGGGTTAATCACCGCAAACAAGGAAAGAAAAAAAAGTTGAAAACTTACGGCGTCTTCTCCTCCACACAAGCAGCTCCCGAGTGCCTCTATTCAAGGTGCTGGTGCATCGCGGTAGTGCTTTTATGATATGCCATCTCTATTTTTGCACAGGTCACAGACCACCGAATCGTTCCCTTTAGGTGTAAAGTACTCCCATAGTTTTGACATCCTGTTACGAGATAGCTTCTTCTCCCCCGACTCGCTGCAACTCGATACCGCGGCCGCCGCCATTTTTTGATTCTGAGTGACGACGCATCGACGTGCAGATTTTGCGTCGACGTATTTTTTGCGTCGACGTAATCGATGACGTCGACGCGTCGTCCCAGCCCTAGTTGGAACACACCCTCCGGTCCCCCTTTTTAAAGAGGGGGACCACCACCCCAGTCTGCCAATCCAGCGGTACTGTCCCCGACGTCCACGCGATGCTGCAGAGGCGTGTCAACCAAGACAGCCCCTCAGCATCCAGAGCCTTGAGGAACTCCGGGCGGATCTCATCCACACCCGGGGCCCTGCCACCGAGGAGCTTTTTTAAAACACACCTCGGCAACCTCAGCCCCAGAGATAGGAGAGTCCACCCCTGAGTCCCCAGACTCTGCTTCCTCATTGGAAGACGTGTCGGCGGGATTGAGGAGGTCTTCGAAGTATTCCCCCCACCGATCCACAACGTCCCGAGTCGAGGTCAACAGCTCCCCATCCCCACTGTATACAGTGTTGATGGAGCACTGCTTCCCCCTCCTGAGACGCCGGATGGTGGACCAGAATCTCTTCGAAGCCGTTCGGAAGTCGTTCTCCATGGCCTCTCCAAACTCCTCCCATGTCCGAGTTTTTGCCTCAGCAACCGCCAAAGCCGCGTCCCGCTTAGCCTGCCGATACCTGTCAGCTGCCTCCAGAGTCCCACATGCCAAAAAGGCCTTATAGGACTCCTTCTTCAGCTTGACGGCATCCCTCACTGCTGGTGTCCACCAACGAGTTCTGGGATTGCCGCCACGACAGGCACCAACGACCTTACGGCCACAGCTCCGGTCGGCCGCCTCAACAATGGAGGCCCGGAACATAGCCCACTCGGACTCAATGTCCCCTGCCTCCCTCGGAACATGATCGAAGTTCCGCCGGAGGTGTGAGTTAAAGCTCCTTCTGACAGGAGACTCTGCCAGACGTTCCCAGCAGACCCTCACAACACGTTTGGGGCCTGCCAGGTCTGACCGGCATCCTCCCCCACCATCTGAGCCAACCCCACCACCAGGTGGTGATCAGTTGACAGCTCCGCCCCCTCTTCGCCCGAGTGTCCAAGACATGCGGCCGCAAGTCCGACGATACGATTATGAAGTCGATCATCGAACTGCGGCCTAGAGTGTCCTGGTGCCAAGTGCACATGTGGACACTCTTATGCTTGAACATGGTGTTCGTTATGGACAATCCATGACGAGCACAGAAGTCCAACAACAAAACACCACTCTGGTTCAGATCGGGGGGGGCCCTGCCTCCCAACCACACCCCTCCAGGTCTCACTGTCGTTGCCCACCTGAGCATTGAAGTCCCCCAGCAGAACGAGGGAGTCCCCAGATGGAACATTCTCCAATACTCCATCCAAGGACTCCAAAAAGGGTGGGTACTCTGAACTGCTATTTGGTGCATAAGCACAAACAACAGTCAGGACCCGTCCCCCCACCCGGAGGCGGAGAGAGGCTACCCTCTCGTCCACCGGAGTAAACCCCAATGTACAGGCGCCAAGTCGGGGGGCAATGAGTATGCCCACCCCAGCTCGGCGCCTCTCACCCGGAGCAACTCCAGAGTGGAAAAGCGTCCAACCCCTCTCAAGGATACTGGTTCCAGAGCCCAAGCCGTGTGTTGAGGTGAGTCCAACTATATCTAGCTGGAACCGCTCGACCTCACACACCAGCTCAGGCTCCTTCCCCACCAGAGAGGTGACATTCCACGTCCCTAGAGCTAGCTTCTGCAGCCGGGGATCGGACCGCCAGGGTCCCGCATCCGGCCACCGCCCAGCCACTCACTGCGCACCCGACCTCTATGGCCCCTCCTGCAGGTGGTGAGTCCACTGGAGTGGGGGCCCATGTTTCCCTTTCGGGCTGAGCCCGACCGGGCCCCATGGGCAAAGGCCCGGCCACCAGGCGCTCGTCTCCGAGCCCCACCTCCAGGCCTGGCTCCAGAGGGGGGCCCCGGTGACCCGCGTCCGGGCAAGGGAAATCTTGGGCCTCGGTTCTTCTCCATCATAAAGGTCTTTATGAGCCACACTTTGTCTGGTCCCTCACCTAGAGACCTGTTTGCCATGGGTGACCCTTCCAGGGGCATAAAGCCCCCGACAACATAGCTCCTAGGATCACTGGGACACGCAAACCCCTCCACCACGATAAGGTGGTGACTCATGGAGGAGCTTAACAGTGTATATTTACACTGTCTTATTATTCCTCATCCTAGAGTGATTTAAGATTTATCAGTCACCTGCTTTTTGGTGTTTCATACTGAATAAGAATAACTGTCTTCCATGTTTTTTTTTCATTGTGTGACGCATTATGCATCAGATTTGATCTTGTTTGTGGCACTTTTCAAAACCTGTGTGATTTCTCTAATAGCGGTGGGTTTACTAGACTGTCAGTACCACGGTTCAGTATTACAGCCCCCCTGTATTGCAGGTGCTGTCCCTCCTTGGCTCCAAGACGACCCTCTGGAAGGGACATCCGGCGCTGCGGCACAGACGGAGATTGGCCCATCGCTACAAGAGTTCCTCAAACACAGTATGACGCTGATCTTTTAGGCTTAAATCACATTTCTTCCTCTAACAAGGACCTCTTTCCCACTACTATACTCTGAAAAATCCCCAAACTTAAAAGTGATTGTCTGTCTGTCTTTTGCCAGAGGAGCAAGAGAAGCTGAGGAAGCTTCCTCCGAACAGAGTGGGTGCCAACTTTGATCACAGCTCACATACAGATGCCAACTGGCTTCCTTCTTTTGGGAGGGTGTGGAACAGCGGCCGACGCTGGCAGTCCAGGTGAGTTCAGAGAAGGCTTCTTTCCACTGGGATGCAATGTAGAATTATTGCAAACTAAGATTATTAATGCTGTCCCCACTACATTTTTTAACACACATGAAATACAGATATGATTTACTGTGTTGGGGGAGTGTAGTAAGACAACGTATAGTGTGACAATTGAGCTATTATCCCTGTAAAATTTTTCCTAATATATGTTTTTGCTGTTTTGTTATATGGGTCTTGGTGTGCAAGGCAAGTAGGTTTGTTACGGCTGATTAATGAATTGTTTTAACAGTCTTGGTGTTTTCTTTTGTTAATGTGAAATTTTACTTTTCGGTCTCATATTAATGGAAAATTATTTAAGCAAAGTTTGGGTGAATACAGTGTCACATCATATAAAAACTCACACCCTGACAGCAGTGTTGTATTAATTAATCATTATGGAATGAGCACTGTGCTGGGTAGCACTTCCCTTAACCGTCAAATGTTCCTGGTTAGAATCCTGGCTGGGATGGAGTTTACGTCTTTTCTCAGGATACTCGGGTTTCCTCCCACAGTCCAAAAAACGTTGGGTGAATTTGTGGTTCCGAGTTGACAGTAGGCGTGAGCGTGAGTGGCTGTGTGTCTTACTTTACTCTGTGTAGTTCTGCAGTGACTGAAAATCATCCAGTGTGATTCCTGTGTGAGGCTCCAGTTAATGAAACATGCATATACATTTGGTGAATATATGACGGTCACACCAGCGGTCCAAAAAAACTCTGACAGCCAAGGAACAACATCCTACTATTATTCCACTGGATGGACCTGGATTAAATACCTGTGTACAAGTGCTGTGCAAAGGTTTCCGCCATCCCTTCCCCTGTTTTTTTTTATTTTTTTTATCATAGTTTTAATGACATCCACATTTATTTTCCAGTCTATTGAAGATGCAAACTCAGGAATCTGGCTCTAAATCTAACCAGAGTGGAATCCAATTAATTTTACAAATACCTCTATGGGACATCCTCCTTAAACGGAGTTAAATCTGTGCTTGACTGGGGGAAGTCACAATGAATACTGACTTAAAACCATATGTGTGGTTTTATTATGTGTACATGTCTTTAGGTTGACAGTTTTTTGTTTGTCTGTGACTGATGCAGAATTTTATTTAATTCTTTAATCGGCCAAGGAATTCATTGGTCTACCTCTAATATTACCAGTATATTTTTTTGGTTGTATTTTAATAAAAAGACTAGGAAATGAACCTGGATGGACATTTAAACTGTGGTAAAGCAACAAGATTAGGGGTGCTTAACAGTTTTACACAGTCTTGTAATTTGTGGCTGATTATCATTGTAACAGCACAGTAACATGCATATTTTCTTTTATATATGTTTTCTTACCAGTCATTTAACACTTGCTTCCTCAGTCAGGCAAGAGCTCTAAAACTGTTAAATTTAACAAATGTTCCTCCTTTGTAAGTGTCAGTGTTAGCCATCATGGCTCATTTTTATCTGTTGTCTCAAATATTAAATAAGACACAACATTACAGTGTGGGCTTTGTGTCTGTACTTCACTGGGCAATTCATTTGAATTTTTCTTTCCCCCCTCCAACAGGCACCAATTCAGGCAAGAGGAAGGGAAGAAGAAAAGACAGAAGAGGAAGAGGGAGCACGGCACAGAGGGCTCAAAGAAAACAAAAATGTCTGAACAGCTTCCAAATTCTGACATTTAAAACTTGCTCTTTGAGGACTTTCTGGGAGAAGTGATTTGCATAGTTTGGAAGTGATGATGTTTATCCCATGATTCTTTTGGAGCTGTTGAAATACTCAAACTGGAAAGACACCATACTTTTGGAAAAATGGGAAAATGTATGCAGCCTTCTTTATAACCCAACAGTAACTATTGCATGTATTATTCATGTAAAAAAAAAAAAAGTGTTGCATTTGAAAAACCATTTTTATATTTGAAAAGCTGTTGTGTCTTCTCACACAAAAACATCCTGCTCCATGGTGAGAGATTTAAACCAAGCTGATTCTTAATTTGTCACTAATCCATGCAGTTAATAAATTAGATCAATGATTTTTAAAGCCTTTTTTTAACACAACCTGTTCAACGTGTCACTGCTCAACTGGGAGCTGTCTGTGTGGCCCAAACTGGCATGTTGTGTAAGGATGAGCTGGCCTGGTGGAGCACACTGCTATTAGCAACAACGCTGCTGTCACTCAGCTCACTGGAAGCGCGCTGATGTGGTGCTGAGACTGCCATGTCTGGTTTCTGTGAATTGATGGCAGAAATACCGCAGCAGATGAAAGATGGCGTCTCTTCTGTATGGAAAGGGTTCAAGTCAAAGCCTGTATTCTGAGCTGCAAATTGGTTAAAGCTGACTGTTCTTTCAAGTGAACAGCAGGGGGCGCAAAGTGAGTAAGTCATCTGCTGTGTGTTCAGGACAATATTTAATCAACAGCATGGTTTTACATGTCATTCTGAATGGCAAACCCTTTTTGGTCAGTATGTGGTGAACACATTCTTTAAAAAAAAAAAAAAAAATCAAATATACAGAAATGGGACACCAAACCATGAGCTTTCATTTCTCTATTCAGATTACATTAAGTAAAGAACTACTGTAAAATCCTTGCAAATGATGTTCCTTCTAGATGGAAATTACTCTAAAGAGTGATTTGTGTTACACAGAAATTCTAAATGTCCAGAAGATCATGCTATGTAGTTTATTGCCTCACTAGTTTACAGCACATTTAGGTCTGTCCTTGAAACAAGGAGGTTAAACTGGTTAAGAAGGAAGCTTTCTCTAAAAGGATCTCTAAAAGATCATATGTGATCTCCAGGAAGTTTGTGGAAATGGTCATAACGGCAAAAAAATTTTAAGACTTTTCAAGCAAATGGACACAGCCTGTTGAAAATCAGCTACCACAGCGCTATTGACAAAGCAAGAGTTTATGACTTCAACCGATAAGAAAAACATTTAATATCTAATCCCTTAGGCAAATTGAGTTTTGGCTTTAAAGGTGAATGAATTGCCAAGAGCTCTAAATGCAATATCCCTGAGCTCACAGGCCCATTTTTTATCTTTTCAGGCCTATCCAACATGGCAGAGCATAATAAGGCCCCAGTGTGTTGTGGATAGATGGGTGTGGAGTCAATGCAGCTGCAGTATGGGGATACAACATGTAGCTGATCTATTCTTAGCTCTGTGTCAACGCGGCTCTCGCTGATTCAGTACAACTGGAAGGAAAAGAAGAGGATTACTAAACGGTTGATACAAAAAACTGCGTCTGTAACCATTTTTATTAAAACGCAAACGTATTTTACCATGTATCTGTTAGTGCTGCACATGTGTGGTTTCCACCTCTTATATAGTAGTTTTCTACTAAATATTAAAGGGTAGAGTGGCTGCCGGGGTTTCAGCACAAAAGCCATCTCTGACACCGAGGACTGGGAGGGGATAAAAAGCACGTGTACTGGGTGGGCCTTGGTGTAATCCATAGGCCTATCACCGAGGAGGATTTCTGCATAAATATACATGTGTTAAAGAGGAGAAAAATCTCCGAGCGCTGATTGGTTGAATGGAATGAGACCAGCCAATCGGTTAAATGACAGGCGCCCAGCTGGTCGCTAAGTCCCGCCCCCTGCATAGTTGTCTGCAAATCCCGGAAACGTCCTCTTAAAGGGACCGAGGAGACATTTCAGGCCAAGGTTGCAACAACGAAAACAGCTGCGAGCACACGCACAAAAAAAAGGCACAACGCAGCGAAGCCGGACACCAAGAGAGCTTTGTGGCAGGACAGAGTAGGAGGACGAGACTGAAACTGACCAAACGTTTGGTTTACAACACGTAGGGCGACCGTGGCTGACAGCCTACGGCTTCGAGCTGGATTTTCTCCTGTTAACGCTAGCCACCTGGAAACCGACAACGTAGCAGTTAACACGACTGAGATAAAAAAAAAAAAAAAAAAAAAAAAAAAGGCCAAACTCGGAGACGACAGGACGCGTGAGTCCGGCTGTGTTGGAGATTACCTTCATTTGTGAAGTGAGTGACTTCAAAATCCTCAAATCTGGTTGTCTGCTTTTCTTTTTTTTTAACCTTTTACTATTGTGTGAGCCTGGAGGTATGTATCTGTGCGGAAATAAGACAAAAGGTCAGGTCATTTAACAAATAACGTTTCCTGGGAAATCCTTGTCCCATAGTCATGCAGGTGGTTACAGTCATCATTTCTACAGTTGTGAAACCAGGGAGGGAAAAAAAAAAATGTCTGGAATCCAGCCTGAGCCAGCTGATGATCTGACAGTAGATTGCAAGGTTTAGGGGGCGTTCCCGTGCTTTGTCTGTCTACTGCACACTTTCTTTATGTGCGTGCATGCAGTCTGCGGTCTGCAGAGTGATGGAGATGCCAAGGCTTTAATCACTCTTGTGGGTGTCTGTCTGAGTGCATGAAAACGCATATGTAAATATTTAATTTTCCTATAACACCAGACTCATGCCCTCTCCAGCTTGTGCATCTATGAGCAATGCAAGAAAGAGGGATCAACCAGCAATGGCATATATCTGTGAGATTATGACTTAGGCTCAGCAGTGGAGTGATGATGATCACAGTAAGGCTTACAGGAGAGAGGACAGGACTGTGTGCAGTGGCTGTATTGTTCCCTCAGACTGCACTTGGGAATTGCGTTGCATCATGCAGTGAATAGGCCATTGATGGTGGGTGGCACTGAGCCCTTGGTGCTATATTTGTAAAAATCTATAAATTGTTAGCCTCTCATGTCCTTGTTATAATGCTCATCTGCAACACAGTGTCTCCTATTGTCCTGATGAGCAGACTTGATGGCTCAAAATGCATTCTACACACAAGTGCTGGTAGTCTCACGCTGCATCACCCATCCAGCACATGTGCATATGGGGATGCTGCAGCTGCCTCACATGTATGTAACTAGAAAATTTCTGCACACACACCCCTGTATATCTGCTTTGCTCTCAAAGCCACCCCCCACCTTTCTGTCTGAGAGTAAGCAGTGGGCTTTGTCCTCAGCTGAGTGTGACGTCATGCAGATCTTTGCTGTAACCAACCCTGAAGGCAGTGTGCATGTTGTTGAACAGTCCTTGGCCTGGGCTTGTCCCACGTAGGAACACACTTGGTGTTAAGTTGCTAAATACTGAGGTACACGGAGAAGCTAAGAGATGATCAATTGATGGAGTCTCCTGAGGTGAGGCACAAAAATTTTGGGGATCCTCTCATTTCGAAAGACAAGGAAGGACGAAGAGATCAAATACTGCACGGATGATCGTGGAATGGCTTTCTTTTTTAAGTATTAAAAGAAAGCAAATTCAGGAAACCCCAGTCGTGAGGCTCTGTTTGCCCACTTCAATATTTATGATATACTCATCCTCAGAGACCTGATTTTTTTTTTTTCTTCTATGCATATTGACAAGTTAAGTCCTAGGTCATATCTGGGTTTGCAATTTCTCATGTTAATAAATTGAGCCACCAGCATCTAGTTAGGTTGCCTGGTGTAATTTAGTCAACATGAGACTGACTTGAGGCTTGTGATATCATCCGTGGCCAGTTTCTTCTGATTCTATCTGAATAGATAAAGGTCCAGACTAATGGTGTTACAGCCTCTTTGAAACCGTCATCTGAAAATGCCCACTGTAGCTCGCCTGTGTTGCAGCTATACTTTACAGTTTTATTCATGGTTGGTCACCTGATAATCCATGACACTGTAAATGTAGTCATTCGGCCTGTTGCACTCTCTGTACCCAGCCCATCTGTCTAGAAACTGAGAGTGCAATGATTATAGCTTTCTGATGTTTATGGCCTGCGGATGCAATTCTCTTTCTTTGCATCCATACCTGGTAGTGATTTGCATGTGTGTGTGTGTGTGTGTGTGAGAGAAAAGCAGTGGTGGCAGTTAAACATTTTGAGCTGATGAGGTCTTGTTGTCAGCCCTCCAGTGTGTGTCCGTAGGATTTAATGTCAGAGATTACAGATGATTATGTGGGTTAGATCCAGCACTCAACAGTGCTTTGGGTCAGTATTGATCTCTAGTGTGTGTATGTGTGACTGCACGTTTCTGTAAGTACATATGGTGAGATGTAAGTTACCTCTTGAATTAAAAAAAAAAAAAAAAAAATTCTCGACGAGTTGTTCTTGAACATGCAAATGAGAATGTAAACGCTTCTTTAAATGCATAGTTTTTAGCCAAGAGCAGGTAAAGTTACGCCTCTCCAGAAACAACCCCCCCCTCAGTTGCTTCTCTCTTGTTTCTGTTCTGGTTGTCAATATAAACCTTCCAGGGATGCCAGTGAAATGTTGCAATGACCCCTCTGTGCTGTACTGAGTTACAACCTTTTTATTTTCTTTTTCGCAATTTTTCTTTTCTTTTTGTTAAAATATCAGGAGTGCAAAATTGTACATTTCTGACAGTGAAAGAGGACAGTAGCTCTACTGGAGGGCCAGTCGTAGTGATGGTGTTTTATGAAAGGACATTCAACTCAGCGTAAAACTGAACAGAGTTAGTTAGAGATGAACAGTAATTTTTATAAGGACAAAGATCAGTGCACAGCCTAAACTGTGCCTGCATCATTTCCACTTTAATAACAGCCAAATGGACACACAGTATAGGGGAAGAGATTATTCTGATTGTCCTTTCCTGTTTTTTTTTTTTTTTTTTTTTTTTTAAGAATTTACAGAAATCTTGCCTTTTGAAAGTGTGTGTTTAAAAATCTTTCTAAATATCACATGCATAAAAAATGCACATACATAAACCTTCCCAGTCACCTCAGATCTTAACACACATTTGTACGCTCATTAGCTGAACAAAGCTTCTGTTTTACCATTAAAGGTTAGGCCCTGAGTTACAAGAGGAAATGGGTAGTTCTCTACAAACCACTAGTTTTCCTGCTTTTGTAACTATGTCCTCCTTCTACTCTCACTCTAAAATAACCTTTTCATATAAAAGTGAATCGAGTCTTACTGAATTCAAGGATGTTTCAAAATAAGTGAGAATAATTGAAATGTTTCAGTTTCTTTTTGTCACCTAACCCTTTTGAAAAAAAAAAAAAAACATTGTAACCTCAAAATAACCAAGCGGACATGTTTTGAACATTTTATTCCGCTGTTTCATATTTTGGGTTGTTACTTTTAGTTCATCCTAAGTGGCTCAAACAGTTTCACAAGGGCCCTTCATGTTTCATCAACCACTTCAGCCAGATGTGATTTCTCACTGGTCTTGGAAGGGTTGAAACACTGCTTGTTTGGATGGTGAAGTGGCCTGGTGATGCGAATAAAGACAATGAGTAAAGAAGGAAAGAGAGCCACAAACATCGAGTTTTTACATATTCTTCCGTGGAGAAACTGTCCAATAGCTGGAATTCTCAATATCACTTTTATCCAGAAATGACTTCTAAGTAAATGGTGCTATTTTATGACTTGGAATGAAAATTCTCAGAACTGAAAGAGAAATGGGGGGATTTTCTTATCCATTTAGTGACCCATGTTTGTTTAGTGTTTAGTGGCTACATCTCTGATAGAGGCTTTTTTTTTTTTTTACCTTTGATTTTATTACTCAGTTGAGAACAGAGGATGATTCCAAGCCAACTGCATCACCTGCTGAATTAATCAACATGGTATGAGATTACACCCAGAGAGGCAAAGCGCTATCATATCCACTTATCTGTGGCTGTCCTCACTGTTAGCTGGCAGTGCTAGTTCTGGGAAATGAACGCTTGTCACGCAGAAACGTTTGCTGAACCATGTGAAAAGACTTATGGTCTCACAGTAAAGATGCCTTCAGAGACACTTTTTAATTTGCCAGATAACTTAATTAGATAGTCCAGTAAACGGCTCTTGGAGGCACCCGGCGAGTTGCTCCAAGCTGTTGGAGAAGGGTTCTTAACTCGGACTGTTAATCATCTCTTTTTGAAAACCCAGACTGTGTCCACGATGTGTGACCATGGTCCTCAGGGGGGCATTCAATCAACTGCAGGAGCTTTTATTCTTTTTCTCAACAGTTCCTCATAACTCTGAGTGCAGAATGAAGGTGGGACCTGTCCCTACCTTTTGTACAGCATTGTGTAAACCATGTGAGATATTTCATATTCCCGCTCACTTGGCTGGAATCTCAGATGCTCTCGGATACGGACAAGCATGAGCTTCATTCTCTCATAATCTCGGTGAGACCTGCCTGTCACCCTGAACGAGAGCTAGCTTGGATGATATAAGAGGCTTGGGACCTTTACTTGGCTCTGAATGGACCCTGGATGACAGACTTTTATCCCTTGTCAGTAGGCCAACTCCTTCTGGTTCCTTCTTGAATCGAAGTGAATAATACTCTATTAATTCCCAAAGGGAAATTTAGTTAGTCTAACAACATAATTATTACAGTACAAATTATTTAGGTAGGCATATACATCTGTGTGCGCATAGGGTTTATTTAAAAAAAAACAAAAAACACAAGAAGAAATGAAAGAACAATTTGAGGCTGTCACGTCAGTGTTGCCACCCTAGCATCTCTTCACAACATCAGAAGAATTTGACCTCTCCTCGCAATGGACATGGCCTTAGTTCACATCTCAGTATGACTACTGGAGCTCCCTTCTTGCATCAGACCTCTGGATCTAATCCAGGATTCCACTGCTTGCTTGGTATAAGCCCTTACATGCATCTCTGGTTGAATGTGACCCTTCCTGCTATTTGATGGCAGGAAAAACACCCTAAAAAGCTATTCTTATCAGGAGGTTTCCTTAATTGACCTAAAATATGTGTAAAATCCAGATTTCTAAACACTGATCAACTTCTATCCATGGCTGTAACTTAGACACTTCTGGATCATTTCACTCAGTTAAGAACCTTTCACCCAAAAAGACTTCAGGGGAAAGTGAAGACCTCAGTTCACTCCACTTTACTTTATTTTTATCACCATGGCATTAATTCACAACAAACATCATCTCCAGGCACTCGACACAGAAAACACCGCAGTGAGTAAGTAACAAGAAAGGAGCTGATTAGATTTTGTGGATCAAGGGTCACGTTCTTCCACGTAATTCAGAATTAATTTGCCGATAATGTATTCCTATTTAGATAAAATTATGGTAAGTAATGAGATTCAATTTTCAAATGGCAAAAGGTCATCTTGATAATATAATAACACAATCCGTAATATAAAACGAAAACAGAGGATCAGAAGTGTATATTTAACATGCGGCTTGACTTGATGGCATATAAATGTCAGGCAGCATCAGGGGTGCGAGTTGGAGTCCATCCCAGTTGTCGACAAACTAGAAGTGGGGTTCACCCTTGGCACGCTGCCAGCCCATAGAGCTGCAAAGATTCATACAGTCAACCAACATGCATGTTCTGTGAATCATGGGAGGAAGCCAAATCACGAGGAGAAAACCTGGAAGGCACAAGAACATGCCAACCCCTCTGAGATCCCAGGAGACATTTCAGCTGAGAGCTTTCTTGGTGCAACAGCGCTGTAACCATCACAGCACCCCACTGCCCTCTGTTTTCTGTTTAGTCTTTGCGTCTTGTGTGAAATATGATGCGATCATAAGATCTGCACTCTGGAGTCATTGTGGATGCAGGTTATGTAGATTTTCTTGGATCAGGTGATACCTGACCATCTGTGTGCTTCAGTCATTCCTCAGA
Source organism: Hirundichthys speculiger (assembly GCA_018398805.1). Taxonomy (NCBI): domain Eukaryota; kingdom Metazoa; phylum Chordata; class Actinopteri; order Beloniformes; family Exocoetidae; genus Hirundichthys; species Hirundichthys speculiger. The sequence continues at coordinate 634,104 of JAGFBZ010000006.1, forward strand.
GGACTCCGACTGCTCATTTTGGTCAAGGCTTTTCTCTGATCTTCGTCTACCCATCTTCCACTGCAGGGTAAAACTGACCACTTTAGACTGCATCTCATCTCCTGCTTGCATTTGCACCTGTTTCATTAAAAAAACAAAAAAAAAAATCCTTGAGCTCAGGTACAGTTACACTGAATGCACTTTTAGTCATTTTCCAAAGCGGTGTACTCCCAGTTTTTCAAGAATATTGAGTCATTACTTGTTGTAAATTGCAAGTTGCTTCGAGCAAATATATCTGCATGTATTTTATATGCCCTCCATACATGCAGCAGCACATATATATCCTTTTATTATTTATGTCAGCACAGAGCTTATCAAGCTTACACCTGTTGACTATCTCGTCCTCCTTGTCATGTTGCTCTCCACATCCACTGCTCTTATTTATGTTGTCGTTTGTCTAGTTTCCGAGCCCTTGCTGTTTACATACAGCATCGCTCCGTCTTGTGGGTGCTGGTGTGTTTTGATAGATTTGGGTCTCTGCATGCATAATTTGTCACTTGAAATTGATTTTTGTTTCGACTCAGAGTTTGATGTTTGAATTAAAAATACATCAGTAGTGACCCTCAAGTAGTGATGGATAGGAGGCTTGTTTTCATTGATGACTGCTGTATAACTGGAAGAATCTTGGTTCAGTTGTAAATGGCTCATGATAAAGTTTGTGATGATATTTAACCAGTACTCACACTGGACACTACACAATTTTACATGTGCCTTTGTGTCTGTTAAGTAGGCGTACAGATGCATGTGGACTCCTAAAGCATAAGTGGGGTGTATCTGCATCTTCATATGTGTGTTAATTTTTGTTGCTCCAGTGTCTAGTGCTGTAAATAATTTTGTGTGCCATCAGAGGAAGGGAACGGCTTTGTTTTCTAAACTGCCGCAATGTGAGTGTTTCGCAGGATCCTCTATTTTTCTGGCATGATGTAACATGTAAAGGACATGCAGACACCCGTTGGGCATGAAAGAGAGAGAGAGATACAGGAAATGTGAGGTAATAGAGCAAAGAAATGATACGCAGGAAGGGTCTGGACAGCCACGAGTCAAACTGACTCAGCTTCTGATTTCTTGACACTTTTTGTTCACCGCGATGCTATCTTGTGTATCATGTCCCCACTGGGAAGCCATCTCAGTGTGCGTGACTCATCTTACATCACCATTGTCGTCATTGTTGCCATCATCATCATCATCATCATCATCATCATCTTCAATGTGAACAAAGATAAGCTTATATTTAGAACTTTTTTAGCTAACGTATATTATGGGTAAGTGTGATTTATATAATGATCATTGGGGGATCATTATGAACTATAATCTCTCACCATGTCTGAAGAGACCTGAATCAGAAATAGGTAATCAACGGGGTATTTTGAGCATAAACGGAAGCGTCTGTTTTTCCTTTCAGCTATAATAAGCATTCATTTGTTGCCGTTGTTACAGTAGCTGGTATGTAATGTTTTCCCAAGTTTCCCCTTCTTTTTGTGTCCACACCACAGAAACAGCCAGTTGATTGTAGTTCATAGAACTGATTATATAGGGTCTGTTTTTAGCCTCGACATAAGAGAGTGTCTAAAAAAAAAAAAAAACGCCAAACACCAAGACTTAGAGCCTTGTGGCTCTTGGTACTATTTGGAAGACAAAGGTATACCTCTGAAACATTTAAAGTAATGTGTTTTTATCTGTACATCTATACACTGGTGACTGTCATGCAAGGAGGAGTAAAAAAACAAAAACTAAAATTAGATATGTTATCCAACTTATTTAGATTGTGTTGTATCTAGTTGCCAGTTTAGATGTTCATTTAAGAGACAGCAGCAGCTATCATCTTAGACACAACAACTCATTTTGTGTAGTACCACAATTGGACTTTTAGAACCAGTCATGCCATAAGGTTTTGGCTCATGAGTTATGGAGCAATATCCCATTCTTTGAGTTTTTGTTTTTGTTTTTTTAAATATATGTGCAAGAGAAGGTAGACACACCCTATAGTCATTATCTCCAAATGAGCTTGCTTCTTGTAAACTCATTGGGACCTTTGCATCACGGATACAAACCTAGTTGGGTTTCATCTACGGCAGAAATCTCAAGTCTTTCCTCATCTTAAATTGAGTGTATACAAATGTTTTTTAAAATTTAATTTAAACTCTTCTTGGAGTATCTGCAGTGAGAAATTACAGGCTAGTTCCAATGGAGCTCGGTGAGAGCTTACTAGCCCTGAAAGTCCAACTACACAAACAATGCTTCAATGTAATGACACTGTAATGACATCATGATTAAATAAGTAAATAGCCGTGCGCTTAGATAGCACCTTGTTAACCTCATCCAGGTTCTGCAAAGTGCTTTGGATTGTGTTTCTCATTTACCCATTCACACAGACACACTTGGACTGTAGTCACGCTATATGCAGCAAGACTTTGATTTTTGCATTCATACCCTAATGAGCACATTGAGGGCCAATGTTGGGCTTCGAGTGTCCTGCGCAAGGACACACGGACACGTGATGTTTCATTATAGCAAATAGCCCTGGCTTGGCCCTGGTGCAGTTTTACTAAGATAAAATGAAATATCTGGGGTAATAGGGTTATTGGTAAGAAGTGATTTTGCTATAGGTTTAGGATATCTGCTCAAGCGTGTGTGTGTGCGTGTGTGTGTGTACACTGGATTGACCCCAGGATTAACCCCAGCACCAGACCTCTCTCTGACCTTTTTTTTTTTTTTCTTTTTCCTAAAGCCCCCCACAGACTAAAGTGAATGAGCCATCCTCTATAGAAGTTCCTAAACATATGCGTTTATGCTTTTTAGTTTTGTAAAATTTCATTGTGAGATTGTTGCGCGTTGGTTCCGAGTTTCCCCTCTTATTTCAGTTTTTATCACACATCTCACCCAAATGTTAGTGTGAATGAGCTCTGTTATTGTAATCTTCTGTAGTATCCACTCTGGCCTGTAATCCTCTCTGCCATCCGCTTAGGTTGGTTACCAGCTGGTTTAAAAAGTGACAGTTTACTGATTAGATGTTGGTAAACTCCATTTCAAAGAGTTTTTTTTTTTTCTTTCACTACCCACTACCCTGATGGAAGCCTGGGCAGCATTTATATGCTGCCAGTCAAAGTACAGCAACCCTGCCATGCCATGCAAGCTTCCCGAGCGTGAAAGGGAAAAAATTGAATTGATTTTAAAAGCACCCACAGCCAAAGATGATGGAGGACAGGAATGAGCCCAGGCAAACCCAGAGTGAAGTTAAAAGCATGGGAGAGAGGTGAAAAGACAGGCAGTTAAATTCAGTGTGAAGGATTGAGGGCTGAGAGGGAAAAGAGGAGAGGTGGAGTGAGGGAGAGCTTTATTTCCTGTCCTCCATGAATAGGCAACATATTTCTCTGGAACATTCCTCTGAGCTGGCCCAGCCTGTCACCAAGACTCTGGGTGCCACACTCCTCCCCATCTCTGCTTTTGCCTCCGACTGCACTCTCTGTGTTTGCTTTCTTCTTGCATATATCCGTCACTTCTGTATTTCTTCTTTGTCCTTGGTTTGGTTGCTGTTGGCCCTCAGAGCGCTTTGGCCAAACTCTGAGGAGCATCACAGAGTAAAGAGGAAAAAAAACCTAACATCATGAGTGGTAGATTCAGATCAGTGTGGTCAAATAACCATACTGGAAGATAACACTTGTCTTTAGAAACTGCTCAGGGTAGGAAGGAGTACTGGAATCAGATGGATTACACCAATGTTTAATTGTGTATTTGGGAAAATTGCATCATACAGTAGCAGCAAATTACAGGATATGCAAAGGAAAAGTTTCCACACATCAAACCGTAGAGGCAGTGCACAGTGAATTAATGAACTACTGGTGAAAATTACTGCAGAATTGGAAGCGGAGTAGTGTTTCATATTAAAAACAGACATTACTTCATGGATGTTTTATTTGAAAAATCCAGTGTTGTAATTTTGATTTATGTATATACACTTAACTTATCAAAGTATACATTCAGATACTTGCTGAATTATTATACCAATACCACATCTACAGTTCAGTATTTATTAAATGATGCACTTTTCCTTTAATGTGATCTTGCTTGAGCTTATTTGATTTGAAATGAGGCAACTGGCATTATGATAACAAGCAAAAAAAAAAAAAGTTCCTTAACTTTATAACATACAACATAGAACGTTTACACCTTTTACTTTTACCAGCAGCCATCTGCAGCCGCGGCTTTGATTCTGGTTTGGATCCAGTTAGTCCATTGAAACAATATGGTGTCAAAGTTCGGACGGAAGTATGAAAAAAATTCTATTGCCAGGAATGGCGCTAGCGTAGCTTGGAAACCGAGACCTTGAGGGAGCCTTAACACTATTCAAAGGTACAGTGTGCCTTTTTGTCCGGCTGTGTCTGTGCTCACTGAATACTCCTGTGTCCTCTGCATTAACAAATGCAGATTTAAAAAGTATCGTCCCCACCCTTCCACCACTTCCCCAAAGCAAACCCGTTTTGTTCTGGGAGAAGTGCTTGGAGCCAGTTTTTAATATCTAAAACTTGTTATTCAAGATTGTTACTAACTGACTTTCTCGGGGGGTTTCATGGTTTTTTTAAAGGCTGTGGCTGTTTGGAGCCGATGGATGAACCACCCTAAACACAGCTGGGTTCACTTTAGGAGGCATGTGTGAGACGGAACTGAAAATGTCCCATCTAAAAATCCAGCATTGTCCTCTGAACATCAAAACAAACACTGACCTGTGCTGAAGTCGGGGTTGCATCAGTGTGACTGTTAATGGAATGTGAGTGAGTGTTTATTTTCAATGCATCCTTCTCCTCGGCAGCACCCAGCGTGCCCTTGAAGGGGGAGGGGCTTCTTTCAGAAACACGCCCTCTTTTCCACAAATATGGAAATGTCGACTTTTAAAGCAACAGGGCTTTGCGAGCATGTGTATGTTTGTGTGTGTTTGAAACACAGGATCTTGCTGTAGAGTACTGCTTAGGAACAGAAAATCTTTATTAATATTTGTTCAAGCTTTTCAACAGCCTCTGCTCACAGAAATGGCAGTTGGGGCTGTTTAGCAACAGGAAACTCGCCTTATTTCAATCTAAAGCCATCAGTTTATCTTGCTCTGTTTCTCTTGGTTCCTCCTCCAACTTCAGCCTCCTCCCTCGCCTCTTTCCCCCTGTCCCCACATCTCTATATTTGGAGGACTGTAGCTAAAGGGATGTCTTGTTTTTCAGATATCCTCTCGACTTACTTATACTGTTCACACACGCTCAGAAAAGCAAACTCTGCATCCAGCAGTAACAGTCATAAAGCAGACTGATTAGTTATTCAAGTCATTATGGAATTATAATTTTTTTTTTCTTTATTTAAGGTTTATGTTTTAATTGTTTACATGCTCTTAATTATTTACTATTTGAGGGTTTCAAACCACTCGATAGAGGACTCCTCTACTAACTTAAAATCTTGCATATTTGATTTGATTTTAAAAGACTTAAAAAAAAAATCACATTTTGGTTTCCTTCCTTTGCATGACAGACATGATGACAGCAACAGTCAGAAGTAAATTTTCCGACCTGTTAGGTAAAGGCTATGCGTCTCCTGAGCAGGAGACGGATGAAGATCAGGATCAACAGCCAGACGGTGACAGACAGTTATGGAAACACGAGGAGACTTTAGGTTTGTCTCACGTGCCTGAACAGCACACATCTGATAACAAGTTAACTCCCGCTTCCTAATTAAGATAAATGAATAAAATAACGCACCAACTCGTTTAGGTGTGGATCTGTGTCTGTAACTAGAGAACTGGGCAAAGTTGTGCACCAAAAAGTGCACTTGAAGATTGTTTTTGTGCACGGTGCTCAAAGTTGTGCAAACTCCGCCCACTGCGTCTGAGTGTGAGATACACTTTCTTGCAAAGTGTGTACTTTAACCACACCGCTCTGAAATAGTTATTGCATAGTCAACACGCTGTTCCTTATTAGCTCACAGATGCCTAAATACTCTCTCTCTTTCTCACTCACACACACACACATATACATACACACACATATATACACACACACAGCTGAGGGCAGCTCCTGGAGCTCAACTGATAAACTTTTTCGCATGCATTTCATTCTCTATCTGCGCTCCAGCTGCTGCTCTCCTGCTCATGGGTTTGTGTGGGCTACAGGCGCCGCGTACATGTCACGCTACACTGAGTGCACTTGTGTGTGTGTGTAGGAGAGACTGCAAAGAAAAGGGGGAGGGTGGATTGTATTGATGTGTGCATCTTTAATCTCCGTGGTATTAACTCCTCTATTAGCCATCGTTCTTTAACAGATGAATAGAATTGGTAGCCATACATGTGGCCGACATGCCGTTGGTGTATTTGCAAGGTCTAAAACTTCATGCAAAACATGCTCCAAGCAAACACACGTTTAGAAATCACTTTACTTAAAGTGCTATTATGTCTTGTACTTCTGCAGAACAGGCCAAGCAGGAGCAGAGGAGGCGGGCTTTTGGCTTCCCTCATGTCTTACCCCCCCTTCACTCCTTCCCTCCAGCCAATCAGGACCTCAGCCACTACAGCTGGCCCCCCTCCTCTGTAGCCAATCAGTGAGTTGCATCCTCTCTCCCCCTTTTTCTTTGCCCTGTATGCCTTCACTGCTGAGTGAGCAAAGCATGCCTCACTCTATCAGCTGAGAGGAAAGCAACTGAAAGAAAACACTTATCAAAAGAGAGGGGTAGGACGCTGAGAAAGTGTTGAAAGGAAAGGAATAGAGGAGAGGGTGGAAAAGAGGTAAAATGGGAGCGGAGAGGACATGACAGCATATGAAGTAGCTTTTGTGTTTGCTGTACTTTGGAGACTCGCCTTTATGAGAAAAAGAAGGAAAGGGGGGCAGTGTTGAAAGAGAAAAGGAGAAGGAGGGCTCAGGCGAGACAAATGGGGGCTGGGAGTTGTTGATGGGTTTTTGATTTGTGCATGTGTGTGAATGAGGGTGGAGGGAGGTAGACAGGAAGAAAACATACAGAGAGAGAGAGAGAGTGCACTCGTGCAAGCTTTTGGACATCCTGACATAACAAGCAGAGGGAGTCAGAGCAACTTGACTCGTCTCTTTCTTTCTCACCACGACCTGTTCAGGAGGAAGGAAGCCAACAGAGACGACAAAACCGGGGAGCTGAGAGAAAGAGAAGGCGGCCTGATCCAGTGGAAACAAAAACACAGTGGAGAACAAGAGTGTCACCCATCCAGCAGCTAGACCGTATAGAGGAAGGAAGGAGAGAGCGAGGCAGTGACATAAACCTCATCTTTTTCTTTTTTGTTTTTTGCATGGGTGAGTGTGACAAGTTCTGCTGCTCACAAGTCAAGTGTTCCTGTGTTGCTCCTGTTGATTGCTGTCATATTGTCAGCTGTGCTCAGATGACTCAACGTCTCCTAAAATGGCCACATGAAAGGCAGACGGACGGATAGAAAGGCAGGCAAACATACAGACAGAGGGAGGGAGGGAGAGACAGAAGGGGACCCTGTGTCAAAAAGCATTCTCAGCAACTATGTCACTGCGCTGGCTTAGTTTAGACTGCTTTGACTCTCCAGCCTGAACGCTGTATGTGTTCGCACCATTGTCTCGTTCGGGGGGTTTATCAGTCTCAATAACGTCTCCTCTCCTGTCATCGTCTGTTTTTCTCTGCCACTTCCTGTTTCACGTCTTCACTTAAAATTCACAGATGCAGTCAGCTGTCTTTTCACCCATCCACTGTAGACAGACGCTCCTGAAATCTAAGCATCAGCTGATTGTTTGCAGGAGTGGCCAGCAACTTTTTTTTTTTTTCTTTGGCGTGTGTGTATGTCTGAGATCATGAGTGTGTGTGTGTGTTTTTTATCAGCCTTCAGGCACAAAACAGGCCTGGGAGTAGCTCAGGGCGGGGATCTGCTAAAACTTGATGAGACAATTGGGGCATTTGGGAAGCTGCTAACTTCATGCTGATGCTATCACGCCTCTGTTATGGACTGCGCATGAAGCAAACTCAGGACACAAGGAGGGCAGAGCACAGCTGAGCAGCCAGAGATGAGAGTTTTACACAAAAGGCTCATTCAGGATGACCAAAGTCTCAGGCTGAAAGTAAATCATTTCATGTTCATAACAAGGTGGGGAACATAACCTGGCAAAGACTCAAAAGCTCTCCACTTCTAAGAGGGTAGATGTGACGGGAGAAAAAAACAAATCTATTCTCAAATTGGTGTCTTGGTGAAGGTACTTTAAAAACGCATTAACTAGAACATATTTCATGGTTTCGTATTGTCACTGAATCCATCTTTATATTCAAGGTGAACGCTGGAGACTGTCGGAAAGTTTTCATTCACGCATTTCGGAGTGAATAAATGACATGGAAAACATTGGGGATTGCCGTTCTGCCGTGCTACATCAATGTGAAAAGTAAATATAAATCATTTTATATTATTGAAATTCCTGAGAAAGTGAGCATTCCAGTCTAAATTCAGACAGCTGCGAACACAGCAGCTGTGGCCTTCCCAGATAAAGTTTCTTTAAGGTGGAGTGCAGCAATCATCAGATAGCATGCAATGAAAAAGAATCAGTTGTGTTTTTCTTCTTTTTGACTGTTGAAGAGGCCAAAAAAAAAAAAAAAGAAGTTTTGGTGCTTTGAATACCAGGGTAGGGGCGCGTGTTTGTGTGCGCACACATGCATGTGGCATTCGGCCTGATGAATATACACGGGCCAAATGTCAAGTTATTTTTTGTGGATAAGAGCTAGTTGTGAACTCTGCCCCTGTCACCTTCATTGATTTTTTTTTCCTGAGCTGGTTTCTAGGTCAGAGCGATCAGCACGCTCCACTAATAACACATTTCTGTGCACTTCTGAGAGCGTTGGCGTGTTCGGCCCTTTTAAACTTTAACGGGAGAGACGGGCTGTTGAGTGCGCTTCTTCCTCTTTTGCAGATATTTTTGTTTGACGTGCTGAATGCCACTCAGATTGATCATGACCGCTTCAGTCTCGTAGGGTTTCATTAGGGAACTAATGCAGTGTTTGCGATGGGCTCATGATGATGAAATTAAACACCTCTGGGGCTCATGATGTGCTCAGTCATATGATCCAAGACTGCTGGCCTTTGACCTCATGACCACAGTCTCCTTTAGCCTCGACACACAATAGTGCTTATGTGTTAACCATTCCTGTGAACTGAAATACACGTTTCAACACACCTCTTTAAAGAAAGGCTATCTTCAGAAGATTATTTCAAGATGCATGGTGCATGACAACCCTACTGAACCCCTGAAATGAAGTCCTCCCACATTATTGTACATTTTTCCTATGTTGTTGTTCTGACTGAATGCCCTTGTAAAATTTGAGATGTCACGTTTTGATTTGGTCCACATGAAATATGCAGTAGCCAAATGAAGGTTAACCGAAGTAACTGTTCCTAATAAAAGCTGTTTAACTTAAAATTATCATGTGAAACATGTTCATTTCTAATAGGTTTCCCATCTGGATCCCAGCAGTTGATTATTTCACGTCCCTTAGGTGACCCATTTTACTTCTAACGTCCTTAGATTATTTCTTTTGGGAATTCATTTCCTTTGTTTGATAACGCGCTGGTTTCACATGAATGAATGAAGCAGTCGGTTTTCATTTTAAATCCAGATTTAAGGGTCGTTCTAGGCAAACTGTGTCTTTTATTTTTTTTATAACTTTTTTTTCTTCCTTGGTCCTGCTCACTACTTTAGACAATCTTCATCTCATTTGGTTTCTGCATCTGCTGTCTTTGTATCTTTCATCATCCGTCTTTGTTTCAGCCATGCACGTTGGAGTTTCACCTCATTTGCACATGTATAGAAACAAACCTGGAACAAGCACAACAGCATCGCCTTGCTGATTCAGTCGGTATGGGTTTATCTCCAAGTATTCTTAACCTGTAGCCAGGCACTACGGGCCTCTAGCAGCCTGGGTGGACCCTAAATTTTGAGGGATGCCAGGGTCCTCCAGGAAGGCTCTTGACAGGACCCTTTGGACTCCCCTCATTTTCCATCTGTCTCAGTGTGACTGCTGGTTTCTGTCAGATTTTAATCATTCCTTTGCAAACTCACCATTTCCAGTCTCTGCTAACCCTTCTAGCGATCACTTTCTGGTGCATTTCCAGCAGTTTTGCAGATGTCCTGTGAGCAAACAGTGATGTGATTAATATACAAATATTATATACAAATACTTTTGTGTCTAGAAAATCCTTTGAAAAAGTTTGGTATCAGTTTACCAAAACTAGAAAACTGGTTCCCCTGCAGATGGGAAAATTATGTTTGTAAATCCACATTTGCATATTAATGGGAACAATTGCTCTTTACAGATAGATTAATTAGCATTCTCCCAAAGTTGTTTAAACATGCATATAGCTTGATTATGAGAGCTCAGCTGTCATAGATGTGCTATATGTCAGTGTCTCGACTATGTGAAGAGCACACGGCAGATGCGCTCAGATTATGTGCATCTGACACCGAGCAAATAGATTCAAGGTGAATGTGAGTGAATAGTCGTGGGGGGAGGTGTAAAGATGAGTGCATTAAAACCACTGACATGTTCAATGACGCAGTAATAAATTTCCTGATTTCTCAAGTCTGACTTGGTGCACACACCCAGAAACCTGAATCCTTTTTTGGGGGGGTGAAGCCAGAGTATTTCCTCTTCACTTCTGGCAACTATGTCAAGCCAGCATCTGACACCCTTCTTTTCTGCTAGTTCAAAATAAGGTCAGAAGTCAACAGGGACCTGGAACAGAACCTTTGGGTGCTCATTATGGTACAGGCAGTGACTATAAATACTCCAGCTGAATTAACTCCCTCCCTCAGAGTCTGTTGATTGAACTTGTATGCAAGTCATGTGTTTGTGTGTATGTTTTTCTCTCTTTTTTTTTTTAACTTGGTAATGGCATTAACCAGATATCTCATTCGGCACTCCTCCACCCCACCAATTATCAGCAAAATAATTAAATGTCTAAGCTAACAGCACTTGAAATGCAAATGTTCAGGCTTTGTTCCCATTATATCGCAGCGCCGAAACCTTGACTGGTTTCACTTTATGAGAATCAGAAATAGATTTTTTATTTTTTTATTTTTTTTCTCCTTACAGGATAAAGTAAATTTCTAAGCATGCACGATATTGGGGTGTCAAATCTCAGATGCATTTAATTTCAAAGTGCGCCTCACTGTAAGTTATTTTAGATTCTGGGAGGGGCCCATGTTTGTTTGAGCTGAATCCTTGTCGCCAAGGTTTTCCCAAAGGGAGTGTTGTGTGACAGCACAGAGGCCATATGGTAGTTGACTAATTACAGGTGACAGAGCCTTAAACCTGGGCCAGCCTTTGTATGCAGCGCATAGAAAATATGATTGTCATATGGCGTTATGTCAGTAGTTGCATATAGGAGGTTATGATACACAGAAGATCAAGGATCAGCGTTTTCTCTCTTGTTCTTCTGTCTGGATCCTTCTCATCCTTGCTGAATTAAAGGCACGTTTTATCCTGACTGAGTGCAGAATTTGGTTTGAGAAAGACATGAAACATTTGCCATGTTTCATTACCTCCAACATTTGTGAGCCAAGCGATTTCAAGTACCAGCTGCAGGTCACCTAGGGGTGCAGATTGTCTGATCATTACATTTAACAGTTGCAATTTCGTGATGTGGAAAATATGCACAAACCTTTCTGGCTATAAATTTACCTTTTCTCAACTGTTCTTTCTGCTCGATTGATCTTAAGGATTATGTCATTCCTTCAACGTGGGTAATGGATGCTTTCATGCATCATCACTAAGTCATCACCATGCTTTAAAGGACAAAAATTGAAGTAATTGGCTGTGATAATGGCGGTGTAAATGGGAACCAACTGTAGTTCTCTCTTTTACTGAAATTGGAGCCAGCAGAGTGTAAGACAGATTAGCTGTCTGTAATTTCAAGCCTCGGATGTAATGTTTAACCACTTAAGTTAATCAGAACATACGCTTTCATCATAGTTGGATGGAATAATATTTATTTTGGCTGTGCGTGTGTGTTGTGTTGTGAAGATCAGCTATAACGTTGATAATCACTATCGGCATTATTTTTGCAGACACCTCTTTGCTGCCCCCCCCCCAACAACCCTCTTAAACATTTCGATTGCTCTGCTTCTCTTTCTCCCTCTTTGTGGCCAAGTACAAAGGAGTCGTTATCCTTGGGCTACTGGTTGCCACGGAGACGGAGCATTGAGACCCCCACCCCTCCCAACATTCCCAAATTCGGGTCCAAGTAGGTTGGGAAACGTCTCATTTCTTTTGGTTTAAGCTCTACATGGTGCCAAGTTAGCTCCACAAGTGCCTCTTCCATCTTTGATCACTGAGTCTGAGAGTTTTTTTGTTTGTTTTTTTTTTTTGAATGTGGTGGTTTAGTTAGAGACCATGAGTTTCTGTAAATTTTGAATCTGAACATCAACACCTCTGTTGTAATCTCTTTGTTTGTGTTTTTTCAGGAAAATGAATAGTAATGAGCGTAACGATCATTGATTCGACATGTTCCGGTGCTTTTCTGCCTTTTCAGTGATCCCGGTGGGAATGACCCAGTCATGATGTCACAGCCATGCCCCAAATCACACCCAGGTGACCAAGGAGGGATTGCCTGGCTTTCAGCCAATCTTAGAGGGAGCGCCAACAGAATTATTACCCATTTGGATTCAGAGACATTTCCTTTTAAGAGCCTCCTGCAATACTGACACTCCGCCTCTGCTGGTGAGTTTTAGCCGTCAGCATTTTGATTTGATCCTGTTCACTTCCTGCAGGTCAGTCTTTAGGTTGCACAGCAGGTTGTATTAAAATTAAAAAGTAACATTCTTAATAAAGTAAAATCTAACATCAGAGAAAACTGAAAAATCTTGTTTATGTTTCTGGAAGTTTAGTTGCTGACAAAACCACAAACCTTTTTGTTCCTCCACAGGTCTGTGCTCTTGTTCCCACCTCCTCCACTCTTGCTCCTTCTGGGGCACCTTCCTGTTTCCCCGATTACCTGTCTTGGGATGTTGGCGTTATTTCACGGCCGCTGCCATGGAGATGGACGAGTTGCTTTTGTTGGCCATTGAGACGGAGCTTTCAGATGTCGTGCCAGAGACGGCTTATGCACACTGAATTAGCCACGGACGTGCTCAGAGGTGAGCTGTTGATTAAAAACATTATTCAAATACAGAAATGAGGAAATATTGAGAGAGGTTTTTAGAATTTGATGTCCTCTCTGGTTTTTGTGGCAACGGTATTTTTTTTTTTTTCTAGAGCAAAAAAGTTTCACTGCTTGTCAGAAAATGCGATGAAATGATGAAGTTAAAAGATCAGGGTCTTTGATATGTGAAAACTCACCACTCAGAGATGTGTCATTGCTTTCAAATCACATTTATGGAAATACCTAAAAAGAAATAGACACCCTGTATTTAATAACCTTTTTTATAAAGCTGGTGTCGTTAATAAAAATGTATACTTTGTACTTAACTGTTTTGTCTGAGATGAGTGTTGACAGAATAGCCAGAGCATTGAGTGTCATCGTCGCTCATCTACCAGGTGTGGGTCGGCAGACTTTATGTAATTAATATATTTTATTGCCACATGCAATTGATGCTTATGTTTTATGCAAGCTGGACAATGACCCTCTACAAGTAAAGACAGTTAAATATACATTCAGAGAGAAAGAAACAGACAATTTCTGTTTAGAAAGGCTTCATGTCTTCTGTTTCTCCATTTTCATGGACTCCATTTATCAGTGTTTTTTACTGAAATAAAGTATTTCCAAATAGTAATACTGATTTGTTGTTTTCAGGTGGTGTGTGTGGCTCAGTTCACACGCTTTGATGACAACACAGCAGGAACTATAGGACGTCCCCCTCTTGTGGAACATCTTGATCTCCCTCTTGGTGTTTGTGAGGACCTACTTGTGAGGACCCTCTTGAAGTCACGTAAGACTCTTAACCCGCAGCAGCAATACCATGCGGCACATTCACGTGGAGTTGGGCCACAAAAAGGCCCCACTAGAGCTTCCAGCACAGGAAGGAGACCTGCCTCCGACTGCATCCCCAACACAGGGCATAGACCCTGGGATCGGAGCAGGGGCACCCAGGCACTTTGGCCAAGAGGAGTTGCGACTCCAAAAGGTCTACCAGCTCTCAATTTTCTCCCAGATGGGGGGATTTTCTACCTCCACAGGATCCTACACTGATGCCCAGCAGAGGCCGATCCGCTTGGGTGTGAAGAGGAGCTTGGAAGAGCCTCCGTTGTCTCATAAGCGCTCCCATCTGGAGGACTCCTCGGACGGTGAGGTGCATGAGGGAGGGGTACCATGTGGGCCAGGCCCGGTTCAAGGCGTTGGGGTGGGATCAGCAACTGAGCCTGGGGGGCCTTGCTCCTCATACTCCTGCATGCAGTTTGAGCACAGAGACTCTGAGGGAGGACTTTCGCCCAAATCTCCTCCCCTCTCCCCCAGCCACAATCCCTCCCGGCGTCCAGCTCAACACAATCATGATAGGCCTATTCCTGATGCATTTGCTCCACTCTCACCAAAATCACCCCCAATGTGTGACCCACATGGACATTTCTGTGACCAGAGCCATTCCTTTGGAAGCTCAGGCAGAACTGAGACAACTAATGGGGGCCGCACACCAACCAGCTCACTAGGCAGCCCCGGACATGACAGCTGTAGTAATGGCTCTTCAGGAGGCCAGCCCAGCCCCCACTTCTATGAAATGTCCACGTATGAAACCCCTAACCCTGCTAGCCCCACCAGTCCCCCAGGTCCTTTCTCCCCCCCACATCACACTGAGCTGCAGGAACCGGGGGAAGCTACTGAATGGGACGTTGGCATTGAATCCTCCCCACCTGAGCGAAGTGCTACCCAAGCTGCCACCTCATCTAACGGTCTGGCTTCCTGGGAGAAAACTCCCAGCAGTAACGGCCACCGTCTATTCTCCGGAGGACACTTGCCAGCCAAAAAGAGGCTGCTGTCACCAGGTGATGGAGGAGAGTCCTGCTCCGAGGACGAGGGACCCTCCACATCTAAGAGAAGCAGGTTGTCGTTGCTAACGTCAGGACTCGGCCCAGCCTCGTGTCGTAGCACAGACGCTAAAGCTGCCCCGTACTGGAACCACCTACTGCCCACCGCACGGGACCGACCCAAGGTTAGCAATCAAACACATCTTGCATTTCAACACAGTCATTTTATGTGCAGTTTGAATTTTAGGTCTTGTTGCGGAGGGAAAGTTTGCATATTGATAAAAAAAGGTGAAGTCATGTGAAAAAGGAAGTGCAGCACTTCTTTCACTTTAAGAATTGACACATAATACACAAATATGTCATTTATCTGCGGTTTTATTTTTATTTATGTATATATATATATATATTTCAGAAGAGATCATTTAAAATATTTGAACCCTTTCTTTTTTTTTTTTTTAACATAACTGTAAATGTGACTAGATAGATGCACTGGAAAAATATATGACAATAAATAAGGACTTCCAGAAGTCAGATGACTAAAGTGTGGACAGTGCTAAAAAAAAAGAAAACTTCCCAAAATTATAGGTATAATATTAGTTGTTGAAAAGTTTCAGTTTACATTTCCTTCTGTTCTCACTGTTACCAGGATTTACTGCATGTTAGTTTCATTTATTTTCCTTCATTTAAGGCTTGATTGGCACAACATGTTTTATTCTGTCAATTCAGACTAAAGCCTCAGCTCAGTTAGTTTATTTGTGTAGTTCTTATTTACCACAAAAGTAATTTCAGGACCACTTAAATATTCCAATTCATTTTATGCAATCCAATGTTTTATAATTGTCTTTCTATAATGCCAATTCACAAAAAGCAGTATAGCAAATCTGCCTCAACTACTTGCACAATCTAATCACTAATATTATTATATAGGATTCAAAATTGTCTATAATAAGAAAACACCCGTGGCATGTAGGTAGCAATAGCTTAGCTTGGATACCACTTCTCGCTACCAGGTTATTGCATCATACATGAAAAAAAAGGGCACAACCTACATGCCAATGCCACACCTTAAAGAAATCAGCTGCCATAAACAGAAGGTACTTGAATAATACAAAATAAGGAATGGCATTTCTGTCAGTGGCGGCCAGGCGTCTGTGAACCTCAACAATCCTGTCAAGGCTCAGTCATTAATCCAAATCGCAAAAAATCGTGAAAAAAAGAATGAAGTGATGGCTGGCTCATTATCACCCCACGCTGGAACAGGCAGAGCAGCTCCAGAATAAAGCCCATTGAGGGATGGCCCATTGTTCCCTGACATGAGTGTGCTGTGTTTCTCATACACACACACATGCATGCATCCAGCTTTACATGTTTCTGGAAGTGAATTGGCCATTTTTGAACATGGGGAGGCCAGAAAGAGCTTTGAGTGTGTGGGTTTGTGGGGATTGTGCTGAAGGTGACAGTTGGGTTCGCTGGTTGGGCTTCATACAGTGATGGAATCATTTTGACCAGGGATGTTCAGTGGACGTGGCAGAGAAGAACAGGGAGGAACAGATACATGTGCAAATAGCTCAAGAAAAGGAGATAAGGAGTAAAAAGGGATGAGTTAAAAAAAAAAAAAAAGCAGCAAGGCTAAATTATCTGAATTGATACTTGAGTAAATAAAAGTTAGGTTTGAGAGGATAATATTCCAAAATGCCGCATGTGGATTTAACAGCCTGTGAAGATGAGCCAGCAAGCTGACGAAGATCTCAAAGCTCTGCGAAGAGCCACAATCTTAGAGGGTTTGCTAATATCAAAATGTTACCAACGGGTGAAAGCCTAGGAGGCAGCGTGAGCTTGGCTAGTGACGAGTCATCTGACCGATGGGTTGCCTTTACGATGAATGGAAGCCTGGAAATGGGAAGTGTTTGTGCTCATGACACAACATCTAGTAGTCAGTGCTCAGTAAGTAAGAGGACACCTGAAACACACAACTACAATTTATAGTTTCTCCTCCAGGACCGCAGAAACACGAACAATCGGCCGTCTGTGCATTTTCGTTCTGTGTCTGGGTGCTGATGTTATTAACTTGCATTAGATTTTTTTTTTTTTTTTCATTTCCAATACAGGCTAGTTATGTGATAAGTTAGAAAATTATGAGGCAAAAACAAGTAATTATATAATTTGAGTGTTCTTTGTTTTGTTTTTTTTGTTTTTTTAGGCTGCCACAGACTGCACAAGATCTGGGAGACGACTAAAGAACGGGCTACGGTTGAAAAGGTGAGCTATCCATCATGTTTGTCATCTTAGAATTTTCAATAAATTTCAATAAAAACAACTATTTAAGTAGGATTAAGAGAGCCAAATGTAACCCACGGAGCTGCTGTGCTACAGTTTTTATCTGTTACTGGATACAGAGTTCAGTGTCAGAATGACTTGAGTAAAGTCAACATGAATGGAGGTGGGAGTTGGAGTAGGTTTCCTGTTATTCCAAATTAAAGGGTTTTGTGTTAGGACTCGAATTCTCAGACACGCTCAAAGGCATGTGACATATTGGTGAAGACAAAATGAGTGTAATCTCAACCACTAACCACTGGTCTGTTTTTTTTTTTTTTCTTTGTACGTTTGTGATCATATTCAGTCGGCAGCTGCGCAGCGGCAGGCAGACCGAAACCGGTCGCTCCACACGTTCCAGTTGGCCCTCATCTTCCATCAGCAGATCACTACTTGGCAACTTTGAGGTACACACGTTTTTGTTTTTTTGTTTTTGTTTAATTCCTGCTGAACATCCAAAACCTTCACCAATGTAAATACATGAAAAGGGGAGTCGGCGCAAATTGTGGTTCTTTCTTGACAGAAAACACTTTGTTCGCATTTCTTTTTTTTTTTTTTTTTTTTTTGACTTTGTAAAGAAACACTTCTGTTTTAGGCAAAGTTCAGTGAATGACAGGGAAGCTGTATTACATAAGTTACAAACTAGAAAATGAATTTGAACAGAAACCTTTATTTGTATTTAGTGCTTTTTGAATTTATGTACAATGACAATATTTGACTTTCCTCATGATAACCAAATGTACTCAGTCATAATCCCACGGGCGTCTGGAAATAGACTTCAGCAAACAAGTATTTTGAGCACAGATGCAGACAGCTGGGGATACTACAGACGTACACTTTTTCACAATTTAGACTTCGCTTTGACGTCTGCTTGGAGGAAGCCTTCCAAAGATGCGCTGAGGACACAGATAAAAACACTACCAGCAGAGATGCTCAGGGAGTTTACAGAGATTTGACAGGATTTAAAATAAAGAAAATATAGCACAGTGAAAAAATGGTCTGGTCAGCATAGCTCAAATATTTGTTCAACTGCTTCGTGAAGCTAATTTAAAAACAAAAAGTCCCCCATATTCCCAGTTCAAAATGTAATTACTTCTCATTTTCTCCCCATCTTGGCTGACTGGCTTTTTGGCCAACAGATGCTTATTTTATTACTGTTAAACATTCTTTGGTTTTGATGGAACTAAATCAAAGGATGTTTATGGTTTCCACAGTCAGAGGCTATTTCTCTTGGGAGAGTGCAGCAGTAAAAACTGTCCCTTATGAACTCTCTATATGACACTTAGACGGGTTTTAGCTGTTCCAGGCAGATTTCAACACGCTTCTCCTTTTTTTTTCTTTTTTTTTTTGGCATATCCCAGGAGTCCATACTGAAGGGTCGATTTTCCCCGTCGGGGCGGATCGAAGGCTTCACAGCAGAGATCGGTGCCAGCGGCTCCTACTGCCCCCAGCACGTCACCCTGCCTGTGCAGGTTACATACTACGACATCTCCGAGCACAGCGCACCCTCACCCTTTCTGGTCAGTCTGAGTGTGTGTGTGTGGGTGTGTGTGTGTGTATGCGGGTACATACGTTGGGTTTATGTTCAGCTATTATGGCGGTAAGATAGTAGGAGAATACATGTAACTGAAACTAGGGGAGAGAAAGAAAATTCAGAGATTAAAACAACAAAAAAAACAAACAAAAAGGAACAGAAATAAATTTCGTGACTTAAGCTGGTTCGCCTCTGCAGATGACTGTCTTTATACAATACAGATAGTTAGATAGTTGGATAGGTTACATGATTTTAGACTGCAATAAAAGTTAATATCAGGCCTATTGATTCTGTTCTTTTAAGCCCAAATTGTCAGTGAGCTGCCTTTGAAGACAACTGTAATGATAACGACCTTTTACAACCAATTCATTATCGTACAACACATTTTTTTTATTTTTTTTTTTTATCAGTGGATCAAATGTGAAGTGAGAATTATTTTTGTAAGAGTGCAATCCTACTGCTGCAGATCCCTGAAAGTGTCATCTTAGTACATATGGATGCGTGCACCGATGCTCACGTAGAGGTTCCCAGCTACTAAAATGCACCCAAGAATGTGTTTTTGTATCATTTAGAGCCAAATCTTGCTTTCTCCCTGACAGGGGGTGATATCTCTCGAGCCTCTTGGAAAGAAAGGATACAGTATACCCAAAGCAGGGACCATTCAAGTGGTGAGTTTCTTAAATTCTTTATTGTGATCTTTTCTGTCTTATTACATTTAGAAAGAAATGAAATGTTATAATAATGTGATGTTCATTTATAAGCGTAATATCTTTGTCATTGGTGAAATTTAATCTATTTTCTTGAGAAAAAAAAACTACATATTTGATTAAAACAAAAAAAAAAAGTTCTTATCTTGATCAAACCACTCTATCTGTTTCATCTTTAAACTCTAAACTGTGCTCTCCTTAGACCTTATTCAATCCCAACAAAACTGTGGTGAAGATGTTCCTGGTGACCTATAACTTTGGCGACATGCCCGTCAATCACATGACCTTCCTGCGTCACCGCATCTTCCTGGTGCCAGTAGAGGAGGCCGTTGAGGGGAAAGGTGAGGCGTCTCCGGGGGGTGGAGTGCTCGACAGGAAGAAGATTCTCTGCTACTTGATACATCTCAGGTATGACGGAAGTTTCATTCATTTTGGCGTGTGTGTTTTGAGTGCATGTTTTAATTTTTTTATGCATGAAATTTTAGTACTTGAATTTCTAATTCTTGTTGTATCATTCAGGAAAACCACCATAATATCAGATAATAATATCTTAAAAAGCTAAACACAAAATCCTCTAATAAGCAATGGGAACTACATTAACAAGCAACTCTACACATGGCAGACGTCGAACAGTGCACAGTGCCTTTTCAAATTTTCATTGAATACTTGCAGCCTGGTTTTGATGCACTTCTGTTTTTTATTTTGTGATTTTTAAGTCAAACTAGATGAAAAGGCTTTTCTGAAATACTTATTTTCTTTCTTTCTGACTTTGGCAGATTCCAGAGCTCCAAATCTGGGAAGATCTACTTGCACAATGATATCCGGCTGCTATTCTCCCGTAAATCCATTGAAGTGGACACAGGGATCCCGTATGAGCTGAAATCTTTCACCGAGGTGCCAAAAAACCCTAAATATTCCCCCCGTGTGTGACCCACGGCCCGGCCTTTTGAAGGTCCTTAATGCCAATGCAGCCCCTCCTGTGCTTCTTGAAGGGGAGGGAGGGAAACAGACTGCAACAATGATGGACACAGCTTGATAAGACTTGATGAGATTCGCCACAAGCACACAAGACACAAGACACATACAGCGTTGGTCTTTGGGGAAAGTCCCAAGTTTAATGCATTAAGTCTCCACTGGACATTCAGATTGAAACCGTTGCCTAGACAAACATGGCAGTTGCTCTTTCATCCATTCAATGATGCTAAAATATTTGGAACTGCAGTCTGGGTGCTTTCCAGCACTCACGCTCAATCAAAAGCAGGACTTTATCCCAACGCCTTCTTCTGTACAAGGAAAGAAATGCACAGACACTGACACGCCAAATAGACTGACAAACTCATGCACATGACATACTATAAGTGTCAGAGCAGGAACACTTTTTGATGGCAACTCTCTGAGTTCAGTGTTAACATGCATGCCTTGTGACTTTAACACCTGAATTTTCCTCTAGTGCCGTATCACACTGTCCTTCACTCTGCCTGCAGTGTCAACTGCCTCATCGGACCAAAAATCGTAGCTCCACATCTTTGGATATCGCAAAAAGCCACAAAAAAATGAACGCAGCACCTATAAACCTCTGATGAGGGGAGATGAAAAGAGACAAACACTAGTGAAAGTGAAAACTGTCACAGAATGGCCAACTTGACTCAATATCTTGTGTAACATAACTTGGTAGAAAAACCACATTGACATAATTTGACCAAACTCAGGACATCTGCTGAAGAATAAATTTCTCTTTTTATCATTTCATTTGCCGCAGTAGAGACCACTGTGCACACATGGGAGTCTAAATCATTTTATGTAGCCAGACTGAGGGACACTGTGCTTTTTTTTTTTTTTTTTGAGATTCTGTTCAGAGCAATGTAATGCTTGAACAGGTATATGGAGAAAAAAAAAAAAAAGAAAAAAAGACGATCTGTAGTTTTTCTAATTTATGTTTTTCGCAAATGTCTTAATAAGCAATATGCTGCACAAAGTAGAGTGTGTTTTTCAGCTTGGACAAGCTTTCTTTTGGAGGGGTAGGAAAAAGAAAGCAAAGGAGTGAGAGGGGAGGGATAGTGAGGGAGGGAAGGGCAGTGGGTATTTAATATAGGGGGGGAAAGTCTATGTATATTTAAAAGAATAAACTCTGCGACTGGCAAGTTCAGCCCATGATTGTTGTTGTTTTTGATTGACACTCATTGTGAAAATAACTAAACTTTACCGCATCGTTGTTCATCTTGGCACCGATACTTTTTCTTTTTTTTTTTCTGTGAGAGAACCCATAGACCCACGGGTACTTCTAGGGGCGGGGCCTCAGGGAGATTGGGCCCCAATCGAAATCTGATCGACTCCCTGAGGTGCCACCATAAAATGATAGGTGGGTGCAGTTCCAAGCCCAAACAGTTAGTGGTGCTACTGTGCCAAATAGGAACATCCACTGTCAATAAAGCTTGCAGAAGAAGGTTTTGACCAAGGGGCTACATCCAGAAGTTGGGAATATTGCAGTTTCTCGACTGAGCACCTGGCTGGCTCCAAAATCTGTCTTCATTGATCCCATGTAAAAATGTCCAACGCTGCTGCACAAATAAACATGTACAGGTTTTGGTCTCCATAACTAGAGTTCACATGTAAGACAAGTATATGGGAGGTGAATGTTAACGTACCTCATGAGGTAAAATTATATAAAATGATGCTGCCTGGGTAAACTGGAGGATGGCGCCAGCTCCCTGGCCACTAGCCCAGGAAGCAGCCAGTGCAGCAGCTTTTTCAGCCGAGCCACCCTCCAGGTCGGGCTGGAGGGGAGCCTGGTGGACCCCCAGGCTGTGGTTAGATAGCCGTGCATAAGAGAGTTGAGGGTTCCGGTGAAGCTCGACTGGAGCTCTGGCTGGACTTCAGTTCAAATGTTTTTGGTAACGACATCAGAAGATAGGACGGATGGACAGATTTGATCAGAATGAATGGAAGGTAACAGTACTTAGCATCGTTGTTTAGCATCACCCCCACCTCCATCAGACCCTTCCGCCACTGTAGAGACCAAACGTCAGCACCAATACAAAATAACACGCCGCAGCTGAAAGTTGCACACATCTCGACAGAAACATTTCTCCTCCTTTTCAAGTTCACTCCTAAATGCAGATTTTTAAATGAGATCACTGAGAGTTTCATGTTAGAGTCTCGGGGAAAGTCTTTTAGCTTTCAGCAGTGATCTGCTAACGTTTACAGAGACTGTTGACTTTAGAGAGCGGGGGCCAGGGTGCTGGGGGTGGTGGTGGTGGGAGAGAAGGACCATTCTTTCCCACTGCTTCTTAGCCCTTTTTAAGCTTTGACATACTTGTTTGTCATTTGGTTTTATTAGAAAAATTGGTAGCAAGACAAACTAGAATCTACTGTTGCTACAATATTTGCGCTTTTATTGTGTAATATCTGAAAATCTGCAGTGAAAAACATTAATAACGAGGACAGTTTAGAGAAAAGATAATGCACCATCAAGCAAGTATTTAAGCTGATTATTTACAGCATGTCTAGTTTGAATTGTGTGTTTATCCACTTTGATGAAACCTCATTTATGACACTATGGTGATGCCAGAGTCAGTCACTAAAAAACAGATAATAAAATGCAGTAGAGGAGGCAGCTGAATAGTTGCCATAATATGAATCATTTACAAATTTGCGTTAGAAGAAAACTTTAAGCTGGAATGTGCCTTTTTCCACTGCTCGCTTCCCGACGCCGAAACCCCTCAGTGGTGAGAAGAGACCATGTTTGGCTGCTCTGGGCACTCTAGCAGATACCAGCGCCAAACTGTGCAAATGTCCAATCATTCACACAGCAGAGGAAGAGGGAAAAAATAACATCGTCTTAAAAATTTTCCCCACTAAAAATAATTAGGAACATCTATATATGTAGCTCACAAAGCAAAGCTGAAATGTCAGAGGACTATTTACTGACCCTGCACTTTGAAAGATATTCCATCTCTAATGAAGTCATTACACGCTTTGTGTCCTTCCAAAAGCTGACATAGCAGAGTTGATGAAAATGACTTTTTATTTGGCCAATTATTATTAATATTTTTGGGGGTCAATAAGCGCTGAAGACAAACAAACCAACCCACTTCTTTATCCAGCAACAGTCATTCATTTACACAAAAGCACTGGACCCAAGGTGTGTTTCCACAGCAGCTAAGAGGGTTCAGGTGGTTCAACATTGTAAACCTGAACCAGAAGAAAAAAAACAAATCTGCCAAATGCCCTTTTCATGTTTTCCTTACACCTTTTAACAATAAAAGACTATTATGTGGTTTAGCACAATTACTGAAAAAAAATAATTCAAGGATGTATCTGTAAATAATCTCCCCATATGGCTAGTTTGACTGAACTTTCTGCTTCTGCTTGTAGCGTGACAATAACAAAGTCTTATCACTTGGTCTCACAGCATTTTCTGACCCCTGCAGGCAGGATCCGGTACTGCAGCTCCACATTCATGCCTGCACTGGTGCAGCAGGTAGACGTTCACAAAGTGAATTCAGGTTTTCTTTTTTTCTTTCTCTTTTTTTTTCTCCTTTCCCACCTGTAACGAGGATAAAAAGGATCTGGCCTGCTCTGATGGTCATCTTGTCACCTCGAAGATTAAATTGCAGAGAGCCCGATATCTGATATCCTTGACAACTTGCATGTGCTGCCAGCAACTGTAAATTAGAGAAATCTTTGGACGAGTCGATGAGACTTGAACCCTTTGTGTGCCAGTACACCATCCAATAACTGCAGTGGGTGTAATGGTCTTTATCCATTATTTCTGGATCATGAACTCGGTAAATGCACGCTGCACCATTTTCTCCTTCAGTGTGTCTGATTTTCTCATTCCTGGTCAGCCGAGGGGCTCGAGGATATGGCTGCTCATTGTGCCCATCAGATAAAATGTTCTTGGCGTACGCACATTTCTTAATGTTTCATTCCCTGTCTCACTGAAGGTTCAGATTTTTATTTCATCCATCTATTTTCTGTAACCGTGTCATCCGTTTCAGCATCCTGGGGGCTGGAACCTATCCCAGCTGGAAGTTGTTTTTTCTTTTTTTTTAATGTCAGAAAATTCTCCTTTTTTTCTGTCAGGAGTCTAAAAATAAATGTGAAAATGTGATGTTTCCAATCAGACCAGAAAAGCTTTGTTTCTATAATAACTTTATATTTTTAGTTGAGCTTCTGGTTGATATATAGACGTATAAATGTAGGATGCGATGACTCTGACAGGATTCACAGAGGCATTCTGATACAGAGATCATTGTCTCCTTTGTTTTAGTTCAGTGGTTAAATTCTCCAGCTGCTCATGATATTCGGTGCTGGAGCTGTGGGGTAAAACACAAAAACAAAACAGAAAATATAACAAAAGAGACATCTGCATCCACTGTCCTCCAAAAACTGGTTTTCACTCCTCGTTATTCTGGTTGCAGAAAGTAAAAACAAAAAAAAGATGTTTATACGTCCAACACAACCAGATATCTCCGAGACTGTGATTGTTTCTCAAACCTTTAAAATGTCTTGTGTAAATATTTACTATCACTGATCGATCCGTTTGGACCTGACGTCCATTCTTTTACTTTTCAAGCCTTGTCATGTTGAGCAAATACTTTCTCACAACCCCAAATCAGAAAAAAGTGAGAACATCAGGTTTATGGGTACTCTTACACTTACTTTAAATCACATTATCTGCAGTAAAATAAAGTCAAAGACATTTCACATGTTGCCAGCTTCATTTCATCTGTTAAGACTCTACATCTGTTCCTGCATTTCAGGCCTGTGACACATTCCAAGCAAAAACTGGAACAGTAAACCTTTTCACTCTTCATAATACATCAATATATCACTTAGAATAGAGCAAACCACCTCCGTTATGCATTGAAGCGTACTTTGGCTAGGCCGGTGTTCTTGTACTGGTCCCAAGTCCAGATAAATGAGAAGGGCTGTGTCAGGTAGGATGTGCAACATGAAACAAGTGCCAAATCAAACTGCAGAACATGATGATCTGCTGTAGCGACTCCTAAAAGGACGAGCTTGCTTGAAATGCATCCTGGTACTGAGGATACCAAGCGATGAATCATTTCAGTGGTTGTTTTGTCTCATTTCTGCTGAAAACACATTCTAAGTTGTGTAACTGTCCTTTAATGTGTCCAGATCAGGACTGCAGACATCCCGGTCCAGCAGCGACGCGGCTCTTCTTCCACAGATGCACCTTTTGTAAAGGATGCACAGTCTGGTTTTACAGTGTCTGCTGGGCAAAGTCAGCATTTATAGGAAAAATTACATGTTTGACCTTTCAAATGGGTTTTTAGAAAGCCTTATGTTGTAATATATTTGATTATCTGGGACACGTGTATTTAAATGGATGTTACTAGACAGATGCTGCAGATAGATTAAAGCACTGTGGCTTATAACAGCAACTCCCTACTGGTTGATGAAAAATACACAAAATCATTGAGAATTATTGTCGCTTACTTGCAAGTAAAACCTTTGTGGGAAGTGTAATTTGGTATCAGTTCCACGTAGTTTATTGGAAGTAGCAAATGTATGTATTAATCAAACTTTACTGAAACTGAAAAACATTGCTTTGTAAAGCAGTTTTCATTTCATGTCACCCTGATTTAATCATCTCACATGCTTTTTTTTTAGGTGGCCTTTAGTCATTTCCTCTTCCTCTTTTCTCGTGTTTGCCTTCACCAAATGGATCATAAACGAGCATCGCCACTTCATTGTTTCCATCATGCCCGACATTATCTTAAATTTCTCCCCAGGGAGAAATTGGAATGTTTTGTCTTATCTTGTCTTAAATTAACATGATAAAAAATAGAGAAATCTGCCTCCACATAGGCTGTCAGGATGCAACATGAAGAATTATTAAATGAAGTATGTAGCTTCAGGTGTAAAACGCAACATACATTGATGAAAACTCAACATTTCATAAAATTCATGATGTTTGAAAGCAGAATGGTTTAAGCCAGTGATTCCCAAAGTGTGGGCCGCGGCCCCCTGGTGGGCCGTCGAGGTACTGCAGGTGGGCCGTGAGAGGTCATTAAAATTAAAAATGTTTTAAATCCTCGATCTTTTTTAAAAATGTTTTTAATTACTGTAAAATATTAAAAGTCATGATTTAAAACATTAAGAAGTAACAAAAAACCAGTCAAGTGTTATTGTACTACAGTGATCTTAACTTAATATGACAAGTGTCACCTCATTTGTTGACCCCTTACATTAATGTCAGAACGTAGCTTCCAGTCCTGTATGTTGATCACAGATTGTGATTAAAGGTTTTGGTGGGCCGCAGAGATTTTTCACATTTAAAATTGGGCCTTGGTATTCTGAAGTTTGGGAATGGCTGGTCTAAGCAATAACAAGACTCAAAAAAGAAGACAACATTTCAAGTGATATGGTTTTGAACTGTATTTTATTTTGTGGGTCTCTTTTTTTTTCTTACTGTGAACTGATCACAAATCTGTCCTTTTGATACCATTCATAAATAGTTTTATCATTGGATATCCATGTTTCTTGTCAAGGTTACACGTCCTTTGATTAATTTATCAAGTTTGTGCAGCTCTGTGGTCCTAAGCTGTGCCTAAATGACATCAGTTAGCATGCTGGCGGCGCCTTCGATGGCTTGGATCACCACTGACAGGTGATAGTGCACTTTTTCCCAGTCGCTGGCCAGCCCTGATAACTCAGCTGCAGCATAGGCATCTGCTACACCTGGGAAGGTTTCCTTGCCGGCACTGCTTGAAGCCCAGATGACGTGCCTGCGTGACACACGATGAAACGAAGAGTGAAACAACAACAGAGTGAGGAGATGTGTTATGCAATAAATCACGACTTCTCTCTTTAAAATCATGCTAATTGGAACTGTCAGAGGGTTGTCACAAGAGTTGTCACTGATTCCTGAGCAATGTGGAGGCTGAAAAATATTACCACCTAGAGGCTGTTTTATTCAATGCACTCGAGTCCACCACTCAGTGCTGTGATGTCTCACGTAAACAACAACAACAACTAAAGATCTTTGTGTATTCCTGTCATGCTATGTCAGTATTGACTTGGGCTGCTTGCAGCCTGTACCAGACCCAGTAACACCAGGATAAATTCAGGTAGATTCTCTGTATCTGGTCATTTTGATCTATTTTGTGTTCAGCATGGACACCTTTCTAGTATACTTAATCAAACCAGAGCCTTATTTTAGATGACCCAAATTTCCAATGGAGCCTAAATGTACCAACATTGGTTCTTCCCTTTAAGCAGCGTTTCCAGTATATAGCTTTTATGACACTGAAGACTTTGTGTGGTAGCCTCCCTTTCACACCACAGAGACCAATTTACCCTCCATATAGCCATGCAGTTGAAATGTAAACTTTTTACCTGAATGCATATTTATCTGGGAAAGCCAGAGGATTCAAGAAAGCTCGGTCAAGCAGCATGAGTTGGTCATTGATACTTCGGATCTTCAGTGGCCTAAACGAAAGGAGAAGAGAGAACGTGGTTAGCATTGGCGTCTCTGTGGATGTGGCATGTACTCATACCCAGCTTGTCACATGCTGGCTCTTGGTCATGAGAAGTTCTCATCAGTTTTCAACTATCAGCATTTGATGCTCAGGGAACGGCTCTAAAGCAGATTGCCGGTTTTCCTTCTGCAGTAGTAACTGATGGACGGCTGCGTATCTGCCATCAGAAAGATGCAACATTTTAGATGCTAAGTGAGCACTGCATTATTCTGCAGTGCTCACGTAGCCTCTTACATGTATAAGGAGTAGAGGTCTTCGGAACAACCCGAAAACCCGAGGTTCCAACCCGACCCGAATTGGGTCTCGGGTCCATTCAAAGACATGACTCCAGGTTCGGGTTGGAATCGGTACAGTTAGTCTCGGGTCCGGTCGGTGCTCTCTGACAGGCTGGGTCCGCGTTTACTCGAGAGAGGTAAAGATATTGGCGGTGGCAGCCAATGTCAGGACTCGGGGCAGTTAAATGATTATTAATTAACGTGGCGTGTTTGTCATGAAACAATCGTGTTGCCGTAGCGTGTTATTAGCGGTTTGCACAGCAGCTGTAAAGCACAACGGATCGCCAACATGACAACGCTGCACGACACTATTCACGACACGTCCTGACCGGTGTAGGCTATCAGTGTTAGCAGTGTTAGCAGCAGTTACCAATAGCATATGTATCCACAAAGAGAATAATGACGTGGAATTATTGTGTTTACATCACGTAGCCTATGTAGCAACTGAGCCGGGTAGAAGAAGACATTTTTAGGTAAGAAAGTCAAGTTTTATTCAATGCTAGACAACTTTTAACATGAGCAACTATGGGCTGTATTTGTCTCGGTTCTATTCGGGTAACTTGCTCAGTTCGTGGTCGGAAACTAAAGACTCGGGTCTAGTTGGTTCCGGGTCGAAATATTGTGGGTCCATTCAGGTTCAGACCCCTGGACTTATGATAATAGCTCGGGTCGGGTTGGTTTCGGGTCGAATTTTCACAGGTCCATTCGGGTTCGGGTCCATGAAAGTGGACCCGTGAAGACCTCTAATAAGGAGGCTTATAAGGAGTCACCTTACTCTCGTCTTTGAGTCCAGCATTGGGCCTGTGGTTTTTCAAAAGTTAGACTTTAGGGCTCCTGACCAAGAGTCACCAGGTGATGAGTTGGGAGTGTGAACAGACTGGACAGACAGGATGATAAGGAGATGACATGCATGTATGTGTGTGCACCTACGTTTCATTTGCCGGATCTAAGATGCTAATCACCTGGTCCAAGTGATGAGCTGCACTGCGAAATTTGCCCACTGCACGTTTTAGTGGTTCTGAAATAAAACACAGATCATTGCAGCTACTTCGTAAAGATTTCATCCTCTCTGACATCGTCATCTTCAGTGAGAACAATGGTGGTCAGCAGTCAGCAGTGGTAGCAGTGGCTGCCACCACACCCAAGGTCCCAGTTTGGCCACCACCACACCCATCTTCACTCTTTAGTTGAGTTGTTTTTCTCTTATACAGTCCAGCCAGTGCTACAGTTTCTCTCTACTCTTCATTGAAACAGTTTGCAGGTAGGATTTCTGGCCCAGATATGATTTTAACTTTCTTGGACTTGACACCCACTTGTCTCTTTTCTATTGGGTAATCCCTGAGTAGCATATAGCAACTGTTCTCAGCAACAGGTTGCCCCTTTTTTTATATCCTGTGATTCTATCAGTCAAAGTCAATAACCAGGAAGTTATTGCACAGACAGCTCTGCAGGTGCACAAAATTGCGAGGTTGGCCTCTTCAGGCCTCTCCTACTGCAAATTTTCCAGTAATGGCTCAGCAGCTCAAACTCATCTTTTCCCTTCAGCCTCAACTGCTTTCAGCAGTCACTTCTGCTAACTGGCTCCTTTTTCTTTATACATCCAGAACCTTTTAATACCATGAGCATCAGAATGACTAATTTCTTTTATTCTATCCAATTATTTCCACAATTTCACACTCATATCTCTGGCACCAGGTTATTAGTTTCTCACCTCTGCCTTAATTTTAAGGACATTCTGTCAGCATCTCCAGAACCAATTTCATTATCATCACTATTCTGTCCACAGGACATTCATTTCCCATCCTTTTTGTACTTCACTATAACAATCACCCACTCTTTTTTTTATGGCAACAAAAGATCACTTTCCCTCTGTTTTTTTGCTTCTTTCCTGCCAAGAATTCACGTTAGGGGTGCTTTCTCCATATTGCAGCTATTTTCCTTACCTGTCATGAACATTCTTAGAAACACTGGTGAATTTCATTGTAGCCCTTTGCTTGTGAAGTGTACAGCATGAAATGTTTACTTGATCAAAGTCTGTCGAAAATTAAATCTATAAAAATGCAGTGACCCCAACTGGAGCTTTAATCTATCGAGTAAGGGAAGATGCCTGTTGCTCCATAATATTTTGCGTATAATAAATGTTGGGGATTGTAATCTTATGCTCACCCAGACAGATGTTTTTGGCTTGTAGTTGTGTTTCATACAGCATCGCTGCCGTGTTCAGGTATCCCTCCAGGCTCTCAGCGTAATCACTGCAGTTAAATGGCAACAGCAGACTGTCAGCCAGTCGGATCAGGATATTTCCTGCTGTCCTGGAAACGGCTTGGTGACTGAAAAACCCTGAGAGGAAAAGAAACGAGACCTGTTGATCTGATGTGCAACATTTAAAACAGAAGATGACAGAACAAAAACGTGCTGGCTGTTCATAAAAAGGTAAACGAGAGAAGAAACATCAGCGTTACCAGGATCAATGAATTTCGAGGCGTAGTCGAAGGTGTCATAAGCCGTGTGGTAAGCAGGATAAATCCGAGCATTTGTTTGACTCTGTATGAAGAACAAGATGCATATGAGTGGGATCACATCAAATGAGCTGAAAGCAATTCAGACTTCTTTGAACATGCCAAAATATCAGCCAAGTGTCAGCTCATGTTAAATGAAAGATAAGCTCATTCAGTTGTTTCAACTGTCTCCCATGGTCAGAATTGTTAGTTTATATTATATTGCATAAGGTACTACATTCAGCACTTCAGAAGAAAAAAAAATCTCTAAAATCCACATGTCACTCAGCAACATTTATGAGGACATTTTTAGTACCCTGTCATATGTGTATGAAATATCCATGGACGCGATTCCCAGGTAATGGACAAAGGCAGCATAATCACTCCCTGCTCCTGTTAGATATCCCACCCTGTATTAGACAGAAGACATGAAGCATGGCTGTTACTGAAATGATACAGTCATTATCACAAACCACAGATGGAAAGGAACATTGTAAACATTCAGGAAGATTCACACAATGAATGTCATGTCTTTGTTTGCAGTTCAAGTGGTGGGTAAATGAGACGGGGGGGGGGGGGCACTCCATCTCTGTACCTGGGAATGACTCCGTACGTGGGGCTCGTCCTGTTGGTATAACGCCTCCAGTTTTCATAAACAGATAAGGAGTCGTGTCCGGGTGCATCAACCTGATGGTCAAACACATTTCTATGTGACAGGTTCTTTCTGTCTTTGTGGATAGCAGATTTGCTACATTTATTCTGCTTTAAATCCTTGAGGGAAACACCTGATCTGGCATGAGGCAGTTCATTTGAAGGCTCACCTGCTTTGCGGCTGAAAAGATGACATTCTGCACTGATGGCATCCCTGAGACTCGGAGGGTGGCGTTGGCTGCAGAGACAAACGATTGAATGGGATTAGCGTCGCGATCAGATGGGATCACCCCAGGTGAGTTTACACAGTCTGCACAAACATGAAAATTCCTCTTGATGTGTCATTTCTTCCTGAGTGCAAAGAACAAGCAGACTGATGGATTGTTTTAGATTCATTTAAACTTTCTGTATTTTATTCAAATATCTTTCAGTTTTTTTTCTCATACGAAGAGAGCTGAAGATATGTATTATTAGGAGACTACCAAAATATACTACATTATTACATCTCACTTACATTGTAGCTAATTTCTTAATTATGACATTGTTTTGTTTATCGCATTGAATATTTTTTTTTATCCATCTAACAAAATCCCTCAACTGTCAAAACTGATCACTGAACAGCGGCCTACAGTTTCCTGACGCCATGTGCTTTAGTGGACACTCTTATGTTTGAACATGGGGTTTGTTATAGACAAACCATGACCAGCAGAACACCGCCCAGACCAGTTCCACCACTCCAGGTACTGAAGACTCCCAGCACAGTGATGGAGTTCCCGTTGGGCGCCTCTTCCAGCACCCCCGCTAAGGACTCTAAGAAGGACGGGTACTCCCAACTGCCATTTGGTGCACAGACACAGACGGCATTCAGAGCCCGTCTCCTGACCCAAAGACTCCAAGCATAAGGACTATAAATAAGCCCACTCCAGCCCGATACTGGAGTTCCACCCTGTGACATGAGGTGAACCAGACTGTATATAATTGTTACCTCTCAACCTCATGCATTATCTCAGACTCCTTCCCTACCAAAGAAGTGACATTGTGTATCCCAAGAGCTTGTTTCAGAAGATGAGGGTCAGTATGCCATGGCCCATGCTTTTGGCTGCTGCAGGTGGTGAGCTCACAGGAGGCCCAACCCATGTAACTCCCCGGCCAGACACCATGGACAGAGGTCCAGGAACCAGGTGCTAACCAATGAATCCCTCCTCCTGGCCTGGCCACAGTAACCCTGGTCCCAACAAGGGACATCAAGTTCTGCTGGTGTTTCCTCTTTCATATGAATCTACTAAATTGTCTGGCCCGTCTCACAGGCCCAATTTGCCTTTGGAGATCCTACCAGGGACAATTGCCCCAGACAGCATAGCGACCAGAATCAATTAGATTTTTTTTCTTAAGTGCAAAGTAAAAAAAAAAAAATAGAAATTAGAAATATATTTGAATATAGTATAAGTAGTATAAGTATAAGTACCCCTACTTATAGTAGTCAAATAAAACTACTCGTGGCTCCAGCTCATGCCAGGCCAGTGTTTGCTTGTGAGTGCCTCTTCTGAATGCATCAAGTTGGTCTCACTACCACAATAAGCATGTGCCTGACCTTCCCTACATGCTTGCAGCTGCTCAACACATGTTTTTACCTCTTAGATTTTGGGGGAGGGGTCCAATGTCCCCTCTGGCTAGTCATTGTTAATGAAGTGTATACTGAGGATCATTAGAAACATTGCCAAAAAAAATACTTTTCAGTCAAGCTTCAGTTCTTTTTTCTTTTTTTTGGATGCACAAATGGGAAATGTAATGATGATTTGTACTTCCCTAATTCTCGTTCTTCTACCATTAATGCCATTGTAGCAACAAATAAAACTATACATGTATTTCTTGTTCTCATATAGGCCCTTCTGATTACTCTATTATTATGCATCTTAATGTGTGTAAATCTCTTCGGAGCACTGACTAACGTGCTGACCGTCGATCTAGTCCTCTGACCATCTCATCTCTGTGTTGCTACCTACATCTGTTTATATACTCATCTCTGTAGTTAATGCACTAACAATGAACCAGTCAGAATATAAATGTTGGTAATTCTTAGTGCTAAAGTTAATGGATAATAATTATTTGTTCATTTTGTCTAGTGTAGTGTTACTAGGATGTATGTGCTATACTCTCTCCGTCCTACATCCTCTCTGTCCTGTCTCTCCTCTCCTTTTCTTTCTTTACCTGGCCAGCCTTCGGCAGGAAGGTCCCCCTTATGATCCAGGTCCTGCTCAAGGTTTCTTCCTCAAAGGGGAGTTTTTCCTTGCCACTATTTGGCTTAAAGTTTTTTTTTTTTTTCTCATGCTGTGGGAGGTTTTTTTTTTTTTTTTTTACTTCCCATTGTCTTTGATTAGGATATTATATTATAATCTTAGTTAATGATGTTTGCTTGGGGGTCATGCTATGGGTCTCTCTAGAGCGCCTAGAGACAATTTGTATTGTAATAGAAGAAATACAAATAAATTTGAATTTAATTGAAGTCAAACAACTGAATATTACTGCAGCTGATATCGGATGGTAGCCTGCGGGTTAAAGTTCAACTGTTAGTAACAATAAATAGGATTAGCTGCTCTCAAGGACACGATTTCTTCTTTTCTTCTTTCTGTGAGTTTAGTGGTGTCATGATCTGCTGGTTTATTTTATTGTTGTTTCCTTTTTCTAGAGCTGAACTTGTCTTTAGTTTTATTTAGATTTTGTCATTTTTTTTAATTTGAGTGTTAATCTTTTCCTTTGGATTTCTATGTGTTTTTTCTTTCAAATTATTTTTTGTTTTATCTCAAAAAGGTTTTGCTTCTGGTCTCTTTATTTCAAATCAACCTGCTTCTTCCACAAGTCTGTATTTGATTTCTTTTTCATGTGGCACACCATTCCCAACAAGAGAATTGTCTGATTAAACCAATAACATTTTCACTTCTTTCTGATAAGTTCAGTAAGTGAGGTAGTACAGGTTGAGTTTGAAACCTCCTTACCAAATACAGAAATGTCCACATTTATGTAGGCAATGGTGCGTTCACTGAGCTTGGTAAAATATTCCTGAAGGAGAGAAAAGATAAAAGGTTTTTAGGAATCTGTAAGTGTAGCACCAGATGAAATGGGTCATTAATACTTCACAGGATAAAGCATCTTTAGAAAAGGAGAATATGTAATTCGGAGTTGAATTTGCATATCGATAGTTGTTGCATCTAAGCCAGCGGACTGAGTTGAAATCACCTCTGCGTATTCTGCAGACCCAATAAGGCCAAACTCCTCAGCTCCCCAGCTTCCAAAGATGATGGACCTACGAGGTCTCCATTTACCTGCCACAGAGAGGCACGAACATGAACCATCCATAATCAAAAATCACAAGTCAAGTTTTCCTTCCAGCTGTGAGTCCTCTCACCCTGTTTGACCATCCTGCCCAGCACCCTGGTTATTTCCAGCATGACCGATGTTCCGCTGCTCGGGTCGATGGCACCATGAACCCAGCTGTCCCTGTGGTTCCCATAGATCACGTACCTGTCTGTGGACACCAGCACAGAGCAGTCACAAAAATATTACAGTCCTTAAAAAGAGCTAGTTCTCTACTATTGCTTAGCAGTTAATTCGCCAGTCTCACCTGGCTCCACGCTTCCCCTGATGACTCCCATCACATTGGAGGAGTTCTTTACAGATGCAGTATTGAAGATTTCCAGTTTTACGTCACTGAGACAGAGATTTAAATTCATATATGTGAGGTGACAGAAGAAAAAAGAAAACCTTAGTTTTTTGTGTTTACAGAGGTGTGCTCACACAGTGATTGAATTGGGCAGCATTGTGCTTTGTTAAATTGATTTACAGCAGCTACCAGTGCTTGTGGTGTAAAGCTGAGACATGTTCAGTATTGTCACGGCTTTGTAGCTCTGATCTTGGGTTTCTTAATCTTTCTTTTTTTTGTGCTTATTTTCTTGTATTCCTTTCACTCCTGTTCTCTTGTGTTATAAGCTGTTTTGAGATACTGCCTGTTTTCCTTTGACAGTCTTATTCATCTCAGGGATGCTCACGTGGGAGTGAACATCCCCAATTGTTCACGCCCACATCTCCTGATCCCTGTGAGTATATATCGTCTCCCTCCTCTTTCCCCTACTACCCTGTTGTGTTCATGTGTTCAGCTTTCATGTGTAGCTTTAACTGCCCCTCAACTGGTGTCTTCATAATTTTTTGTAAATTAATAAATTATTCTATCTATTTTGGATAACCTGCAGTGCAGCAATTTTTGATGCAAAAGGACTTTTATTAGCTTTTTCTGCCTCCCAGTCTCCTGCATTTAGGTCCTCCACAACTTCACCTTAACAGGCTTTTCCTTTTTTGATCAAATCTTCCAAGATACATGTTAATACCAAGTGTAAATAGAGATTAAAAAGTGCTGTCTTCTACAACATTGTCACGCTTACTTTTGAGTCCCAAAAGTAGATCACTGAGATGCTGTAGTTATATAAACAGTATGACAACTGTGAAAAGGTCATCTTGAAAGTTTCATTTGTGGACTATCGACTACCTGTTGTTGAAAGGAGAATTTGCGCTGAACCCCGGTGCGCCATAGTTGTAGGTACAGTTGAATCCCCCCTGCCAGGAATGTGGAGCTGCTGTTCCACCCAGTGCACTGAAATGATCGAAGGAAGGCAAAAACAAAACTGGTTTGAAGCCTCAGCTGATTCTTTTGAGATGTTATTTTACCACAAGCAGATTTCCACAAACCAGATCAATACGTATGCATCCTCAAATCCAATTGGCTGAATGGGAATAGGGGGGATTCCTGTAATATCACTCTCTGGAATTCTGTAGGTGTCTTCTGCAAAAGAAAAAAAAAAACATTTTTGAGAACTGATACAAAGGTTAGTTTTAAAATGAATGGGATTCAGTTCATATTTGAAGCAGTATTTTATAGATATAGTGGAACAAAAGTGCAGCCATTTTTACGAAAGGCACTAGTCACCTTTGGCAGCCAGGTAGGGTGTGAGCAGGTCTCCGTAGTGAGTGCTATAAGAACCTCTCTCCACGCCAGACGGCGGTAAATACCAGGAGTGAGGATATGTCTCATTGTCGTCTGACATGAGACCGTCGTTCATGTCCAGAGGATCTGTGTACACAAGCACATATGGCCACACCATATGGCTGGCATTGAACTGAATCCAATTACAGATCAAATGATGAATCATTTCATCTAAGAGCATCTTTCATTCATTGCATATGTGTTACAGCTATTTTGTCTTTTAACAACAGCTGATTCCAATGGGATTTATGTCAGGACTTGTTTTTTTAAACACTCCTTTAAATGCAGTTAAATGAGTGCTTTGAGTTGTTGTCCAGCTGAAAAACACAAGACCATCATCTTAAACCCAGAATCAAATCTAGCTATAAAAGGCTCTAATCCTAGTTTTAATAGTGGGAACAGTAAAACTGAGCAGGACTGTGGATCTGTTCATGCTGAGTATTTTTATGTCACAGGTCAAAGCACTCAAAGCTGAAATCGGCATCTTACTTTCCCTTTTGGCACAAAAGATTTCTTTTCTCTGGATGAAAAAGTTTCAACTACAAATTTAAAAAAGAAAAAGACTCACTTTAGCTGCTCTTCCTGCTCCTCCATATTTGGTGATAGGCGATGGTTCCTCTCAGGTCCACTGTCCTGTTCAGCTGCTCATAGTCACTTGGCTTCCCCTGATTGGCATAAACCAGTTTCCCCTAAAAACCACGAGAAAGATCAACACACCATCAGCAACAGCTTCTCATTAAATACCCAGTGGACTGATGAAAAAACAAAACGACAACTTCACAGTGATGAATGCAGATAAAGGCAGCACTAGGTATCTTTATTTAATTTCTTATCACAGCCTCATCTTTATGATGGCCAGGAACTGAAGGACAAAGAGAGTAATAAAACAAAGGATTTATATACTATAACTCTTTGCAGATGAAGATTTATCAACTCAGTCTTCATAATATCGGTGTAAAGTTATCAGTACTTGATAAGACAGTTAAAAGGTTTCAACCTTGACAATGTCACTTAGGAAATACGTTTTGCCAGTAAAACA
The DNA here is from genome assembly GCA_018398805.1 of Hirundichthys speculiger. NCBI lineage: Eukaryota > Metazoa > Chordata > Actinopteri > Beloniformes > Exocoetidae > Hirundichthys > Hirundichthys speculiger. The sequence continues at coordinate 671,657 of JAGFBZ010000006.1, forward strand.
GCAACACGCTTCAGCTCGGTCAGACACGCCCATTCACTGTGCAGAACTTCTCGCCTTGAAACAAGTCTGGTTACCCCAACCATTCACAACCATTTCCAGTGATACAGATGGGGGTGGGCCTTTTCATGATGAGCGTCACACAAATCCAAGTTACCAAGACGGCTGCTGTGACACTCTGCCGCTCTGATTGATTGTATGTTTCCAGTGGCTTCCACAGACAGGTTCTTCTGCATCCATTGGTTCTAGCTCCTGGAAATCAGAGTCATATCCAGAACTGGACCAATTCTTTGTATCGAAGAGGAAAAGAATTAATGTCCAGGTTAGAGTTCGGTGTCCTGCCAGAGGATACTTCAACGAGTGACCAGCATCAACCTGCCAACCCTTCCTGTTAGAGGACAACTGACTCGACTCACCCACGAGGAAAACTTATTTAGAGATAAGGATGGCAAGACTCCCTGCTTTTACTGGCACCAACCATCTCCATGTGATATTTTCAACTTTTTTATGACAGAAATTGGAAATTAAGCTAATAATGCATGCAATGTTTTGGAGGTTTTCCAGAGTCTCACCTTAAACATGGTTTAAAGAAGTCTAATCTTTCTTAAAGCGATAAGGAGATCATTACAGTTACTTAACTGTGGGGTCAAAGGTGTGGCAGAAAAATGTGAAAATCCTTTACGATTCGTCCTCAAAGTTTATGACAGCGAGGCTGTTATTGTTCACCAGCAGTCAGAAACGTGACCATCATGTGACTTTTTCAGGGTTTTATTAAACCCTTTTCAGAAACGACTGATCCTGTGTGCACGGGCTGATAAACGCCGTCTATGTATGTGAGAAAACGTGTTGGCCGTCATGCACAGAAAAGCCACCCTTTTGTCAGCTCTAGTTTGCATCATAATGACAAAGCAGCCACAGCATGTTTGTTATTTTTGCTGTTTTTCAGCAGTTATTTGTGTTTATTTTCATTTGACTGACCTCCTTTCTCCAAAATTTTACAATCAAAATCGGGATCAAAATAGTTTCCAAAACTTGGTGGTTTGTGAGGGAGTTAGGCGCTCCCTTAAGACACATTGAGCTCTTTTTAGTTTTACCTTTGCTGTTCCTGGAGGAGAGTACGCAGCATATGGCTGAACCACAGCAGGATCTTCTTGGTCTGAAGTGTAAGCCTTCTCTTTTTCTCTGATGGTGTGCAGCACAGTATCAGAGGGGTTTACTGAAATGAACAAATCATACTGAGGGGTCAGTGAAACTCACAGGCCGCTGATAGAAAAGCAAACTGCTCGGTGTTGGAAACTCACAAGTAGACTTTGGCTAGCTTAGGATAATCTTAAACACATCATGAAAACTTTATTGCAGCCGTCACTTTGGTTAACCATACAGCAAAACACATAAAATAATAAACTAAATCTGTTGTAAAATTTAATCTTTTCTCTCAAAGCTCAGTATGAAATCATTGTTTTCGACATTAACAGCGCTTCCTCTCCAACACAAAGGAAAAATTGATTTTAAAACAGGCTTTAAGGCTTCATTCAGCCACATTTAGCATTGGTTCCACTCACCCACAGTGACCTTGTTGGGTTTTGCGGGGTCTGGGAAGGACAGGTAGACCGCATATTCCTCTCTCCAAGCCTGATCCAGACCAGTGTCTGGGTCCTGCCACCTGTTCAGCATGAACTGCACCGTTTGCTCGTCCCCAGCTGTGGTGGCCATGTGGGGTACTTTAGTCAACTCCCTGTGATGTGAAGATGCGTGTTAAGAAAGGTTTGATTCTGCTGTGTGCAAACAGTGGAAGCCACAAACACGCCGAACACCTGAGAAACTTTAAACTGACTCCAAAAATGACAATTCCTTTTTTTCTTGTTCTTATTCTTGGACTTTTTTTTTTAATAAAATAACTTTTCAAACAAATACAGAAAATAAAAAGTCTAAATAAATGACTCATCAGATCACCTCAGGTTTTCCTGAATCTCCATTCTGTCCACTTCAGACAGGAACCGGTCAATAAGGCTCTCATCCACATCCTTGGCCGCATCTCTCACCCAGGACGGAGTCTTGTCGATACCATAGTGACCAATAAGGATGCCCACAGTCAGCACAGCAGCTCCGCACAGAGTCCCAAGCAACACTTGCTTTATCATCGTCCTTCTCTAAGATGAGCGACTCAGTGAATCGTTCACCTCCTCTTTGGGCCTGAGCGTTGTGTTTGATAGTAAGCTTTCTCCAAAGGTAAGGAGTGTTTTCGGGCTCGGGCATCATTGTCGCTGTAAAGTTTACTCATTAATGTTTGCAGAGAGGATGAACTTTATCCCTCTGAATGTGTGCGCATGTGTGCATGACATGGAGAGCATGTACGGGTGTTTTTGTGTGTAAACGTTGTTCAGCGTTCAAACTCACAAAAATGACCAGAGCTGCGAAGGTAACTTTGGTCACAAAAGTGAACGGTTTTATCACATAATGGAAAACCCTCATACGTGTTACCAGAGCTGAATAGGCTTAGTTTTTGCAAGTTTACTCACGGAGCAGATCTTCTGCCAAGGAAAATTGTTATAAAATTTAACTGTTTTATTGCAAAGGCATCTGGAGCCGCATTTAATGGTTTCCACGTTTAACTGTTATTCACCTGAGCGTACTGATGGAAATGTGCTCATCTGCAGTTTAAGAAGGTTTTATTGCATAAAACAGAAACAGTAAAAGGAACGTTGTTTTTTTTTTACATGAACAAATTACTGAATATAGTAGCTAAAGTACGATCCAAATGATTTCATTTGCATTAAAACTTATTTTCCATATTGATGCTGTGTCTGACTTGCTAACAATTTTCTTTGTCAGAACCAGATGAACATATTTGTTTGAGTTTATGTATGAAATAAAATCTATTTTTATCTTTTGTAGGTTGGACAAGAAAATATTTTTCCCTCTTATTTTTTTGTGCAATACCAAGAAAGCAGAAGCTTTTCAACTATTGATGTCAGCCATCCAACCATCCATCCATTATCTTTACCAGTTTATTCCCATGCAGGGTCTGCTGGAGCCCAACTACAGGTGAATATAGAATCAACAATTAGCCTATCATATGTGTTTTTGGACTGTGGAAGAAAACTGGATCACCTGGAAAAAAAACCTATATGAGCTTGAAAACAGCATGTAACTCAACACAGAATAAGACTGGAACCCTCTAACTGTGAGGCAGCGGTGCAAAAACAACTGTACTATCCACTTTTAATTTATTCATAAATAAATGAAATAAAAAATATGCTTAAAGTTACCTGATTTGTCATTTGTCTTGTTAAATTGATTAAGTTGTTTAAGTTTAGGGTTGACTGTAAAAAGAAAAATAAAAGTTCAAAGGTTTATTGTTCTCAGAGTGTGGAGTAATGGACTGAAGGGCAATAAAGGCAGCAGGCTGAAGAGGTGATGGATGCCAGGCGTGCACGAGACCACCTCAACAGCAAAGGAGCCGACTTAGAGGAGCCAAACATCCACGCCTACAAGCATACTTAGAGAGAGAGAGAGAGAGAGAGAGAGAGAGAGCAGGCCGAGGCCAAACACTAACACACAGTATTTGATTTGAACCAGTAACCCTCTAACTGTGAGGCAGCAGTACTAAAAGCACAGCACAAATGAGTTATTATGAATCATGAAATGTGTCCTTATGGATTCTCAGCGATGATGGACTAAAATGAGACAGCTGCTGTTACGGGAGAACCTTTTAACTGACTCGACGGAAGGGATGACTTACAATTCAGTGACCCTCAAATGTAAAACACATCTAAAAACGCAACTCAGCTGAAGGAAAGAGTTGCATTTGCAAACTTAATTTCATCATGAGTGTACTCGTCTTACACCTGTGGACATAAAGAGAAAAAAAACCATTATTAATAACTGCAGGTTGAAGAGATAAAGCAACTGTGTCATTCACGTTTTAAAAACAACACACACTTTTTAAAAATGATATGCTTTGGGAAATGTTTCTGTTATGTTCTGAAACGTTGAAGGGGTCTTGGTTTTGGCTTCTGCATGCAGAACACGTCAAGGTTAATCACAGAAATAGTGCCCTCTGGTGGACAAACATGCTACGATCAGGATGACACGGAACTTCCTGTTTCTTCCCTCCAGTGACCCTCTTACATGCAGCCGCACTACTTCTTTTGATACTATGACAGAGTCACCCATTAATATTAGTTTTCCGACAAATATATCAGTAGTATTCGGCATAAATCGGGTTGTAAGTTGCTAGAACTCACAATTCCTCACTATATGCTCTAGATATGAAAAAACACCGCTTTCGAAGCAAAAATGTTATAACGACTTTACAGCCGTGTAACACACTTGCTGCTGTTTTCAGACTGAGCTCCTGACACTTAAACGCCTCACTTCAGTCGTTGATATTTCCTTCAGTTTCTCCCAGGATGCAATTCTTCCTCCTCTCGTTTCACTTTCATTTCTGACTTACACTATTTGAATCTGCACGCAGAAAGATAACGCGGTAACGTAAATATTTTGATATATGGTCGACATAATTGATTAATAATGAGAATTTAAGACAGAAGGTTGTTCAAGTGTTCATTTGAGTTTAAGATGGAGTTATATTTGTGGTAATTTGTGTCAGATAAATGGACATTTGTGTGAAATCGAAAGTGTTCCACTCAGCTTCCTTGCCGTTTTTTTTTAAAATGCTTGCATAGCAGTAGTTTGATTTACTGTGCATTAGTTCTTATTACATGATTATTGTGAAACAACTCATAAGCAGGGTAATGCTGAAGTGAATTGTGTGTTATTAGCATTTCAGGAAGGGGAATCTCCTGCTGTCATTGCCACCATGCTTCCCCTTCTCCTGGTCCTCCTTGTTCTCTTTCCTCCCTCATCTGGAGCTCAGATACCAAATCAAGGCCAAGCCAAAGACCTCCCCATAGCCACAAATGGCCAGAAGTTCCCCTGGGACCGCATGAGACTCCCGAAAACCATCAGCCCACTCCACTATGACCTGACCATCCACCCCAACCTCACCAGCCTGGACTTCACCGGTGTTGTCCGCATCGATCTGGATGTGCATGAGGACACCAGAACTGTGATCCTCCACGCCAAGCAGATGCACATATCCAACGCGCTGCTCCTGGCGCCTCAGGGCGCCACGCCGCTGCAGGTGTTGGAGTATCCCTGGTTTCCACCAGCTCGCCCTGCTGTCAGACTCGGTTCTGACCAAAGGCAGGAAGTATGAGGTGATCCTGGAGTTTGCTGCCAACCTGTCTGACAGCTACCACGGTTTCTACAAGAGCAGCTACCGCACCAGCAGCGGAGAGGTCCGGTAAGGCCAAGAAACTTGTAATAGGTAACGTTCATTACTGAGAACAGTAACTTCCAACATCCTACAAAAGCACAAATGCTTTACATAAATGCTTTACTTCTCGCAGGGTCCTGGCATCCACGCAGTTTGAGGCAACCTTTGCTCGTGGAGCTTTCCCCTGTTTTGACGAGCCCGCCTTCAAAGCCAACTTCACCATACGGATTGTTCGAGAGCCACGCCACATCGCCATTTCCAACATGCCCAAGGTACATGCAAACCTGCCTTTGAGTTTGACGCAAAGGAATCGGCTGCTAATCGCTTGACTGGCAGTTAGAATTTAGAAAGAGAGGAAGTAAATCCAATAAAACTGGCGCCTTGAAAGGTAAAATACAGAAAAACCGGAAAAACGAACACTCTGTGCATCATCAATGACTCTAAAGCACTTGCTTTTCTTCTTCCTGTTCCTTTCCTGTCTTACATGTCTCAGATTAAAACAGTGGAGTTACCAGGGGGGTTGCTGGAGGACCACTTTGACACGACTGTAAAAATGAGCACCTACCTGGTGGCCTACATCGTGTCCGACTTCCTGTCTGTGAGCAAGACCACCCAGCACGGTGTGAAGGTGAGAGGCGCGACACGAGCCAGGCTTTGTTTTATTCTCTGTCTGTCGGTCGGCTCGATGTGTGGAAATTCTTGCAACCCGGTAAACGCATTTGTAGAAATATCGTTTATAAAGTAGAATGTTATATCGATGGCCAAAGCGCAAAACCTCCTATCTGCAGAATTTTCTGATGTCCAGATTTCACTTTGAAAAAAATAACAAAAATACCTAGTCTGTATTGTTAACACATAGTATAGTAATATAGTCCAAAAATAGTGTATTATGTATTGAGTATACTTAAAAAATAGCATTCTGCAAGAAAACAAGAAGTTTTTTTTAGTTTTCTCAAAAAAGTGAATTTTTCAGATAGGAGGTTTTGCGCTTTGGCCATCGATAAGCTGTGTACCTTTTGATAAAACTTGTTTTTTCACTGTCGATGGGGTTTCCCTACAGATTTCCGTTTATGCTGTCCCTGAGAAGATTGACCAGACGGCTTTTGCTCTGGATGCTGCCGTCAAGCTGTTGGACTTCTACGATGATTACTTCGATATTCCTTATCCGCTTCCCAAACAGGGTCAGACGGAATTTTATAAATCATTTTTTTCCCTTCTTTTTTGTTACACTATTCTTACTGCTGGAGCAAATAGAGGAGCAGTTACCAGAGGAGAAACTGCAGACAGCTCTTCAAACTTGTTGATGTTGTCTGTATTTTAAGTTGTAAGGCTGATAGTTTTACTGTTGAGAATTGACTTTGTACATGTTTAGCGTAGAATCAGTGCGAGTTAGCATCCCCAGTGAGATGTGTATCTGTACGGAGGTAAAATAGAAATCCCTGTTATCTCTAATAGGGGTGCGAAGCTCTAACTTTTGTTTCTTTTTCCTCTCCCTCCAAAATATGCCTTGAGTACATTAAAAGATATTAATTTTTGCTATACATTTTAGAAAAACAGGACATTCGTTCACATTCATAGTCTAACTGGTTAAACATTATCAACATTAAAAATAAAAACTATAAGTAGGATATTAGTAGATAAGGAATAAACAATGAATAATAATGATTATTACATTAAGATTACAACTAAATAAAAGCATAAACATATTTGGAAGAGATATTCTGCGTGATCAGGCAATCCTTGTATCCTAAAGTACATCTTTTGTTCTCATGTAAGTGTAATTAATAGCTCATGTATAAATACAGATCACACAAATCCCAGGTCAACCTCATTTATTTCTCGACAAGCGTTATTAATTTAGTTTTTTGTTATTGTAGTGATCCACTGAGTCCCATGAATACTCTACAGGACAGAACATCCCCCCACCAAAAAAAAAATCAAACAAACAAAAACATGTCAGCTTAGTTTCTCTCCCATCCATCTGTAATGAAATGCACTTCTCTACATTGAACACTAGAGGGTGCAACCCACACATCAATCAAAATCACAGACAGAAAACATAGAGTTTGAATTTGGAGAGGGTTTGTCGGCCTGTGAATCACTGAAAATCCATTTGTTAGACATGCAACACCACATATTGTCTGACTGTCTGAATCTAATAAAAATGTGCTTGTACACATGTTCGTGGGCCATCAGGGGGCATGAATAATAGCATATTAAGCTGCGTGGTTGTGCTTCATGTTGCTCCCTGCAGACCTGGCTGCTATCCCTGATTTCCAGTCAGGTGCGATGGAGAACTGGGGACTGACCACCTACCGAGAGACTGGCCTTCTCTTTGACCCCGACAAGTCGTCCGCCTCTGACAAACTGGGCATCACCAAAGTCATCGCCCATGAGCTCGCTCACCAGGTAGCCTGCCCATTTGAGCACTTAAACTAAAAGAGATCCCATTTTCATCATCCTGCAATATGCTCCTCATATCACAGCCAGCATTTACAAAGACAAACTTCCAAGTTGCATGTCAGCTTGTTCTGCAGTTGCAGGTCTGCATTTGTGTGTTAATATGGTGCAATGAATCGTTCTCTAACTTGTGCAGTGGTTTGGGAACCTGGTGACGATGGATTGGTGGAATGACTTGTGGCTTAATGAGGGTTTCGCCAAGTTCATGGAGTACATTTCCCTGGACATCACCTATCCAGAACTGCATGTGGTGAGCACTGAACGCACCAAACTACCTTTTCCTCATTTACACCATCGTTCTGTTCAAGTTAAATTCAAAAATGACTTACAGACATGGACAAGTCTTTTAATACCTTTCCAAAAAAAAAAAAAAAAAAGAGCACAGCTGTTTCTGAACTAAATTGAATCTGACATGATGTAATGGCATCCATCACTATTTATTCCATGTGTAATACAAATCAGTCTTCACCTTTGATTTTCGATCCAGCGGAACATTTTACATAATGAATAATAAATAAACAGAAATAGCAAATACAAAAAGAATGCTACCCTTAACTTAATTTTGTTGCGCAAGCTTCAGCAGTAGTCGCTGCCAACAAGTGATTTCTGTAGCTCTCAGTGAGACTTCTGCATCTGCCAGCAGATATTTTGGCCCACATTTCCCCAGTAAACTGCTCCAGTTGGCTCTGGTTTGAAGACTGTCTTATCCGCACTTACTTATTTCACATCTTTAGATAAACAGTCGACAGGATTAAGGTCAGGGCAAGAATAGTTCAGTTTTTTATCTATTTAGTAGCTGCGTTTTTGGGTCATTGTCCTGATAATGGATCTCATGACCTGTACACTGCGCTCCAGCATGCCTTCGCAGTCTTGAGACCCTGCGCAGGTTCAAGCCCAGTGAGGTGCCTTGGCTTTGGAACGCTCTTGAATGTCTTTGAAAGTTTTCTTGGCTATTTGTCAACCATTCTCCCTATCCTTCTGATCAACCTGGGGTTGTATTTACTACTTGTGGAGGTTGGATACAGTCCCATGAACCTTGTACGTCTCAGTAATATTAGCAACTGTAGTCACAGGTCCTTAAAGCTACTTGGTAACAGTCTTATAGCCTTTATCTTTAGCACGCTTATCTCTAATTTTTTTTTTTCTCAGCTTCTCAGACAGCCCTCTCGGTTGCCAACTCAGGTCTTCGTGTGGTGCACACAAATGATGTCAAACTACACAATGGCCTAATGACCTACTTTCTCCCTTCAAAAGGGATCAATATATACATACACTATATTGCCAAAAGTATTTGCTCATCCATCCAAATGATCAGAATCAGCTGTTCCAATAACTTCCATGTCCACAGGTGTATAAAATTAGGCACCTAGACATGCAGTCTGTTTCTACAAACGTTTGTGAAAGAATGAGTTGCTTTCAGGAGCTCAGTGAATTCCAGCGTGGAACTGTGATAGGATGACACCTGTCCAAACAAATTCCAGTCGTGAAATTTCCTCACTCCTAAATATTCCACAGTCAACTGTCAGATGGATTATAAGGAAATAGGAAGTGTTTGGGAACGACAGCAACTCAGCCATGAAGTGGTAGGACACGTAAACTGATGGAGCGGGTCAGCAGATGTTGAAGCGCATAGTATAAGAGGTTGCCAACTTTCTGGAAGAATGGTCAAAAATCCAAAAAATATACTCCTAAACCTTGTGGACAACCTTCCCAGAAGAGTTGAAGCTGTTCTAGCTGCAAAGGGTGGACCCACATCATATTGATTAGGAATGGGATGAATTAAAGCTCATTATGTGAGTCAAGGGAGGTGAGTGAATACTTTTGGCAAATATAGTGTGTGTGTGTGTGTGTGTGTATTTTTTTTATATGTATATTGTAGACACTTGTGATACTGATTAAACATTTAATTTGAAACATGTCAGTGATGCAGTTATGTAACAGTCATAGAGTTACAGTACCAGGAGATCTTTCCAGGCTGTTCCAGAGGAACTTATTGAAATTAAACAATAAGTCCTTTTCATATTTGAACTGGCTTACTCTTTCACATGCTAAAGACTTGGAGGTATACACCAGACAATCATGTTTGATTCAATCACTTTTCAGGAACAATGAAGCATTGTTAGAAGGAGCTCTTAGAGCACCAACAGATTTGTCCATGGCTGTTCTGCAGAACAAGAAAGATATTCATTCTTCATGTGAAGTAAATTAACTCTTTTGTCAGCTGTATTTTTGTTTAGCTGCAACAATAAGAGTCATTAAAAAATACCCATCTCCATGCTGTCTTCATCTCAGGACGACTTCTTCTTGGATAAATGTTTTGAAGCTATGGAGGTAGACTCCCTCAGCTCCTCCCACCCAGTGTCCACCCCCGTGGAAAACCCCACACAGATCCAGGAGATGTTCGACGACGTGTCGTATGACAAGGTGAGCCTCACTCTGCCAGAGGATCAGACGCGTGATCCTGGAACTTTACAAACTGTCCTCTTGGGTCACAAGTAGTCTTCTAAATCATCATTTGCACACATGAACCTTTGTTTCCAAACCTTAACAGCACATCAGAGAAGAGTAATGGTGGTGTGTGAGTTTTGGAAGGTTAATGTTCAGCATGTGTGCGTTTTGTGCGTATGTTTTAGGGAGCATGCATTCTGAATATGCTGCGGGACTTTCCTCACTCCTGAGGCCTTCGAGATCGGCATCATCCGGTACCTGAAGCGCTACAGCTACCAAAACACCGTGAACAGCCACCTGTGGGAGAGTTTGACTGATGTGAGTCATGTGGCTGGTTGAGGTTTGCCCGCTACCACATTTTAACAAGAGCTTAACATAAACTGTTCAGATTAAAAGCTCAGAAGAAGCACAGTTTGATTTTAATACTCATCCATTTAAGATGTACTTTGGCTGCAGGAGGGACCAGCTAAAACGGTCCCAACAGGGAGGTTGCACATTGCACGCACGGCCACACACACAAGAACACTCACACCTCGACACTTTCCTGGGGCGTCTGCTTTTTGGACTTGTCAGCAGACCTTTGCCTAATCTTTGTTGAAATGCACATATCCACATGAAGAAGGTCTTTTCAATCTTCTAATGAGCCACCGTGGGAGTAAAAAGACCACGTATGTTTGGCCAAATCACGGATCTAGTTTGTGGCCGCCTAAATTTCAATACTCGAGAACTGAAAACTAAAATCAGTCAACATTAATTACCAAGATGAGTCTTGAAACGAATGTTGTGGCCAGGAGAGGGATGGATAGAGCAGACGGTGGAGGTCTTGTGTAATACTTTAGCTCGGCACTGTTGTCACTATACTGTTAACGGTAAAACATCAGTGCCATTGGCTGTTTTTCAGCATCCCTCACACATCTTTGAAGGAGGTGTGTGAGGAGGATATTTTCCAGCTCCAGGATATTTTCCGGTTCATGCAACCCTGCAGTATCTGTTAGAAAAGGTGTGCCGTTTGTGCCTGAAGTGCCAGCACAGTCTGTTTTTTTTTTCTTAATGTTGTTACAATCATTTATATTTTTTGGCCTCTCACCACCAGATCTGCAGCTCAGATGACTTGGACGAAGGTCGAATGAAACACACTGAATTCTGCTCCAAACAGAAACACCAGTCTGGATCCTCTGTGAGTTTCAGTCCTTGGTTCATTCAGTTATGGAAGCTTGACTGACGAAAGGAGATACTGTTTCAGTCGAAAATCTGGTTTTACATCTGTCTTTTTCAACACATTTTCAGTATTTGCCCTCTAATGGTTGACTTCAGTGATGTCACAAATTGAAGTTGTCAGAAAAAAACACAACTCATAGCTTATAGTGTTATCAAAAGATACATATGCTGCACATTTTTTAAACATTGACACATTTTCCTCAGGACTTAATTAAATGTTCATGGCCTGCCATGGTGGTCACTGAATGACACTTTAGATACCACAATATATGCAATCAGTCTCAAAATAATATTTTTATTAGGGCTGTCAAAGTTAACGAGTTAATGCAAATTCTGTTTAACGCCACTATTTTTTTAACGCGAGATTAACGCACACATGTTTCTGTAAATATGACCCTCGGCCAATAAGTGTATTTACAGTCAATATGTGGGACAGACATGGCAACAGAAAAGGGTCTTGTGAATGGGAAGTTTAGCTTTAAGGTGCTGTCAGATGGGTCTGTTGACCAGAAAAAGGTTATTTGTATTTATTGTCGCTGTGAATTGAGCTACCACCACAGGACACGGTAAAGTTAGTTTCACATCTGACATTCGCTTGTTTGTTTTTTTTTTCACTTTAAACTTTAATAGCGTCATGAAAACGGCACCGATTTCATCCAGGTTGGTGTTATTTTGTAGATATAAGTATGCCAGACATTTCAAAAGTGTCATCAACCCTCCAAGCTCAGTGAGTGTGGCTAAAACTCTAAGGAACAGGACTGAATGACCTTCTGAGTACCATGATGCCGTGGAGTTTAGGGACCGTCAGCAAATTACTGCAGTCAAGCAGCAGCTCCGACAAAATACACTAAGAAGCTGATGAATTAAGCCCCCAAAAAGTACGGCAGCATTGGTGGACTTCTGGTATTCAAACTAAAGGCTTAAAAAAAAAATAGCAGATCCCTGTGACCCGGTGTAGGACAAAACGGGTATAAATGATAGATGGATGGATAAAAAGAACGTTAAAACAATTATTTGTGTGATTAATTGCGAGTTAATTACGAAAATATTTCGATTAATCGCGATTAAAGAATTTAATCAACTGACAGCCCTAATTTTCATAATATGTCCCCCTTTAATGTATTCCCTATCTTCATTTAATGTCGCCGTCCATGCACAGAAGTGGTATTCTGGCGACGAGCTGGATGTCAGGGCCATCATGGACACATGGACGCTGCAGGAGGGCTTCCCGCTGGTCAACGTAGAGGTCCGAGGTCGGGAGGTCAGGCTCAGTCAGGAGCGGTTTCTGAGGACGGACGATCCCTCCCTCACCGAAGGGTAAGAGAATATCGGTGAGAATATAATTACGTGAGACGGCATGAGTGTAGCATCAGATTAGACGTTGTTGAAGATGCCCCTCCTGCATTAGCTGCAGTTTGACGTCTGTCTTTGTAGTATTTTGTCATCAGACCTTTTAACAACGGAGATGAAGGAGCTGCTATGTATACTGCAGTGGCTCTAATTCCAAAAATCATTGTCAGACTTCCTTTCATCATCTTCAATTATTTGATTGTTTTTCTGTTTAACTCATTTTTACCATTTCCGATCTTATCTGTAGATTTCCTTGTGGCAGATCCCACTCACATATGTGACCAGCGCGTCGAACACCGTCCACCGTTTCCTTCTCAAGACAAAGACTGGTGAGGAATTCTGCCCAGAGATTAAGGCTGTGTTCACTGACCCCACCCATGTGGAAATAAGTGGGGTTCCCTTCTTTTCCATCATCTGCTCCCCTTTGTCATTCAGATGTCCTGTACCTGCCGGAGGAGGCGGACTGGGTGAAGTTCAACGCAAACATGAGCGGCTACTACATGGTCCACTACGTGGACGAGGGGTGGAACTCCATCATCAGATTACTGCAGCACAACCACACGGCGCTGACCGGCAACGACCGAGCCAGCCTCATCCACAACGTCTTCCAGCTGGTCAGGTCTGTTTCGTGTAGAAGTTGCTCAATGTTTCATCTAATCCTGCGTTGAACAGCATCAGGGACTGGTTAATTTTCACATCTCAGTCATGTTCCCATTTAATGAAAAGCATTTAACAAAGTAATAACTATGTGATAAAAAAAAAACAAAAAGCAGTGTTGGAGCTTCTCCACTCTTTTCTCAGAAGCTGAAGTGTCTCTTAAAGTCTTACTAGAATGGATTACAGATTGGATGCTTGTCATGTGTGCGTTGCAGTGTAGGGAAGGTGAGGCTGGACACGGCCCTGGAGCTGTCTCTTTACCTGTCCAGAGAGACTCATGTCATGGCTGTGACTCAGGGCTTCGGAGAGCTTGTGCCTCTCTACAAACTCATGGAGAAGAGAGACATGGCTGTGCTGGAGAACCAGATGAAGGTTAGTGAAAAGAGTGCGAGGCGAAAACATGAAGGAATATTTGTTGGGGGGATTTGAGATTCTTGGTAATTTTCCTATTTATTTGAGGGTAATCATGTCCCTCAGCTCCTCCATCTTCATGTTACCATGGCCCTGGGATCAGTGGGAGAGTGTAAAACCACAGGCGCATAAATGACTGATGATGCATAATTGCATGTATGCTGTTTTGTTCATTCACAATAATAATAATAAAAAAAAAGTGGAGGTGATTTAAATTGGGTTTCCAGTCAAGGATAAACAATAGTGGGTACAAGTTAGCATCAAAACAAAAAGAAAACACAAAATATGAAAACCAAGAAATGGAATAGGAAGTCCAAATTTCAAGTCATTAAAAAAAAAAAAAAAATCTCATGCTGCCCTTTGTTGCAGCTCATCTCATTGCCTTCTTAATAATCTTTCCTGTCAGCTTGTCAGTTTAAAGCCCCACCTGCTCGATGGGAAACACGATATGATGACAGCTCGTCGCTCTTAGTTGAATGTGTTTCATGGAAGCAGTAATAAGTATAAATGAGTTTCAGGTAATTCACAGAAGAGAACAGTTTGCTTCAGTCTGAACAGTCTGATATTTTAGATGCAAAAAAAGCTTTACATCACTGTGGAATGGGACAGAAGCACAATAGGACTATTTTTAATTTTTTAAACCAGTGTGGGACTCACTGTCAACAAGTAACAAAACTGACTGATCATCAGCTGTGCTAATATTGTATACGAAGAACATTGCTGGTAACATATTACAGAAACATAACCTTGCCAAACGTTATACTTTTTACACCTAAATTTTGGGTTAGGATTCAACCAAGAATCAACAGTTTTATTAATTAGTTCTCCTTTACATTCAAAAGATAGAGGCAGGACTTAGACTGCCAATGATTTTCGAACATATCTTCAGCCAAGAACTGAAATGATTTAATAATCCCAGTGTCATAATTTAGCAGTTGATTTCTTAATATTTTACTGACATCTAACCACCTTTTAATTATTTAAAACCACTATTGAATCACAAAAACTAACTCATTGATTAACCAGCTGGAGAATTTCCATCCAATAAACTGTTGGTCAGGTCTGCCTGACGGCTCTTTGGTGCAGAAGTGACGTGCGGTGACTGCTTGCGTTCCTCAGGGCTACATCGTGGATCTGTTCCGGGAGCTGATAGATCGGCAGGAGTGGAGCGACTCCGGTTCAGTGTCTCAGCGAGTGATGAGGAGTTACCTGCTGCTGTTCGCCTGCTTCAGGAACTACGCTCCCTGCGTGAGCAGAGCCACCCAGCTCTTTAAACTGTGGAAGGAGTCGGACGGCACCATGAGGTCAGGGCTCAGAGACGCGCTTATGTGTGAGGAAGAAAACCTTTCAGATTGTTTCGCCTGAGCTGAAGCCCATCTTTGTCTTTAGCCTCCCTGTTGATGTCACCATGGCTGTATTTGTGATTGGCGCTCGTACACCAGAGGGGTGGGACTTCCTGTTTGAGAAATACAAGAGTTCGCTGCAGATGTCTGTCAAAAGCCGCATGAAGACCGCCATGTCTGTCACGCCGCTACAGGACAAGCTCCAGTGGTGAGCAGTGGAGTAACAAAAACGGAAGACATCAGCACGTGCTAGTTAAAGAAAAGAAGAAACGCCTGACGTAATTTCCCTCACTCTAACCTGGCACTTGTTTCTTTGCTTTCTGTCTACAGGATGATGGAGCAGAGCCTCCACGGTGAGGTGATGAAGACTCAGGACCTTCCAGATGTGGTTGTCTCTGTCAGCAAGAACCCTAAAGGCTACAAACTGGCCTGGGACTTCCTCCGAGCCAACTGGGCCACCCTGATCAAGAAGTCAGTGAGCTCATTGCTCATATACTTTTCATTCACCCCAATATATGAAATGAATACATTTTCCAGAATATTCTGTATCGAGTGCTTAACTTTTATTAAAAAAAAAAAAGAGTGCCACCGACAGTTGTGACGATGACACTAAAGCGGATTAAAAGCTGTCACAGTTGTGTACCTTCATATCCAGCAAGTGCGACTATTAGGAGAGTTATGAACCATTTCTGAATGTTTGCAGATTCATACATTCCTATTTGATCAAAGCCAAAAGGATTCAGACTCAGACAATAACGACAAGCTTTTGTGTTGATGTAACAGGTTTGACCTTGGCTCCAGCACAGTATCATACATGGTAATGGGCGTGACCAACCAATACTCCACCAGAGAAATGCTCCATGAGGTAAGAGGAGCCCTCTGGGTTTTTGTTGCTTTCCTAAGTAAAACATGTGTCAAGCACGCACGCCTTAATCCTCAGGACAGCGTGTGCTGAAATATGGAAATGACTGAACACTGCGAGAGCTGCATTTGTTTTGAGTAGGTTTCTACTTTGTCCTCAAAATGTTTTCACACCGATCTATTCTCATCAAGAAAAACTGAAAACATTCATTCCTAGTGTGGTTTTCTAGCATTTACTGGCAGCAGCTCTTTTACCTTTTCTTTTGGAAAAAGTTGTTTGAACATAAGTTTACATTCTTGCCCCAGTCTGTGCTCTGATGTCCAACCCCAAATCAGAAAAACCCCAAATCAAACCACCTGCAGGGATTTCAGTGCGTAAAGGATGAGAGTGCAAACCTGAGGTGGACACTTGTGATCTTAGATCCCTCAGATGGCACTGACTCAAGAAAAGTAATTTATTAATACCTGATGTAACCAGATTGAGAAATTGATTACTTTGGAAACCCAGCATATGTAAATAGGGCTGTAGCGATACACTAATCTCGCGATATGATTCGATACACGATATTCGGCTCACGATACAATATATATCGATATTCATCTCACAATACATTTACATCATTTTCTGAAAGATTTTAAAGGGACAAAGTGATTTTGGTGACATCTTGTGAGTGTTCCAATGACTTTGTTTGAATTAATTGAACTGAAAGCATCAATTTCACATTATATGGCTGACAGGCAGTTTGCAAATGCTGGACAAAATGAATAAAAGATTTATTGAGAAAAATAGTTTCATTTATTTAAACAGTGCAAATTGTTGTTTGCAAGCTTTTAAAAGTGGAGGTTTTGAAAGAAGCTTAGAATATCGATACCCGCAGCTGAAAATCGATACTCGATATATATCGGATAATCGATAAAATCGCTCAGCTCTATACGTGAACCAGCTACATCCACAGATGCCTCTTAAAACTGTAGACAGCATTGACAACTCTGGGATCACAAGCATCAAGGATGGGCCACCCCACGGTGGAAAATATGTAAGACACCATCTTTCCCAGGGAATTTTCACGTATTATTCAACAAGGCAATGCAGAACCACATCCTGCACGTGTTAACAGCGTTGTTGTGACGGCTCAATCTGCAGAAAATAAGGAAATGTGGAAAAAAAAAACGCCTATTGACTGAGGTAATACGAGGAAACTAGTGAGGGATAAGTGACCAGCTGGACCAGTAATGCTGCTCAAGTGTGTCAGCTGGTGGCCCGGCACCACACAACCTAATCAGGGACACTCAGTCAAGCACACACACAACAGACAGGGAAAGACAAACAGAGACAAAGGGGAGGGGGGGGCACCAGGAAACGACAGAAAGGGAGAGGGAAGCAGCTCATGACAGGCTGAGGAAGAAAACAGTATGGCTAGTAAACCGGTACACCTGCAGTCCTGACCTGTCCTCGTTCAAGAATGTACGGAGAACTGTGGAATTAAAAGTCTGATAAAGATTTCCCCCTATTACTTTATGATGTGTTTGGAGGGAAAATGGGACAAAAATAACAAGGAAATGCTACATTAGTTGGTTTTCTCAGTCCCAGCGTGCCTTTCAAGTGTTGGCAGAAGGAACAGTAACATTATGATGTGATAAAAGTTTTAGTTTTATGACTCATCTCGAGGTTGCCGTGTTTTGTATGAAGTCATGAAAAGTGCATCTGCTTGCGTCTTTTTAAAATAGATTTTGCCTAAATTTTTTCCATTGATAGCAGTCAGGTGACATTTTATGCAACGCGGGGGATCCTGTTAATCCTTCACAAACGTCTCCATGTGACATCACATGTGTCTGTCCATAGTTGTTGTACGATCAAGCTTATTGAGTGGACGGGTTTCATTTCTGTACCGTGTCCTTGTGTGTCTAGGTTCAGAGCTTCTTCGGCTCTCTGACTGAGGAGACGGGTGCAAAGATGAGGTGCATCCAGCAGAGCTACGAGACCATCGAGGACAATATCCGCTGGATGGATACAAACCTTCCTCTGCTGCAGGCTTGGCTTAACAAACGCAACACAAGAGCACCTCACGAGGACTTGTAGCTCCAGGGGGGACGCGGTGCCCAGTCTGGATGGATAATAAATAGTCTAATTTTTGAGGCAACCCCTTGGCAGCTCGTTCAGGCAGGCATCTCAAACAGCACAGCAAGAGGTACTTGTGTCTCACATGCAGTCTGACCCGCCAGGCTGGCTGTCCTTAAAATTCCACCTCTTCTCCAGTTTCCACCTGCAGGCTCCAGTTCTATGAAGTGGGGCTGAAGGTGTGTTCATCACCCCCATATCTTTACATATTAAATATATCGGCACCTTAATGCCTAAACTCAAGAGATTTTTCCGCAGGTATTGGCATCTTCATTGCAAATTTCCCAAAAAAAACTAAAACTGTCCATTATTGAGAACACAACCTAATCATCCATCCATCCATTATCCATACTCATTTAGTCCTTATACAGGATGGAGCCTATCACAGCTCTTTTCAGGGGTACACCCTGGACTGGTCACCAGTCCATCACAGGGCCACATGTAGAAGAAGAACCATGCACACTCACGATCACCCCTACGGATGATTTAGAACCACCAATTAACCTGACATGCACGTCTCTGGACTGTGGGAGGAAGCCAGAGTCAACCTAATCATAAAAAGAATAAATGAATACATCCGTAGTGCCTGAACATTTCTGCTCAGATTAGTCTGTATATGTTTGTGGATGAGCAAACGCTTGTTTGTGTGTGTTTTTGCTATGAAGTGTTGATGTTGTCATGGTCCGGGTCGGCCATGACGGCCATTTTGGGTTTTTCTTTGTTCTGTGTTAAGTTGGCGTCAATCCCTGTCTTTTGTGTTACCTGTTTCCTGTTTTACTTTGAAGGTCTGTCTTGTCTCTGTTGTTTTCAGCTTTGCTTCCTTCGCTCTTGTTATCCTGATTGTCTGCACCTGCCTCTCGTTGGGTTCCCTGTGTATTTAAGTCTTGTCATCTCCCCTGTCTGTGCTGGTCCATTGTCTTCCATTTTGTGTCTGAAGTCAGTAGCTCTTTGTTCCGTACCCTGTAGATCTCGCCTCATGTCCTAGGAGGTTTTTTCTGTTTTTCAACTGTTTTTGTTTAAATTATTTTGGTAGATTTTTGGTTTGTTTTGGTCTCTTTCTTTTTTCCCTTCTTGATTACTTTTGTTTTTGAGAATAAATTCCCTTTTTTTTTTTTTTTTGCACTCCTGTGCCTGGGTCCTTCGTCTTGCCTCCAAACCTGACAGATGTGAAGTCAGTTTGGATTTATGCTGCGTTATGACAGCTCAACATGCTGTAAGTATTGTACCTGATTGTACAAACTGTAAAAAAAAAAATGCACTGTGTAACAGATATTTAATATAAATGAAATAATTTTGTAGCAGACCATTTCTCATCAGCAAAACATTAAACAAGATGAAATATTCAGGCTTAATTCTCGAGACGTAATGGAAGAAACCAGACAGAAGTGTGATGCTTCAGTCTTCAGTAAAAACATGAAACTAGCTTTAGAAACATTTGACGTCATTGTCTATTCAGTAAGCAGAATTCCATTTCAAAAAGCAAAACAGAATTGAAAATTCAGGAAAGATTATTCTTGCTCATTAATGGAAGAACATGAAGACAGAAGTGTGTGATGCTTCAGTCTTCAGTAAAAACATGATGAATTTTAGCTCCACTGCTTTAGAAACATTGACGTCATTGATCACATAAAAACTTCAGTAAGTCACCTGTTAGATTCTTTGGTCTTTTGAATGTTTGAACTTTTATTTCTTTGAACTTGACAAGAAGATTAGGTTTCTTAAATTTTTGACCAATAAAGTGAACTTGAAGGAATATGCCTTTGTATTCTTATGTCATTGTATTCTGCCACTGTTAGAGATTCGATAAAGCGTGCGTGTTCACTGCTTGGCAGGTACATGAAGTGACCTTTGTATCTTTACACTCTTACGATCAGCAGACCACATGCTTTTCCAGTGGGTGTGACTGAATATCCCGCTCTGTGCTTTCATTTTACAATCACCGTGACTCACACGTGCACGCCCCACTGCTTTTCTAAATTTACACCACTTCTTTTTAGGAGTGTTGATCCACTTGTGACAACTCTGCTGCTCTGGAGGAGATTCAAACTATATCATTGTTGTTGTTCCCTCAAAGAGGGGACACAAATGAGTTCTTGATAAACAGGCGGCGTAAGACTTTTGATGAAAGAATTCAGTTGCGGCTCAATAAGAGCAGGAGTTTGGTTTTTCTTTTCTTTAGTGGATTAAGAAATTGAACTTGCTCCGCAGTGACACGTGATCTGTGGGAAAAGAAAACACGTCCTTGGGAAGAACAGTTGTCAGATGCCATTTTCAAAAAAGTTAGGACACTAAAATCAAATTTTGAAAAGAATGCAATGATTGTAAATCTTATAAAACCACCCATTGGTTCACAACAAAAAACTGAAAACATGTCACTTTTATTTTTTTGTTTTTGTTTCTGGGAACAGAGGAGGTCCGTTGCCGGACTTTTGGGAGAGAAATGTTGTCACGTTCTTGTCCGATATAAGATTGGAGCTGCTCAGCAGTCCTGGGTCGTCTTTACAATACTTTTCACTTTTTATGATCCGGTAAATGTTTTCACGTGATAAAAAGTCTGGGCTGCAGCCAGGCCAGTTCAGCGGCTGAATCTTTTATCCTGAAGCCATGCTTTTGGAATGGAGGATGCAGTTTAGCCTTATCTTGCTGAAAGATCCACCGTCTTTCCAGATGTGCAAGCTGTCCATATCATGGGCACTGATGCACCCCCAGACCTTCAGAGACGTACGCTTTTGAACTGAGCACTTATAACAAACTGGCTGGTCCCTCTCTTCTTTAGCCTGTAGAGCCCAGCGTCCATGAATCGCAAAGATAATTCAATTTTGATTAATCTGACTACAGGATAGTTTTCCACTTTGCCTCAGTCCATTTTAATGGGCTTTGGTCCTGAGAAAATGACTTGTTTCTGGTTTATGTTCATATACGACATCTTCTTTGCATGATTTAACCTGTATTTGTGGATTGGCATGGAGAACTGCGTTCTTATACAGTGGTTTCTGGAAATATTCTCAGTCCGTGTAGTGATTTTGTTACAGAATTGTGCCTGTTTTTAATACATTGCTGCCTTGGGGCCTGAATATTACAGGCATCCAAGACTGAGGTTTTATCCCATGCATACAGAGACCTCTCCAGAGTTCTTAGAATCTTTAGATGATAATGTAAACTGAAAATGATTTGTAGATGCATATTTTGCAGATTGGTTATCCTCAGCCCATCTTTACCCTGCCTCTGTGAGGTGCTCTTTTTCTAACCACTCATGTGACTGACCTGGTCATAATTAACCGTTCCTTCAGGTATTTTTAGTACCGCATCCTTCCCAACCCTTTGTTGCTGCCATTAGTTTCAAAATGAGCTTAATATTTTTCATGAAATAGTAAAATATCTCACTTTTTTACTAATTTAAAAAATAGAACTGAATTGAACTGAAATCAGTTGAACTGAAAGTAAGATTTCTGAACTCCCAGCTTGTGGAAAAAGGTAGCTGTTACTTTGAATCATATAAATCGTATGACTGCCATAAATTCTTCAGAGAAACCTTAATCATAAACTAATGAAACACACTGCCCGGTTGACAAAACACACACCCGGTCTACACACTCTTCATGAACACGTAACTAAGTTCTTATCACGGGGACGTAAGCTGAACACAAATGTAGTCAGAAAACCTATTTCTGAATCTACTGTATTTCAGTGGCTGACTGACACTGTGGGCTATCTTGCATGCATGATCACACACTACACACACACAGACACACGTGCGTGCGCGCACGCCGCCCGTCATCAGCACACCCACAATAAAAACTGCACTCTGCTCCAGTGAGTTTACCCTCCCAGCTACACACCTGAGAAGACACGTCGGACTGAAGGTAAGAACCTGCTCTCTCTGCTCTGTTACTGTAAGAGGATCACAATTTAATCTCATGAAACTTTGACAAATGAAACAAATTGGTAGCAGCTGGCTTGTCATTGTTTACAGACTTGATCCCTGGTTGCTATGTGCTCACTGGTCACGTGCTTCCAAATTCTGACTTCATCTTCTTCCCCCGTGTGGTTATCCGTCTGTGATTATTTATTTTCCCGTTTTAGTGTTTGTTTTAGGAAGTAAAATTAAAAGTTTAAGGACTTCAACACATGTAGCTATTGGCAAAAAATTCCTAATCCTACTGAGAGTTTAATAAAAGCCAACCAAAGCAAAGTCTGTTTGTTTGTTTTCAAATTGGCCTTTAATGTTTCCTCCTCCTGCCATTTCTAGCAAATGTTAAACATTAATATAACTCAGTCATATAACTGAGTGAAATGCTGTGATAAATCTTGTTTACGGAGCCAACCTTCAACCTTCACTGAGGAGTCACCGTCTGTGATTCAAGTTTGTTTGTCAGCGTGCTTTAACGAGACTTTTCACCTGATCATTTTATCTTCTGTTTTTCTTCTGTAAATTACGTCACCATCTCCAAAACTATTTAATAAACCAAGAACAGCACCCATTTAACTTGGTGAAACTGTATGTTTAACATAAGCCAGCGATGTTTTTAGCTGAAAGCCTAATCTTAAATTCCACAAAACGTCGGTATGAAAATGACAGTCTTATATTTGAATCCAGGATATTTTACGTTCTGTGTGGTTAGCATCTTTTCATTCATCAGTAAACAATAAACAATCATTTCAACACAGTTAGAAAAATGTGGACAGTGATATTTTGTCATATCACTATTTCGTCTCTCAACACTTAAAAGATCTTATGGCTTTGGCGATATCAAGCAAGTTCCAGTTGCTATTTTGTCCAACCGTGCAAGGTATTTTTTTGTTTTGTTTCAAAGTTCTCTTCATGTTCTCTGTTGGGGATGAGGCAGAACTTGCCGGCGGGCCAGTCCAGTAGCCGTACCCTCCACTTCCTCAGCCATGTGTTTGTACTGTGTGCACAATGTGGTTTTGCGTTGTGCTGCTGAAATGATACATAAAGTTATCACTTAAAAAATACATCAATAGATATTCATCGGTTCCCTCAACACGACGATGGTGTAAACACAGTTAGCATGGTCTACAACAGGAGTCTTCCACTTCAGTCCTCGAGAGCTGCAACCCTGGACGTCTCAGATGTTTCCCGGCTTCAGTGCACCTGATTCACGTGGGTGGGTCATTAACAGACTTATGCACACCTGGATGACGAGCTGATGACGGTCCATTCGTTTGAATCAGGTGCGCTGAAGCAGGGAAACATCTAAGACATGTGGGACAGCGGCTCTGGAGGACTGGAGTTGAAGACCCCTGGTCTATAACAAAGATGTTGTTCAGTCAGTCTTCTTGCTCACATCGCTTCCTTGTGATGGCTGTCTTCCACTCTAACCTCGGTTCTCTACATTAGCTAATTGTTTTTTTGCTGTTCGTAAGTGCATTTATTTTAGAGCTGGACAATATCAGGGAAACATCCAGTATGTGATATTGTTGAAAATCATGATGACGGTACAAACTGAAAAAGATATAAACAAATAGTTTTGTATATTGACTCCAGGTAGACCCCAGATGTTTTAGATGTTTCCCTGCTGCAACACACCTGATTCAAACAAATGGAGCTTGTCACCAGGGTCTGCAGGGTCTGCACAAGCCTGTTAATGATCCATTCATCTGAATCAGGTGTGTCGGACCAACGAAGCATCTAAAATATGCCTGGCATCAGCCCTGGAGGAGCAGAGCTGGGGTAATCTCTACTGTGTCTGGGTGCTATTCTTTTTAGCCACAAGTTCTTCTTTGCTCATAGTTTCCGCGTTCTTCTCTTTTCCCTTTATCTTTTCCGATGCTTACAGCAACTCGTCGCACTCCTTAGGATCTCAGCAACTAGCATCTGAACTGGGGACAGCAATCTTGGGCAACAAGGGTCCACCTAATCGATTGTCACACTATGAGTTCATGGCTCTTGGAAATATAATAAACTAAACTTGATGCTGCAAAGATGACACATTCATACAATACTGTGCAGCCCTAGTTTATTCATATAAAGGGAACTGATCTGTGACATTGTACGGACGCCTGTACTGGGGTTCCTAAGCATCATATGAAGAGATCCACCAAATACAAATTTGCACCTCTTTCTAAACAACATTTCAGTGGGTTGCTTCTACAACTGTTGCTCAGTGAAGAGTGATGCTCTCCTTTTTGATTTTTGATGATATTGTGTAATAAAGGTATATTAGGGTAGGTCCAGTGCTTCGTCATCACTCAGTCCATCTTAACATGTGACTCCACACGTTGTTGGTCAGATTCAGCAAGTCAAGGGACAGATAGTTCTCCCTCGCTGATATGGTGGTAGCTCAAAATTCATCATTAGCTCGTTATCAGGTGTCGATATCAGTTCTTCTGACCTGTGGAATTGTGGAATATTACCTCAGTTTTCACCATGTTACCTGAACAGACTTACAAACACTGTGTAATCAACGGTTCTTTATGTAATACCCCGAGCCACTGCAGCTGGACAGTTAACTGGGATTAACTAGAGATATACCTCTATATGTCTATCATATCTTCAGGTGCAATATCGACTGTCAGGAGAACACTCTTACATCATGGCGTCTAGGACAAAACATTTATGGTTTGAGAGTTCAAAGTGTATTTTTGTATTAATCGGCAAAGAGAACAAAGAAACTTTTGTGTTAGAGGGCAGCAGCACAGGTTCAAGTTAATAGTCTATAAGGCAAGCACGTTCAAAAATCAATGTGGTTTAAGCAGCCACGCATCATTTTGAAAGTGTTGAAGAATTTATTTCGTTGTTTTGGTTTCCTTTTCAGGCTTTCTTGCCGGTGGTTTTTGGCTCCATCTCCATTTTTAAGGATGGCATTTGCCAGCTTTCCTTTTCTAGAGTAAGAAACATTTCTCTTTATCTGTGTTATTTTGTCAAAATAGCTTGCATGAATATATTTGCAACAATTTAAAAATATAACAACCAAAATAAGTTTCCACGTTAAATGAAAGCCTACATTTGTGTTTGATAGCTTACTTGCTTTGTGCATTGCAAATATGAATGAAATCTTGCAAACACTGATGTCATATGCGGGGATCTGGGTACCAGTTAGACCCCAGAGAAGTCCCACTGAAACATCTTAGCTCACCACTTTCCCTCTGTTTTGTGCATATTTCCTCAAGGGTCTTCCTGGGCATCCTGGGTTTTGGTCTCGGCATCTTGTTCTGCACAACCTTCTGCAAAACGTGCGCTCGGTTCAGGGAGGAGCAGATTGAGAGGGAAGCACAAAGGCGCAGCGAGCAGGACAGTCGCCTGCGCTCCATATATTTCATCCCCTTCCCCAGAGGGATGTCCCGCCATAACAGTGATGACCAGCGTAGTCGTGAGAACAGCAGTGAGCCCTACGCTCTCCCAAGATATAGCAACACCTTCCAGTATGGACCCCCACCTTCCTATAATGAGGTAAATCTAATGTGGAATTAGTCAACTACATGTTTAAATGTCCTCAGTACAGCCCAAGTTGGTTTCTATTTCCTTGTTTCTAATACTTTTCCCCCCTCTGGTTATTTCAGCTGGGTATTAAGCCTGATGATCTCCCCCCTGCTTACACTGAACATAATTTACCTGCATACCCGACGGCGCCATCACCATCACCTCCCACAGACACCACAGAGTCTCAGCTGCAGTCTATCCCATGAGCCAGAACCATATCACACTGAGCTTGTGTTGATTATGGACAGTGTTGCACTGCCTCGTGGAGTCAAACCCGCTAATACCTAGTTTATATGTTTTTAAGAGTTTATACAGTTTTAAATGTGCAAATAGCAAACAAAAGCTGTTAAAATCTCATGACAAGATGTGAGTTATATTTATAGTAGCTGGTCTACTTAAAGTCTCTGATAAGGATGGAGGCATTTTCAGGAGCAGAACAGTGGTTTTGTATTGTCACCCAGGAAACAGATGTGAAATACAGCCATTTTTCTTTACGTCACTATGATAAGTTTGGCACCATGTTTTTATGTAAATGAAAATTAATTATGATATTGTTACCTTTTAATTTATTGTTTTCAACAATAAAAATGCAGTGTTGTAAATCAAACTTGATGCATGTTTTGAAGAGGAAGGAATAAAAGTTGATGAACCCGGTCACACATGACATTATTACACTCTCAGTGCCTTCTAAAGAGGTATGATCACCTCCATAAAGGTAGACGTTCTGTCATTTTGCTGGTTCGGAACACTCAGGTGTGATAATGCAATGCCAAGAAGGAAAGAGATCAGATATGATCTTAAAGAAGAAATTGTTCTGGAAAGAGGTACAAAGCAGTTAGGTCCACATCTCAGACTTCACAGGCTTCAGTCAATGTTTTCCATCCTAAAGTTCACGAGTGGGTGATTAGAAAAAGATGGAACAAGAATGAATTGTTTGGAAGACTTGCAGAGAGAAAGCCTCTTCTCTCAAAAAATAAAAAAAGAAATATAAAATCATAGCAACATGGGCTGGGTTTTTTTTTTTTTTGCAAAGTTGCATCTGTAAAAATCAAAAGACTTCTGGAACAACATCCTTCAAACAGAGAAGATCGAAGTGTAGATGTCTGGCCGTAATGCAAAATGCCAAAGACAACATACTGGACCAAATGTCAAGCACGGTGGTGGAGTAATGATGACTTGGGGCGTTTTCTTTCCACCACAGGACCTGGGAACCTGACTGATTAAAATGTAAGCTCCTCTGATTAGGAGTCAAATGTATGTCAGAGTCAAATATGAGTTCATCTGTCTGCCTGATAACGATTAGACAAAAGTGGGTCATTAACCGGGACAATGATTGCGCACGAGAATATCTAGAGCACTTTAGGTGAAAAAGAAAAGAATCGAGGTGTTGGAATGGCCCATTCAAAGTCCAGGCTTCGACCTGGTTGACGAGCTGTGACACAACCTGGTGGGGCGGGGGGCCGTGCAGAAATGCTCATGGACCCTGATGAAATGAAGCAACATCGTGAGGAAGACTGGGTCAGAATTCTGTCCACAAGGATGTGAGTGACATAGTCCAGAAATAGATTACTTTAAGTTATTGCTGTTTAATTTAGTTCTACATGAGTAGCATCATGGGTAATGTCTGAGGTGAACTTTGAACTGAACATTAGATGGACACAAAAGAGTCATGCTGGTTGTTTATGACATCAGAGGCTAATGGACTAGGAAAGCTTTTGTAAAGTGACCCAACTGATTTAGACTTTCATATGATAATAGCAATGGCATGTTTAGGTTTTATCACGCGTGACACGTTTCTTAGATCATACAAACAGATGGGATGATCATTTGGTCTGATACAGCATCCAGCTGAGTTTATCTGTAGCATGCCTGTCAAGTTTTGGATTTGAAAATAAGGGAAATTTTCTGGCGCCCGCAACGAGCAGATCCCACCATCCCAACCAAGCTCCAGTATCCCTTACAGTTTTTAATGTACAAAAATCACTAAAATTGGACAAACTGATCAATCCAGGTGTGTCTGACCATTGCTGTGAGGTCAGACACACCTGGATTAATCAGTTTAATTACACATAATGTGAACATTCATTATAGCCTAAATGAAAACACAAAAGGGTATATATGAAGAGTATTTATTTGAAGGGATTTGCATATTTTTTGTTCATTTAACATTGCTTGTATTTACATTTACGTTTGATTTTCTTTCCACACATTGTTTTCATTTCATATTGCTCTTCTTTTACAGTTTTTTTTATCTCATTGCACATGACTTTTATTCACTCTTTTAATGACTTGTACTCATTTGTTGCAGACTTTGCATTGTTTATGACTGTTTGGAAGGAGTGTATTTGTGGACTGGTCCAGAGTAGTTTATTTTACATGAGAGAAGAGCGCAAACAGTTCTGTTGTCTAACGACATCCTATTCTCTGTAACAATTAGAGGTGGGCGGATCGATCCAAATATCGATAATATCGATACCAACTTTGGTATTGGTATCGAATGATACTCGTGTAAAAAGATCGATCCTCAAGCTTTATTTTTCTCTCCCACAAGCAGTGACTGATGTAAAGTGCGAATTCATTGAAGTCTGTTTCTGACACGCTGCCGCTGTGTCCTCCTCCCCCTTCCCCTCTGGTCTCGTCTTTTGACGTTGCATCATCACGTGGCTCAGCTGTGGCAACCAAACAAGCATGCAGGTAGACTCAGTCCTGGCCCCTCCCCCTAGCCCCGCTGTATTTTAATCCCGAAAACAAAACAACGGCAAGTTGTGTAGTTTGTAAAAAGGCTGTAAAATACAGTGGAAACACAACAAATGTATTTAAGCACATGAAAAACAAGAAAATGAAGAGCTGCAGAAACGGATAGAGAGGGAAAGACATCCCCCATTCCTTGACAGACTGCCAAACCTGAGACAGAAGTCACTGGCAGACGCCTTTCAGTCCAACAGAGAGGATCCAGGTAGATGAGAGTGGTCATCTTCAGCATCACTTCATATTAAGTACATGTTACTGAAGTCATATGTTACTGGAGCCAACTCAAAAAATATAATTAAGACCTTGAAATAACCCAGTACATGTCATGTATCCCATTGAAAGGTGTTATCTAAGATAAGATGATATTAGATAATCCTTTATTTATCCCACAATGAAGAAATCTATCGAGTTAGAAGCAACAGGAAAGGGCACACAGTGCAAACAAAAGTGTTGAAAAATATAATATCATAAGAGGTGGACTTAAAAAAAACCCATTATGAACAGAATAATTCAACTCCAAGGAATATTTACACAAAAATGTTAATAGTGATAAAGTATTTTGAAGTCACCTATAAAGTTTGCTGAAATTCTATCCTATTAAATCCAAAGACAAAAATCACAAAAACACCAAAAGATCAGCAGTTTCATGATAGATCAAGCTTAATATGAAAAAGTATCGGTATTGGTATCAGGTATCGGCAATACTGGGCCTGTGTTTACTTGGTATCGGATCGATACCCAAATTCCCAGTATCGCACAGCTCTAGTAATCTTTTTTTTCTTCGTGTGCTGTCACTCATCGGATGTCACACACTAACCTCGTGACATCTACCACCTACAGTAGCTGTAGTAGCTACTGCTGTGGCAGTTATCACGAGGCAAGTAACAGATCTCAGACTGGGAATGTTTTTTGTTTTGTCTTTTTTTTAACTCGGTTCGATGCAGTATTATTATTTTTTAATAACGCAGGTTAAAATACGGTAGATTTACGGGAAAATACTAATACAGGAGGACAGAGGGAAGAGAAGAGTAAAATACAGGACTTTCCGGGCCAAAACAGGATACTTGACAGGTATGATCTGTAGCTGCTCCGCAAAGTTTTCATCTGGTTGAATAAAAACACACTTCAGCTGATGGTTAATTGAACGTTGTTGCGTTACTTTTAACATCTTTTGCACTTTCTGACACAGTGAAAACCAGCAATACAGCAAATAAACAACATTTCTCTGAAAATATTAAGCAATATTACTTTGAACTTATTAGATATCTACAACACCAGCCTGAACTTATATATTTAGATGATATTTCGAGCAGAACAACACAGCAACACACCATGTGAGCCTCCAAACCTGATCTCAGGCGCTGCTAAAATCCACCTGAGTAAACTCCTTCACCCTAGCACTGCTGTCCCTAAAAGGAAGTGTGAACTCTCTACAAGTTTTTAATGACAATGATCCTGTGATCATAACACTTAGCTCATCTGCCCGTCCAGTAGGTGTCACTAGAGCTCTCACTACTGTAAATAAATCCCACATAAGAGATGCAAATGCACTGGTCTAAAAATGTATTAACAGTAATTCAAAACACATATTTGAAAGGTATAAAGGAAAGGATGAGAAAAAAAACGTGTGCCCAGAAAATATTTCCCACACCATGACACCGCCAGCAGCCTGAACCGTTGATACAGGGGTTAGGGTGAGGATGAATCCATGCTGCTGTGGCGTTTAAGCCAAATTCTCACCCTACCAGGCAGTGTTTTGAGAGAGAGGGAGGCTTGGTGTGACTTTAGGCCAAAACAGTATTTCCTGTGGAAATCCAGAGGTCATTTATGGGAAAGAATGATTCAGACACTTGATAGTGAGATATATAAATACCAGCTCAGTTCACCCATGACACATGAACCAGCAGACCTTTTATTCTCCTTTTAACTTTCATACTCTACATGAAAGAATTGAACCCTTTAATTTGTATTTTAAGGATGTATTTAATGGCTGTTTGCCTAGTTTTGCACATGTCGTATTTTTCTTCACTCTAACCTGGCATCTCTTTAGCTTCATGTGTCAATTAGTAAGTTACTCCAATGTTATAACAAACCAGAATGTATAACTAAAGAGAGCATGTTAGAAAATGTTTAAGTCTTTTTTTTTATCATTTATGTCCCATGCTTTCTTCTTTACCAATTAATTAATGAATTAATTTAAACTGTCATTGTTATTTAGCAGAGCGCTTTATTTTATTTCCTACTAAATTAAGTCTAACACTTGGAATCCAGTCGAAGCGAGTTACAGGTAACAGACAAGCAAGCAAACCAGAAAAACGCCCTAAATTTAGCCATTCAGTAAATACTTTCTGTCTCAAAAGCAATAAACTCAGATGGAGAACAAGAACAAAACACTGTGTGTGTGTGAATATGTTCCAGAAGGGATTTTGTCTGGAAAATAAAGTCCAGCTTCCATACAAAAAGGCATCTTTGGCCTGACCTGAATTTTCAAATACCATTACAAAGTCCAAATGTTTCTTTAAGGCAATAATAGCAAAACTGACAGAGAGATAAAATGTTGGTTAAAAAAGGAGCCATCATGAGGAGTTAGCTGCTATTACTCCATGACCTCTGTTTTCTTCTGTCCGGTCCCACTCCTCTTTCTGACTCTGTTACTTCCTCCACACGTTCCATCACTGTTTCTGTGTTTTTCTCTCTCACTCTCTTCCCCTTTTAATAGCCTGTCTATAACCTGACAATTACATTTCATCCTTGTAGCAGTATTTCATTCAGCTTGTTTCTTCCAGTTTGGTTTTGTAACACAACATACCCTGTTTTGATTGATTTTAGGCTTAAGATTACCTGTAAATAACCCACTTCTTCAGCTTTCACTCAAATTGAAATGACAGTGGAATAATTCAAATGAGCCGTTCAACCATATTCTAAAGCTTACAGGTGTCTTTCACATATTTTGTGTATATTTCATTGGTTTAGCACTGATTCAGTTGCTTAGCTGAGGATATGGGGCACATTCAGATTTGTGTTGCTCTAGACTGTATGTCTAAAGCAGGCATTGGCCAAAATGGGAATCATTCTCCCACACACTCTCAGAGCAGCCACTGTTATTCTGAATGAGGATGAGAGTATGCTTCATTCATGCTTTGTGCGCACACAGACAAAACAATTCTCTGAAAAGTGGGCACAAAGAGTCCATTGACAGAGCTGAATCGTCGTCCTTATTATGCAGTATCTCACAGTTTATTTCACTTCAACAAAGATGATTTTTTTTTTAATTTTTTTAGCCGATGATTTTCGACACAAATTTACCTTCAAAAGGCTCTTCCCGGCTGACTTTCTCAGGACATAATATTGAATTCAGATTCAATATTAAGTATGAGAATCAAGCCCAACAGTTGCTTTTGATTTATGCATTATGGCACGCCTGGAAAATATTTGATGTCTCACATATTTCTTGCCACTTTTGTATCTTTTCATCTTATTTTTTTGGGGGGGGTTCAGCTTTGTTTTTCAATCTGGGTTCTGCCTGTGTGAGTTATGATTGGCCTTTGCATTCATGACCCACATGTAGGCAATTAAAGAGGTCAGTCTGTCAACCAAACTACAGAGAAATCTGCTCATTACAGTTTAAGAGGTCCTGCTGGTGAGCAGACAACAAGACGACAATGCTACAAACAGACAGAGCAGCTCCAACACGGGGTCAAAGGTCAGTTTTAAATTGACTATATGGTTTCAGTACCTGTGCTGGGTTTTTATTGTGTTTGCAGATGCAGGACTGAAAGACACATATTGGATCCTGGAATAGATTTGGAGGAAGAAACACGCCTGAGGCTGCACAGACAGAGAGAAGACAGGATAATAAGAAAAGGAATGGCTGGGATGTGGCTGCGTCTGTTCATGTGAGCGTTTTTGTCAGAGACTGCCCTAACAAGAGAGCTGACCTGATAGCGCATGGAGAATTTGGTCAATATTGGTGCATGTCAGTCTGTTTTCTGAAGCATGACGACTGGGCACAGTTGATCCATCTCTTCTCTTTCCACCCCTGCTGCCCTGATAATAAATACTGGCTTTAATCTGTCTGATGATGTTTCCCACTGAGAGTTTTCCTGCATCAGTTCCTGGGAAGGTAACAGAAGTCACCCAGCTGGTAAAACTGGTATCCTAATAATTATTCCGATAAAAAGTAATCAAGGAGATCTAACTCAGTTAAGACCTGAGTTGAACCGTGCAGTTAAGGCTGGATTAACTGAGCACTGGGAATTTGAGAGCAGTGGTTATGGTTAGGGGTTAGGGTTAAGGTGGTGTCTGCACGAGCAGGATTTAAGGAAGATGGAGGCTCAGACTGCTCTAATGAGTTAGCTTGAATGGTCTGAGCAGGGGCAGACTCCCACCATTTTTCAACAGTTCAACCTTTTTTTTTTGTTTGAGAAAACCATTCAAGAATGAACACCATCCATCCTGTGATATCAGCAAGGGGTCTCCTGACCAACTGGCAGCCTCCCAGTGTGCAGCTGGTTGCATCCAGAGAACGTCTAAGGGCAGGGTGTCAGACTCATTTTCACTGAGGGCCACATCAGCATCATGGTTGCCCTCAAAGGGCCAGATTGGCAGCATGAATGTAACAAAATGCAATGTAAATCAAAATAAATTAAACTACACCTTATTATAAATGTTAAATAATGGTTTCTGTATTTATTATGTATTCAAGTTTCAAATATTTAAGTCATTATTATATTAAACTCAGGGTTTGTGGTTGTAACAGTATCCATTACTTTGGTTTCAGAAGCGGAAGCGGTTCTTTGTTTTTCTTGCAGGCTAAATTTAGCATACTTAGCTCCGTGTTTGCTGTCAAAATGCCGACATAGATTAAACTCTTTCACGACTGACACACATTACACAAGAGTTATACTTTTGTGCATCAATTTTTCTTTTCTTGGACATGTTGGGGTTAGTTAGTAAAAGGATTTTTTTAAGTCCATCAGTTCTGAAAAATCGTCTTGCTCATAGCTGTCCTTATCGTTGTGGGTAATGACGAAATGCATGATGGGAGATGTAGTTTATTGTCAATATGCGCTTTAAAGTGGTGTAAGCTTATTTTATGTTTTTAAATATTGGTTTAAACTTTAAGCTAATAATGTCCAAGCTCTCGAGGGCCATATAAAATGCCGTGACGGCCCACATTTGGCCCGCGTGCCTTGTGTTTGACACATGTGTCTTAAAGTAAGGATCTTCGGGAGCATCCTTGTCATTGAATTTCAGAAATCCTCATCCAAACTCAGAGGTGTAAGAACAGCAGGGAAAAACTCCTCTCAGCTAATTTTGGTCATTACCAAAAGATCGTGATCATCGGCGGGAACATAGAAACTGTCGTGCAGGAGGTATGGAGGAACCTAATCCAGGACTACATGGAGGCAGGAGTAGTTCAAGTCCATGGTCATTTAATGATAATCTTGCTCCAGCAGGACTCCTGGAAAACTAAAACAGTCCAAAGACAGAATATAGGGAGAACTCAAGAAGCACGAGAGATCCTAAAAGGAGAGACAGGCTGACAAGACGACGACAAACCAGCAGGGGAGGAATGAGACAGAAGACAAGATAGAGATAATATGACGCAGGTCTGGACAAATACAACAGGGGACAACATACCTGGGGAAGCTGTTTCAAAGAAAAACAGGAAAAAGGCTTAACACAAAACAGGAGTTAACAAAAGAGCAGAAAGAAACTAAGGCTGAAACTAAAAGCGTGCAGAACAAAAGTCAGATAAACCCAAAGCCATAACAGCCACCAGTAAATTGACAGTTTTGCCAGAAACCATACCACTGCAGAAGCTTGTAGTCATACTCACTGCCATTATTTGTTGAATCACTGGTGATTGACTGAGATCCTTGAAGCAGTCCTCTGTCTCAGATGAACAGTCCACCTTCACCTGGGGAATATGCTGTCATTCTCTGAGAGGTAACCATGACCTCACACTCACTGACACTCACTCACAGTCCAGCTCCAGTTTATCACACTCAGTCACAAACTGCTGAATGGAGCACTGGAGGCTTTTCTGTGGTGGTGCCAGAAGAAAATCCTCCTCTTTGAGAAGCAAAGAAACGATTCCCCCAATCTCCATGGCTAATGCTTTCTGTATAATGGTTCCACCTCAGCATACTGGAACATGACAATCACGTCCATGAACAAGTCTGACATACAGCAAAGTAGGGAACCACAATTCTCAGGCCAAACAAGAAAGCATGTGAGTTAAAAACACGTTTCTTTTACTCCTAATTTCACTATTTGACTATTTCAACCCTAAATTATAGATATTGCTCATGAAACACCTTTCTGTAACTGCACTTTTAGCATTACATCATGCTGCTGATGGTCTGCATGCATCTAATTACCCTGTATTTTGCTTTTAACAAGCAATTTGTTAATTTTGTTCACACACATTCACACTACAGTACATACTACAACATATACTACAGTATATACTACAGTACATACTACATATACTTCACCCTGCAGTCACACACACACACACACAGTGTACCCCGAGAGCACCCAGATACCCCCCCATCCCACCATGCTGCACTCTGACGCCAAGCCCACCCGAGCCCGGTCCCCCCCACCAGCCCCCCATAATGATGGTGCAAGAGCAGAACCAAGAGGGTCCCCGACCCGGTTGGCCCACATAAGGCACCACATCAACCCAAGCACCCAGACCCACGACAGCAACACCCGTGAGCCCGCCCAGGCCCCAGGCACACAGCACGCAACTCAGGAAAGCTCTGGTCTGCAAACACACAGGAAGAAAAGAGAAAGAAAAGGGGGCCAAAACAGCATAACAAACTAAAGGAAAGAAAATGGAGCACAGTTACAGTTACGAGGTGTTCCTAATTAACTATGGACTGAGCTGGAGGAGGAAGAAGGGAGGAGGAAAGGGAAGGAAGGGAGAGAAGAGCCGGTGCGGTGGAGACACCGCTCAGCAGATCATGTTGGTGTCCCCCTGCAGCGTAGGCCTATAGCAGCATAGCTATGACGAAGCTGTGATTAAGACGAGCTACTCTAGTCTTTGCTCCTACAACTATGGCTATAACTATTAGCCCTTACACACTATTGTTTAGACTAACTGTAGGCTTTACTAAACAGAAATGATTTCAATTTAGTTTTAAAGATGGAGGTGGTGTCAGCCTTCTTAACCCAAACTGGTAGCTGGTTCCATAATAAAGCTGCCTGGTAGCAGAAGGCCCGTCCTCCAAATCTACTTTTAGATATTCTAGGAACGACGAGTAATCCTGCACTCTGAGAGCGGAGAGCTCTATTAGGAGCATAACGTGCTATCAGGTCTTGTAGATAAAGAGGAGCTCGGCCATTAAGGGCCTAATATGTGAGCAGCAGAATTTTAAACTCAATTTGAAATTTCTCGGGAAGCCATGATGTTCGTCTTTAAAACAGAACTGAACCTTTCAGATTATGATGTGTGTTTACGCACATTGTAGCTTATGTGCATCAGTTATGTGTCAGAGGGATCCAGAGGGATTCACGAATGATGCATGTAACAGGAAAACAACCTGAGAAGATTCTCAGGTCAGAGGATGCGCATCTAGCATGCATTGCTATCGTGAAGATTAAATGCTCTTTCCAAATGACAATAAATATTATCTGCATGTTTCTGTCAAACCTGCAAATATGTCTGCGCTACTGTAGCTGGCGAGTGATAAAGATGTCTCTGTGGACAGTAAGTGTGAAAACCCAACATCTAAAAATAACGCTGAGGCAGTGTTGCCTTGTCTCTGGAAGTGCGGATGTGTTGCGTTAATGGGGAAAAGGCAGTCACCCTGGAGAGGTGTGAGTTGACAGACGACATTCCTGTGTGGGCCTCGTGTGTGGATCCGTGATAACCCGGCTCATCACAGGTAAACAACACGAGTCCATTTCGAAGAGGCCATTCGCTTTTGATCAGATGACAGCTTCAACGGTTTCTGTGTGACGAAGAATCTGGGAGGGCTTTGTGTCTTCCTTTCACGTGACAATCATTTTCCTCTGTTTGTAAAACTCACCAGTAAAGTTCCTGGTATTGGCAAATTTTAGGTAATTGCTTTTTAATACACCATCCAAGACTTACTTTTGTTCTTACTCGATCACTGTAAGCAGTGTAACTTTAGGTGTTTTTTTAGTGATTGTGGGGACAGGAGATGGTTACAGCTTTTTAACATAAAAACAGCTTTGTGTTGCTTTAAGTAATCAGGTACAAGAGTGTGCAGTTGTTTTAACTACAGCACACTAACGTGCATAGGCGTAGTTTGACTTTTGCGTCAGGGGGGGGAAAAATTGTTAAGCACTTTCAACAAATGGGCGCACTCTCACGTGAACCGGCGCGCATGCACACATATGTGCAAACTCGCGCGCACATGATGGCACACAAGATACACTCACCGCGAAACCATGAAGTCCAAGATTAGATGATGTTCAAAACCAGTAGTTGCAACAGGAAACAGTACACAGCAGATGTTATAAATGTTAATGTTAATGATGTTAAATGTATTAAGAAACAAAATATAACATGATTCATTTAACTGTCACAATATACTGCAGTTTATTTTGGACTTAAAAAAAACATTACGGTCAAAAACATTTATTTATTTTTGCCAGTTCCTTGACAATGCAATTACATATTTCAGTCACCAGGGGGAGCAATGCTCCCCCTGCCCCCCCGCAAACTCCGCCCATGCTAACGTGTGGATATCCCAGTTATCTAGACTAGTAACAGTTTTTTTTTTTTAAATCAGATTGATTTTTGAAGTCAAAGCAGCTTCTACCAACAAGATACAGTACAAAAGGATGTTATTTTTACACCTCTGTTTATAGCAGCTGGTTTCAAGTTAGTATCTAAACCACATGTGTCAAACACAAGGCCCCCGGACCAAATGTGGCCCGTCACGTCATTGTATGTGGCCCTCGAGAGCTTGGACATTATTGGCTTAAATTTTAAACCAATATTTTAAGACTTAAAACAAGCTTACACCGCTTTAAAGCGCATATTGACAATAAACTACATCTCCCATCATGCAATTCGTTGTTACCCACAACAATAACGGCAGCTATGAGCAAGATGATTTTTCAGAACTGATGAATTTAAGAAAAACCTTTACAAACTAACCCCAACATGTCCAAGAAAAGTGTCTTTTGTGTTAAGAGGCGGGTTTCCGTCGTGAAAGAGTTTAATCTACGTCGGCATTTTGACAGCAAACACGGAGCTAAGTATGCTAAATTTAGCCTGCAAGAAAAACAAAGAACCGCTTCCGCTTCTTAAACCAAGGTAATGGATACTCTCAGTGATGTTAACCACAAACCCTGAGTTTAATATAATAATGACTTAAATATTTGAAACTTGAATACATAAATACAGAAACCGTTATTTAACAACATAATAAGGTGTAGTTTAATTCATTTTGATTTTCATAGCATTTTGTTACATTCATGCGTCAATCTGGCCCTTCGAGGGCCACCATGATGCTGATGTGGCCCTCAGTGAAAATGAGTCTGACACCCCTGATCTAAACTCTACTCCACCCCCTACTTCTGTGGGGTGGGCCTCTTTCGATATCAGTCATGCAGCTTTGCACAAACCACTTCAGAAGTCCACCAAATGCAGCGTCGTGTGAAATAAGGTGGAGATAAAGATGGGAAAGTTGGATAATTCTACTCTAAACTGAATCTGAACCGCTCTCTGACCAACATATTTTCAGATCGAAGGAGTCCAACGCAAAGTGAAATAGTCGTTATTTTACGATTTCATCGGTTGATGTAATTTCACTGCACGAAAACACAATCAAATACAAACAAGCAAGATTTCTTTCCAAATATGTCCCCTTCAAGCAATGTGAGTGTGGCTGGATAAAATATAACAGACGGGCCAGATCTATCAGGGTTGTCGTGCAGGCTAATATTTCACGTGAAGGGCCGCTATGATAAAAGATCAGTGCACCATCACCATGTTCAACATTAAGATCCAGGTGACAAGCAGAAGTAATGCATCTGGACCCATGCAGTGTCAATCAAGTTGCAAGCCTTCAGGCAAGAATGCCACGCTGTATAAAGTCAAATCAGTCGATGTGGAAAAAGCACCAGCTAAACACAGAATACCCAAAGCGAAACTTTATTTTCCCCTACTGTTGTACGGAACAACGTATATGAGCATCAAATCATCTTTATGGAAGTTCTGTGTTTTCTTTGTACAGTAAAGCAGCAGAAGGAAGCATTACTTTTCTTTGAATTATGCATGCACTGCCATCCAGGCCTGTAGACAATGGGTCCCCACAGCTGATACAGTCCAGGGGGTGGCAGGCATACACATATGTGCAAGCTTTCTCTCTTTGTGCTTCATGCGCGACACACAGCACGCACAATGACAGCTATTATTTGGATTCATGACTCTGATGAATTCATAACAGCTGACAGAGGCGCACATTATTTACTGCGCAAGAATGGCCGTATTTCTGTTCTTGCAGCGGGTCCTTTTCCAGCACCGGGGCCTTTACATTAACTTGCTGCTTCGTGCAAAACTTGAATCATAAGAAATTACTGAAAGAAAGAAAAAGGAAAAAGTCGAAAACCATCACTTAAACGTGCGCAGCGCTTTTGCCACGTGCGTTAAAGGGATTCCAAACCCGCAAACCCCCCCACCTTTCTCTCTCTCTCTCTCTCCCTCAGCTTTGATGGAGCGCTTACATAACAGAGCCCACCGTCTTCCCTGCTGTTTGCCCAACTCTGATACAACCCTCTGGCAGCGCTGCGTGCGCGCCGCGTCTCCACGCCCCCATCGGTCATCCCTGCGCTCCCATAGGTTTGGTGCAAAGGTAACAGAAAGACGGGGGGGCTTTATAAGCATCCAACGCTGCTCGCTCCGTTTTGCTGCCCGTTTCACTCTTTCGGTGTGTAGAGTTGGCAACAGAACCGCGCACACCAAAATGCCCAGCAAGAGGAAGAAGAACAAGCGTCGCATGAGGAGGGTGGTAAGTGAAGGCGCGCGACCTTTATTTTTCCCCCCATAGATATTTAGTTTTGACAAGTGTTTTAACACAGTTTGTCATTAATTTCTCCTAAATTATAATCGTTTTGGAGACAAGACAAAAATTCAAAAATAACGAGCATTAGTGATGCATTTAACATTTTGAAATTAATCATCAGTTAACTCTGAAAAAATGATGGAGATTAACGCACTAAATCTTGCACTTGAACAAAACAAAAAAAAAAACGCACTTGAATATAAAACCACACGATGCTTAAGTAAATGAAGAATTTGTTCACTTCGTGGCTTGTTTGCTGCTCTGCAGGCTCTGCATCCTGACACTTTCTAAAACCTTGCCAGTGTGTTTAATGGTCGCCACCAAAAAAATACATAAATAAATAAATAAATAAACAGTTGCAGCTCGGTAAAAAAAAAAATGTGTCTGAACGCTCCGGCGCCGAGACCGTTTTTTCGTGACTGAATATGTTAAAGCAACAGTGACATTCCTGTCAGGCACTGGAAAGAAATTTTACTTTTTGAACATTCAGTGCCCAAGTGGAGGGGTGGGTGTGGCAGAGAGGGGAGGGGGGGTGCGTGATGGGTGAGAAAGTAGCGCAGAAATCCAGTTTTCCCCAAGGGTGGAGGTTACTCCATCACCAAACAAAGCACTTTCTATTTTTTATTTTATTTTACCCCAGTGATGACCAATAAAGTCAAACTTGAAGCCTCAACGCCTCCTCCTCCTCCTCCCCCTGCACACACACACACACAGACACACACACACCCTCCCACCCCACCCCCCTGGCCTTATGCCTCAGGCTGGCCGGGAAGTGTGTGACTCTGAACACCACACAGCTGTATTTGGTAATGTGTTGACTGGAGGAATGTCGTGCATTAGTTCTGTCAGATCGGAATCTGCACAATCTCTTGTCATTCCCTTCGAGTAAGCCAGTAACACTTGGATAAAAATGGCCCTTAAAGTCATTTGCAGCTCCGCGTTATCACCAGTCCCTCAAGATTTATCAGAGGCCTGCCAGAGAAGGAGCTGCGAGACACGACTCCAAGCCGAGCGCTCCTCTCTGGCGACAGAAGCCTGTTTGTTTTCTTCGCCCTCACGCTGCATGAGGGACGCATTTACCAGCTTGCATTTGTGGTGTAGTTTGGCAGGTTAGCATCACTAAATGTCAAACTTTGTATGGGCAAAGGTGAGGGAGGGGTTGTTTTGACGGTGGGCAGGCGGTGACATAAGGCATGCACACACACAAATGCACTTTTTGTCTTGCAGCTTTGGTCCAGCAATGCCGAGCTGGCTGTCGGCCTAACAAAAGCATTTTCGGGGAGTGATTGTAGCCTGATTATAACATTATTATGAAGTGATTAGGCCCACTGTCTGGCCCGCGGGGCACCCATCAGTGCTGCTGACTCGCACGGTTTCCGTTCCCGCTTCACCAGACCTGTCAGGACCGCTCTGATTCAACTAATTAGCTCCCATTATCTAACTAGCTTTGCCGGGCACACTCCCAGTTACCCCCTCCCCTGCAGAGGTCCGCTCTCCTAAAATCACCATTTAAGCCTCAGGGGGGGTTTGTCCAGGGCTGAAAAGCACGTTGGACCTGGTTGGACCGGCATGTCTGGTATTTGCTAGAAGAGTTTGCTCGAATGATAACAGACTGACAAAAACATCAATATCTGAGTATAAAAGGGATTCAGTCGTGTTCAGGTGTCTTAAAGTCCCTATTGGCTCTGTGTCTTTGCATTTTACAATCATCCTTTATCAGTCTGTTTTACATAATCACATACCTTAGTTTGGAAATACTCTTCAGATCAGATTTCACGACCCTTATCATTTGTTATACTATGGTTTGATATATCAGTTCAAGAAATGAACTTAAACCTCTAAGAAGCTTTGACCCAAGTGCTTTTGGTGTGTTTTTGCAGCAGGCCCAAAGGAGAGCGCTTGAGGAGCAGCATGCAGCCAATCCGCCAATCAAGGCCAGCCCAGCCATTGCAGTGAGCGCACCCCCCACAGCAGCCCCCAAGAAATCGGCTAAAGTTGCAGCAGCTGCTCCAGAAAAAATCCCACGGGTCGCTCCTGCCACCGTCCCCACTATCGAGACCCCCAAAGTGGAACGGAAGCCGGCCGTGAAAGAACCTGCTCCCAAGCCCGTTCCATGTGAAGTGGACGGTCCGGTGGCCGACGTTGTGTTGTTGGAACAGACTTCTGCGGAGGTTGAGGCTGAAGCCCATATAGAGGTTGAAGTCGAAGCACCAGTATTTCCCAGTGAAGTGGCACCAGTTGCTGAAAGTCCACCAGTGGAACCCTCTACAGTCGAGGCCGCTGTAATTCAGGAGACCGAAATTCTTGTTCCTGAAACAGAACCAGTCACTGAGGTAAGAACCAGTTCCCATGTTCTAGCGTCAGCGTTGGCTGTGGACAAATGTTGACTTTCCCAACTGGGTGGGATCCTTCAGAAGTCATCTCTGAGCTTTTATGGTTTTCATCAAGCTGACAAACATTTTAAATATATTTCTTGGTTCAACATTGTACGTCGTTCACAGAGATAGAAAACCTTTTTACTGGTTGTGTTCATGCAAAGGTTGTTAGATTTTTTTTTTTTTTTTGAACGATAACATTGGTCCAATTGTTCTGTGTATCTTTATGGGAAAAAGGAGGTCCAACTGGCTGTTAAGCAGAGGGAACAACATGTTCCACTCAGCAGAGAGGTGGAAAATAGGATCGAGGTTGAGGGTTACAACAGTAGGAGACTCATGGAGTCGTAGAAGGACTAGATAAGATTGATGCAAAGTTTGCTCTGTGTAATGTAATGTTTGTCACCCGGGTGTTGAACTTTACTATTTTTTAATTCATAACTGTGCTGCTCAGAAGAGGCTGCTGAGTCTCATATTTTACATCATGCATGTACCTTTTTGTTATAAGGGATTACGAGGCAGGAAAGAGATTTTATCTTATTTTTGCAAGTGCCATAGACTGCAAGGTGTTACACGAAATAGGTATTTAACTCACTGATAAAGTTTCAAAATATTGTTTTTTTATTTGCTTGTTTTTTTTTTTTTTTTTTACCATCGATTTAATTGCAAGAGGCTGCATGTTTGGGAACATCATGTTCTGTTTTAGCCAGTAAACCTCAGAAATGTGTAAGTCTTTGTGCTCAAACTCAGTAAAACAAATACATTACAAATATAGTATAGACAAATAGAGTAAAGACTGATGCTTTTTTTTTTTTTTTTTTAAAGTAGCTAAGCCCTGATCACCTTATGGTGGACATGCATGTGCTCACATCTCTGTGTGCACGTATGTGTGAGTGTTACTGCAGCCTGATGTTCACTGTCCTTTGGTCAAGTCATGTTAACTTTAGTTTGGAGGTTCTGATTGTGAACCTATAGCTCCAGTAGGGGACGGACTGCCTGTCCCTTTGCAGCCACTGGTGTGACTGTGTCCACTCCTTCCATCCTTTGGCCTCTACCTCCCTCCCTCCTTCCCTCCCTCCTCCCATCTACCGCACCTCCCTCTGCTCTTTTTTTCCTACTTTTCTCCTGCCTCCTCAGTGCTTGCAGATGTGTCGGATTCAGCTCAGACACACAGCAACTGAAAGCGCAGAGGCTTTCAAAAAAAATAATAAAAATTTGTTAGTGACTGTAACTGCAAATTCAAACTGAAGTTTTTTTTTTTGTATGATGCTCTTATAGATTTATAAACATTTCTCGTTTTTGAGAAACTTTGTGTCAAGTTCTTTGTAGCTTTACAAAACTTTGCTCACAGACAGCTTTAGCGCTTGAAGCCAGAGTAGGCGTAGAATCAGAGAGCATAGATGGGGCTCATATTCAGCTGGCTTTGGGGCCAAAAAGAAGCCCAACCGCTCCTACATGTTGCCACAGAGACCGAGGTGAGTATAAACCCATAGCGGACTCCACACACCTGTTTGGTGTGTTTAATTTTTTTTTTCTTCCTCTCGTGGCTTGAAGTAAAGGTGGGTGCGGCTCATCGAAGCTGAACATTTTGTACCGCTTACTCCCCCCTTGTGCTCCTGCCCTCCTCTCCATCCCTGCTGTCACTCACCCTCTCTGTCCCGCTTAAGGTGGCTCTCCCCCCTCCTTCCCTCCCACCCCTTCCTCTCAGCCTCTTTTTTTTTTTTTCTCTGCACATACGCATGTTCATCTATGTGCTGGCCTTTCATCAGGGGTTCTTTGCTGGGAGTGTTGGGAGGCAGCAGAGCTGGGGAAAGTGGGATATGTAATGGTACATTTGGAAGTAAGGAGGTACATTTGCCTGTTGAAGAGCGTTTCCGATTGTAGTTTGTGGTAAACTACTAGACTGCTGTAAGTTTCTGATAGATGGGTGTCCCGTGGTCCTTTGGCTCTCAGTTCGCTCACAGTTAATAAAATAAATATGATCTTTCCAAATTATTGTTGAGCATATTTTCTTTTATTACATTTAATTTAACAAGAACAGCGACTAAATATTCTTCGCAATGGGAAGACAAATGCTAGTTTTCATACTTAGTTGAGAAACCTAATAACATGTGCCAGATGTCAAGCTTTCCTTAACATATCCAAACAAATATGCAGCCCTCCCCCCTTTACCAGGTCAGTTTTACTCGTTCGTTTATGAGATGCTTTAAAGTTCTGTGAGCTCAGTCATTTTCTTTTGTGCAGAAAATAAAGCAAAATACCTCCTTCTCTGCTGCAATATTAGCTTCACAGCCTCTTCTATATTAATCAAGCGTTTTTTACTTTTTTATATCTAAGAATAGATTAGTTCCATTTAAATACGTTTTCAGAGAGCCTGGAAAACTTTAAATGACACATGAGCCTAATGTTGTTAGGTGCATATCCTCTAATCTATAATCTATATGGAAGGTAACTGCTACTGGATCAGTACCGGTGTGCGGTGGATTAGTCGAGGTCCGAGTCTGTGCAGTACACAGTGTTCTGCTGCTTGGACAGACTGCAGGGGGCGTATATATTGTGTGCAACCACATTTGCGTGTTTTACAGCAATGGAAAATAGGCTTGTACCCCCCCTCCCCTCCCCTTCCCCCTTCTCTCCCCCATCCCTCCA
Source organism: Hirundichthys speculiger (assembly GCA_018398805.1). NCBI lineage: Eukaryota > Metazoa > Chordata > Actinopteri > Beloniformes > Exocoetidae > Hirundichthys > Hirundichthys speculiger. The sequence goes on from JAGFBZ010000006.1 coordinate 716,069, forward strand.
AGGCTTTGGCTGGAGTTTATATCTAGATCTATACATGCATTTTTTTTCCCTTCTTAGCCTTTCTTTAGCATGCTGTTTACATTTTACAAACCAGATAGGTGAATTCTGATGATTTTGGCTGATGAATGACTGTCCTGCAGGCAAATACTACACTTCCCAGACGTGTCCTACATTGAACAAAAACTGGCACAAGACATGCTAAATAATTTACCATCAGACTATGGCATTTTACAATATTAATGCATTGCTCTCTGTGATTGCTGTGATGGCTCAGCGCACTTGGTTGCACAGTGGGTGTTGCCCAGTGACCATTTAGGCTGCTACCATCAGCAAATCAATATGTAAACATATAGGTATATATGCATCTACCTTCATATGGCTAGGTTTAGTAGTCATCGTATGGAAATAAGTAAGTCTGCTTGTAATGCTTATCATATCATTGTGATTTTGGTAGTACTAACATTGATAAATAGTCCTACATCCAGTTAACATGTAGCAGTTTAACATTTTTAAAGTTTTTTTTTTCTGGAGAAATGTGTGAAAAAGGGGCGAAATAGTTTCCCATTTTGCAATTGGCTGAAAATTTCTACAAGACATATAATGTTCCTCCCTTCTTCCCAGCTACACACTGCTCACACACAAAGCACTGTCCAAAGTGCCAGTCCAAATTCATGATCTAACTTTGGCAGGTTTCTGTTTATGGACACAGAAGACCTGTTAAAATTCTCATTGGGGTTTTCTGTTAAATGCCTTGAGGCCATCTCAGCTACAGTTTGGCTGACAAACTGTTTTGCAGAGGCTTTTTTTTGCTCTGGGCACATTTTTAAGACTCTTGTGTGTGCCCCTCCCAAAACGCAACCTTTAAAAATTCACAAAACAGGAGATGCAGTGCATGGGGTAGTTTAACAGATTTGCTCATTAATTTATCCCAGATTGCCTCTTTTAATAAGATGTACTTTTTTTTTGTTTGTATTTTTTTTTTTTTTTTTTACCAGCAATATTCTGTTCTTGAACCTTATGACTTTTCTCTGAGTTGAGAATAAACTCCTCTTCTTCCTTGATTGGCAGGTCGCTCCCCCAGCTGCAGCTCCAGTGGTGGCCTCTGCTGAAACTAAGGTAAAACAAACCTGTATTGATTACACAAACTCACAGAAATTCTTTTCTGTCCACCCCCTCATAATAAGGCTATCTATCTTTGTGGTTTAAGCCCAGAGGCAGACAAGACAGGTGGGAATATTTATTAGTTGTGCATGACATGACATGACACTTCCATACTGACACCAGCTTTGACTTTTGAATAACTTCAAACACATTTAAGAGGAAATGTGTATTCTTTTCTGTCAAAAGGGATTAGCAAAATGTCAGTCACAATTTTGTTATAAATAGCAGCTACATAAATCCAAATATAAAGCATAAGGTCTAGTTTATTGGTGGCAAATCCTTAGTTATCCTTAGTTAGCATAAACAAATTTCCAGTGCCTACTGACTTAAGTAGGCTTTGGAAATGATAAAAATAATTGCTTTGACAGTAGGTGTAACTTGTAATGGATCAAACAGGTCTATGGGGTTTCTGAGGGTTAAGGGGACTGGGGGCTCTTCTCTGAAGGACAATATACCTTTAGTGGGCTCAAAAAAAAAAAAAAAAAACACTCCCAACAACAATGGGGCTGCAGTTGCTTCTCCAATAATAACAGGTGCGTTTTCACCAACGGGGTTTCCCGGGTTGTTCCTCAGGGCTCGTTGACGCGTCTCTCTATTAAGTAACAGCCCATTAAAAGGGCTTTCAGGAAAGTTTACGAGGCCGAAAAACGCTCCTGTTGCGAAACAAGTATCAGAGCGGCCCTGGTTAATCATCTTTAGCTCCTCCATTGCGTTTCGCGTCATTTTAGTTTGTTTTTCTTCTTTTATTTCTTCGTTTTTGCCGAGGTCTTCTTTTCTTTATTGGTGGCTGACAAACAGCGCAAGCGGTGCGCTACCGCCACCGTGTGGTTCGGAGTGGTAGTTTACGTGCAACCGGCGCACAGTAGTTGAAACACGACGGGTGAAAGGACTGAAGAGGCTGTTGTTACATGGAGGCTGTTAAAATTCCAGTCTCCCAGTTTACCCCGGAACCCCTGCTAGTGGAAACACACCTTATAAGAACTATGAAATGGTTTCTGTGGTCTATCAGTACCTGTCTGTTTGTGTTTTGACACAACACTCAGATCAGGATCAGAAAACAACTCGGAGCATCCAGTATCTTTATCTGAATCATCTGTGATCTAATAAGAATCAAAACAGGAAAAAAAAAAAAAAAATCAGTTAATAAGAACTTTGAGGGGCACAGATGGTGGAAGTCGTGTAAAAGTAGCAATTAGGCAACCAGTCTTTTGAAATTACAGATATCATTGGTTTAATTATTGTATTCATTTTTTCAGTTACTAAACTGTTGTCTAGCTGTTGATCAGATTATCCATACAGCTTTTCTGTCATAGTTTATTGCTGCATGTGTTATTTCTTTCTCTCCAGATTCAGACAGTGGACACAGCGGTCATAAAGACAGAAACTGAACTGGTAAGTTATTTCACTATAAAAGCTGAAACATTGGCCATGCACTTAGTGAAAAACGTTTGGCATTAAACATTTTACTATTTTAGCCAATTTTTCTTCGGGAAGGAATTTTCTTTGTTTGCTTTGTTGCTTTCTTAATCTATCCAATGCTGACTTTGCATATGCAGACGCCTGACAACAGTGAGCCGGTGACTGAGGGGGTAGGGACCCCGGCTGTAGAAGACACCGTGACTGCAGTGGAAGTTGAGACCACGGCTGAGGAGGCCAGCGTGTCTGAGGTGGAAGCTGCGACTCCAGCTGAGGAGGCCAGCGTGTCTGAGGTGGAAGCTGCGACCCCGGCTGAGGAGGCCAGCGTGTCTGAGGTGGAAGCTGCGACCCCGGCTGAGGAAGTCAGCGTGACTGAAGTGGAAGCTGAGACCCCGGCTGAGGAGGCCAGCGTGTCTGAAGTGGAAGCTGCGACCCCGGCTGAGGAAGTCAGTGTGTCTGAGGTGGAAGCTGAGACCCCAGCTGAGGAAGTCAGCGTGTCTGAGGTGGATGTTGAGGCCATCACTGAAGATGTCGCTGTACCCGAGCCTGTAAAAGAAGCCACTGAAGAGCCAGTAGTTGAAGAACTCAGTAGTGACCAGGTTCCTGCTGAAGCAGAACATGCTGCAGACGACCTGGCTGCAGAAACTGTTGTTGGGTCAGCGGTGGAGGCTGTGACGGAGATATCAGAGCCTGAGCAGGTGACTGAGACAGTCAGTCCTGCAGCCACAACCGAGCAGGGAAAGGATGACGGTGACGTAGCAGTGTTGGCTGAAGAAGAAGCAGATGAGCCTGCCGAGCCTGTTACAGCTCCTGAGGTGCCACCTGAGGAAATATTCCTCTCTTTGTTGTCTTTTCAAATCAATTTCATTATTTCTTTTATATATTACTTGAGTTGAACACATGCCTTAAATAGTCATGATTGTTCTGGAAATTTGTTTTGTTTACACTAGGATGCTCCTCTCCAGTCTGTGGAAAGCCCAGTGGTGAGAACCTTCTCTTTTTTTTACCAAATGAAGAAAAACGCTGTAAAGTTAATAATAATGCTGCTGCACTTTACTGAGTCATGCTTGAGAAAAGAAAAGAATAAAACAGGTTTTTTTTTAAGTATTCCAAAGGAATGACACGAAAGTATGTGTTGTGTCACCAGGTGCCAGACACCATCCCTCAGGCTCCTGTAGAAGAAACTGAATCCCGCATCAGTGAAGCTAATGAGGTAGAAAGCCAAAGTTTCAGTCTCTGATTTACATTTTCCTCATCCACAAAGTGCTTCATTCGAAATATCCAGAGGTCTTAGCACGTCTTGTTCTCCTCCTGTCATTCAGGCTGTTGCTGACTCAATGATCGAGGACTTTGTCGTCACAGAGTCTGTGTCAGAAGCAGAGATTGCTGCTGCTGCTGCGTCTCCTGTTGTGCAGCAGGTGAGAACTACACAAACTGCAGCTGATTATAGGAACGTTATGTATGTTTCGACATAATCCTTGTTTTATTTTTTTATTTTTTAAATCAAGAATAGCACATCATTGAAACTGCTCCTTTACTTAAAACTATTTTTAATTTTATCACAGAATTTTCCCAGTCTTTATAGCCACTCAAAATGCAAACTCAAGCCACATTCACCCCTTCACATGGCACTTATGCTACACGTAAAATTCCTTTCTCTGCCATCCACCACCCACTTTGCTACACACTGTGGGCATTGTGGGGTTCAGGATTTGGCACGTCGTTGTGACAGTCCAGGAATCTCATCTCCTTCTGTCCAGCTCGTGGATGGCTTGACTGCTTCCTGGTTTATGAAGTTCCCACTGGCTGGTCAGGACCTGTGGCCACTAGGTGGCAGATTGTAATGAACAAATGCAGTGCAGCCAGATGGATTAGGGTCGTTGCAAAAAAATAATATACCACCAAAACTACGCAGTTACTTGTCCTGTTTTATTGTATCAAGCTTGCTTTCCAAATGGCTCGGTGATACGATCAATCTTGTGAGTATTAAAGTCGGGAAAGCAATATAACATTCATGACTGCATTTCAGCAGCTTCACACATTCCTTTCTCTTATTTATTTCTGGATGAAATCCTGTGATTTCTCTAAAGATTCCTGTTGTTTCTGTTCATGTGACAACAGCTCTTACCAGTTTTTTTTTTTTTCATTTATTATTTTTTTTACTGCTATCACTCAACAAGACGAAGCGAAGGTGATAATAATGTGGCTTAAAGACAGCAGGATGCCAACCAGCATTTTCAGGGTAGCACACCTGGAAAAAGTGAACATGAATAATCCATTTCCTCAGGCAAATTTCTTTCAGACGGTCCACTTGTAGAACCCGTCTCCAAAGTAACCCTTCCTCTGTGGCGTTTAGGAAATCGTGACCACGACTGAGAAGCCCAGCGCCCAAACAGAATCCATAAATGAAACTCCTGCTGATCCTGAGCCTCCTGCTGCGGCACCTGCGAAGGAAGTGGTCACTGTAAGCCGCACACCGCACACGTCACGTCTTCTGAAACGCGCGTGCCGTCACGGTGCCGCTCTGCTCTGAATTTCTCTGCTTTTATCTCTAAAAATATGTTGTTTATGTACTGTCATGTGAAAAAGATGTGCCCTTTCAGTTTTAAGGTTTTATGTATCATAACATCTTAAAAAACAACCGGGTTGCCGGTCCCCATTAACCTGATTTTTTTTTTAGGATTCATGTAAATGTTAATGCAATGCCAACGAGGTAAGAAAGCAACAATGGCACGGAAAAAGCAGCTGCTGCTTCTGGGAAGCGTTACAAAACAATTTCCAACCGCTTTGGAGTTTTTCATTCCCAAGTGAGAAACATTATTTACATGTGCAGAACATTCAAAACAGTTTTCCAGTCTTTCCAGGACTGGATGTCAGAGCAAGCTTTCTGCAAGATCAGAGAGTGCGATTCTCTAAGAAACTGCAGCGGCATGATTAGACCTGAGAGTACAATTGGAAAAATCCTTTTTTTTTGGCTAGTTTGAAAAGAAAAATCACAAGACATCTGGAACAATGTCCTTTGGACCACCAAGACCAAAGATGAGGTATTTTCCCATAATGCAGAGCACCAGAGCAGATACAGTACATCAGCACAAGCACCTCATATCAGCTGTCAGGCACGGTGGTGGAAGCGTGATGGTTTGGCTTTGCTTTTCTGTGACAGGACTTTAGCACCTTGCAGTGATTAAACTCCTACACCGAAACATTCTCGGGGTTGTCACACAACAGGACACACTAGTCAATCTACATTAGAATACCTATAATAATAATAATGATAATAGAGGAAAGAAATCTAAGTGTTATTGTGGGCCAAGTCAAAGTCTGGACATCAACATGACTGAAATGCAGTGACGGGATCCTAAAAGAGTTGTGCATTAATGAATACCTGCAAGCTGCAGTGATGTCAGCCGACAATAATATCTTTTATAATAAAAATAATAATAGATTTCTTTTTTTCTTAATTATGTTTTGATGCGTAAAACCATAAAACTGGCAGAGGGTGAATTTATGGCTGAATATGGGTACACAGAGCTAAATCCTTCCCCGCCCCATAAGCTCCTCCTCCCGTTTCCCTCCAGGATGCTGCTGAGCAGACGTGTCAGGACATCCTCTCAGAAGAACCTCAGTCAGAGGTCTGTGGCGGACCGTGTCAGATGCAGCTGCCAGTGGACTCTGCACAGCTCAGCACAGCGGTAAATGACTTCTTTTGATGATGAAAAAGAGGTTCTTAATTTTTTCTTCCAGCAGACATCATATTTATACTCACATTTCATCTCCAGGAGATGACTGTAGAGACGGCATTGAATGGACACATTGTCCCAGAGGTCTCTATTGAGGGTTAGAGCCATGTCACACAGCTCAGAAGTCCTTTTTCTCTTTGTAAGTCTCTTTTAAGCACCAAACAGATTCTTCATACGTGACATGTCTTAATGCTTATTTAGTCTTTAATCCTCATGTTAATGTGTTTATAACATCCACGAACAATCCCTGTATTTTTTTTTTTACATTTTTCAGATTCCCCTTTGGCCATTTGGAGGACTCGAAGCTTTACCGGGAGTCAACCAGCTGTAACCTTTTTCATTTTTCTAGACTTAGGACAGAACAGCCAGGAAATCGAAGGGACATCCACACTTTGAAGTGCCTTTCCTGTCCTGCTTTCTGTGGAAACATCAAACCAGATGTCACCGTGTAGAAGCTGCTGCACTCGAGGCAGCGACACAGACTCATGGAACCAGAACCTATCATGAATCCCTTTCATCTGTGTTTTCCCCCCACGCCGAAGCCAAATATTATTTTTGTGTCAGCAGAGGTGCTCCTTTAAAAAGAAGTAAAGATAAGATGTGTTATATTTCTCAGCATGTTCCCACCTCTTCAGAGCATCTGTGCGTGAATGCTGTGCAGGTGAATGCTGTAGCGTCGGTGGCTAGGCCTGTTGTCTGTGGTCACTCTCATTGGCGAGAGACACCCTTGTTTTGTGTTTTTTTTTTGGCTACTTGTTTCAAAGTCACCGGGTTCTTTTTGTAAAAGACGTGCACACAAACCTCCCCTCCACCTCCACCCTTGTCCTCGTTTCTTTGCTCCAGTTCTCTTCGTCTCCACTAAGTGCCAATGCTAAAGTCAGCGCCTTACTGACGCAACATCGTAAAGCTTGTTCTTTGGTTCAGCGGCCACCGAAGCCTGGAAGATGACATGTTTCCATTTGCTTCTTTTTCACTGTCTCCTTTTTGTAATTCATTTTGTATAGACAGACTGATGTGCTACAGTTTTGAGTTCAAAGCCTGAGCTCCTGTGGGGAAATACGGTGCGATATGAGGATTGAGCTGTTGATGGGCTGGCTTGACCTTTGAAATAAAGCTGTAACTCATCACGACCAAGGGGCTTGTCTTTACTGGATGGCTTTTTACTTGAATTAAGCCATTTTAAAATGCTATATTGCTGAGCTGACTCTACATAAAAACTAAGGTATCAAACATCAGCTCCCTTGTGGACGTCGCATCTGTTCTGACGAACTAAATCATTTGAAAGTGCATTTCAAAGCGCAGTAAGAATGTGCATGAGGTTTTTTTGTGTGTGTGTTTTGTCAGCCCATAGTTGATTTATAACAGTCACTAAAGGTAAAAAGGATAGAGTGGCAAAAAAGCTGAGGAAATTTCATCCAGCGAACGCAGATGATTGAAAATGAACAACATACATCGTGGGTTTGAACATATAACACAGTTAATATTGTTTCAAGACAATCCATTCAGAAAATGAGTGTAATAACCACGAGGTGTCCATTAATTTTGTTAAATGGAATCATGTCGTCCTGTGGACCCTGATGTATGATTCAGTTCTTTAGAATTTCAAATCTTTATTAAACCTGCCAACACAATCCCTCCCCAAAGATGGTGTTGATAACCATTTCTACATATCTTTTTGCATCAAATATGATATTAAGTGCTTTTTATGGCAATTTACTGACCAGAACAACTATGTTTCAGTTTAAAAAATATTTATTTATTTATTTTGGTGGTGCAGAGGTTTGTGAAAGTCCTGGATGAAATATGACAGGAACATTATTCCTCATTACCTCACCACCTAATGCCATTTAGAAACAAAAAAAAAAGACATAATTACTAAAACTGGAATATGATTATGAGTAATATACAGTAATATTAAAGAAACGTATCTTATTTAGTTCAGAGATTTTACATACTAGTACATTTTCAATAAATTTCATGAACAGTCTAGTCCTCATCTGGCCTCAGATGAATGACAGCACCACATACTGCACCATGTCCTGGGGTTATTACTTTTAGTCAAATGTGTTTTTATTCATCTGTGCTTATATTTACAGCAGAATAAATTAGATGTTTTACTTATTTTTGAAATAATTAACATATCAGTTTTAAATCCACGTGAAGGAACACACACACACACACACATATATACACATATATATACACTACACTACTACTACTCACAAAAGTTAGGGATATTTGACTTTTAGGTGAAATTCATGGAAAATGTAAAAAGTTCATCCTACAGTGATTTTATATCATGAAAGTTGGGCATTTATGTAGAAACATGCAATGGGAATTTCTTTGTCTCCAACAATTTATTGAAACAAAAGCTCACAGTGGTGGAGATGCCACAACGTAAACACTTCAGCAGGTAACTGCTCACAATGCAGCTGTCATCAGGATGGATGTGGATGACGGACGTCTCTCTTTTATGCCTTTCTGTGAGCCTTCCAGTCTCTCTGTGTCAACCTGCTGATGACTCTCAATGTTCAGTGGCAACTTCCCTCTGAGAACATCCTGATCGAAGCCTCATAGTGACCAGGTACTGGTGTCTGATTGTAATGTGTCGTCTTGGTCTCATGATGTCAAAATGATTAAATACAAATTGTCATCGAACCAGAACATTTTATGGTCAAACTACGGCTCAGACAATCGCTGTGATTTTCACGGTTAATCATCTTGTTAGAGAACGGGATGTTGTGCAAAAAGTACTGGCACATTGAACAACTGGACACATGCATTCAAAGGTTTAGAGAAGGTCAGATTAAGTTCACCTTTGAAGGTTGTCGTGCATTTTAGGTGCATTCTGAAATTTCACCTGAGAGTTGAATATCCCCAACTTTCTGTATATCTTTTTCAAATTACCAATAGATATCCTTTGAAGATTTTTTTTTTAAAACCCTTTAAACCCAGGGTTTTTAAACCCTGAAAAAGCTTGTTTCATGAGGGAGAAACTAAGTTATTTTTAAATGAATCCACGTAGTCTTCAGGTCATCCATGTGAAGCCACATTATCTTTGAAATAAAGACAAACCAAAATACTTGCCCCAGATCAAAAGGATTTTAATCATATATTTTTTTGCAATGAAATTTACATTCATATTAGTAAGATTTAATTTTGTACAGTAAACACTGTTGATAAGTGATTTTTGCCATCCTCTCTCTTCATACATTTAAACTGTCAGGAAAAAGTGTCAAATAAATTTTGAGCATCAGGTGGTTGTTTGATGGCCCCCTTTGCACTTTAACTTTTTTTTTTTTAATCAAAACACCAGAAAACCAAACTGAAACAAACTTCACTTCTGCCTTAAAAAGGAAACAAAGTAAAACGAGACAAAAAGACAGACCGAATAACCAAATGATACAAAGTAACACATTCAGCCTAACGACAGAGAACAGTGATACATTTGTAAAAGCACATTCGTATTCATATTTGATGCTTTGGAATGAAAACAGTGACAAAGACTCACCGTGATCGACAACTGTCCCTGTTACAATCAGCCCATTACACTAATTATATATATATATATATATATATATATATATATATATATATATATATATATATATATATATATATATATATATATATATATATATATATATATATATATATGTCAATATTCAGAGATCCACTAGTATGAATTAATATATCATTAACCTCAGCTCCATAATAATAAATAAAGCAAGTGATCTGATTGGTCCATGAGGTAAAATATGAAAGAAGAGAGAGAGACAGAAAAAAGACCTTTAACCATGAGTAGGTAGAGGCGGAAGAAAAAGATTGAGAAATGACTGATTGTGATTGGATGCAAGGGAGCATGATGTCTGACAAAGTTGCATCATCTTCCTTCAAAGACAAACACTGACACTCGCACAAACAACCACATTCACACCTTTAGCCTGTAGCCTCAGAACCAAACTCTCCAGGCTGGAATCTTTATAAAGCCACTTAATGGATGATAATATTCCTATATTTACACTGAACTGATGATTAACTCAAAAAAAACAAAAAAACAAACATAAACAAAAAAAAGCTTAATACAAACATAGAACAAATCAAAAAAACAAAACCAAAGACAACCATGTTAAATTGCCAATTTCTCCTCTTGATGAATACATTTTTTAGATCTCTAATTTTCACTCACAAATCTGAACTGTGTGCTGGCGGTGAGCGGAGCTTGAAGACAGAGAGTAAAGTTAATAACAGTGATGATGGAGATGCTCAAAAGCACCGAGACGTGTCAGATGGGCAGCCGCGTGGTTCCCCCACGCAGTAAAAATCCAGAAGGTAGACTCTCCGCCTTTTCTGCTACAAACAAAAAGAGCACTTCACCGAAAGAGCCGATGCCCACTTATACTTGCCTGGTTTGTAATCGACCACATCCACCTGCTGCTGCGTAGTTCTGGTGCAGGAGAGCATGCAGGTCGCTACACGGTGCAGCCTGAGTGGGTGGTATTAAAAGAGCACTTCAAAAACAACAGATGGCCCGTCTGGATTTACGCGGGGCTGCAAATCAAGTTCAGAGATGCAGATTTAAAGTTCAGTCCGAGGAGCGCGTGCAGCCGTAACTGGAAAGGTAGGAACAGCAGGGCTCAGCAGGTAACGTTGTTTTTTTTTTTTTTTCTTTTACCCACAGAAGGAACGATTCAGGAACAAACCGGACAAAGTAGTGACCCAGAAAGGTGCAGCAGTAGCACATTAATGTAGTTACACTCGATTTACACTCTCAAAATATCCTTTTCATTTCTAGTCCATCATTTTGTGGTTGGAATGTGTAAAAGTTAATGTTCTATGGTAAAGTTTGCCTCATCGCCTTTTTTTTTTTCTTTTGAGGCAAACTTCTCGTTCCAATGATATTTTGCGAACATTCCTGTTGGCCGACATGCTGAGTAATAGCTTCAGTTTCTTGTGAATGTGCTGTGCACAAATGAAAAACTTACTTTCCAACAGCTGAACATGATCAGCACTTTTCTTAGTGTTGGTTCATTACACTTTTATTTTTAAGATGTAAAAATACTGTCATGATAATCACACTTTCTTTTCTTCTTCTCAGTGAGATTGTCACCTCTCCTGTTTGTAGCACCACTCAGGCAGTCACACAGGTCGGCAGAACGATCTTGGTGTTTATTAAACTGGCTGCTGATGAGCCAGTGAGGATATTTTCATTACAGCTAGACAATGAGGCAAAAAGGTCTTCTGTGCTGAGTGTAGACAGAGAAGAACCTAAAGAAGCAGAGGGGGAATGGCAGAGAGGACGCCTCTCAGAGGCTCTAAGGCCCAATGTGGGCTCAGTCCTGTGCAATCTGGCCCGGTCCGACCTTTGTTTAGACCAAATCCAGTCCGGTATGTTCTGGTTTGGTTTAACTGGGGTCCAGGCCAGGGTTTTAGAAGAGTGCTTTGGATCCCTGGTTCTCAAACTCTGACCAGGCGTCGTTCAGTTCCATGAAGATCATCTTAGCGTACTGCTCATAAGGCTGACCTGTAGCCTGGAGCGACACAGACATAATTGATTTGTACATAACTGAAGGCTGCAGGGCAGATCTCCTGCCCCGACTCAATGCGGCGCGTCATACCGTACCTTATCTGGATGGACGACCAGCACTGCCTTCCTGTAGTATTTCTTCACCTGCTCAGGAGTCACCAGGTCGGCCATGCCCACGGGCTTCCAGCGGGTTTCACCCTCCCACAACACTGTGTGCAGAGTTGACATCAGCGCTCGGATATTTCGCTCCTTCCCTTCGATCCAGTCCAAAATCTACAGCACGGGAATAAAACAGACCATCAGACCTTCAGCCCAGATGTTCCTTTCTGAATTAACACTTTCAGTGTCACCTGCCAAATGGGGATGTACTTGGCTATGTAATGAGATCTTTAGGCAAGTGAAGTCAAATCGGATGATTCAAAATTCAATTAATTATTATTATTATTATTTTTTTTTTTGGTAAAATCATCTAGTGCATCGTGTGGACAAAAGCGATTATTTAGCTCCTGACACTTGTATGAGTAGTTGTAAACCTTTATTTGTCTAATTTAGAGCTATGCTTTTTTTTTTTCAGGAATTCATTTTCGGCATCATTTTCTTCCCTTTTTTCGATTTTTAGTTCTTATACCTGTAGTTTAAGAGGATCTATGTCTTTCGTGATCTCCTGTCTCCTCATTTCAGCAATAGTTCTTGGTCCCTTTTTATCAGGCCTGGAAGCAAAACCCTGAGTGGACAGCAGGTCCTCAAAATCGTCTTCTTTTACCTTCGGTTTGGGGCCTGTGTTTCAACAGCAAGGAGAAATTAAAGTCTGTCACGGAAATAAAATCATGCAAACTGCATCAGAGTCAAGGTGAAGCATCTAAGGAAAAAACTGGGGAAATAACTTGGTTCATTAATACAAATAAAAATCAAAAAGGAAATATTTTCTTTTTCACCAAATCCAGGCCCTCGAATTCCTCTCTCCTCTCTTCCACCAATGACACTAGAGAAGTTGAGGTTGTAGTTGGGTTTAGTGGACTGCGCGCCTGCAGGCTGAGACACTGAGGATCCTTTGGGTACTGATCCGGATCCAGATCCAGATCCAGATGTCCAAGGTTTGCTCTGGGCTGATGTGGGTCTTCCAGACTGCCAAGACTGGGCTTGAGGTTTTACAGAAGAGGATGAGGAGGAAGAAGGGACCCTTTGTGTTAAAGGAAGTCCCAGAAAAGTTACTGCTGGAAGAACCTGCAAGAAGATTTAGAAGGATGACAATTACCTGGGATGAATTTATGAGATTCAACGTTTAGAACTGACCCCCCCAAACTACAAATGTTTTTCCTTTTTGGATCACTGCTCAGCTCGCTATCAGCACAGCACCTGATACTACATTATATCAGACCGGGCCTCTTACCTGGTAAATTTGAGCTTAGATTTCCAAGGTCTGCAAAAGGATCAAAGGTCTGAGACTTGGCCTTTGACATGGACGACGCACCAGAAGCTACAAACACAGTGAAAACGTTCAAGTCACCAGTTTGTCAGATTTAAAATAAGCAGGATTATCTTTAAAAAAATGATAATTTAAGGTTCAAATAAAATCTTGCCCTACAGAATATTCCTTCACTCACGTGTGTTGGCATAATTGGGTTTCCCAGTGGTGGTGTTGATGCCAGTGGTGCTGCCAGCTGCCCAGCTGTCCCACCCAGCAAGCAGGTCTGGTTGACTGGCTGATGATGTCATCTTAGGGACATCTTTCACAAGCTTATCTGCAAAGACAAACATCCTAAGTATCAGCAGTTAACCCTTTTTTGATGTTTGCATAAGGCACAGCCAAATGCCAATAAAAGGAGGTCATGATAAGGCAGCAGCAAAGCACCAGACAGTTGGGATGTAAGAATGAGGAATGTCCTCGTTTATGAAGCACTTACTGAGGTTGAAGAGGCTGGTGTTGGAAGCAGGCAGGTTACTATGAGCTGAGCTAAATCCACTGGTAGCTGAACTATCAGATCCCAACAAGTCTCCAAACAGGTCTGGTCCGGACGCTTGTCGAGACGAACCAACACTGGAGCCAACACCAGACCCAGAGCCCATTCCAAATGGATCGAACAGGTCACCCACAGCTGCAACAGATCAAGTGAAGAGAAAGACATGCATCAAGAATGATTTGTAAATCAATGGAAGTAGGATATGTTGACCAACACTTTTTTTTTACGTTTTGAGTCTGGTGTGGCTGCAGTGGTTGGCCCGCTGAAGAACAAATCTTCTTGCACTGCTCCTGTCTGACCAGTGGGAGGCGCAAACAGGTCGTTGAGGAGATCACTGTTGCTGGAAGCAGCTTTCAAACCTCCCTGGTCTCCTTGAACAGCAGAGGAGGGGGTTGAGGATGCAGGAGGGGGTTCAGAGTCAGAATTCAACCCCAGCAGGTCGGCTGTGTCACCAACAGAAGATTCCTGGGCAGGAAGGGAAGTCTGGAGGAGATTAGGACATCAAGAAAGAAGAATTGAGTGGAGGGAGAAATGACACATTTTTGATATATGTCATAAGATAGCAAACATGCACAATAATAATAATAAAAAAAAGCCCATTCTGAAGTAATGACATGAGAAGTCTTTCTGCACCTGGAAGTCAGCATCAAACAGGTGTTCACTCTGGTCACGTGACAGCGGTTCTCCACTGGGGGCAGAGTAAGACTCTCCCTCTGACTGATCACTTATATCCTCCTGGTCATTTATGGATCCTCCTCCTTGGCTGTCTGAAGCATCCTGAGGACCTTGTACATCTATTAATAAAAGAAAAAAGCTCAGTGGAAACTTTAAGGCATTTTAAGTTCCAGTTTATTTTGGATTTTATTCAGTGAGATGGAGGGCGAATCGTAAGATTAGAGAATGTTTCAAGGATAAAAATTTCCCCAGAGAAGATTTAGACAGAAAGGAGGGCCTTGAACAGATTAGTAAGTAGGTAATTTCCAATGATTCTGCCTGGGAATTGCCAATAAAATGCCTTAAATATTACCTTCCCAGTCTAGCGTCTGGAAGAAGTTGTTGCTTGTGTTGGTATCGTTGCTCACAGGAGAGTCTGAGTCTGCTCCGTTGGAGCCCTCTGGGTCTGAGCTGGTTGCGGTGACTCCGAGTCATAAAATGCAGAGGAACCTGGCTGCCGAGGCAGCTCAGGCTTACCTGCAGCAATAAAGAATTAATACTTAGTTCACACGTACACAATAGGAAGAGCTGAGGAGATGTTTCCGGTGGGCAAAAATCACCAAGAAAATCTAGATATGGATGGTTGAGACAATAAGCAAACCAAACTATAACATGACCAAAATGTTTACATTAGTCAAAATGGCAAATGACAGTCACTTATCATGACCTACCAAATTTGCTGAGGATCTCCTGCTGTTCATCACGTGATGAGAATAGGATTTTGGGGTTAAGGCCCTTGGTCTGGAAGCCCTCCCATGGAGGGGTCTTGGTGCTGGGCCTGTCCCTGGGCTCTACTTCGATGTCCAAGTTGACCTGGAACAAGTCCGGGTACTTCTCCTGGATGTCACAGGCATCCAAATCATATCCTATGAAGAATATTGCACAGTTTTAACATAAATCACATCTTATTGTATCACTGTAATTAACTGAAACACCTGGATCAACTGTCAGTCACTAATATCAAGCACTGAGTAAATTTTCAGCAGTATTTCATGGTTTGTGGCAACATACATACTTGGCAAACTTGACAGTTGTTGCATTTCTCGGCACAAACCCTGTGTGAAACTGGATTTGAAACATTTTCATGGATGCCACCTGAAACAGAATTTTAAGACATTTTAGTTTTTGAATTTTCTCTTATTTATCTCCACTTTTCTATTCTGAAACAGACTTTGTTTTTCTCCTCAGGCTATCAAAGACATCTGCTAGATGCTTCAGACTAGAACAGACTTTACTGCACAGCGGTTTAGAAAAAAAATCTAAATAAAGGATGGCAGCTGTACATTAACAGAGCCCCTGAAAAGTCCATTTCCAAAACGGAAATGAAGGATAGCTTCCGTGGGTCTATACCTTTGCCTGTAGACGTCCTCCCAGTGTAGATCTTGCATGATAGATCACTACCAGAACATCTCCTTGAACTGTGACATTGAGGGGAATCACTGCTCTTCCATCTTCTATCTTAAAATCCCTTAAAAGATATAAGAAGGGGGCGGAGAATGATTGAAAGGAGTCATCTTATTTTATCTCATTCAAATAAAGGGAAACACAAAAGGCCATCTTTGCAAGGGCAAGAACCTACTTCATCTTGTCATACTCCTGTGACGTGGTGAGGACTCTCTCATCTCCTACGTAAACTTCACAGAACGGCCTGCACCCATTACGCTGCTTGTTGAACAGTGGCACCGGTGTCATGGTGATGGAGTGAATTATCACAGGTTTGCTGTGAGGGATTATGGGCTCCTCTGCCATCATGTCGCACATATACTCTATGTACCTGATTTAAAAAAAATACATATTTAAAAAGCAACATTGAGATCATGGAACACAATACATACACAGTCAAATTTGCAAAGTAATAAATATCTCGGTGTCCAAAAATTGAAACTAGATTTCATTTGGGGCTGACTGAAGACCAGAATTTAAGGACTGTGGAGGGCAAACCCACAAATCATGTCTGTTTCCAATCCATGCCTTATACCTCTTGTGTGAAGGTGCGATGCCAGGTGGACAGCGTTTCATTGAGAACATGTAGACAGCAGCCTCGGCCGTGGTAAAAAGGCGACAGAAACACAGGAAGGAGCAAACTGCCACTGCTGATGCTGCTCTGCCATCCTACAGAGAAAAGAGATCAAAGTACCAACTGATGTCACTGCAAATGACAGTTTTTATTTTTTTGCCCCTATTAATCATTTGAAATTACATCAGAGCACCAGATCCTGAAGTTTACTTCTCCAGATATTTGCTGTATTTGCTGTTTGTACATAGTGTTGTTTACAACTTTTTTCTACTGTATATATTGTTCCTCTTCTGTTTATATATTGTTATTTTTCTTTCTTGTTTTCCTGTAATTGAGCTGTGGTAACGAACAAATTTCCCCGTCGTGGGATCAATAAAGTGTGATAAAGTAAGATAAATCCTATCTTATCTTATTTGACTAGAAGTTAAAGACGCAGACATTAACACCGGAGATTGTAATGTTTGGTCCATGTGCACACAACATATAGTACAACTTCAAAGGGAGGCAAGCGGATTTAAATTATTCAGAATAATTTAAATGATCGTGCTAAAGTTACCATAACTGCCTTCATTTGCCTGTGTAAAAATAGGCATATGGCACTGAAATGCTTTTATTTTCCACTTTTGTTAGCTGTCGTAGATACAATGAGGAATGTAAACTTTTGTTAGGGACCAAAACATCATGAATTAAAGCAGTTCTGAAGTGAGTAGAGAAGATGGCAATTAATGTCGTCCCCTGCTGATAACATTTATTGTTTAAACAAACTGTTATTTTAATCCTCTGACAAAACTCAAAAATGTCTTTCCACTTGAGTGAATAGTGTGGACAGGGACCCGGGAGTATTTTTAACTTTTTAAAATGTACATAAAGTGCATAGCAGGACCGCTCATTGCCACCTTATTATAAATCTGTACAAATTGACAACCTATGTCAAGCAAACTGCTGTCAATATGCACAAGAGGAGGAGGTGTTTTAGGGTTAGGGGTCTGTGATCCTTACTGTGGTACTATTGATAGAAAATCATCCAGCTGTCTTGATTTCCAGTCACCTTTTGAGATATATTCACTCACTGACATCCACAAAAAATACAACCCTGGAAACAGTTTCAAGTGTTTTTGTTTGTTTGTTTCTGTGCTCGTATGAATAACAGTGAATGATCTGCGCTGATCCAGTGCTGAAGTATCGATCAAACTCCGACCCCTCTCCCCCATCTGAGCATGCTCAGAGGACTGGCCCACTTACCAGACAGTGTACTATACAGATGTTCCTCTGATCCTGTTTGAGCCACTGATGCATGTTCTTACAAACGCTGTAGAGACTGCGGAGGTTAGGGGCGCGCCGCACCTGCCAGTTACACTCTGAAACCTGCACACACAAGCACACGAAGGTTCACACCTGATTGAATTTCACAGTTAAGTTACAACAGCATGTAGTTTACCATCAAACGTTAAAGGAACATTACTAAACTGGTACCCACTGTGAAGATGAAACAAGATCCATAGACAGCTATAATTTACCCTTGGGAAACACACACTACGTACCCTGTTATGGAAACGAGAAGGCCTGTACGATCGTTTGGAGAGATTGTACACGGCATAGTGACCAGCATGACGTGAATCCAGGAACAGACGGACATCCTCGATGTTGTTCTTTATTGCTGATTCCACCCCTTCTGCTGGAAAAGACATGACTACACGCAAGCACACACACACAATCGGGTTAGTTACGAATGCATTAAAAAGTTTCTCGATCTGAAAAAGCCAAAGTGTTATATAGATTTTAGGCCACATCTTTTACATTAAAGCTGATTCTGAATTGTGTCTTCTTTAGTAATAACGTGACCAGAAAAACAGTGACAGAATAGAGACAAAAATGGGCTTTTTAATGGAAGGTATGATGTCTACCTGCGATTCTGGAGGTGATGTAGGAAATATCCAGGTCTCCTTTGGCATAGCTGTCAATAAAATGACAGATACGTTGACAAAAAGTGTAAATAAACAACATATCAAAGAGGAAAATACACAGCGATAATTATAGGAGATAGAAGAGAAAGTAAAATAGTTTGACTAATGCCTGGGAGACTGGACACAGCAGATAAACAGCTAACCTAACTAAATAGAGAATCAAACAAGAGAAACAACAGCAGAAACATCTCTGTGTTACGATGCCACTGTGACCCTGATTTTAAGGCTACAAATTATGCAAATTAGATTAAGACAATCTTCCACCTTATCTATCCTCTTAAATGCAGTAAAAGCATCTGCCAGTACATTTTATTGCTGCCAGCAGACTTTTGATGTCAACAAGTATTGGCAGCTTAATTAAGAAAAATAAAAATAAAAAAGGTTTCCCCTCAATCCTACAGTACGAAGTACAGTAACACTGAAACATAACAGCAAAACCAACAAAGCAGGATTCTTGCTGTTTATAAAAGTTTAGTACAGGAAACAAAGAAACAGAGCAATCTATGCTAATGAAAGCAAGTTGGTTAAATGGTTAAATGGTAAGCAGTGGAGCAATATTAACACTTTTAATCACAGTTCATTCATTCTAAAAGCAATCATTCATTTGGGAAAAAGAAATAGCAACTAGAGAAACTGGTACTGCAATGTAATACAGAGGAAGCTCACTTTTGGCTGTATAGGAAGTATTTAGTTCAACCGATTTGAAAAAAAGAAATGTCTTTAAACAAAAATATAAACAGACAAGTCGAGTCAGCTTACTTGAAATCAGTGTGATTCAAATTCATAAAAACTTGCTAGTAACCAGTCGAGTAAATTCAAACTTTTAATTCATGACGGATGGACAGCTGAAATACATTTAAGGACTCATAACCAACCCTTATATCTATGAAAATATTTTCATTTTTCATTTCCCACTCAGTTGCGTAAAAGAAATCATGACAGTTTCCACAAGGTTTGTAAGTTCCATATAAATGTTTATTTATGACCATATAATGGACCTTAATAGAAAGGTTCATTATGGTGCAATGAGTCAACAAAGTTATGAGACTAAAAGTAAATGGTTCTCGAACATTTGAGCTTCTGGTCTGATCTTTTTAGCTTAGCACAATAGCATACATTTTCATTTAAATTTCGCTATCCAGGCTGAATTTCATGAACCTTGGTGGTGATGCACCATTTCAAATGTGGCACCAACCTGGATGAACAACCTTCTAGTTATCAATGAGTTTTTGAGAAATGACTAAATTAGAAAGAGCTTAAAAGGAAGAGTAAATAATACACGGTAAACTGAGTAATACAGTTGAAATAGAGAAAAGATAAAAGTAATAAACTGGCCAAGTAAATATCAAAAAGTGATGGGTCAGTTTTAGCAGGTAGCTGGAAGTAATAGATGGTAGAAACTAGGAATGTACTGATTGTTTTTTTCAGCTTGACTGGCTCTCACTGATACCAGCGAAGGGTTACTTGAGTTTTAAGAGGCAGCTGGGTTGGATAAATCTAACGGATGAAGATGTCTGCCTTCAATAGTTGTAGACTGCAAAACAGCTTTATCCTTCAGTTGTACATAAGCATTTACATGGTGTTTAACTGCAACACCAAAGGTGCCAACAAATGTCCACAGTTTTAAGAATTTCACTCTTTCTATGGATGGAAACAAGAGGAGAACAAACGGCTTCATGGGAAAAAAAAAACAAAAAACAAACTTAAAGCAACATTAAGCATATATCGATGTACTTCTAAAACGCTGTATATCGATATGTCTTATAATACCGGTACATCATCCAGCCCTACCCTACGCTGTACAATCAGTGTTTTAATATTTATTCTAATTCTTGAAAGGATCTGCCAAAACTATTCCTGATCCATGCCAAGAAACATCTCACCAGCTTCATTTCATCACTAAATATTCCTCATTAGTCCATTCACATCACGCTCTGCATTCATGCTGAACTGAATTATTGAGTGTGGGATGTTAGGATCAGCAAGCTCTGATGAGGGACACAGCACAGCAAAACACTCAGTATGGGTTTTTCTTTTTTCTTCCTCTAAATTAAACACACACTACAGGACACACAATGTGATGCATGAGCTGACGTGCTTCACCGACCCATATTTACCTTGGGTTGCTAGGTGATGGACACATAGTGGGACCATGAAGGATTGGGACAGAGAAAAGAAACAACACAAAATAAAAGTAAAAGCAACCAAACAGATGGAGTACACTGATGATGGAATAACTTAATTAAAACTCCAAACTTTAGAAGACGTGCACAGTTTGGTTATTCAAAGGAACACTTTGTCCATTTCCAACCTGTCTGGAAAGTCAGCAGTCACTGACACGGTCATCTGTTGCTGCTGTTAAGTCCCAGAGACTAGATTACACCCATAATCCCCCGATTTACTCTTACACCTGCTGTAGTAAACTGCAGTTTGATGTCTGCGCGGAGAAGTCCAAGACACAAAATGTTCCTTTTAAAATAAATCTGGGGCCAAGTAAGAACTGATTATGGATGGATATGGAAATAAAGTGATCAACATTTAATGCAGTTATGATGGACCACGAAGACTAATAACTGAGAACCAGCTGAATCTATAAAACTGTTTGCTCTTTGGTATAAAAGTGAATACTTTAAGCAGTGTAGATTAAAATTCAATGTAGCCGCTGCAAAATATCCAACTGTTGTCTATGTTATGGAAAGTGAGGCAATAAAGAGTTACCAACTGTGTCGATTCAGTAAAAGCAAACTGAGTGAGGACAGATGTTAATAATCATCGTAAGAAGACTGGAGCGTCTCACCTGGCTAACGGACTGGATGACTTTAGAGGATGTGTCCTTTATGTTGGTCAGGAAGCGCTCTGTTCCTCCCCTCAAGATATCAAAGAGGCCACTGCCTGCCTGATCAGGATCATAAATGCCTGGGCATCATGAAGCAAGAGAGAACACACAACATTGTAGTCACTGGTTAACATACACATATACACACACACACGTGTATAAATTCCCTCTTTCCTGCAGACAATCACTCAACAACACCAAGTGGTTCATCCAAGCACATCATATCTACTGTTTAACTTCAAGTTAAGTGCGTTGGATAAAATCACTTGCTTTCAGTTGTGATGTTTAGTTGCAACAACAGGGAGTTAAAGTCAGTCCTCAAGGGAAAGAGCAAACATCCTCTGTTCAGTGCTTCAGGACAGATGGTTGACTGGCAGGGCTGAAATCCTCTTAGCAGGCATGCTGCAGCTTGTATGCGAGTGTGTAAAGTGCTAAACCTTTTAAGCTCATTTTGCTAAACGTACGAATAAACCTCAGAAATGATATTCCCACCAAGTTCCTTCAGCTTGTTTTCTAAATAGGCTCATTTCAAAAAAATGGGGGGAAAAAAAATTCTATTTCCTCAGTGTTTTTATTTCACTTCTGTTTGCTTTAGAGTGATTAAATGTATTTATTTGAACTATGTTGATCACACAGAGATCAGAACCTCTTTTGTGAGCCAGAACTTTCCAGGAAAATGGCTTTGATCAAAATGCCAAGTAACATACAGAGAAAAAAACAAAAAAAAAAAAACCAAAACAAATGCCACAAAACAAAATGCAACAATCTATACTACAAACCTCTATAAAAACACAATTAACTGCAGTGATGTTAAGTAAAAACTGCAATAATAATAAAACTGCAAATCTTTCACAATTACCATTTGATATTTTATATAAAAGAAGACTTTAAAATGATAAACATACTGAACCATGGCAAGGTCAGTGTGTTACCACCGTGAATGTCTGTAACACACAACAATCTGGAGCCTTGAGGTCAAAAACATCTGAACCAGTGACCCCTCCGTTGAGATGAAGAGATGTTTAGTTAACTCAAAAGGTCCTGGATACTCAACAGCTGGTGCGTAATGCGTGTATTTCTCAGTGTCACAAATGAACTGGCAATGGCGTGTGCTTCTCAGTGATATGGCAGATCTTAGGTGTGTAGATGGGTGTGTGAGAACATTTGTTTCTGGCTGATTAGGAATCATAAAAAAGGGATGTCAGTCAGTTGAAATTAAGCATTTTGCTCAGTCACTCTTCAACATCACAGCTGTTTGCTTCTGAGCAACTGCATGTAGCTACTTTGGCAGTTTGGTGGCATTCAGCATAAGAAATGCAGTATAAAGAAAAAAGAGACTAAAATATTTAAAAAAAAAAAAAAAAAAAATTCAAACAAACAAAAATCCCACAGGAAACTGACCATATTAAACCTCTGATGCAAACTCTTACCTGCATTGTTGTGGGCGTTGTGGATCTGCATGGGCGGCTGCGCACCATTGTTGCCAAAGCCTCCATTCTGCTCCAGCAGCTGCAGACATTCATACCCATCATACACCGGACGCCAACAGTAGTACGTACTCAACATTGTTAACACACAGGCCAACAAAACAAAAACTTAGCGGGTAAAGGAAAAAAAAGATTAAAAAAATAAAAATAAAACAGGGAAAAGTTGTGATCAGGATCGGCTTTATCCTATAACAGTGAATAGATAGATAATTAAGAAGTAATAGCCTTCAAAACATAAAAATGAATAAGGGGTTCCCAAAAATTCCAAAATTCGATTTAAAAAAAAAAATGTCATCACTGATGTCGACGCTCACATCTTGTCACTGTCGCAAAGAGGAGCATTAGATCCAATAAAACATAGTTTATCAGATGTGCTACATGATAAAACTCTTGTGAAGCGCGCTGGTGGGTCAGAGATAGTACAGCAGCGGTCCCAAAGCCTCGACAGCCGTCAGTGTGTCACATCCGTCTCTGCTGCCTTCCTTCACAGCTTTTCTCCTCTCTGTGCTACAGCTCGCAGTCTGCCTCTACATATGCTTTGTTCCTGGCTACTGCAGAGGGGGGAGGAGGAGGAGAAGTAGGAGGACTGTAATCTTCTTATGTCCAGCAGGGAAACCCCTTCTTAACCCTAATCAGATCAGCAATCGCCAAAATGCCCTCACCTTGCACACACTAGCCAACAGATTCCACGAGATAATTTACGGAGGTTTCGGTTAATTTTGTGCCTTAAATTACTAATCTGCTGCTGGGCAACTAAGCGTTTTACTTCATCAGAAACAGATATTTCGTGCAGGATACACTGATGTTCTCATTCATTGATCCCACTTCACAATCAAAAGTTGCTGAAAGAAAGAGAAGTCTCCTTAAACCCCGGTGATTTTTTTCACTGTGAAAGCAGCTTATCATCAGTAACAACTCAGAGTGAGAATTTAGTGATAAGCACCAGGATTTGGAGGTAAGAATCATAAGAAGCTGTAGCTGCAAAGTTAAACTAAATCTTAAATCTGATTGTGCTTAGATTACGACAAATTGTGTTCTACCTTTATGGGCCGAATGCCACTTTAGACACTGCTATACTGCTGAGTTGCTATACTGTTGAATTTTTCAATTCACCAGTTTTCAACCTCTGTGCCTCTGCCTCTTTAGGACCATTAGCACTGTGCCAGCTGGGAAGAGAAGAGCCAGGGAAAGGGAATACAGACTCCTTTGTGTCTACCACAGTGTGTGGGTGCATCCGAAGCTTTGAAGAAGTAACCACATCAGCGATTTGAGAGCATCTGAGTTCGTGCACACAGCAGGAAGAGGCCATGTGGTCGGCTTGTCAATATCCTCTTCACAGGCTGGCAAACGCTGAGGACGAACCCCCAGAGTCTCAGTCAATTACACCGATTCCTCAAAAATACACTTTGCGGTCAGTGTCTACAATTGACAGACATAACTACTGATGGTTGAGAGGATCTGAAGGTGTTCTTGCTGCAGCGCTTCCAGATGCACTTACCTCTGTAATCGGAGACTTGGAGTTGACGTTGCGTGCTGCTGCTATTTCCTGGAGCTGGTTGACCAGCTCTGTAATAGACAAGCGCTCCTCTGGGTTTACTTTCAACATCGAACCTGCAGAAATGGAAGAAGAGAGGATGTGAGAAACAAAGGAGCACCATTCCAAAGAAAAGAATAAATAGGAAGGACAAAAGTACTTACATAAGAAATGATCAATTTTAAATACATTGTAATGTGCAATACATTTATAATACAATATTAATATTATATTGATGATAAGTGTGATTTCTGACACGTCTATTTGTTTTCCTAAAATTCTGAGGTTTTAGACATTCTGATTTATGAATTTCAGAAATGCTGTCAACAGCTGCCACCTGAAACATCTGGCAGACATCTGGTTAATGTGACAAGACTGGCAAAGAAGCACGCAGTACATACGTATGAGGTTATGATACACAGTGTACTTGACATCATTCTGAGGGATGGTGTATTTTCCGTTGACTATTTGCAGCTTGGCCCCCTCCTCAAATGGATGCTGCTTAAAACACAGCAGGTAGAGGATGCATCCCAGGGCCTGGATGAGAGATTAGACATGGTAAAGACCAAAACTCAGGCATCTGAATAAATAAAGATAAGTAAAAAGCAGGAAAAAAAAATACAGAAATAAAACACACTGACCCAGATGTCTTGCTTCTCATTGATGGGAAAGTTGGAGTAGAGATCAATCATCTCTGGTGTACGGTATGCTGGAGTGGTGTTCCTTGTGATCTACAGGGAGGAAAGACCAAATAAACACCAAGTATCTGGCTACAGTCTTTCATTTACAAATGCTTGGCTCTCACTCAAATGCTAAAGGCATTTGCTTTGTGGAATCGTTTCTGATTTCTTAAATGTTTAAAGACCTCGGAACAAACGATTCTCTCATCAACTGACTTGCTTGAAAAGGACACAATGATATCAATTTCCACACAGAGGTCTAACCATGGAATGGAAAGAAAATGTTAATTTTTGACTTTTTTTTCCCCCACTAGAGATTCCACTTTATTAGAGAGCTCCATCATAAAAGCTGCATGTCAGCTTATTGCATTTAGAAACTCTGGTGTCCTGCATTCTGAGGTCATCTGCGGAAAAGCTCCTTTATGTGAGCATGTGTCCGTGTGATTATGGAATTAAGATAATTAACCTGATCAATCAGTGCTTCCTGGACCCAGAGCGCTTAATTCAATCAAAGGTTTCTGGTTTCTGTGCAACACCCGATATCATTACTGCCACAGATCCACTAAGACTTCTGAAAATGCCCCCCTTCTTAATTGATGAACAGACTTTCAAACTAAAATTATAAAATACATTCAGAGAAAGTTGGTTCTTACTGTGTTCAGTCTGAAATCTTTATACACTTAAAATTGTTTTTCTCTGAAGCAGATTTAAACTTGAAATCTCTTCATATGTCTTAAAAGAAGACATACTATAATAAAAAAAAAACTTGATTAGAGTTTGAGAGGATATATGTGTCTGTTAAAAAAAAACAAAAAACATCCAGTGTCTTTACTTTGCCCTTAAGAAATTCCTAGCAGCAGTTATTTAAATAATCTAACTAAAAAAAAAAAAAAAGCTAACAATGTTTTACCAGTACTTTCTCTGTAAATCTGTAATCATCTTGAAAACATATAGCAAATAAATGGTTCTTAATGTTTGCATGTATGAGCTGTCCAATTCTCTGTTCACTATTTTCTAATTCGCCGCCACCAGCTAAACCAAAGATTTATCTGCTGTTTCTGTGTATGAAAAAGCCCAGTTCTAGTAAGGTGAAAGCAAGCACTATTGTCACCTATCATGGTGGAGTTTTGCCACACTTTATCAGTAAATTTCTCCCCTTCTGGGCCATCGGGAAGCTCGGTGCTTTAAGCAGTACGGAGGCTACAGTCCTGCAGCGGTCGCAGGTTCGACTCCCAGTCTGTGATCCTTTGATGCATGTCTTCCCCATTCTCCCTCTGCCCCAATTTCTCACTGTTAATAAAGGCCACTAGAGCCAGAAAATCTTAAAAAAAAGAAAAATTCTTCCCTTCATATGAACGTTTGTTGGGACAAAGAAAGGAGTCAACTAAAACAACCTAATCAAGCTACAACTCTTGACTAAACTGCATGTAAATGTTCTGACAGAGTCTCCTGAGAAAGATTTCTTTGCTAAACGCTGAGGTTCAACAATGTTTTTGAGCTCACTGACAGTAATGTATTTGTTCAACAGTAAAATAACCAATGTGGAAAACAATTTAACTAATAATTTTAACTCCAGTTGGACGGCCTTCATCTAATTACAAAGAACTGATGTTTAACGTGTGCCGGTACCTCATCCTCCACCATGGATCTCTTCTGTGCAGACCAGCTGAAGTCAGGGTAATGTGACACTGTGGTGGAGCTGCCAAAGTCGCACAGCTTGATGGTGCCCTGGTTACTAATCAAGAGGTTTTCAATCTGCAACACATCAGAAGCGGTCTCATTCATCACTAGTGCGTGCCGTGAGATTCTGATACACCGCTCACTCGTTCGGCTGTCGAGGACACACCAACCTTGAGGTCTCTGTGGATTACTGGAGGTTTTTGTTTGTGCATGTGCTGCACGGCACGGCAGGTCTGGTAGAAGATTTTCAGCACAGTGTCACAGGACAGAGGAGCTCTCTGCTCGACCCGCTTTATGAAGTCCACCAACTGACCTGAAGCAGAAGAGACACAAATGCTCCAGTGAATGGGACGCCAATGATGGCGGGAAAATTCTTATGTCATGCAAAGAATTGTGGGCAGTTAAAAAACAAAAACCCTCTTGCATTTTTGTTATTTTTTTGCATCCGCTAGTAGTACTTGCAAAGAAATGTGAATGCTTAAAAGTGTGTGTATATATTTGATACTGAACGTGTAGCAGAACCAAAGTGTGGATGCAGAATAGTGCAGGCCATCTGGTTTACAAGCTTTTGGAGGGGACAGGAGGAAATTAACAACACGTGTGGATAAAAAGCAGAGCTAAAGGTAAAAATACCATGTGATTAAGTGAGTTTTTTTGTCACTGCACATTTTGTGTTGTGAAATGAACCATGAAAACTCAGTAAAACATTTAAATGAGAAACAAAAACATAAAAATCTGGAGAATGGAAAAAGATATTAGATTTCAGTAGGAGTCACAAAAGTATGAGCCTATGAAGCTGTAAAAACTATTGAATGCCAACCAGTACTGTTGAAAATGCATTTAATAATTCAACAGATAACAGAATAATTCATCAATAATAAGTAGAGCAGGAAAAAGAGGCTGCATAAGCAGGAATCTTTAACCAGAAACACTTTTCAAATGAAATTACTGAGAAAAGGTGTTGCCACCCCAGACTGCATGCAGACGTGTGTGTCAGCAGTTACCTTTGCACAGCTCAGTCAGGATGAGGAACTCGGCCTGACCGGTGTCTGATTCCTCCTTACTGATGGAGGCAGCAGAGCAGAACTGCACCACGTTTGGATGACCTGACAGCTTTTTCTATGGAGCCAAAAGGTCAAGGAACACTAATGTCAATGTCACGGCTTCAGATTTGCCATTTCACAACAAAGGGTTAGGGTCACAATCAAAGCCCGGGGACAGATGCAGCCAGTTCAGTTTGCCTTATCAAACTGTACATTTGTGTCATACTTGACATTTAGTCCAGTGGATCTGGATAGCCTTTCAGCCTCCACTAATAGAAATAAATCTAGTTTTGCACCCAAGCAAATCTTTTCTACAACTCAAGCTGGCTGAGCTAAGAGGAGAATAATTCTGATGATTCCGGTCAACAAAAATAGTTCATATCCTTCTGAAAAAGATAAATTAATTGGATTAAATTTTATGACAAAACAAAATTAAAGTTTCATGAAAACTGAAAGGACATGTTTAAGTGCATAATGCTGCAGAGACCCAGGAATCCACCACTTTCCATCACAGCCCGTCTCCACTTGGCTATGGATGAACTGCATCAGCTAACCTGAGGCAGCAGGTGGGATTTATTACACACAACCACCTGAAACGTTCTCTGGATCAACTGTTTGGAAACATGTAGGCGCTTAACAAGACAAAGGGACTTAGTAATAGACTGGAAGAAGCATTTGTCCGTGACCTTTGATCTCAACTTCACTTCAACCACTCAAATCAACAACGCAGCACAAGCAGAGCCAATGCAGGCATTTAACTTGATACAGTGCATGAAGGACTTGATCAAATATATTCTGGTTGGTCATAATATCTCAAATTTCTTTGGCCTGTGCTGCAGAAGATTAACAAAACCTTGCACAATTGACATAAAAACATCACAGGAAGGAGGCGGTGTCAGCCAGGATCGGTCAGCTGCTCCTGTTGCCCTTCTCCAGCTGCACGAACTGGAAACTTCCTCCGTGATGACACAAATTTGCTCTGACAAGCTTAAGGGTCACTGACATGGTTGATTATGATACATTTTCATAATAAGAACTTTAGATCCGTTATCTTCCCTGGTTATCCTTTCCAGATGGGATCTTAATGATTTAATCTTCTCCTCCCATCAGCTCACATTCTATCATGGCCTGCAAAATCTTGTGAGTATCCAACTGTCTCATCAGGAATGTAGTGTAAACCTGTTAAACTTTTGATTTATGTGCAAATTTTCTTCCAGCCTTCTTCATTTTAAATAATGTTCACAAATTCATCTCTAACAGAAAACACAAAAATACGCTGAAAAGCCTGTCTTTGTGAAAGCATAGTGCAGATAAACCACGCACTGTAAATAAGTATTATCTCTAGTACTGCACACCACAAGTGATCCAGTAATGACAGTTTCTACAATCTTACATTATCATTGGCTCGAGCCTAACTAGTCTTTTTCACATGACATTTGCTGTGTACTGAAACAGAAATGCTTGATTACGATCTGAAGATAAACATGTGTCATTCTAAACGATTAAAGGATACCATAAAGCAGACTTCTTGTATGATTTCCTTGTTCTTCTCCTCCTCATTGGACAGTAGCCTCTGAAACAAAGAAGCAAACTGGGTCATTAGTTTGTGTCATTGCTGTGACCAGGACAAGATGTTTGTATTATACATATCTAAGCAGACCTTATATTTATGTATGAACAAATTATTGTTACAGACATGAAAAAACGGGCTATGAAAGCTAATGTATTCATTAGCAATTTTCTGATTTTTGCACTTTTAAACTGTACTATGCAGAACATCTAAAAGCTTGAGAGATCTGCGATAAGACAGACAAGAACCGAACACAGAATCCAAATTAATTTTACATGAACTGATGATTTAAACATTTCTACATTTGCAGCGTCTTCTTTTACAGCCCGGCTTTTTTTTTTTTTTTTTTTAATAAAATGAAAACTAAGACTTTCAAATCACATGAGCCAATGTTTCATTCACAACAGAACATAGATAACATAACAAATGTTTAAACTAGGAAGTTTTAGATTGAAAGAGTTGCATAAAAAGATAGTGGGAAACTTTAAAAACAATGTTCCTCAATGTCAAATTGCAAAGGCTTTGCAAATCTCATCATCTACAGTGCATAAGATCAACAAGCATTTCAAATGCATGCTTTCAAAGCTTTAAAATGCTGAATTATATGAACAGACTCACAGCCTTGATTCAGATCATAACAACTGACAAATGAGAGCAACAGCAGATGCTGCAGCTATAGTGGAGCATTATATTAACATAAACTATGTCATCACATGCATTTTCATCTTACCTTGAGGGCATAGTCTTTACCGCTGCTCATGTCCTGGGCTTCATACACAAAGGCAAATCCACCTTTAAAAAAAAAAAAAAAAAGAAGAAGAAGAAAGTCCTGAATGTCAGTTATGTTTGATAGACGTCGTTTATTTGCATGTATTATATGTACTTCTAACTCTTAAGTGATCCATAAGCAACAATCTCACATTTTCGTTGTCTTGGCCTGTAAGTCAGAGCACCGTGTTTTAGCTACTGTCTTTAATCAATATCACATTCTGTGACTAATGTGCTCAAGTCTGATTGCTTTTAAGTGGTGACTGAAGAATGATGCAAGTTTCACAGCAGCAAACAAGCAAACAGAGGACATTACCAACAGCCACCTGCTAATATTAGTTAAGCATTTTAAGTGGGGGGAGGGGATGGTTAACCATTTCATTTCACAGAATACTGCACCTAACTGACTTCTTACAAGCTCATGACCACAGGAAAGCGCTACAAACTTCAGCAAAGCTCTTCTCAACAGATCCTTCCACAAACATTCAAATCTAGGACTAACGTGCAACCACAGTTTTTATCTGTTGATCACTAAACAGCCACAATGGAGAAGTTTCAGCTTAAGTGCCTTGCTCAAAAACAAACATGACACAAGCAATATTTCTCTCTACAGCTTTACCTCTCTAAACTTTAGAGCCCAGCTTAAGCCTGCTGAAAATGTACATTCTCACTGAGGGAGTGGCTGAAATCTCAACTGTTGAAAATGCAGTCGGTGCAGCTACATCTATCAGAAAGCAAGAAGAATCAAATTTGACTGGCAATATGAATCTCAAATACAAATCCATACAGCCTGTGAGACTGATGTTAATTTGGTATGTACTGGAGATACAGAGGGCACCACACTCGGAGTACCCAGTCAGGAACTTCAGGGCCTTCTCTCTGAGCCGGTAAAAACACATGCAAGGTGCACAGATTGAATGTTCAGAGGTTTCAGATATGTGCACTGCACATTCAAAGGACAACAGAGGTTTGTTATGCTTTGGCCCCATTGTTTTTATTTTATTTCATATATAGATTTTTTGGGTGTAAAATAACAATAATAATGTAATAAGCAATAGTATGATAACTTAAAGATGTTTATTCAGTACCTCAGCAGCTCAGAACACTTAAAAGGACTTCATGCTAATGTGTGCAGAAAAGGAAATCTTTACATCTACTGACGATGACACAGTAACAAAGTTTCAGAAACCAGCTCAGTTTTAGACTGGAGGGAAACAGTACACTGGCCTTAAATGTAAATGAGGCTCCCTAATAAAAACTGCTGGATAAAATGAATTAAACTACTGTTTAATTTGTCCAAGATCCTTCACATCCAAAAGATGCAGGCTGGTTACTTGGAGCAAAAACTGGTCCTGTTTTGGTCCCGGAGAGCATCAAGCTGCCTTCAATGAGAATCCAGTGTAAGAAAACAGGAAAACTCAGATGTTGAAATATTTCAACTGTAGACTTTACTGACCAAGTGCCGAAGATGCTAACCACAAGGACCACGGTGTGTGACAGGCAGACAACGACAGGATGTACAAAGATGCACTCAGGAAACAATGGTCCAAACAAGGAAAAGGCATGGTTACCATAGTAATTAGTAAATCAACTACCAGTCTTGCTTTGCTATAACCTTCAACAATTTATTCAGGCACAGGAGACTGTCCAGGTGTGTTAGTTTCATTAAACCAGGCCTGATTAACCGATCTTGTATGAGATACAAACATGCAACCTATTACGTACACACATCTTTTTAACATGAGATGGACTATTTTTGTTGAGCTCAGGTTTTAAACTAAAACTTAACTTTACTTTGCCACAGATGCTTAGAACAAAGCACAACAGCCAGCTATCAAAGCAGTGAAGACTGCGCTTACACGATTTATATGCTAGCAAGTGATTGCAAACTCATGCCTGTGGGTATCACATGCCTTCCGCTGTTTTGTCGGTGGAAAGGGAATGCATGAAACCTGAAATGGTTCGGTGTCTTTGTTACAGTTTCCAAGCCATTCCAAGAAAAACACCTCTTTATTGCACCAGAAACGATCCCATTTCATTGGAGTCACAATCTCTGTACGCGTGCAAAATAATTATAGAAATGCTGCTGGTGCTACAGGCGAAACAAAGAAATGGCCACAGCACACACACACAAAAAAAAAAACCTCATGTGGTTACGGCCATTCATTATGTCTCAACGAAGACCTTAGTGAGGAAAAACAAAGGCGCCTTTCAAACAGCATGATGGGAGTTTAAAAAGAGGATAGTTTACTGTAAAACGATCTCCACGTTTCATCTCTTTTCATGTCTCTTGGGACAGTTAGAGTGGCTGAGGGACTGCAATCACAGAACTGTAATTTTACTGCTGCTAAGGTTGTAGATAAAAAAAAAAAAAAAAGAAAAGAAGGAGATGACGCTGATATTAAAAAAACAAAAACAAAACAGGTTTGATTCCTCAGTTAACTGTGGGTCCCATTACCTGATGACAGCACCTCATTTGTGAGCATTGTCCCCTTTGATATCGTTAAGTTGAAGAATTCCAGCAGTGAGTTATGAGTCATCATTTCTCAACCCTTCTAAAATGCTTTTCAAATAATATTCAAGCATATTTAAGGATGCATGAGGGTCTTCAAAAGAGTCGACTACAAGAATCCTGAATTTAGAAAGACAATTGCTATGAAAAATACATTTCTTACACATGAAGTGATAACAGTCTGTCAAGATTAGTCAGCATCTTCTAACTTAGTCTGATTAGTTGGTTACATTTAGGGCTCTTCAGAGAATTAAACATGAATTGAAACTAACACTCAGAAGCTATAGCAGTCATAATCTTGCATATGTCAATTATTTAAAGTGTTCAAAATATTCAGTAGATCATAAATAGTTCATCTGTGCAGGTTTCCCTGCCCTTATGAGATATGTAGGCTTACTCTTTCCTGAGAAAAACTATCCCAGTTGTAATGGTATTATTGATTAGAGATCATGTCACCCAGCTCTAGTGATGATGGGAGATGAAAACTGCAGTGTGATGACTTTCTAATTTCAGTCTAGGACTGAAATATCAGGTGCAAATATCAGTTAAATGTCAGGGTGAATTATTAAAAAAAAAAAAGGGGGGGGGGAGTGCAACAATCAGTACTTTTTCTCACAGTTATCCAAATTCACACATAGAAAGAAGTTTAAGTTTTTCCTCTCTTTTTTTTTTTTTTTTTGCTGTCTTTCCTCTTTCACAGGAAGAACAGGAATGAGCCTTTTCTGTTACACAGTGGAAACCTGATCAGTAGGTTTATACGTGTCTGGTAACCAAAGCTGCTGAGTACAAATAAGAATGAAGTCAAGCTTTGTGAGGCCAAGTGGGAAACTCGCTCTCTGTTTCAAGAAAAGAGAAAAAAAAATCTCTTGGACGTATCTGTTCCAAAGTCACTCCTAACTTCATCAGTGTGCACTGAACGATCACTTCACTGAGACACGAAAAACAGTCCAGCGAAACTCTGCAAATACCGTGATTTGGTGACTGACACTTTTATGATCCTTCTCTTGAAACCTGTGAAGGTTGAAGTTATGTGACCAGCTCGATTGGTCCACAAGTAAAACGCGGCTACGTTTAACCACACAGCCTGCTCCTACATCAGTCAACAACTTTCAAGTGATTAGAACAATCTTAATGTCTTTTCTCCTTTACACAACACAATCAGAAAATCGATTACAGCGTGATTAGGCTGACAGAGACCAAACTATGAAGCGGTGTTTACTGGTGATTCACAGCGCTCCACTTGTTAGCGCCTCCAACAGCTAGCTGTTAGCCGGTCCGGCTACGCAGCACGTCTGCTCGTAACCAACACTAGTTCGCCTCGTCTGTCGCTGTGGCGCCCTGTCTCACCTTCGGCAATCACCCTCTTGATCCTCAGCTTCATGTCACCGAGCTCAACGACTTGTCCGACGAAGTCATTCTGGTCCCGACTGGCTCCTCCGGACGAGCCGGGCCCGGCTAGGAAGTCTAGCGCCGACTGGAACAGTGACATCCTTGTCCAGCGCCTGCTTCCAGGCTGCCTCCGGGAGAGGGAATGGACGACTTAAATCCCTGTAGGCTCAACAGAAGAACTCTACGGTGGTTTGTTCTGTTAGAAAGTCTTTTTATCAGGTGATATTATTCTTTCAGTGGATGCAAACATCCTCTTCCTGTTGCTACACTGAAGGCCTGTCGTTGCCGGGTTGACTTCCGTGAAGGCTGGTGACGTCAGGCACGATTTTATCATGTGATGTTGTACAGTAGTCCAAAGTATGATACCTGGTCAAAAAATAAAAACAAAACAGAAAATAAAACCTCAAATTCATCAAGTAGTTGCCATTTTATTAGGCTGATATCCCTCTGATTCAAGTATAATGGAGGCAGGTTATATAAAATAAAAAATAAAAGGTATTACTAACAGATGAAGTGCATATGAAGTGCCCTGTAAATTTCGATGAAACACCCTTGAACCTTGAACTTTACTGACATTTTGAAGAAAACAAAACATTTTCAGTAGGCAAACCTAGGGTTTTAAGTCGAGGCAAGTTTATTCATATAGCACATTTCATACACAAAGGCAACTCAAAGTTCATCAAGATGAAAAGAACAGAAAAAAAAATTAATAAACACAGCATAAGAATGCAAATAAAACCACACAAAAAATAGATTTAGACAAAAAAGGAAATAAACCAAAGCTTAGAAAAGATAAGTAATAACAGTGCAGGAATAGGAGCAGCATAAAACTAGACTAAACAAAGCCACGGGAAAACCGAGTGTCCAGAGCTGGGGCTCATTAATATCAACAGGGATTTAATCCATCTCTGTACAGCGTAGTAGCTAAATGCATTTGCACCCTGTCTTGGCCTTAAACCAAGGTTCTACCAGCTTGAATTGCCTCCTAAAAATCTCAGATCACTACTTGGTTCATATTCTCTGAGGAGATCAGGAATGTATTCTGGCCCTGTATTATTTATCGATTTGTAAGCTAACAACAACACTGTAGGTAACTGGTAGCCTGTGTAATGATCTCAGAACAAGGATTGATGCTCTCAGTTTTCCTGGTTCTTGTTAGAAATCTGGCAGCAGCCTTATGGATGAACTGAAGCTGTGTTATCGTTATTTTGGGAAGACCAAACAGAAGACTGCTGCAGTCATCAATCTGCTGGAGATGAAGGGATGGATGAGCTTCTCTACATCTGCTCTGGACATCAGATCTCTGACTCTAGATGTTTGTTTGAGGTGATAAAAAGTTGTTTTAGTTTCAGTCTTGATGTGGCAACTGAAGCTCAGTTGTGTTCATTTAAAGCACTGTTTCCTTATGAAATAGTAAATGATATACAGCCCTAACTCTGAACAGGATAAAGGAGGTGTAGAAAATGTATAGATGGAAAATTCCCTTTTATATATAAAAATACATTCCCTTTGTTAACAAAATCATATATTATACTGCCATCTACTGGACAGATACTAATGTGACCGATTCAGATTATATCCCCAAAATATAAACAAGAGATTTTCAAGTAGGACTGCAGCTGAATCCATTTAATAGGAAGTATTTACCATGTTCAAAGCAAAATGAACTCAACTTTATCAAAAATATGACTTTTATAAAACACCTGTGTCTCCACTGAGAAATGTAGTCGATAAAATGACTGACTTCTTTTTCACCTTTGTCTACTTCAGAGTGCTATGCGTGTTTTTGCCAATTTAAAGTAAAGAAACTGTGGACTGTGACTCACTGATAATCAAGTTTGGTTGAGTATGATAATGCGGATGCAGTTCAGTACAGCCCGTACAATGATTTATGTGAGTGATGTTAGTTCTGGTTTGCATCCCGGTCATATAAATGTTCTCAAAGGCTGCAGGGTGGTGTAATGTTTAGCACTGCTTCACAGAAAGAAAGATCTTCTCTCAAATCATATGCAAAACTCAGA
Organism: Hirundichthys speculiger; assembly: GCA_018398805.1. Taxonomy (NCBI): domain Eukaryota; kingdom Metazoa; phylum Chordata; class Actinopteri; order Beloniformes; family Exocoetidae; genus Hirundichthys; species Hirundichthys speculiger. The sequence goes on from JAGFBZ010000006.1 coordinate 752,089, forward strand.
AGAACATTGACAGTTCCAAACATGCATGTTGGGTTGACCAATGATTCTCAACTGACCAGAGGAGTGTGCATGTGTGGCTGTTTGTCTGTTTTTCTCTGTGTTGCCTCTTCTTGAGTTGCGACCTGTACACCATTTCTTGTAGACTATTAGGTTAGGCTCCATCCTCCATCCATGCTGTTTTATGTTTTATTCTATGAGGCCACTTTGTGTTGCATTTTACATGTATGAAAAGTGCTATATATAAATAAAGTTTTGATTGATTGATTGATTGATTGATCCCCCGGTGTGAACTGTGACTCTAAACAGAGTTCAAAAACTGTATTATTTTTAATGTGTATATTATCCTACATCTCCACTGACTTGAGGACCAATAACAGTAACTGCTTAAAATCAGTGAACAGTATATTCGTTTCACAACTTCAGCACACTACACACATAAATTTTTCATTGAAAGAAGATAGTTGAATTTTAAGTGACAGGTGGACACACCATGGCACTATACATCTGAACATAGAATTCATGTTAAACATGATAGTCAAAGTAATTACCATTTATTGTTCTACGTTAACATTTTTGCACAACAGTCTGTTTCCACCAACTATTCTTCTTTCTTTCAGGTGTTCTCTTGAAGGGGGGTCGCCACATCTGCCAATCATCTGCCTCCATCTCACTCTGTCCTCTGCATCCTCTTTCTCTCACGCCAACTAACTTCATGTCTTCTTTCACTGCATCCATAAATCTCTTTTTTGGTCTTTCTCTATGCCTTCTGCCTTACCTGTGAATCAGGTCTTTACAAGCAAATTTCTGCAAAGAAACTTCTGCTGAGAGAAGTCAGGAAGAAGAGAACTGCTTGGGCCAAGGAAACATGAGGGAATGGACATGAGACCAGTGGAAATCGGTTCTTTGGTCTAATGAATCCAAATATGAAATTCCCCATGCCTATTTGAGACCCAGGAAAGGGGAAAAGATGGTATCTCCATGTGAAATTCCTTCTGTGGACCATGGAGGAGGAGGAGGTGTGATGGTGCACTGCAGGTGGTTTGGTCGGTGACTTATTCAAAACAGCACATTTAACCAGCATCGCTGCCACGGCATTTTGCAGCAACATGCCATCCCATCCTGCTGGTGATTAGTGGGGCCATCATTTGTTTTTCAAGAGGACCATGAGCCAAAAATATATCTGCAGTCTCTGAAAGGACTATTTATCCCAGATGGGGAATGAAGTATTACTGCACGAGATTACCTTTCCTCCACAGTCACCAGACTTAAACCCAGTCGAGATGATTTGGACCACAGATTGCTAGAAAGGCAGCTAACAAGTACTCAATGTGCCTTTGAAGTCTTTCAACATTGTTTCCTGGTGATTACCTCATGAAGCTGGTTGAGAGAATGCCAAGAGCTTGCAAAACTGTCATTCAGACAAGTTACACTGGAGAATCCAAAATATGAAGCAATACTTTTGTTTTTTCAAAACCACATGTTGTTCATTTTCAGTTTGGAAGTTTCATTTTTCTGCAGTGTAGAAAAGAGTCCAAAAGAAAGACAAGTCCATCTACAAGATAGTCTGTTCAAACCTTTGATTCTCACACTACACAGTCAGTGAAATATTTTTTAAAACGATTTATGATCCTGCTACTTGTTACAAGATATGAGTTTTCTGTGGACCTCGGAAATTATTAGCTGCTCTGGAGAGAAAGCTTAGTCAAACAGTTAAACGGAGATAACCTGTGGCGGAGTTACGCCAGAGTCCTTATCAGGTCGGGATTTCATATCATTTGGAATATCAGAGTCCATCAGAGTTACAATATTTCAGTAGCCAAGATAAAAATCTGTGGTCGAGCCATTTTTAACTTCCTGGTGAGGTTTATTCTTAAATACCCTCTATCTTGCTTGTAGTTTTTTACTATAAAAACCCAGTCTGATTTTTCTTTTTGACAAAAATCACACACTGGATAAAAAATTCTTTGCTCTAAAATCAGTGCACAGTTAATTAAATATTTCATTATTACGATACCTGTCTTTGATGTCTGAAATTATTTTTCATAAATTATAATAGTTGATGTATATGAAATACTCTCAGTGATTCCACTATACACGCTAGACACAAAGGTTTATTTCAGTTTAGGGTCTTAGGTTTCTGGTTTGGGATATGAGTCAAAATGTCTAGTCACAAAGTGACACTTCATTTCTTTTGCATTTTTGATGATAAGATGGTCCTAGATGTAATCCTCTGTGAAGTTAGGTTTCCAAAGAGAAATTAAAAGTTTTGACGCGCGTTTGGTACATTTCCAAACATAAATGAATGGCTTTTAGGCTGATGGTTAATGGCTTACTTATCATATTAATCTGAAGTTAAAAATCAAGGGAAATATGAGTGATAAAAAGTCTAAGAGACACTTAAAGCTTTGATCCTTAGATAGCTTGGGTGAAACTCAATAAGAAAATAATTCTAGTCCTTGCAGATGAGCTGCACTGACATCAGAAATCAAATTTTCAGGCTGCTCCCTTAGTGAGATCTAATCCCTTTAGGCTCAGCAGCTAAACTTCATGACACCTATAAAATCTTATAATCTCATCTTTTTAATGGAAGTAACATCCTAAAATTGGACACATTTCTTATTCATGAGATGGAATTCCAGAAATAAATACCCTCATCACACATTCATGCAACAGACTTTATGTGTTTACTTTCAAACTTTGTCAAATTTAAAGCCCATTTAGTGTATTTATCCATGTATTTCTAATGAATGTAACCTGTGACTGTACTAGTTTATCTGTATTTGTGTTGAAGGGTTCTGTTATGTTGCACAACATACACTGAACTTCCTTTTCGGCTGCTCCCTGTATGGGGACGCCACAGTGGATTGGTTTGGTATAAATTTTATGCAATTTGCCCTTTTGACACAATTTGGATTTAAAACCCAGACTTCCCATTTATTAGGCAACAGCACTACTACTAAGACACTGGACGGGCTTGCACAATGTACACGATGTACAGCCAATTAGAGATTTGATAAAGTTTACAGAACAGTCACTAGACTGACAAGGCCGCCACATTATAATGGGAACGTCTGTGAAGAGTGAAGACATTAAATATGATTCAGATGTGATGTTTGGAAAAAAAAAAAACAGAAAATAACAGATTAAAAAAAACTTTACCAAACCAAAAGAGATTTTAGTCTTTGAAAGAGTTAAGACAAGTGTGTTTCAAACTGATGAAGCACTTCTTCAAATCTGGCATCTGGTCAAACTGAAGTTAAATTGTTGTAGGAAAAAAAAAACATTCACGAGGCAGTTAGTAGCTGTTTTCCATTAACACATTTGGTACAAGAGTAGTAAAGATCCTTATACCAGAATAAATTTAAAGACTAAGACCTTCCCTAGAATTCTGATCAGGTGAAGTGCAAACAGATTCCTGACTAAAATTTAGTGAAACAGCCTTAAGATACATTTAGAATTGAAGTTACTGAGCCAACCTGGGATAATGAGACATATGTATTACCATATGTATATATATATATAGATATATAGATATAGATAGATATATATATATATATAGAGAGAGAGAGAGATAGAGATATAGATATAGAGATATATATATATATATATATATATATATATATATATATATATATATATATATATATATATATATATATATATATATATATATATATATATATATATCTATATATATCTTATCATCCTTTCAACATTTCAAATTCCTCTTTGTAAACAGCAGCGTGCGGTGTACTGCCATCTACTGGACAGATGTTTGTCATGCTGATGTGATTCTGTATTGTGAGCAAAAAGGAGAGTTCAAGTAGAGCAGCAACAGTTGAGTTTAATCCTGGAAATCATCATTTGGGAATCATATGAAGGTAAAACCTGTGGAACTGTGAGACATTTGAAAATCTCAAATTTACCTAAAACACAACTTTTGATAGCGTGTGATGGCTTTGTTGAGAAATATAGAAATATATATTTCTTGTGTGTATTTTTACTTTAAGTATCAAATGATAGACTGACCTATATAGGGCGATGCCAGTTCCAGAGTAAGAAAACTGTAGATCATGACTTGGTGATAAAAAAATATCTGTAAAAACAAGATAGCAAATATTTATGAACAAATGTACACAGTTCAAGTGTTACAATCATTGTTATACTCAAGATTACAGTTGTAAAAGCAAAAAAAAAAGAAAAAGTAGTATGTTTTAAATCAATTGAGCCTGAAAATAAGTAATCTTGTACAGAAAGTTCAACTTGGTTTTGTTTTCTGCAGTTTTTCCTTTCTTCTTTTTCAATTTACAACTTTATTTATTATTTTCTAGCCTGTGTGTTTGGACAAAGTACTGCTCTTTATATTATTATTTAATATTATTATATTAATTGATTATAACACAACTGTGCCAGCACAGCCATACTGAGAGATAATGATGGCTCCTGGTTTGGATCCCTATCGTACTTTTAGATGCTTTGTGAAATGATGGATAATTCTGTGAATGCAGATTTCAGACAGTGTGAGAAAGTGCAAAAGAAAAAGAAAGTCTTGTCAGTATGTTGACAAGGATATAGATTATCCTGGCTGCGTAGTTAGTGGAAAGCCAGTGAGACAAGCTGTTTCAAGCAAAGATACCTCAGTTAAGCAGATATGAGCTGGTGAGTGATAACCAGGTTGCAAAATTTCAGTACCATGTTAGAAGGTTTGTCTCAGTCACAATATGTTAAAATACGGTGAAATCTGAGTCTAAGCCATTATTAATTCCTGATGAGTTTTACATTCAGAGCTTTAAACCATAAGATTTAGCCTTTTTGAAAATTCAGTCACATCAAAAGCCTAGTGTTTTTTCTATATGACCACTTTATTGGTGCCAATGAATCTATAATCTTCATGTAACCCGCCTCTCGGCAGGTGACAGGTGGGACGACTCCGATGACATGACGCGTAATGAGGAGGGTCGTTCTCGTCGCTCTGTGATTGGGCACACCTCTAAAACGACCCTTCCATCCTGCTCTCTGATTAGCTGACACGCTTCCGTCTGAAGCTCAAAAAAACAACCCTTTATTGGGCGAACGAAACGCCGGTCCAGCGGCGGCGGCCCGCCCCCTGCATAGAGCCATCTGTCGGCTGATGTGGGACCAGCTGCTCAGGACCAATCAGCGTCCTTCATTTTGGCTGGGAAGTTTCCCGCGAGCACGAGACGTTAGAGTCTTTCTTGCGCATTCATGTTTGTGTAAACCAGTTAAATATTAATAAAGCGAAAAGATGACCTATTTCGTGAAGAGTTTAAAGAATAAAATGTGTAATTAATTCTGGTTTGTAAGTGGTTGATATGTTATTGTAGATTAACCAATTTCAGGAGACGTCCATAAACTGGTTCAAATTATATTTATCTCCGTTTTTTTGTTTTTGAAACATGTATAACCTAATTATAATAGATGTCATTTTTATAATAGATCGTGGGTATCTTTATTTTTTTTTTATAAAATAAATGCATTTTAATCGTATTTATTTTGCTTTTATGAGCACTGCACTTTGCTGACGAGAAACATTTTCGTTTGCTTGTGTGCATGCATATACCCAAGGAAATGGCTAATAAAGGAAATAACTGGAAATAAGGATTTATTTAAAAATAAAACATATCTTTGTCAGGTTCAAGCTTTCCTATAATAGTGGTCTTATTCGAAAAATCAACCAGAGCTATTCATTTAATCCATTATATACGAGTGAGCAAATATTCTATCCTATTAAAAATAAAGCAACAAATACACAATTTTAAAAGACAATTTTTAAGAACAGTTGGGTGGCGCTTACTTATAATTTTTTTTTAAAACGTATCTTGAACGCAACAAGTCACGTGACGCGACAGGGGCGTGGTCTTTTAGCTTTCCTTGACTGCCCCATGCTTGCCTTTGACAGTAGCGTCTCTGTTACCTGACTCTGGCTAACGCGGAGTCCAAAGCCATTCAAACAAGGCAGCTACCCGTTGATCTCATTACGTACGTGCCCTCACGTCACAGACAGCTACCTCAGGCGAGGCGTGGAAGCCGACTGAAGGACGCAGCAAAGATGTCCATAGACACGGAAGGGAAGTGCGAGAAGATCATGGACATGGAGAGCAAGGTGTTGTGGTACCCAGACTCCAAGAGGAACACGCAGATGGACGTGTTTAGGAAGCAGGTCAACTCGAACTACGGACTTAATCTGGGTGAGTAGAGAGGAGGGAGGGGACACGGGAGGATCCAGACAGATATAGATGTGTTGGAGAGAATATAAGTCGGATTTCATTGAGCCCAGCGGAGCTTCGCAGGATAGAAACACAAACAGTGTCTCAACCTGCGTTGCAACCTAGCTGCAGAGTGAATATTGCAACATTTAAAGGGCCATATGGACCCAATCACCACTACAGATGTCTGCGTTTTCTGAATATAACACAGTTTTAAAGCATGACCCCCCCCAGTCCTCTCACCCGTCCTTTATAGTAGTAAAATTAGCTGTTTACAACGCTGCAAACTGCCCTTATTGTCATGCCTGGATCAGTGCCTGGCTCCCCTACTCAGCCTGCAGAGCTGCGATCACAGAGAGACTCCTGTTTTAGTTGTTGTTGTTGTTTTTTTATCCTTATCTTTTCAAACTGGCAGGGCTCTCTGCAGGAATGCTGAAAAACGTGATCTGAATGCACAGAGGACTACATTATGGAGAGGAGATTTGGGCTGGAGTGTAGATAACTATTAGAATTCATAGTAAAAACAGTCTGAAAGCAGTCTATGTTGAATTCAAGGAATTCCAATTGATATTACTCTAGCATTCTTCACTATAATAATAATTAGTATTATTACTACTTTCTCACCAGATTTCTAATTATTGCACTGAATCAGGTTGCAAACCAACATTTGCATGTGGGTCTCATCTGAGGTCTGAATGAGCTGTATCTAAATTAGAACAATATGGGATTGTCCATGGGCTCCATGCTGGCCCCATGTCAATTACTTGCTATGGTTGTACTCAGAATGGGCGTGGGTCCAAAATGGGTTTATGGGTCCCACTTGGCCTAAAAACATAACTGAACCCAAAGTGGAACCAGGAGACAACTGGACATGAGGACCCCATTTTCAGCTCATTTCTGTCTCAGATGGGATGTTGGCAGGGCAATGGCAGATCTGGGATTATTCAAATTAAGGAACCAACAAGAAGCCGCATCGCTCACAGAGAGGCCAAGTGTTTGTCCAGCACCTTTGCACACAAACCCTTTTTATAAGGTGTATATACATTTCACCTGGCACACCTTGTTCAAACACTTTATGTAATTAAAAAAAAAAAAGTGAGCAAAACTCCTTACCAAATTTTCTATTTACTTTTACTCTGCAAAGACAAAGTACTTTCAAACACAGCATCACCTGATAGTGAATTGCTTATATTCCTGCCTAAACATATACGTTACTGTTAACAAATAGCTCTGCTGCTTCTTAATTTGATGTTTGCCAGACTTGAGCAGGTGACATCAGTGAGCAAACATTTCCTTCACACATTAATGACAATCAATATGGAGATTAGTGGCTTGCCAACAAAGTCCACAAAATGTTGACTACCACTAATCACTTTTCTGTGCATTGTTAATTGTTTTGTATTGTATTGTAATTGTTTGAATCGCATTTGGCCCATGGACTTGCATCCACCTGTTATCTGATCCAGGGCAGGGGCTTCTCATGCGGCCAATCACGTTTCATCTGGGGCTGTGTTGCCCCGCCCCCAGAAGTACATAGTCTATGCCAGCTATTCCCAAACTTTACAATACCAAGGCCCAATTTGAAATGTGAAAAATCCCTGTAGGCCATGCAAACCTTTAAACACCACTTTGATCAACAAACAAGACTAAAAGCTACATTCCAATATTAATATAACAAATAAGGTGATACTTGTCATATTAAGTTAAAGGTGGAGTAGGTGTTGTTTGAAAAACGGTTCCAGCAATCCAACTCAAGTGAGATTTTGAAAATATACACTCCCTCCCTCCTCCCAAAGGCTCCGCCTCCTCCTCTTCAGCTCACCCCTCTAAAACCACGCCTTCACATGATTCACGACTGCATGAACCATAGGGAGGGAGGGAGGGAGGGGTGATATTTGATGGACGTATTAGGCAGCCAATCAAAATAGTGATGATCACTTTTTTGATTGGTCAGAGTTTTTCTCTGATTATACCCTCTAGACTGGACCAAAATGTTTAGTTTTTTTTGCAAACATTTTATTTCAGTGGGTGCAATGGAAATGTGAAAAGGTTTTCAGGCAATATTGTAAAAAGTGTTGCAAAAAAACAACACCCACCCCACCTTTAAGATGACAGTAGAATAACACTCAATTGTTTTGTTTTATTATCTCTAAATATCTTTTCAAATCATGTAATAAATATTGGAGTAATAAAAAAACATATTTTTAAAAAATAGAGTATTGAAAACACATCTGTTTATTTTTAATGACCTCTCACGGCCCACCTGCAGTACCATGACGGCCCACCAGGGGGCCGTGGCCGACACTTTAAGAATCCCTGGTCTATGCTATGAGCCCGAGCAGCTCAAAGATGTGTGCATGATGAATCGTCATTTTTGAGCAACTCTCACTTTTCCACAAAAGGACAAAAGCAAAATAGACCAGAAGCGAAAGCTTCAAGTTTCACTTGGAAGTTAGTTTTGATTTGGTTGCTGTAATCTGTGCTTTTGCTTTTTTTTTTTCCCTGTTAATGAAGTAACAACTGTCTGGAGCAATTCCTGTAAAAGTGCTATGACTCTGTAATATTGATTATTATTCACAGTTTAGAAGGAAACATCACACACTGACCCACTTCCACAGATCAGATTCGCTTCTGACTTTGGTCATTTGATCATGTTTTGAAATCAGTGACTTACATTTCAAATTGGCAGAACAAAGAGAGTGCTGTAAGGAATTCCTTTGGCCTCTGGTTTAGTTGGAAGTTAGTCCTGCAAAGTAAAAGGATCTTGAGGAGGCGTGAAACTATTTTGCCTTGATTTTTCTGGTGGTACATATACTAATGTGTGAATAATGTGCAATCTTTGTAAACGTGCTGTCTAGTAATGACTTTTATTTTCTAGTCAACTACAGTGACCTGTACCAGTGGTCGGTGGATAAATATCCAGAGTTCTGGGCGGAGGTGTGGCGCTTCTGTGGAGTAGTCGGCTCCAAAACATACGAGGAGGTGAGTCCAACCAACTTCAAAACTGATGTTGCTGGCAGAGAAAATTCGATGTGACAGTCAAATGAATGAGCATCTTTTTGTCTGCGAAAGTTGTGTTTTCTTTTTAATGGTACTGATCTTCAATCCTGGCAGTCTCCATGGTTGACAATTACCTCCTCGCTTTGAACTAAAACAACTTTATGAAACAAATGAAAATTCTTCTCTGTGGTGAAAGCAGAAATGGGATCAACATGTGCATCCCGGCCCACATTTGTATTTGGGGCCGATCTGAGATTGTCCCCTGCTTCCCAGTTGGCACCATGTGCTTCTACCCACTTGGGTTGGCTGATGTGGCTGGCATGAGTGGGACTGTGATGACGCACCCATCTGGGACCACGTGCATGAGCATAACCGGCACAAGAGATGCACATATTTGCTTGGGTGGGGTGCACAGCACACAGTTAAAGATTTGTTGTGTAATAGGGCGACGCTGTGGTGGTGCGGTTAGCACTGTCTCCTCACTGCAAGATGGATGGATATGTTCAGTGTTGTTTTTTTTTTCCAATAACAAAATGTTTGTGTTTTGGCACATCATTTGGATATGTACAAATTCAGCCAACTTGTTAAGTGATCATTAAAACCAGCCAGCTTGTATTTTTAATCTGTGCAAACGTACAGAAAAGTCACAAACTGTAGGGAAATTAAATCTTTGTTTTCTTCAGTTTGGAAACAATAAACCACCAGTAACCGAACTGTTGGCCTCAGAGCTGGTGAACAGTGTTTGCTCTTGGAACCAGAAAGGGTTCATTTTATGTGATGGTAACATTTATGACACACCGAAACAATCATTTTGAAATAAAGCAGCATAAACATGCGTGTTTTGCATCTTGTTTTTGCTGATCACGTGGGGGGGGGGTGAAATTCAAAGACCATGAAGCCAATTAGAAAAAGAAGGATGCACAGATTTTTATCAGTGTGACTAATATTTGATTTGCTGTATGTTGCTCCTGCCTCCAGGATAAGGCCACTCGTGTAAAGTAATAAACAGTCTAACTCTGTGTCATATCGCTGACACACCTCTTTTTGCACACATAGATATCTCCCGCCTGTGTAAACTTCTGACCACACGTTCTCACCCATGTAAATGATTTAATATTTGCTTGAATAAGCATTGAAGGTCAGGATGAAATTAACCAGCCAGTCAGGCGTACTGGACCAGTGAGGTCCTATGAGCTGCTGCATCCCAGTGTTGCCATGAATTTCTTTTTTTTTTTTTTTCTTTTCCAAGTATTTCTAATTAATGTAACTTGTGACTGTACAAGAGAGAGCGGAAAAAATATTTGTCAGACAAACATAGAAGAACAGCAGATGCTATCGCGAAGGCCATTCAGTGAGAATGAAAAGGCAAAATGAACAGAATCAAAGTGAAATTCCTTTTTTTTTGTCTTTTTAATGTGCTGATTGTGTTTTCATGCAGGTGATCGATGTATCAAAGCGGATCTTAGATGTTCCAGAGTGGTTTAAAGGGGCTCGGCTCAACTACGCCGAGAACCTGCTTAAACATGCAGACCAGGACAAAGTGGCTCTCTATGCTGCAAGTAAGCAGAGCAGATCATACCTCATGCTGAGTAATGCCACAGTGGAAAGTTCATGTTATGTTTCCCCTTGAAATGCTATTTTTTTTTTTTTTTTGAATTATGGAAATAGATGGATAGTTGGAGATGGAAAGAGAGGATTTTGGGTGTAGCTGCATACAGGATCAGCTAAATTCTACTTACTTATCCTCTCAGAGCCCCAGACTAGTGGACAGAAGCTTCGTTCTAGCTGTGTGTACGTGGGAGAGCAGGTTATTGTACATGTATGAGCTCCTTCAGGAGCTGTAATGTAATTTATAAGAGCCCATCGATCAGACCGTTGTGGAAGCTCTCAATGTCAGTAAACAATTACTTAAAGAGATAAGAGAGCTTTTCCTCTCTGTGTCACTGTTTTGATTGCATCTCTCTTCCAGCGTGTCTCTTGGTTTAAATCTCTCCAATTTTTTTTTTCTCTTTCTTAAAGTACATCATTTTAAAATATGAATCTTTGAAATAACACTGACATTTCCCTTCCCATGGTTCCATAGTTTTCACACGAGCCACAGAGTGATGAACGGCTAAAATGTCTCACCTAATCCTGCTTTGCATCTCCGTCTGCCAGGGGAGGCAAATGAGGAGATTGTGAAGGTAACGTTTGGGGAGCTGAGACGCGACGTGGCTCTGTTTGCTGCGGCCATGAGGAAAATGGGCATCCAGACTGGCGACAGGGTTGTAGGTGAGTCTCACAATCATCGCTCCGTCTTGCATAAACAAGAGGGAAAAAGAAAAACAGTTGGCTTTTGACTTAACTCTCCTTCCAAGTAATGTATAGTTGGCTGGCGAATGCTGTGTGCTGGCCAAACTGAAGATGTAGATGTAGTCATTGCTCTCTCTTTACAAGCTCATTTGTGTCCATTTATCTTTAGCATTTCTCCCTGATGGTTTTTTTTTCTTTTCTTTTTTTTAATATACAACTTGGAGGAGAGGCATTTGTTTGTTTTTGGCTCTTTCAGAATGTTACCATTTATTTTTTCAAAGTCCATATTTGTGCAATAAGGAATGGCTGAGGGTGAATATTTTTTCTTCAGCTCCCCACTTGAACCTGCATTCGAACAGATGCACACGTTCACATTTGGAAACTCGTTGGTCCAACAAGCCTCTGTGTGATTCCAGTGGATGATGTTGGATGAATGAATTTAAAATCACTGCAAAACAATCTTCCGCCAGATCTCCTAAAACTGCTTTTAAGGGATAGCGGGTAGCGGGAGGGGCGTTCCCCCGCAAAGAACACAATATTCCACCTTGCTAAACCCGCTATCCCACCTGCGCTAACCTGCTATATTATGCTTGGGAGTGGTTAGGGCGTTCCACCTGTTTAACCAATCAGTGCGTCAGCAGCCATTGCCTTTAAGAGCAGGTTGAGCTTCCTCCTCTTCCTTCCTCCTCCTCCTCTGCACTGATATATACATAAAAATATTTTTAAACAGACAATTCCTATTGGCTACCTGAAAGTCCCAGTAAACACGCTCTGGTCGTCTATGGTTTAACTGCCGAGCAGGCCGTTTAAGACGATCTCTGCTATTTTCTCAGGGGTTCAACTGAGGCCAAAGCATGCGTTTTTATACAAGGGTTAATTCAAGAGGTAGAGCCATTTGGCATTGATGCCATTTGGACGCGTTCTTGTATCCGCAATCCACACAGACAAGCGGATTGCGGGTAGTCGACCATCCGCTACCCGCTACCCTAAACCCGCGATCACAAGTTACAGAGTTTGCGGAAAGGGCAAAAGACACGCCCATTGCCACACCTACAAAGTGAGTAAGGGAATCAGCATAATGGGTAGCCGCTTTAGCGAGCGGAAGATTGCATTAGCGGTTAGCGGAGGTTCCTATACCCGCCATTTGCGGGTAGTGGCTAGTGTTAGTGGGTAGTGGCTAGTGTTAATGGGTAGTGGCTAGTGTTAATGGGTAAGGGGAAGTGTACGATCGGGGCCTTCATGTCTAAAATGTAAAAGAGATTTTCTCTGTCACCAGCTCAAGTTAACACACAGGGTTGTCAAAGAAAAGCATGATGAGCCAGTTTCTAAACTAGATAAGTTAAAAAAAAATGTTTCGTGATGTTTAGATTTTACAGTACCACGGTTAACTGTACGGTGACTGATCATGTTGTGTTTGAGTCAAAACTAAACCTACTTCAGTGTATCAGGAACCTTTAGAGTCTTCCAGTGCGTGAGCATGTTACTCTCATGTTCAACCGTGGACAGTTCTTTCTATTTGCCATTTGTCCTCATTGACTCAGATGTTTAAAAATACTTCAAAGAAATTGTTCAACACTGATTCAGCAGGAAGAAAAAAACTTTGAAGACAATGGGGCACACACAATGAGCATGCATCATCAGGATATGGAGCCATGACTCTGCTGTGTGTGTTTGCAGATGCTTCAGTTGATTCATTTTTGTCAAAACGTAGCATTGCAGATGTCTTAAGACAAAAAAAAACAAACAAACAAAAACAGCTTATGTTCTTTCCAAGTTAGAACTCATCTCTATAAGTTGCACTGTCTGTAATAATAATAATAATAATAAAAAAAAAAACACTAAGTGATTTAGTCGTTCCAGAAAACGTACATGGATTTTTAAGACAAAACTGGCATTAAGGTTGTATTATCTGCCTATTACCAAAAAGGTTCTCACTGTGAAACTTGCTTTCTGGATCATACCTGTGCAGATGCACATGTAAATCCATGCATCATAGAATAAAACCAGTGACGCAGATCTGCATTCTGACTTAAGTCATAAGAAACAGTCTGAATTTACAGAAATCAAGACTCTGCATTCCCTAGTTCTTATGTAGGGATGGACATGGTGTGAATTTTATTGATACAGCTGTACTGACGCTGTTGCTTAACTATTTGCACCTGTCTGTTCAAATAAACTGACATGCGAGTTGCTGCAACTGCTTGTCATCTCAGCTTCCGCCAGTGTTGTTTGAAGAATACAGATGTGTACACACAAACAGTGTTGGCCTTGACACGACATGCAAGAGTGCATTAAATGCACGAGCCGATCTCTGCAGAAGAAAATATTAGTGAGGAATTCAAACGCTCCTGTATCTGTGGTCATCCAGACGACTGTCACGTTATGTTTAAAGCTGAGCTGACAACGTGGCTCTTCCCAGTTAACATGTGGGTACAGAATATCCCTTAAAGGGGAATTTAGGATGTTTGGTCCTCGTATAGGCCTGGAGGATGAGTCGTTTTTACAACACTGACCAATATCTGGTCTCTTATTCAGTCACTGTCTGGTTTTCTTGTCTGTGATTGTTTTCGTGAGTCATTTCTGCCGTGATGCTGCCAGACCCTTCTCATGATGTCCACTAGAGACCTGTGAGCCTGTTCCACTGTGCTGTAAAATAATAGTTGCCGTGGGAGACAACGGGATGGGAGTCCAAAGTTACTTTGACTTTTTGACTGCGGTCGGGACTGGAGACCATGACAGCTTGATGTTGCTTAGCAAATATAATGAAATATTATAGTTGTATTATAAAATGAAAAAAAAAAAAAGAAGCAAAAACCCAATTTTTAGCTCAGACGGACATAAGTTGCTCTCATGACACTGTCCAAGATTTACTGTTTGGTCACTCCCTTTTCTCTTCTGTCATACATTCTTGAGTCTGTTAGTCGCCTGTGCCATGATGTAACCATGAACTGTAGCCCTCTGAGCTACTGTCATCATTATTGTATGACAGTGCCGTAAAGTGATATGCAGTCGAGAGTCCAAAGTTACTTTGGGTGGTTTTTGCTGATAGTAGGGATGAGAGACCGCAAGAGCTCAATGATGTTTCCTACAAATAATCAAATATTCATCCAAATTAAACAGGAGCAGCCTGATGGGGGCAAAACTCTCTCTCATCTGGAGCTTTGCAGATGCTATGGCTTCCTCCAGTTATTCCAAGCAAAATAGGCAGGATGACCACTAACAGTTGGTGTTGATCTGTCCCTTTGCTGAATCGACGGGATCATAGCCTGGTGTTTCATGTGAGGTTCAGCTCATCGATATTCTTCACCGTTTTGTCTGTACCCTCGCGCTAAAATCGACGCCCTCCGAGTCAGCGGGAGTTTGCGTAGTCGCTTTAAAACCAGATGTTCACATGATGTGCCAAAGCCACAAATGCATCAATAACGACTGGTTTTGACCGGTGCTGCCACCTAGTGGATACCATTTTTGCAGTGCTTGGTTTCCTGTGTTGAAACTGACATTTTAAACTGATACCTGATGCTGCTTTAACCAGCTTACCTCTGTTGAACTGAAGGGCTTCAAATCTTTCAGAATAAACCCATTTATAGGGTTTACATATCGTTATGGTTGATGTCTGGCTTATGATCAAGCTAATGACAGACTATTATCTCATACCAGCTGTGGGACAATTTCAAAATATACATTTAAAAATGTGACAACGATTGTTGTCTGGTTCTCTGGTGCACAACAAGCTCTCCTGCATGTGGCTGCGTTTAGGTTACACTTGGCAGACGTTGTAGCCCACGCTTCAGACTGTTCGGCCATGCCTGCAGAGAAGAACACAAACACACTTGTAACCCAAAAGTAATCGGCTGATGTTTGCAGCCTTTTCCATCATTTGTGGATGATAAATACAGATAACAGCACTTATCTTGGAGCGTAACAGTACCTCAGGTCCAAAGATTGTGGAACCTGTGCAGCTTTCTTGATGTGTATCCCTGTTCTCATGCGTCCCTGCCTCTGCCAAGGAATGACCAGTGGGACAGGTCTGCGTGCTCAGAGGAAAGATTGATATTGCGGCAGGGAGAACCCATTAGCTAAACGACTGAAGCTCCGTGGGAGTCTCATTAAAGTGATGTGAAGCATGGTGGGAGGCAGAGGGGAGAGCTGTAGAAACAGGGAGAAAGACGAGGAGAGACCAGCTACTTCATGCCTGCTTTCTCCTCCCTCTTCATTACTTTTCTCACAAATCTGATCTGAGTGTGTGTGTGTTTGTGTGTGTGCTTTAATGTGTGTGTGTGTGTTAAAGGCAGGAATGTCCTTGTCCCCAAACTCCGACTTAAATGTCTTGTCAATGTCTGTAATCCAGGAGATGTATAAGCACTTAGCTGATGAAGGCAGGCATGCTTTATTGCGGGAAAAAAGAGCCACCGTGACTCATGCGCACATGCACGCACACAGACACACACATGTATTTGTATTTTTCATTCATGCACTCTTTAATTTCATTCATCTCCTTCAATATCTTCATCCCTAATTTCATACTCCAGAATATTAAGAAACCACATCCAGCCGGTGTATCCTCAGGGGATATTCATGCATATCTTTTATTTTTATTTTGTGACATTGAAAACGCACACAGTGCGTCCATTACACATCACTATGTAATGTGAAATTAAACTGAAGACACGTGTTATTTTTGCAAGGCACATTGTGGGATGCGCGTTCAAGCAAAAGCAGCAGCTTTTATGATGACTTAAAGAAGACTTTCAAAACCCTTATTAAGATCCTAATCCTGATTTAATCACAGATTGTTCTATTTTTGCACAAATTAGCTTTGCTGCGGTCGGCAGCAGAGTTCATTAGCAACATTTGTACACGAGGGATTGACGTTACTCAGATTCTCGCCACTGATTCAAATCACATTCTTGTGAGTGCAAACATCATCCAGTTACTGCCGAACTCTCAGGAAAAGAAAAAGAAACATGCGGATTTGCACTCAAACGCACATCTGTTTGATTTCTTTTTTTTTATTTTTTAGGAACAAAAAAGAAGTCCAATTACAATGTTGTTACAGTTATTGGTGTCACACGAAATATTCTTTTAACATCCTTAAGCCTAAAGAAGTCTTTTTCAATCACGACTCAGGCCAGAGTGTGTTTGTGACACGTAAGAAGTGTCATTACGATGCAGGACGAATGGCAATTCATCACAACAGCCACAAAAGCAGTCTAACGCGTTGTTGTTATGAAATTATGATTGATGGTGTAATTTGTCCTGGTGGAGTGTAAGGAGGTAATTTATGAGATGAGCTTGTGGAGCCGGCGTGGCAGGGTGGTGATCTGTCAGCCGAATATGTCATCCTGCCTGGATAAGCTTCCTGGTTACAGCAGGAGTCAGCATAGCAACCAGACAAGGCTGATTAGTCATGATTCATAGGAGGTGACGGTACGGCTGCCTTTGACCAGTCAGGTTGCTCAGCTGGAACTACTGGCTCTGTTATTGTTTTATCGAGTTAGATTAGATACATGTTATCAGTGAAACATGGCTTAAAGTAGCATGATAGCTCCTGTGTCGAGCCTGGGCACTTTTTTTTTTTTTTTTTTTGTCTGTAATAGCAGGTCATCCTCTCCCAGCAAAGTTATCTCCAACAATGACTCACTGCACTGACTATGAGTTTCAATATACAACTAGAAATGGGAATGGGAAGAATACTGTAAAACTGATCATTCTTTACACATGATGAAGTCTTCTTTTTCTTCCAGAAATATAAAACATTTACTGATCTAAACGCATATCTTAGAACACATATCTTGAATTATTAACAATCAACACTATGGCTGTAGATTTTAGCATTAAATCTGCAGAGCGCCACCCACAGTCTGAGAAAGATGAGGTCACATGGTAGGAACATGGAGGAGAAGCTACTTAACGTGTTTTTTTTTTTTTTTTTTTTTACCAGGCCAGAGTTTTTTTGTTTTTGTTTTTTTCATGACTGTGATAGCTCAAAATCACAGCCTGTCCTATTAATGTTAAACTTGATTGATTAAAATTGATTAATTTTATTAGGAAGCATCATATCTTTTTTTTTTTTCTTTTAAGAAGAAGCATCACATCATCCCATCAAACATGTTGGAGGGGAAACATGTCTGTGGTGTTCATCATCAAATTTGTTCCAAAAAACAGTTGCATTTTGCCAATAAACTCATGTCTGGTGCTGATGTGTAGCAAAAAAAAAACAAAAAAAAACACAACTGTAAGTAACTGGAGGACGATGGGTTTTCAGGAGACTTAAATTCTGCAAGTTCAAATGAATGCAGAATTGATTATTGGCAAAAACTTGTTTATTGTGTTTCTCAGTTTGGGATTCTTTGTTTTTTATTGAGCAGTTGTAAATATTTCTGTGTTTCTCCTTCATTTTTTTATGATCTATGCCAGAGAAAATGCAGTAGTCCCCATATCGATTAGGGATGACAAGATGGCAGTAATGATCTCAGCTCAGCTTCTTGAGAATGAAATATTTTCATTCCTCCCCCTCTTTTACTGTCTTGTTTCCTCCTCTTTTTCACTGCCAGTTTGTTCCACAGTATATCTTCTCCTTTTTCCCCTTTGACTTTCCCCATACTTCATTTTGTGGTATGATGGTTGTGAGAGCAGGGCTGCACGATGAGTCCACTTGCTTTAATTTTCCTTCTACAAGAAGAAGATTAGCTTGTTGAGCTCATATTTTCTATGCTATGTTATATGGAATATATATATATATGTATATATATATGTATATGTGTATATGTGTATATATATGTATGTATGTATATATATATATATATATATATATATATATATATATATATATATATATATATATATATACACACAGTGGAGGAAATAAGTATTTGATCCCCGCTGAATTTGGCAGTTGTCATATACTAAGAAATAAATGAACAGTCTCAGATTTTTTATGGCAGCTTTATTTTAACAGTTATAGAAAGAATATTGAAAAAAAAATTGAGAAAATTACATGAAATGAAAAATAAAAATTAATTTACAAGTCATTGAGGGAAATAAGTATTTGATCCCTGACCAACCTTGACCAGTGTTGGCTCCCACAGACCACTGGCATACTCCTAATCTCACTGAAATAATTACCTGCATGAGAGACACCTGTTCCAAATAGTCACCTGTATAAAAAGCCATCTGCCCACAGACTCAGTAATACTCCACCATCTCCATGTCTCATGGGCAAGACTAAAGAGCTGTCAAAAGATGTCAGAGACAAAGTTGTTGAACTCCACATGGCTGGAATGGGCTACAAAACCATTAAGAAGCTGAATGAGAAGGTGACAACTGTTGGTGCAATTATTCAGAAGTGGAAGAAGTACAACATGACTGTTAATCAACCTAGGCTGGGGGCTCCATGGAAGATATCACCTGGTGGGGTCTCAATGATCATGAGAAAGGTTAGAGATCAGCCAGAACTACAGGGGAGGAGCTGGTTAATGATCTCAAGGCAGCTGGGACCACAGTCACCAAGAAAACTATTGGTAATACACTGAGACGCAATGGTTTAAAATCCTGCAGTGGTCCAAGGTCCCTCTGCTCAAGAAGGCTCACGTCCAGGCCCGACTCAGGTTTGCCAACGAACATATTAATGACTCAGAAAGAGACTGGGAGAAGGTGCTGTGGTCAGAAGAGACCAAAATTGAACTCTTTGGCTTCAACTCGCTCGACGTGTTTGGAGGAAGAGAAATGCTGAATATGACCCCAAAAACACCATCCCTACTGTCAAGCATGGTGGTGGAAGCCTTATGCTTTGGGGGTGTTTCTCTTCCAAGGAGACAGGTCGACTTCACCACATCGATGGGAAGATGAACGGGGCCATGTACCTCAGAATCTTGGGTGACAACCTCCTTGCCTCCACAAGGACATTGAAAATGGGTCGTGGACGGGTCTTCCAGCATGACAACGACCCAAAACATACAGCCAAGGAAACAAAGGAGTGGCTCCATAAGAAGCACATCAAGGTCATGGAATGGCCTAGCCAGTCTCCTGACCTTAATCCTATTAAACATCTATGGAGAGAGCTGAAGCTGCGAGTTTCCAAGCACAAGCCTCAAAACCTTCAGGATTTGGAGATGATCTGCAGAGAGGAGTGGACGAAAATTACTCCTGATGTGTTTAAACCTAGTAAGCAACTACAAGAAACGTCTGACAGCTGTGCTGCCAACAAGGGTTTTACCACAAAGTATTAGATCATGTTTTGCTAGGTGATTAAATACTTATTTCCGTCAATGACTTGCAAATTAATTTTTATTTTTCATTTCATGTAATTTTCTCAATTTTTTTTCAATATTCTTTCTATAACTGTTAAAATAAAGCTGCCATAGAAGTCTGAGACTGTTCATTTATTTCTTAGGATGCCAAAATCAATGGGGGATCAAATACTTATTTCCTCCACTGTATATATATAAAATATGTAATATTTTTTTAAAAGATGTGGTTTGAACATCTCTCATGATTTGTGGTTTTGGAAATTATCGAGTTTGATCATATGCAATGTGTTGTTTTTTTTCTCTTAAATTGAATTAGTTGTGTGAATTAGTTGATGGCAGATGTATACTTATCTACATCTGAATTTCTAAAAACTAACAAAAAGTGGATCGCATTGTGTTCAGAGATGTCCACCATTGTTCTGTTTCTGTTTATCAGATGTTGCCTGATTTAAAGTGCTTGAATATTTGTTTAACACATATATTGTACTTCAGCATCCACAGAAATTTTCAGACAACTAAACTTATTATTTTCTCCTTAACCTTAAGTCTACCTCCTCTTTTTTCCTTTAGGTTACCTGCCCAATGGTATCCATGCAGTGGAGGCCATGTTGGCAGCAGCCAGCATCGGAGCCATTTGGAGTTCCACGTCTGTCGACTTTGGAGTAAATGTGAGGACCACTCTGTGTTTGTCTTTCCTGTTTATGATTTATACCGGGTTGTGTTCCTTTTCTTGCTGATGCATGTACTGCCAACAGCGTTTCAGTGGGTGTTCAGTAGGCCAGCAGTGTTTCATGCAGGGTGGAGTTTAGAGTCTTAATCTCATCTGTGTTTAACCAGTACACATCAACTAAACTCAGCCTGTTTAATCTGCTGATTTAAAGAAAGCTTATCATTTTTTTTTCTGGTAATGAACAGTAAGTACTGACAGAATCAAAACTTTAAGTACTAGTGACCTTTTTTTTTTTTTTTTAAATATCCCTTTTGTACTGAGCTACACTGGGCTTTCCCTGTTATCTCTTATCTGGTCTCTGCTTTGTGTTTTTGATGTGTTACTGCCCCCTCTGGCAGATCATAGTACTACCATTACATTCCTGATAGAAATGACTGACTTCAGTCTACCGTAGGTGTGCTAAATACTCCAATGTTCTCCTTTTTACAAAAACAAAAAAGAAAAGAAGTTTTTCTGCTTTTTCTTTTGAGTATTTTAGGGTGCTGTTATTCAGTTATATCTTACTTCTTTACATAGCTTTATTTGCTTTTTTTTTTTTTAATAACTTGTCCTTTTTTGTTTCTCCGCAGGGAGTCCTTGACAGATTTTCTCAGATCCAGCCCAAACTGATCTTCTCTGTTGCTGCTGTGGTTTACAACGGAAAAACACATGACCACATGGAAAAACTGACCAGTGTTGTGAAAGGTTAGCGGCCGCTTTTGCTCACGCGCTTTTGTCTCTCCTCATGCATCTTTGGTTAAGCTCTTTCTCTGTCGTTTATCAAGCTGTATGCTAGGGTGCGACAAGTGCGTTTGGTTCTTTGCCTCATTAGCGGTTAAAACCTGCTGTTGGGACTTGAGCGTGCGTGGAGTTGGATGTGCTTTGAGCACTTTATGGCAATTAAATCCTGGGAGGATTTTGTTTTCCTCCCAATAAGCAGAAAATGGGTTGTGCAAGTCTTATGAGAAGCTAATGCGGATGAGCAGATGATACATTTGTGCTTAGTAAGATGTGTGCTATCATAAAACTATTGAGTGTTATACAGAATCACAGAATCTTACTGAGTTCTAGTAGACGCATCAATGTGTTCCATCGCCAGATTGACAGCAACGATTACACGCCTCTAAGGAATACCCTCAGCCTCATCTTGACTGACAAAGTGTAAAGACAACACAAAACCATCAGCCTCTGTCTCTCTCACACTCGCAGGTCTGCCTGACCTGAAGAAAGTAGTTGTAATTCCCTACGCTCGCTCCAGACACGAGACCGACCTCTCCAAGATCCCCAACAGGTGCGTGCCTCTAAACAGTTACACCAAAGTGTTAATATTTTATAACGGGAAGAAGGTCACAGATGTGTTCTCTCGCCTACACACCGTGCCGTTGTCTTTTTTATTCTTCTCTGCAGCGTGTTCATAGATGACTTCCTGGCGTCTGGGCGAGGCGAGGGCGACCAGTTTCCTCAGCTGGAGTTCGAGCAGCTTCCGTTCAGTCATCCTCTGTTCATCATGTACTCCTCTGGAACCACAGGAGCTCCCAAATGTATGGTCCACTCTGCTGGGGTAAGAGACACGGGGGCCTCCGTTAGCCCGAAACGCCTCATCTAGTTGGCACAAACACTTTACAACCGGCACACTGCTGGACAGCTATGAAAACGAAGCATCCTATTTACAGTCGCTGTCTGGCCCGTGGGTCATCTGATGTCGGTCCATTCATAGCGTATTACATAACGGCTTTGTTTTGCAGCTAATGTTTTGTTAGTGCTTGATGAGGGGTGGACACAGCTGTCTCTCATACAGAAACTCGCACCCTCTTAGTCACATCTGTGACAGAGCCCCCCCCCCAGGCCCACACGCATGTGCTCTCCGACTTCAATACACGACTGTTAATTTAAAGAGACGCGAATAACGTGAAAGGCATTAACTTAAATAAAGTGCATTACTGACTGATATAAAGAAAATAAAGGCTCCTTGAACTGATGGAAATACATGCATCAAAATTACAAACTGAAAAAGATTAACATTTAAAGGATTTTGGCTTGTGGTTCCATTTAAATTAATACCTTTAATTAAAGTAAATGAGGTTCAGTAGTTTTTATTTTTTAGTCTGATGGAAGCTTTAGATGAGAGGAATGAGGGAAAGGGAGGGGAGGGGAGACTGCTGCTGGCTTGCGCACGTTAGCATTAGCTTCCATTAGCTTCCGTTAGCTCACGTTAGCGCGATTTCAAAACTCCATGGAAGCGATTGTTATGTTGTAGGTGGCTGATCAGGTTTGACGTATTAAAGCTTGTGCTTCCCTCCTTGTAGAATTCGCTCGGAGGATTTGTCACCAATAACCACCAAACTATCTTCTTCTGAAACTTTAACGAAGTTCCACGCCGCCATGTTTGTTGTGATCAGTACGCTGTGCTGCAGGCTGCATTCAAGGTGTAACGTAAATCCCCATGTTCCCTTGTTTGCTAGTCGTTCTTTCAGCCTTTTCTATTTTTTCTTTTTTATGTGTAACATGTTGGAGAATACTGCGAATATCAATTCAAGTCAGCAACTACCAAAATTATGACCGAGTTAATGAGTTGTTTTCTGGCATGCAGGAGTATTCTTGATTTTCCTTATTGAGTAATCATTTTTCTGATTATGCCGACATCACTTGAACATAACATTCACTGCCGGTCATTCAAGGCTCAGAGGGAGCGAGGCACTGCCGTGTTGACAGAAATATATGTTATTGGGGCTATTGGTCGTGATATCGGAGTTATCGGGATGACGTCATAATTTCCTGTTATCGGCCCGATGGTTATCGTGCACCCCTAGTTTAGGTGTTTAGGCATTCAGCAACAGTTCAGTGCTGTTGCTGCTTCCTTAATATTTGCACCCAGCTAAGATGCCTTCAAAGAATCCTACTGAGGTAAAGAGAAACTCATGCGTACAGTCTTGAAGACATCATGGAAACTGACAAACATCTCTGCTTATCAATCTGCGATATGCCACTGACGAGTCTGCTGCTACTGCTCTGTGGACTGATGAAACACAAGTAGAATTGTTGGGAGTACACAGTACTTTGCATGGAGAAAAGAGGCTTGAGCCGGGCTTTGCTGTCAGGGCCTGGACCACTTGCTGTCGCTGAGTGGAAAAAATGAATTCCCAGCTTTACCAAAATGTTCTTATTATACAGGCTGATTTCAGGGTGGCTCTCCGCCAGCTGACTCTCAGTAGAAGCAGCAGGGCAATGATCCTAAGCATTGAAGTAAATCTACCACAGAATAACTTCAGAAAAAGAAAATCCTCCTCTTTGAGCGGCCCGGTCAGAGCCCAGACTTGAACCCCGCAGAGATGCCGCTGAATGACCTCGAGAGAGCCTTTCACACCAGGCGTCTAACAAACGTGTCTGATCTGAAGCAATTCTGCAACGAGTAATGGTCAGAGGCGATGCAGAGCTCCTGAAGGAACTTGCCTGAAGTCTTTTCTTTCAGAGCAGGTTCAGCCAGCTATTACCTCTGAGAGTTTATGTACTTTTTCCCCTAAACGGTGTAAATCTTTAATGGGTGAGTTCAGTAAAGACACGGGAAATTCCAGTTGTTCCTGTGTTAGATCTGAAGCACATTGTTTGTCTATTATTGTGAAAATTGTCTATTTGGAATGCGCTCGTGCTGGAAAGATTGCTACAAATCAGGTATTAAAAAAAAAAAGTTTCAAAGGACGATATATAGATAATGATAAAGAATAATATGATATAAACCAGTACAAGCACAGGTCAGTTATTGATCTGGCTGGTCTACCAACCTAGAAACTGATGAACTGTTGTTCCACTGCTGAGATTAATCTCATTTTTAGGGAGATCTTAAACACTTGACATCAGCTGGTCCAGCTGTAGTCAATGTTTCCTCCTCATTCAGCATCACCACAGTGGCTGCAGGATTACTGGTCCCTGCAGGAGCAACACAATCTTTCCGAAAAGCCCGTTTTCTTTCAAAAACGGCATCTCGTTATTTAGTCTTCCTTCTCTGAATTCTGGTTCAACTGAATAATGCTGGCCATCTAATTGAAATAACTCTCTATCCTCCTCATTATGGTGCGAGCCATCATCCGTCATTGCATGTAATTGCTGAGTTTTCCAAAGGTCACCTGAGCCTGCGAACCAACGAGCATGCTGGATGAATGTGATTACGAGAGCCAGTTAGCTGTCTGAAATGGAGAAACTACAATTAGCAAGATAGTTTTCCCTGCCCTGTAATACTGTTTACCTTTGATAATGTACAAATCGGAGAAAACAAGCAAAAACGAGCTGCTTTTTTTTCCTCTTCGTCACAGATGGGCTCTGATCCCGTGAAAACTAGTTTGATTTGAAGCCCCTTTTGCATGATCTTTCACTGTACTACACGTTTGCACCAGTGTCTGGTCTATGCAGAAAAAAAAGAAGCAGTTTAGTCAGCATCCTTGAGTGTATAGTTAAAAAAACGATGATGACTGATCCTGCACCGTGAGGGAGCAGGCCCATTTAGTGCCCAATGAGATGCTTAATGACCGTATTGACGTCCCAGTTTTCATGGGCTGAGATCCACTGTGTCGTGATGCTGGACGGGTTGTCGGGGTTTTCAGAAGCGGTAATGTGAGATGGTGGAGGTCGTTCCTGGTCAGACTGGTGGAGCTGACCAGTCTAGAACAGGGGTTCCTCAGAAAGCTGTCCAATTACAGAAAATCTGCAAATCTGTAGAAGCAAACAGAACTCCACAAACCATTTCAGGAAAACTCTAATGCAATAATAATAGAGTTTTGTGTCAATTAAAATTTGAATAATTATTTTGCAACTGCCTATTTTTTTCATGTAAAATTGAGGTCAGACTGACAGCCTTTCAGTGAATAATAATTAATTTGGATTTGAGACTTTAGAGAGGCTGTTGTGTGATTGACGGCTTTGGGGAAATACAGGTTTTGCAGACCTGATCAGGTGAAATGGTTTGAAGTTCAGTTTCCTTGTTAGAAGCAGGAGGGTGTGGACAGGGATGAGGTGCATGATGGTTGATAGAAACCCTCCTCATCCAGGAGGAGCAGGTTCGAGCGTCATTAATGGCAGCGTCGTCCGAGTTTCAGGTAAATACTGGTCTGTTGTGGGAGGCTGAGGAAACAGAGCAGAAAGAAGAGCTGCAGGGTTTCTCAAACTCTAACCCTCTTTATCCTTTATCATATGATATCAGATCAGACACCACCACATTAATGTGTCTTGTAGAATTTGTCCACTTGTCAAAAAGAAGGCAAATATCCTTTTTTTTGTGAGCACTTATAATATTTCTGACTCATGCTGGCTGAAATCCAATTACTGAACTTGGAAATGGAAGAAGAGGATAAAGTTTGTAACACAAGGTCCATCCAGCGGCTTTAAATCATCACATTAATAATGGTCATATGACATAATTTATCTTGGGAATGTTCCAGCTGTCAAAGAGATGACCTCATGATGCTCATCTTTTCTTTTTCCTTCCCCAACAAAGATACAGTGTGTATGGTGTAAACTCCCTAAAGATGAGCTTGTGATCGGACTGTATGTCCTAAACTAATTCAGCCTGACTTGACAACACACAGCTGATGCGTGAAGAGCAATATTTGTTGTGATTTGATACGAGCAAACACAAAGACTTTCGGCGTATTCGTGACTGCTATGACCTTTACAGGTTCCATCTAAATGTACTGTTCCTTTTTGAAGAGAAGCTGAATAAGATATGGATATTATTTGTTCTTACAATCTGAGCAAGACTGAACATAAAGACTTGGCACTAACCAGATTTCAGTGAACTTTATTTGCATGCATGGGCATCATACAGTTGATCCATACAGCAAGCTGAAGATGATGGAAATGACTACCAAAGAGTATGGTGTAGCAGATTTAAGCATGAGTGGTAAAGGTTACAGGGGGTTTAGTGAGAACCCTGAAGGACAGCAGATTCTAATGTCTGGCTGACGCATGACGGGGCCCTGCAGCTGCTCACAGAGACTCGTCTTCTCTGAGTCAGCTCTTGGTGCAGTTTTCTCTGGCACTGAAAATCATAAGTGATTATTAAAACCCACATTTATCTTCTCCTATTTTTTCATTTCTCTCAAACACATCACTGCAGCTCTCATGTTTGTCAAACTCTCCTCCACCACAAGGTGGCAGCAGACCTCCATCAGCAGACCCCACTAATGGCGTTTCCTCTAACATGAGCTTATCAATGACATTTACCTGCTACAAACCTCAGCTGCAGGACTGTCAGGAGAATGTGTGATTTCAGAGAGACCGCTGTGCTGAAAAAACTGAAAAACTCACCATTCACCTAGCATTTATGGATTTTTAAAAAGCAGTTCTTGTCTGTCTCTTTCCTTCTCTGACATCATCCTCTCTGCCTCTTTGATTTGACCCTGTTCACCCATTTTTACTTGAAATACATGTGGATTTTTTTTCTCTTGCTTGTTTGTTCCCATTTCTCCTTTCCAAGCTCATAATTCTTTTTTTTTTTAAATTGTCTCCAGTTTTGTCGCCATCTCCCATCACTTTCCCTTTGTTTTACCTCTCTCTCTCTCTCCATGCTTCCCATAATTGGGCAGTAATGCGCTGCTGAAAACACTTCGTATTGTGACGATGGCAGTCCTCTCTGCCTCAGCCAATTAGCCCCGGTGCTGTTGTGCTTTTTGCTTTGTTACGGCTCTGTTAACATGCTGTCAGTAGCAAGACGGTGTGAACCCAGAGGATGGCGGCTGAGTCTTGCCAAAGTTAAATGTGCGCTCGTCACACGTGCAGACACACACACACACAGGTGGAGTACCTGGTATGTGAAGAGGAAGTACACACCAGCTCAGACACACAGCCACATGTAGTAGTGCTTACACTCTCCTCCAGCAATAATAACCCACCCAGTTGTGATAGGCTGGAGACTTGGGGACAATTTACAAACCACAAATTGCCTGCTTTGTAAGGAAAAAAAAGTATTTTCTGTGGAGCTATTGCAAAGGATAATAATTGAATAAGCAAAACTCAAACTTTTATTTTAACTCGTGCAATTAGCCTCGCTGCCTTTCTCCGTGCCAGATGTATTCACTGCATATCGGCACGAACTGTATCGACAGAGTCCGTGAAGTCACTGGGTTCTGGTAACCAGTATGTGTGCTAAACCCACGATCAGAGTTAAAAGGATGTACTTTTGACAAAGTTGTTTCTCGCCTCTTTAGGGAACTCTGATCCAGCACTTGAAAGAGCACATTCTCCATGGCAATATGACCGCCAGTGATGTCATCGTTTACTACACAACGGTAGGTCCACAGCATTTTCACCGTAGCAGTGACGCTCTCACACCGCCACCGTTTTAAGCCTGTTTGAAGCCATTTATTCTATAGCTTTCCAGAGTTCTCTCCACCAGCGAAGATGCTTTTATACTGCATTGATGAGAAAATTACAGTTTTTTTTTGAATGTATTTATGTTTTTATTATCAGCAATAGTAGCTGAACAACTTGAGTGAAGAATGTTATTAGCGTCAGAGTTTTTTGGTGTTAAATAAGCGACGTCATGTAAAAGTCTGTGTGATGGCAGGAATGCTTGGATCTCCGTCTTCAGCTGCACACATGGATGTTGGTGCGGTTTAGTCCAAGAGTATCAGCTCTTTGTAGTCAAGTGATCCATACAAAGAGTGTTTGTTTGTTTGTTTGTTTGTTTTTTTTCCTTTCTTCTGCTTTACTTTTTGATCTAAATCTTTGTCCATGGTCAGGATGGCGTGATTTCATAGTTGGTGACCTCCACCGGGGCAGTAAACGAACGAGACCCTTCAATGTTACCACCACTGGGAATCCCTGTTTCACTTTTTACGCACTGCAGCATCGTTCTCTGTCCTCTTGTCTGCTTGCAGTCTTATTCAAAGGTTTTTACTCCTTCATTTGAACTCAAGTGTTTTTTGTTTTTTGCAAAACAAAACAAAAAGACAATACTCGTCTGATTATAGTGGCTTTTAGTACTGTACATGGAAAATACATCCAAATCCAAATTTTTTTTTTCAATGTTTGTGCTATAATGTATTTAACAAAAATGAAGACCAAAAAGACAAAAAAATAAAATAAATTAAAACAACAACACAAAACTCCCCACAAAACATAGGAACAATACAAAGTACCCCTAGCAGCTTGTAAATGTAATCAGCAACAATTGTTTGAAACAGTCATTTCCAGTACAGTTTCATCAGGCCACTCGAGTTTAAAACATCGCTTCAGTTCATTGAGTTTTTTGGGCCTTTGCTTCTGCAGAACTTTCCTTAGGTCCCACCGCAGCTTTTCAAATGTGCTGAGGTACTGGAATTTGGACTAGACCAGTGGTTCTCAAACTTTTAATACTGCATACCACCTGAGCAACTGTTCAGCTCTGAGTACCACCATGATGACCAATTTTAAAATATAGCCACATATGCCTTCTCAATTAGCTTTAAACACACAGGAGAGATGTTTAGGTTTCGGATCATTGTCTTGCTGAACAGATTGTTCAACCAAGCTTTAGCTGTCGGACAGACGGCCTCTCGTTGGCCTTCAGTTCTCTGGTTTCTCGGGTTTACAGGGGAGCTACTGAATCACTGGAAGGTGCCAGGGCACTGCGCTTTTAAAACAACCCTAAATCATCTCCCCTCTACATCCACGCTGGACAGTGGGCACGAGGTGCTTCTGCTGAAATGCTGGGTCTGGTTCTCACCAGACATGGTGCTGGTTTTTAAAGCCCAATGGCGCCACTTTGGCTTCATCTGTTCATAGGTCATTGCTCTAGAGCAGTGGTGCGCAAACTGTGGTACGGGAGCGCTCTCTGGTGGTACGCGGGGGAACGTCAGGACTTTTGACATTTTCAGTTTTTTTTGTTTTTTTTTATTAAATCGGAAACATACAGTGCATTATAAATAGGTTTCAAATGAAAGTCAAATGAAACAATAAATAACTACAATAAGGAATAAACATCTCTCCTGTGAATTTAAAGCTAATTGAGGAGTCATATATGGCTATATTTTAAAATCATGGTGGTACTCGGAGAGCTGAAAAGTTTCTCAGGTGGTACGCAGTATTAAAAGTTTGAGAACCACTGCTCTAGAGTCTTGTGGTTTGTTCAGATGCAGCTCTGTGAACCTCACTTCTGCTTCTGTGTTATTTTTGTACAGAAGAGGCTTTTTTTTGGCAACTCTTCCAGACAAACTGTACTTGTTCAGTCTTCTAATTGAGCTGTCGAGGACTTCAACATTTAACATGCCCCGAGAGGCTTAGAGGGTCTGTGATGTAGGGTTTTTTTTTATTTTTTTTTTTAATTTCTCTGAGCACTGCACAAGGACTCCCTTAAATGTTTTTAATGCTTGTGAATAATTTTTCCTCATTCCAGAAAGCTGAACTCCAAATTGTTTGAAAAAATGGTTTTAGTACTTTTTTTTCCCGCAGAAACAATAGCTTCTCTAAGAGCTTTACTTATTTCTTTCCCTCTTAGCGTTAATACACACTTGTAAATGCCCACCTGAATCATCTGGGACAGCAAACTGCCCAGATGTGTTCCTTCATAGAGGAACCTGTCAAAATTCAACCTTAAATCCTGTGGAAACATGGGATGCTTGGGATTCTTTTGCTTTGGCTTCATTCTTTGTTAAACAAATAAGGACACAGTGAGAAAAGTTGTATTTGCCTAAAGCTAAAACCCATATAAACACATGGTTTTTCTTATTTTTACATTAAAAAAAACCCAGTTTCTATCTTGCTGCTATCTAAAATTGGGATTCTTCAGTAAAGCCACAACCCAGCTCGCCTTGTTTTCCCTCCGAAGAAGCATTTTAGAGATGCCGCTCGTCCCCTGACACCATCACCACACACTCTTCTTCTGACAGGACTCCCTTAATGGAGGCTTGCTGTTTTCATTTAACAAATTTTGTTTTCAGCGACGGTTGGTTTTCTATGTCTGAGCGAACATAGTCTGATGTATTGATCTTCCGATTGTGGGCACAGTTTTGGCTTGTGTTTTTGTGTCTGGGATACGCCTAATTGAGTTTCCGCAAAGTGGTTTGCGGTGCCACACACTTCCTCCCCCTGAAGAACTTATCTAGCCATGATTTGATGGAGAGAAATTCCCGCTGTGCCTGGAATAACAATCTGACTTCTGACACTGTCACGTCGTTCTGAAGCCGCGTTTCCCTCCGTCACATTAATAGTTGCTAAAAAGTCTTCTGCTGGAAACTTGAGGCACAGCTGTTCTGGTAACAGGTGAAAAATGTCTTCTGAGTAACACTTTCATCTAAAGATGAGCTAAAGTTACTTCAATGCTGTAAATCTAGAACAAGTTCATTGCTGACCTAGAAAGAGTGGAAGCCTGTTTTTGCGTTTTTTGATAATTTCAAAATCCTCACACTTAATCTCCACTTTTACATAAAAATAAGAAGAATTTACTATATTTTGTCACACTTCTGGACCCTATTTGATGCTTTTAAAGTGCAATTATATGGACTCACAGGTTCATTATTAAGAAGGTGATCTGGAGTTTTGGCAACAAACTGTGTAATAAAGTTTCTAGATAACTTTTATCCAAAGTAAGAGTTGATGCATACATTTCACCCCCATTTCTGCAACTAGAACATTTGCCTGAGCATTTAGAGTCGTGGAAATCGATGCTTTTGTTGTAAATACCCATAACAAGTTCCCACAAGCGAGCGTTATGTCTTTGAGAAACTTGTTTTGTCTGACCATCAGTCCCAAACTCCCCCAAAACTTTGGCATTTTCGCTTTAGTTTAAAATCAATGATTCATCTTCTGTCATCTGAGAAATCAATCCACTGACTAAACGTGTCCCAGGTAGCCGGCATTGTACGAGCCGCAATATAAGCCCCACAGACACTTTTTCATGGAGTAAAATCAATATTCACATTATTAGCACCAATAAAGGATGGTGCCGTAGTGGTACCTCAGCACGCCGTCAGGCGAGAAACAAAATAATGTGAATCACAGTCTGCAGGAGTTGTCCATTTTGCTGCGTTCTGCTGAACCTTGTTGATGACAAAGGAGTGTTTATTCCACATCACTAACCACCGTGTTTCTGTTGTGTGTGTGTGTGTGTGATGGTAGACTGGCTGGATGATGTGGAACTGGCTCGTGTCTGCCCTGGCAGTGGGTGCCTCAGTGGTTTTATACGACGGTTCACCTCTAATGCCGACACCCAATGTATTGTGGGACTTGACAGACCAGCTGGGGTGAGTTGCCGTACAAACACACACATGCACAAAGCACACACTCATACAAAGAGGAGATACTGGCAAAAAGGAAATAACGGTGGGTGAATTGTAGTGCAGTTTTTTTGTGTGTGTGTGTGTGTGCGGCACAAAGCTGCTTTGAGGAATTAACTTTTATTTCTTTTTAATATAGCCCTTTAGAGTCGGGCTTAACCAGTTTCAGTATGATGACAGTTGTACTTATCTGACATGCTTTGAGGGCAGGAGGAGTTAAGCAGAGAAATTATAAAACAAGAGAAACTGAAAGGGGAAAGAAACTGAAGGGACAGATTAGTTCTTTTTTTATTTTATTTTATTTAAATGCCATTTTCTTTTTCCCCAGGGTGTCTCTATATAGGAAATTGTGTTTTTATGTAAAATTGTTCATGTATTAAAAAAAAAAAAAAGCTAATAAATGTAGAACTGATATCAAACACTGGATGTGCTGGAGGATATGTATCTCTTTCTCTCAAATAAACACGCCTAAGAACCACAAAACCAACTCCAGACAAAGTTTGGACAGCGTGCAAAATGTAAATAAAAACAGAATCCAGTGTTTTGCGAATCTTGTGATCCCCCATTTTATTCACACAGAACAAAGAAAAAATGTTCTGCTGAAATTCTGAAAGTGAGGAAAGACTCCAATCTCAAGGAAACAAATGCAGCAGTTTTGAATTTGATGGCACGAAGACAGACAGCTGATGCTACACACTGTCACTGTGTAGTTACCCCTCGTCTTTTTACAATAGTCCATATACAACTGGGAGGTGACAAGGCCAGTTACTGGGGTTTGTGGAGAGGAATGTCTGATACAGGATTCAAGCTTCTTAACAGTCCCGGATCTTATTTTTTTTTGTTTCATGATGCAGCAAACGTTTGCATGAACCTGACCAATATAAAAAAAAATAAAAGATTTTTTTTTTTTTTTAAATCAAATTTAGTTATTTTTTATTTTTGAAAACTGATTATAAGCCATCGTGTCATTTTAGACTGGCAGTTAATATAGCTTATTGAATATTTCACTATGCTTCCTCATTTAGGGCTGAACGGATACAGACAGCCAGAGTACAGCCAAAGGGGAAGTTATTCCTGGAAGATTTCGTCTTTAACCGCAGAATTAATCATGTGTTTACCTAACTAATTGTAGACTGGCACGCACACACGGTTCCAAGCAAAAGCCATGAATAAAGATGACTACTGTTTATAATGTGCATTTAGAACAAAGATCATTGTTGTACAAATAAGCATTTACTATTCATTCA
Organism: Hirundichthys speculiger; assembly: GCA_018398805.1. NCBI lineage: Eukaryota > Metazoa > Chordata > Actinopteri > Beloniformes > Exocoetidae > Hirundichthys > Hirundichthys speculiger. The sequence goes on from JAGFBZ010000006.1 coordinate 785,056, forward strand.
CTTATTTGTTATCAAAATGGGAGAAATTAGAAAAAAAAAATCAACAAAGGAATGTTTGCTTAGGAGATGAGACTAGTCTCAGGTAGAAATGGAGCTCATGGTGGGTTTAGAAAAAAAGGGCAAATTTTATATGGAGAAACAACAAAGTGGAACATTGGAAGACACTGTTTTAAACTTACCGTAACTTGTCATTTCAAGCCAGCGTGGAGAAAACGTAGTTGCAGTTTCAGAAATCAGGGGACGAAGTTAGCCTCAAACATATAAAAGTGACCTAAAACTTCATTATTGATTTCTACAAATGAGCTGCCTCGCAGTCATTTTGAAAGTTGTGCTCTGCTGAACAGGCTGTTTCAGTCAGCAGGGTCAGCCATCCCTTAAGCCTTTTGTCATGGAGATTGATGATGATGCTGTAGATTTGGATGAACCCCAGCAGCTCAGGTACAATGCAGCCACAGTTGCTGAAACTTACAGTTGGCCTTCTCATCAAGAAGTTGTCCACCACGTACGATGAGACGATGAGGACATCTGACATGATGGCGAGGGACTGTACTTCTTTTTTCTGAAGAATTCAGGTGTATTAATATTTCCAAGAATTATCAGCAATGGTCTTAAAGAAGCAGTTGTTGCCTGTCCCAGTTTATCCTGTAACATTTCCAAACAATTTGGCGTTCATCGTTCTGTAGTGAGAAGGTTTATTCAACTGTAACCAAAACATTTAAGACATTTGCCAACCTCCCCAGCAGTGGATGTTCCAGCGAGTTCACTGAAAGGTCAGACTGTTCAGATGAACGGGCAAACACCCAACGTCTACACCCCCTCTACAGGCTTCAGTTAGCATTTTAGATATTAAAGTTCAAGACAGCATGTCATGAAAAGACTGCACAAGAAAATAAACACGCCAGCATGGCTTAGGTTAACAAAGTAAACATGAACAAATCACAATGCCTTTTGGACAAATGGAACCAAAGTGGTGATGTTTGGCCGAAATGCAGTTCTACGTTTTGACAAAAACCCAAACACTGGATATCGGCACAAACGCGTCATGCCGGCTGTCCGGCACGTGGTGGTGGAGGGGTGATGATTTGGGCTTGTTTTACATCTACATGAACTGGCCGTTTTACAGGTTATTGAATCATCCATGAACTCCTTTTCCAAAACTGTCACCTCTCAGACCGATACTGTAAAATCTTGTTAATTGTTAATCTTACAGTAGAAGCAGGCAGGATCACCACTCATCTTGCAGTCGGTGTTGGTCTGCTCCTTGCCGAATTGACGGGAACATTGCCGAGAATTTCATGTGAGATTCAGCTTGTCGATTATTCTTCCCCGTTTTGTCCTTACCCTTGTTCTTAACCGCCACCTTCTGAGTCACTGGGAGTTCACATAGTTGCTTTAAAAATCAGTGCTGCCACCTAATGGATACCATTTTCACAGTACAGTGGTACCTCTACTTATGAACGTCTTTACATACGAAATGTTCAGGTTATGAAACGCCTCAACGGGAAAATATTTCTTCTTGTTACCAAAAAAAAAAATTCAGGATACGAAAGGCAAAAATACAGTACGCGCTGCTACTCGCTGCTCCCAGAGTTTACTGAACGTAAACATACTTGTCGGCTCTGTATCTCGGTTTAAAAGTGGTGTGTCTGAGCTGCTCTGCCATTGGCTATCGCTTAGCATCTTCCTGGGATCCCATTGGCTAGGAGGCCCTCTTGTCATTTACATGGAAAACGCATCTCTACTTATGAAATTTTCAGGTTACGAAACTACTTCCAGAACCAACTAATTTCGTAAGTAGAGGTACCACTGTACTTGGGTTTCCCCTATTGACTGATGATTAAAGAAACAAAGAAAAGCAACAAAAAAAAGAGCAAAGAAACATGTTCAATTTATTACTAATTCTTTATAATTCTTTGAAAACCAAAATGCGTCTCCATTTTAGCTAGGTTTTGTAAAATAACGGTGCACTGTAATATACCATAATGTTTTTGTTAATTTTAGGTTGTATTTAAATAACTTAAAGACTGGGTGAAAGCCAGAAGATTTTTGTTTTTTCATTATGTTTCCATAAATAAAACCTTTGAACTGAAAAGACTGCATTGCCAACCTTTTAAGCCCGTTTGTGACCCAATTTCCTTTCAGTCTTTTGTAAAATATCTTAACACACTACAGCCTCAGATCTAATGCAATACAGGGTGTATTTACAGTGGCTCCTCAGTCTTCTTAAATGTCTTTAATCTGGCTCTCACCACCACTGTCATTACCATAAACACGATGTGTTAAATCCTGTATTGATTTTTCCAACATCATTTGAAGACAGCCGGTGCAAAGACAAAATGGTCAAGGTTTCAAGGGTGTGGGTGTAGGGAAGCATGCCATGGAATAAGTTCAAATTTAATTGGATAGATGGTTGATACTGATTTCTTTTTTTTTCTTTTTTTTCCCCTCATTGTGCAGTTATGTTGACATTTTTTAGGCAGGAAAGCTGGATGTGCTTTGCCTCAGTTTATTCACAGCATTTTCAAATAAAATTTAGAGAAGGGCTCAGTGAGACTTTAAAATGAGCTTCATAACTGACTCCAAAATACAATATACCAGTGCTTTGAGCAGGAGTATATTTAATTGTCTCCCTTGAATTTAGCCCTTAAGCGGTTTTTAAGATTGCTTTTGAATGTTGTCAATTATTCAGTTTAAAAACATAGAGGGAACATATGTTAAAGGTCTACTAATGCTATAATATCCTAATGCCAAACTTTTTAAAGAAGTCATTTAAACTTTAATACATGGATGTATGGCAAAGTTTCAGGTAATAGAAAAGTTGATGGAAAGGTAAGGTAAAAACTGGCATGGTGCACAATTGTTACATCAAATCCATGCGTGAGGACTTTTGATTTCCCCTAATCAGTCACTTGAAACTGACGTGGGCCTGATTGTGTCGTCACCTGAAAGACCGTTTTCATAATGGTGCAGTCGACGATGCAGAGTTCACTATCCAGGCATTAAACTTTAATTTTCTACATTTATACAATGTAGTGTCAGCTTTATTGTTCAACGGCGTAGCATTTTAGCAGACTTTTTGTCCTTCTGTAGTCTACAGAAACCCTAAAATAATTGGTTTCTAAGGTTTTATGAGGAAAACACTGGCAGTGTGACTTAATCACTAATTTTGGATTGTAACAAAATAGATCCAATAACTTCTGCTTTTAATCCTGACAATTTAAAGCATATGATGATGTTTAAGGAATATCCACTATAGCAAGGGTGTTTTTGATGTGTGTCTATATATCTATATAGCTATATTCTATATATGTATGTTTCCAAAAGTATTTGCTCACCTGCCTTGACTCACATATGAGCTTTAGTTCATCTCATTCCTAATCAATATGACGTGGCTCCACCCTTTGCAGCTAGAACAGCTTCAACTCTTCTGGGAAGGCTGTCCACGAGGTTTAGGAGTGTGTTTATGGGGATTTTTTAACCATTCTTCCAGAAGAACATTTGTGAGGTCACACACTGATGTTGGACCAGAAGGTCTGGTTCTCAGTCTCTGCTCTAATTCATCCCAAACGTGTTCTGTCAGGTTGAGGTCAGGACTCTGTGCAGGCCAGTCAAGTTCATCCACACCAGACTCTTCCATCCATGTCTTTATGGACCTTGCTTTGTGCACTGGTGCACAGTCATGTTGGAAGAGGAAGGGGCCAGCTCCAAACTGTTCCCACAAAGTTGGGAACATGGAATTGTCCAAAATGTCTTGGTCTGCTGAAGCATTCAGAGTTCCTTTCACTAGAACTAAGGAGCCAAGCCCAGCTCCTGAAAAACAACCCCACACCATAATCCCCCCCTCCCCCCCCCCCCTCCACCAAACTTTACACTTGGATCAATGCAGTCAGACCAGTACCGTTCTCCTGGAAACCACCAAACCCAGACTCTTCCATCAGATTACCAGATGGAGAAGTGTGATTCATTACTCCAGAGAACGTTCCTCCACTGCTCTAGAGTCCAGTGGTGGCTGCTTTACACCGCTGCATCTGACGCTTTACATTGTACTTGGTGATGTCTGGCTTGGATGCAGCTGCTCCACCATGGAAACCCATTCATGAAGCTCTCTGCTCTGTTGTTGAGCTGATCTGAAGGCCACATGAAGTTTGGAGGTCTGTAGTGATTGACAGAAAGTTGGCGACCTCTGCATACTATGTGCTTCAGCATCCACTGACCCCACTTCGTCAGTTTACGTGTCCTACCATTTCATGGCTGAGTTGCTGTCGTTCCCAAACACTTCTATTTCCTTATAATACAGCTGACAGTTGACTGTGGAATATTTAGGAGTGTGGAATTTCACGACTGGATTGGTTGGACAGGTATCATCCTATCACAGTTCCACGCTGGAATTCACTGAGCTCCTGAGAGAGACCCATTCTTTCACAAATGTTTGTAGAAACAGTCCACATGTCTAGATGCTTAATTTTATACACCTGTGGCCACGGAAGTGACTGGAACACCTGATTCAGATAATTTAGATGAGTGAGCAAATACTTTTGGCAAGATAGTGTGCGTGTGTGTATATATATTCACATATACATATGAGAGAATTGGAGGAGTTCCACGAGGAGCTTTGTCAGCCCTTATTCTTCACTGTAACTGATGTATCTTTGAGCATTTTGTACGACAGCTGAAAGTCGCAGATTGTGTCACACGGCTAATGACTGTGTGTTACTGTACATACTCTGTCAGGCTGAGCTTATTAAAAAATAGAAAATCACTGTGGTCAGCAAGAGTAAGACTCAGGGATACCTGTGTGACACATCTTTACAGATGACACATTGCCTGCAAAAAGGAATAATGTGAAGGGAAATTTTACTCACATGTGGAAGTAGGGACCGTGCAGAGAAGTGTTCCTGCAAAACCCCTTAACAAGCAGCATCCGGTTAGCAATCCCAAAGCTATTTAGCTCAGTTTTATTTTTAGTAGTCTTTTCAATGAATTTTATAGTTTAACTTTAGATTTCAATTGGTTATTTGGTAAATTGAAGACGTACCAACCTTTGTACAGTTGGCTAGTGGCATTTTTGGGTTCATTTTTTTCATAAGAGAGATATAAATGTCCTCACTGCTTGTCTCGTGCTAAAAATGGGAGACAAGTAATAGAAAACGTAATTGAACAAGGTTTAGAATACTGCAAAAATACCCACATAGAATCATTTAATGGAGGCCTACCAGTCTGACAGAAAGATGGATAGTACTTTAAACTCTGAGATTTTTGAACCAATTAAACGCTGAAATTGCCACCTCAGACATATTTTTCAAAAACCACAGCTACATGAGAAAAAAAAATCCCCTGGGAGAAACTGCCATAAGTTTTTATTTTTTTATTTTTACAGCCTTAAGTTCTGAATTGAGGTTGGACTTTAATTGGAACTAAATCCGTCAGGCACTTGGAAAGTGTAAAGCTCTTTCTCCTTTCGCCTGGAATTGTATTGCTCACTTGTGTCACGATAATCATTTCAGCTGTTGCCCCATCCTGTGGAACAGTTTAATCTTAGCCTTCACTCTCTTTTATATTGATGTATGATATTTCTCATAGATGAAATTCAACTATAAAACTGATAATTTCAAAATGAATCGCTGTGGTTCTGCTGCTTTGTGAAAATGAAAAAGGCCTGAATCCGAGTGAGAGAATGAGAAGATGTACGCTTATTGACATCCTTCCCTGAGTATATACTGTACAGAAAAAAAGATTTAGTGATGCTATCGAGCCATGCTGGATTAGAAACAAAATCAGCTGCTCTCCTGGGTGGAACAGGGAAAAGGTTAGTGTTTAAATGGATGACAGGTTCCATGTGTCACTGGGACGACTGGGTCTCATGTGTGCTCAGAGGATGTGCTTGTCGCCTCCATCTTTTGTCCATTATGTTTTGAGCTGATATGACAGGGAAGATTCTTTAAACACCCTTGTACCAGGGACTTTTCCCCTATTAAGCTGAAACTAGAATATGTTATAAAGGAAGGGACTGCCAGGTCCAGCCAGAGCCCCAGCAGCAGCTCCAGCAGGGGCTCTGGTCGAGCTCCGCTGGAGCTGTGGCCACAGCTCTGCTCAGGAGTCCAGCTGCAGCTCCCAGCTAGTGAGCCGGCTGAGCCACTTTGATCCCCAGACCCTGTCATTCAAAACCCCGAGCTGGTCCGTCCCTACTATTACCAACACAACAAGCCATCGTGTCTTTAAAGTAAGAATGATCCTGCTCACGTCTCAGAGATCAAATTCACCCACAGTGCTAAGTAGCTAAAGTGATGCAATGCAGCTGTCACTCAAAAAAAAAAAAAGGAAGGAGACACACCCATACTTATGTGTGGATCTATGGTTTTATCTTCATTTTTACGTGATAAGGTGCATAAAGATTAACTGACTTGGCAAACTACCACTCTACACCACGTGGTGACCTGAGTGTATTAGCTTCACTGTTAAATATATAAAATATCACTGTTATAAATAGATGGATGGAAAAGCATCAAACTAGAACAAGGAGCTTTGGTCATTGGAGGTAGAAAAAAGAATAATGAATTTAATTTCCCAATTCTATATCAGAGTGAATGGATGACAACAATTAGAGCAGATAGAGTTGGGAGTCATAAATACCTCTTAAACAGATTGATTTTACCTTTATTCACTCTTGGTTGAAAATGTTTGATGTTATGTTAAAATGATCAGTTATCTCAAAAAGTTTCTCTTCTCCATGTGACACCTGCTTTAATGTAGGTAATGAATGGATTTACTGATGACAGACCTCATATGAACTACACTATTAAACAGTGCTTTCACATCTCTCCCTGTAGCCTGTATTTCCTGAAAAGGGAGCAGGGCCTCATATTTACATGCCAGCATCTTGCTGCCGTTGAGAACAGGCGTAAGAGTAATTTAGAAAAGATGTCCTGATAAGTGGGACTTCAGCTGCTCCATCATGACATGCACAGAGGCCCATTAATGTAATAATGGCTCAGAAGTGCCCTTGTACCTGATTGCCTTTGAGCTTCTCTTATTGACTTCGTAGCTTTCGGTAACATGTCTCCCTCGAAACAGTGACATTCAGTCACGCTGACAGTCTCAGGAGCAGAGACTCACAGCTTCTCTTCCTCCCGTCATCCTAAACACCCAATTAGCAGCCACACCTAGCCACCTGCCTCCAATCAGAAAACGGTGACTGTTTCCATGGTAGCCAGCAATGAACAAGTCCAGATGCAGATGGGGGGTCAGTGATGATAGATAGAATGGAAATGGACTGTGTGTGCAGATAACAAATAGGTTTGCTGCCTGAGTGTCATCTGCAGAATCAGATGGCTGAAACTAGAGACGAGAAACTGTTAAAAATTGTATCCATACAAACCTCCTAAAATTAGACACACTACACACTTATAAACCTCTTTATTATTATTAAACAAATGTGTGTACATAATTCAGTTTAATGCATTCTCTTTGATGATCTTTTCCACTGTTTAACAATAAAAAATTATATGTTCAAACCTGGAAAGCAAGAGAGGATGAAATTTTGCATTACAAACAAACAACTACCAAATGAGAGATCAAGACTTTTAATATTGTAGAAAAAGTTGTGAGATCTGGAATTGAAACAATAGACATATAAAGCTGTAATATTGAAAGTAGATATAATGGATTGAATGTTTATGTGATGGAGCAGATTAAGTAATAGCAATATAATATCACATAGTTATTGTTTTCAACTATGTTTTTACGTGTGCCAAAGCTCATACAAATAAATAGTGTTGTGTTTTTATTACCTCATAATGATCCAGAAACGCCCACACGTTTGCTTTGTTGCTAGTTAATGTGGTTTCTGCCGGAACTGAGTCACATATGTCTGAGGATTAAAACATTATAGTGGATTCACACGTACAGGTTGAACGTGCTGTCTGTGTCCGTCTCAGTAGACTATGAAAGGGGTGACGTCATCCATTACTGAACTGAATTGTGGTTTGCGTGCTTTGCGTTGATAGTGCTGGCTCCATCAAAAGTTTGCGGATTTTTGAGTTTTTCCAATTTAAACGCATCAGTCAATCGAGTCGCAGGTTACACAGCTAGAAATGTCAGCACCACCCCTTATGTGTTGCCACAGCACACTTCTGTGAATCCAGCGCAATGACACTTGGGTCCTGTACTTTTGGAGGAGGATAAGATTCTTTTCTTAGTCTGGGAACATATACTGTGAATGCAGCAGGATAACTGCTGATTTCATTACAGAAGATGTGGAAGATTTACTCCAAAATGGAGGATCTTCTAAGGGCTCCTATACATCGCACCATTTTGGGCTGTCTCAGACTAAAGATCAGGGTGGGGATATCTTTGTTTTTTTTTGGTCTAAATTGGCCGTCTTACATCCTACAACATAAGCAGCTTAATGTCATAGTGGTCTTGCAACCAAAGACTACCTGATATCAAATTTCTGACAGTGTCAGAAATCCTATGACTCACAGTGCGTTTACATGGGAAGTTTAATTCCTCTTTAACTCAGAATTAAAGTTAAATCCGAATAAAAGTTACCATGTAAACACCTTATTCCATATGAAAATGTCAATTCCGAATTAAACTTAATTCCGAAGTAAGTGGCTGGTTTATTCCCATTTTAATTCAGAATTAAATAATTCCGCGGTCATGTATACACTCATTCCTCTTTAAATTAATTCCCGTCTTTCTGCGCATGCTCGTTCTCTTGCCCGTCTGTCGCAATGACGCTTATATTCCGCGCTGGGCTTGTTTTCAAAACAAAGTTTTAAAATGGCAGCATGCAGTAAACGGTGGTATAGAGCAGAGACGATTTATTTAATAAATAGCTTGGAGGAACTGGAAATAATTAAAAGAACAGATGGCAGAAAACATAAAAATTGTGAGCTTTTCAAAGCGGCCAGGTTAAATGAAGGAGGTTTCGCAGATAGAGACGCCACCCAGGTCAAAAATAAGTGGAATGTTGTTGCTAACCAGTTAGCTAAGTTTGTTTTCTTCCGGTAGATGTAAAGACGTCCGCCCCCCCCATCCAATCAGAACCCTTCCCAACCCCCAGACCTAAAGCGGAATTGGATAAAGCCGAGCAAACGTGTTTTCCATGTAAACCTCAATTCGGAATTACTATTTCCATGTAAACTTGAAGGAAAATAGTTTAATTCGGAATTATTTAATTCAGAATTATTAATTCCGAATTAAAAAACATCATGTAACCGCAGCCTCTGTCTACCTACTAGCCATTCAAAGAAAAACAAGAATCCAAATTGGCCTTTCTTCCTGAACCATGACCTGGAACACATTCTTCTGCCTTGCCGAATTTTTTTAAAACATTTTTTTAATAGAAGCATTTTGGCACATATAAATGCTATAATCGAGCAGTTTATTTTCGAGTGTTGTTCATTTACTGTCAGCGCATTACGCAATTCTACCTCCAGCCGCACCTCAGCATCAGTACTAGACTGCAATTCAAGAGGGCTCATCATCGTACCGTCTGTGCAAACGATTCTGGGATTCGTACTCGAGGTTGACCAAGTCTGCTGTTGGGCTGAACTCTTCTGTATCTTAAGCCTCCAGCAGTCGCCGATATGAGTTTACAACATTTGAGTAACATCAGGCAGGGACGTGCCCTCCTCGCTCCTCAGCCATCTTATCAAAGTAACAAAAACTAAGGCGGTCATAATTTAGAGTCATCTTGGGAACATCCAGTTGGATGCAATCAGCAATTCTTGCCACTAGATGTCAGTACATCCTAAACACTGGACCTCTTATGTGTGACAGAAAACCATCCAAACTGTTTTAGACTGGTTTATTTTAATGACCTTTTTAACTCTCAAATGAAAGGAAATGCTAAGAACTTTTATGCTCTTTTGATAAAATAAATGAATTATAAACAGTCTATTTAAAAAAATTAATTTGGTTTGACAGAATTAAAAAAAATTCAACAATATTCAATTATAGTGAATTTTAAACCCCCATCAAAGAGGTTATAATACGAAGATATTTTTCCTTGTAGCTCCACCTTTAAGTTTATGCACATTGTCCACTTTAAGAACATTTAGATTTAGGTTGATTGTGAATGATTAGTTTTAAGAGCATATGGTGTAATTGCGGCTGAATGGCAGCAACGGGAGTCACGCAGAAGCAATACGAACAAAGTGTGCATGCATTCAACCTGTGCAGGTGTTATTTGCTTCATTCCATTTATCACATTTCTTCTGGAGGCCTTTGGCCTTTCCCCGTATCTACCCCCACCGTGGTCATTCACCCCATCAGCAACATCTGTCACCACAAAGAGAACAAATCACATCTCCCATCAAAAACCAATCCCTTGATCGATCAAGCTTCAGATCCTTATGTTGTGTCCCAGACACACATTCTTTTTTCTTTCTATTTTTTTTTTAATGTTGGATTGACAGAAATGGTCATCAAACCGATAAGAGGCAACTTGATGGATTTGATGTCAACAAGAGTAAACTGAAAAGAAAGGAAAAAATACAAATACGCACGTTCAAAGAGGTAGACTTTAAAAAGCCCTTTGTTTTGTTAAAATTAAATTTGGAGGGAACACAAAAGCGACGTTCTGTCACTTTGTGCCTTCTATGTGTTGTTCAACCTATTAAATCAATGATTTAATTCCAGGATCGTTGTAAACAATTCTGGCAACATCTCTCCTAGTTGACCATCTAAAAGGGAGACTTTTTGTCCTCCTAGTCTGGCCAGAGTAGAAATTAATATTTTTCTCTTGTTTGACCTGAAAGTCAACTCCAAGTCTATTTTTTTCCCCCCCTCAACATATGAAAGCTTAACTTAGGGCACAAGCTGTGTGTTTCATCCTCACCTCGCTCTGCATTTACACAGTGACTCATTCTCTTCCATTGGGAGCTTCCAAGTTTAACCAGGCTACTGAGCTGCTCCACTGGAGCAGATGGGATTAAGGGCAAAGGCTGCTCAGCAACTTCTGCCCTTTTTATGATTTATTTATTTTTATTTACTTTCAGTTCAGATTTAATGAAGCAACAAACGGTACAATGCCAAAGTTCAGGTTCAGCTCCAAAGTCATACCTTCTTTAGCAGCCTGGCACCAGCGCCCTTATTTATGCAACACCGTAAATGGTACAACCATTAGTTTCTTAAAATGAATTGTAGCAGGAAATTCTCTAATACCGTCATTCTTAACTGTTCTCACTGCTCTTTGTAAAAGTGTAAAAGTGGCAGAAAGCCAACTTTATCAAGATCTGAAGAGTGTGTGTGTGTTGGGAATGGAAGAAACAACAACAACAAAAAAATCCTGAAGCAGTTACACACATGTTAGGTCTAGATCTTTGTGTTAAATGGGGTACTGTTTTAAACGTTCATCACCTCAAACATGACAGCGCAGTAGTGACGGACATTTAGGAAATAAAGTTGTGTATAATTTTAAAGGACATAACCTGCAAGTTCCATTACAAACAATATGTGATGTAGTAGCTTTGGTCTCCTGTTTTTATTGTCCTTGTCTACTCCTGTTTATTCATATATGTTTTATACTGAATGTAAACATGCTGTTGATCTTAATTTGGTCCAACAAAAATATTTTTCACATGTCTTTTTTTTTTTTCCTGTGTTTATCTCTTCTTCAGCATCACTATCTTTGGTACTGGGGCCAAGTGGCTGTCTGTGCTGCAGGAGAGGAACCTCAAACCCTGTGAGTTGTAGTTACACTGACGCTGTTACACACTTACACGAGCTTGCAGACAGATGTGCAAAGGGCACAGGTTGACTCCCACAAATTAGAAAGAGGCACTCAGAGTCATACCCTCGTACTTCCTGAGACTCAAATCCAGAAATGTAGGATGATTTGAACCCAAGATGCCTTTTTCCATCTATTGCATGACTTGACTGTTTTCCCTGTTTGTTGGTGGTGAGTGAGAAAGAAAGAGAAATGTCTGCAACACTTGTGCATTCCCATTTTACGCTGTGAAACTGTTGGTATGGTTACGTCTGCCATCCACAGTTCTCCAGACATTTTCACCTTCCAAAACTGACAAAGTTTAATCCACTGCAGACCCAGTTTCAGCCTCTACACTAAACCATTGCAGTGTATTCTGGACTGGAGAAACCGTAACTGTTAAAGTGATGACACCAAACATGTATCAACAAGTGCTGGTAACTTTGTTGTCCATGGTGTCAGATGTTACGTGCGTTGTGCATTATTATAATATTACAGCTGCCTAATGTTGAGAAAGGAATGGCATTATGAGTTCTTTTAAGAAAAAATCTGTCGTAAAGGTTACTTCCAGCTGAGTTTTCAGTTGTGCGTGCACGCCCAGGGATCATAGATGGCTGTGGGACGTGTGTTAACATTGATTTAAGGTAGATTAAGGTAGATTAAATTTTGTTTTTAAATGGCCTTTTTAGAGTGCATATAGACGAGTGTGGGCGGAGCCTTAATCCAATCTGTTACCTGCTCGCCTTCATGTGCCATTCTTTCTGTCTTCCTTTTTTTTTTCCTCTTCAAGTGCCAAATTTGTGGCATTTCCGCTTTGCCCCCCCCCCCCCCCCAGTTTTAAATTTGCTGTAACGATCAACGTGTGTTGCTCATGCACACAACTCTTGCATGTCCCAGTGGCTCTGTTCGCCATAAATCTTCACAGTTTTGTAGTTGAAAAAGAAAATTAAAAATATGTTCTCAGTCCTCCATGTGAGCCCCTTCCCCCCGCCACTTGATCCAGTTGGCACTCTGTGTGTGTGTGTGTGTTGTGTGTGTTCTTGGAGTCTTATTAGAGAAGGAGAGCATGGCAAAGGGACATGTTTGTATTAGGTTGTGTGTTGGAGTATTAGTGTGTATTCGTATTTGTGTGTGTGGGTGTTTCTACTGGGCTGGGAAGAGATATTGGGGGGGGGGGCTGCCCCAGTGGAGAGGCCCTTTTCCCTGAGTTGACATTTGGACTGAACACCTGGAGGCATGGTGGGTGGTAGCAAGAGTTCCCGCTGTGTATGTGCATGTATGTGTGTGTTTATGGAGAGAGGGTCGGTTGCTGGAAGCTTATTAGTTCACCGACTGGCACCGGCGTGTGGTTTGGGCATGTGTGTGTGTGTGTGGATGACATGGGGCATGTGTGCAGATCTTGGGGATAATAGTTTGAATAGGGTGTGTGGATGTACTCATGCTGCCTTTCCCGTTTTCACAATTCTAACGCCAAATAGATGCTGAAAAATTAGGAATCTGACCACACGTTCAGAGTAGATATGACATATTAAATATTTTATGCAAAAGACATTCTAATTTGTTTTCAGTATTTAGATTAATCCAACTCATTTGAATGACACGTTGATAGTTTGCTGCATAGTAGAAGATTGACCTCACAGTTAAGTGTTTTTGTTTTTGTGCATATGTGTGTGTGTCATCAGTGTCTGGTTCCTTTCATTTTTCTAACTTTTACTCTTTCTTTCGCCTGCAGCGGAAACACACAACCTCCAGTCTCTCCATACCATCCTGTCCACCGGATCGCCTCTCAAACCTCAGAGCTATGACTACGTCTATCGCTGCATCAAGAGCAACGTGCTGCTGGGTTCCATCTCAGGTGACTGCTACTCACTCATCTTGATTTTCCTTTTACCTGCATTCATCTTGGGCTTGCTATAGAGCCTACTCGAATGCTGCAGAATATGACGTGTAAAGTCATCCAGGGCTTTGCAGACCTGTGCCTTTCCGGGTTTTCTCTACGTTGGTGGATTCCCCCAGCCATTCCAGCAAAGTAGACAGGATCAGGATTATGTAGTCATTGCTGATCCTTTTCCTTGTCGAAATGACGGGAACGTAGCCTGGAATTTCTTGTGAGGTTTAGCACGTCGACACTGCCCCTTTACGCGGTATCGGTGCCTACCATCTCACACAGAGCGATCTTTCAGGCCACTTCTATCCCTTCATAGACGTCACATTGTCCATCAAGGGATAGAAGTGTAGCTTCTTTGCTTTGGAGCGATGTGATGTTCACTCTGCATCACAATAGTACACTGTGGTTGTTTGAAGGTAGAAAATAACAGAAATCAAATGCAACCCAACGGATAAAATAGCATTATTTCATGGTTCTCAGTTTGGCTTTTACAAACTTTGAACTGACCATTTCAGGTATATTTGATATGTAATTCTTCAAAATTGGGACGAAACATCTTCTGATGATAAATAAATGGATGTTGGTGAATTTTAGGACTATAGGCCAGTTCATTTTAACTGGGAATTCTTGTGTAACAACGTTCCAAATTAAAGTTAATTTTTTAAATAGGATTTAAAGAACATCAGCCAAATAACTACTTTTCTTGCATCTAATTTTCAACATTTCCAACTCTCAAAAATGTGTTTCAGTTAAGACATTATTGGTGCATGCAGTCTTTTTAAAATTAAAACCTATAAAAAGAAAAATTTCAAAAGAATTTCTTTTTTTCGGATTATATTCTTTTCCCAGGTCAAACAGAAATGTATGAAATCAGATAAAAGTAGTGATCTGAAAAAGCCAACTATACCAACTAAATTACCCATTCTAGTTACTGTGTTTTTTATTTTGTACATTTTACACTGAATACATGTAGCTTTTAAGTATTTGGCAAAACAAATTAATTCTAAGTGTTAAATTAAATTGAGCTACATGTTTTCTTAAAAGAAGCAGCAGCTCAATTTTATTTTATTTAAGTTGAAGTCTTGTTATTTTGGTCAAACTTTGTTTATTTATCCAACTTGTGGGAAATCAACTTGTTACGGTAGCAACATGTACAGAAAAATATAAAAATGTATAGAATAAACATATGCGTTCGAAAATAGACAAATATATATAGAATAAACACAATGTACAATTAGTGACATTGCTGTTAATGCTGCAACAAGTTTATGTTTCAGGACTTGAATGTTTATTTGAAATACCCACAAAAAGAAAAAGGACATGCTGGTATGGAAGAATCTGTAATAATACCATTTGTAAAAAATTATATCCAGCAAATTTCCACCGTTGTGTGAGACATTTTTCCCTACATCGAGTAAATGCTAACAGTGTATTAAACTTCATAAAGTCCATTACTCTTGAATCTAAACAGATATTCAAAAGTAATTAACACCCATTAAAAACCATTTGACAAGACCAACAGACAATAAAACTCAGACAGGAAAGTAACGCTTGTGCTTTGGGGTCTATGCCAAAATCAGTTATCCACTTCTAATAGCTGTGACCAAATATTCAAAGGTTTAGAAACTCCAAAAATGCATTTGGTACAGGTGAAAAGGTGAGAGAAAATAGTTGCCATTTCTCCCTCTTTACTGCCTTGTCGAGCAGAAAATTAGAAACTCTAGTCTGGGGGAGAAGCCTCGATAAGTGTTGCGGAAGCACTGGACGAGAACCAACATTTAGTAAGAAATAGAAAATGTAGACTATTCGGAGAGATGAAATCATTAATATAAAAACTCCCAATTGCGAGCAATCTAAAGTTCAATCATTTCAGAAGGTGCAGTAAACCAGTGTATGAAGCTGATGTGCAGGTTTTTTTTCTGGTCATTTGAAGGCCAACAGAAGTGAAATGTCATTAAAAGTGTGTATTTCTGGTGTGAAATACTTAAAATCTAAATGTACAAATGCCAAAGGCCACATTTCCAACAGCTCTGATTCTCAATTGACGAACCAATAGTTTCTTGTCTATCCCATAATAAAATGTGCTTTACGTGAGGCTCCTTTGTCCAATATGTCCCTTCTAATTTCCTCTCTCCTCCATCCTCTTGCCACTTACCTACCTTATTCTGAAAGATGCCTCAACTCCTAAAATAAGAAATTACAGCTGCATGGGGCAAAAACGCAATGGTTAGAGCACATGTGTCAAACACAAGGCCCGCGGGCC
Source organism: Hirundichthys speculiger (assembly GCA_018398805.1). Classification (NCBI taxonomy): domain Eukaryota; kingdom Metazoa; phylum Chordata; class Actinopteri; order Beloniformes; family Exocoetidae; genus Hirundichthys; species Hirundichthys speculiger. The sequence continues at coordinate 800,920 of JAGFBZ010000006.1, forward strand.
AAATGTGGCCCGCTACGTCACTGTATGTGGCCCTCGAGAGCTTGTGCATTATTGGCTTAAATTTTAAACCAATATTTTAAGACTTAAAATAAGCTTACACCACTTTAAAGCGCATATTGACAATGAACGACATCTCCCATCATGAATTTCATCGTTACCCACAATGAAAACGGTAGCTACGAGCAAGACGACTTTTCAGAACTGATGGATTTAAGAACGATGGGAAAACAATTACAAGTTTGTATCTCAAGGTGCTGTCATTCATGAAAGAGTTTAATCTACGTCGGCATTTTGACAGCAAACACAGAGCTAAGTATGCTAAATTTAGCCCGCAAGAAAAACAAAGAACCGCTTCCGCTTCTGAAACCAAGGTAATGGATACTCTTACAACCCACAAACTCTGAATTTTTTATAATAATAAGTTAAATATTTGAAACTTGAATACATAATACAGAAACTGTTATTTAACATATACTAAGGTGTAGTTTAATTTATTTTGATTTACATTGCATTTTGTTACATTCATGCTTGCCAATCTGGCCCCTCGAGGGCTACCGTGATGCTGATGTGGCCCTCAGTGAAAAATGAGTCTGACACCCCTGGGTTAGAGTATACAGTTGTCACATGTCATATTTAATTTATATCAGTTTAAAATGACAACTCCGAAAAAGTGAATCTCAGTTTTTTAAATTCCCGTCCCCTTGCCTCCTCTCTCCTTATGTACATCTTCAGCTCCTCTTCTCACACCCATGTTAAAAGAGACTAAGATGCAAGGAGGAGGTGTTGGGGATGAACAAATTAAATAACACTGTATTTGTTCAATTGGCAGATGTTTTTATCAAGTACGACTTGGTGAGGAACCCTTTAGGAACAATGTGGAGTTGAGTATTTGGCCCGACAGACAGAGTATTAAAGAAGCTGAGGAGTGAACCAGCAACGCTCTGATTGGTTGATGGCCACCTAATCTGCTGAGTCCCATCACTGCATGGCCACTTCCAGCTCCCCAGTTCTTTATTGGAGTACCGCTCTGACCGTGTGGGCTTCTAACATACAAATTTTGTGTCGAACTGACTCAAGATCATCACTTGTGGCAGATCTGGTCTACAACTGTAACTGAATAATCTGAAAAGACCAGAAAAAGCAAATTAGGTCATACTTTTTAAAATTTGTAGTAGGTATGTCGTGTGAATTTTTCCTCAAGTTCCGACTGTCAAGACTGCGTTGTCACAAAGTGACGTGAACTGTAGGACGTCGTTATTGCTAATGGGAGTTTGCTCTCAATGTGTCGCAAAAGTCCATGTTTCCAGGCAGCACCAGTGTATTGCATGTACTGCACCGATGTAATGCTCCTCGCCAGTATTTTTTTCTTCTTTTTCTTCATCTTTAGAACAATTCATAAATTCAAACCCAAACAACTGATCAGAACAGAGACTTCAGGGAAGTCTTCAAAGCGTAGCAGGAGTGCTTGGAGCTCTGCGTCACTGCGCAAGGGATGGCAGCTAAATTTAAAATCACACAATTTTGCTTTTTATGAGCTGAATCTAACAGCTGGTTGGTCGCAAGTCATTTATTCAAATTTAAATACGTTTGTGCGCACTCTTATGATGCACAGTGAAACAGCAAAGCAGCTGTGACACAAACACAAAGGACTGATGCAAAAAAAACCCCAAAGCAATCAGCAAAATAAATGATATATAACTGTATTTTTTTTTAACCATGCACACAAGCTTTCACATAGGCCCCAGCCTATTGTGATGCTGACAGGCCACTAGAATGCAATCTGTCTTTCTCTGTGAATCTTGAAATGTTTAACATTTAGCACAACCTGAGTGACTGACATATTACACACACACACCACACACACACACAGTTGCAGGCACGGTGAGAAATAGCTTGGAGCATCACACCTGCACAGATGCACACAGTTATTGTGAATGACAGCCCTAATGGGAGTAGCTTATAGCCTCAAATGCACAGACACCCAGATGCAAACACACACATGCCCACACTGACATGCAGTTTGAAAAACTGGACGCGGGCATCGACCTAAATGTCAATCACAAGGCAGAAGTCTTGTGACAGATGAAAGGATAAGCGGGATTGTATACAGGCATACTGTCTCAGGTTCTTTTCTCCACCATCCTCTGTGTCTCTGCTCATCGAAGCACGGACTCTACTTTTGTGTTGCCGTTTTTCATGCCCATTGTATGAATAAGCTAGTTATCGAACTGAACAAGGCTTTGCTGGTGTCATCCTCATTCATTTTGTTACATAGTACATGGACCTCGTAAACTGACAGTTATTTTGTTTGACCTCTGAGAGTTGTAATGTCTTTTTCAAAAATTATATTCTGTTGTGGAAGTTGTGAGGGGAAAAAAAAACCATTACATACATACACTTCACCTTAACATTGCATTCCTACCTCAGTTGTGGTGGTATTTAAGGTAAATACTGTTGTAGCTGTACATAAATTAAGAGATGTGTTTGGAAAAGTCTCAAGAGCCTCTGGCAGGCACTCAAAACTGCAGCTGCTTTATAGATCCCTGCTAAAGTGAATCAGCAAGACACTGATCTTGAACAAGCCAGATGCTGAGAGGGATGTTTGGTTGTCTTGGTCCTGTTTTTTTTAGTCTTGACTATCTTTCCAGTGTTAATAACTCTAAAACTGAACACATGTCGAGACCTTTGAACATAAATCACACACATGTAACCCTGTATATCTGAAATAATTATAAAACTATATCAAGATCCTTGCTTAAGCATGTAAGTTGCAAATGAACTATTCAAACAGTATTTTCTGGCTAAAATATCTATTGAGATGATCAATCTGACTTGAAATGGGCAAGGTACAACCACGGCAGCTTTTAAAGAATTACATGCCATGGGTGAATTTATAGGTTGCACCCAACACTGTGCAGGCTTTTTAAAAATCAACCTAAGGCTTTTTACACATCACATCATACTATTCTAAAGAATGAGTAGCGTGAGACTGTCTGAACATGCTGCTGGACGGTTTGAAAATTATCTGGCAGATCTCAGAGAGTTTAGGTAGAGGGTATTACCTCAGAGTAATTAGGGGAAATCTTCAGGAGTCGGTCCTGGGACCACTTCTTTTCATTTTTCCGTATCAACAGCCTTGATTGATAAGTATCACGTGCCAGTTTTTATTTTTATGCTGATGAAACTGATGTTCTGTGTTGCCTCTACACCTAATCAGGGTCTACGTCAGCTACAGCAAACCTTTAATATTGTTACAAATATTGAACAATGTCACCTCTACCAGTTGATTTCAGAGACAGAGCACACTGTGTGGCAGGTGTAGGAAGTTTAATGAAGACGTGGAGAATGTCTTCATGGAGAAGCACTTTATTTTGAGTTCAAACCTTCCAGTCACTGCATTAAGCCAGCTGGTGCTATGATGGCTGGTGTTATGATTGCTGAAAGATGGCAGATCTCTTCGCCAGACAGAACAACCATCTAACCTGCTTTTGGGATGGAGTCAGATGGAGGCGGATGACTCGCTGTGGCGACCCCTAAAGGGGAAAGCCGAAAGGAAAAGAAGAAGATTCGTACTTTTGACCTGCTGCTTTAATTCTAAACGCATATTCCATCAATCTGGACTGGAAAGCTGGCAGAATTAGCATGACTGAGATTTTCTACCATCTGAAATTAATGCATATACCCACACTGAACACCGGGGAGCGTAGTCTGCTGATTTGAGAAACTTCAGACATATCCAGAAAAGGAAGAGGAAGTGTTACTACGTTAAGCTCCAGCAGCACACAGTACTTTTGTATTGAAAAAATTAGAATCCTTTCATCACTGAAGTGGATTGAAATCGTCTTGTTCTCGCTTTGCAGTGTTTTTATTGTAAAAGGTGTACATGAATATGACAACCAGCAGACTGGTTTGATCCAGAGTTGTTAAGAATGAATGAATCAAATTACACTCATGTGGGATAACAGTTTGTCTGACAAATGCTTAATGTCTAAAATAGTGTTGTTGTTTTTTTTTAATTAAGGTAGTTGAAATTTTCAGTTTATTATCTCTGGCTTGCACAGAGACAGCTGGCCTGAAGGTCCAGCTTTTAATTGAATCACAGGAAATACTGAAAGAAACATTGGATTATTTAAACAAGTACACATTACCTCAGAAACTAACCTTTTTGCAAGTCCATTTGATATTTCAGCAGAACTGGAACAGTGTTATAGACGGCAAAATGGTGACGGTGTAATCCACTTAGAATAGTGTGGAATTTACCTTTCAGATTCTGCGTGTGCACGCACGCACGCACGCATGTGTGAAGAGGGAGTCCTGCCCCAGTCACTTTCTCTCATGTCGTCAAGGGCAACGGCAGGCTGCAGCCCTGTTGGCTGGCAACCAACCTAACCTTGACCCCTGAGGTCAACACTCTGTTAGCGTGTGTGCATCCGTGTGTGCGAGGACTTATTGCAGCATATGTGCCAGTGTGACCGCTGACTGGTGGCCACAGAGGCATATGTGATGGACCCCTCTGCTGCCCCCCCCCCCCCGCATTTTCACTTTCACTCCTGTGAGCCTTTTTCGTGAATGTGTCGGTTCATTTTGAACATGTGCTCGAGTCTGCAGTGGTTTCATTTTCTGTACGAACATCCCTCTCTTAGGATAAAATGAATTTCAGGATGTGTGTGTATGTGTGTGTGTTTGTGTGTGTGGGTCTCTTCCTGTCAGCGGGGATGTCAGAGCCATGTATTTCCTCACTAGGCGATTTTAACACATTCACTGCTGGAATCCCTCAATCCTAATATACCTCCGTCTGACTACCCATATGCTGCTTCTCTGCTCCCTCACTGCCTCATTTCCCCCTTTAGATGCTCGTTTGTGCAAATACAGTCCTTGTCTTTGAATAATGTACTTTAACACTGCGTTTACTTTTTATTCACATGCAGATCAAACAGTGTGGTTTGATTGTTTTCTGGTAAGTGGAAGCTTAGTAAAATGGTAAATGTTCCACACTTATATTGTGCCTTTTAACCATACAGTCATGTTATAACCCCTCTTTTAATCCTTTGTTTTGTTGTATGAAAGCATGATAATCATAGTGGGTCTTAGTATTAGGCAAATGCAACCACAGACAAACAACGAAATGACTTTTTTCTCTGTGTCATTACTCTTTTGGTAAAAATGAAGCTAAAATTGAAAATTGTCACCATTTCTAGATACCCCCGTGATTAAATTAATCTTACGTCCATTTTTATCAGCAATAACTTGAAGTAGTCGTTGACTGTATGGGTTCATCAGTCACATTGTTCTGGAGGAGTTTTTGGCCCATTTTTGAGCATGCAAGGTCTCAAGGTCCTGCCACAAGGTTGAGGTGATGCCATTACACAGTCTTAATTCATTCATTCATTCATAATTTTTTTTTTCAAGCCATTCTGCTGTAGATTTGCTGCTGTGCTTTAGATCCTCGTCCTGTTCCACAGCCATTCTTTCATGTTTTAGTTGTCAGCCCGATGGTTTAACATCTGCATCGAGGATACTCCAGCGTACAGAAGATCTCATGGTTGTTGTAATCCCTTCAGGGTGCCCAGGTCAATAATAACTTTTTCACATGACTGGAGATTTTCACAAAGGTTTTTGCAATTCGTCTCTCATTTACACAAATACTGATACAGTGCTTCTCCTTAAATACACTGCCCCAGGGCAGCCTGACATGTGGAGGGGCTGATGATCGGACCACCGATCTTCCTACTGAAGTTCTACCACCTGAGCCACAGCCTCTGCTACACCAACCCAGAGGATGCGTATACATATGATATATGTATATATATCATATATATAATTTATTTATTTTTCTTTTGCTCAGAATTATAAGATCACTGTCACAACTTACCTTCGTGTTCATACGTAGATGTGTATGCACATAGAATAGCAAGCGATAAAAATCATCACTAGAAAGCCACAGTGACTTTTAGCTTAGAATATACTTCTTTTTCTTGTTTTAAATCCATGTATGTGTGTTTGCATGCATGTTCGTGCGTTTGCATGCCCACCTATGGCAGTGAGCGCAACAATAAGATGATTGCGTATCTTTTCCACTAAAAGTGTGTTTGCGTTTAATCAGGAGACAGAGTTACCACTTCCCCCAGGGAGCCAATTAAAGCTTAATAAAGAGCCTGGCAAACAGAAAAACACAGAGAGACTGTACAAATAACAGAGGGGGAAAAGCAGGAGAGGAGGGAGGAATGGTAGAAGGGCAGAGAGGAGTTGAGAGGAAGGGAACAAGATGGATGGATGTAGTCTGTGATACAAAGAGGAGCGAAGCAGCGAGGTAGAGAATGAACAGTGGGAGGGGAGATGAATAGAAGATGTCAGAAATAGTAGATGATTGGAAGGTAGAAAGAGACAAATGGGTGTGTGTGTGTGTGTGCGTGTGTTGTGGTGACGCTTTTAGGAAGCTTCTGCAGAGGACTAGAATTCCTATATAGGTCAATGAGGGTGCTGCAGTGTGCCAACACTGCCAGTTTGTGGTCACAGTGACAGACTGATACCAGTTCTGAGTGAACTAATAGATCCTTCGGTCACTTCGCTCAACACGCTCATGTATGTTTCAGTACTGGACATGTCGGATGTTGTTACTTGGGTGGAACAAAGTGGAAAATGAACAGAAATGGCCAAATCTCTTCCTTTAAAGCAGTGACATTAACAAATCTTTTGTAATGCGTGTCCACGTGCCCTTTGTTGCAGTGCAATAAAACAAACTGAGCTCATGCATATCATCTGGAAATTTTAGAAATCATATGACATTTCTTAAAAGTGCTGATAATTAGGTACATGTTCTGATGTTCTTCTCTTGATACCACAGTTGTTTCATAATCAGGCTCCATGTGCTACTTGGTGTCATTGTATGTGTCAAAGGGACACAAGTAAAAGTCCGCCCGGGTTCATGCCAGCTGTGCATACACTGTCACAGCAGTGCATTTGCTGTCAACAGAGGCCTTTTATGTAAACCATAGTTGGCGGTTCACCAGTTGGAACCCCGAGACCAGTCACGTGCAGTTTTTGAAAATAAAACGGGAAACAGGAAAGCTATGTTGTTAATGTCTGTGATATAATACGTGCTCAGTGGAAGCACAGCGAAAAGTGTGTTGTTGCTGATGTGAGGTCAGTGTGATAAACCAAAACATGTCACGGCTGTCTGTTCTGCTGAGAAGCAAGTGTGCGTGAGAAATGGACAACACGGCAAAATGCTAAATGGTGCACTGCTGCAGCCCAGTTTGAGCCACGTCTGAGGCGTGCAGCCGACCTGAATGCTTTTCTGCTCTGCTTTACTGCCGTGCAAAGTGGACCAAAGGAAAGTAATTAGTTAAGCAAAGTGAAACAGAAGAAAACGATTGCGATGGTTTTGGGTGGAAATGGACACAAGCTGCTGTGTCTTAATGATACCGGAGAGTTTAAAGTCCGTGAGTGCATGTCCTTGAATACAACTGCAAGAGGAGTGCTTGTCCCAGATCAGTTGCCTCCTGAGTGAAAGTGGGTTTTCATAGAATAAAAGCCTACTTTTGAAAGAGACACAATAAAAGCCAGTTTGGGGTTGTCTAAAATGCATGTTTACAAGCCACAGTCCTTCTGGGAAAAATCTTAAATTAGAACCTTTTACAAGTCACATCAGATGTACGTTCACATCAGATGTACGTTCACAGAGGTAGGAAGAGAAAGCGTTTAAAGAAAAGAACATCATTCCCACTGTGAAACTTGGAAGAGGCTCAGTCATCTGATGGGACTGTTTTTGCCGCGTCTGGCACAGGATGCCTGAAAGTGTTCACTCCGTTTCTTTGAAGCGGGGCTGCGTAAGGTATCCGAAGTCGCTTTGAAACAAAACCTGAGAGAACTGGCACCGCACAATTCAAAGCTCATGATTCACAATATCTTCAGAAATGAATGCTAATAAAACATGTTGTTTTTAGTGAATATCCAAGGTCATAAATGTAAAAAAAACAAACAACACCAACTATTGGGCATTGGCTTTATAATGAAACCACAAATGCACCCTTGGGGGAGGAAAGAAAAAAAAAATCATTGGCGCCACTCATTAATATTCAGTGTCTGCTTCTCTATTCACTTCCAGGTGGCACTGATATAGTCTCCTGCTTCATGGGTCAGAACCCAACAGTTCCAGTGTATCGGGGAGAGATCCAAACAAGGAATCTTGGCATGGCTGTGGAGGCCTGGAGCCCTGATGGTGAGACGGCGTGTGCATGTTCAGAGTGGGTGAACTTCTCAGCAATTTCAGGCTTCCTTTTCCTTTTTTTTTTAAAAAGATTCCCTTCAGTCACTGATTATGAGCTGTCAAGTTGTTAAAAAAAGTTATAAGGAAAAGTAATCACAAACAAATCGAACCCCCCCTTTTTGCTTCTGCAGCAACAGAACAAGACCGTTGATGAAAGTGTTTTCTGCTTGAATAAAAGTGTTTCTATAGCTGAAAACTTTCTGAAGCATAAGCAACTATCTTTGGATAAATACAGATATAATAGAGAGGAAAGCAATATTTTTTATTAACAATCAACAAAACCCTTTTTTTCCTCTCTTTTCTCTTCTGCTGGGATTCTTCAGAGCTGTCAATATTATTTCTCATTGATTTTTTTTTTTTTGTAGCCCATGGTTCCCCAGCTCCCTCCTGCAGGCTGCACTGGCAAGTCTCTACCGCCTCAAAGGGAAACTGGACTGGGGGATGATTTAAAGGCAGTTTTGTAGGAAGAGTTTGGGATTATTTTAGCCGGTCTCTAAGCTCATAACACCACCCTGAGGGGGGGAGGTTAGGGCTGGGTAAAACCGCACAGCGAAACGCACCGGGGCTCCCTGAGGGTTGCGTGTGCGTTCTCTGTCTATGTACGAGCGCGCCCAGGTGTGTGGATGTGTTGTCGTGAAGTACACCTGAAAAACTGGTATTGGTCCTTAAAAGAAAAAAAAAAGTAAATGGGATGTGTGTGTTTGGGTGTTAACAGGTAAGCCGGTGTGGGGAGAGAGCGGGGAGCTCGTCTGCTTGAAGCCAATCCCCTGCCAGCCAACTCACTTCTGGAATGACGAGAATGGAAGCAAATATCACAAAGCTTACTTTTCTAATTTCCCTGGTAAGTATAACGTCTGCATATTCACATAAAAACCCACCACTTAACACATTCATCACATACACAAAGAAATACTTGTGTGATATAATACATTTACAGAAAGTGCCCCAGGAACAGATTTTGCTTTATGAAATAGAATTTGTCTTCTTTAGCCGTGTGTGGATTTTTTTATCCCTTGCATTATGTTTTTATAAAGATCATTTTTTAATTTATTTGTCAATTAGTAAGACTGTTCTGAACTCTGTTCTTGTTTTTTAGGGGTGTGGGCCCATGGAGACTACTGTAAAATCAACCCGAAGACTGGAGGCATTGTAATGATGGGCAGAAGGTCAGCCTTTAATGTTTTTCACGTACAGCAGGGCAAAAGGTGGCAAACAACATTATTTTTCAGTGTAGTTTTAAGTGATTTCTTTTAAAAATATTTCGATACCATTTTTATCCCTTCCGATACTGATTCTTCAGTTGTTGGTATCGGCCCATACTGACTACCGATCCAAGTATGATATTAAAAAAATTGCAAAACATTGCCTAATTATCATCGTTGTAAAACATGAATAAATACAGCAAATCCAAGCCATTTATGTCTATATTCATTTCCAAATAGAACAGTATAAAACAGCATTGCAAAATTAAAAAGTATTTCTTTTTGCTGGCAGAGTAACTGAAGTAACCAGTAAATAAATCATTAAATACAAATTACTTGGTCTTGGTTGGTGCCTGAGCTTCTGTACTCGATATCGGTGCCGGCATTTTCGGCAGTATCAGAGCAATTTCCGATACTGGTATCAGAATCAGAACAACACTAATTTCTTTTTGGTACCATGCAAATAGATAGATTTGCTAGTAAAAACCTCATCGAAAACATAAGCCGGTTAGTTTGAACCGTTACCAAACACAGAAATGTGTTTCAGTGTCTTCTTGATATGACGTAATACAAATAATATTTACAAAATACAGATGTACAGTTAAAGAAACTGAGCTGCAGAGAAAGACTGAAACAATGTTCTGGAGGATTCTACAATCACCAGATTAATTGGTGTCAAGTGAAACTGTCAAAAAAAAAAGAAGCATCCACCAAAGAGTTTGCAAGGAAGTATCAAACTCCATCAAAAAGTCTCAGATCAAATCTCAGTTTACTAGGGACAGACCTGGAAACCAGATCGGATGTGCATGACCTTCAAGCCTATAGGAGCACTGTATAAGAAACCATAATGCGACCGAGTTCACTACATCCTTATGGGCTTTGCAGTACCATGGGAAATTATCGTCACTCAACACAGTCCATCGCTGCCTCCATATAAGAAGAGGTGGTAGGAGGCCATATATCAACTCTGCTCAGAAATACCACAGTGTTTTCTGGGCGCCAGCTCACCTCAGAGAAAAAAAACAGTGGACATGTGTTCTGTGGTCAGATCTGTCCACGTTCCTTTTCCTTTTGGGAAAAATCAGCATCCGATTCTGCGTGCCAGAGACGAGGGAGAGAGCATCCAGGCTGTTATCAGGAAAAGATATAAAAACCAGCATCTGTGCTTGTGTGTTTAATGTGTAGATGGATCAGTACCCATGGCATGGGTGACTTGCATACGTGTGAAGGTACCATTGAGATTTATATTGATATTTTGGAGACATATGGTGCCATCAATGTGACGATGCTTCCCAGGAGTTCTGCGGTTATTTCAGCAGAACAATGCCAGCCCTCATTCTGTCCCCTTGAAAATAGATGGTCCATGATGAAACACAGGATCCTGTTACTAACAGAGACCACTGGGCAGCCGAAGTTTGTAGTCATCAAATATGGACAGTTTTCTTTTGCAAAGTTGCAACAATTAACATCTGCAAGTCTAAAACTAGGTTTGAGTATGTTTTTTAAAATGCAAAGGAGCAAGTCATTGATGTTTGATATGTTACTATGCAAGTGTGGAGGCGTTAGCTTTAAATGCTGAACCTGTGTTTGTTCTGCAGTGACGGTACGCTGAACCCCAACGGAGTCCGTTTCGGGAGCTCGGAAATCTACAACATTGGTGAGTCTTAAAGTTTACGGGTGTAATAGGGTCTAATGGAGGACAAAAGCAGAGGACAAGGCCATTTTTGTGAGATTCGGTTGACTCATTGTCCTCAGCAACAATAGCAGAAGCCGTCCAATCATACTGCTGCGATAGTCCTCAACAGACTTTAATCCTAGACAACAGAAAAGTCAAAAGCAGAATTTCATTTTGCTGCAGGAACAGTGTGATTCTTTTCCACATACTGACTTTGTTTTTTCTTCCTTCTTTTTCTGTCTTTTCCGTTCCATCATCCCTTCTTCCGTTCGTGCCTCCCATCTGCTTTCCTCTCGTTTCCTTTGTGACCTTGCTCTCCTCTCTGTCTTCTTCTCTCTTCTCTCTGCAGTGGAGGCCTTTGAGGAAGTGTCCGACAGTCTTTGTGTCCCTCAGTACAACGCAGACGGAGAGGAGCGAGTTATTTTGTTTATAAAGATGGCACCTGGGAAGGCCTTCTCTCCAGAGCTGCTGACGAAGATTAAAGGAGCCATTAGAAAAGCTCTGTCGGCCCGGCACGTGCCCGCCCTGCTGCTGGAAACCAAAGACATTCCCGTAAGTCGGATTATTCTCCCGCCGTCGTCACAGCCGCAGAAGTCAGTCCTGCGTTGAATGACGGCCTTTTCTTTCCGTCCCCCTGCAGTACACCATCAGCGGTAAGAAGGTGGAGGTGGCCGTGAAGCAGATTATCGCGGGACGGGAGGTGATGCAGAGGGGAGCATTCTCCAACCCCGACTCGCTGGACCTCTACAAGAACATTCCCGAGCTGAAAAACTACTAGAACTGAGACTTCACAGAACTGGGGGGAGAAGACCTGCAAATGAGAATCCCCTGATACGCTCAGTTTTAAGCTAACTTTATCTAAATCGAGTTAGGGCAGAGGTACATGGCAGGGGAACATTACAGAGGTGCTCATGAGCTTTATGTTGGCATAAGAAAAAAAAAAAAGAGGAAATAACAACAAATGATATATTTGTAATACATAGATGGTATGAGGAAGACGAGAGACTTTGAAAAACAGGAATTATACTGGTCCACATAGGCTAACTTCCATTAACAGCTGCTCCGCGTCTGTCGTGTTGTACAAGTAAACATTAACCTGATCTACCCTTTGGTAGTTCAGTGCTTGTGAATAAGCTCATGCCCTAAAGCTGACAGTGGAAAAGTCAAGTGTGGCCCTGAGCGTCTTTGCCGTGATTTTTTTTATCATCTAGTGATGAACCGTGTCTGTCTGTCACCTGTCTCGAACGCTCAGTGAAATCCACGGAGGTTTGCTGATGAACGCACACAGACTCCTCTGATGAGCCTCCTCAGCTGGGACTCGTGTCACCCACGAGCTCAAGTGAGTCGAGCACCTTAGAGGGCTCCAACACGTCATTTAGAGTTTACCCGAACGAGCTAGGGATCTAACGTAAACCAAACTTGAAGAACAAGTCAACATTATTGATCTCTTACATTTTCAGTGATCAAATCTGAACGTTTAGTTTATCTTTTTTTTGTTTTTTAATAATTTCCATTTTATTCCAGCCACTGTACTGAGCGACTGATAAATGTGGAGCTCTTGGAGCGATGGTGTCATAAGTCAAACTGGCCCTTATTTATCATAGGAACAGTTATATCGAGGTCGAGATATCAAAGCGTGTAAATATTCATTTCACCGCTGCAGCCTGTATTTGTCAGTTACATGTTTTCATGTTTTGAAACACGTACTCTCTTCGGTACAGCCTGTTCTGGGCTTTTTACATGGGAAAAAAAAAAATTATTTATCACTACAACGCATGGGAAAGGATCATTAATGCTATTATGCTATTAAAGATGAACTGCAGTACATTTGGTCACAGAAACGTGCCAGGCAGCAGTGTAAACTGTGGACGACATCACATTTGCAAATGCAAGATAATAATTCTTGTCATACAAATAAAAATTCAGAAAACATTGTTTTCTCACACATCGTGCTCTGAATCGAAAGCATTTTCTTACATTCGTCGTGTGTTTTCCTGAGTAATGCATCACTAGGAAACGCCGTGCATGAATGCAGACAAATCAATCACAGAAGTGCAGTTCATCTTTCATGGCATATTGGCTTCTTAGGTTCAATCAATTTCTTATTTTTTTTTTGTTCAGGGGTATCCTGTGGAGTTTTTGATCAGGAGTAGCACCATGCAGATGAACAAAGCTCTGCAATCTCTTGTTGCACTAAACAGTATGTGTCAGGTCATTTTCATTATTTTATTTTATTTTTATTTTTTTATTGCACTGTTCTGAAGAACAGAAAATAAAACTCCACAGGGTACATCTAAAGTCTATAACTGCACTTGTTCTTTCATGGAGACTGGAAGCTGGAAACTGGGATCATAATTGAACAAATGCAAACTTTGCACTTTAGTACTGTACGTGAGGTAGTATTTATGTTGAAACTGATGAAACAACGATCCATTCTGAAGCTGGTTTTTTTTTTTTTTTTTTTTTTTTTTTTCTTTGGTACCAGACCTCTCATATACATGAGTTTGCAAAAATAGTTCTGGGTGTTGATTGTATCTGGTTCTTCTGTATACATCTTTCGTGAATTGACCATGTTTTTTTTTAATTACTTCTTTGTTGCAGTGAGGTGTATAAAAACCATGAAATAATGAAAGTATACGGATCATCTACACTACAGCTCGATGATTGTGCTCGCCGTTTAAGTTCCACTACGAGGTCACTTGGATTTTAAATGAATGCTTTTCCCGAACTTTCAGTGTTCAGTTCTTTGAGATTTTGTTTTTTGGAGTTTCCTGGTTGACTGCTTTCAACTACTAAATAAAATTAGGCCAGTCTGAAAGCAAACGTCTCTGTGTCCGAAAGCTTGAGCTTTTAATTCTTGTTGGGGATTAATAACATTGTTTTCCAAAGATAAATTTAAAAAACTCAGCTAGCACTGCCCAGATTTAGAGCACTTTTCTAGAGTCAAAGTGAATATTTATGCGACTTTGCAAATTATAAGACCCCAAGTCAGACTCATGCAATGTGTTTAAGGCAGCTAAAATCTTTTATGTCTGAATTTTTTCGCTCAGAAATTACTGGCAAATCTTAAAATATCTGGTATTGATTTCTTTTCTCATCTGCGCTGGGCTGCTTCACCTCTGGGCGTCTAGCCGTTAACCAGTTACATATGTAAGATATGAACTAAATATGCAATGGTTCCACAGCTGGAAGTGTGTATTGACCTCCTCACCAAAGAAATCTCAGCTTTAGGGTGAAGAATAAGGAACTGACAGTCTGGCGGTACAGAAGAAAAACTGTTTTTGAGTGTGTGTTGCAGCAACTTGGGTGTGTGTGTGTGTGGTTTGAATGTGTGAAAGCCACTCATTTTGACAGACGGCTCTTTTTAGAAATAAACTTTGCAGTTTTAAAGATGCTTCTAACCTTTACACAGTAAGTGTGAAGTCTCAGACCTGCCAGTCAGCCGAAACTTCAAAACCAAACCGAGGAAAATGGAAAAGTGAGACTTGGGTGAAGTCTAATTCCACTCTATTACACAGCTAAGTTATTTAAATTGTAATTGGTGAAAAACCTGGATGTTTGTATTTATCCTTAACTTTCTAATGGAGAAAGGAGGGTGGGGAGAAAGATTGTCCATATTGTTCAATATATTGAACCATTAAATCTTTAGATACGGTCACCGTCAAATGTATATTGAAACTATCCGAACTAATAACAGGCTGTCTATTCTAACATGCCTGAATAATTGTTTCCTCTGCATCGGAAATGTGCTGCATTATAATGATTTTGCTGTTTAACTGGATTGTCTCATCCCCTCCTGTGTCTTTGTGCAAAAAAAAAAAAACACATGAGATGCCAGTGAGTTAGCTTCAGCAGTGCTGGTGATTAGATTTTATTACCTTTGAGCATAGGCTGATTAGCAGCTTCCCCCTTTGTGTCTTGTTATTATACTAAGCTTAATGCTGCTGGATTTGAAAATAACTTGAGCCTTCTTTTATCTAATTCATAGGGAGGAGGGAAAAAAAACAGAATTTGCCTCATGTGCTGGAATATAGTTGATAGAATATGGAAATAAAATATAATCAAGTGGCAAACGTCTGCTGTGAAAAATGCAGATGGCGTGGAGGAGGCAAAATGAGCCAAAAAGTTGTCTAACACTAAGTTGTGCCTTTACGATAAATGAAGGAAAGGATGTCACCTCAGGTGATAGTCTGAAGCTCATCCCTTCTGCTGTATCCACTTTAGGAGTCTTGTTAAATTAAACTGGCTCCCAAAAGACTCTTTCTCCATGAAGATCCTACATAATCCCACACACTGGCATGACGGGAGCAGTGACTTGGTGAATAAAAGAAAGCCATAGATTCACAGTTTCAACAAAGCGCAAATTAAGTACAACTTGCAGTTTAGCAGCCACAGTGATTTGTGATGCATGAACATGAAGTAAGAACGCCGTCTATAAATGCATGACAGTAACATTTAGAGTTATCGGTTTTGACTTTAATAAGTTTTTGAATAAGAAATCTGGAGTTTGAGAGGCTGAGAAAGAACATGGATAAAAAGGAATGATCATAATTGTAAACGTGGCACCAGTGGTAAACTCTGCCTCTGTGCTGGTGCGTTGGGAACGTTAGCAAATCACTGTTGAGTTCACTGCTCTGGAAGGTTTGCCACCCCATATTAAAGCATGATGAAATTAGAAGCGACATTTAAATGCTGGGGCATTAAACCAGCAAGCTGGAACCTACTGCCCATAGACCTGCTGATGGGATGTTTCATCATATCACACTGGACAACAATGTGAGGCTGTGTTTTACAGTTATGTGTTAACAGGCTGTAACAGAAGTTCTTTTGTGGTTTTGCTGATGTGCTTGGGATTGTTGTCAGGTTGTACGATCAAATTTAGCTAACAGACCACTCTCTCAACAGAAGAGCTCATTGGGAACTCAGTGACTGCTAAGTACCAAGCTCCTGTGACCAAAAAAAAAAAAGCCCAAATAATTATACCTCCACCACCATGCTTAAAAGTTAGCTTGATTTCTACGGCTTTCACGAAATGCTAAGCTGTGAATTATGGTCAAACATTTCCATTTCGTTCTTGTTTGTCTAAAGGACATTGTTCCAGAAATCTTGTAGCGCATTCAGATGTAAGTTTGAAAACCTCAGCTGAGCTTTGTCTTTAAGGGAAAATAGTCTTTCTTTTCACAAAGGGCTGTAATTGTGCATTTGCACGGACATAAACTTTAACATTCAGTATGCGGACTGAACCTGGAGATGTGACGTAGCTATTTGGATTTTTCAGTTCCACTGATCACTGTGAGGTCTGACAGGCTTGTAGGATTGTAGGACCACTCCTGAGAAGATTGGCAACAGTCTTTAATGTTTTCTAGTTTGTCAATAATCTTTCTCACACTAGAATGTACTTCAAAGTGTTTGGGAATGACCTTATAACCCTTCCCAGATTGATTGGCAGCAGGAAGTGCACCAAAAAGATCATTGCTGATATTGTTCCACTTAGGTGTTGTGTTAACACACACCTGAAGTCTTCAAATTGGAAGACTGACAAACGGAGGTGGGTGGTCATGTTTCCTGATGATGCGTTAAATAAGTGTAATTGATCAGTAGAACCTGGCTGCTACTTAACTCCTAATTCTTTGGGAGCAATAAAGGTGTACTTTCACAGACCTCCTCTGCATTTTATCCCTAGTTTTTGTTCAATAATGACGCAGTGTAATATCTCATGTAGTCAACATTTTAAAGAACCACGAGGTCCAGATGACTTTTAGTCATGTCTTTTGTTATTTAAAACATTGAAATTGAATGAAGATGTACGTCTCCTTTTTGAAAGGACTGTAAGGATCCGGTTTATACTCATCAAACCGACAACCAGTACCAGTCTCCTTGGTGCTTCTGTTTCCAGTTGGATCATTACTTGAACAATAAGAGTGGCTTCCGTGTCACATTCACTGTCAACAACTTGCATATCTCCAAGTGATTCTTTGTATCCACTCCTAAACAAATCAATTTCAGATGACTTCATGAGATCAGTCTATTGAGTTTTGCATATGAAACAACTGGATCTATAGTTTTCTGCCTGTGTGAGTGACCTAAACTGAGTCAAGTAGTTGTTGCATCCAATACAATTTTTATTCAGTTTGAAGAAAATTTTTTTGTATCTGATTGCAATTTAGTATCACAAATGATCAATTTATGTTGCATTTCGTTTGTCACCAGTATAAGTTTCACTACACCTAATACTTGTTACACACAAGTTGAATTGAACTGTACAACTTTACAACAGCACACAGTACATGATTATTTGATTACTGTAGTTTATGTAGTCCCTGAATCTGTTACATGTTTTTTTTTTCACTTTATCTTATTTTTACATGTGTTGGCTCAAAATGTATTTTTTCTTTTTTTTAGCATTGTTCACATGGAGAATGGGGATCCAAAGGTGATGATCTGCCCCTTTCTCTATGATGTTCAAGGCTTTCTCTTGTCAAAACTTATTTGTTATATTTTCTACATTTGTTTTGTTTTCTTGGCCAGTGGTATTAGCAACATTTAATAGGTAATTATATTGTCATTAATGAAACATCACAGAAGGAGTTTTAGCCTGAGGTGATCTTTGAAAGAAACTTAGATTTTAATTCACTTTGGCAGGAAACTTTGGCTGGTAAATGGGGTTTGCTGTCACTTTGAAAGTCGACATTAAGTGCAAGAAGCTTGTTTATTTTTCTGTCGGCAGGGAATATATATGAGCAGTTTTTGACATTTATATTACAGCATCTTAAGCCAGTTGTATTTCTGTCCACTGTTTTAGAGGCTGTGCTTTGTTACTTCACTTTTAAGTTGTGGTGGCTAAATAATTTAGGAGCTGATTACTGAATAATTTAATGACAAAAACAGAACAGCTCAAATATGAGTCAAAAATTCAAAAGGAAACTTGCAACTATTTAAATAAGAACATTCATCATTGATTTTCTGAAATGTTTAAAACCACAAATCATTATTCACATTAAAGCAACACAAAGGAACCTCTGTAACTGTTAGCTCAGAGGGTCCCCCTATCGGCATGGAGGCTAAGTCACTTTTACAACTGTCCAGGGGGGACCCGTCCCCCTCAAATATAATGGTTATGACCCCCATGGTTTGGTTTCTTATTCAGTCACAGCATTTCCATCATCACTTTCTTCAGTCTTCTTGCCTCTGTCATGATGTCCAGTGTAGTTTTGTGAGCTGGTTTCATTGTTGCTGATGTGTGACACAGCGCCCTTGAAGCAATACAAATACTGTTGCGAAGGTTGGCCTGGATGGGAATCCAGAGTTACTCTGGATGGTTTGCGCCGATAGAAGAGATGGAAAATTTCAAATGAAACTGAAACCAATATTTTAACATGGAAGTCTTTTAATGCTGCTTTTATCAATGACCACTTAGAGTCAAAGAGAAAATTTTTCTGAATTATAAAGCTTGTAGACAAATTCAGCATAAACATGAGAGCATCATTTCAGTCTTGGATATTGTGTATTTATAATACCCTTAAATGAATAATTACAGATTCTGGGTCAGCTGTAAGTAAATTTGTCATCCTAATGGTATTAAATGCTACTTGTTGACATTTCTCTATGGTTTTCTACATATCATTTGGCAGTTTTATAACCTTGGTGACCTTGCTATGACATAAAACATGCAAGCATGTTGGGTTTATTGACCTGGTTGGATGTTGCTGCTGTGGATGTGATGCATCAGGGTGCATGTTTAGCAGTGCATCTATATATAAACTGGCTATAAAAGCAGTATGAATGTAAATGTGAAGATGTGTGTGGTTTGTACTGTAAATATGTCTTGCTTTGAGTAGTTAACAAAACAAGAAAAGGGCCGTATAAATCCAGCTAATTAGAAAAATAACAGTCCTTACGTCCCCATCACAGTTCAGCAGAATGTGAAAGTAACCCTCTTTACCTGTTTGCCTGTTACTGTCACCTGCTTTTGTTCAGAATGTCAATGTGTTAAGCATTCAGAAAAGGTCAAAAAGACAATACGCACATGAGGAAGATGCAGATGAAAGACAAGCCAGACAGAAAATGCCAAATGTTGATGGAGGGATACCTGCTGTGTCTGGCTGTCTCGATGGGTCAGTGCAACATATGCATCATTCATGAGGCTCACAGCTGATCAATGGCCACCACAGCAGCACGTGTGTGAAGCTAATTTTTGCAAAGATGTCCATTTAAATCTGCAGACCATCATCTCAAGTATTAATCTAAACTAAAATTTGGTTTGGAAATGTCCGTCTCCTGATATTTCTGAGGACATAGAAATATTCTGCACTTTGAGTTTTTACTGATGAACACAAATTAACCTGGAGGAATCTTCAAATCTCATTACTTTGAGTGTAATTGATTTTTTTTTCCTTCCCAACCATGTAGAGTAAAGAATGTCAGGCCACGGTTCGATCACCACAGAGAGAGTCCAGATCTCTGACTGTGGGAAGTAACTCAGCGCTCACACTGATGATGAAAATAGTGTTTAATACATATATATTTGTCTTTGAAGCCTGTGTCATGAATATCACTGTCAATCAAAAAAGACATGTGACTGGTGCAAATAGAAATTGTGTGAATATTTAAGCGTTCAAACATACCAGCGTGGATCCTTTCTGTTTGTTGCTGCGCATCAGTCTGAGATGTTGTTTTGATCCAACGTAGAAATTTCAATATCGACTCTTGGCTATATTTTAAAGAAGCATGCCGACGTATGCCATCACTATTCTAAGAGCTTAATTTATCATTTCCATCGAGAAAAATTACAAATTTTGGTTTATTGCATAAGTAATGTAGCAATCCATGCACTACATCTCAATATTTTCATCCAGTGTGTGTTTGAAATTAAATATTTCTTAAAGAAACATATGAGATAACCCCCAGAAAAATCCAACTTTTATTATATTTAACTTCCCTGGGGATCAGTTGGAAATTCTGAGCTCTCAGTTCTGCGGTTTTGGCCTCAGCCATTCTTTACTTCTGTACATCCGAAGAGCCCCGCTCCCATGATGCCCTGCACTTGTCCTCACAGTTTTCTGCCTGTCATCATAAAGTGGCCTTCCTACCTACTTGAGCAACCTGCCTCCAATTTCCTTCTGCCCTCAGTTTACTCCCTGCCCCCTCCATCTGTTACCTGCCTGATTATTAGTTTTTCATTTTCACTCCTGAGGCCTTTCTAGTTTGTTCTTTTTTCCCTCCTTCCTCTTGCCTGTGACCCCGAATTTGCTCTCAGAACAATATGTTGAAGGATGTCTCGGATGTTTCTAAAATGTTTGTCCTGCTGGAGGTAAATATAAGTGGAGGTGTGTGAAACACTGGGCCATATTGTAAATGGAACTGAAAGTGAGTATTGCAAACACTTGGACGGACTTGATTAGACATGATTAGAAGATATGAAAATGTCTACAAACAGGAAAGT
This sequence comes from Hirundichthys speculiger, assembly GCA_018398805.1. Lineage (NCBI taxonomy): Eukaryota > Metazoa > Chordata > Actinopteri > Beloniformes > Exocoetidae > Hirundichthys > Hirundichthys speculiger. The sequence goes on from JAGFBZ010000006.1 coordinate 821,508, forward strand.
TAGACGAGTTGATGGTTCCTCTTATTGCAAAATCCCACTTTTACAAACCCTGTTCATCATTACTCCATCTCTCTGTCTCTGTCTTTACCCCATCTCTCCTGTGCACCATTAGCGTGTTTATTTTTTTTATAAATTTCCTTGTGTTCTTCATGCAAAGCACAGACTGCAGGAGAGAAATAGTGAAATGGCATCATAATGGTGCCCTTTTAAGCGGTGCCCTTTTGACTATCACAGAACCACTTCTTTAGGTTTTCCGTATAGAAACTGGAGTCTCATCGTCATCTGACAAAAAGCAGATAGAGAACAGTATTTGATTTATGCAGAAACCGTCTGGGTATCCCCACAGGGTTTCACAAGTCAAGGCTGTCTGACTTCTGAATGTTTTATTTCACAGTGCTTCTTTTCAGTTTCTTTTTTAAGAATGAAGGAAATCTTGATCGCTTTTTATTTAGTTGCATAACAAGGGGTGTTTTTTTTCCCCTTTTGGATTTTGCTGTTATTTTAATTTCCACCAGCACTCAAAACAACTGACAGAAATTACCAAAACTTAATGTTTTAATATATCAGTTTCCATTCAAGCTTGATTGCTTAGATGAGAACTTCCGTCAGATTTTACATATTCACATTTAATGTTGATAAATACCTTCAGCTGCTCATGTCTTCAGGGAAGATATTGTTTCAATTTTTTTTTGATGTCATGCAGGATTCATACTCGAATAAATCCCTATATTCTAAAATGTATTCTTCTGTGCTTATTAAAGGGATATTTTGGATGTGGCTAAATTCGTCAGCTCACATCTTATGCTATTTAAAAGGAACAAGTGCATGAAAGGGCAGGGGAAGAAAATGTGGAAAAGAAAGGGATAAAATTCAGAGAGGAGGAGGAGGAGGAAGAAGAGCAACCATAGACAGAGGAAAAAAAAACAGCTGGAAAGAAGTGGAGCACGAAACTGAGAAACAAGGTGGCAAAGCAAACGGAAGGTAAAGGAAAGCCAGAGGAAAAAAGGAAGGAAAATCATAAATGACATGCAAATTCATCAGTGTAAGTTAAGACTGAACGCCATGAACGCACTTCTCCAATTCCACCTGTCAATCTTGCCAACTTTTTTGCAGGATTGCTCAGGTGTAGGTGGCGTTCTACTTTGTCAACACCACTGTTGCTGATTCTTTTATGGGCACAGCTTGATTTCTGCTAGTTGGGTGATGGGCGTGTGAACATTTGTACAAAGCGTCTTCTTCAGCTTCTGCCGACATTATCAACTTTCTAATGGCGCCGGTGAAACTGCTCGAGACGCCCCGTCTTTCATGAGTGACAGCAGAAACTTGGTCTGAAGTGAGAAATGCGTTGGAGAAGGTTGCCATACAGTTTTTCTCCCACGTTGCTACAAATTCTGTGAAAGATTGTTCACGGGTGGGAGGTGTTTTTTTGGCACGGCCGAAGAATAACACCTTTACTCTTTTCAGTCCAATTTGTGTTTTTGGCTCTGATCGTACAAAATAGAAAAAGTTAAGATTTGAGATAAATATGTGCAGAGACGACACTTCAGCTTGTTTAATTCTATTTCCCTCATGTTGTGGTAATGTTGCATATATTTTTTGCCATTTCACTCAGATCAATTTGTGCAATTAACAAAAATTAACAACTAAAATAAAACCGAATAGGATTAGATGAATTGCTGTCTAATTGTCCGGCAAATTTAGGAAGAACTTTTGAAATTCCCATCAGCCATGTTAGAATAGGCTGCACAGTGTCGTCACAAGTTAAGGGATAAATGTTACTTTGTGCATGACTGCGGACACACTGTATTAAATCAAGCACCAAACATCCCCACTGCCAGGCTGAGCCCTACCACGATGAGGGTTTTGTTGCAGTTTCTTATATTAACTGACTCCAAAACTTACTTTGAGCCTGGTACATAAAACCATTTTAGTATCTTAAGTTAGATTTTACATCAGTGACAACTGTTATTGTGGTAAAATCAGGTAAAATTATATAAAGCATTACAATTTACGCCAGCTTGGCCAGACGCCATTTGGTTAGCAGCTTGGCTGAATGAGCCGGGAGCCACGGCGGATCATCGGTGGGACCGTCTGAAGCAGGAATTTGCTGGGACCAGCAGTCAATCATCCCGCTGACGGCAGTAGGCTTACCCAACTTCAACGTGTATATGTGGCCAGTAGACGACTGGTGACTGGCGGGTCCCAAAAAGGCTTCAAAATCACTGTCTGAAATGCATTAAGAGCTGCTTACCCCCAGTGCATCAGTCATTGCATCACTGAATTGTGAGCGCAGCATCGTTACACAGGTGCTTGAGGAGTGTTGATGTCAACATGGTGTCTTCCAGGGCCCTGAAAAACAGGCTTCAAACTGACTCCTCAGTGAGCCTATAGATGACATCACAAACGGCTTGTCCAGCTCTTTTTATACAGTCTATGAGCTGAACAAATAGAGCTTTACTGGAAATGTTTAGGACGAAACCCAAAATAATCCAGAGGGACAACAAGCCACAATCCCTGAAATAATAGTGGAAAAATAACAAAATGGAGAACAGAGGTTATGAAGAAAAGAACACAGGAATACCAACACCCAACAGAAATCATTATAGTAACAGTGAAATTAACATGTACACATGTGTACTAGATGTTATTAAGACAGCAGTGTTGAATGAACACTTCATTCCTTTCAAGCTGCTCCAACCCATCAACAGTACTTTTGAAAGTATACAGCATAATGTTGATGTGGTCATCTGGATCTGAAGAGCTGTTTTGAGCTTATCCATCTGGAATTTCAGCACTAAAATATGGTCCCTCTTGAGTTTCGTCAAAATCGGATCACTGGTTCCTGAAGTGTAACATTTGATTGTCAGACAGATACAGCTGGATGCGTTCACAGGAGACCGATTGGAAACATGGATGGATGGATGAATGGATTGCTTGTGAGGGGAAAAAAACTTCTTGGGTGAGAAAGAAAGGGAGAAAAAAAACACAATATTGAGGAAGAAACTTAGTGCTGAAAGTATAGCTCTCTAAACTGACAGTTGTTTTACATGATCAGAAATTCAAATGCAGCAAAGCTGCAGTTCTCTGTAGAGAAATATAGGTACATATCAAAATATGTCTATGGTCTATTTTTTAAATATATATTAAGCACTCAATTCTGAATTGTTATAACTGTGCTTTTGTGGACGTCAACATTTAACATTTAACTACATTTATAAAATGTAGTTCTTGTATTTAGTTGTGGGATTTCTTTGAGCATTGCGTGGCCTTATGTTGGGGTAAATTTATTGACATGTCCACTCCTGGGTAGATTGGCAACTGTCTTTAATACTTTACTCTGGTATACAGTCTCTCTCACTTTGGAACGTTAACCTCCAAAATGTTGAATTGTCTCATAACTCTGTCTTGAACTGATGTGCAGCAGCAATTGCTTCTCTAAGACCAATGATTCATATCAAGAGCTTTTACCTGGCAGCACATGTCTGCAGCTGACCTTCTTATATCCATAGAAGCAGTGAGGGGATACTTTTTTCACATGTTTTTTTTTTTTTTATTTTTGCTAAATATATAATGGCACAATTAAAAGAATATATGTAGTGTTCTTTATCTAAAGTTGTACTTGCTAAACACTAAGACCCACTTGTAGATACTACCTGAAAATTAGTGGAAAAAAAAAAAACAGTTCAAAATTACAAAGAGAAAACGCATATTTCAAAGAGGTAGGGCTAAAGTATGGCAAGGGGTTTTAAGTCGTTCACCAGCTGGCACATTTGAGTGTGCTAATGTTAAGTTTGCTTTCATTTCTTTCTTTAGAAAGAGTGAAAAAGTTAGAGTGTAATCTGCAATGCTCTGCTTAACTCAGACTCAACTCACCTGAGAGAAAACTCCAAACCACACAAAAGAAAGAAAATGTATTATCGTAAATAGAGACAATCCATTAAGCCGGGGGAGATGACCTTTACTTCTTGTAAGCATTTCTAGTAAGTCTCTAATTTTGTTTGTTGCTTAGTGAGAAGAAGATGATGCGTAATTTAATGTTTTTCCCACGGTTTAGTCCATTACCTGCATTGATCTGTGTCCTTGATTGGGAGGTAATGTTCACAAGGAGATACAGTATAACTGGCAGAAAAAAAAAAGAAAAAAGATGGAATGGGAATTCATTAGGTCCACAGACCCATATGAGATATCACTTTCCATTTCTGCTCATCAGGGTCACTGGACTGCACAGGGATCAGGTTTGTATCCTTAATGCACAGGTGCATACACACTTTCACACACATACACACAGAGTGGGAGAGAAAATAACAAAAACAAACAAAAAAAACTTTATCATGAGAACTGGATTACATGGGGATAAGGAATCGACTCTTTATATTGACCCAGTGGCTAAACACACACGCAGTCTTTACATTTGCTCATCCTGTTCATCTGCACAAACACACACACACCCTCATTCGCTGTTTATTCCACACCTACACCAGCCAAGTTGACAATTCAATGACAGTTCAATGAGGCAGTGTTCTCTTGTCTCTATTTGTGACGAGCTCCTCTGTCCTTTCTTGTCTTTACTGTGATTTCTCAGATATTTGGTTTAACAACTCTCACTAGTTTTTGACTGAAATATTCACAAACTGGAGACGGTCCAGCTGGTGCCCTCTGGTTAGCTCTCGCCAGCACTGCTGATAGCGGCTTCACGCTGCTGAGCTTCACCCCTAAACTCTTCAAGAACAACTGAAAACTGGACTCAGCAGTCTTTTAGTACATTTGACAGCACAGCAAGCAACATTAAAATAGAAATAACTGCTCTGTTAGGCCTTTATTCACTGCTCAGAAGCCAAGTCAAGACAGCGATAAGTGCTAATTATCACGGCTAGCCACTAGCTATGCCAGCTGTGGGGCTCAAGACACTACACCCCTAATTTTGCATAAATTTGTGCCTGATGTGGTTCGTGAAAAGTCACTCTTTGTACAGTTTTCATGGACAGAAAAGCTAGATATTAAGACTTTTTTTTGTTTTTTAACAAAACTGCACATCATCGAATTCAAATTAGTTAATGTCCTTTTTTCTGTTTTTATCACTTCAGTTGCATGGACAGTTTGATCAGACACAAACAGTAAATCTACTGATGCCTTCAGGGAAGAACACATTGTTCAAGCAGCTGTCAGGAGCTGGATTTGTTAGACAGCAAGTAAGCAGACTGTTCTCAAAGCCAATGTGTTGAAATCATCTCCATGATATTTCTTTTAGGGTGTTCCCTGTTGTAAGCCCTAACGTGGTCCATATCCAAACAGGAACTGCTCAGGGTCACGGGTACTCAGCCAATGGGAAAAAAAAACTGTCTACAAGTAACCTGCAACTGTTTGGACAAACACATTCCCTAAATCATGTGCTTTTTGCTATATAGTTGTTGGTGTAAGACTCTATTTGCTGCCTTTTGTTATGGTCTTACTTAGAAATACACACACAGAGACATGAAAAATATTGTATATTAGATGAAGAAATATTTATTTAAAGGCCAAATACGGCAGAGATGTTTATCTGCTTTATATAACACATCATTGAGTCACTGAAGGAACACGATCCCCTCAGCACTCCAAATGGGATTGTGGATCAATTTCATCTCCATCTAAGATATTAAACTAGGCTAACGAATTCACACCTGGGGGGCATTTTCTCATTTTAGGAGGCCTATTTGGGAGGGCTTCAGAAAAATCTTGCCATTAATTGTCTACAGTCCTCCAAGGTCCTCTGCAAGTTTTATCAGCTGCTTGCTGCTATCACAACAGATTTTAACCATGTTGCTGTGCCTTTTGATCATTTTGGAAGTAACATACTTAAAATTATTGATGTTATTGCAGCTGAAAAGGTAAAGAATACTGTCTGGCAAACAGAAAGCACCGTGGAAAAGCTGGCCTGCTGTTGCAAATCAAAAGAGAGAATGCAGGAAAGCTGGACCTCTCACAATACTGCACAGTTAGATCAGATTGCCGAGCTATCAGAGTCCTATCAAAGCTAAAACCACGAAGGAGATGGCCCAGTATTTAAATTCATCAGCATGCTGTTTGAACACATGACCAACCAGCTTTTTCATAAAAAAGGTTTTTTCTTTTCTATAAACAGATGTGCTGAAGATTGTCAGTACATCACTTTTATCAGGCACTTTTCCCAGATTGCTCAAAACTGCAGTTGTCAAGTTACATCTGAAGAGGAGGCGCTGGGATCCTTTTGTCGTGAACAATGACGGGCCAATCGCTAATCTTCTCTTTATTGGAAACAATATTGAGAAAGTGGCATTGATTCAGATGAACATTTTGCAAACAGTCCTTTTGACAGATTTCAGTCTGGCTTTAGACAAAACCACTGAGGCAGCACTGATCAAGGTCTTAAATGACATTTAATCTGAGCACTGATTCAGGTAAAACATCTGTCCTGGTGCTGCTGGATCTTTGATACTGTGGGCCGTATTTTTAATCATTTATTTTTTATAACATCCTTACTGTCATACCTGTTTCTGATCTGGGTTTGTACAGATTCAGTGTCTTCTGTGTCTACTCTCAAGCATGGATCAATATTTTCTTATTATGAAACTCATCCTACCTGGGCTGCTCTGCCTCATGCTATTTAATAGCTGAGCTGTTTTTTTGTTTGTTTGTTTTTTGTTTTGATATTGTACAAAACTTTTCCAATGAAACTTGTTGCTGTAGTCCATGCACAGACTTACAGACAAACCAACTCTTGCTAGATGGTAATTCACGATAAATCACACGGACTGTGAAACTGCAAGTTGCTCTTTATTCATCATGCTGTACAGGGGCACAGATGGAAGCTTCCTCACCTGACACCAGGTGAGACGTCGGGCACACTGTGGACCATCACAGAAGTTGCACTTAATTCATTTCTCTTTTGCAAAAACTTTAACTCACTGGCAACATATGAAGTTGTGCTATGCACCGCCAAATTTGGATGATGACGTAAAATCACGCCGAAAGTTGATTTACAATAATAGAAAAATAAAAAAAGCCTTCCCTTTCTTTCAAGTCACATTTCTTTAAACTGATCATGTGATTTCAGAGTGTGAATCTAGTTTTCAGCAACAGCGCTCCTCTTCCAATTAGAATGAGGTTGAAAAAGTGGGCAAACCTGCACGTGCGCTCCCACAAATCTTGTACAATATTATTATTGTATGATATAATTAAAAAAAAATAAATGGATGGGTAATTAATTAAACAAAAAAGAAAAACTTTTGTGTTTTCTGCCTGCTTTACTTGAGCCATCTACGTCACGTTTTGAGCTGCTGTGTATTGATCCTCACTCCTTCTTTTCAGGGATTATACTGAAGACCATTCACTCCATACAGCCTCCCAAAACTAGACAGAGGAACAGATTTAATTGGCCCAGAAATAGTCGAGGGGGGACAGGCAGGATCCAGAGGGACCAGAAAAAGGGGCGGGGGCGTCAGGGGGAGCCTGAAGAGAGGGTTTAAGGTTTTTACAGGGTTTTAAAGTTTAACACCTATGTTCCAATTCCCCAAGGAGATAGCGGGCTCGTTCTGTCCTTATTTCCCCTGCAGTGTCATAAATGTGTAGACACCAGTAATTATTTTCTATCAACATAACTATTATTTGATGTTTTTCAGGGTTAACTTTAAATAGTAATATATAAGAGAACACTGCTTCTTTATTAGGTCATATTTAGTGATGTAAATTATACTGCATCATTTGCTGCCGCAGTTTTTTGACAACGCGTGTGCTGACTAGTAATTCTGCTTATTCCACCTCATGTGTTACTCAGCAGTTTTCTCCGCTCTTTCTGCTGCAAACGACTCAGTGCCATCTTCAGATTTCTTAATAAATTGACTTTACATTGATCATATGGCAATAACCATTTAAACACACTAATCGCCCCTGGCCTCCATTCACTCCCAAAGAGCATATTCCTGTTCTCACTGTAGGGAAAGCTCCGTTGAACTGCCCATAATCTTGTGTCCTTGTGTCACACCAGCCATTTCTTCAATCAGGTCCGTTACCCTCAGCATGTGGATCGCAACTAATGAACAGCTCTTGGTGTGAACAAACTAAACCAAAGCACTTCACGGTTCGGCTGGGCTCAGTTGTGAACCAGGCAGCGAGCAGAGACTGTACAACACTCAAATCAGTGTCCCTGGGTCGCTGGAGGATGAGGCTTCGCACAAGATGATTACACTTACAAAGTCACGAAAATGATGCACACCTTTTGTTCCCCGCTGTTTTAACAGACTTTCTCAATTAACACAAAATTAATTAGTGAGGCCAGAAATCAGGGGCCAGGGAGGCCTGGACCGGCTCTGTTAAACACAGGAGAATAGGTAAGCCGCTGGCCTGGCTTGGCCTCAGCACGTGTTTGGTTTTGGCATATTGGAAAGCGGCCCATGAGTACTTCACCACATGATTCTTTCTTCCGCCGCTGCCTCCATCTTGGTGTTGTTGCTACCATGTGGTGAGCTGTCATCTGCCTCCATTAACGCCCCTGGTATTTTTTAAAATGCCTCTGTGTTTTGTTGTTCTGTTTTGTGAGAATTCCCCTTCGTGGCGTCACCGGGTTCTTGCTGTCCGCGTGTACGTCGAGCTCAAGTAAAAACGTGTTTTAATACATGCAGTAATTGAAGGGATTATCTGTTTCACCAGATCCACATTACAATTAGAAGTCAGGTAAGGTTTCCTTTAAACTAACTGGTTGTTGCAGTCAGTAACTGAATAAAAGAATAACTAACTGATTCCAATCTGAGCTGCAAACCCGTACACATTAGCTGGGGACGGGGGTTTGGTCGCTAGAGGGTCACATTTAATAGAGTAGACTGCACTCCATTATTCCCTGTTTAGCTCGCAGTTGTGGGCTGTGCCCTTTGGGCGGGAACCGCATGCTCTACTGCTGTGATCTAGATAAGCTTTCATATATGCAAAGAAAATGAGGTGCTAAAACAAAAGTAGGGATTGTAATGTTAAAAATTCATTCTGAGGCCTAAACTTGCTAAAACTGCTGTGTCATGCTGTGTCATGACTTAAGGCCATGACTTCTAGTCCAGCCGATTTGAGGCCACCGGTTGTTATGATACTGGCTCCATCAAGTAGCTAAGTTTTTACGTGTGGACGTCTAGACAGATCTCAAGGTTTCCTTGTTTTCCACTTGTCGTTTAGATGAACTGTCCACCTTTCTGTCTTTGTCATTCTGAACGATCCACCATTTTGTAATGACCTCTCTAAAGACTGCATGCAACTTAGAGAAAAGAATAAACTCATTTTGCACCTCCGTCGTTTGTCAGTTCCTTGTTTAACAACCGAATTGACTGCTTCACCACGAGTGAGAAGATATCCAAATTCTCATCTAACATCAACTAACTGTTCTACCAATTTATCCGATCATATTTCCTCAGCTCAGTAATTAACTCATTTGTTTTCTGCTAACATACAAGCTCTCAAATATATATATCTAATAAGAGTCATAAACTCTTCCTGAAGTGTCTCAACAAAGTCTGGTGAACTTCTCAACTTTCCACGCATGCATACATTCATCTGCATGCATGAACTCTATTTACTTTTTAGTAAGTGTGTATTGATCAAAAGGCAACAGAATCATTACAACTTTCTCAAATGTTATATTGCCTTTTTGTAAGACATAAGTAAAAATATGTCTCTTCACCTCATTCTTGGTCTCTTTTTCCTTTGTACAACTTTTGCTGAAAATATAAACCTAGATGTATTTGAGGAATCTTCACTGTGGTTATTTAAATATCACTCTTCTGTAAATAGGCAAAGACACTTGAAATAAAAGGTGCCCTCCAGAAAAATTTTATTTGAATAATAATTATGAAAAAAACACATCAAAAAGAAAACCATAATTGATTTTTCTCATTTTTTCATCCTTGGAGATCTGTCTAGTTCACGTACAAAACTAACTGGCTTAAAGCAAAGCACATAGCTCTTAATTACAAATTAAAGAACAAACAACAGAAAACTATTTAGATGAGATACAATAAAAAAAAAAAATATATAACCGAGAGCTAAAGTTCAGTGCTCGTGTGTGTGTGTTCTGTTAAGCTTAACCTTTTGTTTTAGCTGTGATTTCCTGCTTAACCCAGAAACACAAGTACCCCCGAGTCCCTGAGGTACTTCATGATGAGTACACGCCCAAAGACACACACTAGACAAAATGTCCCCTCCCATGAGTGTATGTTTCCTGGTGAGTGGGATTACACGAAGCCGTAGCCATACTGCCATACAAATCTCTCTCTCTCTCTCTCTCTCTCTCTCTCTCTCTCTCATTCACACACACACACACCCACACACGCACACACCCACACACACACAGTATCCTTCACTGAATATTCATTGCAAGCTGCTGAACTCCTGGTCACAGTTAAAATCTGAGCATGTGTTCGTGCACGTGTGTCTGTGTGTGTCTAAAGTAAATTAATAAATAAACAGGCAGCCCTTTTTTCCCGGCACCACCCTTTTGCCCTGTGTCTTTCATTTTTATTCTATGATACAGATAAAACCAGTTTTCATACAGCCATTGTTAAAGTCCTCCGTATACTCTATAATTACTCTAGAATGTTCTTATTCAGTGTGTTTTAAGAAATATAATGAACAACCTCAGCCAGTGATGCTGTGACAGTGGATAATCAGTTTTGAATTGATAAGGCACCACTTACAGTCTCACAGCTGAGTTCATTTGCTCTGGTCCGATTCACCTTATAGGTTGTGCGCTTCTAGAGTTTTCCCATTGGTTTGGTCTCTATTCTTTTTTTTTTTAAACTTGGCATTTTTCTTTGATTAGGATTTAATATTATAATTTTTGTTAGTGATATTGGCTCAGTGTCATGATCTAGGTCACTGTTAAGTGTCTAGAGACAACTTGCATAATAGTAGATACAAATAAAATGAAATTGAATTGAATATTTACACAGGTAAAAAAAATAAAAATACAACTGTATGTAAATATGTTACTTCAAACCATATGACAGTGTCCTCACCGTTTATTGGTCAAACATGTCTGCCATAGAAACAAACAAAAAAAAAAAAAAACAGGAAGTAGGTCCGATGATGTGGAATATATCAGCAAGCTGCTTCTTTTCTGACATGAGAAACATATGTGAATTGATTTTCATTCTTTTGATTCTTTATATCGCTTGTATTTATCATATTTAACACTCACCAAATACTTAAGTTTGAAAGGAGTAGGAAGTAGGAATGTTTTGATGCACTGGAGTCATCAAGGGTGCACAGCAACACAGCAGAGGAGGCTGTGTAGGCTTCATGATTTAGCCTTAGTGTTAATCCTGCAGAAACTACAGTCTACATTGTATCTAAATCATACAGTTTTAGGTTTTTGGGTCTTTGCTTTGGTTCAGTACTGTGTCTCAGTGAACACATCAAAGTTCACCATCTGAATTTGATGGAGACCACCTCCTTTTGGGGCTCTTTATTAAAACCTGGGAAGAGAAATAAGCACAGTGTAGGTGAGGAAACACAGCTGAAACAACTGGGAGGAGAAGCTACTTGGTGTGTTTTTCTCTTGTTGCAAAGATGGCAGACCTGGAAAAGTTCTGTTCATGGCTGTAATAGCACAAAATCTGGTTCCACAAACATCCATGTCTTTTTGAAAGATGTTAAAACACAAAAGAAGTAGAGACTCTTTTTTCAATGTGGAAGGGAAGATAACAGGCAGTCTAGCACTAGCATCCAGGTAAGCGGCAGAGCCTATAAAAGGGGGCACTGAGACACACCTGAGAGAGAGCAGCTGAGGGCAGCCTTTGTTTGATGCTTGATTTGATCCTTCATGTTTGGTGAGGGACTAAAACTTGGAGTGATTGTTAATGCACATCAGGCCAAGGAACAAGATTCCAGTCACCTGCATGTTTTTGATTGGGGGAGGGGACTGTGTTCCAATCTAGCAAGTTTCCAAATAAGGACATTATTTGAGAAGCCAACCACTGTTTTTCCCAGGCTTAACATATTTTATTGTTTCTTTAACTAGTCAATGAATGGGCCATCTTTTTTATATTTATTTTGTCATCTGGGGCTTCTGGCTGCATCAAGGAGGTGCTGAGTGGGTGAGTAGCCATTTGGCAAAATTCATTGTGTGGTTTGAGTCACCTTAGTTTGCTGTGAGTAGGTATAATCGAGTGTGGCAGTCAGTTTTGATCGGAGCTGAATTGGGTTGTGTGTAGTGATGTTTGGTGACGTATTTCGTGACAGTTTCTCTGCACAATTCTACACCAGCTCCTCTGATGGTGCAGCCTTGACTCCACATCTCGTTGGTTCATTTACTGTTGATTTGGTTTCCTCATTTGATTGTGTGGTTTTAAGACATAAACTCATATTCCATGCATTGTTAATAAAATCTATATTTTTTTGGTATAGCAGTCACTGGCTCCAGTTTATTCTAGGTCAAAAAATTAGAGAGGACACAAATATGTCATCACCCATGAAAAAATAAAAAAGAATCTTGTTAACTGTGACATATAAATTTAAGGTATATCTTATTATAAGTATATACTCTTGTGCTCTGGTGAGGCAGGTAATCGGCAGTTAAACGATACATTGAGCATGACAGAGATGCAAAGTGAATTTATTCTCCAAGTCGTATACAATTGAAGTCATTAAACTCACATCACAGAATGCAGGATGATCAGAAATGACAAAGTGCCAATAGGAAACAGTCCTCTTAAGCATCACATGAAAAACATGGAGACCTTGAGATAAGTTGTCTAGACGTCTACTTGTGAAAACTTAGCGACTTGATGGAGCCAGAATGATAAACAGAAGCGATGGCCCTCAACAGACCACAACAACAGAATCTAGGACAAAAGGCATGGACTCATGAATCAGCATTATACAATAAGGCCCCAAAATGCAGTTTTATTATTGCATTAACACTGATTGAAAAAATTAACAAATAAGCATTAGCTAATAAAAGAGAACTGAATGATAACTCACTGTTATAAGCTGATTTTCTTTTCCATCTTTCCCCACATCAGAAATGAGGTTTGACCCCAGTTACTGCAGGATCCAGCAGGACGCACCAGTGAACCAGCTGGAGACACCACCTGACTGTCTTCATCAAGCATGAGGACAGATGTGGGTCCACCACTGTTTCCTCTGGTGAGTGAAGCATCCTCTAAGGTGGCCTGTAAAGTGTTGGGTTTACCATTTTCAACTGTCCACTGTACTGATCAGACAGTAGCCGTTCTTCATAAACTTATCTACCTCTACCTCCTGCACGTTCTGGTGGTCTTTAAGGTTTTTATACTCACGCGTGCAAGTTACTTGTAGCAATTTGTTACAAATTATAGTTAATAACATATTTATATGAATACATGTGCTTATTATTTCACTTTGTAATTGTATTCAAAAAGGCCGTATTGTGCTGTAAAGAATAAATAGTTTTGTAATACCAGAAGCATAAGTAATTAAAAGAAAACACATCAAATGTATGTTTTGAAATGTGTAACCTCTTAATAGTGACACCTTGTTGCCACTATCTACATGTCAAACTGAGAAATCCATTTTCTCAGTCATAATTTGTTTCCCCCTATAATTTAAGATGATAATAAAAAAAAACAACTTCTGCTTGGTAGAATAATTTGGCATGATCTGAATATGAATAAAGCACAACACCTGATGATGGTGTCATTTGCAGTTACGGAGAGAGAAAGGATTTTAATAAAGGCTGTACTGTTGCCCAGTAGACATAGCCTGGTCAAACTATATCAAACATTACGGTAGTTTATCGTGACATGACCGAACAATTTGAACCAACAAATGTCTGGCTCACATTTTCTAATGGTGTTTGACTTTGTTCAAGTTTGCTTTATGAGGGAAAAAAATACAACTGCCACAGTTTTCAAAACTCACTCAGTACTTGCACATATGAAAACAGTTCAATAGCACATACAGAAAAATTAAATAATTAATTTTGTTATGAGCCACAGAGTAATTTTGCAAAACCTTCAACCCTATTTAGACCTTGCATTAAAGTGTGTCTCAGGAGCCGTGGAGCTGTCAGAGAGAGCTGCCTGTTGAAATGTCAGAAATGGCTGCTGCGTTTAGCTGATGTGTTTAGCTGATGCCTGCTCCGTAGCTAAGCTTCATCCTTTGACCCTTCCAGACCAACCCACAGCCAGTCACGGAGGTATGTTAAAATTAGCAGAACACACAAGCACAACAAAACATGTTCTTTTTAAAATATCATGATCTGTTGGGTTTTTATTCAAAGCTCAGAAGCCAACATAATGCTAAACGCTAAGTAGCTAAAGTGATAACAGCTAGGCACTGGCTGAAATTAAATATTTGATTGGCCAGCCATAACCTACCTGATGTGGTCATGAAAATTCACTACCTGTGTGGCTGTCACAGATTTAAAATCTAACGATAGAATCCCAAAGTCATTTTTTTTTTGTAACAGGTTGCATCTTTATTTCTGCCTTAAAGTTGTGCATTTTAACATGAGACTTGCTCTGTTTTGGAGCCAGCCCCTAGTGGTCAGTTGAGGAACTGAGACTTCTCATAGTTCTGCGAAGGCTTAAACCTGGAAGTGGGGGTGCTACCGTTACACACCAACCAGCTGCAAACTATTCAGTATGGAAACGTACAAATCCAGATTTGTGCTTTTTAGGAAAAACGAAATTGCCACTGTACTTTCCCAGAGACTTGAATTTAAAGAGAACTGTGCTGCTGGGAAACCTTAGGTCCTGGCATTTATGTGGATTTCACTGTCATGTCCCACACACCTGTGTAGTATGTGTTGGAAAGTTCTGCTTGTTCCGGACCAGATACAACCTCTCAGCAGCACTCTAATGGCTTTTTCTGCAAATCATAGCCGATATTACAGTCTTAGAGTCACTTTTCCTATGAAGTTGACATGCAAAAAGGGTACTTTTACAATAATGAAAGTAGTTATATCAAGCCCAGATGAAAATAAACCAAAGGGGAGATGAGAACAAAAAAATAATAGAACATCTGGTGTCTCATACCGTGTTTTCTGTGGCTGTCTGATGAGGTGCAACCAGACGCTGGTAATGATACCAATGCCTCGTTAGGCCCTTGTGAAGCCCCCGCTTATTATGTTTCCAGGTAATGAGGCTGCTTGGAGGTGACTGGGCTGTGAATGGATGTGGGAATATGCTGGATGGCTCTCTAATGTAATATACTTACACATGGCTTTAAACAGAGAAGAAAAGGAATTAAGAAGGTTAGCTTGTAAAGCAGAGCTGATTTCCTTTCTTTTAAGGCACTGCAATGCATGGGATTAACACGTAGCAACGTAAACTACAATTAAAAAGGGCAACTATACCTTAAAGGTTAACAAACTGGTGGTCTTGGCACTAGCCATTAAGACTGCAAAGAATAAATGACCAACATAAACTTGTAAACTACAGCCACGGGTAGAATAAGGTCATGCTAGTCACATTAAATGGCACCAAACTGTGAATGACAGTTTGGCTGTGCTTTTTAAGGTGGTGGTAAGGTGGTAATGATCAGCATTTGTTCCAGATTGGATCCAAAAGCCTAGGACCTTGGCGTTGTCATGCTAATGAAAAGAATTGGATAAAAGTTCATGATTCCACGGCTGGCTGCTATGTTAACATAATTTTCAGATTCTGCATTGTCTGTTTTCCCACGGGCTCCAATTATTTTGAGATTTTGGTTTAGTGTGCAGAGTCCACAAGTCAAACAGAGCTAGATTAAACGAGCTCAACTACTAATCCAACTACTAACTCAAACGATACGGTAAAAGGGAGCATACTGATAAATCAAAGCAGTTTACAGAGGCATGGGAGCACCATTTCAGCTGGGGGTCCTGTATTTGAATACCTGCCTGTCTGATCCAACCAAACTCACATCTATACACTTAAAGATCACAAAAATTACAGAGGGTTTACTAACTGTATAAACTCTTTCACTTGTAAGTGCAGAATGTCTGACACTGCAACCAAACTGTTAGCAAAAACACTACAACCTGTGAGAACAATAACAAATAGCACCATCAACAGGGATGAACAATGATCTTACACAGCAAAAAATACACTTCCCAGAGTATGCTGGGAAACCACACCTGAAATGTTATAATAACATGAGACATGTTATGAACTTATAGCTCATTGTCTACTCTGAAAGGTAGAGAAAACTGAAAGGTTGGGAAAGAAAGCATAAACAAAAAACACACCAGCGTGCTTTCATTTATAGAGGTTGATTTCTTGGTCATGGATTCTGAGCTGTGCTTCTTTGATTCTTTGTTTCGGTTCTCAGACTTTCAATATTTAATGGAGACTACCCAAATATCATGGAACATGATGCTTAAGGAGGCAGAACAAACACTCATCCAGGGCTTTAAAGACCTGTGCCTTTCCGGTCCTCCCTGTTACAGTGCCCCCCCCCCTCCAATTATAACAGGCAAAGTAAACAGAATCACCTTTCGTCTCGCTCTCTGTACTTACCTTTTCCTTGTCGAAACCACAGGAATACAGCCTGGGATTTCTTGTGAGCTTCAACACGTCAACATTCCTCCCTGTCGTGTCCTTCCCCTCACACAGAATCAGTGCCTTCTATTTTTTCTGGGGTGAGAGATCTTTTGGCCTCTTTACCCACGTCACATTAGCCACGAAGGACAGGTTTGTAGCTTCTTTGCTTTGGACCTATGTACACTCCGCAGTAGTAGCATCGCAGTCGTACCACCATGGTTGTTGAAAGGTATCAAACAATGATCCTTCTTACTGGAAGTGATCATGACTGAGAGAAGCTGATGACTCACCAGCTCATTACGTATTCTTCAGCAAGGTGGTTTTCAGAGAAGACAATAACAATTAAAAAGCATCTGTACTTTGAGATTTATTTTTATCTCTACCCACAATTGGCTGCTCAGAGTATTCAACAACAATATATAACACCACTTTCTTTTTTTTCTTTCACTTTCTTTTCTTTTTACTTTTCCGTGCTTATATTTGCATATATTTGCATATATTTTAAAGTGTCTGGATTGATTGTGACCTCAAAAAAATTTAGTTTGGGATGTCCTACATCTGAAATTCGTGAATCATTCATCTTTGCAAAATTCCATCAGAAGAATTACCCAGCTTCATGTTCTTTATTTCCACCCAACTTCACATCATGAAGTTGAAGAACTTCATGAAACATCACATCATGAAAGTACAGGTGCACCCTGTCATGGTCTTGGAATTTTAATTTGGTCTTGGTCAGTTCCCTTGTTATGTTTTAGCTTAGACTCTTATGCATAGATAGATATCCTGCTTTATTTTGAAAGTGTCTTCCACTGGTGTCTTATTCCTATTGTTGGTCTCCTTTATCTTGATTTTCTACATCTGTGTCTCATCAACTCGTCTTATTATTATGATTATAATTGTTCCTGCCTTCTGTCTCTGTAAAGCGCCTAGAGACAATTGTCATTGTAACAGACGCTATACAAATAAAATTGAATTGAATTGAATTGAATTCTGCATTTCTCTCAACAACTCATGAAAACACACATTCTCCAGAACAGAGGGATGGAGCGGAGGACAAGTGTCTCACTCTGACTGCTATAAGCAGAGCTACAGAGAGATTTTGTTCTGTCTCTCTGTGGTATTTTGTCCAAAACATGTCAAAGACATTTCATTAAAGCCACTCTATGTAGAAATACCACTTCTGACTGCATGGGGGCATAAAGGTCTGTAGTGTTGACAAAAGAGCCACTGACAATACTATGTTATTGAGTGTGGATGGTGCAGCATGTCTTTTAATACCTCTTTGTCCCACTAGATGTGCATTTTATTGTGTGATGCACCAGGGACTGACACATGGACTTTCTTGTGACATGCTGCTCCATTATGGTCAGAAGTGCTATAACTACATATAGTGACTTTAAGACATACTTCAATGATAAGAAAGCACATCAATTTTCTTCATACTCTACATTCTACACCATCTACTATTACCTGTTTGAAATGATTTAATTTTCGCTCTTATCTCTTTAAGGCTTTTCCCACCAAAGGTCAACAGTTCTGTGACTGGTCAGCTGATGTGTCAAAATAAATCCATTCATTCTTATCCAATTTAGTAGACATACAAATGTGGTGTTTACTGATTAAAATATGCCAGATGAACCTGAACTGGCACTGAGGCCTTGTAAGCGGTTTAAGAGCAGTATTTTCTGTGGGCTGAAAATAAATTCCTCAGGTGTGGACTCTCTGCTCTTGCAGACTTTTAATATGGGGACACAATGAAGGAAAGGAGGAAAAACAAGAAAAAAAAGAAGAAAGTTTTAAAGTCAGGACCTTTTTAAAAACACTTCTAAGCATTGGGAGTTGCACTTATTGATGATGTTCCATCTAACCATAGTATGATTCACTTAAAGAGGACTGCTACAAGGATAGTTTTTAATACAGAGGAGACAATAAAAAGATGAAGGAATTATTTTCTAAACCCTGAATCACAGATTGTCTTTGAACTTTTGACACTACAGGTTCTTCAAAGCACTTCACAACATGCTTGTTATTCATGCAGATATTCCAATGATGGCGGAACTGTAATGCCTATATAATGTGTATGCCTGTCAATGAAAGAATGTTGTTTTTTTTTTCTACAATGACTACCTTCTTTTGGTAGAGATAAACTGTGGTTTTAGTAATTGAAAGCACGCAGATAAAGGTCCTGAACTAAAATGGAAAGATTGTGAAGCAGACTTAAATCAGATAGCTTTTTAAATCTGACTTTGAAAGCAGTCATGAAGGGAAAGTAGAATCTAGTCGTAGACGTAGGGTGAGGATGTTTTTAATCAAATTAAGAAGCTTATGATGTTAAAATACTGAAACGGATGTTTTGCAGGAAAAGTTAGCAGACAGAGTGGGAGTATTTGTTTGAGTTATGCATGATGAATTTTCTGGTAAATGTGTACTCTGTGCAGGTCTCTGCTTTTGCCTTTTCTGTGTATTTGTGTCTTTCTCTTTCTGGTCGCTTGTGCGTCTTTGTTGCGTCAATAAAGTGTTGTTGTTAGTGTTTAATGTGTATCTAAATGTCTTTTTCTGTGTGCACGCCTATCTGTGGGTGAAGCTGAACAAATAAAGCCAGTTTCCTCTTTGATTGTGTTCACAGTGTCAAGCACTCAGTCTGTAATTAGCACACAGACGACCATCTGTCCAAACAACCGACTCTAAACAATTCCTGTCCTGCTTACTTTCACTGCTATCACAGCATCCATCCGTGGCTAACTCTCTTTTATTTGCTCACTCGTCTCTCCATCTGCCTGTCTGCCTCAGTACCATCATTTCACTGTCTCCTTGTCCCTCTCTCTATCTTGTTATTGCTTGCTCACTTTCTAAAACTCCCTCTGCCTTCTTCTTTTCTTCTCAGCTTCCATCTTGCAGTGTTTGGATTTAGAAAATCTGGCAAGTTGATCCGAAACACTGGACTGAGATTTAACAGCTTGATCACTCCTGTGAGATGGTCAATGTGCTTAACGCGCTAAATGTTTTCCAGAGATGGAAATTAGGGGGAAATCTTCTCCGTACTAGATCTAAAGATGCTTTGGTAAATGCCTCCAGCACAGTGCCGCTTGCACTCTTAATGTGAAAGGTAATCACCCGACTTTTAATTGTGTTTTGTGCTGTTTTTGCTGATGTGGAACTGACTGCTTTGGTTAAGTCACAATGACTATCTTCTTGGGCAATATCTCCACTGATAGGTCTTCATTTTTAAGCCATACACCTTCCGTCACTATTACGCCTGGCATCCAGTCGACTCCAGCAAATTCAGCCCTCTAAAGTGGAAGAAGTTCAGATGACTGGAGACTATTCTTTAGTTTTTAAACGCAGCTACTGGTGGCCAATGTGTAAAACTAAACACTGGGAAATGTAGCTGCACCAATTCTCTTAGTCATTTGCACTTCTGGATCAATATGTGCCCTTCCCTAATTTGTCAAGCTTACATCGTGTGACCATCACTTGAAAATAACACAACGGAGTAAACGAACATTATCAGCTTTGTTGTCTTTGGTATCAGTTATTATAATCTGCAAAGCCAAAGTCTGCATTTACTCATATAACAACCAAATGCATGTGCAAGAGGAAAGAATTTATAGGAGCAATTTACAACATTTCTAGTTGGTTTTTCAGCCTGTTTTCACTCATGGGCGCATGCTTAATAAGCATGGATGGCTGTCATGTGCATTCATGGTTGTCCTGAGTTGTGTGACGTTGAAGCACTAATTTGGATGTGGATCAGTTTTGATTTAAAACCGCACTTTGAAACTAATATGGACCTTTAAACTGGACTATAAACGTTGTGTTATATCTAAGCAAGAATGAGCAAACTGCCCAAAATGTGTTATTTATCATCCAATTCTTGTCCAATCATGTTCAGCCAGAGGATGGAGGAGAGAAGTATGGAAAGAGTGTGAGGACACTGTGGGGGTTCAGGGTGTGTTTGTCATAGACTTACACCTTCAGGAGCCATTACGAGTTCATCATTGTAATCATTTCTCAAACAGCCTAGTATCACAGAAAATTGCATGAAGTCTACTCTGGGATATCATGTCAGTGCCATGAGAGGCAACGCTGCTGTGTTCAGTGGTTTAATGGCCAATGAAAAAGTCCCCGAACTAGCAAACAGCAAAAATTTCTCTCCTTTTAATCACATTGCATTATCCTTTCCAACTGATATTGATTAATCATAACTTTATATTGGAATATATGCAAATTTTACACAGATTATATGATTCCAAGCATTCTCCATTCACCTGCTGAGCCTTTCCCTTTAAGACCTGGTAGGTAAACTGTTGGTGTCATAGCTGTTAGACCTGGTCCTGATCCAGTTGCAAGCTTTGGCTTTTTACATCCGGCCATTTACTTGTATCCCCGCACACGTGTCATGGCACCACTTGGAATTGGTTCTAAGCTACCTACCCTCGATGTAATTGTACAAATATCCTCGATCACACAGTCATGAGCAATGACCATGACCTCAATAAGTGGAGTGATATTTCTGTAAATCTGATTTAGTAACCTGATCTACATCCTCATTAGCACATTAACACACTTCAGATTTGCCTGAGCTGCATTTATTGCAGAGATTTTCACTGTTTAGATTTTTTAAGTATTATATAAGAAATGCAATATGAAAGCAGTAAGTGATGTGAAAGGAGAATGTTGCAGAGCTCAGTATTAGCGCACTTCTGCTGATTAAAGATGCACTAACTAAATTTTACTGCTGAAATAAAGGCTGAAAGGGGGTCAAATGTCTGTCCACATTAAACAGCAATTTACGACCCATAATACATCCATGAGCTGTTTTCATCTTTTAATATGCAACAACACATTTCCCACTCGCTCCAGTGTACCGTGCACTCCACTTTGTGACTTCAAAACACCAGTCTTGAGGAGCAGAAATATCTGCTGCTCAGCTCTAAAACTTTGTGACGAAGCTCATCAAAGAGTGACTCCCGGGAATGACAGGACAGATTTGGAGCTTTAGTGCAGCGTTCACAGCTGCTTCTTTCACTGCCACTGCAGAAACTGATGCTAGAGATGTATAGGTGGTTTTCTGTGAATGACACATCCTGTGAGATTGGACTTTTTTTTTTTTTTACAAACTGGAAGAGTAAGAAAACACTTGAGTAGAACAAGACAGATAAGTTGGTGGTCTTTCACTGTGGCTGGGGAAACAGTTGTTTTCACATGAGAATGTAGCTACATCCCTGTCCAGCTCTGGATGTGGCCTGAGCTGCAGGATCTGAATGGACTCACCTGTTCTACACCTGTCCTCCTTTCACCAGCTCACCTATTTACACCATTCTGTCTCTGTCCCGTCTTATCACTGAAGAGTATGTATAGACAAAATTAGTTATCAGCTTAAAAAGCATGTCAAAGCAATGATACCGAGCAAGATTGCAGTACTAAAAACTGAGTACTGCTGATCTGGATTGATGTTATACTCCTCCAGACATCTAATCTGGACTTCTGTTGGCTTCTCTAACAAACATCTTTAGCATGTTAATTTCTTCATCATATCATGCTGTATCTAATGACAAAATCGAAAAAGAAAAATAAATCCATCCCTGTATTCTACAGCCTCCCCTCAGCATCATGGAGCTTTTTTTTTTTTTTTTTTTTTTTTTTTAGCCAATTTCAACTCAGTGTTAAGCTGTGTGACCTGCAGCCTTTTTTGTTTTAGTTCACTCTGCAGCCTCTCACAGTATTATGTTTGAGCCACAACAAACAACAGTTTTAACCATAAAGCTACAAACACCCCCTTTTCACTGCAATTCTACAACCAAGGGGCAGGCAGATGCAATTAACAACCAACTCATGAACAAAGTGGAACATTTGGTCGCAAAAGTGAAAGATATTTTACCCAGGGGTTGGTAGAGACAAACAAATGGCTCATGGCTCAGAATGAATGACAATGCTGGTCTATAACGGCTGGAGGTGAAAACAGGCGACTACATGATAAATGGTTCACACTTACCATTCATAAAGCACTTTTTAACCTTGTTTTACCTTCTACAAAGGACTTCACCATGTATTTCTAATTCACCCATAAACACACAGCAGTCCTTATGAGCATGACATAAAGGAAAAAAAAAAGAATATGCAACAAATATTTTTTTTTTAAAAGGCACAATTTTAAATATCTCAAGCTACACATTTCATTTGAACTGTTGTATTTATAATGCATTGTATGTTTCAAATTTTTTTTGAGTGAAAATGTGGAAAAAATGTGGAAAGTCATGACATTCCTCACGTATCCACCAGAGAGCGCTCGCGTACATGCAATGGTACGTGTACCACAGTTTGCGCACCACTCTCCTAGAGTTATTTATACAATTCTATTTCTATAAGAGGTTTAAGGTTTTGGGTTTATCCTTTAACATCTGGAGATCTGTGAATCTTCTCTTACAAATCCAAACGTTTTGTATGCAAATTTAAAAGTTTTGTTTTATTTGCAAAATCAAAAGTTTTCCGAGCTGCTGGGCTGAATTTTCTTGGCGGGGCTTGATCTGAAAAAACATGGCTCTATTGGCCTGGGATGCACAAAGAAATGTTCTATTTTATTTTATTGTAGTTGGGATAGTTTTTGCTTTCAAATTATGTTTTGGCTGAAAGCTTTTCTATTTGCTTCCATGATGAAGTATAAAAAAAACATTTTGTGAACTTGAACTGGAATTACTGAAGTCTTCATAGAAACTGTACCTATTTTACCCTGGCTTATTCTATAAACATGGTTTATGTTTGTTCAACAGGTATTCTTATTTTTTAGTGATGTTGAACATCATCAGCCTATAATTGCTATAGGCAACGTTATACAACTTTTGTCAGCTGGCTGTTGTCAGCACTGGAACAGGGTGAGCCGTCGTAAAAGGAAAAGTCTAAATTAAATGCAAAACATGTTAAATGAATCACTGCCGGTGGCAGGAATAATGCATTTTAGAGCAATGTGTTGTGTTATGTTGCTGTAGAAACTAATTACAGTCTTTGGTTTCCATGACATACAAGAACAAACACACATACACACGCACACAAACACACATTTATTCAGAGGGGAAATGATCCAATATGACAATATCCTTAATCTTAATTCAAAGTGTTGGGGGCAACCTATCTTAGCTGTGTGTGTGTGTGTGTGTGTCTGTCTGTGCGCACTCCTGCGGGACACAATCAAAGTGAAATGAGTGTAATTAAGTTGCCAGTTGCCGTGCGCTTCTGTTGGAAATTAATATTTACCAGCTAAGTGCATATGTGTAAAAACTGATTAGCATCTTCTCGACGCGTTGCCTCCCGCCCCCCTCTCAGGTGGCTAAGCATCAAGGCCCCCTGGGTAATCTGTCCAGCAAATTGGATGTTTGTTTGAACTACTATGCAGTTCAGAGCACTGAGTGCGTGTTTGCTTGTTCAGATAAGTGAAAACTATTCATTTGAATGCATTCACCTGCGGTATGTGGAAATGTTTGATATGTGTCTCTCAGGTTCAAATATTTTCCGCATTTGTCAGTCCACGTTCCCCCCTTGTTTCTAGTTTTCTGTCGTTGTTCTTCCGTTTCTATTCAGCAGTGACAGAAAATAGTTTTTCATCACTTATTTGCTGTTACCGTTACTGAGATAGACCCTTCTAATTACTGTTCCCTCATCATGCACAATGAGATAAAACTGCTTCATCTGATACAGAAGACAAGACAAAGGAGATGATTGTAGATTTTAGGAAGACCAGGATTAAGCCGGACAGTTTTTCCATCATGGGAGAAGAAGTGGAGGTGGTGAAGGAGTATAAATACCTCGCTGTTCACCTGGACAACAGGCTGGACTGGAGACTTCACTTGTTGAGGAAGCTTCGGTCCTTCGATCTGTTGTGGAGAGTGCAATCCTATCTGCAGTCATCTATTGGGGGAGCAGCATCAGCGCTAGTGACTTAAAGAAACTGAACAAGCTGATAAGGAAGGCTGGCTCTCTTCTGGGGACTGGTCTGGAGTATCTGGAGCTGATTATGCAAAGGGCGGTATTTTATAAAATGAAAGACATCATGGACAACTCTGAGCATCCTCTTCATCACACAGTAAC
The DNA here is from genome assembly GCA_018398805.1 of Hirundichthys speculiger. Classification (NCBI taxonomy): domain Eukaryota; kingdom Metazoa; phylum Chordata; class Actinopteri; order Beloniformes; family Exocoetidae; genus Hirundichthys; species Hirundichthys speculiger. Next base: position 846,089 of record JAGFBZ010000006.1, read on the forward strand.
TCAACAGCAGGGTCTTCAGTCAGTGACTTGTTCAGATCAGATATTTTTCAATGGGAAAAAAAAAAAACGCAAAATATGCAATATTTAAAAAAGAAAAAGAGGTGGAGAGCAGAATATTTTTGATGTTATTGCAGGGTGTTGGAGCTGGAGGGCAATATGGTTGCAGAAGAGTGAGGCCGTCTGCCCCACCTCCCCTGGATGGCCTTTTTTCAGGCCCCAAGGAGACCTCTGCTAGGAAGGCTGAAAAGCTGAGCATTTGTCTTCCCAGAGCCACCAGAGTACCCCAAAAAAGGCAAGTGTTCCTTCTCCACATAGTCCTCACAGCATGACATGTTATTCACTGCCTCCTGACAGAAATACTCAGAAAGGTGATATCTTTCTCCTCCTGTTGGGTTCACGACGGGCTGGTTTGTTCTGTCATGGTCTTTGAGGTTTGGACACAAATACAGGGGAGCGGGAGGCAGAAGTGTACAAAAAAAGTCCTTTATTAAGCAAAATGCAAACAAACTTAACTGAGGCAAATACTCAAAAAGCAGAGAAACAGCAGGGCAGCAACGCAGGGAAAAACAGGATGAAGAACAGACAGGAAGACAAGACCATATATACAGACAGAGGCTGACAAGACACAGGTGAGGATGGGCAGTAAAACAGAACACAATACACAGAGAAGCAAAGACTTTCAAAGCGAAACAGGAAGTCACAAAACAGGAGACAAGAAACAAGGAGAACCCTGAAAAATCCCCAAAACCCAGACCCTGACATAAAAGTGGTCAGCTGGCGCTTCCAGACTTCTTACATTTCACACTGAGGGACGCTGATTGTGCTTCCAGGCAAAAGAAATGCAGCAGTGATGTCGTTGTATCATCTCCCATGATCCTGCCTCGAAGCTCTGCAAACAATTCTTTGGAAATCTCACCCAGAAAATGACGCCACGAGGCACACGCCAGTAACTGTAAAGAATGACAGACCAGAGTCGGTCTTCTTCATCACGTCCCATGAATTATTTTGGGTGCAGACTGACTGTCATCAAGCCGGAGAAGCGCTGCACAGGACACTGATAGAAGTAAGAGGCACAAAGACCTGAAGGATTCACATGACAAGATGTCTGGGATACATGTTTCACTATAACTACTAGCTGTAAGGTAAAAGTGAGCATTTTTCACAATGAATGTGTTTACCATTTACTTTTCTAGTTTTACTTTGCAAAGCAGAATTTAAATTGCATGACTTGTACTATTAACAGAGTCGTCCTCTGAAGAAGTTCTCCTGAACATTGTTCCATACAGACTGTACATTACAGAGAACTTTTTAGAGCAGTGATCCCCAACCTTTTTGTAACTGCGGACCAGTCAATACTTCACAGTTTTACCGCTGGGGGGGGGGGGGGGGGGGGGGCTTCCTTGTTAAATTACACCAATAACATAACATCAGTATAACATCAAAGTCTCTGGTAACATCCTCTGTACCCATTAAATTAATAACGAACAAAAAAAACTCACGCAAAGCGGGCTTGGTGCGTGGGAATCACCTGTCGTGATAAATCCATATTTCAAGGACTCCTGGCATTGTCTGTTAAAAGCTCTTTTTCTTGGAAGTGTAGGCTGTTCTTTTTTCTCTTCACTGTAGATTTTTTTTTTCCTTCACAAGGAATCTTTTCCAAAGACGTCTGTTTCTTACTCTTTTTGCTAGCTGGGTTAAATTTTGGCGCTTAAGTGACCGAGATATAATCACGAGAATCCGGTGATTTTTCAAATTAAAAGATTTTCAAAATAAAAGCTCATTCAGACTCATATAATTAAAAAAAAACTTAAATAGCTCAATTTTTTTTTGCGCGGCGTGGTACCAATTGATCCACAGCCCGGTACCGGTCCGCGGCCCGGGGGTTGGGCACCACTGTTTTAGAGTATTTGCTATGACTTTTTTCAAAGACCGAAACTAAAAAAACCCTGAGTTAACTGTGATCTGAAACATCGTGGATAATTTCACATGATGTTTTTTTTTTCTTTTGGTATTAGAAGCATAAGGTAACATCACATGGCTTCACTGCAGGGACAGCTGTGGATGTATTTAAGACGCATGTTCAAGCACAAAAAACATGTTTTTTTCTGACAAATATCACTGAGTTCAAAATTCTACCTGTTCTACCTGTCAGCAGTGACAGATATGTTTGCGTACACTCTAACATATAAAACACCCAAGCAAGCAGCAACAGAGAGAAGAAAAGAGAGAGAGAGAGTGCAAGATATAATTTAAAAACTCCATCATATATCATATACTATAGTGTATATTGATGTGTATTGTAATAGTTTTTAAGTCCTCAGTAGAGTGCATATTCCCTCACACACACACACACACACACACACATGAAAGTAAACAGACAGCAGTGTAAACACAGGCAGATACAGATTGGAATCAAACAGCCCACAGTGGTAAATATCAATATTTGTTGACAGCAGGGCCTCTGAGCATTTTCTAACACTTTAAGCAGAGAAATATATCTGAAATGTGATATATATCATGAATCTGGAGGGATCGTTCATTGAGGTGGTGAAAAGCCTCTCTAAGTCGTGCTCAGCTCTGCCTCTCGCCGTTGCAGTCGAGGTCTGGTGTCAAAAATATGAAGGCAACATGCAGAAACAAACAAAAAAAACCTGGTGCACGTACAGTTAAGTGCACTGGCGTTCAGTCACGGGGGGGTCTGGTGGCTTGAGACCTCCATTTTAAAAGGTCGGGAAACTGCTGTTGAGGCCAGGTTTGACGGATCGATTCACCAGGCCTTCGTTAGATATTTCAGCCACCCCACACAGCCATGCACCACTCCCGCACATGTTTTCTCCATCAGACCTCATCAGAGTGCTGCATGGGCGTGTGCACCCCAGGTTTGATTGGACGGTGGTTGGTTAAACCAACCACCGACCAACTTGGTTTGCACCAAGAAGGATGAGACAGTTTACAGCAATATTCCTAAAGCGTTAAAGTGGAAGTAAAGGAGTAATTTATGTGGTGGGAAATGACTCAAAAAAGTTCTACAATGCAAATGAATGAGCTTTTTATCAGTTCCTCAGTAGACAGAGGGGACTGAAAGGAAAGGCTGAACAGACTTTAAGAGAGCAGGTCTTTGCGAGTTATTTAAGGCGAAATGTACAAGTAAGTGTTTTGAAAGTATTACATCAAATAGGACGAAAGAACTTTGCAACTCCTGTGGGATATATGACACAGTATGGAGGGAGATCAGCTTTTAGAGATGTTTTAATCCAGTAATGTTTCCCCAATCCAGGTCTCCCCAAACAATTTTATGAAAAAGTCTGACTCTTTCAGACTTTCAAACTTTCAAATAAGCTATCATCCACCTCCTTCTCCATCTTCTCTCATACGAACAAAACACACTGCAGGGAGCTCTGAGCAACGTGCGTCACATCATGTGATGCCTTTTTTCTGCCTTTATTTTAAGCTCCGTTGGTCATTGGACTCTGAGAGAAAGTTATCAAGATAGATTTTCAACTCAGCCAGGAAGTGTCAAAAATAGTTTAAAAGTGAAGGTAACATTTCAGGGAATTAACATATTTATAAGATTTTAGAGTAGTGAGGATTTGTTGTTTTGATGTCTTTCATCTGCATAAATGATAATTCAGTTTTTGTCATTTGAGACGTATTATTAACTAACCTGATAATTAATTTCCCTCGATGTTGAAGCTTTTTCTCTGTTGTTTTGTGCTTTGGCCAAGGGAGCTGGTGTTCGTTACTTTATTATTTTAAAGTCCCAGAAGGTGGATGACATCTGCATTAATCAAATAGTTTTATTGAAGTGTTGCAACGTCTGTCTCATTCAGATTTTACAACATCCTTGGTCCTTTGGTCCAGAGTACAGAGCTGAGCTCCGCGTGCATGTGAATAATTGCTTTGCCATCTTTTTTGCGCGACCCTGAACAGTTTCCGGACCTTACTTCTCAGACCTTGGTCAGGGCAGAGATAACTTGCCCCCAGTTTTGTTACTTATGTACAGAAAGTAAACCCATCTACCTCTTTGGCTCTGTTTTGCTGTCATCCATCACCTCCTTTCTTCCAGCTGTCCACTTCTACCCTGTCCCATCTTTCACTCTCCCTCCTCACATCCTCCATAGTGTTTCTTGAACTTTTACACTCCCTTTCCTCATCCCATTCGCTCCCTATCTCCCTTCTCACGCGCTCCTCGCCCTCTCACAGTAATTGATAGTCCCTGGTGCGGTTATTTCATCCAAAGGGCCCTGTAAACAAAATCGTCTCTGACAGAACCAATATGGAAATCTCAGGCAGTGGGGCCACGAGTTATGGCCTACGTCACGGCTTGTGTGTGTGTGTGTGTGTGAGTGTGTGTGTGCATGGAGCAGGAGGAAAGGGTTTTTGAGTATGAATGCTCATGAGTGTGAGTGTGTGTGTCTGTGTCTTGCCAATGAGGGTAAAGAGTGGTCCTCGGTTCTGAGTAATAAAATCTAGTGCAGCTAGTCATTAAGTGGGATGCGAGTGTGTGGCTTTGTGAGTGTGATGGGGAGGGGTCAAGGCCAAATTGACATCAAATGGTCTAAATTAGCCCCACTTGTCTCCATTGATTTACTGTGGGTGAGCAAATTGCATCTGTAGCAGGAGAGAGAAAGTGAGGAGGCGCTTGAGGTTTCTCTGCTATTGATCTTCGTGTGCATTACGGTGACAGAAACCACGAGAAACGCAAGAAGTACATGCTGTCATCATGGCCGCATGCATGTGTGCATCACAAGTCTTTTGCTTGCGATGCACATGTATTTAAACAAAGAGTAAGGGATGCTGAAAGATTTTCAAATGGCTCAAATCACTTTAGGTTATATATGTCATAAAAAGAGATTTTTAGAATGTTTTTAAAAGAAAATTGGTCTGATACAGTCACAATATCAGTTTTTTTAATGTTTGTATTAAGCACCACTTGACATAAAAATGTTGGTGTTTTGTGGCATTTGCCCCCTGAAACAAACAAACAAACAAAAAAAAAAGGAATTATATAGCGGCATGGCAAGCTGGAAAAAGAGAAAGGGGAAAAGAAACAGATTAGAAATAAAGGAAAGCTGATAAAGAAAACATAGTTTCTATGTGTCCTGGTGAGTGCATAAGTCCATCTATAACAGTTAACGCTTAATTCTAATATTTGATGCATCAAAGATTTTCTTTTTCCAAAAGGGCACAAAATATATTAGTATTTCCTGTAATTTTTTTCCCCCTTATTTTACAATTTATTGAAGACTTATCAAGATGATCCAACAAGAGAAAAACAACAATAAAAAGGAAAGTGAGGAGGTTCTGGCAGATCAATAATGAAGAACTGTAGAATTCTCCTTCTTAATCCCTCAAACGTGTCTACCACAGATTAAGATGAATCTGTGGGCTCTGAGCTGGATCTGACCCTCGGGTTTTTATGGGGCTGTTTTAGTTGACATGCCTGATTATACCGTACCTTTGTATGGCACCAATTACGGTTCTCCCCAGCGATGCCAGTATGGTACGATGAGGGTTCTTATCTCAATATGACAGTAACTGCTGTCCAGCAGGTGTCTTGCCATCTCCTCTCGGTCCAGGCACGCTGCTCCTAAATAGAGAACATGGATGATGACTGATGTAAAGCAGCTGTGATCAATTGGCCCTTCTAGGCACTGTTCCTTGATATCTCCCCCTACAGCTGAGCATCAACCACACACCACCACCACAGGAACCAAAGCTTGTTCATCTCTGGGACAGAGACTCCGTCTCCTTCCTGAGCGGTATGATGGCTGGACATTCACGTGGCGTTTATGCTTGCATGTAATTGTTTGAACAAATGAAAAAATTGGAAACTGTACTCAAGGGTGAATCAGAGTTAGAGGTTCACAATTCTCTTCCTGATTTCTTGGCTGATATCTTGGCTGATGCCTTAAAATAAATCCACAGGTGTACCTTCAGCTAGCTCAAACGATGTCAATGAATCTATCAGGAGCTTCCAAATCCATGACATCTGTTTGAAGGCTTTATCGTCTTGATAAAAATAAAGAAAAAAATCTCTAAAAGAACCAATCTCTCTCAATATTCTGGCATTTTGCAAACAGAAATAAATTTGGTATTTCTAACTGACCTAAATATGTGTGTTTGTATGCATGTATATATGTGTGCGTGTATGTATGTATGTATGTATGTATGTATGTATGTATATATATATATATATATATATATATATATATATATATATATATATATATATATATATATATATATACATATATATACATACATACATATATTAGGGCTGGGCGACGATTAACAATTTTAATCGCGATTAATCGCATGATTTCCCTGATTAATCACAATTAATCTCATTGTATACGGAAAATCAAATAATGAATTCAAAAGTAGTGTAAAGGTCACTTTCATTTAAATGTTCTGCTGCCATATGAACTAAAGTGCCATAACATTTGCTGTTTAAACACTTTTAACATCAGCACTTGTCAGTAACACATATTTAGTGTAAATCTCATCTTAAAAAAATAAAGCTTATTGCCACTGCCAGGGGATTAATGTCATCTTTTTTTTTTAATGAATAATAAAAAAAAGTCTACCAACAAAATCCTAACAATCTAGAGGCCACAATCAGAACATTAAAACAGGTGATTTCTGAGGTAACAGCAGAAACTTTTAACAGGAAGTTTAACTTGGCAGTTGTTACAAATAACCTTGTTTCTGTTGAATCCTCCGTCTGGGAGAACTTTAAAATGAAAATGTCCATGTTAAAGTTCTGTAACTTTATAAATCCGTAATTATCTGTGTATCATTTGTTTTTTCCATTTTCAATTGTCAATCAAAAATTTAAAAAATAAAAAAGTGACTTTTTTTTTTCCCGTTTTTTTAATCTAACAAAAAAAAAGCCTGCTTTTTCATATTTCAATTTTAGCAAACAGGCCACGGGACTGAATTTGTTTATAATATTTTATTTACGTGACCCAGAAATGGCTTTGTTTAATATTAAAGGACTAGACTTTCTGTTGTCGTTACACATCTGTGCCACTAGATGGAGCCGCACTGCAGTAACCAGCTAGAGAACAGCAGGACAGTGAACACATGGAGCAGATCTGATGATAAATGGAGGAATAACGCGATCGTCTTGAACAAAGGGGTTTGAAAGTTTTTTTTTCAGACAGAATTGTTAATATTGCTACCTGAGTTGCTACGCAAACTGTAAAGTACACTGATTTTTACCGTTCTCCATGTCTGTTTAAACTTTTCCGCAAGTTTACCTGCCAATTCTTTTCCAGTTCCGCAGCAGCCAGTAACAGACTTTTCAAAACAAAAGCACGTGAGCAACGCGGGATAAAATAAATGTCGGCATATGCAGCCTGCTAAACTGATACAATTCCAGTATGAGGGGGAATTGCAGTACCCAGACTGTCCACTAGGGGCTGGCTCCATCCAAAAGTGAGCACAATTACTCCTATTTTATAGACAATATGGCAACAAATAAAAATGAGTCTCAACCCTATCAGCGGTCTCATACGGTGTCAGAGAAGGGAGTATCTTGTCACTGTTATTATTAGTAGTATTTGTAGTGCTGTTGTTATTGTTGTCCATACAGGCAATGTCCCCCTCCAGCATTTATTGATCCCCTTAAAAACTCTGTATTCCTTAAAAATTGTACAATCTTTAGCAAAAACATCAACAAAACAATAACAAATCTCTCATGACCTTGGAAAAGCCTCGTGGTATGACTGCACACTGTTTTTCTTAATCGGTTAGTGGGGAGCTCTTAATAAAATAAAATAAAATAAATTAAACTGCCCCCATCCATATCTCTGAGACTCTACAAGCAATGATCACTTCTTAACCACATATGTGAACTGTGTAATCTGCATGTTTGAACCAGCAAGCACTTTTCATTCAGATGAAAAAGTCAAATTATACAGGATAGTAACGTTTTATGAATATTAAAGTATAGATTCCATAGAAGTGTAAGTATTGGAATTCACTGAGCTTTATTCACATAGCTGTCAACAATATTTAAAAAGCACAACTTGTAACTTGGAGGAGAGCAGCCTTGCTTCCACCAAGCTTGACCTCTTCTTGTCACTTGCACATTACATTGACTCACTGCAGCCCAAACATATTTGCTGCAAAGCTGCAGTCTGCCAGCAGTCAGGACTGGTTCCTCCAGTCTGTAGGTACATTTGGACTGTCTGACCTCTTCTCTCTGAGACTGTAGGTGGAGCTCTGCAGAGTCTAAGCAGAAAGTCGTTGTCATAGCGCACATTTCTCATTTTGTTGTTGATATCACTGGTAACATCAATTAATTAAGATTTAATAATATTAACTATTAATATTTGCTCAGAGGTCATGCTTTCGGTCTCTGAAAAGCGCCGAAAGACAATTTGTATTGTAACAGCTGCTATACAAATAAAGTTAAATGAATTGAATTGAATTACCACACGAAAAAACATCTTATGGCTATATGAACGTGGTTAAAAGCTTGTCATCCTGTGTGCTTACATCACTGGTGAACCATCGTGGGCATACAGATGCCCTCTGTCACTCTCTCCCCTTTTTTCAGAAATATAGGTTTGGGCATGCATCAAAGGCTGCCTTAGCTTTCAGTTAATTGAAATTACTGACCTATAAAATCATCTAAGCTTAAATTTATTTCATATCTCTCTCCCCTCCTAAGAGTTTATAAGACACCCCAGTTGTAATTAAACCAGATGAAATACTGTGTTAGCCACAGTCACTTCACTCTTGATCATTTCCAGGAGGACATCCTTATTCAGTGAAGATAGAGCACACATTCTCTCCTGTCCAGGGGAGAGTTTCCCTCTGCTTTCCATCAACAAATGCATTCAACAAGCAGGCTTTTTTTTTTTTTTTCGTCAGCTAGTTGTGTGCTTGAAGCTCATTCACATGTATTTAGCTTTAGTTCAGGCTAGGTGTTGTAGCAGCTGGCAACGATAAACTTGGACACGATCAAACATGTAAGATTTCCAAAGCGTTGGAGAGGAAAATAGCAAGAGGAGTCAACAATCATCCCCTGGATGTCTACAAAGATGGTTGCTGCTGAACTGGTTTCTTCTAGACATGGTATTTCATGGATGACTGTTATCGGGAACTCGTCATCGTGGTAACTTTCGAGGTCGTCCACGAAGAACTCAAAGAACAGCAGCACATCAAATCCAGACTAGGGTTTGACCATGAGAAGCACAGGAAGAGCTCTGGAAGCCTATCCTTTGGTCTGATGAGACCAAGCTTGAACTGCATGGATGCTGCAGGGCAGGCCTTCAGCGGGGTTTTAATGGGGCATGTTAAGGCAATAAGTCATATAAACTGACTAACACATTTTTAGTATCAAAGCCACACAAAGCAGATGGAGAGTCACAGATCTGCGTTGTTCTTTGACTCACAGGTGCTGAATGAACAACTGGCTTAAAGCTGATTTACAGACAGAAAAGACAAACTTGCCAATCCTGATGAGCCGTAATCGGGGTTTGCTGACCCAGATGAGGTCGATCTTCATCGACCCTTGAAGTGTTATTGTGTAGCTACAAATGCACAACTGTCGAATGATTCTGTCCATCATTCATGTACAGTCATCGCTCTGGCTGCTCTCAAGCAAACTCATTGCTCCCTTGGATCGCCCAGCTGTAGCCTCTTGTAAACACATAAGAAATATTTCATTTCCTGTCTTTTTTTTCTTTCTTTTTTCTAAAGCTCAGAACCACACACTTTTCAGTTAAAGCCAAAGCACTTCGTCAGCTTACTTGAGGAGGGAGAACTCCAAGCCTTGGATCACAATCCTGATTGTTTTCTGCTGAATGTCGGTGGGAATTACTAAAGCATGGCTCAAACGCTTCCCTTCACGGACAAGTGAGAAACATCGGTAATAAAACATCTGAGCCAATACTTCTTAAATTTGTAAAAAAAATGAACGTTGTGAATTGTTAAAGTCTGTGGGTGAACATTCATTGACAACTTTCCTCATTATGCTGACACAAAACTTAATCCGGTTGGAAATCCATTTTCTTCTAAATGGATTTGCTGTTTGCAATTTAGCTGCAGAGAGAAGTCATTTCTTAGAGACATGGCTTTTAAAACGTAGACTGTGTGTCATGCATGATGTGATACCACACCAGTTTTGTCTACTTGTAAGTGGTAATTTCCTTTTTTTTTCTGTGTGTTTTCAGTGACCTTCTTTTATTTATTTGTTCTTTGCGCGTGTGCACGTGCGCGCGCGTGCAGCTTTGTCTCTGACTCCAGTTTCAAATTGAACATGAGCAGTGTGTCAAGCAACACAGACTTATTGATTCCCCCACAAAGCACACACAGAAAAACACACATCTCTGATTTACTATGCTTGTCAGAGGTCTTCCTGTGCAATAACGTGACAACAGAAAGCAACTGGAGCGAGACGGAGAGGCAACCTCTGTCACCGAGTCGATACACTGTAACAATATGTTTAACAGTGTAGCGCAGACGGTTGTAGCGGTGGCAGTACAATGTATCGCAGAAGAAGTCCTCCCCCTTCCGTCACGAAATGAGCCAAAAACACAACAGAACCAGGAGACTTGCTCACACACTGGCTGGGCAGAAGCTATCACACATAATTAACACTCATAAACCCACGAGTATACAAACACACACGGACACACGCGCACGGCTGCACAGTTTAAGCCTGAACAGTTCTCTTGGCCAGTTTTAATTGGAATCTAATGTATTCCGTTTGCTCCAGCGAGCAAGGAAATGTCTACTGTACTCTGACTGCAGGGAGGGAGAGAGAGAGAGATGGAGAGAGTCAAGGAAGGAGGAGTAAATAGGGAGGATCGTCAGCTGTGGTCATCTTTCTCCAGCCGACAAGGGGACGTATCGTCCGAACAAGCTGTCGACAGAATTTCTACAAGAACCGTTGACCTGAGAGAGAGAGAGAGAGCAGCTCGATCTGCATCTCTGTCCTTCCTCACAGTGTCTTTCTCAGCACTTCAGTGGAAGGATGGAGGTTGAATTTACTGCAACAAGCTACTCACAAAGAAAATAGATGCTACAGTCTCGTTGCTTCTCCATGATGTGAAATGAATATGTCATGATGCTGGGTTTTGGATGCTGTGGGTTTTCCTATGTTCTTCGTTTTCTGTTCTTGTCTTGTTCATCTTCTGGGTTTTTTTTTCTAGGTTAATCTTGATTTATCTTGTGTTAAGACTCACGTTTATCCCTGGCTTTTTGCTCTTTTGTATTTCTAGGGTTTTTTTTAGTCGTCCTGTTTTAGTCTTCTTTTTCTGTGTTACTAGTTGCTTTACTTCCTGTTTTAATTTGAAAGGCTGCTCCTTTGTGAGTTTAGCTCTGGTTGGACTTCCTTTGGTTCCATCTCTCCTGATAGTTCACACTCTGTCCCTGTTTTGACTTTATTGTTTGTTACAGCTGCCACTGGATCTCCTCCATCTGAGTCGTCTTTACTGCCAAACCACAACAGAATAAACCGTACCAGCATTTATAACTAAGTGAACTGGTACACAAGTACTCAGTCCTGTTGACTATGACCTCCTCTTGGCTTTAATCCGGAAAAATATGTCCATGACAGAAGTGTTATATTAAAAGCAATAATTTTAACCACACATGCTGGACAATAAAATGTGTCCCATTGATTTTACCAAACTCAAGATTCTTTTATCTGAGCTCCATAATTACAGTTTTTTCAAGATGTTATCCACTGAGATACACAACTGTTTTCATTGTGAAAACTAAATTTAAAGGTAAAAAAAAAAAAAAAAAAAAACTGATAGAAAGATACAAACCTTAAAGTGGTTGGTTTGTTTAGATAAATCTTGCTGTGAATGAAATTTAAACTGAGCAAGCGCTTGTAAAGACGAAAAATGAACTTAATAGTGTTTTGGTATTTCTGGACCATATCTTTGTGTGTTGTTGACCCGCGTACACTATAAATCTATACTGATTTACTCTATCGCCCAGCCCAGGCCGATTTCATTTCCCGTTCTCTCCCTTCTGCATCTGTATTGTTATTGTAAAGCACTTTGGGTGTCTAAGGACCTATATAAATTAAATTTATATTATATAAAAATTGGGGATGGGCAAGATAACGTGTTATTATTGCATTAACTCATTAATCTATTAAGGCCAACATTTATTTTATCGGGTATTGACGCATGTTGCTCGCATGCTTTTATTTTGAAAGGCATGTTACTGGCTGCTGCGGAACCGGAAGAGAAGTGGCGAATAAACATGCAGAAAAGCTAAAACAGACATGGAGACGTTAAAGTTACAGAACATTTAGATGGACATTTTTATTATAAAGTTCTCCCAGACAGAGGATTTGATAGGAACAAGGTTATTTGTAACCACTGCCAAGTTGAACTCCTCGTTAAAAGTTTCTGCTGTTACCTCAGAAATTACCTGTTTTAATGTTCTGATTGTGGTTTAGGATTTTGTTGGTAGACTTTTTTTTTAATATAAAAAACAAGAGCACATTAATGTGCTGGCAGTGGTTTATTTTAGTTTTACATTTTTTAAGATGATATTTACACTAATAATGTGTTACTGACAAGTGCTGATATTAAAGTGAACAACAAATGTTATGGCACTTTAGTTCATATGACAAAAGTGCATATGATATAATAGTTCATATGATATATATATATATATATCATATGAGTGTATATGTATATGTATGTGTATATATATATATATATATATATATATATATATATATATATATATATATATATATATATATATTTTTTTTTTTTTTTTTTTTTATTGGTGGCATTTATTGGTGGGTCTTATGAATGTGTATACTGTATATTGACTAGCAAGTTTGTTTGTATAAATGAAAATGTGCTTTGGACAAATTGTAGGAAAATAATTATGGAAATGTCATATCTACTTGCATTTTTAGTGCTATAAAACTGTTTAAAGCTCTTCCAGTTACAGTCACACCAGTGTTTTGCCAATTAATTTATCATGGATATCTTAAGTCCATCACGTCATTTTGACATGTAACTGTCGATGACAAGTCTCCAGACATTTCAGTTGATTTTATAGTTCAGTTTAATACAGTATGATAGTATTTCTGAAATGCTAATTTGTAAAAGTTGTCCTTGCCAAGGAAACCAAAGAATTCCATCAAATCTTCATTTTGGTTGAAACCCAGTTTGATTCAAATATAACCACAATAATTCTGAATAACTTCTCTTGGGAATGCAGACAGAGTTTAAATCTTGCAAGTGTGCCATAAAAAGTGAGACTTCTGTCACGGAGCCTGACTAAAGTTCAGGTAACAGGTGAGTGTCTGTGTTCAGCCTGTCAGTGATTAAGCACAACAGCAACCAGTGCGACACAGAACCATTTTCTTTTAGCACATTCCTCTTCATTTCTGGTATATTTATTAGCAGTTTTATCTGAGGAGTTGGACTCCAAAATGACAATCCAGTCATTGTGATGAATGCTTTCTTTTTTTTTTTGTGGAAATGAATATTTGCTGCCTCAAGGATTCCTCTAATAGTGACAGCTGATGCAACCTTATTGGGTAAAAACAAAACAAGGGTTTGTTAGGAACTTGTCCAATTCATTTGTCTTGGGGATGCTGGGGATATTGCTGAAAACATTTGGCACAAATGTCTGGATGAGTCAGATTTTGATCTACATACAAATTGAATTATTTGCTCATGTTCTGAGGATTTTTACCCCCTTCCTTATAACAACATACACGTATGAGGATTTATGATCAATTATTTTTGTACAAATCTCCTCAAACAGCCACTGGAGCCTTTCTATACTAACTCTGCTTTTATACAAATATTTCTCTTTGCTGCATGCTTGCTGAACTAATGCCTCGCTTCAGCTGCGGCCCCGAGAGGAATAGATCAGTTAAAAATAGATCTTTGGAGCGTAAGTCATGCCAAATATGAGGCTGGCTGAGAGAAAAGTCACAGTGAAATTAGAATAATATATCAAAACGCACTTATGTAGTTTCGCACCATTAAGTGGACGGATGGAGGCTGCAGAAGTCGAGGGTTTGTGAGTGGATGGCCAGGAAAATATGACAAGCTCACAAGATGGAATCACAGTGAAAAGAGCGGGAGAGTGGGTGGGTGGGGGAACTTTGTTTACAAGGAAAAGAAATGAAATAATAAATAAATGCAACAAACCAAAAACCATCTCCGTGACAGTCATCCACCTGCTGATTACAGACATTTAGGATGGATGTTCAGAGGGGTCTTCTTTGGTAAAGGCTCCCACTTGCTGAGTCTTTTTTATTTTTTAAGCGTCACTAGGGGGGGCTGTCGCTCCTTCTTTGCCTGTTATTAAGGGGAGCTGGACAGATCGGGAGGCAACAGAGAGGCAGGGAGGCTCACGTATCTCCGGAAATCCTCCCTTCCCTCCGCCGGCTGATTTGCAATTCAATAAGTCACAATGTCATCTCTTTAGCTTTTACACATTTAGCTGACAAAGGGAACCAGGCGCGCTGCCTTATGAAATATCGCCTCGGACTTTAAAGAGGACCTTAATGTTCTCCCTCCTCTGACTCCTCCAACTAACCCCCCCCCCCCCCCCCCCCCCCACACACACGCCCCATCGTGCCCCATGTGCCCCATGCACACGTGCCGGTCTCGTCAATAGAAAGTGAGTCAGTTTCACCGCGAGGCGCGCCGCCGCCGCGGGGTCGCGTAAAAGTTGTTCGAGCTGTTCGCGCGCTCGGGCTCGTGTGAAGTTGGCGTCTATCGATTACAGAGAGAACAGGTGTAGCGTGTATGCGCATGAATAATGCAGGGACCGGGCTTTGGAAGGATAAACAAGACCGCGCGCGCGTGCCATCAGCACACACGAACAGGACGGAGAAAGACGGCCCTTCTTCTGGGACGGCCAACGACCATTTGATTTAGTCCCTTCAGCTTCAAATGCTCCAGTGTACATATTTCGACTTTTCTTAAAGCAACACCAAGTTTTTTTTTCTCTTTCGTGGTAAAACATCAGTTTGAATTTCATTTGAAGGACTATATGATCGTTTTTTGATTAAACCTCTCCAGACTCTCCCAGTCTTCTGTTCTAACCATGAACAAAAAAAACAGCCAAATTAACTTCTGACTCCCAGTCCCAACTTTGCAACAACTGCGTACCACTTTACGGCACTGTGTCACACACCAACAAGCATGGAGGTGTAGGTCGCAGAGCTCCAGCGAACGTCACGGCAGACCCAGACAACGTTTGAATGCTTGAATGTTGTGAGATGCTGAACAAATGGGTCCCCATATGGAGTTGTCCCCGGGTTGACCCCGTGTGAACTGCTGTGCGCTAGTTCTGAACGGGCCACAACATTGGCGTCTTTGATCCCTGCTTGGGCGAATCACATAAAGTCAAGTGGGCATTTCACATGGGACCAATATGGAACCAGCAGACAACCCCATACAGGAAGCCATTTTCAGCTCATTTATATCTCAGATGTGTCCCGTCCACTCATACAAATCTTACCCGAGGAAGTGAATAAGTGTGAATTTTGGACAATGTCTTAAAATTGACTTAACTCCACACTTATAGGGGGAGTCTCTCATCTTGAAGTTCTTTTGTGAAGTTGTTTTGTCACCTGTTGCTCACAGGTTTGTGTCAGTTATTTCCTTTTCTTTTGCTTCTGCTTCTCAATGGTTCTTTCAGAAATATCGCCAAACCTACACTTGGCTTTTTAAAGAGTCTCTTGAGTTGTGTCACTCAGAATAACGCAATTATATTAAAAAACATGAATATCAATAATAACCCAATTATGAAAAAAGTGGGCTAATCTACCCAAAGCCAGGGGTGTCAGACTCATTTTCACTGAGGGCCACATCAGCATCATGGTGGCCCTCCAAGGGCCAGATTGACAGCATGAATGTAACAAAATGCAATGAAAATCAAAAATAAATTAAACTACACCTTATTATATTGTTAAATAACGGTTCAAGTTTCAAATATTTAACTCATTATTATATTAAACTCAGAGTTTGTGGTTGTAAGAGTATCCATTACCTTGGTTTCAGAAGTGGAAGCGGTTCTTTGTTTTTCTTGCAGGCTAAATTTAGCATACTTAGCTCCGTGTTTGCTGTCAAAATGCCGACGTAGATTAAACTCATTCAAGACTGACACCCGCCTCATAACACAAAAGTGTTTTCCCATCGTTCATGAAACAGGCTTCTTTGTGCATCAATTTTTCTTTTCTTGAACATGTTGGGGTTTGTTTGTAAAGGTTTTTTCTTAAGTCCGTCAGTTCTGAAAAATCGTCTTGCTCATAGCTACCATTATCGTTGTGGGTAACGACGAAATGCATGATGGGAGATGTAGTTTATTGTCAACATGCACTTTAAAGCGGTGTAAGCGTATTTTAAGTCTTAAAATATTGGTTTAAAATTTAAGGCAATAATGCACAAGCTCTCGAGGGCCACATACAGTGACGTAGCGGGCCACATTTGGCCCGCGGGCCTTGTGTTTGGCACATGTGACCCAAAGGAAGCATATAGAAACGAAAAAAGTCAATTTAAAATCCTATACCCTCCATTGGCTGCTTAACTGCCACTCAAGTCCCCTAATCCCGCCCTCACACAGCCTCCCAGCCTCACAAACCTTCAGTGCCACCCCAGCACCCCCTGAGCCCCCGCCCCCTCCTCCTCATCCACCTGCTGGTAGAAGCGTCAGAGCTCCTCTTTTGTCCTCTCCTCCCTCCATCTCGCGGACGACGGGAGTCCACTGACTCTCAAGTTGAGCCCAGACGAACACACACGGATAAGTCTCACAGCAAGAGGAGGACAGTCAGAGAGACAGAGCGCAGACGGAACCAAGGGGAGAGGACGGAGCTGCCGGCCGAGCGGATTTAGGATTTTTCTTTGACTTAAAACGCAAGCCTTAAGTGGCAGAGTTTTTTTTTTTTGTTGGCTTTTGAAGTGGACTTTTTAAATTCGTTTGGGGGGAGTTATAGAGACTCTGCTGGTTTGCTTAAACTTTGGAAGACAGAAAAGTGCGACAGGTTAAAGGCACTGACACTCAGCTTTGACTGTCCCGTTTGGATACATGAGCGCACGGGTGGAAAAAAAGCCCACAGCGGAGAGGAGACGGGCTCATTCACCGGTTCTGGTTTGAAGAAAGGACACGGCAGATTTTAAGGATTTAAAAAAAAAGACAACCTGCACAGGAATTGCCGGCTGGGCGCTTCTTCTTTATCACTCCACAAGGATTTGTAGTTTACTTTAAAGCTCATCCGCGCGGTGTCTTAGGTCAGGCAAAGGTGGAGCGCAGTTTGGTCAAAATGAGATTATTGATGGCGCCGATGCGGTGGTGATCTAAATGTGTTTCAGAGAAAGCGATTAATATAAAGAGAGAGCGCGTAATAACCCCCTGCACCCGCTTCGTGAACAGTCCCAGTGGTTTCCATCGACAGGAGGTATGGAGACAGTCGGGAGAGGCTCACGCGCGCTGGTGGGATGTCGCCTCTGGAGGACGGTGCTTTTTCTTTTCCTGTGGAAAGGTAAGAGATGCAAGCGTGGGTAAAAAACAAACAAACAAACAAACAAAAAACAAAACAAAACTTGTTGCCAGTTTGAAGACCTGTTATCTTATTGTTTTGGACCGGAGGTCTGTCGTGTCCCACTCACAGCCGGCTATACCCCCCTGTCTTCTCCTCATTAATCTAGAAGTTAAAATCAGCCGAAACCGACCTGTTTCTGTGTGTTTTTCCTTGAAATGCTTCACTGGTTGTTGGATGTCGTTGAAAAGAAAACTAAGAGCTCCTCTTGGGCTTTTGGCACGTTGATGTGCGCTTCGGCAAGGGGAATGTTAAAAAACTGATCTGCAACAAAAGCAAATGAGAAGGGAATCCCAGACACTAAAGTTAGTTTATTCGTGCATTTTATGCACCTTTGCATCCTTCAAGACAACTATATGCAGCGTAACATACCGGACGCGAATGTGGCATCACGCTGAAGCGATGTCGTTTTTACGCATTTTTTTTTGGTCACGTCAGTAAACAAATAAAAAAAAAGCACATACATTAATAAGGATTATTTCGATAGCAGCAACTCTCCGCGGCGGGAACATATGCTCAGGTGTGTGAATCATAACTAACTGACAGACCTGCAGCATCCAATGACAGATGCGCTTTAACTGCTGGCATCTGACACTTTCTGGGTAGCAGCTGAAGGACCAAGAGGGTTTCCAGTTTAGATCCGTGCTTGTGTTTCTTTTATTTTGTAATTTGTGAGGAGGTGCGCGTCCCTGTGAGCTGAAAGATAGAGGTCCTTTAAGCTGTCTCCTCGGCCCTTTTAAAAACTGATCCCCCACGAGCCTCGGTGCGCTGAGAGGACCCAGCATGGCTCCCACTGGCCTCAGTCGCCTATTTTAAGTGATTAATCAGAGTCAAAATCAAAATTACAAATGCTAAGGGAGAAAATTAATTCGCCCCCCCTCCCCTTGAAGTAGCTTACTTGCAGAACTTTTGGTTCTCGGAGCTCACTTAAAGCAGCCAAATTAGTTTCTGAAGATGTAATGATAATCATTTAGTTAATAACGTTAATTAATCAGCGTCTCCTCCTAATGATTAAAGCTCTGTACTTTTCAGTTTTTCTTGCATGCGCGGGTGTGTTTTGCTTTCAGATGGTTTGAATTCAGGTCGGGTAGCACCACCGTGCCACTTACTCTAAAGAGAAAGGGGGGGGGGGGCGAAGTGGAAGCATAAATAAATGTTAAAGCGCACTGGCAGATAAAGCTCTCTGAGTGGGTTCGCACGCCTCCGTTTTCCGCACTAAATGACAGTTACTATCTTATTCCCCCGAGTGTTTTTTTTTTTTTTTTTGGTTGCATCTGCGCGCTTTAATCAGCCCGGAACGCTCACGGCCCACCGAGCAGTCAACAGTGGCTGCGTTGTGCGCTCCCGCCGCGGTCGCGGCGCGCGGTGGACGGCGAGCAGGGGCGACGCGGCGGAAAACAGCTGCGGCCGCAAAGTAACCAAACACTGAAATCATCCAAACGTCCCCCCCCCCCCCCCCCCTCTCTCTCCTCGCGTGACCTTCTGCTCTCGTCTGTTCTCGGTGTGCGATGAAATAAAACAGCGTTTCCTCGCGCCCAGGGACTGCCTGTACCTTTTAGAATCACAGGGAACATTGCTCTTTGGCTGCTCTTTAGTAGCTCCCTTGGTGGCTTCTGTGACCAGTTGTATTGCTCTTTTCTTCCTCTGTCTCAGTCTCTTTCCCTCTCTCACCCTCACATGCACGGGGAAAGGTCCATTACATCTTGGCTGTGGTTAAACAGTTTTTATTGGACACTGGGGAGCTCCGGCTCTATTGGTATAATGGCCACCTAAGGCTGTTTAAAAAGCAACACCAACCTCCGTCTTCCCTTTCTCCCTCTCCCTCTCTCTCTCTCCATGTTTCTCCTTTCCTCAAACTCTGTATTGTAGGGGTGTGTACATGCAGTGTGTATCCAGAGCAAGTGTTCCATTGTTCATTTGGAACGTAGGCTGCACACACAGATAAAAAGCAGCTCTTATTTCTGTACCCAATGGTGGAATTATCAAAAAGAAAAAAAAAAAAGGACCCTAAGGTACAGAATTGTCAGTGACGACCCAGCAGGCCAACTTAAGCAGCACCTGAAATAATGTGATGGGAAAAAAAATAAACAAACAAATGGGTTAACTTGTTCTACTCTGAGATTTTAGATGTCTTGGCTATTAAACTTAATGGCAAAAGTTTTATTCATTTAAGAGTTTGTTAGTTTTATCAGTTTAGCCGTTACATTCCTCCACCTGCCAACATAGTTATTCTTTTATACTTTTTTTTTTTTTTTAGAGACATTTGATACTTTCATTTCTCTTGTATTGTGTCATTCTCTTTTTAAGTTTCTTTCTATGTATTTATTGACATGGGTTCTACAAATCAGGAGCGTGAGCATCTTATTTATCACAACACAACCGTCCCCGGTTCACATCTTGCAGTTTGCATGTTCTCGCTGTGCTTTTGTACATTTTCTCCAGGTGTTGCGGCTTTTTCCTCCAGTCCAAAAACATGGATCTTAAGTTGATTGGTGCTCTAAATCTAGATTGTAGAAATGAGTATGAGCATGTTTGGATGGCTGTCACATTTTTCTTAGTGTTTAGTGTTTTCTTTGGTTTTGATATAGGCTACGACCACATCCCTGACCTCATGACCCTGAACAGGACTGAGTGGATATTGAAATGGATGGATGGTTTAAAAAAAAAACAACTCTCTTTTGAAGTATGCATTTAAGAGTATGTTTTCATGCCTACAGCAATGTACATTTTTGTATCTGAACATAAAGGTGCTTTATTTTGTGTATGTGCAGCGTGCAAATGGAAAGACACAAAAGTGCAAAATTTACTGATTAAGGAACAAGGTGTAGCACTTGTGGAGCGACAAAGCATGATTTCTTAATTTCTGTGTGTTCGCGTGCATGCGTGTACATATACAGCTGATGTATGTCTATGCTCTTTATTAATCTTTTTTTTGTAATAGGTATTACATCACATTAGCTCAAAATTAAAAAAAAAAAGTCATTCATTACAGTTTTCAGTATCTCCCCACTTAAAAATGTTCATCATCTCTATTCTCATATCACTCAATTTCATTCTTTTTACATCATCCTGTTATTTCATCATCCAGGTCGTCTCCAGGGTGTCATTGTCGGTTTCATTCAAAAGAAAAGAATTAAAACCAAACTAAAACATGCCTGTTCAGACACAAACATTTGGCTGTAAAGGATCAGAGGCTGTATAGTCATTGATAGCCTTCATCCGTCCTTCCATGCATCCATGAGCATTGTAAAAGAATTGTGGTATATTTTTTCTTTTTCTTTCTGTCACAGATTGGCATCTGTAACCTGATAGTCTTTTACAATTTGGATGTTAATCTCTCAGATCAATAATTCATATTGTATCCATTTATTGTAGATAAATGATCGTACCATTACATGTGTGCATTTTCTGGAGAGTCACTTCAAAGAAACTGCAGCAGAGAAGATGTTGAAGCCACTGATTTATTTACTTTGTCCACAAGAGAGCACTGAGTTGATGTACTTTTCAACTGTAAAAATGTCCCCATCTGTGGTTTACTCAAACTATGGGCCTTGGGCAATTCTCTCAAAGTAATTCCACGGAAAATATTTGTTTCTAATTGGCTGACTGGGGCCATTTGAAATGTGTTTATCAGGAAATCTCATCAGTCTCGGTCCGCAGTTTCACTAGCAAGCGCATTAGTGCTCGGGTAATTTTAAAGAGCTTACCTCTGTGTTCAGCAGCTCGTATCATTGCCATCACCTTTGTTGCAGTTGACTTTTTTTTTTTTTAACCTGCTTTTTGTGCAAAATGTGTGTGCATTTCTGTTTGAATGCACGTTGACTTTAAAAAGACGACAGCGAACTGCTTCTTTTCAGCCGGAGTTGCTGCAGTTGCCAAGTGGCAGAGATTGTATTTTTTGTGTCAAATTGAAGGGGGAGAAAAGAAAAATGCACCATTCACATTTTTGGTGTGTGTGTGTGTTGGCCTGTGTGCTTGAGTGCATTTCCATGCTACCCTGTTAACCTGTAGCAGAATGTCATCTCTTCGCACCATTGCTCATGCAATACAGAGCATTAATAATTAGTGGCATAAAATCACTGACACACGCGTACTGGTGGTCTTCTGGCCTGTCCTTTCAGCGTGCTGCTCTTTCTCCTCGCGTCACAGCTTTCACTCAGGGCGCCACACTTGTCGCTCTCGCACACACACTAATTCACAGACACTCTCAAACACGGAGGGGTAGTGTCAGTCGTACGGGGGGCATTTCACAGAAGTGAAATGGGAACTTTAAACGTTTCCTCGACTGAGAGGAGGGGCGGGTCAGGGCGGGTTTGGAGTCTTCTGTGGTTTGAAAATCAGACTCTATTGTTGTGTCTTCTTCTTTCTGCTCCAGTGACGCACGGACATACGTATGCATGGGCTCATATAGCCGTTTTGTCATGGTGACAGTAAGAGGGTAGAGTGAAGAGAGACAGCTGGAGAGATGCAGTGGAGAAGGTCAGAGGGATGTTGGGGGAAAAAAAACAAAAGTGGGCGTACTGGAAGAAGTGGACTCTTCATTCTCTGTCTTCTTTTTTTTTTTTTTTTTTTTCATCCATCGTGAAATTTCACTTTGTCCCGTATTGATTTTTGTGTATCTCACTGTGACTGCTAGCTCTCTTTTTTTTTGGGGAAAGCGCAAGAGAGACACTCTCCCCAAAACACAGTTGAATCCATCCATCAAACTTTATTTGTATGTTACTTTTATTGCAGGTAATAAAAAAAACTAAACAAAACAAACAAAAAAACATCAGAAAGCCAATGAGCGAACACCGCTCTAGTCTGTGACCAAAGGAAAAACAGGCATAAGTGTGTGAATTTGAATGTGTCAAAGACGTTTTCATGCACCCTTCTCCTTCGACAGCACCGTATACTTTTAATTTAGCTGTTTTATGCCAATAGGAACATCTCTAGAGCTGGACAGCAATTTCATGTTTTATAAAACTACTAAAAAGCTTTGGGCGTAAATGTTATTTCCAGAGGTTTTATCAATTCACATATGAAATTTTATCACTGAACTGGGGTTGACAGAGCTGTGTTTTATAAGAACTGTGAGCGGAGCCACGGCAGCACCGTGGACATTACTTCACTCATTTTATCAGCACGGAACAGTTATTTGGTTTCAGTGAACCAGCGACCTCTGACCTCACACAAAACAATGTTTTTTTTCTCCTGTCATTTTCCAGTCTGAAAACACAAATAGCCTGTGTATGTACCAGTGTGTGTATGTGTGTGTGTGTGGGGGGGGGGGGCTTAAAACAAAACATAGGAGACTCATGTATAGAGAATATAAGGAATAAAACTGGTACTGATCGCTTTAAGAAGACCAACTCTTGCTGTCATCGCTCAGAGGAGGGGGAAGCGACACAGACGGAGAGATTGAAGACTGTGACAGAGAGGGAGATTTTATCTTCCCCTGAGAGAGTATTCATCCTCTGTGTCACTTCCTTCTATCAGTAAATCTCATCTACAAAGATGCTGTTTGCTGCAGGGCTTCAACATATTGTACTGACAATGAGGCACCCTCGCCTGCAGGGAGACGCTTGCACACATTAAGGCATTTTTTCTTTTTTTTTCTTTTAGGCATATAAATTACTCACGCAATGAAGTTTTGGGAAGTATTAAGTAATGTTGTAGTTACAATTCTGTTGAAAAAGTTGAAACAAATCCTAGAAACAGCTTAGCTTCCTATTTTCAGCTGTAATTAAATATAAGATTTTCTTTTTTTTAGTTAGTATTTGTGGATTTGTCATTTCAAACTTGGCTTCTGCAGTTGTAGGTAGATGAGATTTCTCTCTACCTGTCTTATGCTCCTATTCATTGCTCACTATCATTTCTGTCACTCCATGACAAATATGTGACAAACATAAAACAAAACAAAGTACACTGCTTTCTCCCCAGTTAAATGTGACCAGGCTTTGCCTTGCTCAAGGATCCGAATACTTCACCCAGACTGGGTCTTTTTACAGCGTAATCTGGCCCTCATGGTTTCAGTGTGATGACTCATAAAACCGCAGACTGCTGGACATTCACTTTCAGAGGCGAAAAGGATGCGACTGTGTGAGTAATGATAAAGGACGTCTAACAGCAACCAGATGCATAAAACTGTGAGCAGTTTTGTGTGTAAACCTGCGCGTACGCACAAAGGCGGTGGTGTGCGCGCGTTCTTTTCGCCACATTCATAAAGCTGTGGGTATGTATGCATCCCTTCCATAAATCTCAGCCGCCACACTGACAAGTCATCACCGGGGGTAAACATTTGGTTTGTCTCCGGCATTGATTCCACACATTGAGGGACTTTTATAGAGGTCTGCGCGTTGGAAAATGACACTGAAGTGCCATTATGTGCTTTAAAAGGTGGCAAGCGGTCCTGAACAAACATTAGGGACGAGCTGGAAGTGAGAACAGATTCTTTATTCACCAAATGCTAGGAACAAACTGTGTTTAATTGACTTTGTTTTGCACCTTCTGTTAGTATAAGACTTCTGGTCCCTCACTGAACATGTACACGTGCATCTTAATTACCATGTTTTTACCCTACGTTTACCATTTAGCTATTTCTAAAATATATGCGTGGCTTCATAATGCACACTGATTAGCGTGAGTGGATGGGAACGGTCCAGCTATTTCCCTTCACAAGCCTCTGCGAGCACACATTTCTGTATACTCTCTGTGACCATGAGACGGCTTGGCTTTCAAAGGCATGTCGAGAGGTTTAAGGGTCCTGCTAATGAGGAAGTCATTTTACCTCAGATTAGCATGAATAGCCGGACTAATTTTCTGTGTGCATCTCTGTCTGTGAGTGTGTGTGCGGGCGACTGCAAGTCCAGAAATCATGTATTAGGGTTTAAGGTTGAGCTAATCAGCAACACATTTCCCCCTGCATTAGCTTCACTTGGCTGATTAGTTGCACACAGTGTGTGAAAGTGTGCACGTTTGTGTGTGAGAGTGACTGCCTGATCGTTATCATCAGGACTCAAGACTCAGAGGAAACTTAACAATGGATTAACTTTGACTTTTACTTTATCATTTTAATTTGAGGAATGTGTGATTATCAATTCATAACAAGTTTTAATTATTTGCTAATTCATGCTAGTTTACTTATGTAGCAGTGTAGGAGCCGTGAATTTGATAAATGGTAATTTCACAGGATTTTCATGAGGGTTTGTCAGGGTTGATTATTTTTGCATTTGTTTTGCAATCAGTGATCATGGACAGGATGGATATGTGGATATGAATTTACATGATTTACATTTTAAGCACCCGTCTTTCGTCTGGAGCTTGGAGAATGAGTGAGAGCACTGCTATGTTCTTCGAAAGTCACCTTTATTCACATTTTTAAAGTCTTTGCCATATTTTTCTTCAATTCAGGAGTTTGTGTATTATTCAGTATTTAGGCAGCCTGGTGGCTCGGGGGCTGTCACTGTCGCCTCGCACCTAAAAGGTTCCTGATTTGAATCTCAGCTGGGGACTTTCTGCTTTTTGGATGTCTTCCCCGTGTTTGCGTGGGTTTTCTCTTCGTATTCCGCTTTCCTCCTACACTCCAAAGGCATGTTTGTTAGGTGATTATAAAAATCACAATTTGGGGTGGAGGAGCCTGAGTGTAGGAGTAAACAATGCTAAAGTCTTTTATAGCAAACCAAAAAGGCTGCTAGGCTAAACCAGCAGGTAGCCCAGGGAGAAAACAGAGGTGTAAATCACTGGCAGAAAGACTGGCTGAAAGATGACAGATTAGGAGGGAAGTAGTGAGTCAAAGGGCAATATAAACGAACTGAAAAACTGTCAAAGGGTAGCAAGACACAGGTTTAAACAATCAAGACAGAACAACAAAGAGAATGACGCACCAAGGTAAAACACAACAACAAAAATCGAGACCAAAACTGAGAAAGTCCAGAAAATACAAAACATAACCCCTCAAAAGATATCAGAATAACATAAATAGATTATAACTATAAAAGAAAGTACACATGGAAAACAAACCCCAACATAAACCTCGAGTCATGACGATAAATTGGAGTGGCTGCGTCGTCCGTCTACATGTGGCCCTGTGGTAGATTGGTGACCTGTCGAAGGTGTGAACTTACCTTTTGCCTGAAGAGAGCTGGGATGGATTCGAGTAGACCCCGTGACACATAATAGGAAGAAACGGGTGTAGAGAATGGATGGATGGATGGTTCACTTTTCTCACTAAATAAAGTTAACTAAATTACAATACATTTCATGAATCTCAGCAAATCTTTTCATCAGAGTGTCAGAGAAAAGAAAGTGCCGGACTTCAGCCTCTTAGTAACTTATAGTTTGTTTCCCAATGTGCCTTTGAAATATATCACATGATACATCTCTTTTGAATTTTGTGTGTGCAAATAAACATTACAGTCATGTAACAGTGAACTAGGCTGTTTGAGTTCATTGTGATGTTATCTTTTAGGATAAAAAAAGAAAATGCAGCATGATTTGATATGAACTGGTTAATCTTCAATAATAAGTAAATGCTTAATTCATATTCAAGTTTGTATTTTTCAAGTGCAGCAAACTGAGGCCTGATAGTGCAGAAATGACTGCTTTCTGTCTGACAGTTCTTCATGGGGAGAAAATCACAGAAGTCCAAGCATGACTTGGGAACAAAGAACGTTTTCAAGGAATCAAAGTTTTCATCTCACAAAAAGGCTTTTTCAAGATCATGGCAGCGCAGTTATTTTATCTCCCTAACCAGTAAATCCATTGTTTGTTGTCATCGTCACACTCTCACAGTGGTCTGAGGAACAATGGTGAACTATGCTCTGTTGGTTTGTGTCCTTCTGTTACACTTTATATCAGGGGTGTCAAACTGATCCGTGAAAGGGCCGTGTGGCTGCAGATTTTTGTTCCAATCATGCAGAAACACAGCTGACTTGTTTCATTCAATCAACTGAACTGGTTCAGACCTTTAGTGAACACAACTAGTTGATTGACTTAACCTTTGTGTCGTGTTTGTTTCTCCCCCCTTACTTTAGTGCTCCCGGTCAAATTTGACCAGCCTGTTTTAACTGCTCCTGCATTAACAGAAAAACCACCGATCAACACCAAATTTTATTTAACTCCTTTTTAAGCTGTAAACAATTTCTCAGAGCACTGGTTTATATGAATAACTGCAGTGAAAATACATAAAATAGACACAGAAAAAGTAAACTGTATTCCAAAATTATCATTTATTGTAAAAAGAAAGTAATAAAAATCAAAACAGTGACCAAATTCACACATCAACATGAGCCTATCATTTGTATGTGTGTGTATGTGTGTGTGTGGGGGGGGCTGTGTCTTCACATGTGTCTTCACACACAGGAGTGGCATCCTAACAATATTTTCTACTCTTGCTCTTCCTCCTCTTTCCTGGGTGGATGAATACCAGAGCAAATTGCCATCCTTGGACTGGAATATTACGGGACAGCTCCCACCGCTACACCGGGCTGTGGGCTCGAACGTGAATGTTCAGCACCGGACAGCTCCCACCACTACTACTACTGAACATTCACGTTCAGCACCGGACAGCTCCCACCACTTCTCTGGGCTGTGGGAGCTGTTCAGTGCTGAATGTGAATGTTCAGCACCGGACAGCTGCCACAGCTACACCGGGCTGTGGGCTTGAACGTAAATGTTCAGCACCGGACAGCTCCCATCACTTCAGCACCGGACAGCTCCCTAAGCTCGGAGTAGTGGTGGGAGCTGCCAGTGCTGAACGTGAATGTTCAGCACCGAACAGCTCCCACCACTTCAGCACCGGATAGCTCCCAAAGCACGGAGTAGTGGTGGAGCCTATCATTTGTATGTGTGTGTGTGTGTGTGTGTGTGTGTGTGCGGGTGGGGGGTGGTGGTGGGGCATGTGTCTTCACACACAGGAGCGGCATCCTAACAATATTTTCTATTCTTGCTCTGCCTCCTCTTTCCTGGGTGGATGAATACCAGAGCAAATTGCCATCCTTGGACTGGAATATCACAGGTGCCTCTTCCTCAGGTGTGTCTTCCTCTGGAGCCTCTTCCTCGCCATCTGTTGACTGGTCGGTCTCACAATGGTCTGGATCAAAATCAGGATCAATGTTGTCTTCTATTTCTGAGACATCATCCTCTATTTCTGGTTGAACTTCAATCCCCTGTTCATCAGGTTGAAATAAAAAGTCCAGAGCTTCTCTGACAAGAAACCATCTGATCAGGCACCTAGTCAACGTGTTCATAGCAAAATGAGGGCAATGCACACAAAAAAACTATATATAAGGGGTCTCTGAAAAAGATATGATACATTTTGTTTCAGAAAGTGCGGTTCACGTGGGAGGATGGGCACATAAGCCTGGGAGAGAGACGGTTCTCATAATAAACACCTAATTGTTGACTTTGAAATGTGGAACAAGTGTCAGTGTTATACATTTAGTTTGGAAATTGTGGTTCATGTGGGGGGATGGGCACATAAGCACAGGAATGAGGCGGGAAGAGGCAACACCTATTTGTTCAGTCTGAAAGGGGTTCACGTGGGGTGGGGTGGTGTGTGTGTGTGTGTGTATGGTAGTGTATTTGTGGTTGTGTACAATCTGATGGATGAACACAATCTTGGGTCACCCATTAATTTCCTATGGCGGTCATTTTTGACCAGTTCACCACAGGTGTTACAAAGTTGAATAAACTACTCAAAATTCAGAGAAAATGGTGATCAGCAATTATATATGTTCAAATGGCTAGTGTGGAGGATATCATAAGGCCCTGAGACAATCAAATGTAAAACACAATATTAATGATTGATGGAAGTAGGAAATCGGTCAGACTTGACCCGAACACGACAGAAAGGTTAAACAAGTCAGCTGTGCTGCTGCATGGTTGGAACAAAAACCTGCAGCCACACAACCCTTTCATGGATCAGTTTGACACCTGTGCTTTATATTTTTTTTTTCCAAGTACCTGGACATTAAAATAATAAGTGCAAAAACTGTCCTGGGACGTTAACAATAGCACATTAGCAGGCTGAACGGTGATGCTGTGGAGTTACATTCATTACATGGCTGGTGTTCAGGAGACCCACATTCATATTCTGTTTGACACTGATTTTTCTCTGCACACTTAACTGTTTTTTTCTTGTATTCAGATTCTAGTTACTTTTGGGTTTTGCTCACCATTTGGTTCTGTTTAGGCACATAAGAATAGGCTTTACCTTGGAAAAACAGTGTGTTCAGGGTTTGGAGAAGCTCATGGCTCACCTTGAAAACAGACTCATCCAGCCTGTTCTGCCTGCTGGAAGTCTCCTAGACAAGATGGTGACACTGTCTGGAAGAGATACAAACATGGTGCAGGGATAAAAGAGCTTTGAAAGTAGAGTTGGGTTCCACAGGAGGGAAAAGTGTTAATCTGAAGGGGCTTACAGTGATTTTCCTTTTGTGCATTTGTCATGATTCCCATGAGACCACGATGTTTTAATAAGTGGAAACTTCAGATCTCTTCTCAGCAAATGCATATTTTGTCCTACATAATATTGTAAATATATCTGTGCCTCTCCTTTCTGTCCTGTCTCCCTCCTCTTTTCTTCCTTTACCTGACTGGCCTTTGGCAGGAAGGTCCCTCCTTATGAGGCAGGTCCTGCTCAAGGTTTCCTCCTCTTAAAGGGGAGTTTTTCCTTGCCACAGCTTAAAGGTTTTTCTCCCAGTAGGGGAGTTTTTTTTTTTTTTTGTCATTGTTTCCTTACTTAAGATTTAATAACATAACCTATAGTTAATAATATTTGTCTCTGAAAAGTGCCTAGAGACATTTTGTATTGTAATCTATGCTATACAGATAAAGTTGAACTGAACTGCATTCCTCACCAACTCTTTCCTGTTTGTGGAAATATTTAGTTGCTAATCTGCTGCTGAGTCTTTTGAAGGCCACTAGTTCATTTATACTCTTTCAGCACAGCATTGTGTTTCTGTATAGAGCATCTGAGGAACAATAACAGGGGTTCTCTGGGTCAGTACTGATGTATTCTTTATTCTTTTATCCATTACATTGCAGAACTCTGGCTTTTATGGTGACATTTTTGTTCATGTAATCATTCCTGTGTTGTCCTGCATCACATTTCAGATTCTGTTTTTTTTCCCGCACCTTTAACTGTTTTTACTTACCTTCCTAACATTTCCCTTTTTGACTTTCTATCTTTAACTCAATTTTTTTGTTCTAGCTTTCCTCTTCTTTTTTTTTTACTGTATCACTTAATCTTAAGCTATTGTGTTTTAGACATCATCTCCCCCCCTTTCAAAGCCCCATTCATTACCTCTACCTTTTCACATTTTTTACCCCCTCTCACAGGCTTCTCACAGATATTTTCTCATACGCTTTTTTCTCTTTTGTCCCCATCTTCCCTCTCTTTCTAACTCCATCTCTCCCTCCTGAGCACCTCTCAACCAGTCCTTTGAGAGTGTGGGAGCTGCTCGGCCTAAATGATTTTCTATTACCGCAGCCTGTTAACAGGGCTCCATTTGATCAAGCTAATGAAATTGAAAACTTTCATCTGAGCCAAATTGATTTCAAACCTGAACCGCATACAGACAGAGAGGGAGGGTGTTAGGAAAAACCCCTAAAAACAAACAAAGAAATAAAAAATAAAATAGCAAAAGGTTTTGTGTAAGTGAAGTGTGACCTGCGGTAAAGAGGCACATAGAAAACCATCTGCTTGTGTGTCTTTTTACTGTTTTCATGGGGGACGGAAAGACCTGAAGACCTGTTCTTCATCCGTGTGTCGGTACTTAATTCATCAGTATGCTACAAAGATAAATATGGGTAGGCTGCACATTTGACAGAGACTGACAAATTGTTTTGTTGTCTTCTGAATCAGATAACGTTCTTTTGTAGAACCAGTCGTGTACTCGTTTACCAAACCTGAATATACAGTCGATGTTCCTGAGCAATATACAAATGCTTTTTTGAACACGGTCGGTGTAAAGAAGTTGTCTTTACTTTTCTTGAGTAACATGTTAGCATGTTCTTGACTGGAAATAGCTGCTTTACAAATTTGTCCTTTCAATCCTAGAAAGAATATAAAGAAATGAAAATCAGCAGCATCAAACATGACAGCAGGATGTCTCTATTTGGTGGATTTAATCTTTCAACGACAAGCCTGAAAAGGCTTCTTTTTTAATATAATTTAAGTGCTTGCAGAGCACTGTAGCCTGCATTCATAGAAAGGAATCTGACGAGCTGATGTCAACAAACAACACTGAAAACCAAGCGTTCAAGCCACTTTTGAGTCCGACCTTCATTCACAGAGATCACTTTTCATCTATGACGCATTACAACGTACCTTTGTAAACTTTGGACCTTTTTAATCCGATTGTTCAACAGTGTTTTAGCATGAAAAAGTGTGCTGTATGTCTCCCAGTTATTTAGGAGGAAAAGGGAGTGACATAACTCCAGTGCTAAACAAGAAGTATGAGAAAACACTTCGCTTGTTCACCTTTCACCGCACATTCCAGAATCTGGTCCAGAGTAACACGAAAAACATTTATGAAAATGTAACAAAAGTACTGCTAACTTAACCTTGGAGGGAAAAAGCACCAAACAAGAAATGAAATCATACAAACCTGCAACTAAAAGCTCTAATTTTTGATATAAACACTGTGTGAATGTGTGTGTGAATGGGTCAGTGTGGCCTCAAAAAAAGCACTATATAAGGTCTATTTAAAAGTTGGAAAAGGTTAAAAATTTAGCTCAGATACTAATAAACACTGTTTTTCAGGTCTCTGGTGTAACACTGATCGATGTGTGATGGACAAGGCTCCTGTGACGTCAGTCACTGTAGTTTTGTTAGTTTATCATCCTGCCATCAGTAATGCCTGGAAACTTTCATATGTTTCAAACTGATACTTATAAATTGTGTAATTAGACCTGAAGAATCCAACATACCTGCTGCTCACATAAACAAAACAAACACTCAGCCGATTTCCGGTTTTGCCTCGTGTGCTAAATACAGCGCGCAGTCTTGTTGTGAACTAGTACGGCAAACAACGGCTAGGAGCAGCAAAGGCTCGTCCAACGTTCGGGAAGGTTTCCCGCTTTTTCCGACTTTCCAGCAGGAACACAGTTAACTTGGGTGTGTTAACTTCCCAGTTCTGAGTTCAGAGTTCAGAGATAAACATAAACCGCCATCGTTTTCTGATCATTTTAAGGCACAGTTTTACATAATTCAGATTCTTTTAAATTTACACATCTGTCCAAGTGTTAATGACACTTTAAAAAAAGAAGAAAAGTAATGCAGTAATGAAAGTAATGGACCTTTCGAAGAGATCATGAAGAGACATGATTTTAATTTATACTAGGATATCAACAGTGTGTTGTAAGATGTAATAACTTTAGATTTTTCCATATTGTTTCTTCCTGGCAAATTAAAGAAAGCTGCAAAAGAGGTGTAAATAAAGTGACATAAGAATGATGGCATCAGTACTCAGAAAGGGTTGCTGTGAGTGATTTTTCTATTTTTTTTCCTCTCTTAAGCTCCCGTCCTAATGTTTTAACTTAGAAGCTCTCTGCTACCCTGACAGGATCACCAAGCTGTTGTTTTGGAAATGTTTTGTCTCTGTATGCAAATAGGATTCCAAGTATGATTTCAAGGAGCTTTCTATATATAATGCTATGACTGCAAGTGCAAGTGTCTTTTACTTCTTTGTTTCCATTCACACGCAGTTCAGGGACCTGCACTTAAACTGTTCGGTTGCAAACACTTAATCACATTAGCTGCAGTGCAAGAGAGTGCAAGACGGAGAGAATGGAAACGGTTAAGAGGGGAGTGGAGAGGGGGAGACGTTAAAAGGCCAGGCGGGCCATGGTCTGGGCGCTGTGAAAATATGGGATCAAGGGATGGAGAGAGTGAGAGAGATGAAAAGAGGATGAAAAAGTAGCAGTGTGAAATGAGAGTTTGGGTGGCAAAGAGGAGGAGGGAAGGAGGGAAGACTGGAATTACATGATGGGGAGAGACAAACGGAGAGAGGAAAATGACAAGCCATGAGAAGAAAAAGGCAGAACGGAGCTAAGCGAAGGGACAAGATCAACATAGTCAGAAAACAAAGGGAGGGGAAAAGGAGGCTGTAAAAAGCTTGGGCACCAGAGAGAGATTTAGCGTTTCCTTCTGTGTTGCTCTAAGGCTGTAGGCTGGCATTACAGCTGAGATTTCCACTATTTACAAAGCTCCCGGTGGCATCAGAACTCCATCTACATAATGTTTAACATGCTCAACTCGGCTGCGCTCCTCCCGTCAAAGGGAGACACTGTAAGGATTCTGGGCATCAATCCTCCAGGCCGACTGAGAGGCCAGGGAGAGGAAAAGCAGCGAGGCTGGAGGGACAAGACTTAATACAGTGGAACTGAATTAAAACACTGTTTACAAAAACAAAATCTGGTCAAATTAAGCCGTGACCTTCGTTTCACTTTTCAGAAGCGAATCATTTAATCTCAACTTGCTCTTGTTCTTCAGCGCATCCATCTGCCTTTCAAAGCGGCTGAACTTTTTGTTCCTCTGTGTTTCTTATTGAAGTGAGAGATTAAAGGAAGTGCTGCATTTTCTGTGACGGACAGGGAAGGCTACATGTTCTTAGAGATGCAGGACATGCCAATGACGTCGCTGAAAAAAAAGCAAATAAGAAAATGACTGCAGAGAATGCTGACATCTCAGAGGAATTTGGCACAAAGCTGTGGTTAAGAAATGAACAATTCAAGCTGCATCTGCTACTGATCAGACTGACAGTCGGGCGATTTCACACACTAACACACTCGAAAAGACTGTACTCAACGATTACCACCGTCTCTGAACACTGGTTTGTGGAATGAACTTAAATTACTACTTTGACCTTTTTCTGCTTCCTTTTACTTTACTTCTGCTCTTGCAGACACCCCACATGCATTTCAGTTTCCCTGTATTTTCCTCTTGTATTCAGGCTACTTCTTAAACTTATAATTTTTCATCTCATGTACTTTGCTCTTTTGGTTGTCAGTTTGTTTTCCCATATTTGTCATGCAGTTTTGATTCATGCACAGTAACCCTAACCTTTTCTATCCATGACCCGGAGGAGCACACATGTCATTTCTGGGCTTTACCTGGACTCTGTCTCTGGTACTAAACCCCTTAAAGTCTGAGTCCATGTTTAAATGAGCATGTAATCATCCCTAGAAGCAGCAACTGCTGAGTGTTCTTGTGGATTTGCTTCACCGGTGACATCGGAACTGAATTTTGAAGAAATTTTTGAGTAAAATTCTAAAGCGGCTTTAACCACAAATGGGTGCTGTGAGAAGCTTTTGGTCCAATAATTTCAGTCTTTTTTTATGCTTAATAACACTGGATGTTTCATCTTAAATGAACCATTCTTGTGTCTGTGAATACCACAAAAACACGAAGATGCCAGTTTGGCATGTAGAGTTGACAAATGGCCCGTGACATTTAGGCAACAAACACGCGAGGAAACTGAACAGATACAGCCAAGTGTTAAAAAAAGGTAATCTTTACAAATTCTTTATATTTTATCTCTGACTGCATTACTGAGTAAACATTTGGACAAAACTATATGGTGCTCTAGATCAGTGGTTCTCAACTGGTTTGGCTTCAGGACCCACCATCACCCTTAATGACAAGCCGTGACCCAAATCAAGGAAAATTTCCAACTTCTCTAATTTATTGAATGAAAAGATCATGCAGTTTGAATCGGAGATAGTAAAATAGAATATCACAGAATGCCAACACAAAAAAATATGTTTATTGGTCAACCAAAATGGCAAAAACTAAAACGGCATAACCAAAATGACTTCAAGTGGGAAATATACCCTTTGATCATAGGCGTAGTTTGACTTTTGCGTCAGGGGGGGCAAAAATTGTTAAGCACTTTCAACAAACGGCGCACTCTCACGCGAACCGGCATGCACACATATGTGCAAACTCGCGCGCACATGATGGCACACAAGATACACTCACCACGAAACCATGAAGTCCAAGATTAGATGATGTTCAAAACCAGTAGTTGCAACAGGATACAGTACACAGTAGATGTTATAAATGTTAATGTTAATGATGTTAAATGTATTAAGAAACAAAATATAACATGATTCATTTAACTGTCACAATATACTGCAGTTTATTTTGGACTTAAAAAAAAACATTATGGTCAAAAACATTTATTTATTTTTGCCAGTTCGTTGACAATGCAATTACATATTTCAGCCACCAGGGGGAGCAATGCTCCCCCTGCCCCCCCGCAAACTCCGCCCATGCCTTTGATGCTCAATTACCTGCATTTCAATTAAATCCAAAACACTTCACTTCAGTAACTTCAGCCTTTTTTAATAGACTCAACATGCACAAACATGAAATAAAAAAGTGCAACCACTGAGCAGTAGTTTAAAAAATAACTCAAATATTTAGCATTTGCTGAGTACCCACTTCCTGAATATATAACAATTTCCTATTAAAACTATCTAGTCACTTATTTAAGCATAAATCATAAGGCTGACATAACAAACACAACATTTCAGTATCAGCCATTTTTAAGACTCAACAGTGATTTTATGCACAAACATGAAATAAAACAGTGCAACCACTGAGCAGTAGTTTCAAAAGAACTCAAAATATATAGTTTTAGCTGAATAACAACTCACTGACCTTTGTCTTCAAGCTAAGAAAATCCATATCTCATATATTCTTCGTTGTATCTGTGTTTCACCATGCTCAACATATGTAAACAAACTTTGCAGGTCTTTTTCTATGGTGTTAACTGGCGGCTGTCAACACGCATTACAGGGCATTATCGCCATCTACTGTTCAGAAGTATGAATGACATGCTTTTTCTTTTTAAAGTATTTCCTTCCCCAGGCAAAGGCCCACGACCCACTGAAAACAGGTCTGCGACCCACTTTTGGGTCGCAACCCACCAGTTGAGAACCATTGCTCTAGATAAAATCCACATAATGCACTTTTTCTGATGTGTTGTATTAATTTGGGGCTAAAAACGTTCTCTTCCATGTTTGTTCGACAGGATGAGCCTGAGCCTTGGGTCCGATTTCATTACTTTAACATGAACTACGCGTGTGTACGGTTGAATATCTAGAACGGGCCCCATAAATCAGGTGCTGCAGCTTAGCGCGTCTGTGTGTGTGTGTGTTTTCGCTTCAGCGTTTCTTCCATCCAGTGGTCTTTACTTCTCAATCCCCCGTTGACCTTTGGAAGCCCCTGGGTGTGTGTACAGAGTGCATTAATAAATCTGAGTTGCTCCAGATTGTTTCTGCTTTCTCATGAGCCAGCTTGCAGCAAAGACAGTGGAAGGCGACGTCTTTCGATGCTGTGACCAGCTCTTTTGTCCCTCGAGTGCTGAACTAATATGTGTGTGCCTTTAATTAATGTGCCGGGTAGGAAGTTTTGTGTTTGTCTGAGTGTGTAATGTGTTTTCTTACCAAATCTGTGTGTGCCTCTCTGCGTGTATCTGTGTGTCTTCTTTAAACCAACATTGCTCTAGTGGGAGTCTTTTCAGGACTTTCAGGCTCCAGTGTTTGTTAAAGAGGGAGGAAGCGATTAGCTGCCCGTTAACAAACCTCTTAACGAACCCCACTAATGAAACCCGAGGGCGGCTCTGGGATGGCTTCACCGTGGCACCCTAATTAGAATGGCAAATAGGAGCTCGTTATGCAAACGAGTTAGAGTTAATCTGCATATCTTTACCTGAGACATCCGCGTTACACTGACGAATGTTTACCCGAAAGGCAGTCGAGAGGAAAAGAGGAGTCGGAGAGGCAGAGAAGGAGAAAGAGCGAGCGGAGATGAAAGCAACAGCAGTTTGTCAAGTTCAGCGTACGAGGAGAACATTTTGGGGGAAACCGCGTTGATAACTCGGGGATGAATGGTGAACGGGAGCTGGGAAGACCAGAGAAGTTAGAAGAGGACAAAAAAAAAAGTCTGTGGTTCAGTTATTTGAATGTTAAACAACTGGCAGTTTATCTCAAGTAAAATGTTTGCACAAATGTGCACATAAGCAGCTTTCCTGTTCAGAAAAACTATGCCAACAGGACCGTATCATCCACAAATAGTGGAGATGAAATCCCGACGCCAGCGGACCAGAACCCCTCCACCCCTTGGCTGCACCTAGAAAATCTGTCCACAAAAGTTATGGAAATGCTTTATTTATTTTTATTTAGCACTTTGTTTTTCTTTTCTTTTTTTTGTTTAAAGTCAAGACTTAAAGTTAGTAAATCTGCTTATAGATACAAATCCCATTTATTTTCCTGTTTGCGGCAGAGAGCAGGAAGAAGATGTGACTGTGAGACTTAATACCATTAAACAACGCCAACCACCACTGGTTCCCTTTAGAACCAAACGGACTTCAGAACCTCCAGCCTGCACTTCATTCTTCAACTTCTACTGTCAAAAGATTTGTTAAAGTGATTTCAGTTTTAATAATCCCTCTCTGTTTACTTCTGCGGACGTCTCTTTGTTGGAACAGTTTCACCATAGATGACCGTGTCCTGTGCAGTAATTTCACTGGATTTCACCCTCACCGTAAGCAGCTGGCCGTTCCTTGAATCTGCAGTCGTTCCAGTTTCCTGCCACCTCCCTTCCCACAAATTTGCTCCGTCCCTGAATGAGCGCTGTGATTGTTTGCGGTGTTATGTGACAGTGATACGTCAGACAGCAACTGTGGCCATTTACGTAACCGCACCTTATGGTCACAACACACTAAACCATCTGCTTCAGACTCAACACGCTTGTATCGTATCGGGAGGGCTTTTGGATCATGAGCCGTACCAACTTTTACATTTTGGATGCAGTCATAAAAATAAAAAAACCACTCTGTGTTAGCAGCTGCCGTCTGAAAAGAGATGTGGGCTCATTTCCCATCCTGTCGCGTACTCAGGTGCACTGCACCTGCATGACCGTGATTGGTTCCTAACTGAAGTGTGCATTTCCTGGCAACTGTCTCCAGGGCTGATGGGTTTGACCTCTGCACAGCAGCAGGGATCCTGATGGATCACTTGCTATAGCCAGCACACACCCTGTCTGCTGGGGATACCGATGCTGTATGTAATGTTCTGTGAGTGTTGCCATCTGCTTGCGAGCGAGAAACTTTCACATGCCTGAAACAGAAAACACATCCTACCTAGAGTTTGTGTCATCTGTTACTCTTGTTTGTTGGCTGGGTTTTGTAAAAAAAAAAAAGAGAAAAAAAAATCATTAAATCCATTCCAGTAAGTGAAAGAATAAACTTCTTTTGAGGACTACAGTGTGTGAGACGGCATGATAGGTGTGTGTGTCTGTGTGTGTTTGTCTCATTAGTGCAGTGGTTCAGAGGCGATTAGTTATCATCATGTTGCTCAGCCTGCTGAGTTGTGGCACAGTCAGCAGCCATCTTTATTCCGCACTTTCGCACAAACACATGCACACACACTGGGAGCTACAGGAGGTGTAGAAGTTATTACATATCCCCCTGTGCTTTGTACAAACACAAATGTAGTCATATGGACACACACCTTTATAACTTATCTTAAACTCCTCATTCCTAAACTTAAACGTACTGGAATGAACGCGCCTCCCACTATCCACACAAGCACACTCTCTCCCTCGCTCTGGCTCTCTCTCCGTCTCTCATCTACCCCTGACTTCGTCCCTGTGACCTTGGGCTAGTGTTGCCAGAGGCTGCTGCTGAGATTTCTGCGTAGGGGGTTGGAGGGCGGATGGAGAACGGCTTGGCCAGGGATCACACGACTTTCATCCCGCCATCCATCCGTTAGTCCGGCTGATGAATGGGAGAAAAGTTTCCCCCCTCTATTGACAGATGGCTGTGGAGTTTTTGGGGACTCATCAGGCGTTCATTTATAATGAATCCTCTTTGGGTTCCAGCCCCATCTACAACACAATTTATTTTAAAACTGTGCGTAAAAGCAGTTTTCAAATAGTCACTGTGACTGATCGCACACAGAGCAGTTGTCAGACTTCCAGTTTTTACCACACGGCAGTGCATCTACAGCAGTGTTCAAGGCTTGCCTGCGAGAAAATGTAGAACTCCATCCTCTTTTGCTCTTTGATCAAAGTAGTTTATAGTTTATTACACAGTTCGCAAAACTGATCAGAAGAAAGTAATGAGGAAGAGAAGGAAATGTGAAATGGTAACAGTTTCCCTCCATACATAAGATGAAACTGCCAATCACAAATAATATACGCTTATACCCATTATAAATATACCATCCTGTTACTTGCCACAAATGTTGGTGATTATTATTCTAAAGCCTTATATTTGGCCTCATAAAACCATAAAACTGTGTTGCCTAAACTTAAAAAACATTGTTTTGATGCATAAACTTAAAGGGGTGGTGTGAAAGAATGGATTTTCCTTTGCCTGAGCACATACATTTGGGTGTCTCAAGTAATTACTGACACAAAACACAATCCTGTCCCTTTTTTTCAGGGCATCTACATCTGAAATATGCCATTCAGGGAACTGTTTGGTTTTTTGGGTTTCTGTGATGTCACAGACCGAGATCAGAGTAGTTTTAGCCAGCTTTCACATATTTAGATCCACCCAGCTCCACGTCATGCAGCATTTTCTGCACATAGGAAGAGGGCAGCACAAAGCTGGATGACAGATCTTAAACAGGCACACTCTCACTCAGAGGAGGGAGGCGGAACAAAGTCAAGTTTATGGCTCCGCCCCCTAAAGCTGGCTGCTATGAACAGAACTGTGTTGACGCAATTAAAAGGGGAGCTGTTGTACTTCATCCCAGTGGTTTGTTGACCAAAACAGGACGTTTGGAACTTGTGTCAACTTATTAAAAAAAAAAGTAAAAGTAAACCATAAGTTACAGAAGTACTGAAGACAAGGTCATTAAGAAAAAAAATATTTCTTAAAGTGGTCCCATACCTAGGTCTCAAGATTTTAACTGTTGTGTTGAATCTTTCTACATCTCCATGCCAAAGGACACCTTATCTGTAACGCAGAGGCTTTAACAGAACAGCAGCATTTTGAATCCCTGGGATGTGAACGTGCTCTAGAATCAAATCACGTTTAGAGACAGTTGTAAATGCAATTGCAAATAGATTCCCAAAGATGTGCCTCAGTTTCAGTTTAACAAAGTGACACCATTCCAGCAACAGCGGCACTCGGCAGAATCTCCTCCTGGAGTGACAGCATGGAGAGGAGCAGAACAATTTAACCTGGAAAACTGCATCAGAGTCACAACAGGTTTGTCACAGGTACCTGCATCGTTCCACAGCTACCAGTGTAGATTGGTTGGTGATCTGTGGACACA
Organism: Hirundichthys speculiger; assembly: GCA_018398805.1. Classification (NCBI taxonomy): domain Eukaryota; kingdom Metazoa; phylum Chordata; class Actinopteri; order Beloniformes; family Exocoetidae; genus Hirundichthys; species Hirundichthys speculiger. The sequence continues at coordinate 885,930 of JAGFBZ010000006.1, forward strand.
CAGCCTACATTTGATCTGTTCTTTTGAAAATAACGGTATGTACGGCGTGTCTTACAAATTGGACTTGAGGAACAAATTTCATTCCCCTGCAGTATGAATTTAGCTCAAGACGAGTCTTACCTATCTCTTCCACGGAGCTACATGTAATCTCTGACAGGACAATTTATGTTTCCCATCTAATTGTGATTTATCTGCGTAGCTTGCCAGGCAGACGTTTTTCTTTTTTTTTTGTGTTCCATTTATTAAATGTTTATTTGCTGCAAGAAACAAAGCTTTTCTGTTTGGATAAAATATATGATTTATTTATTTTTTTTAGACTATGTGGCAGATCGTCTGCAGTGAAGAGGCCACAAAACCTCATAGTTCTGGGTTATTTGATATGATGACAACTTATTGATGTAAATGTGTGATGCTGCACATGCACCGGCTCAGACTGATCTGCTGTCACAGTGTCTGGCAGTATCAGTCCACAGTCACAGTCTCATTGGCCACACAGCTGCTGGCTGCCATTTTGAGGAACAGCTGACATTTGCTTTCTCTCTCCATCAGATACATTACTGGGCATGGGCCTCTGACATTTTTGACAATGTGTGTGTCCCTGTGTGTGTATGCATGTGTCTGCGTGTGATGAGTTACTTGGGCATGCCCCGCTGACATTTTATTGGATGCTAATGGGATTCATTGCCATGGCAGCTAGATGGGGGTGGGGGGGGTGTGTCTAAATGGCGCCTGTCGCTCACCTGTAGGAATGTGTGTGTTGACTGGTAGGTGGGAGGAGGTTGCGATGTCACTTGGGTAGTGGTGGATGGAGTCACAAGCATGCTTATGCGTGAGTGTTACGCCTGCTGACAGGAGAACGTCTTAACACTTCTCGTGGTGTGTGTGTTGTGTGTTTGCGTGGGCAGCCAGCGCTCCTTGTATGTGTGCTGGGTTGTGTGTGGGTGATTGGGTGTGTGCGTCTGGAGGACACAGAGATAAGGGCGCCTGCTTTTTTCTGATAACGACTCCCACCTCCACCTTTCTATCACTCCACTGTTCTAGCTCTCTTCTCTCCGTCCTTCTACAATTTCCTCTCTGTCTGTGGTGACACCACGCAGCGTCTCTTTTTCTCTTTGGGTACCTCTCTCCAGGATTCCTGCTGCCAGCAGTCTACTGTTTTACACTTCAGAGATTACCATTCTGAAAGAATTGAAGATATTGTTGCCCAAGGAAAATTTAAACACTGAATCAAGCAAAACTGTCTATCCATCTATTAACTTCTGCTTGTCCGCTTGGGTCACAGGGGCAGCAGAGTTTCCCCTTCCCAGCCACCTCCTCCAGATCTTTTAGGGGATAACAGGGCATTTCCCAGGCCCATCAAGAAATATAATCACTACAGCGTGTCCTGTGTCTACCTTAGGTTCTCCTCTTGGTTGAGCATGTCTGAAACACCTCCCTAGGGAGGCGTCCAGGAGGCACTCAGATACCTGAACCACCTCAGCTGGCTCTTCACAATGTGGAGGAGCAGCAGCTCTACTCCGAGTCCCTCCCAATAACAGAACCTCTCACTCCATTTCCTCTATCTCAGGGAGACATCTCTATCTCTCTACAGACACCCTTGTTTCTAGATTTGTGGTTTCTAAAAGAATCTTAAATTAATTTGTTTAATATATGCTCATATTTTTTTAATATACACTCAACTCAAACATACACCTCCACCTGTGTGTGTAGATGTGTTCAGGGTGCCGGCTGGCATGGTGACCGGTGATCTAGTCCTCTGACCATCTCATCTCAGTGCTGCTACCTGCATCTGTTTATGTAGTCATGTCATTCAGTCATTTGTGTGCTCTCCTCTCTGTCCTACATCCTCTCTCTTTTTCTTTCTTTACCCGGCTGGCCTTCGGCAGGAAGGTCCCCCCATATGATCCAGGTCCTGCTCAAGGTTTTTCTTGCCACTGTTTGGCTTAAAGGTTTTTTTCTCCCGTTGTGGGAATTTTTTGCTTGCCATTATTCTTGATTCGGATTCAATATTATATTTTTAGTTAATGATGGTCATGATCTGGGTCTCTGTAAAGCACCTATAGAGACAATTGACATTGTAACAGATACTATACAAATAAAATTGAATTGAATTAAAAATAGAACTTAAAATAGAAATCATAGTTAAAAGCAATGCATTAGATATGGTATTTACATGTTCAGTTTTGGACCAGACAGTTATTTAGTCCACAGGGCTGAGCGGTTTTTAAATATCTAATTGCATTTTTTCTGAAAAATATTGATCTGCATTTATCAAGCTCTAATTCACCATTCAATCACTGTCAGATTCCTAGCATATACTGGAGCATTACCACATTGATCCGTGTGGTAAACAGGATCATCTGAAATCATCAATGATGGAGGTATGGCTCAGTATTTCTACTTGACATCAAATCTTTTGTTGTGGTGAAAACACAAACAACAGTAAATATCCAGTTCCATTAAACCAGAGTCCATGAACTGTTTCCTTTTGTGTCTGTTGACAGGAGTTAGTGTGACTTTTGTCTGGACTGCTTCAATTCATGTAATTTTGGTCCTTCACAAAAATTCACACTCCATTCCATCTACTAAATAGAAATAAACTCTGGAATGCTGCTTTAAGATTTGGCTATCTTAGGACACACCTTCCATGCGTAAGTGCCTCGGCATCTGGTTTTCTCTTCTGTTAGAAGACAGTGAATGGCTGTAATTACAATGTTGCCAGTTTCCATGAGAAAAACATCTCTCTTTCCATCTCTGTCAGAGGTGAGCACTGACTGTGGTCACACGTGATAAGGATTCAGTCAGAGATCTCAGTGAAGCAGGTATGGTTGAACCGCAGCCCTCCACTTTGAGAAAGCTCTTCCTGCTCACCGTCTCACCCACCTAATGACTGGATAAATCTGGTGTAAATATAAATAAACTAGTGAAGGATTACCTTGAAAAGTGGTTCTCAGCAGGAAAGAAGACATTGCCTGTGGTTCTTTGCTCTGAACTTTCTCCTTCTACAATATCCTCTTTCTCACCACATACTCTTTCTATTACTTCTAAGTGTTAAAGGAAAGAAAGAAACACGTTTACTTGCTGTGATGTATCGGTTCTTCTTCATTGGTGATTGTAATTGAAACACATTTTAAAAATATTCCTCCTTTTCTTATCTAACTTGAACAACATACTAATATTTTCCTGCTTCTTTTGTTTCTGTCATGATACATTTTTCTATTTTTTTTCTCTGTTGGGCATCTGTTCATTCAGTGCTCATTGCTGGAGGAGAGGAGGATCCCTCCATCTGTACCTTTCCTCTTCCCTCCTCTGTCTCCTGCCCTACTTACAGAATGCTTTTTCTTCCCAGTTTTCCTTTCTTTCTTTTTCTTTCTGTCTTTCTTTCTTTGTCCCAGCTGGCTGTTTAAAAGCTGTTTGACATCTAATGTTCCTTTGAGAGATAATTAGAGCCTGAATCACATACCAAATGTGTGTATGTGTGTTTGTGGAAAGATTTCAATTAATTTCTTAACAACTTTCTCTAGGATAAGCTTGCAAAACGTTTGGGACAAACTGTAGCCAAAGGCAATGAAAACCATCCAAAACCCTCCCAGGGTTTTCAGGGTTCATATCATAGCTGAGCCATTGTTTATTCTCTCAGATTAAGTTGTCTTTGATCTGCTTATTACAGCACACTTAAAGGTAGATTTATCAGAAATATATTAATATAATTTTAATGCTATGCTGGTTTAATGTCTAGAATGTGTTTCTTTTTTTTAGTCCTTATGACACATCACTTATAAAAAAGGTGCTTTACACAATTAAGTTCAGATATAAATTGACTGTCTTAAACTCTTTAAAGGTAAGGCAAGCAATTCTATATGATTTCTAACCAAGAACGCTTAGTGTCACATTCAGTGCATGTTGTTAATCCTGCAAGTGCTCTGTAAATAAACCCAGTCTTCATACACAGCTCTAAACTGGGAACAAACAGAGTGGGGGGGCAGCTTGTCTTCAAACAAACATCACAATAGCCAGTTGCCAACAGGGGGAGGGTTCATGCTCATGAAAGGGCAGATTTTCTTGGTGAACACTGAAGGCGAGAGAGGAGCTAATTCTCATTGTTTCATTGATGATTTGTTCAAATACCAACTGACATGACATCTTCCAGAAATGGCTTACCCTATCTTTAAGGGACATCCTGAGACTTAATTCTAGTAATAGCCTTGTCTTGAGGAAATTATTTTAAACAGATACAAGAAGCATGTCAAATTGTTGGCCTGTTTTGAATTATTTTCCAAGATTGGACTAAGAGTCTTTTTAATAATATGTCAAGATTATATTTGCTGTCAGAATTAATGCACTGGTAGCCAAATATGCTTGTTTAAAACATAAAAATGCATAAATCAGTACCTCGTGTTTGAAAGGGAATTATTATTTATTTGCAATGAATGACCAACAATTTGATTATTTGCATAAGACAGAGGTCGCTCCAAACGACGTATATGCTAAGAATATTACAAATGTGGCAGCAGAGTGTAATAAAATAGCTCAAATGGCTCAGCTGTCATTAGGAAAGTTGGCTTCAGGCTGCACTTGTAGAACAAATAACAGCCTGAATCTATTTCTTATGCTGTCATTTATTCTTATTGTCGTCATTTATTCCCTTTCTGTCTGGCTGTTTCTATTAATCTCTATTGCTCTTTGTCTTTATTTTTCCATGTCTCTTCATCTCTGATGTTTTCTCATCTCCCAATTGTTTTGTTTTCTCACATGCCTGTTAGTTTGATTTCAGCCACACCCACATAGCTGCTCTCCTCATCCATCACTCCAAACACTGCTTTTCTCCTCGAGTGTGTGTGTGTGTGTGTGTGAGTGAGAGAGAGAGAGAGAGAGAGAGAGACCATGAGTTCAGAGGGAGATAGAGTGAAACGCCATGTGTCTGTTTTGTTGTCTTTTGTGTTTCATCTGCTTGATTGGTGTTTCATGTTTATTTTGAGATAGGAGTGAGTGATGGAAAAAAAGAAAGCCACGTCAAAAGCAGGTTCCCCAGAAAGCTGCTTAATGGACTCAAAATATAAAAATTATTTAACTTTGGCAAGATTTGCTACAAGCTGATGTAAGTTAAATACAAGTTAACCTGCTCATTAATGACTGCTTGATTCCCATTTTTATTCATTATACAGTGGATGAATGAGCATTTTCAGCTCTAACTTTGAAATTATCCACTGAAACATTTTTACTCCTGGGAACTGCCCAGTACAACCTCTACAGAGCAGCTCCAGTGGAACAACTGGGGGTTAATTGCTCTGCAAAGGGAATTATAACTGGTAATTGTAGAGTTCCTGTCACTTTTCCAGTTCAGGTCTTGACAGTTACTTCTGAATTTAAACCAAGAGATTTAAAGTCAAGAGCTTGTTCTTTAAAATGTGACACCAGAACCAAACCAAAAATATATATTTGTAATGATTGCTGTATCAGTTTCCCATCAGACCTTGCTTGTATTTTTTCTTTCGTGATAACAAGGGCGTAGGTTTACTCCTAACATCAGTGGGGACATAATCAGCCCCCCCCCCCCCCCCCCCCCCCACCCAAAAAAAAAAAAAAAAAACCATTTTACAGTATGATTTGCTTTGTGTCTTGTAACCTGTAAAACTGTTTTTTTAAATATATATTTACAATGGTATAAAAGTGACAATGTTTTTCTTATTTCTGAATGCAATAATAAATTAATCAATATGTTAAATGCAATGTTAAAGGCAAGTAATGTACTGACAAGGACTCAGTTTGAGAAAGGTTTCACATATTTATTATATAACATCAATGAAAGTACATCAAAACATACACCACTGAAGAGCAATTGGACAACAATATAAATATACTAATGCAAATGTTCACAGCCTTTTTTTTTTTTTTGCCATATTTAGCTCCATGTGTTCCCTGTGAACAGAACTTTTTCTAGACCCCTCAAAGAGCTAGAAATGGCCTTGTCTGTAAAAACAACACATGGTCATACATGATCTTTATGAACATAAATGAGGAGACTATAACTATTACTGTGGTAATGTTGGAACTATTTTCATCAAGTGATTCACACTTTCATTATTTAAATAGCTATTTTTTTAAGGACCAAAGTAATTGGTGGGGGCAATTCAGCAGTTGTGGATATTAATAGGGACACAACCCTAACATCCCTAACCAGTTCCACACCCTTGAATGAAAATACAACCATGGCAAAATAGAGTGAACCTATACTCCATCATCAGCTAATCACATTTAAATCACATTTATAGAAATGGCTTGTTTTCATTTAGGTGGCTATGGAAAACATTTACTGTGCAACGCTAAGGACTATATCAAATCCATCTAAGTTATCCTGTTGAAAAAAAATGTGTCACCACTGAATTGTATTGTATTCCATATTTCTATGCATAGACTAAAGAGTGTGCATGGCAAAATCTCAGGGAGTGTAGGAGGGGTACCTGCCAAAGAAAGGGAAAAAAGAGTGGGTTCCACTTCTATTGCAACATTTTGATTGGGCTTTGAGTATGCACAATGATGACAGTGATGCTGCTTGAGGCTTTTCTCATTGCAGAGAAAAACATTCTATGTTTAAAAGCTATAGTGTATCATTGTGAGATTTGGGTATGGAAATCGTATTAAAGATGTACAAAACAGTGGAAACAGTCAACTGCAATTTGCCAAGCACCAAGCTGGAAATTGTTTAAAATCTATAACAATTGGCATACATAGAGGTAGGAAAAGAAGAGAAGAGGCTGGAAGGGAGGCCGGCAGGAAACGAGAATAGAAGGAAAGGACAGAACGTTTGGATGTCAAGTGAATAGAAGCATGAAAAAGTATCAAGGACAGAAGAAAACAGAAGATGAGAGATGAAGGGAGGCAACCAGCAAAGATCACAGTTAATCGATTGGAAGCTCCTGCACTTCTTGGCAATGCTTGAGGATCAAAATGCCTTTCTGTTTCAAAAGATAGAGAGACGTAGATAAAGCTACCTACTATACAACATCATGATATGAGAAAGGAAGAGGGAGGAGATTATGAAACAAAGTATGAATCTTAAAATGCTTTGGACATCAAAGATAGAGTGCATTGACAAAGGACATCAACAACCAACCCACAGAACTGAAAGGTCCAGTACTATGCTATTGCTAGAATTATAGGAGATCCAGACATACCAGACATATTGTCAATCATTTAATTTTAATCTCCGGTACCCCTAGAGTACCTTTGCACCCACCATAACTCCAAAATCTGAAATTATTTCAAAGATGACAAAGACTCAAAATCACAAGCACCGGCTCTCTCTAGATTTGGCTCCAGTGTTTTTTAAATGTACAATTTACTGGATGCTTACTCATGGATGGAGCTAATGGCTCATGAATGCATACAACTCCTGTAAATGGTCAAACACACACATTTTCAACATATAGACATGTTATAAATGCTACATTACTAATCTTTGTTTGGTAAATATTATACTCTTTAGATGATAGTGTTAAAGTGAATTTATTATTTTGTTTCTTTGTTAGTGTAATATTGAGCATAAAGTGTCATACTTAACAATTGTGCTCATTGCACCCATTATGTTTGCCTTACAATGCACACATACATGGGCTGCCAACACAACACAGTGGACTTACCACTTGCGGTTCAGACTCCTTACAGTGTTGGATGACGATTGACGTTCAGTCTTTCTGCTAATCTGGCATACTAGGCTTATTTATAAACAGTGCAACGCAAAGTACACTGAAAACATGTCAGCCAACTTTCCCTCCCTGTAATGTCTTGGAGAGCGGATTTTTGAAAAAAAAATCCAGGGGGGAGCACTTTCAGCACCCCAAAAAGCAAGTATTGAGTGCATAGGAATACTAAAACATAAGTTTATCTGATTTCTTTGAGCCTGTCAGATAAAATGGAAATGCATAATACCTCAAAATAATCTTACCTCACAAATAGTAACTACAATAAATGTTAATTAAAATGCAATGCTAATATTAAGAAATTGTTAACCCATTAGGCAATGGAGAAAATGACAGCTAATATAAAATGTATGATGGCAGCTAAGCTACAACAGCAGGGATTCTTTCCAGTACCGTTAACAACTTTAAGCACCACAGACAGCTCCTGCATCACTGACAGTTCCAGGTTCAGTACCATGGACAGCGAATGTGGTTCACTGCAGTAGGTTGAAAAAGTGAGTGTCAAAGATCCAGCTGAGCTGAAGAGGAAAGTGGAAATGTATTATAAAACTTGGAATCTAATAAGGAATAAAAGACGATTAATATTTAGGCACAATATATTAATTATTAAAAACTTACAACATACAGAAGGGACTTCTAACCTGATCTGCTTAAGAAAAAAAAAAGTAACAGAGTTTTAACAATTAGGGAGGATTCATGAAAGCTATTTTTTTTATTCTGCATTGTTTTCTTTCTCAGCTGAAATCAAAAACTAACATTTTCATCAGTAAACATTATTTAGTTTGTCATTTAGAATTTAGGTTTAGCGCTTCAGATACTCCATGAGCATCACGTCATTACAACGCAGCTTTTCTTTGAAAATATTTGGCTTCTAGATACAAAATATGAATACATGTCAGCTTGGTGCTTTTATAAAACCTTAGAAATGTATATTGTTTGACTGGAGTGTCTGAAAGTTCAGGAGGAAACCAGTGAAACGTTTCCTCCTGAAGAGTATTAAGAAGAGTATTAAGAAAGAGGAGAGCAGAGGACGAAGAAAAGGAGAATGAGATTTAGTAAGAGAGAGAGAAAAAAAATATAGAGATACACTCAAAAATTGTGCGACTGATATTAGCAAGGGTGAAAGTGAGGACAAGTACTTTTTCTTTCTACACTTCTGTCGTTTAGTTGGCAGAGAAGCTCCTGTGGTTGTTTCAGTTTGGCAGTATCACTTTGTACTCAAGCTCGCTGTTTTACTTTCTCACCAAGTTAATGTAGAAAAATAAGAAGGCTCTTAGAGGTTGATGTACATGACCAAGGAAAGGAATGGCTTTGAATAAAATGCTGCATTCTTTTTCTGAGTGTAGACAGGAGTCAGCAAGAATAAGAGAACAAAATACATGTAGTGTTACTCTTTGACAATGCGGTTCTCATTTACTCATTCATCAATTCCTATTCGAATTATCATCAATATCTGCAATGCTTTAAACCTATAGTAAAACATAGATGAATATATTTGGTAAAATGTGGGGGTCAGTGTCTTGTTCAAGGACACTTTAACATATAATGGTCCAGCGAATCAAACTGCAATGACCCTCTAGTGGGAGGATGGCCACCATACCTGACTCACAGCTGCCACTTTTTCTTTCCTAACGTACCAAAAACTTCAAGGGCACTCAGAGAGCACATCACATGTATAACTGCTATGGGACAAAAAAAAAAAAAAAAGAAAGAAACAAAGTTAATGACAGTAATAATGTCATATACATACCCAGAGAATCAAAAGAACAGAGTGAGGAGGTCTCAAAAGAGCCTCGGCCGATAGCGGCTTATCTAATGGGATGGCTCAGGGTCATCCAAGGCAGTCCTAAGTATAAGCTTTATCACAAGGAAAAACTTTAAGACTAATCTCATAGCGGGAGTGTTTGCATCACAAACACAAACTGGGAGCTGGTTTCCCAATTTGGAAAAGAACAGCATTTCCAGGCTTGCTAGACTAAGAACTAGCGGATGAGACAGCCAGAGAAGTAGGCTGAGCAGGCTTTTCAGTGTGGCCCCACTGAAAAGAAAGGCAGTTAATCCTAGAAGGTTTTAACCCTGGTGTAATGCAGAGCTGTAGAGTCTTAAACATAAATGTTGAAAGAATGAAACACATACATTTTGATCTGCTCAGAGTATGAGCATAAATCTGTTCTGCTCACATTTCATGAATGAGAGCCACTGTTCCTAATTGTGGAAGTAAGGTGTAAGTGATACACTTATAGGTGATACATTTATGTATAATCGCTTCTTTCTTGAACAATGGTCTGCATGTTGTTGGAAATTACCTTAGACGCTCTTAGGTTTATGATGTCTTTCCTCCTTGACAATGTGTTGACACATCAGAATGTTCCAGACCAACAAACTGCCCAAACTTCAACTTTTGGAGAGGTGGTCTACATTTGCTAAAGATCACGTTAAACTAGCACCTGGCTGAATATATATCCTCTTAATTCCCATGGAAGCAATCAGGGTGTACTTAGTTTTTCACACTCTCTTTCTGCATTTCTCTTGAGTTTTTGTATAGCAAGTGATCACTCTGTGCAAAATATCATGTATCATTGTTCATCTGGGTGAGTACTGAAAGAGGGTGTACTTTATTTTTCAAATTACCGTGCTGTAATTAGAATGCTTTCAACAGAAGATCTTCCTGTGTGTCTGTGAGTGTGTGTTTACTCTTGAATTCTCTGGTGTTTAACATGTTGCTCCTGAGGGGAGGTGAGATATTTGCTGTATATGTGTAGTGGAGTACAATTGAAGGGAGCTGTGCAGAGGGAGCAGCTGTCAGGAGAGGGGTGTGGGTAATGATGGCCATGCATCACTCTGTGTGTACGTGTGTATATGTGTGTGTGCGAACATGCAAGCATCAGTGTGTGATGGTTTGGAAACAGTGTCTGCTCATACGTCATTGTTCTGGGTGCCTCCAGACAAGTGTGTATGCTGCTTGTGTCTGTGAGTGTGTTTTTTTTTTACTGTAGCCTTCAGCCTGACAGTCTGTCAGAAAAGCTTTCTAATTGTGGTTAAAAGATGGCAGGCCAGAGTCAGCCTAATTTATCATTCGCCTCTTACACGCTGAGATGCTGATACACACATACATGCTCATGGACACGGGAACAAAAGCCGGTTATGTTATTTGGCAGGTTTCTTAGCTGGCTACTGTTGTGTGAGCTAACTGAGTTATATCAGCACATGATATGTATGTAAATGAGTAATTACTGATATAATATTAGGAGGTTTTGTTTTCTTTCTGAGCAGACAGTGAAGACAAAAGAAGAGTAAAGGAGGAAGGGGTGGGGGTGGGATTAAAAATAAAAAAGGGCAGAAGATTTAAAGAGTCAAGGGAGACAACACAGCAACAAATGGAACGAGGAAAAAGGAAATACTAAATAAAGGAAGAGAGGAGATAAACTATCAGCAGGAATGAGAGAGGGAGGAAATTAGGAAAGATGTGAGTGAGAAACAGAGGAATGGAATGGATGGTTAAAATGAGAGGTGACAGAAGATAAGATCATTAATAAAGAGAGAGGGAGAGGAAACAGAATAGAAGAAGAACAGGACAGAATTAAAGGGAGAAACTACAAAAGGTTAAAGAAAGGAAAACATGGTCACTCATGGAGATGAGAGGAAGGATGAGAGATCAAGAAAAAAAAGCTTGAAGTGGATGTAGCAGAAAGAAATGAGGGAAACTGTGATAAACTGTTCTGGCTGTCTGGTAACTTAAAGAAGAAAAATACTGTTTCCATCTCTTTTCTCCTCTTTTGTCCCGTTCTCTGTCAGTGTCTTTTTCCCTTTTCCATGTATTTGGGCCTGTTCTTCCTTGATTTTGAGCTTTTTCACGTTTGTCTTCGAATCTTATTATGTTTTATGAATGTTTCTTTATTTTGTATGTATATGTATCTTCTCATATACTAAATCATTAGTGGATTTATGCTTATTGGAGGAATACATTAATTACCCACTGTCTTTAAATTAAAATGAAACAAAGTTTCCTGCCTGAAATAACCTCTCTGAACACATCCATGAACAGATGCATGAGCTCACAGTCAGAAAGTGTCATTTTGCGTCTGTGGGTGATGATTTCAGCAGGGGTCGAGATTAAAGGCTTTCCCGGCAGGAAAGTTGCTCATCCTCTGGCAAGGAAGAGGCGGAAGACAGAGAGGTTCATGGGGGAGTTACTTTAAAGTCCACACGGTGGAGAGATCTGCAGGTCGGTGTGGGTGACGGCGGGTTCCTCTGAGGACCTGCTAGTGTCAGCTCACTAATGCCACTTTCTTCAGCACTGTTGGTGTTAAAAAGTTTTAATGGAGACGCACAAACACAGAGATGCAGGAATGACTTTTCCTTCTCTTGAGTGACACCTCACATACAGTAGCCCAAGTCAGGTATGGGAAAGTAGAACTTTTGGAAAAGTGGTTCCTAAACACCTAAGTAAGTTTGCACACAATAAAACAATACTTTGTCTTCCCGTGGATTTATTTCTTTTTGATGCTTTGATGAAGGGATTGAATTTTGAACATTTAGTGGAACGATGTCCATTTAACCCCTCTGTTAATTGCAGATGATTTAGATCATGAATATGTTTTTGGGACTTCGATGAATGGATGAATGGATATTATGGTAAGACTGGGATATTTATTGGGATATATATATATATAACATATATATATATATATACATATATATATATATATATATATATAAACATACTATATACATAGCTATATAGATATATCTATATATCTCTATATATAGATAAAACTATAGAGATATATATCTATGATATATATACAGATATATATATATATACTCTATAGAGAGAGATCTATATCTAGACACATATATAATATATACACATATATAGATATATACACCAGATATATATCACCAGTCATATATATACATAACATATCTAGAGATACATATATCTATATATATATATCTATATATGTATATTATATATATATATATATATATATTATATATATTATATATATATCTATATCTATATATCTCTATATATATCTATAGATATATATATATATTGTATATATAACATATTGTGTGAGGCCATATCTTTAGAAAAGCATAACCAATTTGGGTGATTGACACCTCTAGTGAAATCTTCAAAGCCAATAGAATCAATAGGCAAATTCACAAATCCACACCACTTCAGGCATCATCCAATCAGAACAAGGAAAAGATTGTTTTGCCCTCTAGGTATGATGTCTTGTGTAAGGTTCTCCCAGAGACAGAAATAGTCTCTGACAGCAAAAATGATTTTGATTTGACACAGAGACTTGAATCAAATTGAGTGTAGAATTTGATTTACAACAGCGAAACGCCAAAGGAAAGGCCAGATTCAGAACTGAGCTGCAGAAAGTGGAGCTGTTTTTGTTGTTCTTCAGCTGCTATACATCAGTGAGTTTTTGTTGCAGAGCGTTGATCCTTACTTTGTTCTAATGTGTGGAGTCTTAGCTCTCAGCTGATACAAGACTCTTGTTTGTGGATCGTGGAAGCTGGTGGCGACTGCCGGCTTCCTGTAGCACGTCATGCTCTGCTTTGTTTGCGATGTGTTCGCTGCATCGCTTGGTGTTGGAATTGTTTTGTTTCGGTGGAAATAGGTCTTTATCACTTTAACGCTGAGTTTGCTCCCCTTTATTTGATATGCTGCATTGGTAAACTGTATCATGCTTTCTCAGATACAAATGACGTGTGTGTCATTTGCTCCAGGGTATTGGGGGTGCTCATTAGGAGTGAGATGATTTCAATCAAAAAGAGCTCTTTAAGCTTCAGTAAAAGCTCTTTAAGCCTCATTAAAGGACCAAATAAATGGGGATATATGGTCATTTTCCTACTTTTGGCAGCAAGCCTGTAAATAGGTGTAAAGCAGCTGTAGCTACAATTTCATTTCCTTTACAGAGACAAATATGAAGGATAATCTGAACCGGATCTTATTTGGATTATCACAGCTGGACTGTTCTGTGTTTCTGCTGGAGGAGGTGAACTAATCTGCGTAGTGTTCGCACATAGGATGGTGTAAGATTTACCCAGAACTTCCTGTTTTTTTTTTTTTAAATCTCTTCTAAACACAGTTTTATGATTTGAGAGTAAATGAGTTAAAATGTGTAAAAAAATCCTGTAGGTGGAAAACAAAAAGAGGCAGGGGGATCCACAGAGTGGCGTGAGAGTGGAATATGACAACATAGACAGAATAGATCTAGGGACACAGAGGAAGAAGTGAAGTGTAAAGAGGCAGAAGGGAACAGAGGAAAAATGTGCTGATGTCTGTTATGGAGGGAAAACCCTGAGGTCAAACAGGGAGAGAGATGTGTGTGCTGACTGCGTGGACCCAAGGGGTCTGTCTGGATGTTTTTTGGATTTATTTATTTTCCTCATAAGAGTATGTGGTAGTGTGTGTCAAGTATGTGCATGTTTGCTATATGTGTGTACTTGCCAAAAAAAGGACAAAAAAAACCCCAACAAACTACTGGACATGCTGGTGGACTGTTACAACTAACTCCTGAGTGAGTGTGTTTGTGGATGTGTGTGTTTTTGTGTGTGTCTGGGTGTGTGGGAGTAGGTGTGAGACAGGCTGCACTGTAGGGCATCACCTTGGCAGAGGTATTAAATCTTTTTCATCCTCTCCGCGCCTGTGGGAGAACTGGGAAGCAGATTTACTCACACACATACACTCGCAGCCGCTCTGTAGAATAAACACGCTGATGCTGAAACAGACAGAAACATTCTGCACACGATGAGACACCGAGCCCATCTTTCCATGCCGGGTCACATTGTTACAGTCACCCAGAAACAGTGGATGACAGGCTGCTGGTTCCTGACTTCACAAGCTCCCCGAAACTGTCACTTCTGCTGCACACAGCCAGTCAGAAGAATCCAACCTGTCATGTGGTCTGGAAATCCAGATTTGTTTGTTTTCATGAGTCATCAATAATTTACGCAAAATGATGTCATCACTACCAGATATAAAGTACTGAAAAATTAATAATAATTATGAAAAGAATAATGAAAACTGTTCAGTGCCTTATAGATAATATGCAACGTCTTGCTTCAAAAACTAAAAGACCAAACCAGGTATCTGTGGTCTTCTGCCACCTCCACCTCTTCTTCCCAGGTGAATCTAGTGTCTAGTCTGCAGTTAGGTCCAGAAGTATTTGGACAATGAAAAAGTTATGATTTGGACTTTATAATATCACCAGAATGGATTGGAAATAAAACCAATTGATGCAATCAAAGTGTAGAATTTCAGCTTGAATTGAAATCTTTCACAATCATCTGCCACTTATCATTTTGGAATTAGAGCAATTTTAATTAGAAGTACATCCATTTGCAGGGGTTCAAAAGTATTTAGACAGGTGATAGCAAAAACCTTAGATGTGCTCCAAGTGAACATTTAAGTCCATTCAGAATGATGAGAAGAGAGAAGTAGGAAGAAGATAAGAAAAATCTTGTGTCAGGCATGGTGGAGGCAGTATTATGGCATGGAGACAACATATTCACAGAGGAAATTTTGTTATTTGGTTAAGTCTGTAAGCTCCAGACTTCAGTCACTGACTGCAAAGGATTTTGATCTAAGTACAAAAAATTAACCTTGCAACTGTGCAAAAGTGTCCAAATACCTTGAAGCCCCTGAAATACTGAGTTACTTTGATTAAAATGTATAATGTAAGGGCACAATCATAGAAATCCTGTCATTCTCCAGAATACTTCTGGATCTAACTGTATTTAAAATTCAAGGACATATAATAGATTTATGCCTCTATAGATATCTATATCGAGCTAGTTGTAAGAGATGGACTGAACAACTCCACTTGACTCTTCAGTGGAGTTTTGCTACATACTTCACATTAGTCACTCTTCACATTACTTCAGTGGTACAGTCAATGTGACATGATGTAGGCAGAGATACAGATTGGGACAGCAAATAAATCTACTTTGATCTGGGTCACTGATGTCACAGTACCCTAAAAATATGAATAGCTTACTGACTTGCATCTTTTCAGTCAGGCAGACCCAAACAAAGTAACAGGACTGTTTTATTTGGCATCAGGTATATTTTCTTTCCTTCTTGAAAAATGTTCCATTTTACATGTTTCCTTTGTATCCCTGTTTCATTCCTCTCTCCATTTTTTTTTCTCAACCTGTCTTGCAATGCTTATTCTCTCAGTCCAAGTTTCAGCATGCTAACAGGTAGGGGGCAGAGAAAGATTAAAAGGTGATTAAGATAACATTGGAGACAGTTTCTACCTGCTGGGCCTCCTGCTGCTTTATCAGAGCCTGCCTTCTTGCCTCCTCCTTTCTTCTCCGTTGTGTTTTTTTCCCTCATCTTCTTTATTGCGTTCCATCTTCCTCTGATTTTTTTTTCATTTCCTTTCATCTGTCCTTTCATGTGGTTTCACTTTTCTGTGTCATTTCCTCTTCTCCTGTTATATCCTGTTCTGTTTTTCTTAACCTGATTTCCTTTGCTCCCCTGTCCTCCTTTCCTGTATTCAGCCTCTCTTTCTTAGTCTTCTTTTGAAATAGTGGTATAAACAGGGAGGCAGCGCAGTTTTATTTTAGTTTGTTGGCCTTCTCTTCCTTTGCTTTTGTCTAAACTTTGTGAAAGTAAGAAATGTTGTGAAATGTAACATAAAGACTAAGCAGATATGTGGAACTCAACAATGCTAACACAACATAAAGTAAGTAAAAATAAGGATGAATGCTAAACAAGATGGTATATATAAAGAAAAAAACAACAACGAACAAATAAGAAAATATATTTGGGTGACTTGAACTTCGGAAGCTTCAAGGTGGTGGACAAAATCTCATATAAGATGGCTAGCTAAGCTGCTTAACATCAACAGTTAGGTGGAAGTCTCCTCTGATAAAGACTGTGGTCCAAATCCTCCTCCTTCAGGTTTGTGGAAAATCACCGAGCACTCAGACACTTAAACTTGTACAGGAGCTAATAGTTCATATGTAACAGTGTGTCTGTTGTCCAGAGGAATTTTGCATGTTTCCGCATGCATCTGTGCATTTAATCTATGGCCTATTAACAAACATGATGGAGCTCACCATGGTAATTGTGAGGACTGACTGGGAGCAGTGTTTTTTTTTTTTCATTTTTTGTTGTTGTGTGTCAAGTGGGAGTCTCTTTGGTTTCAGGACCTTAAGGCCTGTAAATGCAGGGTTGCCAGGTCAGCTTATTGTAACTAAACTTTTGGTTAGTATTTTTTTTTTTCCTCTTAAAAATTTGCATTTGTGGGTTGTCTAACATGAACGGGATACAGTGACTTATGAAACTTTTGCCACATTTCAGGCTTCAAACATAAAGACATAAAATTTTAATTTTTTGTCAAGAATCAACAAGTGGGACACAATCATGAAGTGGAACAAAATGTATTGGATATTTTAAACTTTCTTAACAAATAAAAAAAAAAAACTGAAAAGTGAGGCGTGCAATATTATTCGGTCCCCTTTACTTTCAAGTGCAGCAAACTGACTCCAGAAGTTCAGTGAGGATCTCTGAATGATCCGATGTTGTCCTGAATGACTGATGATGATCAATAGAATCCACCTGTGTGTAATCAAGTCTCCGTATAAATGCACCTGCTCTGTGATAGTCTCAGGGTTCTGGTTAAAGCTCAGAGAGCATCATGAAGACCAAGGAACACACCATCAGGTCCCAGATACTGTTGTGGAGAAGTTTAAAGCTGGATTGGATACAAAATGATTTCCAAAGCTTTACACATCTCAAGGAGCTCTGAGCAAGCAATCATAGTGAAATGGAAGGAGTATCAGACCACTGCAAATCTACCAAGACCTGGCTGTCCCTCTCCTTGTTTCATCTGGAACAAGGAGAAGACTGATCAGAGATGCAGCCAAGAGGCCCATGATCACTCTGGATGAACTGATCTACAGCTGAGGTGGGAGAGTCTGTCCAGAGGACAACAATCAGTTGTATACTGCACAAATCTGGCCTTCATGGAAGAGAGGGAAGAAGAAAGCCCTCTCTCAAAGATATCCATATCCATTTTAAGTTTGCCACAAGCCACCCGGAAGACACACCAAACATGTGGAAGAAGGAGCTCTGGTCAGATGAAGCCAAAATCAAACTTTTTGGCCACAATGCAAAACGATATGTTTGGAGTAAAAGCAACACAGCTCATCACCCTGAACACACCATCCCCACTGTCAAACATGGTGGTGGCAGCATCATGGTTTGGGCCTGCTTTTCTTCAGCAGGGACAGGGAAGATGGTTAAAATTGATGGGAAGATGGATGGAGGCAAATACAGAACCATTCTGGAAGAAAACCTGTTGGAGTCTGTAGAAGACCTGAGACTGGGACGGAGATTTATCTTCCAACAGGACAATGATCCAAAACATAAAGACAAATCTACAATGGAATGATTCACAAATAAACATATTCAGGTGTTAGAATGGCCAAGTCAAAGTCCAGACCTGAATCCAATCCAGAATCTGTGGAGAGAGCTGAAGAGAGCAGGTGCATTTATACGGAGACTTGATTACACACAGGTGGATCCTATTGATCATCATCAGTCATTCAGGACAACATTGGATCATTCAGAGATCCTCACTGAACTTCTGGAGTCAGTTTGCTGCACTGAAAGGAAAGGGGCCCAATAATATTGCCCACCTCACTTTTCAGTTTTTTTTATTTGTTAAAAAAGTTTAAAATATCCAATAAATTTCATTCCACTTAACGATTGTGTCCCACTTGTTGATTCTTGACAAAAAAATTGAAATTTTATATATTTATGTTTGAAGCCTGAAATGTGCCAAAAGGTTGAAAAGTTCAAGGGGGCCGAATCTTTCACAAGGCAATGTATATAAGTGCCTTGCATAAAATAAAAAAAATAAAAAATTGCAAATACTACAAATTCAATTTGTACAGAATTAAATTCTGCAAAAAAGTCCAAACTAAATCAACAGATAATAATGCTTTACTTACCAAACATTTTCTTTTCATTAAAATAAGAAATAGTTTTTTTAAAAAGGCATATCATTCATAGAATAACTTTTTTTATTTTCATACATATAGCTACCCATCACATTTCCATTCTGCTTCATCCTATTGAAGGCTGATGCGCATCATAGTTGAATTAATTTGTCTCTGCATGTGGTGATGGAGTGGTGTACCCCACCTCTGGAACCATGACAGCTGGGTCAGGATCCAGCCCCCCACAACCCTGAATTGGACAAAGCAGGTATATAAGATGGATGGATAATTATATTAACTAATTTATGCGCTTGAAGGTCTTCTACCTAATCAGTCTACCTAATTATTGGAAGTACATTGTAACTTTACTATTCTAGGTCCGTGTTTGTTACAGTTTTCACTTGAAACAGAGCAGTTTTACTCTTGTACCGCTGCTTTTAAGCATCTAAGTGCTTTTTTCGATCACTGACTGCTCCGTTCGTGCTCGACAAACTTGGAAACTGACATTTTCAGTTATTCATTCCTCATTGTTATTTTCCATTAATTAATTATGGCTCAGTTGGCTTTTTTTTCCCTCTCATATAGTCTTTGTTGATAAGGATGTGGATGCTTGCTTTGGGCTTGTTTTTATATATCTGGTTGCTAGTTTTGTTCACAAGATCTTATCACACCACAGCAAGATAGCAAGATGTGAACTGCAAAGTCTGTTGGGGCTAGAAAACATTATATCCAGGTGATTTGTTTTATTTTGTAGTTTTTTTCCCAAGGGCACATATTCTTTGGCATTTGATCTTACAAGCAGGCCTCACTGAGTGCCCTCATGCTTGATCTCCAACAGCACTCAGCTTGGGTTGTTTAGCCATTAGCACACATTGTGCTAAAACAGATGGAAGTATTTGATTTCAAACCACTAATCACTGTTGTCTTGGACAACGCTGAGCCCTGCAGTGGCACCTGTCCAAAGCAGTGTTGAGGATAAAATGTTGACTTTGCACACATGCTTAAGTGCCCTATTAAAGCTATCAGCTGAATGAATTGTACACTCTTTGATTAAGGCTCAGGCTGTTTTTATTCTAGCAGCTTTCCTACTTTGGTATGAGGGCATTTTACTGCTAGCTGGACCATGAGGTATATTGTGACTGAAAGGCAATTTTGAAAAGAGTAAATGGCCCACATGTACATTGTGTCTCTTGAATGATTTGAGCTTCTCCCATTCACACAAACACTCACACAAAACTTATCATCTACAGTCGTGTGAAAAGAAGACTTAAAGGTTTTATACCTTAGGACATATTAAAAAAAGAAAATAATCATCTGGTTTCTCAACAAGTCTTTAAATGAAGTAAAGGCAGTTTTAGATGAAACAATACATCATGTATTACACTGTGTAATTATTTATTTAACTCATACTCAGACAAAATTCTCCCCCCTTCTTCCTCCTCTTCCTCATGTTTTAAAAGTAGAACGCAGACAAGCGCTTCCTGCTTGGCTGCCTGGCTGGATCCATGAGGTTATGAGTTTACCCGGAAGGTTTTGGGATAATGTGACAGCCGAGGGGAGTCTAAGTTCTAAGTCATATATCTCACCATGTCTTGTTCTTTTTAGAATTATATATTTAAAATGAATAATTGGTGTCAAATAAAATGTGCTTTTCGACTTCTAAACTGACTTTCTCCTCATACGTGGTTCATGGTGGTTTATTTTGAAAATTCACAGGATTCCTCTTACTATTCTCGTGTCTTACTTCCTGCCAACTCGATGTTCTGTGTAAATTGATGTGTTCAAACAATGGTCCAGTACCAAAATAGACTTTAAGCGCTTCTGTAGCAGAGCAGAGTGGACAGTCACTTCTGAGATGCTCCTAAACCACTCCACAGCGCCTTTGGTGCGATCACACTGATTGACTTGAATGGGCTTGACTCACAGCTGCAGGCACAACGCTGCTGTTTTGCCTTCTGTGGGACATGAAGCACAAGTTCTATGTTTATTGCAGGGGTAGCGCCGCACTAGCCTGGCCAGTCATCCTGATGCTTTACCTCTTTGATGCAAATAATTAGTCTTGTTCCCATTGATTTGACTTTGATTACCAGGGCACAGTACCAAAAGATGCACAAGGAACTATCTCTGGATAGAACCAATCAGAAACTGAAGCTTGGCAGAACAGCCAGGCTAGCATCAACAGAAGACATCCAAACTGGGAGGATATGGAGGAGGAGTGCCAGTAAATTATTATAATTATTTTTTTAAATTGAAGCTTGTTGATTCAAAGTTTTGTTTACAGTTCTGTAGGCATCGTGGTTGTTTTGGATAGAAACTCTTGGACGCTCTTCTACGAGTAATCACATAAGTCCACGCTCAGTGTGTTGCAATTAGTTTGTACGCTCTGCACCCGTGAAAATGGCTGTGAATGGAAATTGCTTTGACAAGAGACCATTTTCGCAAAGTAAATAGGTATGTCTGACTAGCCCCGGACCGCAGCCCTGCAATGCAGCCCTGCAACGCAGCCCTGCACTACAAGCATTGGAATCCTTGATTCTTATTTTCTTATTTTTTGTCTCTCTTTTTTTTTAGGGCTGTAGCGTTACACTAATCTTGCGATACGATACGATGCACGATATTCGGCTCGCGATTACGATATATATCGATATTCATCTTACAATAGATTTACATCATTTTCCGAAAGATTTTAAAGGGACAAAGTGATTTTGGTGACATCTTGTGAGTGTTCCAATGACTTTGTTTGAATTTATTGAACTGAAAGCATAAATTACACATTATATGGCTGACAGGCAGCTTGCAAATACTGGACAAAATTAATAAAAGATTAGTTGACAAAAATAGTTTCATTTATCTGAACAGTGCAAATTGTTGCTTGCAAGCTTTTAAAGGTGGGAGACGGGGGTTTTGAAAGAAGCTTAGAATATCAACACCCGTGGCTGAAAAATCGATACTCTATAAAATATCGATATATATCGTAGAATCAATAAAATCGCTCAGCTCTACTTTTTTTTAATATTGTAGATTGGCTATATCAGTCAAACTTTAGCTGGCAAATAGATGATCCCACAATTGACTCGGGGATACTTTCTCCATGCTCATTTCAAAGGCTATCCCTTGTGTTGTAGACATAGTAGATATTTATCATGGATAAATCATCTGCCAATCTCACATAAAACAATCATCATAACAGCATCTTTAGTAGGTAAAACCAAACTTGTAATTAATAATGTTATTATGAAACAAGTTCTCCAAATTGAAAATTTCACATTGAATATAATAAATAGATTTTTTTAAATGACAACTGAGGCTGCAACAGTTTGGAAGGATGAGAAAATAAATGACTTTGTAAGTCAACAATCACTGGCTGAAGTCCTAAGAGTAAATCTAGAGAAAGGTTCTTCAGGTGAAGAAAGCTGCAGAGAACCCTGGCTGATAAGCTCAGTGAGACGTTGAGAAGCGATTGGGGGTGAAAAGGGAACAAAGTCCTGGGAGGGACTGATATGTGGATGAAAACAGTCAGCAACTTATCTTCCGAAAAAACGGAAATAGATAGGAAGACAGACAGTTAGTGAGAGACAGAATCAGATAGGTGGAGAGAAGAAGTCAAGGTAGCAGTTACTGCAATAAAACAGGCGACTAAAAGTACGTTTTGTGAAGCTCTTTGAGTTTTCCTTCACGTATGAAACGTGATACACAAGCAAACTTACCTAAAATAGCTAAACTTTAGGAGGGCTGTAAATGAAGAGTAGAAGAGCTAATCAGTGAGGCATGTTGTTAATGTGTCCTGTGTTTCACTGCCAGCGTTCACATAGGTACGTGTGTCAGTTTCTGCATGCACGTGTGCACAAGTGTATTTTTAGCTTTGATGATTAAGCTCAGTGCATCTGGTACCCCTAGCCCTTTGGGAGGCCAGAGCAGACACACATACATGCACACGCATGCCAACCACATTTCACTCACACTTTCTTCTGTCAAAACCCACACATGCCCACGCCGACCAATGTGCCACCATGTATAGTACACCCATGGTTTATACAATTACACATGAGCAAGCATCACTTATGCAAGGCGTCCAGGACAAAGCACATACACGTGTTCACACGGTGGACAAAAATACTCACAATGTGTCAGAAGGCTTTGTCACGGTGGAGCTCTAAAAGGTACCATTTTGTGTTGCTCTGCTTGGTGCCGTTCATGTTCCTTTCTGAAGACAACAAGGTCATCTTCACTATTAAATGAGTCATGCATTGGCCCTGAGTGGACATGCAAGATTTCTCCACTCACTTTTTACGGATATTGCGTGATAATGTGTAATAAAGGAGGCACTGTGTTGGTTCACCTGTGGCATGTCTTTGGAGGATTTCTTTTTTCACATTTTGGCATTTGTCCTACAATTCTGAGCTAAGACGTGCTAATTTGGGTAACAGAATGTGGCTGAAATAGAGCTAGAGGATGGCAGTTATCCAACAAACAAATGACTGCTTAATTAGTCAATCAAACAGGCAAGATACCAAAAACTTCACTGTTTAAGTGGTCTTCTTAACAATGAAGTGATTTTAGCATCAACACAAAACACTGAGGTTTTACTCAAATCATAAGTTAAAGGTTGTTGCATTTAAATCACTTTTGTCATATTCTTTTTGTGATTAGCACTAGGTGGCCATGCGAGACTTGTCATCCATATTTATGCGCAACTCAACTCAACACGCTAAGGATCCAGCTTGGAGAAGATTTGACATAAAAGAAAGGTCGTACCTTTGTCTCATCGTCTCACAGTAGAACTGAATCCAAAATCCTGGCTATCTGGGATTTCTAAAATTTAAAAAAGGGCATGTATACTGGTGTGTTGCCTGAAACCACATTCACACGGTGATTGCATTATAGAGACACCCTGGAGCTCTCCTCTTCATTCCGCCTCCACTGTCCAGCTGTGCATTCACCGTGATCCAAGACAGACTCTTTTCTTTACTTTCCAGAGACATCATATCCACGGTCAGCAACAAGAAGATAGCGCAACAAGAGTGCTCACTGTTTTATTTGGTTGCCGCTGAATGAAACATGGTGCTGGAAAAAAAGACGATTATAGAAGGTTTCTACCTGGTTGTTCTCATGAGACACACTCAACATAGTGTGCCTCTGTTTCCCCACCACTGATGGAGTTTATGATGTGACCAGAGGTAGAGAGGGGAGGAGGTTTCGCAGGAGAGAGATGCTTTGCAACCTAGAGGCTCTTCTAGGTTGCAAAGCACAGTAGCAGAGATTGGTGAATACCTTGTGCTGCAAGTTGAGTGACGTTTGAAATACAACACTCCCAGGCATTCTCTCCCTCTCAGATCACTGTCATTGGAAACCCGGTGGATTTTCTCTTTTTTTTTTTTTGTATCTTAGCTTGCTTTTCAGTTTTAGCTTGCTTTAGCTTTAGCTTGCATGTCACAGGCATTCTGACAGCAAACCTGAACAGTGCTGTCGCCCTCACATCCTGTTTTGATCCTCGGTGCAGAGTTTCCACCCGTCCTTGCATCCCAGTTATGACTTTTTTGCATTGTCAATTCATACAGAACTCATTTCTCTCTGTTACTGTTGTGGAAAAAAAAAAATCTTTATATGCATGTTTGTCTCTATGACTGTATAATCTCACAGGCCACTTTATCAGGTACACCTGTCCAACTGCTCGTTAACACAAATTTCTAATCAGCCAATCACCCGGCAGCAACTCAATGCATTTAGGCATGTAGACATGGTTAAGACGATCTGCTGCAGTTCAAACCAGCATCAGAACAGGAAAGAAAGGTGATTTAAGTAACTTTGAATGTGGCATGGTTGTTGATACCAGATGGGCTGGTCTGAGTATTTCAGAAACTGCTGATCTACTGGGATTTCCATGCACAACTATCTCTAGGGTTTACAGAAAATGGTCTGAAAAAGAGAAACTATTCAGTGAGCAGCAGTTCTGTGGGCGCAAATGTCTTGCTGATGGCAGATAACGGGCCATAAAGCGTTCACTGGACTCCAAGGACCTCCACAGTCACCAGATCTCAATCCAATAAAGCACCTTTGAGATGTGGTGGAACAGGAGATGCGTATCACTAATGTGCAGCTGATAAATCTGCAGCAACTGGTGATGTTATCATGTCAATATGGAGCAAACTCTCTGAGGAATATTTCCAGTACCTTGGTGAATCTATGCCATGAAAGATTAAGACAGTTGTAAAGGTAAAAGGCTGTCCAACCCGGTACTAGCAAGGTGGCCGGTGAGTGTATATATCTCAGCAAGACAGAAAGTAAAGATTTAACATTGACTAGATTTAATTTCATTCATGCAGATGAGCGTGTGACCAAAGAAATAACATAGAACAACAGATTTAAACGAGTGGAGGAGTTACGGGGGGATAGGAAAAACCCCAAAAGAAAGTAACTTTTAACGCACTACGAGTCCTTGCAACTTTAACAAAGGAGATGTTTGTCTCCTAGGAGCATTGTTGGCTGGAACAACAATTACACATTGCTCTGTCTAGTTATGGAGATTGTAAGGAATTATTAAAATCCCATATCTATTAATTAAAAATAATAATAATCCGCCATAGTTACATCTCTGTAACTAACTCCCAAGTCAGACCAAGGCCATAACAGCTGAAGAATTAAATGTTTTGCCTTTTCCATAGATAAAATTCCATGATAAAACAATCTGGCAGTGTGAACAGGGGCTTGAGAAAAACCAATATTACAGGTATCTATGGTTTTAAGAAATGGAAGCAGCATTTAACTCAGTTTAACTTAATTACTACAACAAGAATTTGCCAGAAGAGGCACATTTTACAAAAAAACAGTACAAAAAACCATCTATGTAGTCCATTGTTTCATGAGATACTTGAGATAGGTTCATGAGATTGGTTCTGCAGAAACTGCAATTTGTGACAGAGATGAGGAAGATCATCTCCATGCAAAAATGCATTTTGGTGTCCTCCAGACAAGAGATGCCACACACATCATCTCCAAGTTCTCCAAGTTCTTCCTTTGGATGCAAAATTCCACTGCAGTGTCAACATGTCCCAACTTAAGTCAGCTTTAGCGGTTTACATCTTCACAGGAAGAAAGATGACAAGAGCAAGAGAAATGGAAAGAACTACTGTTGGTGGCTGTAAAAAGCTAATGTTTCCCAACACACGCATGATTGTGTAAATGGGGTAAGAAGTGGGGGTCATTTAGTCTTTAAATGCAGCAATGCTGTGACCTTCATGTCTCTTGTGTGCAACACACAACATATATTCTTTTAATGACAAAAATATTTTTCTGTGGTTATTAGGATTAAATAATACTATTAGAAATAATTACTCAGTTACGGTGAGTCCAGGCTGACAATCATAAGAGGAATATATATATATTTATATATATAAGTGTCCATGGTCCCAGCTCTGATTAGTGATGTGACAGGGAATTGGAGACCTGCAGTCCTTTTGTATCCATCCATACACCCACCGAGCAGTGTTGGCATCTTCAAAACATTGGTCTGCGCGGCTTCAGTGATCCACTTTTATTTTCAGTGATGTTGTAATTTGTTTCTAAGCTGACAACCACCTACAGACTGTGGTTTGGCAATTCTAGCTCATTAAATGCTCTCATTTCTGTTGCACAAATTTAACTCTGTTGGACAGCTCTACTTCACGCAACCAACAGAGAATGTCACTTCTCTTTCCACCCATAAATGTCCCTGATTAATATGCTATGCGCTATGAGAGTTTGTCTAAAGTGTAGCTGCTTGTGCATATATATATATATATATATATATATATATATATATATATATATATATATATATATATATATATATATATATATCCAAACATTCTAGGGTAATGGTGTCACACTGCAGTGTGCTCACTGAATGACAACAAGCTTTATCTTGAGTTGGTAGGAGTTATAAAGATGAGCAGCTACACGAAAAGACGTTTTACATGAATCAATAAATCCCCAATGAGAATAAGAAGTCACACAAGCATGGGTCATCACCAGACTGACTGTTTTTCTCCACTTAATAGTCAAATTCTGACCTCCAATGTTTTCATGATATAAAATGAGTAACATTCATTAAAGTCTCTGCGTCCTTGTGCATTGTAGTGATGAGTGAATCATCCAGTCAGATGTAGCGACTTGGCTTTGACAGAAGCAAAGAAATGAAGGTGGCGATGGAGAGAAATTACTGAATGGATGCAGTCTGACAAAGTCACTGATGACTCATCCCGCTGACTTTTAAAGATAATAATGAACTCTTATTTGTAATAGCGACAAAAAGCATGAACCTAAATTTACAAAATATGACCCATAATCATGTCCGGACTTTGAAGTCTGTCCTTTCGTCACACAGATAGGAATCCTGCTTCTTGCCACATGCCTACTCAACTCATGTGGCACTTTAGCTTCTTTCCTCAGAGACTGTACTTTAAAAAATAATTTAGGTTATTCTCAGATCTCAGAAGTCATACAAAATATTCAGTAAAAAACTCCCTAAAATGTACAAGGATTTCTTTTTAAAACATAAAAGCTAGCTTCTGAAGCCTTATGTTTTAACAGTCGTACCGGAACTAGACAAAGACACGCAGAGGATAATGAAATGAGCCTCTACAGCAGGGGTGCCTGATCCTGGTTCTGGAGAGCCCCTATCCAGCAGGTTTTAGATGTTTTCCCTGCTTTAGCACACCGTGATACAACTGGCTGTGTCATCAACAGACTTGGATGACAACCTGATGACGACCATTAATTAGAATCAGGTGTGTTGAAGCTAGGAAACCTCTAAAACCTGCTGGATGGGGGCCCTCGAGGACCAGGATTGGGCACCCCTGCTCTAGAGTAGTGGTTCTCAACTGGGGTGGGGGGGGGTGGGGGGTGGGGGGGTGGACACTCTCCCCAGGGGGGGGGCGCAGGCGCCGAACGAGTGGGTGTAAATGATCATGACATAACACGGACTCGCTTGTTATTAGTATGAAATATTTGCAGCAGATTCCTTGTACGTCAAATTGATAGAAATGAACTTTAACTTAATTGAGCCAGCTTTTTTTTTTTTTTTTTTTTTTTGGGGGGGGGTGCTTGCAAAAGATTGAGAAGCCCTACTCTAGACTGACTGTCGAGTCGATCACAAGGACGTTTTCCTACGAACGTTAAAGGGACGTACATGTTGCAATATATCTAAATAAATTAGTCACTGTTATTTAAGTGCTGATTGTCATGCGGCCAAAAAAAATAACAAAAAGGGAATGTATATTAGAAGAATATAAATAAAAAATGCTTGAAAGAGAAAAGCAAAAGAGCTTTATCTTGTTCACTCAGCTCTCAGGGGAAAACTAGACACAACACTATCCACACACACACACACACACACACACACACACACACAGTGAGTCCAAATTTCACAAATATCCATGTAATTTCTCTCTCTGTGCCCGACTCTGACTCCTCCCCAACTATACATTACATCAATTCTGGGAGAGGCGCCTGGACCTCATTTGGCGTGTGTGAAACAAGAGGTGGGCGGGAGAACGAGGAGGCTCACAGCCAGTTTTGCCCATAGAAATGTGGATGTGTGAAAAGAGAATGCATAAACACACACACACACACTGAAGATATGACTATAGTTTTAGACGCTTGCACACGCTGACATCGGGTAGATGTCTTATTAAAAACATAACATCCTTCTAAGGATAAAAAGCTTAAAACAGCAGAACAGATTCATAATGCATTTGAAAAAGGCACAATGGCTGTTTGTAATAACATTAAGTAAATTCCACTGTATTTTCTTAAAACATCTTGTAAGCTTCGTTTCAGCAGTGCACTTTAAAAGTTAATGTTTCCAGAGGGAGCGTATAGAAGTTCAAATGGAGCGAATATGTCTCAGAGATTTGCTGAGTAATATTCAGGTCTCAGTTATTTTTAAAAAGAAAAAACCTACGGCATGCAGACAAATGAAAAGAAAATGTAGTCTCAGTCAAAGTGAAGGTTTTATATATTAGGAAATTATAAGAAATTCAATATTATCACCAGCTCTTGAAATTAGGTAATTACAACCTCAGATGAGAAACACTGGATGACATAGTACAAAACCTCATCATTCATTAAGATTAAAGCAAAATGCATAAGCAGGTTGTGAAAGACGACCTCCACCCCGATGCTTTCCAGGGATCAATGAGGTAAGTCAGGTGGAGCTGATCAATTGAACTTGATTAATTAAATGTCTCATTATGTGAGTACCTCTGTAAAAGCAGATGGTTTGCCAGTTTGCTGATCTTGAACATCCAGGGATGTATTAACACAATGCAAAGGAGGGAAGAAATCAGTAATGATATTTGAGAAACAACTGTTGCCGCCCATCACCTTGCAAAGGATTATAAGGCAGTTTCTGGCGTATTTGCAATCCATCATTCAACAAAAGATTATACCCAAGCAGAAAACATTAAAGACAGTTTTTTTCTTTTTTTTTTTACATTCCCACATGCTGGTGTCGCAGCAAGTTCCCTCCATTGCTTAGAGAAACTTCAGAGAAAAACTCCATCATCTCAGAGTTTAAATTAAAAGCTTGTGACAGTGCAATTAACCAAAGACTAAACAAGTGTCTTCGCTCTAAAAAAGAACACGGCAGCACAGTTTAGGTTTTGAACAACTGCATCTCAACAAACCATGATACAACTGGAGTCATGTTCTTTGAACAATGATTTGGACTTTTTTTTTGTGTGTGGTCACAGGAACCCCCCCCCCCCCCACACACACACACACACACACACACACACAATCATTCACCCAATGACTATGAGCTATGATTCTTCCACAAAACAAAGTACTCTAAAATTATATGTGAGGTTAACGAAAGCTTGGCAGAAATCAAATCATGTAACATGACAATGATCCCAGAAACACCAGTGAATGTACAACAGAAGCTGTTGTAATTAAGAAAGATGTGCGTACTGAACCACAACACACTACGTCATCAAATCCAGACTTGAACTTCACATTCCAGGACTTCAGTCTTTAAATTAACTAGAATGAACCTGTCCTCAGTCACAGAGCCTTACCCTCTTCGGCTCACTACAACATGTTTTCCATGAACGGCTGCTGAACTTCTTGTTTCTCACTTGTGTGATCTGTTTTAGATGTGCCTATATGGGCAGTGTTCATTTTTATCTAACCAGCCATATAAGTCCTATTAGCTGGGGTTCCATTTAAACGTGCGATCATCGCAGAGTACTTTGAAAGTGGGGTGAAATAAAATGCCCAAATGATCACCCGTGGAGTGGAAGACGGAGTTATTTGCGGTGAAAAATGGCGCAGTGGTAGTGGCAAGGCTGGAAAAGTGATTTGCAGGCTTCTCTCAATTTATGCATTGCAGTCCTTTTATTGTGAGGAACATGCTGTAAATTCTCACTGCATGCGATGTGGTGATATTTACATCAATTGCTATTTTTCAGACTGTCATGTCTGGCTGTCTGAATCAAAGATGGGCCGAAATATCATGAATGCAACATAGGTTAAATCAAACTGTGGAGACACAGAGAAAGTCAGCATACAAATTCTTATATAATATTTATATAAATATTTGACATATGTATGAAGTTATATTTTCTGGAAATGTGCTGTATGTTAACTCTGTGCGTATCTTGACAGGCAGTTGAATTTGAAATAACCCTTTCACACTGCAGTTTGATAGCCGGATGTTTTATTTTTTTTAATCCATGTATTGGATCAATGATTTCTGTTTGTTGTGTTGGAGATGTGCTATAATTGGATGGAGCGTTTGATTCATGGTGGCTGCACGTTGCAGAGGAAGTCCCTTTCATCACATCATCTCTCTCTTCCTTTATTATCGCTGTCAGTGTTTAGTTTTCTTTTCTTTTGCCCCCTCACCATCGCCCCTCCAGCTACCTCTTTTTGTCCCTTGTGTTCTCTTTCTTTCCCTCTTCTTCCCCACATTTATGCCTCCTCTCATTCCCCCACCTCCATGTCTCTTTGCAGCTTGCCTGTCTTCGTGTCTGTGTTTTGGCTGTGTGGGCGCGATGCTGTCAAACCCGCTGTGCATGCGCGTGCGCACGCATCTCCACAAATGTGCCAATGCTCCTTCGCTTTTCTACGTACGTGCGCGTATTTATGTGTGTGTGTGTGTTGGTTGCGTGTGTCTGAGTTATGGTAATTTACGTGTCGTTTGCGTGCAGTTCAGTTTCCGTGATCTTTCTGCCTGGTCACTGTTAAGCGTGTCAGCATGCATTTGTTTTCAAGTTTGCTTTTTGTGTAGTTGTGTATGAGTTTTGTGTGTTTCTACATCTGTGCGTGTCCTTGTGTGTTTCTTTTGTGGGGAAACATTTATATGCATGTCTAAATCAATTTTGTCCTATTTTTTTAAGTTTGGTATATATACATATATGTGTGTGTGTGTGTGTGTCATATAATCTGAAATTATCCTTTTTTTCTTTGGATGAGGGAAAGAAGGAGAAGAAGAACAAAGTCTTTTTTTTTTCTATCCCAAAGCTCTACTTTGATTTTTACCACAACTAATCAATGCATTCCTCAATGTCTGTGCACACTCACAAATGTAAACACACACACACACACCTACACACACAGAAAAAAAACATCTTTGAGATTTTCCCAGCTGCAGGTTCAGTTTTTCAAAGAGAGACGAGTCAAGAGTGTGCCATCAAATGCCTCTCATCCTGCTTCCTATTGTTACCCTCCCTCTCATCTTGGTAGAAAACTTTCTTAAAAGCACTTTTCACTTGATATAATAGTACTTTGTTCTTGTGAAAAGGCTTTTTAAGAAGTCATTTCATGTATATTTATGAATTATATATTTTTATTTATTTATTTTTGGGGGGGCACAGTATCCCTTGTATTTTAACTTATGCCTTCTTAGCCATGTAGCCTTCCAAACATTTATGGATTACTATCCAAAGGGTGCATTAAGCACGCGTCCGGTTCTACATTTCTACTTCTGCTCTCTTTCAGTATATGTTTAAACAGTGTTTTTTTTTTTGTTCTTTTTTTTTTTTTATAAGCGCTGAAAGACTGTTTGGTCTGAAGTGTGACTTCAACAACTTCATTATCAATAACATAATGAATTAGAGATAAGAATCTAATGTCTGTTCAAGAGAAGAACTAAGCCTCGGTATTGACTCAAGGATTTTTTTTTTTTTACATACACTTATCTTAGTTTTTGGAAGTTTGATTTAATTAAAAAACATTATAAACTAGAAAAGCACTAGGAGAGCGCAGACCTCCGCCAAGCGCAACAATTATCAAAAAATTGAAAATGATCCAGAATCCAGGATTTCTTCCGGATCAGATCCAAAATGAAATCAGTTCTTCCTTTTCACATTTCCGACAACTCCTGAAAATGTAATCAAAATCCATCCATAACTTTTTGAGTTATCTTGAACACCGACCAACAAACAGACAGACAGATAAACGCCGGCTAAAACATAACCTCCTTGGTGGAGGTAATGAGCAAAAAACCAGAAAATGTAACAAGCTCCTTGGGTAAATGTGAATGTACCTGCTCTACAGTTCTTTTTACATATCAACAAGCTGGGGAAACATATATTACTTGGACTCTAAGTGGGTAAACTACTGACTTCAAATAGAGTCTACTGACATAACTGGTCGCTGGCTTCCCTTTTTCCTCCAGCACTGTGAATGTTTAATGGGTGTTTTCAACAAAGACAATGTAGTATACACTCTGTAGTATTGAGTATATACTACCCACTGGTCTGGCAGTTGTTATTACTATGTACTATGCCACCATAAAACTGATGGCAGAAATGGAAAGCAGTCAAATAATCACTCTGACCAGTTTCTTCTCTAGTAGAGCATTGCATTATGGGATGTAGTATGTGTGGTAGACCAGTTAGTTGCACCCTGGAAATTTTCTCCAAAGTAGCAAACCATGTGGGTAGTTTTGGCATACTGCAGTCTGTATAATTGTTTGCAAACTTAATACTGTGCACTGCATTTTGAATTTACACTTACATTATTTTGTAGAATGCAGTTTCGAAAACAGCCTTTGTCAGGATTTTGTTTGAAGATCACCTACTGTGTACTTCACATACAACACAGTAAACAGGATGCTCTGCATACTAGCCCTTTGGTCATTGTTAGTATGTAGCATGACTGATTATACTATGGCACAACTGGGTGCTGGTTGTGTGGCTGCTGTGAATGGCTTTTCACTGTAGTGGTGCGTTGCATTATGGGATACAGTATGCAAGGCAGGCCATTGTGTTGCATGCTGGAAATCTACCTGAAACCCGTATATCTTGATGATTGTGTAATTGGTACTGCCCACCGCATACTATAGTTTAGCAAAAATAGTAGACACTCATAGGTGTTATCCAGTTTTGAAAAGAGCCATCCATAGTATTTTCTCTCTTTCCTCCACCACTTGTTTGATTATATCACAGCTTACCTGTTGGGCTCCTGTTGCTCTGCACTTCAGTTCATCTTACCACTCCATCCAGGCTTTTTTGGTTTCTTCTAGACTTACATTATGGCTTTTTTTTTTTGCTTAAATAAAGACTACTGGGCCTCATTCATGAAATACCCGTGGGCACATCTGCACATAAATCCCTGTCTCACTAAAAACATACTCTGGATTCATGGACTCCTCGTAAAACTTGGATGTGATCATCAGAGGGTGTGTGTCTTCATGAATAGTGATCAACTGCACATTGTGACCACACTCTCACTGCTCATAAATTAGCCAAAAATCGCTCTCCAGGGACCACCATGTAGGGAGGTGTAAAGGCGTATCCTACGCCTGCATGTCTACCTGTAGACATGGCCCACATTAAAAAAGATAAAGGAGAAGAAAAATGCCTCAGAAGCAATGATGGAGATAATTTAACTGAGGAGCCGCAAAAAAAAAAAAAAAAAAATGTATATATATATATATATATATATATATATATATATATATATATATATATATATATATATATATATATATATATATATATATATATATATATTGCTCCGTTAGTGAGCTGTGGGCATGACGGATAAAGAGATGTGTAATGCAGATAATGCCTTGTCATCTGCCAGTGAAGCATCCAGGAAGTGAAGCGAAAATGGTTTGATATAAAGTTGAATGCACAGAAAGAACACATTAACATTTTAAAGTCTGATAATGAGGATCAACACTCCTTATTTACTCAAGCTCTAGAAGTGGTCAGAGGCAGCCTTCAGACTCCAGAAATAAATAGAAAGCAACAAGAAAGCTAAGATCTAATTCAGCTCATGTATGCATTACAATTGATGACAGGTCTGCGATAAAAGGAGAGAAAATAAAAAACAGTATATAATATACATTGTCTTGATATCAAATTTCTGCCGTCTGTTGTTTGTCTTCAATACTGGGTAGATGTTTAAAAAGAAGCAGGAGAGAAATATGTTAAATTTGACGGCATGGCATGTTTGCTAGGATCACATTATAGTGAATTTCTACCCTTAATATTAAACAGATGGATTAATGTTGACTCGTAAGCACTAACTCTATGATATTTCATGTTATTAAATGGTCACTAACATGCACTAACATCTTAATGCATCAAAGCCAAATGCAACTAATTCTTGTTCTTTTTATTTTTCCATTATTCTATTTTTTTCATCAACTTGCAGAATTACACAATTCAAAACTTCCAAGTGTAGTAGCATTGAGCAAGTACTGAGTTTGTGTAAAACTTCACTGGGACATTTTAAAACATGCACACTGTACTTTTATAATGTTTTTTCATGTGGGTGAAAAAGAAAAGAAACAAAAACTAAACGAGACAGAACAGGGCTCTGCCACACGAGAGAAGCACTTTTCAGGATGGCATTCCAGTCCACCGGGGAAACCGGTGAGTGGGGCATGAGCTTTTATCTTTATGCACATTAGTCCCATTTTTCACATGCAAACCAGCTGCAGAACCTTGCCACATCCTTTGGAGGGGCTGTGCTCTTTTCAGCAGCTCCAGAGAAGTGCTGTGGCAACTAATGAACAGCACTTAGTTTAGTGCCACCATTTCATTCTGCTCTGCTGCCCAAATTATCTAGTGTGATGGGGTTACCTTTACACAGGTTGGAGCTGTACAGTTGCTTCCATACAGTATGTCACGAAATCACAGTAACCGAGTTCTCTCTCTGTCCTCTCCTCTCATGGCTCAATAAGTGGCTGAGCTCTTCCATTAAAGCCGGCAATGAGAGGATGCGTTTCATAAACCACAAACCTCGTGACCTTCTCTTCACCTCTCAGCATGCCTTCCTGTGTGACCGTGCCACTCAGACTCTCTCATCTCTCCTCTGCCTCTTCTGCTCTCATCAGAGTTTTGATCTAGTTTTCATCCCTCACTCATCTCACTCTCCTCCTTGTTATGGTGTTTTAAAATCCCCCCTTCATCCTTCCTGTCCTTGTCTGAAGCCGTCATCTTTCTTTCACTCAGCTCTCAGTCAGCACTCGACTCTTTCAATGACCTCATTGAAATGTCTTCAGAAAGGACATTTTTTAAAGGATAACTTTTGTTGGTATTTCTGAAAAAGTAGAAAAGAAAGCTCACACCGTAATTATTTTTGATCTACCCCATCAGTTTATGATGCTTTAATCTGGTGAAGTTTTACAATGTCCGTTACTGCCGCTCATACCTCTGTGTGTTATTTACGTTTGTATGGTTGCTTGGCAACACATCCATCAGGGGGCGGAGTCAAACTACTGACCATCAGCAAACATGGCAGCTGTTGAGGAGCTGCAACATTTGTGCTACTCTGTAGTTAGAGAAAGCGAAAACAGTGGTGCAAACAGCGGTGGTGTAGACCATAAAATGAAAGTCACTACATTAATAGGGAGTTATTTTCTCTAATATTACCCATGTGCTAAATTGACAGTTAACATCATTTTCAATATTTTCAGATGTGCGTGACAAAATTTGACAGTCTCCCCAACTGTTTTGAATGTGGTGCTTGTGGCTTGGAGCTCTAACATCATTTAAATGTATTTAATTTTGGACAAACTTGCACAGCCGCATCTCAAAGCTCTCTGCTATTTTTGATCAAAATATCTTCCTTTTCATTTTCTTGTATTTAGTTAATAAGTGACACACTAAGCTCACTCCTGCCACCCCGACTTCGTGTCGCTCTGTTTCGTCTGTAATAATTACGCATCGAGGCTACATACCAAAACACGGTACTTTCCAAATGGGGCACTTTCATGTGTAAAGTCAAACAAAGTGCATTACGTTCATACATGTGCAGTGGGTGGAATGGCTGCTGTCCCAAAATAAAACTGTCGTGTCCTTACCTGAAATGATGATGGAAACTTTATTCCTCAGCAGCTTCACCTGAGTTAAGATAAGAAATAAGATAAGATAGAACTTTATTGATCCCACGACAGGGAAATTTGTGCGTTACCACAGCTCAATATACAGAAAAAAACAAAAATAAACAATATATAAACAATATATATATAAACAGAAGAGG
This sequence comes from Hirundichthys speculiger, assembly GCA_018398805.1. Classification (NCBI taxonomy): domain Eukaryota; kingdom Metazoa; phylum Chordata; class Actinopteri; order Beloniformes; family Exocoetidae; genus Hirundichthys; species Hirundichthys speculiger. The sequence continues at coordinate 922,088 of JAGFBZ010000006.1, forward strand.
AACAAATATATACAGTAGAAAAAAATTTGTAAACAATTTTTATTATCACCAAGATTTGACTTCCTGTTGTGAATTCCAAGCAAAATAAACCCAATTTTCATTTTTGAGTGTCTTATTTCTGCCCTTTTTAATAGGAGAACAAAGTTGCTACATCTTTAATGCCAAAGACAGACTTAAGACTAAAAGTTGGGAGCTAAAAGTAAAGTAGCCGCCAAGATGAAATTATCATGAATATTACTAATGAGATTTAAATATGTAGCTTCTCTAATTCTGTTACACACCATTCTTGTCTTTGCGTAAAAGTAAGCCTTAGCAACACATCACCCTTTCAGTTGCCTTCTGTCTGAAATGCTGCTTAAATTTTTACACACTATTAGAAAGCTCTATGATAAAACTCAGCGGGGAGGTGAGAGACGTTGCGAGAGAATGAAAGACAGCGGTGGAGAAGTGAAGTGGGAGGTAATTCTTTCTAAATCTACTCTTAGAGAAAAAGAAAAGCTCCATCACAGAAGAATGAAAGGGAATGGAGAAGCTGATTAAACCCGTCTTAGAGACACAGACACCGTGGCGATGAATCAGTTTGGGAAATACAAGACCCTGACATGAGAAACAGGTGAGAGAAGATGGCCTGCCTACAATTTATAAAGTGATGAGCCTGAGAAAAATAATTTTAAAAATGTAACGTGTGACCATTATGGACAAGGAAATCATTCCAACACTGCGCTAGATGCTATTAGATAAATGGATTCTTTAACAAGTAATAAGGGAGCTGAACCTAAAGAAAATGGAGCAGAGAGACCTACAGAGAGACTTTAATGGTTGGCTGCAGACTTGCCATTGAAAAAAATTAAGTCAGTGTACAGGGAGGTAGGTACTTTCTGAGCCTTGAGAAATCCAGCTTCAGACAGGGAGCTAAGAGTGTTGAGTAAAAGAACATAATACATAAAATGTTAGTCAAACTGAAAGACAGAATCACAAAGTGGTGCATCTCTTCCTTCCAGTAAAAGTCACTTAGGTCGTTACTTGAGCGGCTCCACAGTGGTTGTTCCACATCTTACAAACATATTTCTTATAGGATCTTGTCGCATTGACTAATGCATGAATGTTGTTTCTTTCTAAGTCATGGGAATAACTGTAATCACTGACCAGTTTCAAGTGAATATGAGATGAGTTTAATGAATGGATTTCCTCTAATCAGTTTGTCTAATATTCTATTAATTAACTGTGTGTTCTAGAAATAGCAGCAGCAGTGCACGTGTGTTCCACAGGATGGCTCCTTAGGCCGTGTTAATGTGACCTTAAGAAGAGAACAAATGTTTGGAGATCATTCTTTTTCCTTTCTTTTATAAGACCCAGATGACTGGTTCATGTTCCACTTCAGGTTTCAGAGCACTGTTAAAGAAATAAGACAACAGGCCATTCTCCATCTCTACATCTGCACCTCCTTCCTGATCATCTCCACACAAAACTGCTCCAACCGATATACAGGTTACACACAAGCAGGAGTCACTGGTTCTCCTTTTGTAGCCCTGATTCTGTCTTCACAGTGAGTATATGAACTAGTGGGTCTCTTATTTGTAATATAGCCATGCCCTCCTTCCCTCTGGAGGGTCCTTTGCTCAGAATTTACAGTCGATTACTTCTGCTACTTTTTTCCCCTCCCATTCAGACCAAAGAGGGATGTTTTCACATTCATTGATGTCTAAAGAAGAAATCAGGCTTGTGGGTGTGTGTGCACTTCACAATTTCTGAGATCAGAAAAGATGAGAATATGCATGTGTGACTTTATAGACCTGGAGAAAAGGCTGCATTTGCACATTTCTGTGTTTATACATCATTTTAGTTAAGAAACAGTGAGAACAGTTATACCAGTAAATTCTAAAAAGAGCATATCTGTAGTAAAGCAGTGTCAAAAACCTGGAACCTTTGTTGTTTTGGTTTCAAAAGTAGGCACTGGACTGTGGGGAAGAAACAATCAATGCCATGCTTTAAAATAAATAAATGATCGCTTGTGGTTGGACAAAGGAAATGGACGGAGAAAACATTTCTTGATCACACAGCAGTGTCATCCCCAGGCTCCTTCACTGAACAGCATCTGAATTTTTTTAACAACAAACACTATGAGTCTTTGGAGCAGACATAGTTGCTCTGTTATGTCAGAATTACATCCATTTAAATTTCTTTTCTTTTGTTGACTCATCTTCTAGGTTTTTACCGAGCTACAACTTGAGGCCTCGCCAAATAAAGCTGTATCACCATCAACTTGCTATTGTGGCATTTATTATTGTTTGTTTCCCCCCATTTTGGTCCAAACCAACTGAAACGGTAAAGACTTGGGTTTAAATTACTCCTGACTGGTGGAGATTGACGGGCCGGGAAGTAAACTGGAGGCGAGTCTTAAATCTAATCGCTGTAGGAGGCTACAAGCTCTTGATTCACTTCACTCCCAATTATTGGACCCAAACTGATGCAGTAGGGCAGGACACAGCAGAGAGGCAGCTCAGTTTAAACAGTGATAACAGTGTCTTCAGCCTTTCCTTGAGTAACAACAACAAACTGTTGTGTACTTCAGCAAAGACGAGTGTCTATGATCAAACACTAAATGAGTTGGAGGACGACTTGCTCCATTCTTGCCCTGATGTCAAACCCCCCCTACTCCTGAAAGTGTGATTGTTGTTTTTCTTATGGAAAATGGGCCACTGTCCATTATGCCCCTGGTTGCTGTGCTGTTAATCAGCTTATTTTCTGCTATCCAAAAGGGAGACAGCGAGCCTTCTCTGCAATAACAGAGTGCTGGGAAATCATAACAGAAGTCCATATTTCTAATTTTCCTCTCCGTATTCTTTGCTTTGCTCTCAAGTTCAACTCCTTTGCCATATTTTGGTTTTATGTCTTTTTCTGATATTCCTTCATCATCTATCTACATGCCCCCTAAAGTAAGAGAGAAGCAGCAGTTGGTGGAAATGGAGAATTAAAGGAGTTGTGGGTGAATGGGAGAACAAGTGGTAAAAGACTGTAATAAAAGAGGTTTGACTTTTAGTATGTGTGTGTCCTGAGTAGGGGTGAGTTTTGGCAAGGACCTCGCAATACGATATGTATCATGATACTTGGGTCACGATACGATATTATCACAATATCACAATATACTGCGATATTCTACCTGGTTAATATCAAAATTAAAAGTAGAGATGAAAAGTCAAGTTGCTGTATATGTTCATCAGATGATATTGATCATTCAGAGGACAAACTGAGTCAAAACTATTTGCTTCAAAAAAACCTAATTATTGTTTATTTTTAGTGTTTTTGCACATTTAAGTGAATGAATGAATTTTCCTAAAAAAATCGATATTAGGAGCTGAAAAAATGAAAAATTGAAAATCGCGATATATCGCCAAATTGATTTTTTTTCACATACCTCTAGTCCTGAGTTGATTATAAATTGATCCCGCTCAGCAGTGTGTTGAACTTCATGAAGTCTGTTCAAAGTTGGACTGTTGTACCTTCATTACGCATCACAGCTCTCTTTGTGAGGTATGGACAAACAATGGAGGCAGCCTGAGATTGGAGCCTGCACTGGAAGAGACCCTGTGGATGTCTGCAGCTGGATCTCTTTCAGAATGTTCACATGCAGACCTGTTGACGGTGTGTATGTATGCGTTTTAAAATGGTGGGTGAGGTTTTGCATATGAGTCATGGGGCTCATTGGCCTGTAGGTCTGTGTAAAGGGTGCAGATCCGGAGGAGCAGCCCTCAAAAGCCATATTAGCAAGCACTCTGAAAGACACACACACACACACACAGATCCACCCACACACACACAGATCCACACACACACACACGCATTAAGAATGTTAGTCAGCTTTAATCACACAACATGATAGTGTGTGTGCTTCTGCAAGACCTCTTAATGTTGATAATAGCTTACTCCTCCACAGTAATAGATCTGTCATTCAGCACATAAAATAAAGGACCCTGCACAGCACACACACACACACACTTAGGCATCTCCTCTGCCTCTCTTTCTCTATAATGCACGCACACACACAGACACACGCGTGTGCAAGCAAAGTGGGAAGCCCCCTTTAGTGTGTCATTATCGCGTTATCACATTTCCAAATTGCCGCGTGTTTGCAAAACTGTCATATTTCCTTTAATGCGCATCGTCAAATTACACTCATCTAAACACACACATATTCAGATTTCCCTTTGAATTGTGAAAATGTAATTCTTGTGTTAGGGATTAGGTCACAAGCTGTCACATTTCCTCTCCGGTTATAATTAAGAGTTATGTAACAGTATATTGCAAAGCTCACTGTTAGCCTCGCAGACATGCACGTGTTGCTGCACGCACATTCACGTACATCTGTATACATTAACATGTGCCGTGCACATACATATAAATAGACATTTGGAAACAGATGTGCATGCGGGAATACGCGCATGCACAGGTTGTTGAATAGGGAAAGTGGAGGCTGCGTGAACTGCCTCTGGGCTCGAAAAGCTTGTGAATTATTAAGATGGTGTTAAAACAAGTTATCACACATGACCCTGCATAAACATTAAAAAAAAAGTACTCGGATTGGAAAACTAACTTGGCCTTTTTATGCCACTAAAACCGGCCTTCAGTTGACAAAGAAAAAAGTAGCTAATGATTTACGATGACTTGATTTACTAACAGCAGCACTGACCACATACCTCTCTTCCCTTGATTGTGAAATTCTGGCAGGAATTCTTTCCTAAACAGACACTAAACAACACAGACAGGAATACAATTTGAAACTAACTTTGTACATATATGAAGGGGCTAATCTTGAACCAGTTGCTTTGGACGAATTGACGGTGGACAATCTACACCAAAAAAACCCTCAAAATAACAAATACTAGTGCAACATCTACTCATTCTACACCAGGGGAGACATAATAATAACCAAGCTCCCGGGGTTAAAACCAAGAGGCTGGAAATACCAGGGCCAACCTCCTCCACAGTCCTTTCAGCCATCTTGTCTCCACTTATGGTGACAGGCACGTCAACTACCATTCCAAACCACATGGTGGCAGTAGAGCACCGCTTCCACTGTTTGTCATCTGCCAATAAAGACAAGAAGACCAGAAATTACAAAATAAAAGAAGAAAAACAAATTAAAATGACACAAAAACTATTGGAGTAGCTAAAGATGATTGTAGTGTATCTGTTTGCCGTTTGTGTAATACATAATGGTTGCGCTGAATGAGGAAAAACAATTTACATGTGAAGTGGACATTAAGTGGCTGAATGACATCATCTCCTGCTCACAGCATACCTTGTCAGCCACTTAAGTCTTAAAAATATCAAAGAAACCATGTGTTCTCCAGAGCAAACCATTGTCTTCTATGGTGGCTTCTATGGTGGCTGTCTGATCTACGGAAAAATGAGCTGGTTCTTCAGAGTTAAACCATCTTCTTATGCTTCTTATGCTAGTGTCATTGGCTAGCTCTAGCTGTGTAGCTGCAATTCAGTTGATTGAGGCATACGTCGAAGTGGGAAAAGTTGAAAGTCCCCCAACGTTTGATGGAGCCAATGCTATCGACGGGACACATGGAACCCACTATTCAGTTCAGGTCTATGGAGATAGATGCAAATGACGCAGGCAAGGCGTACGTGTGAATCCATCTTAACTAGCTCTAGAAACAAGCCCACATTAGAACCTGGTGCAAATACTCTCATGCTCATACTTACAGAAGATTTAGATTTTCAAATAGTTGAGTACTTAAGCGTCTTTGCATGTTTTCTCCAGGTCTTCTCCCACATTGTGAACTCCTTGTAGGAGGCTTGAACCCACAGCCTTCCCACTTGTAGTTTGGTACTCTTGGTCTGGATCAAAACAGAAAATGATACATTTAGTTTGGTTCAAAAAAGTCCTGGTTTGATTGGCATTCACATTGGCCTTTCAACATCAGATGGATCAAAAGATAACAACGTTTGGACAGATGAATTATGTTAATTGTTAATTAGTTTGTTTCATTTGAATGACTTTCCTGGTGGTGTTCTGTCATATTTTGCAATAGCGATTTGGGTAGTTTGGGCTTAGCAACTTATGGATATAGTTTTCGACAAGAAACAAGTCTGAATTGCTGCAGTTACATTAATGGACAGAAATGCGCAGTAGCGGGATCATTCACTAATCTGCTGGTCAGAGGAAAGTGACAGATGAGGTGGTAAAATAAACAAACATGTACACAATCCAAACATTTTTTCCTACATCATTTTAATTTTTCTAACATAAGCTAGGGTTTTTTTTGTCATCATCTGTGCAAAATGGAGCTTTAAAACATTTGAACTGCACCTGAGGCTTTTTCTCTCCATTTATAATTGATATTTTCTACGGCTCTCACCCAATACCATCATGTTTAACACAGCTAGATGCCCTTGCAGTGTAATTAAATCCCTTTGAATAAATTAGAGATTTTTATATAATATCTATTGTTCCAAAAGCCTAAACACTTCCATCGACGTTTAACTCTATACAGAGTTTTGTCTTTATACAACCCCAGTTCCAAAATAGTTGGGACACCGTGTAAAATGTAAATTAAAAATAGTACACAATTATTTGCAAATGTCATAAACCCATATTTTATTCTCAATAGAGGAAACATATCAGATGTTGAAACATTTATCCATTTCATGGAAAATATTAGCTTATTTTAGCTTGAATATTAACTCATTTTGACTTTACACAGCGTTCCAACCTTTTTTTGGAGTTGGGGTTGTACCTCACTTGGTTTTTTTTGTCCTATGTGGCAATTACGTACACCTCGCTGTCAGCTTCACAGCCATGTCTATATAAAAGAATATTGAGGAATTTTAATGGAAAAGTGAACAGCGGATAAATGACTGAATGCCATAGACTGATGAAGCTATTAATGCTACACATGTGAAACCAACAGAGGTTTTGTTGTCAGAATGAGCTGCTGCTTTATCTGGCAAATATTAAGCAGTACAATTTCAATTTCAAGATGGGCAAATCCAACAGTGTTAAGCAAAAACAGTGAACTGAAGCTGATCTTTAGTTAAACATCTTAGGTGCCTTTATGTCAAATCATATTAGACTCTTAAGAGCCCAAACAATGCTTTGCTCCCAGTCCATACATTGTCTTTTCACTTCTCATGTTGCCCAAATTCATTGTGATGGCTGTATTAAAGCATAAATCCACCCTGACAATGACAAATGGATGTTGCTTTGACTGAAAAGTCAAAGGAGTGTGAAAGACAGAAGAAAAAGGGAAGCAAAAACAGAAACTGTAATGACAGTCAAGTTGCACTGTGACACTTCACTGCAAAGCATTCTACAGCCTTTATTAAGGTCTGACATGTGATGTCTCTTGAAACCATTTTCATTGAACGGTGATATTTAAAATAAAAAAAGAGAAAGGAATCGAAAGATGAATTGAAATAAAGAGACGTGCATAACTGAGCTTCATCAGATGAGACAGACATGGATGAGGGGAACATGAATTACATTTTAAGCAAAAAAAAGAGAGATAGATGTATGAATAAATGGGATTTCAGTCTTCTTCCAAACCATGGGAATATCAAGAAAAAAAGAGACAGACATGAAAATAGTTCAAAACCATGTTATTGAAAAAGAGAGAGTGATGGTAATGGATAACACAATTTTTGTCAATTTCTGTAGTTTTAAGCCTTGGGACTAAGATGCATGTTATGTGTGATCAGTGATCTAAGCCAAGTATTACATACAATTTTTTTTATAGTGAACCAGCTCATCTACAGTAGCTCAGCTACAAGTTAATCATATACACTGAAGGAAAGTGACTTCCTGTGACTGATCTTAAAGATGCTTCTTTTGTCTAAAACATGAATGTAAACTCCCAGAAGTTAGAAAACAAAGGGTCCATAAACTCTTGTTATTGAGGATCTGGAGGTTAAATTATAGGAGTTACACTGAGCACATTTATTCAGGAAGACAAGAGGTTTGCAGTCTGGAATGGGAGGTTAATCTTCTTGAAACATTTAGTTTGGAAAATGGAGGGGGGGGTTTGTGCTCTGTTGAAAACTGGGGTGATGTTTCGTAGGTGTGTGTGGTGTGTGTGTGTTTTGAAGGGATTGAGCTGTTGAGGGACTTCCAATATCAGCACTGCAGGAGGCCAGAATGACCACAGATTCAGAGTTTCAGATAAAGGGCACTGAGATAAATTTCAAGGCTGTGTAATTGGCTTCAGAGGGCATTTTGCTGCTTTAGTCTGAGATGAAAAATTAAGATATTAAATTAAGGTGTTGGTCTTTTAAATTTGTAACCACACAAGTCGAAGTTATAGCACAGTGTGGGCTTCCCTTATGATTTGTTCAACTTTTATTAGTAGCAGTATTTCAACAAGAGCTTGACTCGAAGTTTTAATAGGAGGTGCAGCTTCAGCAACAGCTGGTCTCACACATACACTGAGTAAACTCAAGGGGCACTTCCATTATTCCAGATCTGGTTCTGTTGTAGTTAGAAAACCCAATTTTAAGAAATTCCTCTGTTTTCTAACTAAAAATAGAATCATGTTAGAGCCCAAGAAAAGAACTTTCATTGGGAACCAGAACTGAAGCATGTCCACAAACTTCATCAGTAAACATATGTATGAAAATAGAAACATTAGAACCTGCTTAAACTTTAATAATGTTGACTACTGAAAACTAAAGGATAGTAAGAACCAAGCTGTTAAGTTTATGAAATTTCCTCAACATCACAAAGAAATAGGCAAGTCTTATCCATGGTACTCCCAGACTAAACACATGGACTGAGTCAAGAGAACTGGACGGGCCTTTCTGTGACATCGCCCAAACGATTTTGAAGTGTGTAGTTCACGGGTGTGGAGGACGCCATATAAGCAGGAGATAACTCTGCCCAATCCCAGCTAATCAAAAAGTGGGCAAATGAGCAGGACAAGCAAGCTTAGACATTAGTTGGAAGACATTCAGTTTACCTCACCAACATAATATGGCTATTTTAGGCTTAACTCAGTTTATGCTAAGCTGATGTAAAGAAACCTTACCTTACATTTATTCTGTAATACTGGTTAGCTTTGAATCTTTAAAACAAGAGTGATTTTGCTTTTTTGGCTCTCAGCTCAGATATCAAGTTCAACAAAAATTCTAAGTGCAAAATAGCTAATGTGATGACAGCTAACCATTAACAATACCGCAATGTAGCTGTAACTTTTTTATTTTTTTTTAATGCCAGGCTGTAAATATGTTTGTTTCTGCTGTAAATTTTGACTTTTGAACATGGGGTGAAGATTGTCACCGTTTTAGAGCCGGGCAATAGTCGACCAAATGTGGCTGACTGGCTGAGAATTTGTCCCGTTTTGGCCCTGAAACTTTGTATGTAATGTGAAGGTGCATATTGTTCTGATGGTATCCAAGTGTGTATTTCTTTACATCAGTGTAACAATTTACATTATTTCTGTACGTGTTCATGCCGACTTACTTTATGCCCAGTGTGTGTGTGTGTGTGTGTGTGTGTCTGTTGGTGTGTGAGTAAGTGAGCATGAAAAGAAAGGTAGGATTACCAGCTTGCTGTTGTTAGACAGAGTAAGATTACTTTAGAGAGAAGTACAAGAAGAGGGAAGATATGAGGGAGGGAGTGTTTTAGGAGCAAGTTTATAGAGGGAACTCTGTTGAAATTAATCTGTTACATACAAGTAAGTGTTGATTGTGCTTTATACTGTGATCTGTTTCCCATAGTAATAATACTATGGAAAACATACAACATACATAATAATGAATAGTTATAGTTATAGTTATAGTTATTTATTACCCTATAGGTTGTGCAAATTGTTCTCTATGCTTTTCAGTATTCGCAGTAAAAAAAAAAAAAAAAAAAAACTCCCACATCATGCATCATCATCTTGATATGCTCACTGCCAAAGAAAATTTTTCCTTAGTGATGCATTGATGCAGATGATGCATGGGGAAATAAAAACAAAAAAACAATGGCCAGTATTGGTGCAGATACATCAGCCGATACTTCTTAGAGTTGACTGGACATAAATCATTCAGTTACCAGCTGATTTTTGGCAGTCGGTACATTCCGCTAGTTTATTTCACTGAATTGAGCGCAGCTGTAGAGATTGTTGCCTATGATGAGTGTTTGAGTCTTGAAGAGCTCTTTAACTGTGCCAAAACAAGACAGATTCAAGATCCGATGCAAAAGAAAGTCCTTCAAAGATGACCTTTTTCAGCAGAAAAAAGGACTAAAATGTCAGCCATCCGAATTTTTCTTACAGCTTGATGAAAGGGAGAAATGTTTATCCTTTATCTGGCTTCACTGTTTTTTTCTACTTTTTTTTTTTAAAGCTACCCACAGAAATGGGGTTCATTGTTGTTCCACTCTTAACATGGCAGTGGAAGTAGGCATCGAGCCAAACGTGCTTGTGTGGAGGATGGATAGCAGAGGCTGACAGGGAGGCGATGCTCTGATATTATACAAATCTGTCAGGAAATGGATATTAAGCAGCTAATTTACAATAAACAAGTCTGTCACATCAGAAGGTCCTATCCAGCGGATCCAGCTATTGTTTCTTGAAGAAACATTTTGTTTGGAGTATTTGATTTTTCTGATGTGTCCATGACACAAAAACAGTAAACACAGTTATGTCAGACTCTCGTTTTCTAGAACATCATCGTGCTGTCGAATGCAGCGCTTTGGTGCAGGATTATGTATAAACCACAGAGCCAGCACAGCAGCAGAGCAGGGAGATATCTGTTTATAAAGGCCCACAGATAAAAAGGCTGAGGAAGAGCTCATCTTGTTTACTTTGGCCGATATCATCTTACTAGGTCCTTTCTAGCTTGGCTCTTATTTAATGAGATCCATCTAAAAGACACTGAGCTGTGGTTTTGGATCACATTATCAGTGATCACAGATAGTGTATCCTGCTTTGTTAAAGTCTCATTTGTACCCACTTTAATTAGTGACAACAAAATGGACAGCGCAGCATCACTAACTCTAGGCTTTTCATGAAATAAACAAGAGGCAAGGAAGCTGGTGTACGCCACCTCCGAGACAGGTGAAACTGCAGGCGCACATTCACCATGTAAACCTCTAGCTGCTCCTCATAGTGTTTTTGAAAACGCTGCTGTTAGAAAGTCCGATTATCCTGAATAAAAGATGCCATAGGAACCAAAAACACTATACCAATGGCACAACTCTTTTTTTAACCCTGTAAGACCCACTGTTGCAGAATTACAACAATTTTTATCCCCCAAAAAACCTTTTTTTTTATTTTTCTTTTTTTTCAACCACATTAACATACTCATTTGGTCCTATTGTTCAGTCCTCAGAATGCTATTGGGTCATACATTTGTATATAAGGCTTGTCCTCAGGTCCAGAAGTCACACACCCTCCAGATTTTTGAGAGAGCATCATCCCCTCGATTTACTGGATTGGATTTATCTGATTGAAGTAAGTAAAGTGCTTTAAATATTTTTTTATGTGTTTATTACAGTGTCTAGAATATGTCAGTATGTAGTCATTGTGGAAAACGTGCCTTACATTTTATTTAGAGCTTGTTTTGTAATTGTTGCAATATTACAACGTTGGGTGAATGTGGTAGTCAAAACAACCCTGTTTTTAGAGGGATCTCTTGAGAGGAACTTCAATTTAAATTTTCCCAATATATCTTTAAACTACACATGATTTACAGCCTAGCCTTATATTTGATTACATATTATTGTATTAGAAACTAGTGTGCAAAGATATATTGCCATATCTAATCATTTTCATTTACTTATAATGATTTCTAAACACCTTGAACACTCAGTATTTTCTCCTTATCACAGAAAGCAGGACTTTCTAACAAAGAATTTCTGTTTGTGCATGTCTGCCCTTAGTCCTTGGCTTTTGATAAGAAAATGTTCCTATCAATTCTTAGTTAAATCAGTTGTGGAGGATGCTTGGGGGAGGGCATTTTTTCCATTGTTCTGGAGCAGGTGTTGATGTTCAGGAATGTCAGGTGTTGTCGTAAGTTGGAGGCTACCTGCATATCTATTAGTATGATAATCAGAGTTTACAAGATTCAAGATTCAAGCCTTTATTTGTCATATGCATAGTTAACACAGGGTCAAGGATGCAATGAAATGCTTGCTGGGAGAAAGAACCGCTTATGACTCGCCTACGGGATACCGGTAAAAAAAAAAAACGAAATACGATAGAAATACAGTCTACACAGTAGAGAATTCCAACATGATATGCAATGAAAAAATTTCAAGCATATGCAGTAAGTGTACAATAGGTCACAGTGTGTAATAATAATAATGATAATATAAGTATAGGTAATGTAAGTGTATATATAATGTGATATAGTATTGGTATAACAATTGGTCACCTATACACTATTGTGTGGCCAGTTAAATGTGTGAATAGATTACTCCAGTGCAATGTGTAATTACAGCGAAATACAAGTTCGCCCTGAAATCCCGGCGCTGGTACATGTAACATCTTCTGGCACACCATCACCCTTGCTGTGGTCAACGCCTGGCTCCTCTACAAGCAACACTGCCAAGCTCTCAAGATGCCAAAGAAGGAGATCCTGAACATGAGAAAGTTCCAGGCCCAACTAGCATCCTCTCTCATTCAGGTAAGAATCTATTTCTGCTATTTGCCATGTTTGTGATATCTTTGACTTGTATCATCATGCATTTTTGGCATATACAGTCATGGAAAAAATTATCAGACCAACATTTTTTCTTCACTTTCTTGTTCATTTTAATGCCTGGTACCACTAAATGTCATCATGTGACTAAAACAGACAGAAAAGAAAACACTGAATGCATAAAAGCAGTGTTTTTGGCAGTACAACGCCATAGCTATTGATGTAAAAACTTAAGTGATTTAGGTTATAATCAAGAAAACCATGGAAAATAAAAACTCTTATGAGCAATCTTTGTGGTTATCGTTATGTTTGTCCAAACAAATGTACCTTTAGTTGTACCAGGCATTAAAATGAACAAGAAACTGAAGAAAACAAGGGTGGTCTAATAATTTTTTCCATGACTGTATATGAATGGATTATTAATATTAATATTGATTCTTCTCTTTCCAGGTGGGCACAACACTTTGTACATTTCCCAATAAAGTGAAGAGAGGACACTGCAGTGATTGCAGTAAAGAGTATACCAATACCCAATGCAGCAAATGTCATGTCCGCCTCTGTTTTTCAGAGGACAAGAACTGTTTCTGGGACTATCATTGTAAATAAATGTCAAAGTTCTTGCTATTGCAATAAATGACTGTTCATAACAACATGACTGAGGTTATTTTTTATGTTATACTGTTCTGGGACAAAAGTAAAACCCTGCAAATGAATCCTTAATTCTGTATTGTTGTTCAGACAATGAGTACAGATACAGGAGATTCTGCTCACCATTGAGCCCAATGTTGCAATATTACAACATTTCCGTAAAAACTTACAAAAACATATTATTTTGAAAAACACCTCATTTTCAGCCTCAAAGGCCTCCTACAACATTTTAATGGTTGAAAATTTTTTTTTAGTGTTTTTCTATATTTGGGTTTTACAGGGTTAAACCTCTTTTCAATTTTCTTGAAATTATTCCACTCTTACACATGGTTTTCTGAACTTGTCAGTGTTTGTTAGCTGCTTCTCTGGTGGCTGGATGAGCTGTATCTTGTTTTATAGATAGATTCTCTCTTAAAATAAAATTATTGTAACAAATTTAGATACTCGAGGGCATATTGACATCTCCCTGTCCCTGGACAGTTTAAGTTTTCATGGACGTGGAGCCTCTCGCTGCTCTTGTCCCCTGGAGGAAGAAGGCTTGTGCTGCTGATCTCCAGCTCATGAAACGTGGAATTTAGAAGCGCGGACTTGAAACCTCAGATTCACTCTGTTTAGAAGTAAATAACGTTGGGAGGAATTACAGAGTCTTGTGGCATTATTAAAATAAGGCGGGAAAGGCCTTTGAGTTATTATGTTTGCTTATATTTGGCCACAAACAGGTTTGTGTTGGATTGAAATGAATGCAGAGCGAAGTAATAAAAGTGGAGACGGCTGCTTTTCCTGAGCTTCATGCTAATCAGTCATCACTTATATATTCATCCCCGCGCTGCTGTCTGCTCAGCGTCACTCCTTCAACATAAACACAAGACGGGATGCAAACTTAAAGATGCGTTAAAACTCACACTGCTTCTGCGTTGCACCAATCTCTCATTGTCTCTGTGTTGTTGTTTTTCCTTTATTTATTAAATGATGGCAATAAACATGTTTTTGAACATCAGTGCATTAAACCGATATAGAAGTTTTGAATAATTTTTTTTAAATTTCCTGTGGTCTTTTAACTTATATAAGAAAAAATAATAATAATAAGAAAAAAAAAGAAAACATACTTGTTTCTAAATTAATTTCTCTGCTCTCCAAAATATAAGTGTAATTTTGCTAAAAAAAAAAAAAAAAAAAGAAAGAAATAAAGAAAAAACTGATTAAACAAGTGAAGTGCTGTCATATTAAAACTGCATTTTGGGGCCTTATTGTATAATGCTGATTCATAAGTCTGTAACTTTTGCTCTAGATTCTGGTCTGTTGAGGGCCATCACTTCTGATTATCATTCTGGCTCCATCAAGTCGCTAAGTTTTGACACATAGGTGTTAGGGATGCAACGATACTCTGTAAAATACCGGACCGTTCAGTACGACCTACACGGGACAATACACTCTTATGTCCCACGGCATGGCCAGTGGTAGAGGAGAAAATTGGGAGAAAACTTATTTAAATCGCCGTTGTGGGAGCTCCCAATTTACCAAACGTAAACATACTTGTCGGCTCTGTATCTCGGTTTGAAAGCGGTGCGTCCGAGCTGCTCTGCCATTGGCTATCGCTTAGCATCATACAGACAAGGGGCCTTCCTAGCCAATGGGATGCCAGGAAGATGCTAAGCGATAGCCAATCTGCCAAGGAGGTTATGTTTTTGCCGGCGTTTGTCTGTCTGTCTGTCTGTGTTCAAGATAACTCAAAAAGTTATTGATGGATTTTGGTAAAGTTTTTAGGAGTTGTCGGAAATGTGAAAAGGAAGAAGTGATTTCATTTTGGGTGTGATCCAGAAGAAATCCTGGATTCTGGATCACTTTCAAATTTGCGATAATTGTTGCGCTTGGCGGAGGTCTGCGTCCTCCGAGTGCTTTTCTAGTTCTAACATGTATTTCTTACAGGTTTTTATGTTATTTCATGTATTATTTATAATTTCGAATTTCGGGGGCTTGGAACGGATTAGGACATTTACATGGAAAACGCATCTCTACTTATGAAATTTTCAGGTTACAAAACTACTTCCAGAACCAATTAATTTCCTAAGTAGAGGTACCACTGTAAATCAGTTTAGAGAAACAAATTGTCACTTTATGCCCAAAATACATATTGAATCCGTACCGAATCCGTACTGAAACCGTGACACAAAAACCGAGGTACGGACCGTACTGTGAGCCCCCTGTACCGTTGCACCCCTAGTAGGCGTCCAAAGAACTTATCTCAAGGTCCTCATGTGTTCATGTGATGGTTTAAAGACGGCTGTTTCCTACTGACAAATTGTAATTCCGATCATCCTGCATTCTGTGATTTAAGTAAATGACTTCTCTATCTTGTATACAACTTGGAGAATAAATCCACTTTGCACCTCTGTCGTAGTCAGTGTTTCATTTAAATACCAATTGACTGTCTCACCAGAACACAAGAAGTGTATATACTTATAAATAAGATGTACCTAAAAATCTTTCATAACAAGTGCTCAACCGCATCGTTGCATGTAGAGGAAAAGCACCGTCTCCATCTTTATCCCTCTGTTTATCTGTGAGTTTGCAATGCGAAGCCTCACATTTAATCATTTAGCATGTCTCAAGTTTAATGTTTTAACATTCTTGGCTCTTGAGAGCCTGTGTTTTTTTGTCACTGGCTGAGACCTTGCAGACGTGTTTCCGTGCACACCCTCATATGTTGCTGGGGCACCATGGGAGGCTCAGGTGAAGGAAGATGTTTCAGGATTTCTGTATGTGTGAATGGATATTTGAGAAGCACATTTTGGAGTAATTTATGAACTCAAGTAAGTTTAAAAAGTGCTCGATGATTGCAAACTATTTACTATATGTTAATAACTCATCCATTCAGATTTAATTGAATTTGGTCATACATTACTAATCCCTTGAGGGAGAATGAACTGACTGAATGCAGAGTGAAGCAGACAATCGTCACATGTTCATCACAAATTAATCCAGGCCCTAAAGCACTGCCTATACATCTGCTCCACTCTGAATGAACCAACCATTTCACTTCACATCCAATTAAAACTGTCTACTTAGAGATTTTCTCCTAAGAGACTAAAGTTTGCATTGTTTTTGCAGTCAGAGGTGTCACCCGCTGCTGTGGATTTAACCGAATTCATCATGAAGACAGTTTTGTCATGGGAAGTATTCGATGTCTAAGTCATCAAACAATTTTTAATGCTTTTGATATAAGCAGTGTTTGCATGCCTGAATGGTTGACTCAGTGATAGATGAAAAATCTATTTGTTTCACCAAATGTTTTTCTTCTGCGCTGGAACAATAGTGAAGGTGAAAGTGACTATATTATCAAAAACCCTTGTTGGGACCCTTGGAGTCAAAATTGTTTTGGCGTTAGTTTTGTATTTCTTGGCTGCAGACCATTTCTGACTCAGCTGGCATTTTACTACACTTCCTTCATCTTCCCCATTGACAAAGGTTTACGCAGAAAAAAATATACATGGACAGTGAATGAGTGAAAGCTGGCATAATCTGGAATGGGATGAGCACAATGTGAGGTGATGGGCTTGGCAGTTTGAGAAAGGCGAATGTCCAGCTGCAGTCTTTGCTGTTCTTGTCACAGGGCATAAAGTATTCCGGCACTGTGCCGGATCTCCGGTGTTTGACCATAATTCAGGGGAAAAAAACACAAACACGTTATCTCTGAGTGGTCTTGAACGCAGCATCCAAGGTGAGCCGGTGACTGTTTGAATGGAGGCAACGATAGAGGCAGGATAGAGGACAAGGGTGGAGACGGTTAGCCGTTTGGGTACCAGAAGCATCGGGAGCCTGGTACCTGTTTTTGTGTGTTGTGCTCCAAGAAGCTAGTCTATGCAACTAGTGGCAAAAAGCTTTTCACCGTCACAAAGGAGATGCCGGCCATAAAGCAGCAGTCCACGCGCTCTAACACACAAGCCGTTACCCGGTGGCAACAGCCACAGCGGACGTAGCGGCTCCGATGACTCATCTGTTTGTGACTTGAAAATATGTTTGTGCTTGTTTTTTGCAGTACACGATTTATCATCTACAATCACTCAACTGCTCGTACATCTGTGTAAAAAAAGTAGCCGTTGATAAAAACGCTTTAAAAAAAACTGCCCCTTTCCAATCAGCAGGCCAGTTATATGAACCCAGCAGCATAGCACCAGAATTCTAGAAACGTCTGTCTGATCAGCTCAAAGGATGGATATTTTCTCTGAATGTTGATGAAGCAACCACTGAAACATGGAAAAAAAATACTGAATGCAATGGTTCACTTTTTTAATGACGCATCCAGAGTATTAACATCTAATAACATAATAACTGCCTCTGCAAATTTGTTAAAAGAGGAGACGAGTCAAGACCAAATGGAATGTATTTCCTATAACTTAATTTGACATTGTTTTTAACAAACATGATGGAAAGATTGCAATTTATGTTTTTTTTTTGTACAAATTGCCCTTTACTAAATTAAATGGTTGTTAAATGAACCAGATTAATTGGCTTGACTCAGTTTTAAATGTTTTCACTTTTAACTTAATATCCTTTGCTTTCTCAAATTCACATTTAAATTGAAGGTCATCTTGTACATTACTAAGCACAGTGACAAAAAGTTGTTTGCCAAATTGCCTATAATGTGTATGCGTTGGATCCACTGCACCCCCGGAAAAAAGTTTAGGCTCAGGATTTTTTTTTAACTTTAAGCCCTGTGTTGTTTGTGATCCTCTTCACTTTCATAATCTGAACCAGATTCTGGCTCCAACATGGAGGGAATG
Organism: Hirundichthys speculiger; assembly: GCA_018398805.1. Taxonomy (NCBI): domain Eukaryota; kingdom Metazoa; phylum Chordata; class Actinopteri; order Beloniformes; family Exocoetidae; genus Hirundichthys; species Hirundichthys speculiger. Next base: position 940,150 of record JAGFBZ010000006.1, read on the forward strand.
ATTTAAGTTGTTGAGCTCGTAGACAAAAAAAACCTATTGGAAATGTAGCATTGATAAAGTGTTAATGTGTCGACTTCGTCTGTATCTGACTGTCAACAGGAGCTATTAGCATTTATGAGTCATTAACGTTTCCAAGTAACCCATTCAATCAAGAAAACGCTTAAGCCACATCTGCTTCTTTTTAGGAAGATCGTCTCCCTGCTATTTTTGATGTTCATTTTTTAGAAGAAGAATTTTTGAAAAAGGAAAAAAAATGAGGGTAAAGATGCAATCAGACATTCTATCAATATTAGATTAGGTTGGATGTACCTTATATGTAAGTATATATATAAAAGTTGAGGTTTCAAGTTTGTGATATTTCTGCAACCCTCTGAGCTGGAAGACAACTTGATGTTTGAGTCAGAGCAGCCTTGACACATATACAGTCTCACGTGCACACACATGCTCACGCTCGCACACAGTTACATCATCCAAAAACAGTCACACACTAGCATGCACAGTATTCCACTTAATAGCCACACATCCTTTGTTTATGTGTGACATCGTCACACCCGCAGGCGCGACCCCATAGTGACAGCTCGGAGTGATCTGTGCCTCTGTCACACCGAATAAGGTGTCTTGGAAAGAGCAACGTGTGAATGGAAATGTGCTTTAGGTGTGGATGTATGGCAGAGGAGGAGTGTGCACATCTGCTTTCCAAGGATGCACAGTTATCTCTAAACTGAAACTTTAACCTGAATTACCTTCTTCAGGTTAAAAAAAAAAAAATTAAGAAAACTTCAAAACCACAAATGCTTAAAGATTTCAGGCCTTGGAAACCTACTAAAATAATCTGACTCAAAACTGGCTGAGAACTAAACAGTCCTGAGAAGTTCTTTCTGTTTTATTGACTCTCTGAAAGTATTTGACTGTAAGTTGGAGAAATCTATTCTGCACTCCAACTGTGCAGCGGCAAGAATGAAGACACAAGAGAGCGAGAGTTTAGTTCAGCGATCTTAGTAGACAGAGAGTTTAAGTGTCCAGCTTCCTGCTATCTACTGAAGTTAATGCACACATGCAAACCAGATATAGGCTCCATATCTTTACAAAATCAGTCCCATTCCTGGCCTTCAGTTACTGTATGTTGTCTGATTCAATCATATTGTTTGCTATCAATCATGTTCCTTTGACAAAATCAATGGGTCAAAAATCGACTCATTAAAAAGCTCATTTTGTAGTATTTTTCCACAGGTAATGGTGTCAATGCTATGCATGTTACAAACAACTATGAAGCATAGATCTTTTTACATTTTTATAGCACTGTATGATTAAAGGTCCCCGGTAAATAGTTGTATTGTATCCATTAAGTTTTTTTTTTCATTTGTTGGTTTGCTTTTTGTCTGTATTTGATAGGAAAAAAAATGCATTAATATCAAGGCACTTTTGCACGTGATCATGTTGGCTGGTGGCAGGCAGGACTGCCTCCAAAGGTAGGACTGGAGCTTGTACGTTTCTTTCTGATTACTTTAGCTTCCTTCCACAATACTAGTTTAACAGGTTTTATATTATAATCGAGCAAGTGTGAGTAAGCAGTTGTTTGCCTCATTTGTTTCTGTACCACTGTGACAGACTGGCAGCCTGCTGGATGGATGAATAATAATATTAATATTTATACATTTTATTCATATTGTGCTTTATATTTGTAGGCAAATCTCAAAGTGCTACAGCAAAACAAATTAGGGAAAAAAATAAAAAATGGAGGAACTTTCATTTGGAAGTCAATAACATTCAGTTACTGGACTAAGTCCCCATCCTGACTGGGTTTAATCTGAAGGAATGTTTGTTCGTTATAAGTGCACAAAGATCGCTATTAATTTTAAGTTGGGTTTCTAAATAGATTTCATTGGACCAGTGGGTTCTGGGGTTGATTTGTCAGTTGAGGCTGTGCTTATTCTCTGACTGGCTACATGTAATTCTGCCTGGTTCATTGAGGTTGGTTCACTTCAAACACGGCTTTGAGTGGCAGATTTTTCACTCAGTTGTCTGCCAAGGCTTTTTTTGAAAGTGCCTTCACTTTTCCAAACCATTCCTTACAGAAGACTTCCCAGATTGTTCTATATAACAATTTCAGAATGTTGTAGAATGGGACTTAATGGGAGCACTGTCTTGACAAAGCAATTTCATGATTTTAAAGGATCAAGGCAAAAGGACCTTGATGTAATTCAGTCAACAGAAACTGTCACAGTGTTGTAACATTGCAACATCACAGCAGATCCGTGTGTCTGTAAGACCATCTTGTTTTTTCTGCAAAATGCATTACCGTGACTCTGTGTGTGCTGACCACAGTAAAGTGCAACTGGCACCCCATCCTTCACTCTGACCTCACCCAGCCCTCCCCTTACTCTTATCGCATACACATTCGCACACCTCTGTGTAAGCACAGACTGTCCCTGTAATGAAGTTTAATGACTGTAATGCTATGCCAAAAAGGAATGGAGAGGAGTGGAAAAAGGTACAGCAGCATTACCTGTTGGAAATTCAGGAATAGTTACTGTATATCGGAGTAATACAGTTTGCAAACCACAAGAGCTAATAAAACCATCGCTTGGCTGTGCTTATAGACAATGGTATGGTTGTAGATGAGACCACCTGAAGGAATAACTACCTAAATGTTATTCATACGTCGTTTAAAAACAACTGGCTTTATTAAGCACTGTTAATGATGTGTACAACCAGTCCTTTGATTTAACTGATTCTACTTAACTTTGCGAACATTTCCAGTTTCATTCCTCAACAACCACTGTCATGTATAATCTCAACACTTCTTAGACAGATGCCTCTTTCCCCATTATTTAATGTTTTCTGAGGAAAGGACAGGGTTCAGAGACTCCCAACCGGGGAATTTTGTGTATATTGCATGTGGTTTCAAGAAACTGTTGTACCGGATTGGATCTGACCTACAGTAAGGTTTATAAATTGTTTGTTACATTGCATTTGATAATTCATAATGCTACCATCAATCACAGCAATGGGCTTAAGAGACTCTCCTGACTTAACACTGCACACTCAGCAGTCCTGAAACCAAAGTGCATCCACATGTTAGTGGGCTGAAATACTGAAAGATGAGCCCCACGGTGGGGAGACTCAGGAGAGAACACAGAGGAAGATAATGAGTACCTCGCAGAAGCACGAGTCACATGTAAGTGTGATGCTAATCAGATTAATTAAGGTAAGCATCATCATTTTAAAACAGTGAGGAAGGTTTGTCTGACCAAGATGTTTAAGCCTCTCAAAGTGCTGTTCAGGAACGTGGGTAGAGATTGACATTTGGACTGTCATGATGAAAAGAGAACTCAGCTGAGAGGCAAAACTGTCAACTTATCAGGATACATTCCAGCATCACCTGTGTCCGTAGTGACTGCAAGAATGAGTTTGGAAAATACAAGCGGCTGAGTTGAGCATCCTCTGAAGGGTGGCTTGCACATACCCGTCTGAGCCGCTCTGCATTGATGGGATCAGGTGGTTATTGTTCAGGAGGTCTCAGGATGCATCTCAGGTAGAAGTGGTCTGCATTCGTCCCATCAGGATCTGGAGGAGGCATCGGGTCAGAGCCAGGCCTGAAGAGTCAGAGGAAGTGTGACTTGGAGGAGGAAGGGCTGGAGTGAATGGATTGATGGACGGATGGATGGAGATTACTTCATTATTCTGAGATGTTAATGTTCAGTCATCTTGGTACATAAATAAAAAAGCTGTATGTTTAAATGACCAACTGAACACGAAAGTGTTAAAAACTGGCTCTAGGCTGCATTTAAGGGGACAGCAAAGGCTGCATCTATTTTCTATGTATCAGGTGGTGACAAGCAGCAGAGGTCATAATCTGTATTCCAGTCCACCGTGTCTTAAATTTATGCATAGGTATGACTGCTTTATGAATGTGCGTGTGTGGTTGTGTGTATGAATAAGTGAATACCTCAAAATGATTGAGGCGCGACAACAGGTAGGAGTGATTTTGATGGATGATTTAGTCCACTGAGAGACTGTCAACTAATTTTCATCAAAGTGGTTGACCTCAAAATGAGAGGAGAGCACAGAATGAGATCATTTTCCTTTTAAGGTGTTAAAAAAAAATGAACATGCAAAACACACTCTTGTAAAAGTTGAAAGAGACTCCTTGTTGAAGAGAAATTGATGGGGGGGTGGGGGGGGGGGGGGTGGACATGTATATTGGAGGTCAGTATGTGCTTTGCTTTAGCACGTGTCTGCATAGCGTTCCCACAGAGACACAGACAATGACAGAGTGGCCTCGGTTGATTGTTTTAACTATTAATGATTATGATAATTTCCTGTTTTCCACATTCAATCATTGTCAGGTTATTTCAATAGATATGTATTGTGCATGTACATGACATTTGAATAATGCATAATTTATTTTTGGGCGAAGTGAACATTGGAGGTGTGGAGGCAGACACAGCTGGGCAAATTAAAAAAAAAAAAAATAATAATTTAAAAGAATAGATTAAAAAAAAGGATCTATTTTCTGCATATATCTGCTGCTACTTTCTCATTTCCTGCTCTGAAGCACTTACTTTTAATCTTTATAAGAAGAAAGAATAATAGGAAGAAGTTAGTTAAAATGGCAGTCCCAATGAAAGCGGAGTAGGTGTGTAACATGTTTTCTTCCTGTGATCAGCTTCACTATTCTCAGTTTAGTCTTGTCTTTTTCAAACCCTAAGATGGGAAATGATTTACAATCAAACTGTAACATATTTTTTTTAAAGATTGCTAGTGGACTAGACCAGTGGTTCTCAAACTTTTAATGCTGCGTACCACCTGAGAAACTATTGAGCTCTCTGAGTACCACCATGATGACAATTTTAAGATAAAGCCACATATGCCTTCTCAATTCGCTTTAAACAAAGGAGAGATGTAATTTCCTTATTGTGGTTATTTATTGTAACCTGAATTTCATTTGAAACGTTTTATTTATAATGCATTGTCATGCATTGACAAGTCATGACGTTCCCCCGCGTACCACCAGAGAGCGCTCGCGTACCACCAGTGGTACGCGTACCACAGTTTGTGCACCACTGGACTAGACCCAAGATGCAGAAACCAAAGTTCAAGTCCCACAAGAAGTGGGGCCGTGCCAGATGCTTTGAATTGCTGTAAATGAAGTCAATGGGCGTGGCCTCAACCTGAAGCGTTCCCTGCAGCACTCAGGAGCGCAGGTCCGCGTTTCTCCACCAGAGATAAGGGTTCAGTTTATTTTGACGCTTGGCTGCTGGTAGACCGCATCAGTTTACTTACACAGCACATCAAGTTGACACAAAGATGACCAAGACAGTCTGGTGAAATTTCAAAATAAAGCACCACCAACAGGCTCCGACCTGCACGACGACTTTATGTTAACGTTTACTGCGTGTAAACAATTCGGAGGGTTTTAGAAGAGATTTGAACCACATATGAGGAAAAAGTTTAGCCTGTGAATCAAAAAACACATTTTATTTGATAGCAGCCAGCATTTTTAAAATGTATAATTAAATAAAAAACAACAACTACCAAAAAAAAAAAAAAAACAAGACATGGTGAGGTATAAATCTTTCAATGAGCAGACTCCTGGGATACAGTCATGTGATCTCAAAACTTTCAGGTCTCTTATGAATCATTCGCTTTCTGACACTTGCCTTTGCTTTGTGTGGGACTTGAGAGCTGCTTTAAAACCAGAGCACAGAACTTTCCGTATTCTGTGGGACTCCCCAGTAACACTGTTGGATGAGTAAGAGAGTAATTTAAGAACTGGAAATGGAAAGCTGCTGGCTGGGAGATGATATCGAGATGTCTTCGGTGGTTTAGTTAGAGAGGAGGGGGGGAGGAAGACCAGGAGGAGATCCATTGTCTTTTTGAAGACAGTAAGCCACACATGACACAATATATTTCCAAAAGTATTCACTCACCTGCCTTGACTAACACATGAGCTTTAGTGACATCTCATTCCTAATCAATATGATGTGGGTCCACCCTTTGCAGCTAGAACAGCTTCAACTCGTCAACAGTCTGCATGTCTAGGTGCTTAATTTTATACACCTGTGGCCATGGAAGTGATTGGAACACCTGATTCTCATAATTTGGATGAGTGAGCAAATACTTTTGGGAACATAGTGTATCTTGAACACAGAAATTATATACAGAGCTTGAGGTTTAAATGATCAGTCATTACTGCCTCGGAGATGGCAGCCTTATAGGTCTGCTGAATCTGCCTGAAAATAAGGAGGACCAAACCTAGATTACCTCAAAGTAAATGAATGCAACTAGAGCCAACCCCAAACACACACTAAAGACAAACAGAAAGGACACGCTGTCTCCCTTCATTCCTCTTTGTTTCATTTTACATCAATTACATTTTTTGTTTCTGCACTGACACTTCTATCTGGCCAGGCCCATACGTAAGCAGCAACTGACACCGCTTTAAATTATGCTCGGCTACCTGTCGGCATCACCAGGCAGACTTATTTACAGCCACATCTCAGCAATATCTGCTGGGTGTTAAATAAAACAAACTGAAACAAGCTTCAGAACTTGTATAATGACAAAAAGTTTGCCGTTCATTTCAGATCTCCCACATAGTTTTATCTGTTTTCACTGTCGCAGGTTTTTCTTTTTTCTCCGCCGCTGTTTTGTTTTTCTTCTTTCATCCAAAGCTTCTCGTGCTGTGAATCAAAACAATGCCGACATTGTGATTACATAAAGTGAAATGTAAATACGCATCACCTCTTCAGATGATCGTCGAATCCAGGTTATTACAGAGCAAAGCTTTTGCTCTGAAGTCGCTCGGTGTTCTCTTTGGTGGGAAAATTAAAATTTATTCATCTATTGTTTGACAACCTTTTTATTAAATTAGGAAATTCATGTCATGTTGTGATCGACAAAATGTTTTCTGCTTGTTTGTTTCTGAGCTGTGTAAACAGAACAGCCACCTAATTTCATACTTGAATTGATGTGGAAATTGGTTTGTTATTTGGGTAAATATGTAAGGTGAACATGGAAAGCAAAGCTATCGTACTTCGCATTTTGTCCGTGTCATAGCAGGCTGTGTGATGTTTTTATTTATTTATTTTACTCAAATGTTCGGGCTGTAGGTCAAACTGTGACCCTGGAGTTTAAATCTAATGGTCATTTTATGGTCTTTCTGCATCATGGCCTTGTTTCGTTAGAAGAAGGCAGGAAAGTGGGAGAAAGAAGGGAAGATGGGAGAGAGATGTTTCAAGACAATGATGGCTGACAGTAGAAGATAAAGAGTTCATAGCTAATAGAAAATAAAAGTTAAATGGTGCCGCTGAGGGCACAGTTTGCCCTGCTTTGAATGAACCTATAAAATGAACATGTCTGTGATTCCTCAACGAATAATCTGAGAGGCTTGGATTTAAAGGTTTTATTTCAGTTCTTATTTGATGATGCCATTAGATGGATGACTGCGAGGGCGACTCATGGAAAGAGACAGAGGAACACCAAGGTGAAAGAATAAAAAGGCAGTTATCACTTGTGTCATTTCATGCCACCTTCAATAGAAATAGATACAAGAAAATGTCATCCCAGAGTCAATCCTTGGCTGGTGTCAAAGTGGATGAAAAAAAAAGATCTCTTAATGTGTAGTGCTTTTATAGTAACAAGTTACTGAACTGAAAATTCTAGCACTAGACTGTCACGATGCCAAACCACCTCAGCTGGTCCTCTCAGCGTGGAGGAGCAGGAGCTGTAGTCCGAGTCCCTCCTGAATGGCCAAACTTCAGTTTTTCCTCCGCCAAGGAGGTTCTGTTTTTGCCGGCGTTTGTCTGTCTGTCTGTCTGTGTATAAGATAACTCAAAGAGTAATGGATGGATTTTGATGAAATTTTCAGGAGTTGTCAGAAATGTAAAAAGGAAGAACTGATTTCATTTTGGCTGTGATCCGGAAAAAATCCTGGATTCTGGATCACTTTCACATTTCAATAACATTGCGGTCAATGGGGCCGAAAATTTTGTGTCTCAATATCTCCGTTAATTATTGCCCAAAACTCATGAAATTTAACTCAGGGATTGACAATGGGAACCTCTTTCAAATTTCAAAGGCTGATCCGGATCTGATCCAGAAGGCGGATTTTTATCACGATCTTTAAATCACTATTGTTGCACTTGGCGGAGGTCTGCGCTCTCCGAGTGCTTTTCTAGTTACTCAAACAAACAGCCTAGGTCTCACAGAAATGTATGATATAATCACAGGCCTCTGAATAATGTTTATATGGTGGAGTACTGCATTGTGTTAAAATTACATGCTGTTACCACAGACAATGACACGCTTCTCCTTCACTGACGATATCATGTTGGGAAGTCATGCTGATTTCACATCTGTCCGTCAGACCAGCCCGTATGTTGCTACGGTGACGAGTCCCGCCCTGGGCATCGGTGTTGACACCATGACTTCTATGAAATAGCAAGATATTCATTAATTCAGAGAACAGCAGAAATTGAGTCTGATTGTTGTTTACAGGAGACATCAAGTTTTTCAATTATTATACAGTTTCCAAACAATAACAACAACTTTTTATGTTCCCTAAACTTAACACAAACTCACATCATCTACCTCCAGCAGTGACAAACGTTCTCATGATCATTTTTCATGTAAATGCAGCTGGAAACAAAATGTAGATGACATCAAATGATGCAGCATTTATGAAATCAGTTGACATGTAGCGTTCAAGGGCGTTGTTTCACTTATTAACCTGTCTGATATCAGGAAATAATACAAAAAAGAGCAGCTTCGTAAGAGGTTTGACTCTATTAAACTACTGTATATGAGAGCAGAGATAGGAGGAGAGAATTAGACAGATTTCAACTCGCTGATATGAGGTAGATTACTAATACTCTAATACTTACCTTTCTTTTGTATTACTGTAATAGTATGTCCATCCATCCATTTTCTATACTTCCTTCAGTCTGTTCAGTGTCAGAAGGGTCTCGAGTCTTTCCCAGATGTCCTTGGGCAACCCTGGACAGGTTACCAGCCCATCACAGAGACAAAACAAGCAACCATGTACACACACATTTACTCCAACTAACAAACTCACATGCATTTTTTTTTTCTTTTTTTGGACTGTTGAACTGTATGAGGGGCAAGCAAACAACAACAACAAACAAAGGCCAGTTGATCCTTCGATGTCAGCTCTTCCTATCCATGTGAAGCAGAACTCACCAAGCGTTGAATGGTTCACCCACTAATAGGGAACCGGAGCTAACCGTAGTGAGACAGGTTAGTTCTACCCTACTGATGATGTGTTGTTGCGGTAGGGAACAGGAACCGCCTCGCCATCAAGCAACGTTGCAATCGTTTTGCTCATACTGCCGATGCCTATTATCCGCCACAGCCTGACTTAAATGGCGTAAACATCAGGACATGTTTGGAAACTGCCATGGAACTCCTATTGTTTCTGTGATGACAGCACATAATTTTAAAAAAAGATTCCCGTCACCAGCTGGCAACACATCATTTAAGAGATTGTGCTTATTTCACACATTTCAGTGAGATCAAGTTGCAGATTACCTTCTTAAAGCTGACAATTATAACTTGCGTTCACACTGCATATAAACATATTTAAACTCAATCACCAGCTGCCGCTCTTCTTGAATTATAATGAAACGGAAAAACACAAAACATATTCTTTTGAATGGGATATCTGTATTGCAACGTGAACAGATTAACTTTTATGCTAAAAAGGATAGAAAAATGGAGAGTTGATAATGCAGTGGGAGATGTTAGTTCACACCTCTGGATAAAGAACTCACACATCGACACTGCTGTGAGTCTAATAGATGACCTTAGGGGAGATATGATTGCAGCTGAAGTGTGCACATGCTAATGTGTGTGCTCACTGACAAGGTTTCAAAGTAAAATAAACAAGAAAATAGACCCTGACACCACTTTGGTAAAAGTTTATTTGTAACTGAGGTTAAGGCTGGTTAAAGATTGAGTGTACGCATATCAGAGGACAGCAAATGAAGTGAATGACTGAACAGTCTGCGTGTGCGTTTGCAATATGTGAACGTGTGCATGTTTTGTGTGGTACTGATACAATCTGACGCCCTCCTGGTGCACACATGCTTACAAAATGTCAGAGTTGACCAAGGTCAGAATTACCATTACAGCATTACACTCAAGAGCAAGGATCCCTTAATTAAAACCAACAGAGATTTAAAATGCGTTTGAGTGGCTGTCTGGAGGAATATGTATGTGTCGGGTGCGTACTTGGATGCGCACAAGTGGATATGTTTTGCATGCAGCGATAAAAATACTTGCTCTTGTCAGAGTCAATTAAGTTTATGTTTGTGGAGATGCTGTGGAAACTGATGGCTTTCAGACAGATACTGAGTGATTAACAGGAATGAGAGCCCAATGACAGCAGACTGATGTGAGACTGAGGGTTGATAATCACGGAGGGGGGAAAAGAAGATAAAAGATGGCGGCAAAAGTCAAGATAAGTGAGATAAAGCATTAGCCTACTCTGATAAAACCAGGCAGAGACAGGGAGGCAGGTGAAACTGTAACATGTAAAAATCTTCCTCTGATTAGTCAATCAGATTACTCGCACTTCATTCTGGTAATTAACTGTTGAACATTTATCAGATTGGCCTAACCAGATTAGAGTTGTAAACAGATTAGAGAGGGATTACAAGGGCATGCTGTGGGAAGCTGCAAATGTTTTTGTACTATATTATGTTGAGGCAAAACATTTTTTCATCAGGCCATTGTGATCTGACACTTTGGAAAGATGGAAACCAATCAACAGATAAATGTATGAAGTCAAAAGGGCTTTCAGATAAGAGAGGGACGGCACTGAGTTCTGCAACTGAACGCAAAAGTATATATGTGCCAATCCACATGGTCCCTTGCTGTCACTGGGTGCTGAAAAGTCAATTTTAGGTGCTATTCTATGATCCCTTCATGCATCTATGTGGTGTTATCTTGCCAGTCTGTGAATATTCCACACTTAGCCTTTTGACCATTATGATTACACCATTAGGGTACTCTCAGTGCGCTGGATTCAATACTTGACATTTTAAACCATCAACTGTATAAGAAGAACTGAAGAAACCCTCCATGGTGTGGTTATGGAGGGCTCTGGGCTGGACCATACTGACTGGAGCTAACTCCACCCAACCCCACTTAATCAAAAAATGGGCAAATGGGTCGGAACGGATGAACCTGGCTGCTGGTTGGAACACATGAACTTTCCCTCAGTTATTAGGCTACAAGATAGCTATTTTATCTTATCTTAGCTCATGCTAATCTTTGATACTAACTAAGGTGACCTTACATTAATTCTGAACGACTCTGTCCATCCATCCTCATTACAGATGTTTCTATGAAAAGAACATCTGGTACTACCACTGCTGGAGCTCTGACCATGCTCCACCACAATCCTCGGCTAGCCGACCACCCTACCCATTAAGTAATGGTCTGGTCACTTAGTCAGGATCTCTTCCTGGATCCTTCCAGACTGGGCTGGTAGGGGGGCCGGTTAGTCCCAGAAACAGCCTTTGGCTGAGGCAAAGGTAGCTGCTTGGCTAAGCTGCAAGTCCAGACCCTTCCAGGTTATTCCAGGTTATAACATCCAACAGCACAAAAAGCTATATTATCTTTAAAGTGGGAATTATTATGCTCTTTTCATTTTTTATTCACACATCTATTCATATTAAACCACACATTTGTGTATAAATGTGCAACCTTTTTTGTGCAGAAGTGGTCTTTCCCACAGAAAAAAAAAAAAGAGAAAGGCTGACTCCTATGTCCATCCTCCCTTTAATGGTGATGCGAGTCGTGAAAACATGTTTGGAATGAAATACATCAAAGGAAAAAAATGTCTCTGTTATTGCAAAGCAGCCATGTTAATACAACATTTAAATGATCCTTATCCTTTTAAGTAAAATCCCTATTACAACAACCTTAAATTGTGGTGACATTTTGTCCAAGTGGAAATCGATACAATGCAATTAGATGGTCAATGTTGAATGCTTCTGCATTGCAGTAGTATGTACTGTTACTGAAATATCTACTTTTGAAGGTAAATTGTAAAGGTTTAAGTGCAGTTGAGGTTACTCACTAAGTCATATTGTGTATACAAAGAAAAATCAAGACTATGGCTACATTTCTGTCTTGTAAAGGCAGTGTGGCAACAGCAGCCACAAAAAACCATGGATCTTAAAGCAAAATCCACATTTTCATATGGTGCCGTATAACTAAGCAAAAGGATGAGGGGGTGGGAGGTGACCTTGAATGGGATGGATGGATGGATGGATGGATGGATGGATGGAAGATGGTGATGGAGACCAAGGTCTGGCTAACTTTGTCAAGCTTAACAGTCGAGATTGTTTAAGCAGCTGCAGTGAGGAGTCAAGATAGAGGCAGGATAGGTGTGCACACTCAGACATCTGTCGTTATTAAACTAGAATCAAGTATGTAGTATCTCTCAGTCATTTTCCGCGTGGAATATTTAATTTCAAAAGTGATTCATGTTATGGAATTTTGATGAACAGTGATTATTTTTCAAGGGCTTAATAAGACAGTCCGTCCTTACATTAGCCAGCGGTCTTTCACTCCTCCTTTATGATTGACACATGCTTTTAACATTCATCAAGTGCGCGTATTGATTATCTCTCCCGGCATTTAGAAGGCTGCTTGTTAAACATTTCCCAACAGTGGTATTCGTGGTTGAAATATCATTAGAGTACCTTTGAGGATGGTTCAGATAATTGTCCATAATAATCATCTATTATCTGATGTTATATAATTCATGCCATCATCAGACATCGCTGTGTTGTGAAGTAAATGTGCTGCTAAGGACTTTTTTTTTTTTTAAATATAGTTTTGACCCACGCATGTAAAGTAATTCTTTTTCAAATCTTGAAACCTCTTCAGGTTTTCCCTACTTTCTCAGTGTAGTGACTGATTTTAGTGACTGGCGAGCAGATATATGACGTCTAAAATTAGACTGGGAAACACTTAGCCAGGACTTCATTTAAGCAGGCATGCATGCTGGCACTGCTCGCTTGACCTTATCACTTTCAATCTGAAATGATAAAAGGATGCTTATTGCTCATGTTCTTCTCTTGTCCCTTTCTTCTTGTGCTCCTCTGCTGTCCTTTTCCCCACTCTGGGCTTCTTTCCTCAGCTCTTTTCAACATTTGTTTCCATTAGCTCTTGTCAGGTTGTCTTCTCTTATTTGCTCTCATTTTATCTACTTACCCCACTTCCTTGTTCTCAAGCCCGAACTCACGTCCGGTCTTTCACTGTCAACTTTTCCATCTTTAACTTTCTTGATCCTGTTCTCGCAAACTTTTGTTTTCTCCTCCGCCTATTGATAACCTATTAGGGAGACTATCAGCGTGTCTCGCCATCATTTCTTCCTCTCACAGCATTTTTTATCCACTCCTCTCTCCCTTTCCCCCCTTTGCTTCATTAAGTCAGTTGAGGCTGCAAGTCCTTTAGTCCCTTTGTAAGCAGCTTTTACAAGTTGTTTGACCGGCTGCGGATCACTGAAGTATAGAATTGAAAGGTACCAAGGCCCACTGGCTTTATCCTTCTGTCATATTCACAGCCAGGAGATTCTGGCCTGACACATGCAAAGGCTTTTCTTCAGATCTCGTTTTGTTCTGGGCTAATCACTGCAGAAAAAACAACAAAAACAAAACAAAACAAAACAAAACAAAAAAACAACAGCAAAAAAAACCAAAAACCAACATTGATCACTTTTTGCATATGACTGTATAAATTGTTTCAAGAAGCAAAAAAGCAAGTTAAATACTTTTTCTTTTTTTTCAGTTAAACTTTACAAATGGACAAAACATATAACAAATGAAAAGGACTTACAAATTTGTTGCATTAGTGCAATCGAGAGGAATTCTTCAAAACTGAAGTATCATTTGAACGCTTATGTCTGATGTCAGTGCACCTACTTTGACTACAACATCTGGTCAGTAACTGATGCTTTCCTGGGAATTATGGAGTCATTTCTGGAATTTCATTTCTCTCTTTAGCTCAAGATAAGAAGAAGCTTAAATCATTCTGTCACATATGAGAGGCAAAAACAGTGCAACTCTGAGTATTTCATTTTTTGGAGAAATTAATTTGTAGTTTTTCGAAACCTTAATCCAATTCAAACCATTTTGTTCAGTTTAGTGGAACAAATCTCATATTATGATGTAGTTTTAACATCAGTAGTATTACTTAAATACATTTCACCTAGGTTTTGTGAAGATTGGGCTCGGTTTCGGAGCCCATAATCATGAAAACTTGCAGAACGTTTTGTGCATAAGGCAAGGATGATTTGCAGCATCCGGTTCACTGGACACGACATGTGTCTGTGTAAGCCGCTGAGAGTCTAGCATTTCCTGCACGGTGCTCCTCCGTTTCCTTCTGTGCTCCTCAGGTTCCTCTCTAAGAGGTCTTCCCTTTATTTGCTGCTGTCTCTCAGTTGTTGAGTGACCATGTGAAATTGCTCTTCACACTTCCCTGCTTTTCCTTCCAAAAGCAGACGTATGCAGAGACCAGGAGCATCGACCCTCCAGTACACACATCCATGCGCACATCCTCATGAATCACGCTGGCAAAAGTCCTCATCGCAGCATCTTATCTTTCCTCTTACATGGTGACTTAGATATTTTATTTCACCATTTTCTCCCCAATCTTTAAGGTAAAGTGGGACAAAAAAAGACAAACAGAAAAGTGACCTTTTTTTTTCTCTCAGAATGAAAAATGAAGGAACAGTGACTCAGAAAACTCAAACTACATTTTTACATGAGAAATTTACGAGAATTTGAAAAGGCAGCTACAGCAAAAGCCAATGGAACAACCAAGTACCTTTTGGGTATTATTATTATTATTATCATTGTTAATATTTATTAGTCGAGGAACATCACATTGAGATCATAGATCTGCTTTGCAAGAGTGTCACAGCCAAGAAATCAGCAAAAGCACAGTCACAGTAAATGTTTCTGTTTATAACTAAATATGATAACTAAAATGTAGCAGTGTCGCTAGACATGGATGCTCATTGTGAGATGACAACATGTAATCTACGTTGTCATGCTTTAATGGGAATTGGTGCAGAGTGTGAACAAGGAGTGTATTAATAATATAAACCGCATTATGCTTAACATCTAACTCCAAACATGAGTCTTAATTTAGGCCCTCACCATGCGCTGTTAATTCATATCCTGAACCATTTGGTTGTAGAAGGAAACTAAAAATGTGAATAGACTGGGATGGATCTCAAACTTTAAAAAGTGAGCCTGTATGGGCTCAAATTAAGGTCCATAAGGTTTTAAGCTTTCACAATGATTCTGGAGTTTTTAGGTTCATGCATTAGGTCTTTTCATCTTGTAAAAAAATATAAGAAATTAAAGTTTGTGTATGTACAGACAATGATTTGGGCCTGTGTATAAAAATGTTAAATTTAAAGTTACACAAAAACACTAAGAAAACAGATGCCCTTTTGTAAAAAATTAATTCACAGCTACAACATGGAAAACTGCATCATTCAATGTTACCTCACTTTATATCTTTCTGAAATAGCCTATTTGGGGTTGATATTTGCACTTGCTATTTCAAATAGAAAGTGCAAATATCAACCCCATCTTTATACCTCAGACTGGATGGTGAGAAATAAAAAAACAAAACAAAACAAAACTGTTTAATCTTAGTGCAGATGGTTTCTGCTGCAGGTCCTGGAAGTGAAGTAGAATTTTAAAACATACACAAGGAAATTAAATGGTTACCTTTTGTCTGTACATAATCCAAAAGTGCAACTCAGAAGTACTCACACTGTTGTTCATCTTCCAATCTACTTAATTTGGAAAAACAGCTTAGAGCAGGCTGAAACGAAGTGATGGGAAGGAAATAATGCCGGGAGGTGCAGGGGAAGAAATTGAGACAAAGAGGGAGAAGGATATAACATGAAGGAGGTATATTGGGTCCAAGCAGGCCAAGTGAGAATATGGGGACATGGGTTAGTGGCAGAGCAGGTAGACACTGGGCAGACCATATCTGGGGAGATATGACATCACTGACCCAATGACAGGGGCATCAATCATCAGATGGTTGTACAACAAAGGGGGTTTATATTTGTGTGTGCCAGTATTGGCAATTTTACACAAGGCATGGACAGAATTCAGACAGCATCTCATGGATGTGGATGAAAACAGTATACCCTCTTTTCATTCTAAGGTTTGGGACATAGGAATATAATAATAATAATAATAATAATAATAATAATAATAATAATAATAATAATAATAATAATAATAATAATCTTGTCCCAGGTTTTAAAATGTTGTAAACATGACCTCAGATGAATCACAAAAGAAAATATACAGTATCATGCCACGCTGTTTATTCATTTAACAAAAGGAACCAAAAACTGTGGAAATAGTGTGAAAAAAATGTGAAAAAGTTAAATACACCCCCACATATGCCAGAAAAAGAGAGAAAAGAAAGTAAGTAGCAGTAACGTATTGCTAATCAAATGAACTTTATTAAATGATCATCTGCAAGTGTGAGCACCTCTGTGAAAAACAGAAATCTTTGGCAATTTGCTAGTCTGGAGTGATCAGATTTATGAAACACAATATCACAGAGGAAAGACATCAGCAAAGACTGAATGAAAATGCAATTGTTGCCGCCCATCAGGGGTTAAAAACAAAATTCCCAACAATCAGGAGTCCATCATTCTCTAGTAATAATCATTGCACACAAGTGTAAAACATTCAAGAAAGTTGCCATATACCATTTACTTGCCAGATACCGGCAAGTTCAGCATGTGGTGAGACTGCACAATGCTCAGAGAAGTTGTAAAAACAAACAAACAAAAAACAAAACAAAACAAAACCAGGAAGTAGTTTCTACTCTACAGGCCTCGGCCAGTATGTTAAATGTTAAAGGTGATGATGGTACAATTAGATAAAGATTGTATAAATGTTGCTTGTTTGGAAGGGTTGAAATGTGAAAAGACGTAGATTGTTTTCACTTTGCCCCTATTTAGTTGGACCCAAAGGAGTTTTGGTCTTGAGCGTGGTTCACTTGGGTCAGTGCCAACACAACGACCACACCAAACCAGCCGAGACCCGTCTGAAGAGGGGGTCTCCGTACAGCTGTCGGCAAACTGGTGAGGTTCGTTTGTGGTGCGAAAGCTCCACAACCTTGGACTGACTGAACTACAGAGTGCACAGCACATGTTTGACCTAAAGACGTCTCTGTAGGTCGCTGTATGGCACGTTGTCGGTTATGAAGGAGCACTTTGGACGGATGGGACTAAGGATATGTTTGACCATATTGTACAGCTTCACATTTAGAGAATACCCAACATGTCAACACAACGACTTCATACCAGCTGTGAAGCACAGTGGTGGAGGGATGATAATTTGGGCTTGTTTTGCATCCAAAAGACATTTATTCATCTTTTTGCAAAGTTGTATGTGACATACCAGAATGGAACAGGCTTGAATCTTTGGTAAAATATCTTTTAAACATGATTCTGTAAAGTTGTTAAGTTCACAAAATCAAAGATAACTCATCTATTTTTGGTCTGTGTTAGATGGGGGAGGGGCTCAAAGCTATGATGGTGCACATTGTACCACACAGGTATGGTACACCCTGGACATTTAAATTACTGCTGTTTTTCCTTAAAACTTGAAAAATACAGTATCATTATCACCAGTAAGGACAGATTGTTCAAGATAGTAGAGAGGCAGACAGAGAGAAAAATGTTTAGAGAACAAGAGAAAGAGAGAAAACCAAAATAAACTCTATTCTTGTGATGAATGCGCTGCTCAGAAATAGAAACCTCATCCCTCTTTCATCCTCTTCATCCTCTTTCACTCTGTTATGTCTCCTCACCATTTTCTCCTTTCTTGCCTCAATAACTCACACCATCTCTATCTCTCTGTAACTGCCTGCAAGTTTCCCTCTCCCCCCGTCTCTTCCCGCGCTCTCCCTCAGATAGCGTGCCATCTGTGTGATCAATGGTGTTCATTCTTCTCAGAAAATTCTCCCGTGATGGATTTTCTTCCCAGTGCTGTATCTGTGCTGAATGAAGCTAAAGCAATCTGATGTTTTGATGCTTTTCATCAAGCACATCTCAAACCTAGACATTATACTGTATTTGGAGATTTCAAAAGGTGTTTAAAACAGCTGTGGATTTTTTTTTCTTTTGTTTTTGTTTCACTTTTATCTACACGCTGACATTCTCTTAACTAAATGCCCTTCAGATTTTCAAGAAGTGAAAAAGGAGAAAAACAACAACAGCAATAGGACTGAAAAGGTATAACAGTGATGCATCACATCGGCATCACATTAGCAAAGAAGTATTTCGTTAACTGTGAGTCATCGTCATCGTCATCATCATCAGCAGCAGAGTGATACTACAAGCTTTATGTTTGTTGGTGCTGTTCATTGCTGATACAACATATAATGTATCACCTCCAACTAACGTGGTGACCATCAGTTATACATTAATTTTCATGATGTATTGTGGGACATATTAAGTCCACTAAATTATTTGACCACCTCACTGTTGCTGCCCACATCTGTTTATATAGTAAGCTCTGTAGTTCCTGTACTAACAATGAACCAGTCAGAATATAAGTGCATTCAATTCTTTGTTCTCCAGCTAATGAGCTAATGGATAATTATTATCTATACATTTTGTCCTATATAGTATTGCCAGGATGTACAGTATGTGCTTTCCTCTCTTAGGTTTCTTGCTCTTAAAGTGGAGGTTTTCCTTGCCACTGTTCGGCTTAAAAGTTTTTTTTTTTCCCGGTTGGGGAGTTTTTTTTTTTACTTGCCATTTTTATTTGATTGGGATTTAATAATATAATTTTAGTTAATGATATGGTCTCGGTGGTCATGCTCTGGGTCTCTGTAAAGCACCTAAAAACAACTTGCATCGTAATGGATGCTGTACAAGTAAAATTGAATTGAATTGAATGGGATTGAATTGAATTGAATAAGCTATATCAATTCCCACTACATATCCACTACTACAAATGCACTACAAAATGGCGACCTCACAATGCAGTGCTCTATATAAGGTATGTTTCCATTAGTGTGGGTCCAGGCCAATTTAACAGGGCCCAAAATCATTGTTGTGTGTCTCCATCATCAGAACTGTCATAAACCTATACAGGGCCAAAACAGATCACTGCCGTGGGTTTGGGACTCATGAGTGACTGTGTCTGAATTGTCTCATCTCATTATTGCCACCACTGCCGTGTATGCAAACAAGAAACAGAAACCCAAAAATGATCTTTGGTCCTTCAGTGTTGATCTTGTCGTTCTAGTTTTTTTTCTTCTTCTTTGCCATCTTCTTTTTTTTATTTATTGATAGTGAAAGTGATGGTATGCCGCCACCAGCTGGTATGGAGTGGTACTTTGTTCAGTCAGTTGATACTACTGGGTACGTCACTGTAAATGTAGATATGAAATGATCAAGGCTGAAAGGACCAAAGAGGAAGTGGAGAATTCCAACGCCCTCAGTTATAGCCTGTATCCCCACTAATGGAAACAGAGCTTTAGTAGGAAGGGGAGAGTTTCAGACATGGCACATTTATTTATTTTTTTTAACTTTACATTTACTAATGTTTTTGTACACCTGTACATTTCCATTCTCAAAATCTTAGATTTTTTTTTTCTTTTTCCACTGAAGATGGTCATACTACTCTTACATATGCTACAGTTTCAGTAATGTTTAATAATACGGACACTGCATATATTTTCACTGCATGAATGGATACATTGCGGTTCAAACATGTCACTGAATCACTGGGTGCCGAGACTTGGTTTCCCTGGAGCTGCTCAGCCCCATGGAGCGTTAATGTGACACCCGTAGTATGTCCCAGTGAAGTATGTGACAGCCACCCAAAACAGGAAGCCCTGCAGTCTCATTCAAAAATGGGAAGTAACGTTAAAAATGGAGTAGCATTCTCAAGCCCTTTTTAATATTAACACCTAAGGCTTTAGGTTAACTCACTAAAGGGGCCTTTAATTGACAACTGAAACGATGGAGAAGAAAAAATATGATTGATGCATGTCTAAATATGTTTATATCCAAGTTAATATTTGATATTTGTGAGTGATGATTTGCCGCTCAGACACAACTTCTAATCGCATGCACATATTCACAACTGTAGGCATCTAAGGCTGATATGAAAGACAGCACTTAACATGTATGTGCTTGTCTTTAAGTAAATGAAATCTTTGTATATACTTATCAATCCCAATATCTCGCAACACTGATACCGTTATCACATCCTGGTATGTGTTCGCACTCACACCCATCTGGCTGTTCTCGCTGTCTTTCTTGCTTCCTCTTTCTTCCTGTCCTACACGCTCCAGTGTGCTTTGATTACTGGCTGCATGTGTGGATCTGTACTTAGGAACAGAGCCGGATGGGCATTTTTTGGGGAAGAGGGATCACAGATGGGCCCTGTCAAATCTTTGTACATCTGGCTTTATTCCTGTCCAATTTTCCATGCGCACATAGACTCACATATGGTTATGTAACGTCTGCTTTCTCAGTCATGATCGCCCTTCCACAAGTACATATATATGCGAATTTCCACTTCTGAACAAGTTGCGCACACATACTTATGCATCCATGCACATTCATGTATGCTAGAGTGCTCAGAAAGCCACACACAGACGCAGTGTGCAGCAGGACACAGCAGGTATGGACTCCTGTCGTCTTTTATGGTTGCCAAAGTAATGATGCCAGAAAATGTGAACTGTGCCAGATTTAATAGTGGCCAAAGGCATACCCGTGTAAGGATGACAGAGGCCAACCCTAACTTGTAATGTAGCGCCTCCTATTGAGCTCAGGTTGAATAAGAATATTTCATGGGGTCATAAAAATGGCATTTTTAATGGTTTAATGATATTATTTATTTAGATTTACTGTGGTGTTTCCCAGAAAATGCTGTAATTCCAGAAAATTAGTTGCTTATTATTGCTTTTGAGGCAACAATGATAAATTGTGTAAGAAACTATTGCTCTGAAATCTTTAAAATTCACGGGGATTGCTGAAAGATGACCAGCTAAAACCATTTATCTAAAGCTCGGCAAATATTTCTTAGTAAAGTCTCCCTCTCATTGTTTTATGATGTTAATGATTTCATCCAAGGGTCAACTTATGCCTGCATGAGAAAGCCCTGCATGTGCATGTGTGTCAGCTGCTCAGAGTCCCTGTCTGGGATCGGGACATATGCTTCAGAAGACTCCCGTGGACAGACATACACTGACAACAAAAGGACATTACATTCAGCAGCCAGATGGTTTTAGCCAAAGTGACTTACAACTAAGGAACACATTGGGCCACAATGCGGGGGGGGTCCAGTATCTTGCCCAGTGAGATGTTGGCATGTGAACCGTGGTGGACGGTGATTGAATCAGCAACAGTCCGATTGAATGACGACCACTTTACTTCCTGTCAATATCTAGATTTATGTCATATGACCAGTATTTGAGTCTTAACTCAACAATAATAACAAAACATTACTTATCACTTGTGATTCTTCATTAAAAGTAACATTACTTAGCTTTATTACTGCCTGCCAAAAATAATTTATCTTATTACTATTATGTTCCTTGTTATAATTCCATCCATCCATCCATCCATCCATCTCCCATACCTGCTTCAGTCCTATTGGGGGTCAATGGGGCCTGCTGGGACCCATCCCTCCCATCACCAGGCTATCACAGTTCCAAGCAGAAACTAATGAAACAAGCAACCGTGTCCACTCGCACTCCGCTGCATCACATAAATGTGGCAATAGCGTTGTTTCCCCTCAAAATTCAGACATCCATGTTTGCCTGTCCTATTCACAGAGGGGGAGCATAACCCGTGAAATTCAGCTGCCTTTTAAGAATTATTGTGATTATGGGACCAGGCTCTTTAAAGTATGTCATTATAAGAACCTCTCTTTCCACAGCCGTGAATCCATAAACGTTACCAGAGCCAAGAATGGGCTCATCATCATGTTCTTTTGAAAGAGCATCTGATGTCTGTAAATGTTAGCTCCTCATCCTCAGTTGTTGGACCGTCTTCCTCCTCATGTTTAGAATGAATTCACAGGGTAGATTTTAAACAGCTTTACAAAGTTTGATCCATTATCAGCAAAAATGGTTGTCGTTTGGTTGTGAAACCCATTAAGATAAATGGATCCGTTTGATTTCATCACTGGAAACATTGTGTGTTTCCCTCCAAACATCAGTTTACTCACAGCGCAAACTTGCCTCATTAAAAACTGTCGTGCTGAGACAACTTCATCCCTACATACAATTTACATTTGACATAAAAGTTTTGTGTCATCTGTCTATAAAAAACAAACAAACAAGAAGAAGCAAATATGCATTCAGCCGGTAAACAGGATTGCTTCTGCCTCTGTCTTCCAAGCTAACTTGCTTTCAGAACTCATTTTGTAAACTTTACATGAAGGTACAAACATAACACAAAAAGCATGCTTTTATGAGTTGTTTCATTTAATGTTTACAAAAATTCTGTAAATGTATCTATTTACAGAAATTTTACAGAAAGATGCAGAAAGTTACACAACTTATTACTGGAAAAAGTAATATTATCAGAGCAACATGTTAGTAATAATTCAGCATCACTGTCCAACACGAGACCTGATTATTTCAAGCTACATTTCAAAATTCACTTGATCCAAAACAGTCTCTCGATTGCTTTGACTCTCATCCTCTCAGGACAATACATTCCATAATATGAAGTCAGTACTTGATTTCATGCTCCAGGCGTACATCTGCATAGCTCAGATAAGGAACTGAATAAACTAAAGATTTTGCATATTTTAGCTGAATGTTCTTGAGAGAAATTAAGAGGTTTCATATTATTCATGTCTCATAGGAAAATACGAAGTGCTCTGGACCATCATGAAGAATTTTTTATTTGATTTTTTTTTTTCAGATACTTCCTCCTATTTTTTTCCTCTTGTCAGCCCAACCTTCACTTCAAAGCTTTATTCATACAGTGCACTACAGTACTGTACAGTGATGCATTCAAAAGATCTGACTGGAGGAGTTGGTGTCATTTGTGGTGAAGTGTTTGCAGTCACCCTGCAGAACATAGAATAAAAAAAAAAAAAAATTCCCCAGCAAGCTAAACTTTGTGCAGATTTTTGCTGATTATTTTACGATTTTATTCACTTTCTCTCAGCTTTCCACTTCCTTCGGCTCACACTTGTTTCTTTGATTCTATTTCTCTCCCTCTGTCTTCTGTTCTCTGTGCTTTTCTCTCTGCCTTTAAACTTACCCCTACATGCCCACGCACCATAAACCAAACCAGCCTGCTTATTCGTTTTACACTGAGGTATCACTATATATCTTTTGTGCAGTTGCCTTGGTATGACTTGCCCCAGACAGCGCGATGCTGTCCCACCCTTATTATATTTTCACACTCCACTTCCCCAAGACACAAAAATACACACTTGCGCACTTTTCCATGCAAACCCACAACTGGATCTGTGTTTTCTTTGTTTTCGGCATGGCTTCAGTGGAAATCCCTTATTCTGTACTTTTTTTTTTTTTTTGGCTTAATTGTGTTTTTACGGTACTGAGCTGTGATGTAAGCTAATTGTTTAAATTTCTCTTGACATTTATCTGTTGTTGATGGCAGTCATACCCACATACATTTCACTGCGTTGTTTTGGACACATTGAATAATATGTGCATGGCATTTGATAAGAACCCTTTCCATGAATTGATATGCTTTTTTTTTTTTTCCCCAACCTGGGTTCATGCTACAGTGTCTAATAGATAAAACACTGCTCAGAGTCTGACACACTTTATTGACTCTGCACTCAGAACACTCCCGGTGAGAAACAGCTTCCTTTATAGTCAAGGAGCCGTTCAGCTTCTCATTGTTTTAATTGAAATAATCCACGTCTAATTAATTTACCTTTTATTGAATTGAACTGAACTCAGTTAAATTTTGATGAAATACATCAACCTCAAAGGAGATGTATCAAACCCCCTTTTTTGTTCACATCTTTTTCCTTTTTTGACATTTTGATGTCAAAACACCACACTTTGGATTGATGATTGATTTGACATGATTGACCCCTAAAGCAGTGGAATAATAACTGAAGCTGGAATAAAGAGAGTGCAGGCCAGCGGGGACATCAGGAGGGAAGGTCAGTTGTGTCTGGACACAGTTCAACTCCATCACTGTGAGGGCGCAATACATTTGGACAAAATAACATCTGAAGCACTGAGTAATATACTTATATTTTCAGCATTTCTTTTATTGTTTTTTCATTTGACTTTAAAGTATATATATATTAGGGCTGTCAATTTCTCAAAATAATTAATCAGATTAATCGCATGACTGTCAATAGTTAATCATGATTAATCTCAAATTAATCGCATATATTTATCTGTTCTAAATCTACCTTATACAGATCTTTTTCAAGTTGTATTACTCTTTTTAATACGAGTCCTGACTAGAACCAGGAAATATGACCATATTAGTCCAGTCCTGAGGTCTCTGGCTTCCTGTCACTCAGAGAATAAACTTTAAAACAGCTCTACTTGTGTTCAAGTCTCTTCATGGCTCCAAAGTCCATCTCTGACATGTTAGATCCATATGAACCAACCTGGACTCTGAGAACCTCAGGTAGTGGTCTCCTGCTGGTGTCCAGAGTCAGGACTAAACAAGGTGAAGCTGCATTTCAGTTTTATGCTCCTAAAATATGGAAGTCTTCTAGAAGATGTGAGACAGACCTGAACTCTGACAATGTTCAGATCCAGACTGAAAACAGTTCTGTTTAGATGTGAAGATGACAACTGGAAGGATTTTATCTGCACTCTGATTAGCCGACAAGTGATATTTCAGTAGTCGGACTCCGGTGGTAATTAAATTCACATTGACAGTAAACACAATTGACATTAGTCTTTTGGAGTTAGCCATCAGGCAAGGTTTTGAAGCTGAACTTACCATTCAAAATAGTATCTTTTGTATCCATTTTATCCCAGCTAATGCTCAAGGAGGTTTATTTACGTCTGTCTGTCTGCGGCATGGACGTCGACGTCAGTGCATGGCTTCCTGTTTTGACAAACTACGGGGGAGCCCGAGGCTCATGAAGCCTGGAGGCAACACCTACTCTCCCTTCTACTGTTGTACATCAACGGCCGGCTCGCGTTAATCGCGCGTTAAAAAAATTAGTTGCGTTAAAATTATTTTGCGTTAATCAAGCGTTAACGCATTAACTTTGACAGCCCTAATATATATATATATATATATATATATATATATATATATATATATATTTTTTTTTTTTTTTTTTTTTTGTGTGTGTTTGTAAGTATTTGGCCTCTTCTTGATTTCTTCTTTTTTGCATGTTTGTCACACTTGAATGTTTCAGATCATCAAACAGAAATAAACATTAGACAAAGATAGCCCAACTTAACACAAAATGCAGTTTTTAGT
Source organism: Hirundichthys speculiger (assembly GCA_018398805.1). NCBI lineage: Eukaryota > Metazoa > Chordata > Actinopteri > Beloniformes > Exocoetidae > Hirundichthys > Hirundichthys speculiger. Next base: position 965,654 of record JAGFBZ010000006.1, read on the forward strand.
AGTGATTCAGCTCCAGTCCAGTCATGTCCAGTCCAATCTGGGGTCCAGTCTTGCCAGTTCTGCTGTGGATACAGGGGGCTACATAACACATTACAAAACAAACCTCCACTCATTCATTTATATATACCAACATCCATCACTGCCTGTCTTGTGTATTTGTTATTTAAAAAAAGCAAAGCTCCCTGTTCATTCTGCCTCCATTTTATTTACAGTGATTGCATGAAGACGCGATATTCCCTCCCCAGTGTTTGCCTCCACAAGGCATTGTGGGATTCCACAATATAAAGATGCTCCCTGCTCTCTATTTTGCGGTCCACAGTCAACAATGAGACCCTTACGTCCCTACTCATCCATCCATTATTTATACCTGCTTAATCCTCTGTAGGGTCACGGGGATCTGCTGGAGTCTCTCCCAGCTCTCTTCAGGTGAAAGGCAGGGGTCCAACCTGGACAGGTCACCAGTCCATCACAGGGCCACATGTAGACAAACAACCATGCACACTCACAATCACTCCTACGGGCAATTTAGAACCACCAGTTAACCTGACATGCATGTCGTTGGACTGTGGGAGGAAGCTGGAGTACCCGGAGGAAACCTATGCACAGGGAGAACATGCAAACTCCCTGATGCCAATCAAAAATAAAACTTCTGTCTGGTTGTTACCGTGGGACACACAGTTTTGTTGGCCTCAGTTTCTCCAACACTGATGGAGCTTATGATGTTACAGCTTTCAGTGAGAGAGCGAGAGACAGAGAGAGAGAGAGAGAGGGGCTGGAACGGCTTCAACAGGTGGAGGCTCCTCCAGGTTTCTAAGCCCAGCAAATGGAGTAACAAAGTTCAAATCACGACCTCTCCAGGTGGTCTCTGCTTCCTACCACTGTGATATTTTATTTTATTTTAGTTTTTTGTCTGAACTCTGCAGTCAGATGGCCTGTCGGGCTGCATCTCGCTGTCCCCATGGATGGACTGATTTCATTCTCTGTAGGAATTTGCAGCAATCCTCGCTCCTTGTTACGCCTTTTTCTCCTGGCCAGTTCACACAGTGCTCATTTCGTTCCCATTTGGGTTCTGTCACTACCTCCCAAGGAACAAAATGTTACGCCGTTCCACCCCCGGTGAATATAGGTGCTGCAGAGGTGAAACAGCTGGCTGACTTATGTATTTCAGCCATTTTAGAGTGTTAAAACAGACAGTAACATTTGACCCAATTCTAAGGTACAATTGGATTTTTTTTTTATTTATTTGTATGAAAAACTTCTAAATATTTGATTTTACCTTGAGAAGTTATGCAGGGTTGATTAAAGCTAGGGAATTTAAAAAAAGAAAAAAATCTCAACAAATATTCCCAAAATGTGAAAGTTCAAACATTTTTTACAACGATTTTTTTGTGTGTATGATCCCTTTAAAACCTTGATTCATGATGAAAGTACATTCACATGAATCTCTGGCATGAAAAAAGTGAAGGTCTTAGTGATTTCTAATAAAGCTCAATATAATTAATTGAGGCTCAGGTTGGTATTTGGCTAACATTCAGATCCAAAGAGGTTAAAATAACCTTCATTTTTGTGGTTTTAGTGCCTTTCACAACACACCGACAAACCATGCAGATGGAAGATAGAGATTAGTTATTCAAAGTCCCTTCCAACACAACATTGGAACCACGTGTCCTGTTTGGAAATGAGATACTACCCTAAAATCCCAATAATCCTCAGAGCCAAACTCCTATTGTTTGTGAACTGTCTGTTAAATACGCCTGAAAATGAATATAAATTAAATGTAAATACACATGAAAATAAGCATCCACATTTGCTGGTCTAATGTTTTTTTAATAAAAACAAAGCGATGTGTGCGTGTAAGCTGTGATACTGAGTCAGTCACTTGTATTCACAACTGTGAGGTTATGTTTTTATTCCCCGTGTGGAGGAAGTGTTAAGAAACACTGGAATATTGTCCATGTTTGTGTCAGTGGGAATGCACGTGCAAATTTATGTGAGAAAGCTGTTAGTTGCGTGCATGTGTTTACCAGAATGTGAGTACAAAAAAGATGCATTTCACAGGTCGGCGAACCTCGATTTACACACTGTGGGGCTTTTTTTTTTTTTAAATAAAGGATTAGGTACATTGGAGAACACTTAAGATAAATGGTAATGAAAGCATTACAGGTTTGAGGGAAGCATTACATTTGCTGGTTATTTTGATTAGATAAATCTTTTTTTTTTTATTTTCTCATCATCCCATCTTTCTGTTTCTCTCTCCTCAGCATCTGACAGCCCATCAGGAGCAGCAGGAGGCGGTCCAGGCGGAGGGCCGGACTCCTCCCAGCCTCGGTTCTCCTCCTCTCTCCCGACCTACCTCCCTGTCCAGTGTCAGCTGAGCGGCGCTGACTCCACCTTCTTCCTGCGGGAGGCCAATCAGGAGGTCATGCGAAACAGCAGCCTGTCATCGCGGACTGAGCCGTTCTTTCTCCACCAGCTAGAAGCTGGCGTTGCTGCCCCGCAATCCCTGCCGAGCGTCAACTGCAGCTACGCAAATATGAGCGCTGAGCAGCCAATCCCAGTGGAGCTCCTTCAGGGCCCGCCCCCTCACCTGCTGCTGTCGACCAATCAGGTGACGCTGAACTGGAAGGTCAAAGGTCAGGTTGTGGTGCCTAAAGTGGGGTCATCAAGGCCATGGATACAGGTACTGGCAGTTTGAACATTTACTTGCCTATGCATTCGTTATAGAATAACTGGACTATTTTAGTCACGTTCGCCAGAGTTAGAAGCGTTAAATGAATCGAGTAAAGACTTATTGCTTCTGCCTCTCGGGTGACAGGCAAGATCTATTTATTATTCTTCTACTCGGGACAGTGGGCAAAATTATTTAAATCATCTGCATCTTATTCGTTTTCCCCAAAAAACAAGTGACTGCAAAAAAAAAAAGATTCAACAAAAAAAAAAAAAAACAAATAAACAAAAAAATAAATAAATAACAAGAGTGGAAGAACAGAAAACAATTAAGTTGTTTGCCAGAAAATGAAAACAATAGGATGTAAAACTAAGTGGCTGTCAGCTGTGAGCAATAGTTTGTAATTACACACAGTAATTCGATGTACTGGTACCGGAGTGGATTTACAGTGATAGGTGCCCCTGCAAAAGTGTTGCTTTCACAGATGGGATGATAAATTCTGATTTAGTCTGTTCCAAAGCTCATCTATCTGTTCAAATGAAAGGCAGATAACATTTACAGTCTTTGTTTCTGTTGCCTAGCTAATTCCTGCTCATTATAACATTATATGTTTTCTCCTCAGGTACTGTTTTACCTGATAGGACGGCGGTGGGATGAGCCTGACCCACTTCCTACATTCCTCCTCCCATGTGTTAGAGCCTTGGCTGTCCGTGACACAAGCGAAGCAGCACCCTCAGCAGGCTGCCGCCTTCTGGGACCATCTGGCATCTGTGTCGTCCGCCTGGAGCTTCCCCCAGCTTGGTTTACACCACCACAAGTGAGAAAAAGACCTCCTGAAGTGGCTCTGCCATCAGTGGATGTGTATTACTCAATTATACCAGTGGAAGGGGCTGGAAGAGAGTGTCCCTCCATTGTTAATGAGCCATGGAGAGCTCCCAGTTCCAGCATGGGGGCTCTTGGAAGCCTTGGCCTGGGACTTGGAGGACAGTGGAGTCCCTTGGAGGATGGAGGGCTTCAGGACATGCAGAAAGCTGGCTCTGTGGAGATGAGCATAGGCCCAGTTTCTGCCAAAGGTGAAAAATTGCAACTAGATGAAAATGTGGAGGTTCTGGTGCCGCCCAGCCCCGTTCGGCTCGGCAAGACGGTGGCATTTGGCGTCTACATGAAGACAAATTCAAACACGGAACAGTTTATATTTAAGGTAGGAATGTATTTTTTCGTATTTAGGTTGCTGTAGCGTCTAGCTCTCTTCTCGTCTCACTATGTATTTCATTTTTTCTGGTTGCTTTTTCCCATCATCTCCACTTATTCCTTCCTTCCCCATTCGCTCGCTCTTGTCTCTCGACTCTGCCGTCTCCCTGGGATGATGGCTGTCACCTTTGTGCGCTTAGCCCGTTTCAGAAGCCAGCAATGCAAATGATAACTTCATGAATATTCATGCCTGATCGAAGAGAAAAGTAAACACAGAAAATGAAAAGCAGGAGAGGGAAAAGATGACTGGGAGGGACAGAGGAGTGGGGAAACGGAGAAATGGAAGCCGAGGTATGAAATTAGAAAGGATGGAGGTTGTCGAGACTGGAGGGGTGGTAACCATGAATGGGTGTCAGGTGTGCTTTAAGGAGCCGTGGTACATGTTTTTCAGCAGAGGCAGGATGTTTTCATGGGCTGTCTGAGTGGTAAGAAGTTCATGGCAACTGATGCATGCATACGTTAGTCTATCTCGTCATCATTTCTCTGACTGTAGGGGTCGAAGCTGTCAAAAGACAGATGAGCAAACTCATCACTGCATCTATCACACATCACACCATGGGTGGACTTACTGGAGCTGCACAACGTAGGCCACTGAGGTTAAATCGATTGAGAAATCTAAATTTCTAAATCCAGAGGGTGGATTTAGATACTTTCTTACTTTGAGACTCACATTGAGGGTTTAAAAACTCGAAACACACTGAGCACAGTTTTAATATTCTTTTAGATAATTTGCACAAAATGTCAGCTTATTTTGTATGAAACTGAATTAGTTAATGTATGTCATGACAAAATTATTCATGGAAAGAAAAAAATAATGCATGTGCCACCTCCTGATACTTTATGACATTATCTGATTTCATCTAACGTGATGAATGATAAAGATTTATGAATATGGAACCAGAAAGTTCTGTCCTTAAGTCCTTAAACCAGACCCATATGGGGACTGACAGCACAGGTTAATATAATGCTTTGGTGGAGATGCTGACTCCGAATGATTAGCTCCTTTATGTTGCTCCTTCCTCACACAGCCCTCCCATTTATCTGGGCTCAGAACCAGCTCTATGAGAGCGCTGGCTTGAGACTCCTCAGTATCTGTGTTGAGGGCAGTGCGGGGGTTCAGTGTCCTGCCCGAGGACACTTAGGCACACGATGAGGCTGGCAGCAACTGGAATGAGGGCATGTTTTTATTCAGCAGGTTTTCTAATTCCAAATGTTACATAATGATACATAATGGCCTAAAAGTCACACATGCAAAGTTACTCTGACTGATAAGAGTTCCACTTCATTTGGAAGTCGGGGAACCTGGGACTTGATGTGTTGGTATGTAGTCGGCCACACCTCAACAGCTGCAACAAAGCTAACAGGGGAGTCACTAAGGCATTGATTGCACACATTCAAAGTAATCAAAAGCAGGCAGGACACACGCCAGTGTCACTGAATATGTGATGCAATAACTTTCTAAGATTTAACATCATTTAACATTTTTGGAGCCTTTTTGGAGCCTTGGGGATGCTGCATTTACTGTTAGATCACTGCTTGACATGACATCTGCTAAATTATAGCTCTACATTTTCTACATATAAAATAGGTTGACCTCATTCCTTGTGTCCTCTCTTCCCCCCCCCCATGACCGAAAAATTGCTTCCCCTCTGCTCGCCTCCCTCCTTGTCTTTGATGCACCAGGAGGGAGGAGAAGCTCTCTTTTTAAGTTAGATAACTTATGAGTGCTGCACTGCCACATGGGGCACGCTGTTCTGTGTTGCTTAATACTAACACCTCAGCGCCGAGGATATTTCATTTGACAGCCTTGGCTCCATTGTCCCCGCGTCTCATATCTATCATTGCACTCCCACATCCACACTGGGAGGAGCCAGGATGCATCCTGTGAGATGTGGGTTGAAGTGAGAGGACAGGTTAGCAGAATGAAAGGCACCTGATGTGACAGAGGCACACCTCTAATTATGAAATTAAGTTTTAAGTTGAAGCTGCACAGCAGTAGCGAAGACTAAGAGATGATTGTTGGCAATGGTGAGGTCAATTCATTTATAACAAATGAGAAGTAGAAACACACTTGAGGAGGAGTTATGCATTATAATGAAAGCAACTTTTGTTACTGAGGTTACTGATATTTTTTATAGTGTTAGTTGGCTCTACATTCCCTTTATGTTCTTAAAAGACAAAAATTAACATTATGAGAAGACAACAGATTATAAAAAGTAATTCTTTAGGTCATCTCGGGACATTACAGGTACCAGAAAAGCGACTAGACCGTGCCGCAGGTTTTCCAACTACCTGCTGACATATACAAACACATGCACGCACACACATGCACACACACACTCGCAGTCAGGGGGAGGAAAATGTATTCCAACATCCTGCCCACACTATCTCTCTCTGCTATGTTCCCATTCATACAGACACTGGTGCAAAAATCCTGGAATGCTTTTATGTATACATACTGCGTGTATTATGTACTTTTGTGTGGTACTGCTACCAAAAGCTGGTGGGAAAAAAAAAAAAATCCTTTTCCTATTTTAATGCCATTTCATGCAAGCTTCCCTTTTCCCTTCCATTGCTATATTTTTCTGCATCTCTACAGTGTGCTCGATGCCATTCTGTTTCATTTCTTTCCATGTCTCTCACACTTATTTACACACGTCTGCATTTTGAGAAACATCCAGTCTTAAAATCTGGAAAAGTCTAATTCTCTATTGTGACCTTGGTTAAGATGTGTACATGTGTGTGTGTGTGTGTGTGTGTGCGTTTGGTCCCTGAGATTCCTGCCCTCTGCCCGAGCATACACTCTAATGGATAATCTCCCATGTTAGAAGCACAGTCAGACATGTAATCAGGCTTAAGTGGATCTCATTCGTGCGTGTGAGCGCGCTCATGTGTGTATTTATATATGTGACACATAATAAGCCTTAAGTGTGCTCCATTACACTGAGGTGATATGATTATGATAAACTGCAGAGGAGATGGAGGGACACGGACAGAGGACAAGTGAGAGAGAGACAGAGGGGCAGGAAGGAATGAAAAGAAAAAAAAAGTCCTAACGAGAGTGCCGCTTCCCTCACTTGTGGCTCTTCATGGACCTTTACTTGAAGGAAGAAAAGAGAGAGATGAAACGGAGGGATGGATGACAGGAAGTAGTGTACATTTGCTGGATTGGTTCGGGCATCTGCTCGGTATCACCTGTCACTGGACTTGTAGTTTCATGTAACCGTACGGGCCAGTGTCATAATGGAATGACACTACTTTATGTAGACAACTATCTAAGCTCACTCAACCTTGGCTGTCAGTTACAAAAAAGGTTAAACCAAATGTAAATGTAAATAAAAACTAAATGTAATAATTTGCACATTTTAAAACCCTTATGTTATTCACAAAACAACATGGAAAGCACCAGATGTTTAAACTGAGGAAAACTGTAGGAAATGTTAGGATGGCGGCTATATGTCACATAAAGGTGGGGACTGGCTGTTTACCTGAGTCCAGCATCCCCTCTTCTTTCAACAACAGTCCAGATGTGTACATCTAAGAACCGAGGAGACCAGTTCCTGGAGTTTTGAGAGAGAAATGTAGCCCCATAACTTGCGTAGGATTTGAGCCGGTCAAGAGCCCTCTGTCGTCGCTGTCTTATTCTCTGGTTCATGATGTGGCAGATGTTTTCAGTTAGTGAAAGTCTGGACTCCAGAAGGTCCAGTTCAGCTTCTGGACTCTTCAACAAAGCCATCGATGCAATATGTGCTTCGACATTGCCTTTCTGACAGATGTGAGACATTGTCTGGATGGAAGCACATGCACATGTTCTGAAACCTATATTTACATTTCAAGATCTGAAAGCTGCACATTCTATAGGTTCTATTGCTCCCCCCCAACACTCCCCCTCCTCCATCCCCCTCCCCCATACCATCACAGATGCAGACATTTGAACCAACTGCTGATAACAAGCTGGATGGTTCTTTTCCTCTTTATGCCAGAGGACACATGTTTCCAAAAAGAGTTTCAAATTTAAATTTATCTGACCACAGGACAGTTTTCCACATTGCCTTCGTGGATTTTTAATTAAGCTTTGACTCAGAAAAGACAGCAGCATTTATATATCATGTTAACATATAACTTGAGAGAAATTTAGGCTGAATTTCAATTCTTTAACCCTCAATCTTTGGCCCTCGAAAGTAAGTGTAAGGGGCTGTCTTGTGACTTAGAAATGGGACACCCTTGAGTGCAGTTACGTCTTCAGACTGTGGGGGGCGGCCTTACGCCAAAGCTATGTCCCATCTGTCAAGAAGACGAACGACAATTAAGAAGAAGGAAGAAGAAAAGGCATTTTTATTTTTTATTTATTTTATTTATATCTTTATTAACTCTAAAAGTACTTACATTTGTAGAGAGCGTTTTTCATCGCCATCCTTTTTGAAGATGTTTTGGCGAAAAAACACAATGCCTTCTGGATAGCCCTTACTCCCAAGGGTTGTGCTGGCAAATCTCAATATTGAGGGCGATACAGCCCTCAAACTTGTCCCTTTAACTTAATGTTCTGAGAATTGGGACAGAACTAGCTACATGGGGGCACGCATTTTTGAGACTGAGGGTGAAGACTGAGGGTTAAGGGAGGAATTGGAATTCACCCTTAATCTGCAATTGTGGATGCCACCATTTGTGGATAAAATATAGTTTATGGAGTTTACAAGTCACTGCATTCTGTTTTTATTTATTTATTTATTTCCAACACCATGTCAACTTGCTCAGAGTTGTACAAATAGGCAGCATGTTGTCACTCTTAAGTTCCTAACTCACCATGACCCGGTCTCATCAGTGTTCAGTGCCCTTTACATGGGGAGCTGCTCTACTGCTGCAGATTACCAGTTATTCTTCTGTGGAAGTAACTGAAGCACCAACTGTGCCAGTAGTAACAGCGCAATAGTAAAATAACATCATAAAGACATGATTCTATGGAGCTCACTGATGGACATGTAATTTGGTCTGTAGAAGGAGGTTGGAGGGGGGAATGGGGATAGTAACCCAAGTCCAAGCAGAAGACTTATTTTGTATTTCTTTCTTTTCATTTGTTCAGTTTTTATTTTGCCTTCTCTAGCTCCATTCCTGTAGTACATTATCACACAGCATTGAAGTTTTATCTTTCCGTTTCAGCTTGGCACTACTTGGTAAAAATAGTAAGCATTTTATTTTTCATTACCAATGGTAGCACATTTGACGTGGGAATAAATCAGTGATCAAACCCTAGAATCAAGAAACAGCTACTGCTGAGAAATTTGCTATTTACTTTTATTTCCTGGTGCATTTCCTGTGACAAATCTCTTTGCGCTACAGTCTTCAGTACATTCACGTCATTGTTTCATGTCATTTTAGCTCACTTGAAACTTTACTAGGTAGCAAAAAAAACCATACTATTTTATTCAATAAAAGTACTTGGAGTTCACTCAGGGTTTTAGTTGTGGATTATTTTGAATTTCTGTTTGTTCTCTTTTTAATCCATTTTGTGTCCATTTCCTGTTTAAATATGAATTTGAGTTTGCGCTTGGTTTTTTTCTGTCAACTCTACTTCTTGTGATTGTTTACTCACACCTGTCTCTGGTTCTGCTGATTAGCACGCTCTTCTGCTTTCACCTTCCACACCTGTTTGAAGTAATTACTCACAATCTTTGGGTTCATTTATTCTCTTTAAGATAGTCTTTCTGCTTTAGAGTCAAGTGCTCCAGCACTAAGTTTCTTCTTTTCTTCTTCTCCGGTAAGAATTTTGCCCCCCCAGTTTTACCTAATACATTTTTTCTTTTTTAGATTTTAACAAGCTGTATCCTGCATTTTTGTCCTCTGCTACATGCAGCAGTTGTACGATGAGTACTTGGTCAGGGTTAGGAAAGAAACCTATTATGTACTAAAATACAGAATAAAATACATTTTCTTTCATAAAGCATCAGCATTTTCCACATTCTCCTGATGTATTGGCGTTATTTGTTACGGGAATCCCTGTAAGTCTGTTACTGTGGTTGTTGTGATGTTGCTAAACTGTGGTACCAGTCGGACTCTAGCCAAGCTGCAAATAAAGAATCTGCAATGTAATGTCCCATCCAAACTACCATTTAGAAGTATTGATTAAGGCAATAAAATTCACATTTCTTAATCTTTTCTTTGCTGTTTACTGTTGCAGTGTCTGAAATATGAGAACAAATGCTATATTGCAAGCATAATTCCACAGTCCTGCAGAAAACTTCCAAAAAAGCAAAAACTAAAACAAATGTCTCTCACCTTATTAATCATGCGCACCATTGCCTATAATGTCAAAAGGTGGGGATAAACAATTATACACACACTCAAAAAGAAACTTGATGGTGAGTTCATCCTGTGAGCATTCAGAGAAATGTAGGCTGTCACACCAAAAACCCAGCCACAGAAGTGTGATTAGTTAAGCATTTTTTAATCACTGTGACTGTTGACAGATTGAGGGTCAAAGTGATTAGTGTCCCCCTCATTAAAAAGCTGTCATCTTGAACTGTGCTGTTGTTTAGTTGGCCAATTAGTGAGATGATTAGTAATGAGGGGATAAGTGTTCTGCATGTCTCTGTCTTTCTGGCATTACATCATCAATACAAACTTGCAGCAAGTTAGTTCTCGCGAGCACTAGTTTTAAATGGGGTTTATTCCAATTATAGGATGCCTTATAAATATAAACTCTAACTACAGTGTAATACAAATTCATTTAAAAAGTTTCATCACTAAGAAGACTATTTTTTTTACAAAAATGGAAGACAGTTTTTGGGCAGCCTGGCTTGCAGCTGTTAACACCGTCACCTTATGGCTCTGGTTTCCTCCTGCACTCATAAAATGTAATAGGTGATCTTGAAATGACTGTTTGCTTCTGGTGTTACTTCTGCAATAGACTGGCAACCTGTACATTTTGTTAATGATGTCTTGCCACACAGTATTTGCTATAAGCTTTTAAGAAAGTGGGATACGGGGAATGACTGATTGGAATTTTGGTTAGCGGAAAATGAGGACAGATCTTTCTACAGTGACTTGCAGCCGAACAGGTCCCACGTCAGACACAACTTCCTGTAAACTCTAGTCTCATTTTACAGAAGCCAAATATTTTATGTAATGTGACTGTCATGGAAAAACCCATGCTGACACAAAAGCTGTTTTTTAAACTGCTTAACAAGACCAGCATTGTTTCTTATTCCACATCTGTTAAGGGTTTATGGGTTTTTACTTCTATGGTTATATTTCATCTTTTGTTTTTGGTTTGTGCATTTGGGTTTGTATTTGTCTTTGTACATGATGGGGATAAGCGGATTTTTCCTGAGATCAGAGGGGAGACATACTTTTAAGGATCAGCTTGTGTACACACACCAACACACACAGAGACACTTCTAGCCTGCTTTCATTCCTCAGCAGGATTGATTTCACCTCTAATGCCCTTTAACCAGGAATATGGCAGACTCAGTTGTATTTTATCACCATCTTTATGTTTGTTGGTTGGGGGCAAACAGATAAAATATGGCTGGCATCGTAAATGTCGTCTCAGATCTGCTTTAATAAAAATTAATTTGCATTCAACATTGCATGCTTCATTGACATGTATTCTGCGTGTTGTACAGTCATGTATTTGCAGTCCATTCATAAGCAAAACCTCCTCCCTTGTCGGAGTCTCTTTGTCACCAAATATCTTTCACACACGCAATCACTGACTAGCAAAGTATATATATTATATCTTGTTTATTCTCCTAACCATGAGCACATTAAGGTTTTTTTGAGATGTTTCATCTCCTCTGTCTCGCTGTTAGCACCAAATTCTGCACCAACCATCCAAATGCAAAGACTTATACAGACTCATTAGAGATGGCAGTGTTTTTTTTTTTTTAAGATTTTTTTTGGCTCTAGTGGCCTTTATTAACAGTGTAGACAGACAGGAAGGGGGGCAGAGAGAATGGGGAAGACACGCGGCAAAGGGTTGCTGAGCCGGGAATCGAACTCACAACCAGCCGCACGAGGACTGTAGCCTCTGTATATGGGCCGCCTGCCCTAACCACTGCGCCACCGGGGCGGCCCGAGATGGCAGTGTTTTTAATAGTATTTTATTTAGTTTTGGTCACTGTTGCCTCAGATTCCAGTTCCCAGCAGACAGGAGTACCACCCAGTGTGGTCTTCTGCTACTGCAGCCCATCTGTGAATCCATCTTTCAGAGATGGTCTTCTGCATAACTTGGTTGTAAAAAAGCGGATCTTTGAATTACGACTCTTTCCATTCTCTTTGATAAGATACTCATGCTCAGAGAACTGCTGCTCACTGGTTGATGATACAGGGACCCCTTACAGTTCGCGGTCTCAGTACATCGTGGAGGTTTCAAAAATATTCAATGAAAAAAAAAATATATATATATTTGAAAAAAAAATTGAGAAATTGAAAAAAATTCAAACGAAGTGCGCAAGGCTGAAGCAAAACACATCACATCAAGAACGATTCTCAGGAAGCAACAAGAGCCTGCACGGGATTCCCCATGAATGAAAATCAAGGCCTGTGATTGGCTGCTACGACGGGCATTACTGTGCCGTCGGTTGTCTGTACGCTGATTGGCTGACATGCATCCCCACATCACATCTCTTGCTCTTGTGAGGCAAAGCGGTTTAATGCTGATACACTTGGTGTTTCCGTTCGTCACTTCCAAATATCGCTTGCTTATTTCAGTGATTTAGTGCTCTTTTAAAGTTAACTTATTCACTGCCATTGACGTCGATAGAATCGTGAGTGAGAGAAAAGATGGCGTAGCGCATTCTACTGCTGATTACGGAGGAACGGGACGAGGTAGAATCAAATTTTTTTTTTAAAAAGTGGAACTTCTCGATAAGTTGAGGGGGTACTCCACATTGCGGATTTTCATCATTCGCGTGTGTGTGTGTGGGGGGGGTGTCACAGCCCCCATTAACCACGAAGTGTGAGGGTTCACTGTGCCAGAAAATCCTAGTGAATCACGATTTTGATTGACAGATCAGATACTTATGTCAATGAACAGTTGATTAGGTCTACCTAATACAGCGCTCAGTGGGTGAAAAATTACTTGTAAGTCAATATTCCTCATGTTTGGCTCTTTTTGCACAGGATGCCTTTGTCACTCCATTCTTCGATATATCAAATTCCCACAAGGAAACCTTGATATTTTTTGAATCAGATAACTAATTTGTCCCATCTTTATTTTAGTCTATGGGTGCTCAAAAGTAGTTCTCTAAAATAATCACCTTATCCATTAAATTGGCCTCAATACAGCATGTTCTTTGACTTATGTCTCTGTATCCCAGTGTGTTTTTACACCACAGGTATTCTCTGCAAGTAGCTGCTTACTTTTTGTGTTAATATTCATCCGTACTATGAAATGGATTATTCTTGTCATATTCAGACTTAATTAAGGGAAATTTTCAGCGTAACACTACAAAATAACTTGGTCATATTCCAAGTTTATATAATCACATATTGTTGTTCCCAAGTTATCAGGAAACTATCATTGAAGTAGAAAGTAAAATTATGCCTTTCCTTTTGGCTTTTCCCCTCAGGGGTTACCAGCAAAACATCTGTCTCCATCTAACTCCATCCCTTGCATCCTCTTTTACACACGAGATAACTTTGTCCTCTTTCATTACATCCATAAATCTCCTCTTTGGTCTTCCTCTCGGCCTCCTGCCTGGCAGTTCCAACTTCATCATCCTTCTACTAATACATTCACAATCCCTTCTCTGTACATGTCCAAACCATCTCAGTCTGGCCTCTCTGATTTTCTCTCCAAACATCTGACATCTGCTGTACCTTTTTGATGCTGATCCTATTCATCCTCGTTACTCCCAAAGAGAACCTCGACAGTTTAACCTCTGTTACTTCCAAACTGGTAACTTTCCCATATGCTTTGTGTTTCAATTGATCTTGTAGCCTTAAGAGATGTTACACTGTTTATTATGCTAAGACTTAATACCATACTTTGTAAAAGTGCACACTTTTGACAGCATGTGGCACAAACTCTTAATCCTTTAGCATCCTTTACTGATTATGTTACCTCAAATGAGAAGAAAAATGTAGTAGCAGTTGTTTTGTAGTCTGAACTAGTTTGGAATGATCCGGAGGTGAAAACAGTGAGTGTGATGTTCAAAGTTGTTAGTGGTTACGCCCAATGGGTAGAATGGGAGTTAGAAGAGAAGGATAAATTCTGGGGTGTGGTAGATGAAGTGATTCAGAGTATTCCCAGAGATGAAAAAGTGATGATTGGTGCAGACCTAAATGCTCATGTTGGAGAAGACAACACAGGTGATGAGGAAATGATTGACTGACAGATTTTGTATTCAGGATATAAACACAGAAGGACAGATGGTGGTAGACTTCATGAAAAGGATGGAAATGGCTGTAGTGAATACTGTCTTCCAAAAGAGGCAGGAACACAGGGGGACTTTTATAAGAGCGGAGGTAGGAGCACACAGGTGGACTACATTTTGTAAAGATGATGTAACCTGAAGAACATTGGTGACTGCAACGTAGTGGAAAATGAGAGCTGTTGTGTCCTGAGACCACTGGGAGTCAATTTATTGCGTTTGTAACTTGGACAATGTAAGAGAGAGGGGGAGAGGAGATATTTCAAGACAAGTCTGCCCCTGCCTCTGGACACGTGAGAAAAGATGTTCCGAAAGTATTTGCTTGTCATTGCTACTTTGGGGGATAAGTGGCTAGAAGCCAGGAGAAAGACAATCTTGCTACACAGTCTGGGAACAGTAGGCCCAAAAACTATTTTATATGCTTCCAAGCCAAGTTATGAGAATAGAAGAGGGACTCGCAGCTTTGAAAATTCACTTTAATCTGAAAAGAAATACTGTGGCTGAACGAGATGCCTTCAGAAAAGAGTTCAGACTGAAACTATATGTTACCGCCTTGCCAGATTTAACCACCACGTGCTAGTTCGCTGACAGACAACGTCTCCTTCAAGTAAATGATTTGACATTGGATAAAGCAATTAACGCTTGTCACTCAAATTGAAGCTGAAACAGAACAGCCCAAATCAATCTCAACCATTCCAGCAGCTCCTGTTGCTGCAGCGCACACAAAACCCACAGAGGACCATTAACGTCTCCGTAAACCCTGCCCTAAGAAACCACCTGCTACTGCCAGCCCTGACATGCATGATAAGGACACATCTGACAGAATTCACTGTATAGCCACTGTTACGACATTGCCTCCTGCTGAACTTTTAGAGTTTACTGTGGACTTGGGTTCATCTGTTTCCATAATACCAAAAGTATTCTGAGTGTAATTTTAGTCGCGATGCCCTGCAGGCTCCTGCTATCAGTCTAGTTACATATTCATGCTCTTCAATCCCTGTGCTTGGATGTCTCAACGGTCATGTTGTGCAATGATGTCTCTTGCTTGATGTCTCAAACTGGTCTTTGTAGAATCTGGGACTGCGTTGCTTAGAATGGATTTAGAATATAGGATCTTCAGATGTGCTTTAATGGCACTACCGTCGTGGGTGTATGGCATTCTCCCACTGCTCCTGTGATGCATCTAATACACTTCCACTGCAGTTCACCTTGTGATGTGCAAAACGGTTCACCCACAAAGTGAAGGTCTCGAATGTAATTACTCCAGTCCAACAGAAGCTGCGTTGCTACGATAACTGTCAGTATGGGATCCAGTGAGTAAAGAAATTGATAGACTTCTCAAAGGGGAAATAATATAGCAAACTAATGCTTCAGTATGGGTCACCCCATTGAGGTAAATCAGAAAAATTCAGGAAGCATTAGAATGTGTGTGGATCTGCAAGAGCCAAATAAGGCTGTAGTCACAGACAGCTACCGACTTCCACACATTGATGAGTTGCTATTATTGCTTATAGGTGCAAATGTCTTTTCTACTATCAACTTGGATGCAGCTTATTTTCAGTTGCTGTTGCATGAAGAGAGCTGAGACCGACAGCTTTTATTACTCATGATGGACTTTTCAGATTCTGCAGAGTACCATACAGTACCGTACATACTCATCCCAGTCTGCCTTTGAAAAAATGTTGGCCACAGTACTTGAGGGATTGCCTAATGTAATCCATTATGGTATTATAATAATTCAAATAATTATTATATATTTATAATTATTATAATTATTAAGTATAAGTACAATTATTTTCGGGGAAAAGACTCACTGAACAAGATGCTACTCTTGCCTCTGTTCTATAGCACTTCCACTAAGCTGGTCTACAACTTAACAGAGACAAGTGCCAGTGTGATAGAACTAGATTGTATTTCCTTGGCCACACGGTTACAGCAGAAGAGATTTATCTGACTGACGACCATCTCTCAGCCATCCTACATGCCCCATCTCCATCCCATGCACTCACGCTCTGTTCTTTATTGTCGCAAACTTCGCAAGTTGTCAGAACCCCTATGCACTTGCATCCATCAAGATACGAAAGTTTGAGTGGATGGTAGAAATTTAATGTCGTTTTGGGGCTGTCATAAAAGTTCTTTTCAACAGTCCAGTACTGGATTTTTTCAGTCTTGACCTACCTACAAATTTCAATTGATGCATCCAATTATGGATTAGGTGCTGTCCTAACTCAGGTGCGCAGCCACATGGAGTACATTGTTGCCTTTGGCTCAAGGGCATTTTCGTCTGATGAACGCAAGTACTCCATGATCGAAAAGCAGGCTCTCGGCTGCGTCTGGGCTGTGGAAAAATGGAGAGATACCTCTGGGGACATAAGTTTACATTACGTACAGATCATCAGGCTTTAACGATGCTGTTTACTTATAAAGGGACCGATCGTCCGGGCATGAGAACAGCACACTGGGATGCGTGTCTACTGTGCTTTAACTATAATGTGGTGTACAGGCCGGGTTCTCGAAACACCACAACTGCCTGTCACGTTTATCACTTCCTCCCGTTACTGACGGATGTGCACAAACTGTTCACCTTGGCACACAAGGCTCATCAAGGAATAATTAGGACAAAGTAAACTCCCTGACCGATACTGGTGGCTGGCATGGATGATCAAGTTACACAACAATTCAAAGGATTCCAGTCATGTGACAAGACCGCAAACTCTGCTGCAGCCCCACTGCAGCCAGTGGTATTTCCACCTTAACAGTGGGAAAAGGTGGCTATTGATATAGTTGGACTGTTCAAAATTGCTACATTGAGACTGCGACTATGCAATCACATTGACTATCACAGGAAATGGCTTTCGCTGCTACTCTTACAATGTTATAACCTTTCTAATGTTGGTTTTTAGGCGATTTTGGGAATCCCTATATCATAGTGAAAGATAACGGGAGTCGATTCACGTCTGTGGAGTTTGCTTTGTTTGTGAAATCCAGAGACACGCAGTGCATATGTACATCTGTTTATCACCCAACTGCAAATGGTGCTACTGAGTGTCTTTACCATGTGTTTAAAAGCTGCATTCAGTCTGCTGTCCTTAAGAGGAAACCCTGGAAATTGACCGTCAACAAATTCCTTCAGGTGTATCGCCCTACTCCCCATTCAACTACCAGCATCTCTCCTTATGAAATGCTGACTGGAAGTAAGATGCGTACTCGCTTAACCTTTGTGTCGTGTTCGTTTCTCCCCCTTTACTTTAGTGTTCCCGGTCAAATTTGACCGGCTTGTTTTAACTGCTCCTACATTAACAGAGAAATCACTGATCATCACCAAATTTTATTAAACTCCTTTTTAAGCTGTAAACAATGTCTCAGACCACTAGTTTAAATGAATAACTGCAGTGAATATATTTAAAATAGACACAGAAATAGTAAATTGTATTCCAAAATTATAATTTATTGTAAAAAAAAAGTAACAAAAACCAAAACAGTGACCAAATTCACACATCAGCATGAGCCTATCATTTGTATGTGTGTGTGTGTGTGTGTGGGTGGGGTGGGGGGGGGGGGGGGGGGGGGGCATGTGTCTTCACATGTGTCTTCACACACAAGAGTGGCATCCTAGCAATATTTTCTACTCTTGCTCTGCCTCCTCTTTCCTGGGTGGATGAATACCAGAGCAAATTGCCATCCTTGGACTGGAATACCACAAGTGCCTCTTCCTCAGGTGTGTCTTCCTCTGGAGCCTCTTCCTCACCATCTGTTGACTGGTCGGTCTCACAATAGTCTGGATCAAAATCAGGATCGATGTTGTCTTCTATTTCTGAGACATCCTCCTCTATTTCTGGTTGAACTTCAATCCCTTCTTCATCAAGTTGAAATAAAAGGTCCAGAGCTTCTCTGACAAGAAATCGTCTGATCGGGCGCCTAGTCAATGTGTGATAGTAAAATGAGGGCAATGCACACAAAAAAACTATATATAGGGGGTCTCTGAGAAGATATGATACATTTTGTATCGGAAAGTGCGGCTCACGTGGGGGGATGGGCACATAAGCCTGGGAAAGAGACAGTTCCCATAACAAACACCTAATTGTTGACTTTGAAATGTGGAACAAGTGTTAGTGTTAGGGATGTCCCGATCCCGATCCCCTGATCGGATCGGCCTTCGATCTTAAAAATTTAAGGTGGATCGGATCGGCCGATCAACCTTATTATAACACGCCGATCTTTTTTCATTATTTTTTTCCTCAAAAAGTGATCCTGATTAACACAAATTAATAAAGTAATCATATTACACAAACAAAAATATTTTTTAAACTATATACATTTAATAATTTGCACTGAAATGAAGGTTCCCAGCAGCGCTGTCTTGTATCCACCTTAAAAGTTTTAAGACCGGCGGCGTCAGGCTAAACTTCAGCAAAAATGTCAGCAGTGTGGCAGCACTATAAAATTACAAAGACCGACGCTTCGACTGCAACTTGAAACGTGTGGAAGGCTGATATATCATGATGGGTAAGTAAGAAGAGAGTTTACAACACCACCAATTTAATCAGACACTTAAAAAAGCACGCAGCACCGATCATGAAGCCTTCTGTCAGGTGCCGTGGTGCCGTGGCACCTGCTTCGGCAGCAAACGCTCTGTGAAACTTTTAAAAGAAATAAACTCCCGAAAGACTCGGAGAAATACAGAAAAATCACCGAGCTAATCGCGGAATGTATTACTGAGGACACGGAGTTTGTGGAATACAAGGCATTTAACCGGCTCATTAATTACCTCGAGCCTCGTTCCCGTCATTACATGAACGACAAAGGACACAAAGGTGCGCGAACATGTGCAGCGGATCTTGAAAGAAGTTAAGTTAATATTTTATGTTATTTTTATTCTGATGTGATTTCATTGATTGCAAAGACTTCTGTTAGTGTTTTCATTGCCTTAAACTGCTAGCCAAGTTCACCTGCTGCTATTTAAATGGAAGTGCTTTCTTGTTTAGTACTGAGACTGTTGAACAGTCACTGTTCTGTAACTAAATGTGTTTTATAATAATTCTCCCAAACAAATAAGAAAGAAAGAAGAGTGTTTAAATAAGTTATTGTTTATTTTATGAGATGATAAAAGCTATTAATCTCAGCTTGGATGCAGGCCTATTTATTAATGTAGACAGGAAATAAAATGCATAGGAAATTAAACTCTGTTTGCCCACTCAAAAAAAGTGAAATCGGATCGGAAAAAATCGGAAATCGGCCGATCATCAAAATTAAAGATCGGAAATCGGATCGGGACCCAAAAAACGTGATCGGGACATCCCTAGTTAGTGTTATACATTTAGTTTGGAAAGTGTAGTTCATGGGGGGGGGGCACATAAGCACAGGAATGAGGTGGGAAGAGGAGACACCTATTTGTTCGGTCCGAAAGGGGTTCATGTGGGGTGGGGTGGTGTGTGTGTGTGTGGGGGTGGTGTATTTGTGGTTGAGTACAATCTGATGGATGAACACAATCCAGTGTCACCCATTAATTTCCTATGGCGGTCACTTTTGACCGGGAACACCATAGGTGTTACAAAGTTGAATAAACTGCTCAAAATTCAGAGAAAGTGGTGATCAGCAATTATATATGTTCAAATGGCTAGTGTGGAGGATATCATAAGGCCCTGAGACAATCAAATGTAAAACACAATATTTATGATTGATGAAAGTAGGAAATCGGTCAGATTTGACCCGAACACGACAGAAAGGTTAAATCTTCTGCCACCACATTCCTTCTCTAAGAATGATCCAGCCCTGGCTCAAGAAATATCAGCTCAGCAGAGTAAGATGAAGGCCTACACAGACTTCAGATGACGCATTCCCATGTTCAGCAAGGGAGATGGTGTGCGCGTTTGGAAACTGATGCATGTATATAAAGCTCACAAAAGGCTCACAAACCCAATGGGGGTTAACTGAGTTCTGATGCAATTAAGAAATATAATTATTTGGAAACATCAGTCATTGAAACTGACATATTGTTGACATCTTATTGTCTGATATTTACAGTTCGGCTGTTGATCCCAGGTTACTAATACTTAAAGGCTGATGAAGTGATGGGACTTATTCTTAAGTGAGAGAAAGGAATATGTTGTGCTCTGTGACAACTAGAGATCAGTTTATTGTTCTTGTAACTTAGACAATGTGGGAGGCAAGAAGAGATGTTTCAAGAGAAGTCCTGATGTATGGTTGTCCATAATTTTCCTTCAGTAAAATATACAAATAATACAAGATCATCTTTTCATTATTTACCACCAAGCATAACAAGAGTGTAGCCAGATATCATAGGATGGAGGTGAGTAGGGTGACTGGTGGTGAGAAAGATGAAGATGACAAAGGCAGAGCAAAGGATGAAGTGGTGGAAGCTGAAAAAGGAAGTGTTGTGTGGCTTTCAGAGAGGAGTTGAGACAGGCTCTGGGTGGTCAGGAGGTGCTTCCAGATGACTGGACAACTACAGCTAATGTGATCAGGGAGATGGGTAGGAGAGAACTTGATGTGACATCTGGTAGGAAAGCAGACAAGAAGACTTGGTGATGAAATGAGGATGTGCAGAAGCATAAACGGAGAAAGGGGTTAGAAGTGGGGGTAGGTGAAGGTAGAGGTTGCAAAGGCCAAATAAAAGGCGTACAATGATTTATATGCTAGGTTGAATAGCAAGGAGGGAGAGACTGAGTTATTCAGATTGGCAAGGCAGAGAAAGAGAGATAGGAAGAACATACAGCAGACTGGAGTGATTAAGGAAATAGATAGAATTGTATTGACAGATGCTAGGAGTGTGACAAAAGAAAAGAATACTTTGAACAGTTGATGAATATGATGAAAGAGAGAGAGAGGGAATGACGAGTCAAAGCAATGACTCTTGTAGACAAGGACAAAACAAAGATTAGTAAGGCTGAAGTGAGGAGAGTCTTTGTAGATCTTGAGAAAGCATATGACACGGTACCAAGAGAGGGTCTATGGTAAGCTATTGCATGTAGAAGTCGGCAGTAGCAGGGAAGTATGTTAGAGTGGTGTAGGACATGTATGAGAGCTGTAAGATAGTGGTGAGGTGTGCTGTAGGTGTGACAGAGGAGTTCAAGGTGGAGGTGGGACTGCATCAAGTATCAGCTCTGAGCCCCTGATGGACAGACTGACTGATGAGGTTAGACAGGAATCTCCATGGACTATGATATTTGGAGATGACATTGTGATCTGTAGTGAGAGCAGGAAGCAGATGGAGGAAAATCTAGAGAGGTGGAGGTATGCCCTGGAAAGGAGAGGAATGAAGGTTAGCTGTAGCAATACAGAATACATGTGTGACAGTTTCTAAGCATATAAATAAGGACTTGCTACAATTTTTCAGTCAAGGATCAGTATGTTGTCAGTATGTCATTTTCTAACCTTAAAAATGTGTTAATTTATCATGTTTGAGCTTTTTATTGGTAAACTGCTACATTTGACTGTGAGGACTGACGTGCCATTACAGATTCAAAAGTGACACTGCCTGGGGATCATAGTTGCCATAGTGAGCATCATTGATGCAACCTTTTTGATTTTCATGGCAAAATAATGAGACTTTGAACAGCATCCATCTCTAACTTGTAAGTGCAGTAATGAGGCAGTAGATCATTTCAGAGACATTTGGTCATTGCTGTAATGCATATAACATTATATATCTGTGTGTTACCCTGTTGTTGCTGGAGTTATCACCCTATTGTTCTGTATCCCTTTTTAAACTATGATAGCAACTGCAAGCAAGGTATAGTGAATTGATGGTGAACACATAAAAGCCCCAGTCTCTGTTTAGTTAACCCCACTTGTCACTCAGCACCTGTTTATTCTCCTAATCCACCCTGTGCTATCGCTCTGTCCACAGCCGTCCTCCTTTACTTTTTCTCCACTGTATCCCTTCAATGTCCCTGTCAACACTTCTTTCTTCACTCTCTCCTCATACTCCCTCCGTCTCTCTCTTTCTGTCTCAAATCGGTCCTGAATATTCATGAGGGTGTTATTTGCATTGCTGGCTTATGAAAGAGCTCGAGTACACAAAGGTGACAGCCATCAACCTCGAGATAGCGCCAGTGTTTGTGCATTTCTGGGCTCTGCATTTGTGTGAGGGCAAGGAAAATAGACGGGTAAACACAGAAGAGGAGAAGATGAAATGAGGAGAGATTGGGAGGAAGGGACTAGGAGAAGGAGATACACTATTTTCACAGTCAAAATGATTGACATTATTGGTGAAATTGTAACTAATAAATATCAAAAATTTGTGTCTTTTTCAATCTCTTCAAAAGCAGTTATTTCCCCTTTTACATCAGTTATTAATGACAGTGATCCTCATTGCACATGCACGACAGTTTGCATGCTCACACGCCCAATTAAATGTCTCATCACACAACATTCCTCATCTCCCCCTGCTTTTTGACTCCCAGCATTCCTCAGTGTCTTTTCTTCTCTCCTTTGTGTTCCTCTATATCACTCTTTGAGTCTGGGTCTGCCAATGCCAATTTGGGGATGCTTGATATGCAAATGCCTGGTCGTTTGTTTTGTTGGGCTTATTGTTCATGTCACTTCCTGTTGCCGGATAGAAGAGCCTTATTTAGAAATTGGTCTCCTCTCAACAGCACCTGCATTCCTCTGAGCAGAGGATGAACAACCCAACCCCGCTGTAGCTACTGGCTATTCGTCCACAGCACAAAACGTTACAGTTTAATCACTCTATACTGTATTTCTTTCTCAGTTCTGTACAGACTCTGCTCACGTTACATCACAGTAAGAATTAAATAATTCAATTGGTTGCAAGAATGGAATTTACCTGGATAAATGAGAATATCCACAGACTTATCACAGTAAGAAGTGAACTTTTAGTGACTTAATACTAGAGGTGGGGAGGAATGGATGCATCAAAAACTTGGATGATTCTGGAATGAGAAATAGTAGTCATCTAAATTCAATGATGATAATTGATAAAAGCTGATTACCACCTGATTACCACCAGTCACCAGTAAGCCAAAGGACCATCAAACTAGTGATGTCACATCTTAAGGCTTATTTTCTCAAAAGAAGACAAAAACAAACAAACAACAAAAAAAAAAAACAACTACCCCTTAAACCAGTGGTCCCCAACCTTTTTGTAACCGCGGACCGGTCAACGCTTGACACGTACCACGGACCGGGGGGAGGGCAGGCTTCCTCGATACATTACGCCAATAACATGACATGAGTATAACA
Source organism: Hirundichthys speculiger (assembly GCA_018398805.1). Classification (NCBI taxonomy): domain Eukaryota; kingdom Metazoa; phylum Chordata; class Actinopteri; order Beloniformes; family Exocoetidae; genus Hirundichthys; species Hirundichthys speculiger. Next base: position 989,171 of record JAGFBZ010000006.1, read on the forward strand.
TCGAAGTCTCTGGTAACATCCCCTATACCCATTAAATAAAAAAAAAACTAGAAAAGCGCAGACCTCTGCCAAGCGCAACAATTATCGAAAATTTGAAAGTGATCCAGAATCAAGGATTTCTTCCAGGATCACACCCAAAATGAAATCAGTTCTTCCTTTTCACATTTCTGACAACTCCTGAAAATTTCACCAAAATCCATTCGACTTTTTGAGTTATCTTGAACACAGATAAACAGACAGACAGATAAACACTGGCAAAAACATAACCTCCTTGGCGGAGGTAAAAAAAACTCACGCAGAGCTTGATATGTCAGAATCACCTGTCGTGATAAATCCATCTTTCAGTAGGACTCCTGGTATTGTCTGTTAAAAGCTTTCTTTTTCTTGGAAGTCGTAGGCTGTTCTTTCTCTTCATTGTGCATTTTCCCCTTCACAAGGAAACTTGCCAAAGACGTCTGTTTATTACTCATTTTGCGAGTTGAGTTAAATTTTGGTGCTCAAGCGACCGAGATGTAACCGAGAGAATCCGGTCATTTTTCAAAATAAAAGGTTTCTCACAGTGAAAGCTCATTCAGACTCATATAATAAACAACACTTAAAAAAACTAATTTTCTTGCGTGGACCGGTACCAAGTGATCCACGACCCGGTACCGGTCCGCGGCCCGGGGGTTGGGGACCACTGCCTTAAACCATGCTCAGAGGGAAATGGGACTTAACTTCTTCCAGTGACCTTAAATTGTTTTCTTATTTGTGCTGACTGTATTGTAGACTGTATTGTATTGTAAAGGGGGTTTGATCGGTTGCTATCTTTTATACTTTACAGGAGCAAAGTATTTGAGGGTATTTGTATCATTGTAACAAATATTGATGTGTTTTCAAGCAAGATGTATCTCTGTATGCCTTTATACTATTTGTTGTTCTTCTGTTGCGGTTCAGAAGTCATTATTGTATTCTAAGTGGCAGAAAAGTCAAGACCATAAACTATGATTTATGACAAAAAATTATATCTTTAAACATGTTTATCTGAGCTCTAAAACACATGCTTGGAAAATAAAAAAAGACAAGTGCTTGCCATCTTTTCTACACACAATAACCTCATTTGTACCCAGTCAAGTGTGACTGTCTCCCACTCCCCCTTTCAATCCCAATTCACATCTTTAATGGCTGTCACATTTATCCACTGAACCAGCGAACTGCTATCAAAACTACAGATCCTACGCTTATGACTTACCATGACATTAGTTGTCTATGCAACATTGTATGAGGTACAGTTCCACCAGGGCAGAAAACAAATCACCCTCTAGAAATGTGTTAATGCCCTAGTTTTAGTGATACACGTTTCTCAAATTCCTCCAAAGAAGCTATCATATAAAGCAGCAGATCTAAGAAATAAAGCAATGGACAATTGCCTAAAGTTTGTCCAATCTGTGCTCTGAATTCCTCATCAAATGTGTCCAGTGATGTGCATTAGTCCAGCTTTGAGCTTTGTAATCACTAAAGATGGCCTCCTGGAAATAAGACTGCTATTCCTCATTCAGGGCATGCTCCATACCCGTAGATTAGATACAGTTTGATGGACCTTCACAAAAAACAAATTACAAGCTAAATCCTTCAAGTAGCCCAACAGAAGCAGTTACTTGGTCTTTTCTTTTTGTTACATGACCTTTGAAAGCTCAGAAGGATGACGCATCATAGGGCTCTATCACACTGACAAGTGTAATCCAGTGGTTGCCTCTAATGTTTGTGATCTGGGGAAGTTGAGCTTACTCAACTATTGCACTCATTGTCAAATCACTCTGGACAAGAACATTGTCTAAAAGCATGCAACGTTAATTACTACTTTACTTATTAATGAAGGAATTGAAGAACCCGCAAAGACACTGTAGCCTTCAGAGTGTGTTGATTCCTCAGGGAGCGCAAGCAGACCGCGTCTTGACCGTTTCCAACATAGTAGTGCTTTTATTCGAGCCTCTTAAATGCAACTTGTAGTCATTGCAGTTTACAGCATGAGAAATACATCTTGACAAAGTTTGGTATTGCTGTCTGTGTTTAGTGGACACAGAAAACTTTAAGAACCAGTGTTTCTGTGAATCACTATTTTCATCTAGCTGTTGTAATGCAGTGATCAAGGATTGAAAAGCTAAGACCCATGCCGATTCCACTACACACATTGTACCAGATTCACACGGCCCCTCCTGCAGGTGGTGGGCCCACAGGAGGGCACACCTAGCTTCATTCATTCGGCTAGGCCTGACCAGGCCCCATGGGTGAAGGCCTGACCTCCAGATGCTCTCAAATGAGCCCTTGCTCCAGGGTGGGACCCTTCTGGTGGTTCACAACCCGTGTGAAGCAGTGGGGATGAGAATCACCGCCTCCAAATCTGACATCATTTTCATTCGGAAAAGGGTGGAATGGGTACTACCTGTAGGTGTTTTAGTCTTGTTCACGATTGAGGGAAGGACGGCACAGGACATAATACAAACTTTGTACTGGTCTGTTGAGTTGAAGAGAGTTCAGTTCAGCAAAAGGCAAGATTCTGTGTTTGCCATTCAATCTACGCATGTCATTATTCTCCATTACGGCGCTAAATTGTGGGTAGTGACTGAAAGAATGAGATTGTGGGTACAAGTGGCTGAAATAAGCCACTGGATAGGTGGTTCAACCTTCTGTTGAAGAGAGGGTGAGAAGCTCCGCCGTTGCGGAAGGGGCTTCTGAGGAGCCAGTTGAGATAGTTTGCTCATCTTGTAGGGATGCCTCCTGAATGTTTTGGGCATGTCCAACTTGACCAAAGACAGAATGCACACACTGGAGAGATTACATATCTCAGCTGGCTTAGAAATTGAAGAACAAGAGACACTGACTGGGTAGACAGAGGTCTGGACCTTTTTGCTTAAGCTGCTGAACTAAACTCGCATAAGCGGAAGTGGATGGATGGATGGATGGTATAAGGCTGTTGCTTCCTGTAGTTTATGGCTATCACAAGGCAGCATGACAATCTAATTTGTTTAAAGATGGCTGATTGTTTCAGTCTTTCTATTTATATCTGTATTTATTATCATGCTGTTTTTTGCAAGACAGTTTGGTCACAAGGGGCTGTTAATTACTGAACTAGAGCTAAAATCACATTTAGAACAGATGCTTCCTGTTCGTGTGGCATGGTAGGAATACGTGTCTGGCTTCATGATTGACCACCGTGCTTCATGTTTGCTCGTTTATCAGTGCTAATTTGCCAGCTAATCTCCCCATTAAGCTCAGTGAGAACATTAGCCTAGCAAATTAGGGCTGATGAATGGGCTATTATTCACTTCTCTCTTTTTTTCTGTTTCCTCTCCTTCAATCCCTTCTTTATTCCTTTCATTCTTATCTTTACTGTACATCTTTCCCCATCAATATTTATGTTCTTGTCCCATTGTACCTACTGTGCCGTAAGATGACTCTATTCTGAGACATTAATGAATCTTCCACATTGTATGATCTCATAGCACACTAAATAAAATTGAGAAAATTGTTCTAAAAATGGTTAAATGAATGGGAAAATGAAGATGTACAGTTTCATTTTAGGCATGTGTAGGATTTGAATATAACAATGTAATTGGATGTCGACATAGTTGTTGGTTGAGCAGTTTGTTGGGAAAACAAAGGCTCCATAGATGCCTCTAGTCTTGATTCTATTTTCTACCATTTCTTCTTCTCTTCTGTAAACCCCTCTCAGTTCTAATCTTAGCGGTACTTAAAAATGTTCCAGTTTACCCACAGTCATGACACACTGCCTTTTCCAAAATGTGTAGTCCTTTAGAGTAGCACGCGTTATGAGTGTTTGATCTCCTTTATGCTCTTTGCTTCTGGTAGCAGTCTCAACTCTTTACATTCCAACCCTCACAGAGGAAAACCCCAGAACTCCTGGGCTCGCAAAGCTTTTTGTTTACATCTGTCTCAGACAAAAGACAAAAGAAAACTGCGAAGTGATGATGAAGAATGAACAGGAGGAAATATGGGACGTGGACAAATATGTAACAGGTCAGTGAGCAGGAGCAGGAACATTTAAGACGCAGAGAAAAGTAAAGCGATTATCTCCTTCATTTCTCAATGTTCCTGTATAAACTTTCATAAGTCTCTTTGTGTATCGTCTCTTGTCTGCTTCCTCTTTTTCTCTCCGTTTCTCCTCATTAGTATTTATTGTGTGTGCTTTACAGCCAGTTAATTAATTTAAGTAGTCATCTTGTGATTAGTTGTTAAGCAACCTTTTGGAGGGGCCCATCTTTATCTGCCCATGCAACACGATATGCAAAGATATCTTACACACTTGCGTATACACATACACTTCACACGCAAATATGTACCTTCACATGCTCTTTTCATCTATATTTAATCAGGACCAGTCTTGTACAGAGTACTTGAAAACAATACTTGAGGAAAAAGGACAAGGTATCCTCTAAGAAAATAACTGTGATGGAAGTTGGTCACCTTTCAGAACATTACTTGAGAAAAGGCTTTAACGTATCTGACATTGAATTTCAAAAGCAATTTTCTGGTATTAAAAGTTAGAACATTACCCACCAAACTTGCCATCAAGCACGCCAGATATTTGAAAGGCTTTTGATATCCAGCTGATGTTAAATAATGCTGATCTTGTGGTTTCACTAAATGGATAATTTAACCTACCTCAAGATTCTGAATGCCAATATTTCAGTGACTCGGAGTAAATATAAGACAGATTTCATCTGATTAGATAAAATTTTTCACACTAGTGGATACAAACATTTCTTATAAAAATGGCCACAAGTTTGTAATATTATCTCCTTCACCATCATGGTAACAGAGTTCACCACTCTTGTCGTCACAGTGATCTTTACCAGTAACGGTTAGCAATGCCAGTGCTTTGATGACCATGACAGAATTGGTGTGATAAACCTGGGCGTGCAGGAGGTCTTTAGTTTTGCCTTTAACAACATATAGAGATCACCGACCTGTGAGTCAAGTGGATTGACTTGAATGAATCAAAGACCACAGATTTGCCTGTTCTGTTTTCTTTTAGTCTAACAAATTTCTTGTTAGATGTTGCACTAACAAAGATGGTCAGGGAAAAATGTATCAGAGTAAAAGTATGCAAAAGGTTGTCAGGGAGAAACGGGGGGGGGGGGGGGGGGGTATGTATGTAATCAAGTAAGTAGAGCAGTGAAGTATTTGAACTCAATTTCATTACAGCAATGATGAGGACAGGGGTGATTCCTAACTGGAATCAGGTGAAAGCTCAGTATTTTTCCCTGTCAAGAAAGCAGCTGGCCACGAGACATATCTCTGCCAATGAAAACCAGGCAGTTATCAATCTGTTGCCTCTAAAGATGGTAGACATGGCATTTCTCAATATGGCGAGTACACCTCTAAGTGGCCATCTTGGTGTAAACAAAACTGCAAACAAGATACATGAGCAGTTGTTCTGGGGAAGGATGCTGAGAACTTTCTTCACTTGTCATGTAAATGGTAAACTGAAGTTAGACCACTGCAAACCATTCAAAACTTTTCTGAAACTTTATCCAGAGTGGGGTCCCTCACAAGCTATCCCAGCTTGTGAGGGACCTTTGCCATAAATAAAACTCAGTAACCTTTGTATGTCCTGCTTCAAGGTTCTCTGCAGCAAACCCTCTGAAATATCAAGGCCAGTACAATTTGTAATGGCTTGATGAAGATCTGTTCTTCTTGGTGTGGCTAAGAAGATCCACTCTTATCAAATTAGTAACTTTCCATCAGGATTCTTTTGGCAGTTTGCTTACCAATAGGAGGTCATTTCAAGTGCACATCAGTGGGTCTGTAGGCTATCAAATATGGAGCTTTCACTTTTGCTTTGAAAACATGACTCAAACATATTATGAAAATGAGAAACGTTGGCATGAAGGTGTCCATTTATTGTTGTTTTAAGCCAGAGAACTTCAAGAGGCCAGGAGGTTCAAGAGTCTCATGTCTGTAGTTGTTTTGAAGTAGGGTTTGGCCACCAGGTGCAAAGTCCTCTAGCTCTAAGTGAACAGTGAATCCACAAAAATCCATGCCTGTCAGTTGGATTACATCTTGAAATACAAAGAGGATTAATTGGGAATATCAGAGAAAGATGTAGAAACAACTCAAGGAAAGATCAAAACATCGTTTGACAAGGACACTAGAGGGGAACGATGCTGATGTTGTTCCTCCAGGCACAATGTCAACTACAGATAGACTGTTCTTATAGAAACAACACATAAACATGCTGCACTAGTTTCATGATACAGCTATAATGACTATGTCACCTGTTAATCATCAGGATGTTATTGAAAAATTCTAAAATGATGTTGAAATTCAGAATGAAGAAGCTTCTCTAAACCTGGAGTCATTCTAGTGAAAAATTCTGCTGCTGAAATGCTGCAGAAACTTGACATGAAAATATCTCAACTAGAGGAGAAGAAAAAAAAACTTGTCACGATACAGTACATCATGTTGTTAATGGCAAGAAGTTGCCAATTTAACAGCATCCTTAGTATATAAGTCCATGCTCTATTCAGTAAGCTCAGGTCGTCAGCTGACTTTAGTTCTTGAACATATATCATTGTGAACCTCCATCTGATCAGCTGAAGTCAACCTGTGCAGCTTCTTTCCGCCTTTTCCCTTCTTTAGCCATTGCCGCAGGAGATCATTGTGTTCTGCATATTGATTTGGCAAAGGACGTACATGCTTGTGAGGGGGCAATGTGGGGTTCAGTGTCCTGCCTAAAGACACTTCCACATGTGACAGTGCAAGGGACTGATGCACCAAGCTTCTACTTGGACTACATGATTTCAGTCATTTTATTTATTTATTTTTTTCTCTTCCATATTAATACTAACCAGGGACGCATCCTTAAGCACCCAAGAAACATTAGAGTTTTCATGTCATCATTCCATGACAGAATCCATCTGCTGCTGATGATTATGTCAGATAATCTTTTACGCAAATGACTTCAGATGATTGTGGATTCTATTAATACTACCCCCCCCCCCCCCCCCCAAGTTATGCCTTTCTCTCCTCAATTTCTTCTTTTTGACTTGAGAGAGATTCAAATTGTGTTGCAATATTTTCAATTCAATTTGCGTCATTCAGTATGTTTGCGGATATACTTCATCTCACTAAAAAATGGTTTTCTTTATAGCCTCCCACATAAATGTATCCAGTGGGAAAATTACTACTTCTGTTTTCACCCCTATTTTCTTTCATCCTTTCTTTTTCATAGTAGATCTTAATGCAGCTGGCAGTCTTGGTGAGAATCAAAACAACTTTCAAACAATGAACTAAAAGAGTTGAAAATAAGTCTTAATGCAGTGAACTTACTGCTTGTTTTGTTCAAAGAAAGTAATGCTTATTCTGTATGTATGAAGTAAAGTCCAGAAAAAAAAAAGCAAGTTAATTGGTTCAGGTTAAAGAGGTGTTTGTAAAATCACCATGTAGAAACGAAAGGAAAGAAAGCAGAAGCTGAAATGAGTTTTGAGGTTATTTTCGTTGTAGATCTAATAGGAGAAGAAAAGGGCATGAAGGGTTTTCTGCATGAATTTAATACTTGTTGTTTAACACAGGTGAAAGCAGAAAATAAATTTTATTTTTTATTCAAAAAAAAAAAAAAACTACTCAAGTCCTTTGGTCATGTTGCTTTTTTTCTGGTTTTATTGGTTGAGCACATGATGCAACTGGTGTGAGTGGATTTTAGCATCACATGTCCATCTCCAGGCAGCACAGGAGAGAAAAATCCTGAGCCCAAAATGTCTTACACACACACACACACACACACACACACACACACACAATTTTTATTTAATTTGGTGCCTGGAAAACCCTCCCAGACAAGTTGGGACAGTAAAGTTTTTACAAATTTACAATCTAACATGTGGCACTTAATCATTTTTTATATTTTTTGAGTTCTTTTCCAACCATTTCCTAATGTTATTTATTGTAATATTTGTCAGGGACATTGTACATTAATAGTCATTTCTGTAAATGTACCAGAGTTTTGCCAAAAGACTATTTTTCTAATGCAGTCCCTGTGCAAAATACTGTAGGCTTGTATTCAAATTAAATTACATTATTATTATTTTTTTTTTTTAAATCCTCTCTATGATTTCTGTCGGGGACAGGTCACATCTTCATTTGTTTTCTCATGTACTTGTTCATAAACCCATTATTGTTCCTCAAGGACTCAGCCTTTCATGAATAACACCTTTATGGCAAACGGTGATTACTCATCTGTTAGCAGTTAAAGTACTATTTAAAAAATAAATGACTAAACCTGGGTTCACATTTTCAGCAATGAAAGGCATTTTTCACACCATCGGGAGCTTTTCTTTGTGGGTGTAGGTCACTTTCTCTGTCTGTTCCAGGAGTTGAAGTATAAACGCCAACAACTTGAATTCTTTTGCATCCTGTCTTCCTAAAAACAGTTTTAACAGTTTAGAAAAACAAATCTACTGAATGCCACCTTTTAGCAAAGAAGAGATAAAGACACGTTATTGCTCTTAGCATTCGAGCAAGACCAGAAATACATGTGTGCCTCTGTGTGTATGTTATTACAGAAAGATTAACATATAAAGGAAGAGAGAGTGAGGGAAACAGAAGTGCGGGACACACAGACGGGCAGTAATGAGTACTCCAGTGGAGAGTGATAAGAGACACGGAAGGGGAGTTGGTCTGCATAATGAGCCCTGTAGCATGGAGGTGGCATGTGGGAGGGATGGAGGAGGAAAAAATGTGGGGAAGTGCTGGATGAACAAAACTGTTCCAGTGGAGAACAGAGAAAGCTGCAGAGATGGATCGAATAACAGAGAGAGGCTTTTATAATGAGTATTCCAGGCTACAGCTTTCAATGTCGCAGACACAGAGGGCCAGCGTGATACAGCATGAACAAGGAGGTGAAAACTGAAAATGAGGATCCAGACAGGGAAAAAAAAAGACTGATGTCATTGTTAAAGGCATGAACAGCATGTCTGAAAGTGATAGTATGTAAGTTCATTTGTAAATGATAAGACACTTATCCTCCAGTTTAAGACATAACTTGTCAAACACAAAGTTCTCCATGTTAATTATTAATTAATTATGTTTATTTGCCTCTCTAGCTGTGCTACTGTGCCGTGCCATTCTGAGTGTTACTGCTGGGGTTAGCTAATCAGCCTTTCTTCTCTTTATACCCAAACAAACTATTGTCAACACTTGTTTGCTTTAAAGACATCCAACGGTAGGCGGAGGATGCAGAATATTTCAAGTGAGCACTGAGGGGAAAAAAAATCCAAAGATATTATGCTCCTTAAAAAAGGAAAAATAATATTCTGAAGGACATTGTTCAACACCACTGCTTAATTTATAGTTATTTTTATCTAGTGGATGCTTGCTTTATATAAGTGAGGTATCTCCTAATTAAAAGAAAAGAAATACTGTCTTGCTTTTAAAAAAATGATTTCAAAAAGTAATATTTGTGAAATAATGAATAGTCAGGGTCAGAGGCCTCTGTTTGGATAATCTTTATTAGGAATTCATCACAGGTGAGCCCAGCTAAGTGCTGCTCAGAATAAAGTCACAAGAAGAGCAACATATTTCACTTTAAAAACTCAGACCTCAATAATTTCAGATTTGTTTAAGCAGATGTTTTATTCTTCATGTTTGCACTGGCTCTTTGTTACATGGATGTTCTGCAGTTAAGACGTTTTACTGATAAAATAACTGATTTAAAAGTAATGCACTGTAAAATCTACAACATAGCTTTCACTTGATCTGCAATTATTGTTTTTGAGGTTTAAGTTATTTAAAATACTCAAAAATTCACTTAAAAAAAAACCTCTAAGTAGCTGTTAGGTCTGTTGCCCCAGTGATAATACGTTGTGGCCCCTGAACTGAGAACATACTTACTGCTGAATATGGGAAGTCACATATGCAGAGTGGTCACATGACGTTAGAAAAAAAGATATTTCATTAGTCTGACAGAAACCATAGTTTTGAAAAAAAAATGTGTGTAAACATGTAAGTCTGACTGAAATGGAGCTTGGCCCAGTGTCTTGTAGCTGGACTAACAGACCCACGTAACTGAGTTGAAGTTGGACTAATCTCTGCGTGTAAGCTTTCATCTGGACTGAAAATGGTCCACGATCTCTGAGCAAGCCTGAAGAGTCAAAAACACACGGGAGGTGCAGACAGTGGCGCAACAGCTCAACCAGAAAAGCCCCACGCTAAGAAGCTGAAAGCGGCCACTGTTGACACCTATCATGGTGGAGCTGATATTCTCTGGTCAGTCCATCTTTTCCCTTTGCAGGCTTATATGTTTGGATAAAGTATGGAATCTGATTAAATGGCCTGTTCAGGCTCATACTTGACATTATAATCACTCTTCTAGTGTCAGGTATTATCAGGTGCCCCTCTCCAACTATTACGCTCCAAAGGCTTTTACAGAAAGTCACATCAAAAATGTCTGGTGCTCATCCCCCAATGCACAGTCCTTCGTTTTAGGCTTTTCATTTTCAATCTATTCTCTTTAGACAACAAAAAGATCAGGGTTAGTAAAATATAATGGATTCATTTGGATCTTTTTCTCATGACACCAGATGCTATTTTACACAAACTCTTTTAGACAACCACTGAAATGTGCCTTTGTAACTTTGTTCTGCTCCTCAGAAATGATCAGAATGGATGATGCTGCAGCTTCTGGCCCACTAGTAGGTGCAGTTTGGCCAATCTGAACTCATAATGGCAAAATAATGAGTTTAACAGAAGCAGATTTTCTTAAATAAAATGATTTCAGATTTTTCAGATTGGCTATTCTAATTTATTATCTTTCCACATTACTCCTGGGAAGGACAGATTCACCCATTAGGGTAAGCACATATTTATTAGGATATCAGCGTCTTCATCTAGACTCTCTGTAAGTTAAACCAGTGAATCTGTTCCTAAATAAAAAAGGGAGTTGCATTAAATCTCCAAGATTGACTATTAATAACCAGAAGCAAATTGTTTGTGAAAGTCTGACTAATGTGAATACTTCAAAGAAAAGTTATCAACAAAACAAAACAAAACCCATGAAGCAACCACTTAATTATGTGTAGCCTCTTTGTGCTTGTGTTGCAGCTGAATTACTCACTTTTGGAGCGTAAATCTGACCGTCTTCCAGGAAGTCTTTCAGCACAGTGACAACAGTGACAGATGTGCCACAAAAACAAATATTCACACATGCACTTTCACATGCTCTCTTGATTCACCTGCCGTTTCGGCTTCAACATATAGATGTGGCTGAGCTGCCAGGATCCCGGCGGTGCTTAAAGAATTAGACTGCAGGGAACAATGCCATGTGCTGTTCTGTGTTGGTTCCCAGAAGCTGTCATACCGTGATCAGCAGTGGGTGGCATCAGAGGAGACCACGTATCTGCAGACTCTGATGGGTTTTAAGGGAAGAGGATAGGAGAACTGGGGATATGGGGGGGGCAGAATAAACACCATGTGCATACATTCACTCAGATTATCAATACAGACATGGCAAATTACCCAACCACCATTATGATCCTCCTCCACATGCAGAGGGAAGCTGGGAAAAAAGGTGATGGAATTTAAATGAACAGAGGAAGCGGCTAGCAGATAAACAAGCACGCCCGTGCACAGACGCACACGCGCTCTGAGGGCTGAGATGCAGATATAGATGGTCGTGCAGCGGGCTCTGAGTGTTTCGTTTGCTTGTGCAGCTCATCTATCCAGATTCTCGTGGGAACGTGGGTCTGACTCGTGGAACACAGAAGTGGATCTAGATGACATCTTTTAAAGTGCGTCTTGCACCTGTGCATCTGCTTCATTGTCTCCAGCAACATGAACTGTATCATTTTTGCTTTCAGGCATGTCCATGTACCGACATTGTTGCTGAAATGTGGAAAATAGCCTAATGTTCAGACTTTGTGCTGAGGGAAAATCCGCTGTAACCTTTTTTTTTTATTTATTTGTATTTTATCTTTATTTTCTATTTTTTTACACGAGGAGCTTTGAGGCTTCTTCTCGTTTGGTGTGAGCTTGGTTTTAGTAAAATTAGAACGGTGTGCTGCAGAGAGACCCCTCCAAAATCACAAAGCTCCCTTTATGTATGCCTCATTTTCTCAGCTCTGCCATTTCAAATGCCAAGCAGTTGTGTAAAAATAGTCAAAAGAACAACTTCAATGAAAAAAAAGCATTTGAAATTGACTCTCAAACTGTATATAGTACCTAATATATATTCTTGTTTTTTTGTTTGTTTTGTTTTTACTAACAAAAGGATAAGTAAGGCAGCTGTGCATAGGATGCCTTGCTGTAGAGACAAAATATATTATAATTCACCTAAAATCTGCTGTTAAAGAAAACTGCTAACATTAGTTGTGACCTCACTAAAAATGGATGTGTCGATGGCAATTAGATTTGACATGAAGTTCTGTCATTTAATTGTAAAAAAAAAAAACAGAAAAAACATGACGGCGTTGGTGAAATTTAATTCTCTTCTGCTCTGACTACATTTGTGGTTTGTCTCATCTTGAGTGATTTACTGGGAGCATAGATTAATGCAGAAATGTCCAATCTTTAAAGGAATATTCTTCAGTTAAATCGACTCTCTGTCTAGTATTAGATGTTACTGAGTGTAAACCGTCCTTAGGGAGCAGAAGGACGTCAATGAAAGCGGTTATGAGTTAGAACAGAATAGTATATGTTTGTAGCATAATAGCCATTCGTGTTACTGCAAGAGGAAAACACGATTTGAATAAATGGCAATTTCACTGCGAACTGCTATGCTGTCATAAGTCTGAACCAACTACTGACAGTTCTGACAATAGATGCGTCCGTCAGTAACTGACTTGTGCAAACTTGACATTGCAGCAAATAGGAGGACATTTCTGTAAAGCCCTTTTACATGCAAAGTCAAAATGACCTTGGTTTGTGTGGAGGGACCTCCATCCAGGTTATCACTTCAGTGGATTTCCATTGTTGAGTCTTCCCAGAGAGGCTTAACATGTCAATGTTTTCCTGACATCGCTATTTCCCTTCTGGGCTAACGTTGAAAACCATTATACTGCAAACATATTTTAACTCTATAAACTGCTTTCATTCATGTTGTTTTGGTCAAAGAACAAACGTTTACACACTTTACCATCCAACAATAGACCAAAGATTGATTCTGAGATTATTTTATTTTATTTTTCTTTTTGACTAAACTGATTTTTAATTTTGAGATTAAGTATTTAAGAGAGTGCAGTGCTGTGGGATCCATCCATCCATTATCTATACCCGCCTAATCCTCTGCAGGGTCCCGGGGATCTGCTGGAGTCTATCCCAGCTCACTTCAGGTGAGAGGCAGGGGTACACCTGGACAGGTCGCCAGTCGTGCTGTGGGATTTTTTTTTTTTTTTTTAACATTATTTCTTCAAAACCAGAGTGCAGTTCACATGTAGACACGTACTACTACCTGTGTGGTCTCCAGTCACTGATAGACCAAGATAGAGAGAGCCAGAAAACAAACAGCATGTATTTTCTTCTCTTCAGAAGGGTGAGCAGACTTGTAGACACAGTTTAAGAGCAACACTTCAATCATTTGTTTCACTGCGGCCAAGTTGAATCGGAGCTGCATCGATTGTCTGCATATTTTGATTTTTCTTTCATTAAATTAGGTTATACTTTTCAGAATTCAGTGTTTCATTGTGTAGATTGCAGTTTCAAAGAAAATACGCTACATTTAGTCAATCGCTGGCAGAGCAGGAACCAGCCTGTCAGTTTTTACTGCTATCTAGTCATCCATGCAATCTCCCCTTTCCAGCTCAACCATATATATGTGATTTTAGATAGATAGATAGATATAGATCCTTTTTTTTATTTTTCCCAAACAAACAGGACTAAAACACAGAGGGTGCAGAGAATTACACAGATTCTGCGACAGGGACATGGGGATGAAAGTGGAAGACACCTGATGGTGGAGAGAAGCTATGGGAGGCAGATGACACAGAGCAGGCAAGAAAAGAAGATTTTTAAAAAGCAATTTGAAGCATGGGGGAAGGAAACGTCAGGAAGATGATGGGCAAGAGTAGGTGTTGAATTGAAGTTGCATGTGAAAACTTGAGATGGGCAAAATGGAAGTGAAGAGATGGGTGTGATGTAAGTCAGTGTGGAGAGATAGAAGAAATGAAGGAGGATTTTTGAATGCAGGGCGCAGAGTGTTTAACAGTATTTAATCAAGATGACTTAGCATGAAAATAAATTAAAGTTAGGATTAATCAAGATGTATCTGTTCTTCATGTGGGGAAACTGGCTTGGGGTTTTTAGGATAAATGAGATATAAACAAATTTCTCATGTCATCACCATTTCTTTTCAGCTAAAGGATTTGCAGATGGTACGGAATAATACAAGCATTTATTTATAGTTGTTTTTAACCATCTTGCCAATTTGTCAGTAATTCAGTACTCGCCTGCCTTTGCAACCATGAGAATGAACGAGAGCAGTCGTCTTGCCTGCCATAAAACCAAAACGGCAACATCAGAGCTGCAAAGATGTGATGATCTGTCCTCTTCATCATTGTGGGTGAACCCTCTTACATCCAGGGGTCATGTTAATTATGAAAAAAAATAATAATAATTTACAGCTGTTTTTTGTAAGATATTAATCTCCAGTCAAAATGAAAATGTTCCATAATTGCAAATGAATTTGACTCAGTCAGACTCCAGAAGTTGCTTCAGCTGATCTATTAATTTTGAATGCCAGTCCAAACATGGAGTCTTTTTTTTTTTTTGTCTAAACTGGAATCACAGTCGGATGTCTTTCTGCATTATACATACGGTAATTATGAAGTTCAGACTGAAAGTAGGAGGCTTCATAGTCTACAGTTGCACACGGAAGTTTGAGCTGCACTGAGCAAATCGATGTTGAAAGTAAACCTTTTTTGCCAAACTTTCATGCATTGTTTATTCCAACATTCCACAGCGACAGTCATATGAGAGGTTTTTAGTCCTCCAGACCTCAACTTCATCCCCCTCTGATCCCCTTTAACTTTAAAAACATTTCAGACAGTAGAAAACAGCCTTAGAGCTGCCCACAGCTCATATCCTGTAATGGTGAATCCTGACCAGTCTTACAAGTCTTAACGGTTTAGGTACAGACTAATGCCAAATTATGCTTTGCTCCGTCTAAATGTTTTAAGTTTCAATATTCTGAGACCAATGAACCAAAAAAAAGGAGTTAATGAGTTTGTGAATTCAAGCTGCTGAAACGAGCTTACTCTAAAGGGGGGCTCTTTGGGGATAGGGTGATGAGCTCAGAGTAGCTCAGAGTGGAGTCACTGCTCCTCCACATTGCAATGAGCCAGTTTGCATATCTGTTTAAGATGCCTGCTAGATGCCCTCCAGGGCGGGGGTCTCTGACATGTCCTATCAGAAGGTGATCTCAGGCGGACCCGAGACATGCAGGATATATTACTTCTCTCCGTCGGCCTGTGAAAGCCTCAGCACCTAGCTGGTAGAGCCAGAAAGGGCAGGTGGAGGGAGTGAGGTTTTGGGGTCTCTGCTGCTCAAGCTGTCGCCTCTGTGACCCTTTCCTGAGCAGCAGACGATGGATGGATGGATGGATGGATGGAAGGATTTAATGAGGGTAAAGTGGTTGATAATTTGTAACAGCAGCAGCCAAAAGAAAAAAAAATGAAATGCAGGAGTGACGAGTCCTTGAGTGACGTCAGTGGGTGTCATGAATCTACTCAGTATAACATTGATTCCAACACTGCTGATTCACCAGTGACCGAGAGCTCTTGTTGGCATCATTTCTTTTTATTATTTCTTTAACCTGTTGAATTTTTTTGTATCCATTTCCCCTGCTGTTCTGTCATTGTTCTGCTCTGTTTGTTTTTTTCTTTTTCTTTTATTCTCCCCTTGTTTCTTGTAAGCAGAGATTTCACCTGTTTGCAGGGAGCAGGGGGGAGGAGAAGGGGAGGGTATGTCCAGTTACTATCTATAATGGTGAAACGAGAGGGAGGAGAGGGACAGTTACTGAGTTTACTCTGCTGAATGAGGACTTGAAACTTATTCAGTGAGTTCACAAACCACCGATATCCTATTTTCTATCTGTAAAGGTTCTCCTGTGCCTTTATATGCTTCGGCAGAGGCTTTTAGGATTCCCAAGGAGTCATGTGCAACATAATTTGGCATTTTGGAAACTAACCCAACGATTTAAAAAACTTCTCTTCCACTCCCTCGAACATGGAGTACATTATTGATCTGCAGGTCGTGCAAATCATGCCATCAGATCTTTTGAAAAATGGACACAGACTTGCAACAGACTGGGTTTCATGAAGAAATAGGGAGAAAAAAAAAGACCATCGGAAGTCAGGTCAGGAGCAAGCCTGGCTGGCAGGAGCTTGAGCGTGGCTGACAAGTGTGCTGCTGCAGACGGTAGCTGACCGAGGAAAGCGGAGCAGGTTCAGAAGAGTGGAGCAGAGAGTGTGGCAGTTGATTGAGTTTTGCTACTGTGGCGATGGTGTGAGGCTCGACGAGGCAGGCAGGTCACAGACTCCAGGAAGTAATGGTTCAGAGGCATGTGGAAAGAAAACACTGGATGGGTGAAACGACACAGCTTTAGCCGCATTGCCACCGTGGCAAACTGAACAGAGTAAATTTACTACGAGAGCCTGACGAGTGGGATGCGTGCAGATTCACTGACGACAGAAGTGGAATAAAGTTTCCTGCCCAGTGAGACACACAAACATGGAGAGAAAACACAAACAAACACACACTAAGAAGCAGAGAGAATTACGGACAGCCAAGACCATGACAGACAATGCATCGAATGTGGACATTTTTCTTTTTTTAAACCATGTCTTATCCACTCAAGAAAATGCTGAGTACAAAAATATTCTTCTTTTTTTAACACTTTATTTATATATACATTTGCTTTTTATGTATTTGTGGATTTAATTCTGCGTTTCTTTGAATATGGTACAAAAGGCCCTTCATAAAAACCTATTTGACCACAGTGGAAAATATCAAGAAATCAGGGGAAGATATAAAAATCTTTTGAAACTAAGACACTTTAATTGCATGCACAGATCTTCTCTGTGTGGGTCTGCCATGGCAAAACTATAATGTTTCAGATGAATCTGCATATTTGTTGGATTAGCCACAGATCTCGCCAATGTGCCCTCTTTTAAGCAGGAAAGTGAGGAAACCATGTCCTTCCAGGTCCATGGTCTTTACCACTCATCAGGTTTAGGTATCAATACCAATAAAAACTCAAATTCCGAACTACTTTTCTCTCGCTTTTCCTTGCCCATAATCTCCATTTCAGGAGTCATAAAGACTATCTGATACTCCAACCGGTATCTCTGTTCTCTCTCCATTAGGCTTTCACTACCTCTATTAGTCACTTTGATGTTAACTCCATATTGCAGTGTAGATGAGTCAGCCTTTGCAAATAAATTCAGATCAGCCATTGACTGAGGTCTTAAAAGTCTACACTGGATGTTTTTGTTGAACGAGTTCCAAAGAGCTGACTGTCGAAGCAGAGAAACTATTCATTGGTTGGGTGTTGAATTAGTGGATTCTGTCAGGCCAGGAGGGGGGGGGGGGGGCAGGGCTGAGGGAGGAGAATAGGAGTTGGGCTGGATCTGTCACCACTCTGCAACACCTGGCTCAAATGCAGACAGAATGGGAAAAGGACGTCTGTCAAATGCAAAAACCAAAGCGGAGGCGCACACACACACACACACACACACACACAAACGCACGTGTCAAGCCAGAATGAAGCCAGGCAATGCAGACGCAAATGTGACATGAACTGTATTTGTTTATGCTCTTCTCTGCACATTCTTAAAGGTCACTGTGGCTGAGCTGTCATTTCCATTTCTCTTTTAATTCATCTCTTTGTAGGTCTTACACTTTCTGTCCCGTCACAATCTCCTTCTGTCCTCCCTTCATTTTCACAAACAGCACATTCTCTTATAGTTCCCATCATTTTTTCTGACTTCCACAGTCTTTCGTTTCTCTCTCTGTATTTATATTTGTAATTATATCGGCTGTGGGGACCACTAACGTCCTCTCGCTAGGGAACCTTAGGGTTCAACAGGAGGATTAATGCTCTGGCAAATCTAGAATGTACTGAGAAGCTTAACTATGCAAAGCCTTGAAAGTTGGTCCTTAAAGGCTTGAATCAAGCAACAGGTCTTCCAGTGCTTGGTTCTTGCAGATGTTCCACCTTCCACCCAGAACCTTCTTCAGTTCAGATCGACTGATGGGAAGTTTAAGCTGTTGCAAATCACTGACCCTCCTGTCACCCCCAAGGCTCGTTGCCTGGTTCCAGTCACATTTATCAAGGTGCAACTAGTTGTGACAACTACCTGGATAGGAGAATCAAAGGTGCATAGTCGGTGTTGAATAGGCGAAACCTCAGTACGCTCTTTCTGTATAATGTTGGTTTTTCACTGCCCCTATTTCAAAACGTCTTTCTTCTCAATCCAAAGTGTGTGCGTTGTTGTCCTCAAGAGTGTCCCTTATCTTTGAGATGCAGGTGGACTGCTGAATCTTGACCAGATGAGCTGCCTCACCTTTCTTGTGCTTTGTGTTTGAATTGTTGTTGTTGTTTAGTTCTCAAATCTAAAGGTCTGTGCACTTTTCACTGCACTGGACTGTGTATATAACTTTGCTCAAGTTTCCGCTTGGCTGTTTTGTCCTTGGGGTGAAATGATTCTGGTCTGTGGGTGATATTAGCTTTGAAGTGAACTGAGAAGCAGTGTTACCTAGGGCTGTAGCGATACACTAATCTCGCGATACAATTCACGATATTGGGCTCGCAATACGATATATATCAACATTCATCTTACAACACATTTACATAATTTTCTGAAAGATTTTAAAGGGACAAAATTATTTTGTTGACATCTTATAAGTGTTCCAATGACTTTATTTGAATTAATTGAACTGAAAGCATCAATTACACATTATATGGCTAACAAAAAAAAAAAAAATAATAATAAATAAAATAAATAAAAGATGTGGTGAGAAAAATAGTTCCAATTATTTAAACAGTGGAAATTGTTGCTTGCAAGTTTTTAAAGGTGGGACACGGGGGTTTTGAAAGAAGCTTAGAATATCGATACCCACGGCTGAAAAATCGATACTCTCTGGGGAAATAAAATATCGATATATCGCAGAATCGATAAAATCGCTCAGCTATAGTGTTATGCAAGAACAATTATCTCCAATTAGGGTTTTGACACCAGAGCTATTTTGACTCTAACACATTCCTCAGATGAGCCTAAGAAGCCTTGGTGTCTGATTTGTGCAATCAAAGTTATCAAAGTTTAATAAAAAGTAGTTATCTATCAACTATGGAATCAATCAAATCCAACATTGTTATAAAATTTAGAGTCCTTTAATAAACAGTAAAACTGAATGTCATCAGCATAAATGTGATATACTAATTACCAATCTGTCCTAGAGAGAGAATGTATCGTCAGAACTGAGTATAGGGCCTAAAACAGAGCCATGAGGGACACCACATGACAGACCAGTAGCCTCTAACATACATGGATTTATACAAACATATAAAAATAAGAAACATTAGAATTAATTAATGTTTGTTAAGTGACAACATAAAGACCAATTCCCAACGGTTACTGTGTTGACCACTTAGATTATTATTATTTTTTGTCTCTCGTTTCCCACGTTATTGTAACTCATTTCTATCCACCGTGGTGATATTTCATAATCTTTACCACAAAATCTGTGTTGTTCTTCCTTTTTTATCCTGCTCTCTTTTTCCGTGAAAATGTCCAGACAGCTCTCACACCCACTGACAGCAGTTCTGACAGAAGCTCCTACATCCAGTTTAGCTGTTTACGTTGAGTGCTGTGAGAATGAGTAAGTGTGCGAGCCGTCTCCTTGACAGCTCTCCTCTCTGTGGACGATGAGCTGATATGACATGTACTGCTGTTCCATTCCCTCCCAGAAACACACTTCAGACTCCAGCTGCCTTCTTATCATTGAGTCTCTACTGCCAGCTGTTTGTTGATCTAACCTGTTGTTTGCTAGTGCTTTTGACAAATTTATTTTCTTGTTTGTTTATTTGTTTTTTCCCTGCCAACTGGTACCTTGGTTGATATTGTTACAGCTCTGGGAGACCTGTGATTTAGTTGCCTGGCTGAGAAATCACTTTTAGGTTTGTGAGAAAATATGTCTGTGCCTGTAAGTGTGCAGTATTTGCCAATTTATATTATGTAAGCACAATGGAGCTAATCAGGATGGATGCTAAAACACACACAGCCGGGTTAGAATAGATTTGACCGCGTATATGAGAGATTTGTTCACTTAAACTCTAACGGGATGCGATTAAGCAATACCAGGATGCACACAATGACACACAGCAGCTCTTCCATGGTGATTAGCCCCTCAGCACCAACCTTTCTCTTAGAAAGGATGAGGTACTTTTGGAACTTTTCCATTCATAATAAATGAGGGGCTGAAGTCTCGCACTATTAAATTTTTTATGAAGCATTTGTAGCTTTATTACTCTGTTGAGTAAGCAGTTCTCAATGAATGTGGTCTATTTAGTCTGAGTGAGGGGTAGCACTGTTTCTACAAAAACTGGTCTCGTCTGTCATTGATGTTTGTGATTCTTGAAGTTCTTTTTGATACGAAGCAGCTATGTGTCGGCTGCTGTTTCAGGATTTAACAGGTCTCCCTTAGGATAGAAATAGGCAGCAAAATTTTCTTGAATGTCAGATATTTCTCTCGGATTATATCCTCAGCATTATATCATCGGATCTTACTAGTAGAACTCTAATTCTCTAATGCTGTTGGGTTTCATTTATTAAAAAAAAAAAATGAGGATTCAGAAATTGACATTTGGTTGACTGTTGTAATTTTCCTCACTTTTTGTCAGAGCAGCAGCAGACCAAGGCTTCAGTGGTGATTGAGTATTATTGCCAACCTGCTCAGACTTCAATTCTTCGTCTCTTCTCTGCTTCTCTTTACAATCTGACATCAGGTTGGCTGGGTTGGACCCCATTAACACATGTTGTGAGCCTTCTTTCACTCTTCAAGTGTGAAAGGCAATAACTCGAGTGAGTTACTGTAATTCAATCTGTAACAAATTGGTTTGGAATAAGCTTTTAGTCCTTTAAATGCAAGGTGTAATCAAAAAAAGCCACGTCTGTAATGATTTAAGTCAGTTTGACTTCAAGTGTATATCAGTCCTGGTCCTGAAGTACCATTGCCCTGCATGTTTTGGGTGTTTCCCTGTGCCAACATGCCTGATTCACATGAGTGGTTTGCCTCTTTTGCTTGGGATCAAGGTCTGCACAAGTCTGCCAATGGCTCCTTAACTGGAACCCACATATACTGGAGCAGGGTAACATCTAAAACAGGCAAAGCAGTGGTACTTGAGGAAACACTGATTTATGTTAATCGGTTCACAATAGTAGTTTAACCTATTCGGAACCAAATTATTGATTGATCATGAAGATGCAAGAATATAACATTTACAGAGACAAGCCACTTTCACAAAGGGATCACGCTGTAAAGATGCACTGGAGATCTGTTCATTCATTCTCCGTTCTCCAGCTGTTGCATTCACAGTGTTCTCATGGAGGTGCAATATCCATTCCCCTGTGTGTGCTTTTTCAAAGCATTATGGCGTTCAGTGGTCCCTTTTCAGTCCTTTGCAGTCCACGGTTAGCAACAAGTTCCTAACGTGTCAGTTTACTGGCTCCTTTATTCAGTTGGCACTTAATAAAACACACAGTGAAAAAAAAAATACACTCAAAAATATAAAGTTTCTGCTTGATGGTTCCTGAGGGGCACATGCAGTTGTGCTGGCCTCAGTTTCCCTGTCGCTGCTGCATTTGGGATGTTACCAGAGCAGCGAGAGAGAAATGCCAGCTGACTTCAGCAGGAGGAAGACGATGTCTTGGATTGAGTTGATGGACGCCCCTCCAGGTTCCTAAGCTCTGCATCAGGGTTCCACCAGTAACTAGATCCCCAAGATGAGCCACAAAATGCATAATACAGCAATTGATTTGGTCTTGCCACCAGTGTGGTTAAAAAAAAAAAAGAATAAATGTTTTTTCTTTTTTTCCTGCATCATATTATGCTTTTCAATTTGTTAGATTCTAACAGCCATTGTGGCTGCACAGAGGATGAACCCATTTCATCCTCTGTGCAAAGGTTGCAACCATCCTAGCACCTGCCTTATATCTTTGCACAATGTCAATGCACACAGGGCTCCATTCGCTCTTGTTGTGCCTCTGTTACTACCTCTGAGGGCAGAACAGCCACAGAGGGAAATATTATACCGTTCCACCTTGCGTGCTAGTCACACTGCACGGGAGGGTAGGATAAAGATGCGAAAGAGACTTAACAAACTGGGCATGTGAATGGGGCTACACAATAGTAGGTTTTTGTTTTTTTGTTTTTTTTTTAAACCCTCAAAATAAATTGCCTTACCCCTCCATTTATTTCGAAGTAGAAATCAACTTCCCTACTGGCAGGCAAAGAAGTGAGAAAAATCCAATCTAAAACTTAAATTTTGCAACGTTATCTTGTGAACTATAAGCCATTTCCCTTCTATTTCCATAGGATCCGGTCAAATGCATCAAGTATGCATTTTGAATTCTGGTCTCTTTCTGCTAAAAAATGATTAGCGGTGATATCGCTTGTTGCTACATTGCTAATCTAGGATGGCAGCCCAGAGGCCAAGCTTTAAGTTACTATTGCAGCCAGCAGCCCACCACTATTGTCTGGGTCTTTGTATGTGGAAAAATATGCCGTTCTAATCCCGTGTGTGGTGGGAAGCAGTGTGGGCAGTCTGATTCAACATGTCGAGGCTTTTATTTGAACGGAAAGCAGCATCCAAACATTAAAAACTTGTAGAGTATTGATGTCAAGAGAAATACTGCCATTTCAGAAACACAATGGTCAGTCATAAGCCGATGTTTTTGTGATACAATCAAAGCTTTTTGCCTCAGCTGCAAGATATTTAAATATGTATTAGTGCACATGCGGCGCTAATGTAGAACTGAAATGTGATTGTAAAATTCATATCAGCTGTAATCATTTATGAGATACATTCATCTTCACTTGCGCACCCCATTCACAACTTTATGTTAATTTGCTAATCAGTTCCCACTGATTTCCATTTCCACAGCAGCACCCTCGGGCTACTTGTAATCTTAAACTAATCAGAGAGAATTGTAACATTTGCACTCATGCTCTATTTACACTGGTGCTTTTATAACATCCAGTGCACTTGATTATGCTTTTTAAGGATCTTATTGCCATAATATGAAGTTCTCATTGCACTGCAGGACAAATTTGAGATGAAGGCATGAAAAAAAAAATTCCGTAACAGGCAAATTGTCACCGATAGGTCTCTGCTTTCCACTTCCACAGAGTTATAAGGTGCACGGCAGATTGGGTGACTAATTTCAGTCAAGTTTGCTCCTCGCTGTAGTTCTGGGGCTGCCATGTGGCTCACACAGCAGCTGACAAAGCAGTCAAACCAGGAAGTGCACTTTAGCTGTATTAGCTCAAAATCAGTTAATGTTGCATCATTCTGTGGATTGTAAGTGGTTTTGTTTGCATTAGAACATAACCACGAAAACATTTTATTTCATAGATTCACTTTTTTTTTACCTCCTTTTTTTCTTCTCATTCTTTCTGTAACTATGTCAACTATGATCTCTTGCATTGCACAACCTTAACCCCAGCTGATTGAAGTGAATGACTACTTTGGCATAAGGTAAAGTAAACTGATGAACTTGTTTAGTTAGATATTAAACCATGACTGAGACAAAAAGGTGGAAATAGAATAATGCATGGCCAGACGTGCTTAGCTCTTCAAGACCCAACTTGAAGTTGGCATTTAACATGAGAGCTTAAGGATGCTCTAACTACACGCACACAAGCACACAAGACCCTAAATTCTGGAGAAGGTTCCTGTGGTCAAAATGCAACTAATGGCTAACCCTGCAGGACTATCAGTGCTGAAGCCTTTGAGGAGCAGTAGGCGGAAAACAAAGACTGGTTCTTGAGTCGACTGATGGCTTTTTCCTCATTCATATATAATTAAATGAGTGTAGTCCTTCAAGTGTGCACACAAGCACTGAGCAGGTATCCATGTAATGGTTAACAAGCTTATTTTATCCAATGTTTGAGTTTTAAAAAAAAGACAACAAAAAAAAAACAAGCAAATACTAAGACATCCCTTTTCTGTATTTCCTGCAGTTTTCATCATTATTACACAACAGTCATTTTGCAGGGAACTTATATAATTGGGAGCCAGCTGCTCAGGCAGAGATAGGTGCTGTGTGTGTGTGTAGAAGGATACAGCTGAAGGGAAAGCAGTGCTAGTTGGCGCGCATGTGTGTGTGTGTGTGTGTTAGAGGATACGCACTCACATACAAAGGTTGGACAGAATAATGGAAGCACCACGTAAAAAAAAAAAAAAAACAATTTTATTATTTTATGTTGTGCTGGACCTCAATTTGCAGCACAAAGTGTTTCAATACATCAAGGAATAGTGTCGGATGCAGATGTGGGAATTTTGGTCCCTTTCTCAGTTAATTATTTATTATTATTTTGTGCAACAAGAGCAGAGACCCATTGGGAGATGATAGAACAGTAAATAAACAGCAAAAAATATGCAAGGGGGTAACTAAATATGGGTGGGCATTAATGTGGCGATCTGCCTAAGTATTACCGTAACGTGGGAACCGTGGATTGTTGAGACCAGTCAGGTTCTGTTTGTTTGGGCGGCAGCAGGTCAAACGACGACAGAAGTCCAAGCACACAAAGAGAGCAAGGCTGGACTTAGAAGAAGAGGAAGAAATTGAGCATCACAAGTTGTATAGTTAAAAGGACTTAAGCTAGCCTTTTAAAAGTCTCAATTAAAGCTGATTTGCCTTTTTTTCAATATGACAGTACATTAAGGAGCCAAGAATTATGACCATGTGGTTGGTGTTTGCCGCAAAAGTCGAGGATCTTCACTGCAACAAAAATGTGGCTTTGAGGCTCTCTTCTTCTTTCGATCTCGTCGTGCGGTGTTGAAGTGTCAGGATATGAAAAAAGCTGCTCCGAAGCCTAACTTTAAAATGTATAAAAGAGTTCATTACAAGTAAAAAGAGGCTTTTACAGACTTTCGCGACAGTCTGGGATCTCCTCGGTCAATCTGGAAAAAATCCCAGAACAAAAGAACACAAAAGCTTTTTATAGCCTCTGGTCAAGATGCATCCTAGTTCCACAGATGGAACCAGTTAAACATCCTAAGACAGATTTACGTGTTATACTAACTAGTATATCTATTTAACCTAAACAATATACTGACAGAATAATATAGAAACTGTCATACACCAACATTGAACCAAATTCCTGAAATAGAAAAGGAATGAACCCGTTGACTCCGAGGAGAGTCTTGAATTCATTGACTCTAAAGAACATGGTCAGAGCAAATAATAAAAAGGTAAAAAAACATAATGTTCAGACACCACAACCATTTACTAGTTCAAAATGTAAGAAAAGGAGTATTTCTCAAGTTTTAGTTTCTTCACAGTTTGTCATGTGTGAAAAACTAACCGAAATGTTGAGACCACAGAACAGAATGTTCCCTCCCTGTTTAAAAAAAAAGTTCAATACAAGATTTTATGATTTAACAGTTCTTTTAAAAGCTACTTGTGTGAAGTGAAGGAAGGTTCTCTGGGTTTTGTTGCAGATTATGTAGATGGCATGTTGAATTTCATAAATATGTTTTGTTTTTCAAATAATGGTAGACATGAGGCATTTTCCACAATGTGTTGAGTCATGAATCAACATTTTACATGAGGGATTTTTCAATCCTATTTTGTAAACACTTTACCACTTCCGAGCTGAGTTAAAGGTAGTAGGTTTGAACAATCCTTCACCTTCTACAATCATAGCGATGCGTCGCTCTCTGAGTTAGTTTGCTCTGCAGTTCGACATCAGTGCAACGCCGTTGTTAAGTTAAAAGCTACTTGCACCGCACTGCTGTACTCAAAGTGTCGTTACACATCTAGGTTCAACTCTGCTCCAGAACAAACATGTTGATTTTGGCCTCTGCAGTGACTCCATCTGTCAAACCTGTCGTCCTTTAAGATGCTTTTTCTTCAAAAAAGCGTTTCAGTTTTTGACAGATCATGTCTTTTTCTTTCTTTTTTTTTTTTTAATGTTGTGTTTTAGACACATCTGTTGGCGTAGATGCAGCCACATTCTTTGACACACAACGGCATATGGCTGAGAGTCTGCAGCTTTTGTTTTCAGAAAAAAAAAATCCAGTATGACACTTTTGTTCAGAGTGGCGTGCATGACAGCAGCTGCGAAACACTAACAGCAGCGTTTCAGAGCTGTAGATCATATGTAAATTCAGAAAACTGTGTTAATAAAGAGAGAATAAAGAAGAAGAAAATAAAATTGAATGAGTTTGCTTTATTCAGACATAAAGGTTTTAATATTGTCTTCTGCAGGGAGCAGGCCGGCTATACACTCAGCTGTATGTGCTGGAATTAATTCATCTAGTCACTGTTGCTTTCTGCTTTTGGCAGCAAACATAAAACTGTTATTTTTAATGTCGTAGAGTAACTGATAGCATTAAGGTAAAAAATAAAATAACATATTAATAAAACATTAAGATAATGAATTCAGAGAAGCCCATGAACTATCCTTGTATGTGTTTACCTGCTTGAATACACATTGAAACCTTGGTACCCTGCTAAGTCTTTTGAACTGTTCATGCTGAAGGGATGTCAGTTTTTAGTCTTTTAAAGCCCACTGATCTTAAACACTTTTCAAACTGTTTCCAGACAACAAGGCTTCTGTTTTTTTCTAATATATATAGATTGACAGGAGCCTATAAATTTCCTATACAGTAAAATGATTTTCCATCAGCGTGGAAGAAAAGATTCGTAGAGGTCAGAGCATGAGGGCTAAGCACACACCTCAAATTAACTGGGCAGTCTGCAAGACTTTACTTGTAATTACAAGTGGATGAAAGAACAACAGGCACAGAAGCAGAAGTCTTGGTTTGCAAAAGATCTTGCAGAAAAACAAGGCAGATGGATCCAGATTACAGAAATGACTGCACAAAATCTTTGGTAAAGTTCACAAACTTAGGCTGGCAGAGGATGAATGGTAACGAATTGGTTTATGTGCACCGAGGCAACTAATGACAGAAATACTTCTGTTTGCCTCGTAAACACTTTGCCTGTTGACCTTCATAGCTGTTATATTGGTCAGATCATAACGAATTACAGTAATAATTGAAATAAAGATTTGGGCCAAACAGCTGCACTTCTGAGAAGAGCTTATACTTATATTTTTATAATTTCTGCTTGACCAAAACAGTCACTTACTGGTGCCCATGAACGCATGAACGTCAATCCCAGTAATGTGGTCTCGCAAATAAGCAGTTACTCAGTAAGTAGTTGTGACTAGAGGTGGGCGGATCGATCCAAATATCGATAATATCGATACCAACGCTGGTATTGATATCGAACAATACTCATGTAAATGATTGATACTCAAGCTTTTTTTCTTTTCTTTACTTTTTCTTCCCCACAGAGAGTATCCAGGTAGATAAGAGTGGTCATCTTCAGCATCAACTCATATTAACTTTCAAAGTACATGTTACTTAAGTCATATGTTACTGGAGCCAACTCAGAAAAATATTATTAAGACCTTGAAATAACCCAGTACATGTCATGTATCCCAGTGAAAGGTGTTATCTAAAATAAAATAACATTAGATAATCCTTTATTTATCCCACAATGGGGAATTTTTTAGAGCTAAAGCAATAGGAAAGTGCACACAGTGCAAAAAATTACACAAGTATTGAAAGATATAATATAAAAGATGGACTAGAAAAAAAAATTATGAACAGAAATCCAACTCCAAGGAATATTTACACAAAATGTTGAAGACATAAAGTTTGATGAAATTCTATTCTTGGTTTTAACAAAATAATCCAAAAACAAAAATCACAAAGGTTCATGATAGTTTAAGCTTAATATGAAAAAGTATCGGTATTGGTATTGGTATCGGTATCAGTGATACTGACCCTGTATTTACTTGGTATTGGATCGATACCAGAATTCCCAGTATCGCCCAGCTCTAGTTGTGACATTAAAAACAAGCGGCTAGCTGCTTGCAAGTTTAGCTAATGTTACTGCAGTTGCCACGTAAACAGTTGCAGTAAACATCCAGTCAGCCCTGACTCTCGTTGGTTTAAGATTAAGTAATAACTTCCAGAAATATACTTCTGAAGTGCTATGCAATAAGTCCAAGTCTGTTTTAGCTAACAGGTTGTTAGGTATTCACTTAACGTCCCAAAAGTGTGACATGTCAGAATTCACTGAGCATGAGCTCGTAGCTTACATTAGCTTAGTGACCAACCAATACCCTCCAGCATGTAAACCTTCGTACCCTCTGTTGCATTGTCTTAAAGAAATTTCCACATAATCCTGTGCCAAAGTTTTGTAATACGGTCCACATTGGGTTGTGGCAGTTTTGATTGAATGGACCTTTACATTTGGGCAGAGGCAGAACATTTTGATGAATAGGATGTCTCGTCAGGCAGGCTAATCACATGGATCTGTGGGAGGACTTGGGGGTTCTGAATGCCAAACTTAAAATGATCAAATTTTGGTACAAGATCTGCTACTCACAATAAGGGGCATCAAGGAAATACAAACTGCTGTCACAAGTTATTGATTTATTCACAGCTTTTCATCTATCCTGTACATGACCCGAGGTGGTTCAGATGCTTCCTGGACGCCTCCCTGGGGAGGAGTTTTGTGCATGTCCAGCCAGGTGGAGGCCCCGAGGCTGACCAGGAGAGACCAAGAGAGGAGCTGGAGGGGGTGGCCGGGGAAAGGGAGGTCTGAACTTCTGTGCTTTAGCTGCTGCCCCTGTCACCCGAATTCGAATAAGGGGAAGTTAATGTATGCATGGATAGATTTTTATGTTTGTGTACACAGAGTGATCTGAAGGACTCGTCAGATCCAAGTCGATGTAGTGACTAATCCAAAGATACTTGAATCCTCAAGGGGCCATATTTGACATCACTGGTGTAGTTTATAATATGCATTTGACAGAATATTCGTTATATCTCCGGAGGCCATAAAATGGTATTTGGGCCAGCTGTAATATCTAAGGGCGAGTCTTGTTTGGCCCTGCAGCCCTTGCCTGTATCTCATTATCATCTCTCCACTTCTTTTTTCTCTCCGTTATGACAACGTCTCTCCATCATCAGCTTCTCTTCAATGAAACCCAGTGTCCACAGTTACCTCTGCAGTAATTTACCCCTGGACTGAAGTGAGACTCGCATGTTTGCATGACCTTGTACTTCCACTAACTGATTTTCTGTGGAGGAGAAAAGTAATTTGTGGGTGTGTACCTGCAGGTGTAAATGTGCTTGTTGTACAGATATAGACCTCATTTCCTGGCACGTGCTGTTCTATAATAAATAACAGAGTTGTCTTTTCTTTCCTTGACACTTTTTAAAAGGTGAGGATGTGTATTTAAAGTGTATTTGAAGGATAGGATTAAGTGTAAGGGGAATTCACTGGATGTCCATAAGTGATTCTCTATTTTAGCAGGACAATTTGTTATCCTGTCCCTGAACATATTGTTTGGTTTCCTGGGTCAGTAATCCTTTGCGGAAAGTGTAAGCTATAAATATTCATCACATCATTTACATTCCTCCCTTTTCTCCTCACCATTCAACATGTCTCTTTAGACAACAGAACAGCTTTAGTGTTATTTCTAAGCCCCTTGTGTTATTTATTATGTAAGCAGACTGCATGGC
Organism: Hirundichthys speculiger; assembly: GCA_018398805.1. NCBI lineage: Eukaryota > Metazoa > Chordata > Actinopteri > Beloniformes > Exocoetidae > Hirundichthys > Hirundichthys speculiger. The sequence goes on from JAGFBZ010000006.1 coordinate 1,018,992, forward strand.
AGTCATTGCAACGCACGGGCATTTAAAAAAAAGATGTACTCAACAAAGTCAGAAGTGTGATTATTCTTCCTTAATTTGACTGCAAGGGGCCAACTCCCAAAAGCTACAATGTTTGACATGTTCATGTAGAATCTGGAGCTGCTAAAAAGGTAACCAAACTGGATTTCCCAAAACCTCCAAAAATGCATCAGAGCTGCATCCTCGCTTTGACCAAAACACATTTTGAAATTAAATTTGTGATTCAAGCAAGCAAGAGAAACTAGCTCCCTCTTCTACACTTCCTCTTTATTTCTCCACTTGGAAAACTAACACTGAGGTGGCCGTAAACAAGGCACTGCTCTGAAAAAAAAAACCGAGAGGAAAATCAATCGTAATGCTCTGTGAGCTGCTCATTGACCAACAGGGGAAGACTGTGGCAGTGACTGTTTGTAATCAGGGGAGAAATAAGGCTTGATTAATGTTTTGTGGCGCAAATAAAGTTTTACATTGAATTAGTGAGCGAGGGTGAAACAACTCATGCCGTAAATGTGAGCTTTTGGACCCTCTTAATTTGTCAGATCAGCCCCGGAGTTTCAAGAGCGAGCAACATTACTCGCATGAAAAATATAAGAGGCTGATAAACACAGAAGGGATGAATAAGGCAGAGGGAAAGAGGGAGAAGAAGAGGCCGGGGAGAAGTTAGCTTGTCTTCCTGCATTACCTAAAAACAGAAGGAGGAGAAGCACTCGCAGACACTTGTCAGGCTCTGTTACTGTACACAGATCTGACAGAGGCAGCGCAGGGACGCAGCCCTGTCCATCACCGTCCTTGTTGAGAAACACACATGCACACACACGTATATTCATACTTGCACAGGCAGCAAAGACCTGACAGATGCACCACAGGACAACAGTGTGACTGTCTTCCTACATATGTGACCGTTTGTGTGCTTTTTTTTCTGGTAAAGTGCATTTATTCACTAATCACTATACCAAGCCCACATATCCCTGAATTTTAGAGGCACATTGACGGTATATAAAGCTGTATACACACATTTGAAACGTTTTGTTTTTTTTTTTTTAATTGCCTCTTTTTAATGCACTGTTGATTGGTGAAGAGAGCATTATTGGCGCTGGAAAGGCAAAGGGGAATATGCGGGACTTCAGTAAATAAATGTGCAACCAAGCTGAACCCCGCATGTGCTGCTCGGTGTTGTTTTGGGACGTCTGAGCTGTGAAAATTAATTAAAATTGAAAAGCTTTGTGCTGTGAAAAGAAAGCAATGAAGTAAAGAGCCCTGAAATGTTTTCTAGGCCTGATGTGGAAACACCGCGGAGATACGATAATTCAAGTGACGAGCAGCACCTTCCAATACTCATGATCATTTTACGTATTGATATGGCATAAATACAAGGGTTAAAGACACAAACAACAAAGAGAATAATCTATTTTAATGCAGTTTACATTACAAAATTAAAGAACAAAAGAAACATCCAGCTACTCCCTTTGATCAAGTACTTAGCGACAGTGGGGTTAGCAACAATATCTCTCTTTATCCAAGTCTGCTCTTAAAGCTGAACTAATTTTAGCTCCCTGTTCTTAAACAGAAAATAGGGTATTTTAGAGGATGTAAAGAACTCCCAGCACAGATGAACCATGGCTCACACAAGAAAATAATACATAAAAAAATACATAAAAACAAAAACGAGCTACACATATCGCATGCTATGCAGAAACCTGGTGTCCATCAGTCTTTGTACATCCTTAGGTGTGGTCTTCTTTTATGTTGGATTTAAATCAACAAACTACATACTATTAGTGGGGTTTCAAACATTTCATTTAAGTCTTTGAAGTCTGCAGATTTACCCATTTTCATGTGATACATTAGGTATTTGAGATCTGTCCCTGCAGACAAAGGACTAAGATGAAGTGATACATTGAATTGCACCAGCAACTCAGGATCAATAAACCGAGCCAGTTGTTGGTCAGCTGCTACAGAAGTATCTTCAATGCTGGGCCCCTTCCAGGTTTCTCTATTTGTCCGTCAAAACTTTCTGAAACAACCGTTTTCCAGCAGGTGTACAAAAATGCAACAGTTTCTCCATATTCCTTTAATGTCAGCGTGACATTCACAAAATATGCAGTCTTTTTCTTAATTATTTCTTTGCTCTGCATTTGACACAAACTGATGCAATAACTTTCCTTTGAAGTGAATTATCTTTAATTCTGTGTGAGCTGAGGAAAGCAAATAGTGAATGGGGGAGAGGGAGGTGATGAGTGGGAATGGAGGAGACAGAGAAAGTAGGATGGGGGGGGCACAGTAGAACAATCCCAGATAGTTTCTCTCTAAAGTTCTGTATCATTCAGGGGTAAAAGAGGAGTTTTGATGAAGCTCTCACTGCTTTAAACTGCGCTACAACAAATGCGTATGTACAAGCACACTGTACTCCTTTTACAGAATAAACATCAGAGCGCTGCTTTTCTTCCCCTTTATTTTTTCAAAAGCATGTAGACAGCACACAATCTCATTGCTCTGTGAACATCCTTTTATTTTCCTTTTTCCTTTTTTACTTACATGAAAGTGGGGAAAAAGTTGGTTTCAGAAATTTTGCAAGTGGACGATTCCCTTGCACCAAAACTTTTTCCGATTATTATTATCACGTCCACACAGCTTCATACACAAATACACACAGGCATATGCGGAGACAGCTTTCAAGAGACGTCTGTGACATATTTGGAGGAAGTTTTTGGCAAGACATAAAGAAGGAGAAAGACAAGGAAGTAATAATGAGAGGTTATTGCATGTGTGTTCATGACAAAAGCAGTAAGCAGACATCTGTGAGTGTGCATGAGCCTATAAAATGTGTTAATAAACTGAAGGAGGGCCTCTTCAACATGATAAATAGAACAAAACACACCAGGACTAATTTGAGAAAAGAGAACAGGGAAAGAAAGAATGCTAAAAAGAAATAAAGAGAGACTTAAACTGCAGGTTGCCTGGAGATTGAAGGATTGAGGAGGAGCAGAGGGAGGGATGAAGCAAGATATATATGGAAGGAAAGAGGGGAAAAAAAATCAAATGTTTGAAAAGCTGAAGAGAAGCTTGAGCAGAAGGCAAAAAACAGGGAATGAGCGAATGAGAGATGAAAGAGGACATCTGCTTAGAAAAATAAGGAGGATTAACAAGGGAATGATGTGGAAGGAGGGCATCCAGAAGAGAAGCACAGAAAAGAAAATAAGAATAGTTATTGGACTAAAGGAAAACCTGGATGAAGAGAAGTTTGCTTGGAAAAAGAGTGGGAGAATTAAAAAAGAAAGAAGAGCTAATGGAGAGGAGGACAGTGTTAAAATGACAAAGTGAAGACAGGAGAGAAAAGAAGATGACAGCTTGACATTAGAAAGATTGGAAAAGAAAAAGAGTGAAAGTGTGACGAATGCTACATTGTAGGAAAAAGTTCCTTGGAATGGACATGAAAAGAAAACCCCATCATATAATTAAGAAAAAGAAATCAGCACATACTCCAGACATTCACATAAAACATCTTCTGCAGTCACTCCACTGTCTCCGTGCACACCGTGGGAGGCAAAGCCATGTTGTGTGAATCACTTTTAAAAGACATTTTATATCAAGACGGTGTGACACGTATCAGGGATCAAAGGAAATCAGAGTGAAAATCAGGGCAAGGAAATTCCAGGCAAAGGAGATTAAATTTTCAGCGAATTCCCCCTTAACTGTCACAGTAATAACTCCGCTGCTTTATTTATAACGTGCTTATGTCAACTTAAGATTAACCTCACTTTGTCTTTTCTCCTTCTCTTTGTCTCTTTCTTTCTTTTGCTTTGTAGGGTGTGGTTCCAGTCAGGCATCAGCTTCCTCGCTGTGAAACCCAGCAACCTCGTCGCGTGGGAGATCAAACAGGAAATGGCACCAGGAAGCAGTTCGTTGGCAGTGATGTGTCGGAGGAAGGCCTCCTCCACAGCAGAGAGGTAGAAATGAAACTTGCATGTCGAGTCATTTTTTTTCAGCGGCCTCCTGTCAGCTGGCAGCTGCTTTGCTCGTTCCTGGTATAAAGCATTTCCAGTTGCATAAGGTGTCTGGAAGGGACTTTGATTATCCAGCTTCAAGGCTGTACGAATGATAGTACCCTACACTTGTTAATAAGAGCGCTCAGTTGTTTTTGTGGTGACATTTCCTGTGAAGTAAGAACTGTCAGTTAATTAAAATATGGTTGATTATGCTCTGCCGTTAATGCAAGGTGATTGCTTCCTGAGCACACGGAAGCATCTGCAAATCATTATTGGTAGATGCACGACATTGCCAAAAGTATTTGCTCACCTGCCTTGACTCACAGATGAGCTTTAGTTTATCCCATTCCTAATCAATATGACATGGGTCCACCCTTTGCAGCTAGAACAGCTTCAACTCTTCTGGGAAGGCTGTCCACAAGGTTTAGGAGTGTGTTTATAGGGATTTTTGTCCATTCTACCAGAAGAACATTTGTGAGGTCAAACACTGATGTTGGACCAGAAGGTCTGGTTCTCAGTCTCTGCTCTAATTCATCCCAAAGGTCTTCTATCAGGTTGAGATCAGGACTCTGTGCAGGCCAGTCGAGTTCATCCACACCAGACTCTTCCATCCATGTCTTTATGGACCTTGCTTTGTGCACTGGTGCACAGTCATGTTGGAAGAGGAAGGGACCAGCTCCAAACTGGTCCCACAAAGTTGGGAGCATGGAATTGTCCAAAATGTCTTGGTCTGCTGAAGCATTCAGAGTTCCTTTCACTGGAACTAAGGGGCCAAGCCCAGCTCCTGAAAAACAACCCCACACCATAATCCCCCCTCCACCAAACTTTACACGTGGATCAATGCAGTCAGACCAGTATCGTTCTCCTGGGAACCACCAAACCCAGACTCTTTCATCAGATTACCAGATAAAGAGTGATTCATCACTCCAGAGAACGTTCCTCCACTGCTCTAGAGTCCAGTGGTGGCTGCTTTACACCACTGCATCTGACGCTTTGCATTGTACTTGGCTTGGATGCAGCTGCTCCACCATGGAAACCCATTCATGAAGCTCTCTGCTCTGTTGTTGAGCTAATCTGAAGGACACATGAAGTTTGGAGGTCTGTAGCAGAATGTTGGTGACCTCTTTTCACGATGTGCTTCAGCATCCTCTGACCCCCCTTCGTCAGTTTACGTGTCCTACCACTTCATGGCTGAGTTGATGTCGTTCCCAAACACTTCTATTTCCTTATAATACAGCTGACAGTTGACTGTGGAATATTTAGGAGTCGAGGAAATTTCACGACCGGTGTTTCACAGGTGTCATCTTATCACAGTTCCACGCTGGAATTCACTGAGTTCCTGAGAGAGACCCATTCTTTCACTAATATTTGTAGAAACAGTCTCCATGTCTAGGTGCTTAATTTTATACACCTGTGGCCATAAAAGTGATTAGAACACCTGATTCTGATAATTTGGATGGGTGAGCAAATACGTTTGGCAATATAGTGTATGTGTGATTTAAATAAGACTAAGTTTGGGTCTCTCTTCTGCATTGATTCTAGTGTTCACTTTAACCCACTGAAAACATAAAACACAAGCTGCACTACCTTTCAAGCCTTATATAATGCTTTTGATACCATTTATAACTTCTCAAAGGGCTTTCTTATTTCATGTTTTATGTTTTTGGACACTCAAGAATTCAATATGTTTGATGACAGTTTAAAATTTGTCCATAAACACTTTATAATTTTAATTTTTTTTTTTTAATTTTCCCGCCTATGATCTAATCTTATTAAGTCTTAATGTCGCCACATTCAGAAATGACTGGACACTGTAATTGCATTGACAGTGTCCTTATGCCTTTTAACCTGATGATGACCTTTGCGCTCCAGTCTACACAGAAGCTCTGGTTCTATTAGCAGAACTCTGGGGCAGAGCTCAGGAGGCTGGAAATGTAGCAGAACCAAAACTCCTCATCAAACCTTCGGACATCGTGTCTCCATTTACAGTGACGGAGCCAGTAGGACATACTGACTTAGAAAACTACCGTTACATACCACCTGGCTGCAGTACAGTAATCCCTTACACTTCGTGGTTACTGGGGGCTGTGACCCCCTCAACTTATCCAGAAGTTCCACTTTTTTGGCAGTTGTCATCATTTTGCGATGACGTTTCGGTTCTCCAGAAGCACTTGGCGATGGGCGGCGTCCTTTGGGATCCATTTTGACTTTAAAACGGCACTAAACCTTTGTCTCACGAGAGCAAGAGATGGGAGATGCAGGGAATGCATGTCAGCCAATCAGCGTACAGACAACCGACGGCCACAGTAATGCCCGTCATAGCAGCCAATCACAAGCCTCGATTTTCATTCATGGGGCCTCCCGTGTAGGCTCTTGTTGCTTCCTGAGACTCGTTCTTGATGTGATGGGTTTCGATTCAGCCTCGTGCGCTTCATTTGAATTTTTTTCACATTTTTTTCAATTTTTTTTTTTTTTTTAATTAATATTTTTGAAACCTCCGCGAATGTACTGAGACCGTGAAGTGTGAGGGATTGCTGTACCATTCTTTCTATTTTACTAACTGCCAGTAAATTAAAGAAGAAGAAAGCAAAGACTGAGAAAACACACAAAAAAAGACTTGGGTTTTATGAAATACACACAGGCTGAAAATTAAATTTATTGAATCAAAAGCATATATACACCCTCAAACAATACACCAAGGCCTCCTGGATTCTGGTTTGTAATTTTGATTTAGTATATCTAGTAACTAATCTGTCTGTACCAACATAAAAAGGGTTGATTTGACAGCATACTGGCCAATGCACAGTGAAATGGGAGGAATCTGCTGAATTCACTGCGTCTGACGGGTCTTGAGGATAAGCCAGTAATCTTCCTTGGAGCAATTTCTAAACAAGTCCAGCTTCTAATAAGATCAGTTCAAACAATCCTCTCTGAGTACAAGTAATTGGGAGTTGCAGTCACTTTGGCGAGGTGTCCAAGATGATCCAAATCTGAACTGAGGGGAAAATAGCTTGGGTAGTCGTGACAAATGCAGAAACTACCAATGCTCAGCTCTTCCAGCTGAAAGCTGCTGGGACACCAGTGTCACTGCCTTTGAGATGCAAAAGCTCACAGTAGCGAGAGGGAGGGAAAAGAGAGAAAAAAAATCTGTCTCACTCAGGAAAAAAGGAGGCAAACAAAAATGGATGTCAGAGAACAGAGTGTTACAGCTCAGAGCAGCCTTTGATGACCATTGTCAAATAATTTGAAGGAGGAAAAAAATGTATCAAAACTGACAGTATAGTGGCTTTTTTTATTAGGTTTTAGTCACCGTCACACTTCAGAAAGGAAGGAAAAAATAGTTCAGTGTGCTTACTGAGAGGGGTCTTTCCGTGCTTGGCTTTAAATAAGATAAATTAGCATTTTAGCTGGATCATTTGTGTGAGGTGTTCATATTCTAATACATTATGTTGAACTGCTGCCTGACTTGAACCTGGAGAGACAATTTACCATCTCTTCAATCTATTCTCTACAGCCTGCAAACGGAGACATCCAACCATGCCAGTGATCTACAGTTACAATATTTTATTTTACTCATAAATACCTGAAGGATTCATTAAAAACTTAAAAATGAAAAACTAATTTTCATTCCTGACATTGCAACAGTTAAGAACTGCTTTGTGCTTTCCAAAGCAACCTGGTCGAGCTCACAGTTACACACATTCACATTCGTGAGCTAGAACGAACACACTCTTGGCTATAAAGATGAGAATAAAAAAGATCATTGAGGTCATGGGTGAAAGCAGAAATGAGGAAGACCAACAAATACAAACAGCAGTTACAAGATTCACCACGAATATACGATACTTTGAGTGCTGTCATAATGCTGACACTTGTCCCCGTTTCCTTCGCTTGCGTCACTTCCTTGCGTTTGAATTCTTCCTCGCTGGAACGTGGGAGAGTGCGATTTTAGGACGGAAAACGAGAAACCTTTGGTTTGTTTGTGTCACTCTGAATTAGCATCAGTGTCTGCTGCACGTGAAGCTGTGATGTCACATCATGTGATAGATTAGTCTGCACCTACGTTTCTGCATTTTCTGCTCCTGCAGAAATCTTCTCATTCATTCCTTCAATGTATTTAAAGGATTGAAGATATCTTCAACATGCTGCAGGGGGAACAGTCTCCAGGTGACTGGAGGAGAGCGGGGATGTGTGACGGCATACGTTCTTATAATGAATTACACCCAGTACTCTTCTCTACAATGAAGCTGTCATTTCATGACCACGCCTCGATTCTCCTCACTCTCCTCAAGCGTTGGACACATTGGTCCTTGATTCATAGATGGCGACATCAGCAGCAAATGATTCCAAAAGTGAAGATATGGCAGCACTGAATTTCAAATTTAGAACATAAAACAGTTCAGTGTTCATCTTTTTTTCCTTCCTTTTACTTTGATCATGGTGTCTGTAAAGTATAGGGAGTATAAGGATGTATTAAGTACATAACCAATTCAGTTTGCAAAATGAAATGTCACATGGTAGGTATGGTATACACGTTTTCATTTTGATCCCAGTAGCCTCCTTCACTTAACCAAAAAATGAAAGCTTTTGCTTCTCATTTCCTCTCTATTTTTTTTTTCACAAAAGTTGAAAAGACCTGTCCAAAAGTGTTAGACCACCTCTATTTTGTTGTTTTACCATCAACATTTGTTTTTCAGTCAGAAAACCATCCCTTTTTCCTTCATAGCACTATGTCACACATTATCAGTGATGAAAGTGGCTCACAGAGTTTGAGGACATCATGGCAGAGGCAGCTAAGAGGCTCAAAGTAATCATGGAAGTTAAAAACAAGAGAGTGACTGACCAAGGGATTGAGCGAGTAGATCTTGGATCCTCCGTGCCGACAGGGGAACCCTACGAGCTAAAAATCTGGGCTTGTGAGCACGTGGGAAATTGTGACAATTGTCAAATAAAAAAAACAAAACAAAAAAAAACATCACTGACATTAGAACTTTATCCACCCATAATTTTATTCTTTTATCAAAGACTTTTTCACAGTTCTCAAAGGTTAAATCAGAAATTGAAGCTTATATGATCCTTTAAGACAGTGATTCCCAAAGTGTGGGCCATGGCCCCCTGGTGGGCCGTCTTGGTACTGCAGATGGGCCGTGAGAGGTCATTAAAAAAATATATATATGTATGTTTAAAATCCTTTTTTTAAATTTTTAAAATATGTTTTTTATTACTGTAACATATTCATTACATGATTAAAAAAATTTAGAAATAATAAAACAAACCAATTGAGTGTTATTCTACTGTCATCTTAACTTAATAAGTGTCACCTTATTTGTTGACCCCTTACATTAATATTGGAATGCAATTTTTAGTCTTGTATGTTGATCACAGTTGTGATTAAATGTTTGGGTGGGCCGCAGAGATTTTTCACATTTCAAATTGGGCCTTGGTATTCCTAAGTTTGGGAATGGCTGCTTTAAGACATTTACAAACTAATCAGGGATGGCTGCAGTATCTGTTAAACAATAGTCTGTGTATCACTAAGAAACACCAGCTAGTTCAGCTACATAGTAACTGAAAATATTTATAATTTGCTAGTCACTTCTCATTTCGTATGTACATGTTTTGAATTTCAAAAACGGTGCCATGTCGATAAGCACGGCAGTTATAGCATTAATAAGACATATTTCTTACTTGAGAATCCTTGCTTGGCTGCCTCATGCTGCCAGGTGGACACTACGTCCTAGCTGAAAGCTCAGATTAGTTTCCTGCATCACAAATGCATAGTCCAAGCGTCTCAACGCTCAAGCCTGTACAGTCGTGTGTAATGGACACACACATGGAAGCAGGTTTCAAAAGAGCACTTGTGTTTCTCAGCTGAGACATAACAGCAGTAAAAGATGGTAGATGTAAATAAAACATCTTTAACTCTGCGGACGCTCGCACTCATACTGTCCATGTAGGGTGCTGCCGCCGTTCGACAGGCAGGATCATAGACTTTATCAGTCATTTTGTGAGGGAGATGGCTAATTAAAAGAGCTAATCTACACCATTCAGTAATGAGGAATACAAAATGATGCTTACTTCTCAACGTATGAGAGGGTGGGGATGATTACTACCCCCAGAAATTAATCTGTGAATTATTACTCAATAATTCCATGTGGTCTCAGGTGATGCATTGCTCAGTGGGTTTGTAAAGCAGGAAATATATGGTAAAGGATGCTATATTTAGAACCAGAGCGTTAGCTGTGCTCTGTGTGTGGCTGCATATCTTACAGTTTAATTTTAAGTATGCATATAGGTTTACAGACACTGCCGAGGCAAAATGAATATTTTGGACCACCTGTAGCTTTGATTATATCCAGCATTCACAACATTATCATTTCCATAAGTTTATGCAGTGACATACATTTATTTACATCAGAGTCAAAAATCTTAGTCCAAGATCTTATGTTGAGAACGAGAGAGTTGCACCACAGTGTAAAGGTCACTCCCAGCAAAATGATTCTTAGTTGTTTTTTCTTCTGAAGCAGTTTTTGCTCTTTTATCTCAAATTCTTTTTACAGATTAATAGCTAACCGCTAATGGAGCGCTTTCACACCAAAACAAAAAAAACGAATCAACTGTGGAAGTGACAGGACTGTAAAAAAAAACATCATCCAATCACTGTACGTGACCCAAACAAAGTCCATGGACCACTGGCTTGTCTGTCAAACTCTTTCAGAACCAGAGTTTTATTGGCGAGTGTGCTTGAACACACAAGGAAATTGTCTTGGTGACAGAAGCTTCCAGTGCACACACAAGATGACAACGACAAGATGAAGAGAACAGAACATTACGATACACCGATACACTCTATAAATATATATAATATACACACACATTATGCGTGCAAGGGAACAGATGTGTTAAGTCGATAACATTATATAACAAAGAATAAATTTAAGTGGATAGCGGCTATTGCACATATTTTATTGCACAGTGGGGGGAATGTTTAACTGTTCATGAGGTAGATGGCTTCAGGGAAGAGGCTTTTCCTATGTCCTATTTTCCTTCACTGAACAGGCATTGTGTCTTGGTCTGCTGTGGAGGCGTGGCTTCAGCGGGTCTGCAGGAAGGGACGTTTATGCTTTTGATTTCTGTGTCTTCTACTTCTCGCTCTCACTGTTTTTTCCAACATCCCCTAACCAACCACTTATTTGTGATCCATGTGTGTTTGTGACATTTGTCATTTTAGCCTGAAAAATCCTGGAATTGTACTCTTGTATTATTTAGAAGAAAAAAAAAACATATATACTGAGAGAAGAAATAAAGGGGAGAAAAAAACAACTGCTTTTTCTTTGGGCACATAACATTGCTGAACTTATACCTGATCAACTGAAGCAACCCCAGGTCATAATATTTCCCCCACAAGCTTGCACAGTTGGAGCTAGGTGTGATAGGTGCATCACTAGGTGTGATAGGGCATCACTCTGCAGCAGGATGAATCCGGACTCATCAGCAGGATGCTTTTTCACTGCTCCATAGTCCAATCTTTATGCTCCCCAGCAAATCAGTTTTTCCCCCAGTCTCCCTACTGATTTGTTTTTTTTTTTTTTTGTTTGTTTGTTTGCTTTGCTTTACTGGTTTTGATTTCATCATTACAAACCACTATTTATGTATTTCTCACAATTTGATCATTTGTATGTAATTTAGCAGAAATTACACAGCGACCAACATATCGTCTTATTGACTCTCAACTTAGTTCTGCCTCCCTGGCCTCTGCATGCCAGGCTGTGTGGAAACAAATGAAATGTAATGAGATTTTTGGATGTGCATGAGTCTCTTCTCCCTTAAAATATGCCACACAGATCTCCCTTGAGGACGATGTGTTATTATCCTGTTTGTTATTGTGATATATTGATATCACATTCCTAAATAGTACAAGTCATTTCCTTCACGCATTGTGCTGGCATTATCTTATTGATGCTGTTAGCCATTTTCACATTCTCCCTGGAGTATTGTCTCATTTTCAAAATGTCTCTTTTTTTCCATTGTTAATATTAACAAAAAGTAGATCATGCTCAGGATGACCTTGTTTTCTTTTATGTTAAATGAGGTAAATATGCCACGGTTTATGATGATGCTGCCAGAATGGGAGCAGTGCTCTATTTCATGAACCTGATTAGATATATAGATTAGCACTGTTAATGGTTCTTGTTCAGCTCCAGAACTGGGCTAATGCACTGTCCATCCTCAATACAGTAATGTGCTATTTATCCGTGTGTGCGTGTGCACCAAATAGCTTTCAGGTTTTTCCGTCATCCTGAGCTAGTTGTTTGCAAAGGCAGCTGGAAGAAAAGAAAAATTAAATTTAATGATTCTGCAGTGTTTCCTGCAGCAGATGAACCATTTTTGAGGTTATTCATACAGTAAACTACAGGAATTTGTGGAAATATAATCAATGTACTTCAGGAAACATTTACCAGACTTTTAACTGTGATTTTTGGCATTTAAAAAATACACAACTGTAGTATTTTTATGACTTCTGGGGATTGAAAGTGAGTGCTGTAACGTCCATGAAATCAAATCTGAATCAAGCCTATAAAGAAATAGAACTTAAAATAACAACCACCTCCCTTCAGCAACCTAAATGTTTGTTTGGTAATTTTTTTTTTTTTTCCCCACCATGCTTTAAACCTCCATAAACAACATGGTAATAAGTTTGTTCAAAGACACAAGCGATGTGGTAAGATTTTAGCAGGTGGAACAGAGGAGGCTATCTTAAAGACCTGATTTAGACCTGGTATTAACATCCATCCTCAGTGAAACAAACTCAAGTGGAAAGCTCTAAGCATCTGGCACTAATATGCATCTCCACATGTGCTCCTGTTTTTTTTTTTTTTTGCTTTGTTTGCTTGTGGGAGCCAGCAGTGTTTTAAACCACACCTGGAAAAAGTCAGCTGCAAATTGAAGGAAAAAGTACTGAGAAGACAAAACATAACTACGCAGATGTTGTGCTGTTGTCATCTGTCATCGCTCCCGCTTGTTGTTTTGCACGCTAATGTAAAGCATCATCACACCAACGAGTAATTCCTTCCATCTACACAGAAGACTTGAGTTATCTGGGCAAGTCTTTCAGTGTGGCCCAGGACTCAGTGTTCACACCGCTAAATAAATGTGGTTGCATGCGGCCCAGACCACCTCTGAATGTGGTTTGAATAATTGGATTTCTCATCCTCAAATGTGGTTTTGGTGTGTTTAAACCTGTCCTGTAGTGATCAGATCACTCAGAAGGACATCAATCCTCGGTCTAAACAGGACCAGGGATAAGAGTCAACAGTACTGAGTTCCATCAATTTTGCATGTGCAAACTAAAATGCGAACTCCAACCTCAACCGTTACTTGTTTTTGCCTTGCCCTCCTCTTTACCTGATCTCAGTTCACACTTTGGTGCTCACCCTAACCAGGACCTCAGAAATGACACAGTGCTTCATTGCTTCATTGGGGCTTTGGTACCAGGAAGGACAACTGGTCCACACAAGGTCAGTGATTAGTGAGGTGACAAAAATTGCATACACACCTTTGTTAACCTTAACGTTGGCTTTCCTGCCACTATCACAGCCCACTGCTAAACCTTAACCGCCACCCAAAGACGTATAGTATAACAAACCCACTCATAGTCACATTCATTAAAGCAAAACTGCTGAGATCTGGCACGCTTTTGAATGGATGACACAACGTGAATCACAAATTCAACTCCACATAAATACACAGACACGGGTTGGAAGATTAATTTTTATTATGTTTGAACTGGTTTAAATCAACACGAGGAGAGGAACAGAGGCAGGGCACGAGGTTAAGTGTTCTATGCTTTGAGTTGTTTATAAAGACACAATAACTTAACAGCGAGCTTTTGTTTGTCTGGGTGCTGGCAGCCTCCCATGAACACACAGGCAGACACACGCAGACAACAAAGACATGAGGCCAAGAAGTCTGCAGTCCCAGTTGGCATGCTTAGGAATTAGAACACAGCAAAATGAAGGTTGGATAGAAAGCAGGAGGGGGATGTCTGCCAACAAATGAATGAGGAGAGTAAGACGGTTAAAGTGAGAGATTTAAAGAAATAAACTAAAATATAGTCCTGGTGGCGCTCCACTGCTTTGCTCAGCGTTTGTCCCTGGAGAGAGTAAAACAGAGCATTCCCTTCACATAGCTCCACACATTTTCTGTTTTTTATTTATTGCAGTTTGAGGAAGTATATGTGGGGGAAAGTTTCTGACAGAATATGCGTATTTACAAGTTGCAAGTTTTATAATGAGCATGCAGGTTTGAATCCACAACCAGGAGTTATCACAGTAAAACCTGTGCTTTAAAATAGTGCGTTTGGTCTTATTTAGCTATCAAGTTTGTCAGTAATGATTAGCAACCACAGAGAGTTTGTCTGTTGTACTTTACCATTATGTACTGAATATAAAAGATGTTTTCCTGGGAAGCTGAAAATGTATGCTAAAGGGTACCTGAAGGGCAATGATAACTAAAGCCAGGGTTCTGACAAAACTAGGGAGTGACAGTTTCAGCAGTTCTCTTGAAATAAATGAATGAATGTAACACATGTCACTTAAAGGGAGACATGATATAAAAATGAATGGTTTTCATTGTGCTTAAAAGGATACCTTTGGGTGTCAGTTATGTTGCCCCCTAGATCTGAAAGTATACGTTTTAAGGTGCACTCAAGAGTTGACACCTAAAAATCTTGTTTCACGAGTGATATTAGTATCTAGTGTGGAATATCTAATCCAATGTGGGATGTTGCTCAGGCATCATCTATCATTTTTGAGACACGTAGCTGTCGGACGAATTTAGCTCAAGGCTCAACGTATTGATAAACAAGTGTTTAAAATGACTGCATTTCCTCTGCTCGTTGTCTTGTGCTGACAAAGGCTGTATGTGCTGTTGCGAGTTACCTACTCTGCACCCTCTGTCCGATTGTCAAGTGCTTTGTTTAAGTGTTGTACGACTGCCTCACTACAACCCATTAATTATTGGTAAACTAATATACGTTATAAGTAAAATTTAAACAACATTAGACTTGTTGCCCTGCTCGGTGCTCATGCCTATCCATGCCAGATTCCTGGTCTCTTCCAGTTGAAAGGGTTGTGCGATGCTTGAGCATGGAACAGTTGGAGGAGGATGTGTAACCAATGTATACATGACATGTAGGGGCAGAAGCTCCTTCATGACGATGGTTTAACAACATTGCAGCTTTTTCTGGAAATTCAAAGATATCCAACCAGAAAATCCCCAAAAAGTCGCAAAGTCAGCAGCGTTCCCATATGCTGATTCTCTCAGAACGCACATCGACGTGAGGCTGTATGTGGAACTGGCAATTGTGCTGAAGTACGATTGAGACTGGAGTAACGTGAGTGTGGGTCAGCGGGGGAACCAGAGAGGCAGGAGTCAATCATGTCTGAGCATGGCATGTTACAACTTGGTTTCTCGTGAATACGCCCTCAGTGAGCCATTCGGACTTGTGGGGATCTGTTGCCTCACTCAGAGTTGAACTTATCCTGCCTCACATGGCGTCAACATGCTTCAGGGGTTGTTGAGTATATTGTGTCCAAGTTTGGACAATATTGCCAGTCTCCAATAAGTCACACCTCATGGAAGAGAGTGATGGAGGCTGAGATCGCTGGACCCCCTAATATGTTTGCTATTAATGAAGGTGTTAAGGCAGGACAGTGGTACTGTAAATCTGGAGAATTTGATGCACACATTTCATTAAAATCTGGAGAAAATTAGTCCACTTCAGGGAAAAAGGACCTATTTTGTCTCTTGTAAAGAGGTCCTTGAAAAATTTGGGATCTGACTTTTTCCTTTCATAGATAGACCTTTCTCTACTCTATGCGTCCAATAAACTTGTATGACAAAGCCCCTGCTAGCCTAGCTTAGCATAGTAGCTAGAAGTATATTGCTACACACAGTCCAAGTGACAAGGTAAACTTCCTGATAACTTCTAACTTCAACCCAATGTGATAAGAGGAAGCACAATAAACTAAGATGATACTATATAAACTGCAAATGTCCAGATTTGATCAAGGTTATCGAGTGGATGTGTAATGTTATGACTCTTCTTAACTGTAGCTGCAAACCTTTAATAGATTGTGCAATACTGATGTCTATACAGCAATACTGAAATTTAAAATCAATTGTTAGACCTGATGTTTTACCAGTTTAATCTACACCCCAGTAAGTTGGTTGCACTACCAGTTAAAGCTTTAATATCCTGATATCTGGTATGTTAGCTTTACCTTTGCTTTAGGGAACATGAAAACTGTTTGTGTCTTACCTGGATGGTGTGACATTGTTACAGCTGTTTAACACTGTTGACCATTTCAGTTTTGCTAGCACTTTGACTTTTCAAAACAGATCTACTTCAAGCAAATTCTAGGGTACATTCATGCACCCCGTTTCAACTTGTCCACCACAGAGTATATTTTGTTCTTGAAAAATAAAAATCATCCAAGAGTAAACACAATCACACACGGAGTCTGTGGGGTTCCTTTAACAGAAGAGCGGAGGAAATAACCACCCCAGCGGTAATAGTCTGTGTTTATTGCCTGTTCTTCCTTCCCTTTTCTCTCTTCTCTTGATTACAGGATACGAAATAGAGGGCAAAAGTCTTTATGCACATACGTATCCTCAAACATGTGTTTTTGGTTGTTTTGCAGTGCCTTCAAGCATCACTGATGGCTTTTTTCCTTTTCTGCCTCTATCTATACAGTTTGATTTTCCTCAACCACCATTTCCCTTATTGTGTGTCGCAGAGATTGCTTCCAGATTGACTGCTCTATTCTCTTTATGCTCATTTTTTTTCCAAAAGGTTAAGCAATAGCATTCTGTCTTCATATTATTCTTGCATCTTGTCCCTGAAGAATAGAAAACATTTCTTTCTCTTAAAGTGTACTTTTTTTGTTACTGTTTTTTTTTTTATCTTAGTTTGTGGATAAGAGTTTGTAAAGGTGTTTGTTAAAGATGATAAACATCAGCAGGGGTTTAATAAGGGAGGTGAAAAATTGAGAGGAAACAGTATTTGTGGATAAAACTGAAAGAAGGCAAAGAAGATGGAGGGAGGGGAGGTTGGGTGCTGGTGATGATGGGGCTCATAGGGAGTGTCATGGCGCCGTTGTTGAACAGGAGCCAAACTGAAACAACAGGGAGGAGATGGGCAGATTTGGAAGAAAGGAAAAGTTTATTGAAAGGTGCAGCAGAGCAGGGCATCCAAGACTATCCAAATAACATCTAACTTCATCCAAAATTAGGAACGCACAGAATAAATAACCAAGCTGGAACCCTGCCAGTTGGTTAGAGCTGCACATTAGTAGGGATGACAAGGATATGACAAATGAACAAAGAAAAGCTGGAAAAGCTGGCAGCGTACAGTGTATACACAAGAGATTCAACTACGGTGACTAAACACAGGTGTGGAGCAATCACTAAGAGAAACCACCAGGTGTGACACATGGACATATTTTCAAGGCAAAATGGAAGGTAAACCCAATTTATGCATAAAAACATCTCAAACCCCTAATTGCAGAAAGAAACAAAACTAAACGATATAATTAGAACGAAAAGGAAGAAAACAAAATCACAGATAATCACGAGGAGTAAAATAAGAAAACAGACGCATAATAATGGGGAGGAGAAGATTAAACATGGGATGATTTAGAAGTTTACGGGGGCAGAGAATGATTAATATATCTTAAACTTATGGTTTAATTGATTCAATGTGTGCGTTACCATAATTTATTCTTTTGGTCCAAACTATAGTGGTAGCTTTATTAAGACTAAAACAGCATGAAAACCAGATACCTGTAAGCCAGCTACAACAACAGACCTTTCACCCTGCTTGGTTGGACATTAGCACACAAAGGAGCTTAGAGCGTCCCCGTGTTAACGTGGAGGTTGTCATTTTTATGACACCATCCAAGATTTAAGGGGTAGGGAATATATTGGTGGAAGGATGAAGAGGTTAAAAGTGCCAGACAGGAAGGCTCGAGGAGGACCAAAGAGGAGATTTTTTTTTGGTGGAGTGTGAAAAAACTGTGTCTCCGTGTTCTTTTATCTGGTGCCTAAATGACGAATCTAGAAGCAAAGATCAATCAAGAATTTATTACAATCATGTTTACAAAATTATAAAGCCATGCAAAATATTTTAATCGGCCGATGGTGCACTTGTCCACAGAATCACCGAGATGCTGCCATGGACAAAATGCACACTGCAAGTCTGTTTGTGCCTGTCTTTAAAGATCCAGAGGAAGGCGGACCCTGGTCTCCTGGGTTTTATGGCTCTTTGTCCAGATGGTCACAGTCCCAAAGTCCTGGTTAATAAACAAACTGTTTTTCCGGGGGTTTCAAACTGTTGATGGGGGTCTGCAGGATGTTACAGGAATTAAGTCATAAACCTGAGCTGAGAAACCCACAGCATTCCTTCATGCCAAGTTCCAATTATAACAAGTTAAAATCTACATGGTTCATTCTAAATCCTAACAAGTGAAAGAGGACATGAAGATAGTTCATGTGAAATGAGATAATGCAGAGTGTAGGGTTAGATGGAGGCAGATGATTCTCTCTGGCAACCCCTGAAGGGAACAGCCCAAAGGAAAAGAAGATGAAAAAGTTTCAAGATTTACCCTTGTTTGGTTCCTTATTCGGTCATTCTCATGTGGTCTCCTTTTCCAATATTAATGTCTTGACTTTTTTACTTGTCTCTACAATGATGTAGCTTAGCGAGGTGGCGTCATTGTTGATGTGTCACAGTGCCGTTAAGCGATATGCATCATACATATTATATCATACAAGCAGATGAATGCTCTGTAAGTTACAGTTACAAGAGAAATAACGCACAATTTGCTGGGACAAAGAGCATTTGGGTTCATTGCATGTGTTTTGGCGAGTGCGTCGATGTTCTTCCACTCTATCATAGCTCTGAATAACGACCTGAGCTGGATAATTAGGACTCACAGATATAGAAAGGGTTTATGCCTAACCTGGCATCATTCTGTCACCAACTCAAATGACCCTGGCCACCTGAGCATATTCAGTCACAGGGCGAAACTCGTATACGCAAATGTAAGTGCCAGTGCTTGCAGATGTGCACATCTCTGAATCACTGGGACTGGAGAGCAAATGCACATGCACGGTAACTACATATGATGGATGCATTCAAATCTATACGCACATGTAGCTGAATATCCATGCAAACACGCACTACTTTTCTGTTTTTGTAGGCTAAGCTTTAAATAACCTTCAGTCCCATTGGCTTATTTCCCTTGCAACGCTACCCATTGCTCTCTCGTACCTATCCCCCCCCCTCCCTTCTGTCTCCCTCATTCTTCGTCTTCTCACCCTCAATGCCCCTGTTAAACCCCCTCGGGAGCCTGCGAAGCCGGATGTGTGTCTAATTAAGGCGACCCACGTGGACCCCGTTAGTGTTCAAGTCCCTCTCCTTAGAGATGCTCAGTGTCATAGAGCGAGCAGCAGCGCCGATGCTAGCAGCAGCTCCCCGTCTCTTGTATAGGTGGCTGTGTGTGTTTTATGTGTGTTGATGATGAAGTGTCAGATTCTGGAGCTATCCCAGTCCACATCTTCCCTTCTTTTTCTTGTTTTTTTTTTATATTTCCTCTGTTCAGAGTGCCCCTCTCCGTTGCACCGCACAACTTTGTCCTCGATTCCTGTTCGCTCTCAACCAACCCTGCACATTTCCATTCTTTTTTTTGCCAGTCGCTTCCCTTCTTTCTTTTCTACCCACCCCCCCACCCGCGCTTTCGCCTCACTCCTCTCTTTAGGTGACAGGAACTCCAGGGTCCCACTGCTGCTGTTCTTTTCATCGTCTAAATCAAAAACTGAGCTTGTGTCCTTGACTTGAGAGCTCTCAAGCATGCAAGAGTGAAGGAACGACACAAACAGACTGGAGGGACCCGGTGCCTCCTTCTCCCAGGAGGAGACTAAAAGGATCTGCTGGAAGAAGAGGAGGAGAGAAAGAAGATATAAAAGTTGCTTTACATTGTTAGAATGTGGGACATGAGTTTGTCTTTCGGTGGGCTGGAAGGAGATCGGGGAGTAAAGGAGGAACAGTTTTGGAAGAAATATTGTGTTCTCAGTTTTGCCAGATGAGAGCACAATATTGCCAGAAAAAGAAAAAAAAAGAGCAGATGGAATATATTTTATGATACAAGAACACTGTTCCACAAGGACATCAGTCTTTTCAATGAACATCTATAAACAGCAGTTTATATCCTTTGCTTTAGGTTGTTTTGACTCCAATCCATCAGAAACAAAAAGGTTAATAATACAGCGTTATCATAGGTGGATGAGTTTTTAAAAAAAAACTCCAGACTTTGACATTTATCTCAGCTATTTACTATAATGTCAACATAATTCCCACTTGTTTTGAAGCAATACACTTTAGTAAAGTTTACAAACAAGAACGTTTGAGATCAATGAGGGCTGTTGAAGAGATGAGGGCAGGTAATAGAGGGAGGAAAGCATCAGCATGTTTTCTTTGATTGAATGTTTTTCATTTTATTGGCCAGTGTGCAGAAAAAGTAAGAGGGGGATGATAGTGGGAGGGTAAGAGTGGGGGAAACCGAATGTGTGAAAAATTGTTTTACATCCTTTTCTCTTGTGGCTCTGGAGAAAGCCTGTATTTTTAGAAATGGAGGGAGAGGATAGCATGGTGGCAGAGGGGGGTAAAGGATTGGAGAGAAATGGAAATGAGCAGCTGTATCCTCTGTCGAGTTGTCCGGTTGTCTTTCCATGCCTCAACATAGAAGGACAGGGAAAGAAAAGAAAAAAAAGGGATGAGAAGCACAAAAAGGGGACGAGGTGGGGATTAGAGGAGAGAGCCGGTTGATGAAACGATGGTCCTTGCTTCGACGGTCCTGCAAGCACTTGTCATCTTATCATTCTGCCAAGAGTGGGGAAATGATGAAGAGGGAAAAGGAGATACAGAGATGGATTGACAAAGATTAAGAGTTGATGCATCGTGGTTTTCTTTTAGAGCTGCAGGGAGTGGAAATGAGATAGGATCAGCTTCAAGGTTGCATCTTAAAATCCATTTATATAATGCTTCCAGGAGAAGATATGTCAATCAAATTGTCATCGCTGTGTTACAGCATCTCTCCCCTGTGTTTTCTGCTGATAAGATCACATATTTGGTGGCACACTTGTTTTTCTAAGGTTTTAATGACCCAGTTATTTTAATTATTCCAAACAAACATCTGTAATTTCTGCCCCAAAACGCATAATTTCCTGTGTTCTAGTTTACTTAGACCTTTAAAAGTTTTTCCAAGGAGCCTTTAACACTACTGTTTTTTATTCCAGTTTTTCCATCCATTGTGGTTTTTCACAACACAAATAAGTGGCAGCTCTATTCAGTCTTGGCAATGCACTATAGTTGTATGTTCTGCTGTAGTTATGGCTTTGAGGCAGTGTGCATTGCTAGGCAAGAAAAGAAATAATCTCACTTATCCAAAGTATTGATTTTCAGCCCAGTCTATCAAGAAAATATGCATTTGGTATGTTGGGCCTCGTGTCCAAAGCATTATAGTGTCATAGAAATTATCAAATGGAAATGTTTAGGGCAGCATCCACATAAGATTATGATGACTGAGATCTACAGTCTTGGAAAAAATTATTAGACCACCATTTTTTCTTCATTTTAATACCTGGTACCACTAAACATCATCATGGGACTAAAAACACTGAATGCATAAAAGCAGTGTTTTTGGCAGTACAACGCCATAGCTATTGATGTAAAAACTTAAGTGATTTAGGTTATAATCAAGAAAACCATGGACAAATGGTAAGATATCAGCTCTTAAATAAAACTCTTATGAGCAATCTTTGTGGTTATCGTTATGTTTGTCCAAACAAATGTACCTTTAGTTGTACCAGGCATTAAAATGAACAAGAAACTGAGGAAAACAAGGGTGGTCTAATAATTTTTTCCATGACTGTAAATAAGAGACCGGACAAGAATAAACCTCAGACAGCATTAGAAAAGTAACTGAACCTCCACCACCATGTGGACCCACTGAGCTAAAAATTACAAATGTTTGTTTGTACTGCTTTAAGTCCTAATCCTAAATATTGGCTTGTGAGAGCAAGTTAAACAATAACTTTTCTGCCAGCATGGACTAAAAGACACCCCAGTCAATGATGTCAAATGCGTATAAACTTTCATAAGATTTCATAAAATTTGTCCACATGGAGAAACATGGTGTTTGACAATAAGTAATATAAATAGATTTATAAATAATTAAGCATGAACATCTACATTTGTTGTTTCTTGACATTTAAAAAAAAAAAAAAAACAATTTCCCTTCAAACTGTCTGCAACCAGTTTCTTCAGAACTGACAAGAGCAGCTGTCCACACATCTGATGCACGTTGCCTCCATCCTTCCAACTT
Organism: Hirundichthys speculiger; assembly: GCA_018398805.1. NCBI lineage: Eukaryota > Metazoa > Chordata > Actinopteri > Beloniformes > Exocoetidae > Hirundichthys > Hirundichthys speculiger. The sequence continues at coordinate 1,041,442 of JAGFBZ010000006.1, forward strand.
TCTCTCAGTCTTTTTCTTGTCCCCTTTTTCTTTTTTCCTACTGCCATCCTTTTCTATCAGCCGTCCCTGTGTTTGCATGCATCCCGTTGTACCTCTCCCCTTGTCTCTCATTATCCGTTTCCATCTCTGTTTCAGTTTCTTAACAAGCTGCTTCCTGTCTGGCACAGCTGTTGATTACCTAATTACCTTGCCTCTCACAAACCGGCACATACACAAACATGCACATTCTTTCTTTCAAAAACTGCTGGGGCTGGAGCTATTGATCACAATAATAAAAGCTTTATGCTTTGACGCAAACTTGTTGTTTCGTGGAACAGAAGATTGATTGGTGTGGATGTGTGTCACTGTGTAGACATAAATGTGAGTCTGCCTGAGTCACTCCAGCTAAACAATGTGGCACGTCGCCAGTAGGTTTACAACAGTAGATCCAGCTCCCAATGGGACAATAATATGAATACAATGTCATATGTGTTCTAGGGCACAGTGAATTTATTGCTGACACTTTTACTCTTTATTTTCTTGATGATAAAATAAACATTTCATGCCATTTCTGAGCTAATTAATAGAGGGGGTATTGACATGTAAAAACAAAATGTAGTAAAATTGTATTATATCATGATTTTGAATTAGTAAATGTATTTTCCGCAGATTAATTCCTTGTTCTCTGTTCTTTTGACCAAGTGTAGCTGCTGCAGGTAAACTGTTTCGGTGGCTTATGCAGTGTTTCCTGGTCAGCGAGCGAGAAATGATGGACCGTCAGTTCAAAAGAGTTAGCAACGGTCCTTCACTTTATTCGTTTTGCAGAGATTATGTTTATAATTTGATTTATTTATCAAATAAATGCACGTTGCCTCCCAAACTTCAGAATACCAAGGCCCAATTTTCAATGTGAAAATCTCCACAGTCCACCCAAACCTTTAATCACACCTGTGATCAACATACAGGACTAGAAGCAATGTTCTGATATTAATGTAAGAGGTCAACAAATAAGGTGACACTTGTCATATTAAGTTAAGACAGTAGTAGAATAACTGGTTTGTTTCATTACTTCTTAATGTTTGTTTTAAATCATGTCATGAATATTTTACAGTTATTAAAAACATTTTAAAAAGATCAAGAATTTAAAACATATTTGTTTAATTTGAATGACCTCTCACGGCCCACCTGCAGTACCACGACGGCCAACCAGGGGGCCGCGGCCCACACTTTGGGAATCACTGATTTATGTGAAGGAATAGCAAAGACTGAAAAAGGAAAGCAATTTATGCTTTTGGGGAACAAAATGACATATCTGCCACACACAAAGGTGTGTTTTATACCTACATGGTAGATTAAAGCTATAGGACACATCTCTAATAAGGCACTCTCTGTGCTTGAGTGGAGCTGAATGACCCACTTCACCCTCTGACGTTGTTTTCACGTATGTTGCTGTTGCCTCAGTTTGCATCAAATTACATTGTATCATTTTTCAGTAAGTTCAGTTCCTGTTCACATAATGTTTTCACTGTAGCCCAAATGCTGCACCACATGTCATGTGACAACAGTCAATGCTGTCATTGGTCAACAGCAGTCTTTGGAGAGCGTCATGTTTCCATGATAATCGGTCTGAAGGGAAGAGCTGAAAAGCTTGGGAATACAACTACTACGCGTTGTTGACCCAGTGTTGGCCATTTTTCTCAGTATTATTTGTTTGTTGCACTCTAAATTAGCTAAACAGCTTGTCCGCAGCTGTTAGCTTGACTTTCTTTTGTCATGTTTACGCTTTCCTTCACAACTCTGTCCGGTGCACTACGGAAGCCTCTAGAGCTCAAACATGTGCTGTGCATCCTTTAACAAACTGCACTAGAGTTCGACGACAGCCATGCCAAGACCCCCTCTTCCAAACTGCTCTCGGTCCGGCCGTTTAGGTGTGGAGCGGGGCGCTGTTGCTGTATTAGCACTGACCCAGATGAACCTCATTCATGACCAATATCCCTTTGGGTCGACCTAAACAGGGGCAGTGAGAAAATGATCTAAAACTAAGTCACTGCTGATGTAAATAAAGAGAAAGTAAAACTACTGACAACAAAAAGAGGTCTAAATTGATAACTGAGTGTCGGTCTCTGTGGTATTTTGACCAAAGCATATCAGTAAGACCTCAATGAATCTTTTCAACTCAGCGATAAAAAGGATTTGAATTGTATAAATAGTTTGTTATAGTGTCTGGATATCAATATTTTAGCCTGTTGGTGAGGTTGGAGTTGAGCAACAGTTGCCCCTCATATTGGATGTGACCTTAAAGTAACCATTGTTTTTAAGTTAAATTAGTGTACTTATATCAATTTTCCCACTAATGATATGCTGTCTAATATCTTTACATTCCTCTCGATGAGATATTGTTGGGACAGTTCCTGCTCAGGCCAGTGGAAATGACCAGAGATTCATTTATTTATCTTTTTAAATCTCAGGTGGAAGTGGATGAAAAGTTTACGTTAAACAGGAAACATCACCATCTTCCTCTCAAAGATATTTTGCAGGCACAAAAATGTTTTCTGCCAAACAGAGAGAAAAAAAAAAACAGGACAAATAAATGAAATGGGTCACGTATTAAATGAAATGACAGCCCTGACTCATTTCAGGATTTCACACCCTTCCTCTCTACCACTGTTGACTTTTCTCCCTCTTTCTCTCACTCCATCCCAGTACTGATGGAAAACTGTTTTCCTTTTTTTTTCTTCTTTAGTCTATATCTCCGTCTGTGATTAACGGTCCTGATTATGTGTGCCAGGATACCCATTAGCTCGGACACATGCAAAGGCCCCTGCCCTCTTTTCTATTACACACACATGCGTGAACACACATGCCTTTCCAAATGGCTTTTCACTATAATGCACAAACACACCCACAGACTTTACACACAGAGGCACTAATGCTCTTGAGACTAATTATCAGTCAGGTGTGTCATCTTATATTTATTTGGGCCAGTGAGGTGCTAACAAGCATTTCTCTTTTCTTTTGCTTTTCCTTTAAGTTACCATCTGTCTTCCTCTTACATTCTGTACTGTTTTCACGTCTGTCTCACAGTTTTCCTCCTCCTCTCGCTGTCTTCCTTCCTCTTCGCCCGACACTGCTGAGGCAACGGTTTCGCCCGTTATGTTCGGTGTCAGATCCAATGAAAAACTGTCAAGACAAGGGGGTGAAGAAGAAGCACCAGGCTGCATTAAAATCAGACAGAAACACAGATGTGGATTTGTGTCTGCTGGAACTTACTATCCTCGTGGAAAATGGTCGCTGCCGTTGTACCACAGTCTGTGATTTAGTGCCAAACAAATGTTTTGTGAACTCTTCAGTTGGTTATGATAGCAGTTTATTCATTTATTTATTCATCCATTCATTTTCTAAAAAGGAAATTCTTAAGAAAAATAACTTTCTTTCCAGCGTTTCCCCCATATGATGATCTAATTCTGGTCACAATAATCAGTTTTCAAAATTGGGTGCAAGCAGCTGTTGCTGGGCAACCGTGTTGTCTGTCAGTCTCTTGCGCTCCAGTGTCACTGTGATTCTGATCAAGAGCAGGTACTGACATGTCTTAACAGGGTTTAATCTCACAAGGATCTTTCCTGGCACTACAATGATGACTCCATGGCCTGGCTTGGTATTTGTAGCTTCCATTGAAAGCAGAGAGGATGCACTATTTTGACAACAAAAAGGCAAGAAACTCTCTTGGATGTGTTACTGATAATAACTCTTACTGAAATGTACTACATCCCCAATTCCCGAAAAGTTGGGAGTCTGTGTAAAGTGTAAATAAAAGCCGAATGCAGTGATTTACAAGGCTCATAAAGCTAAAACTCAAGCAACCGGTGTCCTTGCTTCCAGGCTTTTACAGACAGTTTTTAAACGACAAGCCGATGCTACACGAGGGTAAACGTCACCCTGTTCAAACTTTTGAGATACGTTGCTGCCATCAACATCAACATCGGTGAATATTGTCCATGAAATGGTAAAACTGTTTCATCATCTGATAAGTTCTTTATAAGAACATATCAGATTATTCACTTTTTACACAGCATCCCAGTTTTTGGGGATTTGGAGTGTCCATGTTGATGCACATTTTACTCACAATGGCATTCATAGCATACTTGCATAGAGTTAGATACCAAGATATATACATGAAAATGTCTCGGTAGAGAATCCATGTCTTGTTCAGGTGGGTTTCTTTCTACAGGTCTACTTGTTATTGTTAAACAGAACTGTTTGGCAACTGCTGAATTCATTTGGAAAAGGGCAGACACCTTTTAAATATTGTGACTGGGGAAGCATCTAACTCCATCAGGAATGAACTTCAACCAATCAGCTCAATAAAACACTGCAAGAACAGGCAATCGGTTAAAACTAAGAAGATCGATGCTGACTTGTCACACCGAGGACTTCTCATAAGCAGCTGCCGGTATACACCACACATCCCTCTGACCTTTTGTGTTTTGGCTGAAATGGGATAGATGGAAGCCTGGTACCTTGAGTTCTCTTGTAAAATTGATGTTGCTATCATGAGGTGACATTTTACATAGCAGACCATCACAATGCTTGATCAGGTCATTAGTGATGCATGTGTTGTAATAATAGAAGCTGACATTTAGTGTGCTTACATAGACAGCAATGCTCCAATATCAGTCAGGTTAAGGCAATACTGATGAAAGTAATTAGGGGTGTGAAAAAAATAATAGATTTGGCAATATATCATGATTTTCGGCCGCCCAATATGATATCGATTTTTTTAGCTCCTAATATCGATTTCTTTTTAGGAAAATTCATGTATTCATGTATTAGACGCATTGTGAATACTTAAATGTGCAAAAACACTAATAATAAACAATAAATAGGTTGTCTTGAAGCAAATAGTTGATTCAATTTGTCATCTGATCAATATCATCTGATGAACATATACAGTAACTTTATTTTTCATCTCTACTTTTAATTTTGATATCAACTGGGTAAAATATCGCATTATATCGTGATATCGCAATATTGTGATAATATCGTATCGTGACCCAAGTATCATGATACATATCGTATTGCGAGGTCCTTGCCAATACTCACCCCTAAACGTAACTGTGCCATGTAAACAGCATCCTTAGTCTGAATACTCACGATGATATATGGTATCATTACACCAAAGAACTCGTGTGTGTGGTGGTGTTTCTGGAATTGTTTTTGGAGGAAATACCAGAACGGGTGTTATACTGATATATGTATGCCTGCCTGTGATGGACTGGCGACCTGTCCATGGTGTACCCCTGCCTTTCGCCCGACATGTGCTGGGATAGGCTCCAGAAGATCCCCGTGACCCTGCAGAGGATTAAGTGGGTATAAATGAATGGATGGATGGATGAATGGATGGGTGTATGCCTGCTGAGGATTGCTCATGGGAATGTGCACAGGTGAAATGAACGCCGGCAGACTTTGAAACCATAGTTTAGATGATGTAAGGAAGTCGACTAGCTTCAGTTTTAGCCTTACACGTACAGATATAATGGATGTCAGTCAAACTACACATGTGAACACAGAACATGAAATGAATATTCTTAAAAGGGAATGCATCAGTAGCGGGCGGATCAAATGACACCTCTTGGATACGTTCAGTCCCCGCATCTTTGAAGAGTCATGATCCAGGCACAAAATCCATCAGGCGCCCATTCATTCCACTGACTGTAGGTGTGCAAACCATCCATCATTTCTCATGGCCGCTGTAATTTGTCTCAGATTTCTTAAAAATGTGCAATCTTTTGATGTAGATTTTGGAGAGAAAAAGTGGGAAAAGAAGAACTGGAGCGGGGAAAAAAAGATAAAAAAATTTCATTTAATTTTTTGATAATCTGTTTATCAATTCCAATTATGGGTGGAGGATGTGAATTGTCACTGGTCCATGACATTACGTGTAGTAATGAGAGCATGAGGTGACCATGGGAGCCTGAACAGCTGTGTTTCTGTGCATTTATTGAGAAAAACACAGTGCAGTAGCCTGTAATTGTTGTCCTCCTAGCGTTTGCCAGCAGCATCATTTAGATCTCCAGCGACACCTATTCGCCCGAACCCCACAGCGAACATGGAGCTGCTGTTTTGTTTGAAGACTGGAGTGCACTTGTGCTGTTGCCCCCCTCCCCAGTTAAATGGCAGACAAACATAATTGTTTCACACTGTGACACTGAGGGTGAGGTCAGCTTTCAGGGATTCAAGAGTTGAGGTAATGCGGGTTGTTAAAACTATTTGCAGAGCAATATTAAGTATGTAAAATACATGTGTGCTGCTTGAACGAGCTGGCAGAGGGCACAGTTCGAGTGAAACTTCACTCCCTGAAGCTAAACCCTTCTTCTGCTCTGATTAGCACATTAGCGCCAGCAACAGGCGAGAGACATTAGTGGAGTAGCTACAGTAACAAAAAGGGCATCAACAAGGGCATTTGGTGACATTTCATGCTCATTCATTGATAACCGATGCTTTGCTAAGAGGACATAAGTGGCAGATAATGTGCTTTTAGAGAGAGTAGGGTTTGACTGTAATGGGGTGTCACACTGGAAATTAGATTTAGAAAAAAAAGTCCTGCCACATCTCCCCATTTCATTTGAAGGCCTGCAGTAACACCACACACACTTTCACTAACTCCCCCTTCAATCAGTGCTGTGCGAAGGGCAGAAGTGCAAGAAATAACTCAAAAGGAGTTTCCGGTAGAATACGACCCTCTTTACGCTGCCTGCTCAAGGCTGGACCGGGCAATTTCACTGCACTTCGGCATTTTGTTTCTAAGTACAAAGGCAGAGGCTCAAAGTCAACCTGCTGCTGATATGCCTCTGAGCGGTAACGGGGATAGTCAGTCACACAGCTGAATTAGCCCTGCTGTATGAGAAAGATACTCCAGGCTTCTCCCTCAGCTGATTCAACAGTGTCGGATCGGTATCTGGTGCTGAACTGCCTGTTTTCAATCTGTATGTGGTCCAACAGGGATGTCTTCCTTTGTGGGGATGTGGCATGACAGTTGGGTGAGAAATGCCTCTTGCTTCAGTTTTATGTTTTAAAAATATCCATCCATTCCATTATCCATACCCATTTAAGTTTTCCAAATATATTTAAAAAAAATACTCAAAACATGGTAACAAAAATATAAATAAAGAAACAGACAAAAGAGTAAGAAGGCGTGACATAGCTGCTCTGTTAACGCTGAGCGTTTGGAGGTCTTTGTGATGAGAACAGAATTTGCATGGAAACTTTTAATCTGTCATGATAATGTGCAGGGCTACCGTGGCCTCAAGCAAGGCACATGACAAAGATTAATCCCAACAAATCTATGCAGACAGTCGTTAACTCTCTCTCCTGCTTTCTGTGCATACCGTGCATACGGTATGCATGTGTATTGGGGAAAAAAAAAAAGAGTACTCATTGATGAAATGTGCACACGGTCAAAAAGTCAGACCAGTGCACAAGCATGCACTTGTTCCACCTTTGTGCTTTGATTCACAAGTGTGTGCAATATTTATCCTCCTGCAGCTTCTTTTCAATGAAAACCTCTACTTAAAAGTTCATGGAAGATTAACTCTCCTTTATTTTCCTGTACAACACAGAAGGGCTTCTTTTAAGCTTCCTTTAACCTTTTTTTTTCTTGCGCCTCTGTGGATCTCTCATCACTCAGGTGCACGGAAACATACCTGTTTATCTACTAATAGTGTACAATAATTCACATGTACTTAAGTGAAATGCACAAAGTGGATAAATGATTTCACAGTTCTGAAAAAGTATGAATAAAAACATTTTCATTCCAAGAGGCCGCCTGTAAGGTCCCGCAGAATCTGGGAGGTACTGTGGTCCAGTTGTGGAGCGGCTTTACTCCTCATATCGGAGTAAAGCGATTTGGCTGGATTCGTAAGAGATAACGAACTCACCTGGAGGTTTTGAGATCACGTGACTGTCGTGCTGGAGTCAGCTCGTTTAAAGGCTTATGTCGCGTCACGTCTTATTCTTTCTATAATTATACATTTAAAAAGGCTGAATGAGTTGTTGAATTGAAACACTCGGTCTCCCCGCGTTAACATAATGTTGATGTACAAGTCGGAGTCTCTGGGTGGCGTTTTATTTAGCAGTTTCACCAGATTCTCTCTGCCATTTTCGTATCTGACTTGAAACTAGCCAACTTGATCTGCTGTGTGTAAATAGATGCGGAACAGAAGTGCTGCGCCTGTCGCTTTGAATGGCAGCCATTCGAGCCGATGAGAGAATGGTTGCTCCAGAAGTGGCGATGGGTGATGAGAAGATGCTGAGCTGAAGGTTGTCAAACATGACATTGGTGGCTTTGCTCAGGTTCATAACGAGACTCTTGTTGTCATAAGCCGTCTTTTTCTCATCATTGATGAGGTAAAGAAATTAAATGCAGTCGTACAAGGTTGCTAAGCAGAGCAACTTGCTTATAGAAACGGCTTCTATATCGTGCACGCTCTTTGATTAAGTCATCGTATATTTAGCCCCGAGCACATTTGGAGTATTTGAATATGGCTCCTTAAAAATGCTGCCTTCCTCTGCTTTATTTGAAAGCAAACTTTTAATTGATTAGAAATGTCTGTGTTATGCATCTACATTTAGCTGCCCGTGATGTCCCAAGAAAAGCAGCAGCAGTTCCTGACATGCCAAATCGGACATTTTTGCAGTCCTTTACATTACCTTACAGTCATTTAGCTAATGCTTTTATCCAGTATGAAGTATGAGTAACAAATGCATTAGGGAGAATATGGAGTTCACTATCTTGTTCAAGGACACTTTGATATGTGAGCTGGGGAAGACAGCAACTCGATGATTAAAAGAGGTGCCTTGTACCTCCTGAGTTACAGCTGTCCCTTAAGATGCCATTACTTCCAATCAAACAGGATGTGTTCTGCTTTTCATGCAGGGAGAGTTTTTTTTTTGTCTAGCTGCCCTTAAAGGATATTCGAATGACGAGACGCTGAGATCACCTTCTGGCAGGTATTTGAATTTGGAACTGGACTTCTGAAGATCTTGTAGAGACATCCTAAACTGCAATGGACTTCCGCAGTCCGGTCCGAGTTTTAGAAATGGCTTTGCTACCACTTTGATTCATTTCTGCTTAATCTGTTAACTGATTTATTTAGCAATTGCTTTGCTATATTGACATCGCTGGCATTCGCCGTTTCACTGATGGACACTTTCACAGCAAGTGTCCATCAGCAATTAACATTCTGTTGAAAAGAACAATAATTAGAAAAAAGAGAGATAAGGCAGAGAATCTACAGTCCAGGCTTGTTGCTGTGGCAGATGTGGAGCTCTTCTTTTGATGGAGGTAACATCATTATGTATCCACCTCTTTGCTTTCTAAGTAATTTAGCCCAGTTGACGGCTAATCAGCCACCAGTTCGGTTTGAAATGCAGCGTGTGAATTGCTGGACCTCATGTCGTGGTAATGTGCCTCTCTAAACCGTGTCCAATCCATTCAGCCTGCCTCAGGTGCAGTTCAACTGTCGGCTCCAACTGTCTTTGTGGATAATTGAAAACAGCCAGAATGCACCTGACCACAATTTGTGGCACATATGAGCAATTTTATTTGTTTACAAAGTAATTGTAAATACGATTGTAAGATTCTAGGTCTGGGTACTTTATCGTGACTTTATTCTGAGAATATAAAAAAAAAAGGAAGACAAGGAACGCTCTTATTGTACGCCGCGCCTCACTAAGTTCAAATAAAAGGAGAATTATGTCTCACGCCTGCCGTTCTTATCTAAATGTCTCAGCCTGTTTTGTGCTTCTTCCATCCTTCTGTGCGACTTGTTTATATTTGGTTCATTCTCAGTCTTTGACTTTTCACTCCTGAATTCTTTTAGTTCACTTTAGCATTTTTGCCACAATAAAGTCGCTTAAAGTCGCTTCTTCTCTCCTGTCCCAACTCTCTCTCTCTCTCTCTCTCTCTCTCTCTCTCTCTCTCTCTCTCTCTCTCTATCTCTCTCTCTCTCTCTCTATATATATATATATATATATATATATATATATATATATATATATATAATTTTCCCTGCAAGTGGAGCCAAAAAGACTGGGACTCTTTAAGAATCACTTTCAGTCATCTAGTCGTAATTGTATCATACAGTATCTTCTCAGCAGCAGTTATTAAAAGACTAATAGAAACATTAGATAATTCCTCCTGTATTTGTTGTCAGTAACTACAGACATTTAATCCTAGATCTCTACAGGCCAGGACCTCTTGCTGTAAAAATATCCATGACATATTTGTTCGAAAGGTCATATAAAAACTTCCACGTTCAGGTGATGATGAAAAAGATTTTAAAACCAAAGACAGGGTATCCTCTTGTTTAATTCCCTATCTGGAAGAAGGCTGCTATTGGTTTACAACAAATCTGGTTTCAACACACATTTTCATTGTATGTCTGTGTCAGAAAGAGAGACGGTGAGCTCACAAGCGTGTGTGTGTGTGTGTGTGTGTGTGTGTGTGTGTGTGGTATTGATCTAAGGAAGCTCCTATAAATTCATCCAGTTCCATCCATCTGCTCTCTTAGCTGCCCAGTCTTTCAGAGACATGGCTATGTTTATACAGATAGGACATATATATAAATAAAAAATAGTCTCTTTTTTCTTCTCCCTCAGTATTCTGTGCCTCCCTCCTTTCCTTCTGCACATTGACTTTCTGTTTTTGGTCCGCCTTTGTATGTGATTTGCTGTTTACTGTTTGTGTCTTCCCTCTGTCTGTGAGCCGTGGAATTAGAGGAACTGCATCTACCTTCTCCTTCAAAGCTCAGTAATTGAAATATTTAAAGAAATTGGCCTCTAAATTGATATTTCTGGTGAACCCGCATGAAACTCGTTGACAGAATGTTCAGATAAACACAAACCGACAAAAGTGCCGATGCTCCATTTCCTTCTAGCCCCCTATATTTATGAAAACATTCTTCTCTTTACCTTGCTTCATTTTTCAACAGCTACTTTCAAAAAGTAGAAACTTTTCTGATAGTTTACTTTATTTTATATGAAATTAGTAAAATTGAATGTGTAAAACTGTTTCCAGTAATTCCAGTCTTTCTGATTCAGCACTTTTGTTTTCAAAGAAATCAAATATATTGCCGTGGTCTCTCCGGGTTCAAAACTTATTTTTCTGAGTTTCTGAATCGATTTACTGGGAAAATTATCAGCAAATGAATAATATTTAGGAGCAGTCTGACATGTTGTGCTCCACCTCCTTCAGTCACCACCATAAAATCATTTTTTATTAATTTTATATCATTACATGCATGATGTGATATAGATATAAAGACACAGGGGGAAAATTCTCATTATAGAACCTGTGAGTGAGTATTTCCACAGTGTTGTTTCAGTTCTGCTATTTCAGGAAAGCCTCTGAATACTTGTTTCACCAGCGACTAATGTGGACATAAAATAATGACCTTGACCAGACTAGCGATGGAACGTTTACCGGTATTACGGTAAACGGTGAAAATTTACGCGCTAATGATTACTGTTTATCTTTGACTTAATCTCATTATCGCAGTTGATTGACTGCGATATCATTCTTATTCAAGTCTCGCAAGCAACTCGTGACTGTGTCTTGCGTGAATATGTAGCTTGTAACATCGGCATCGTAACGTAAACATGACAAAGTGGTGATAGCACGCAGGACATTTACCAACCCACTAAAAGGACGAAAACCGAGGTCTGGGCATATTTTATTTTTATTTTTTTAAGAATGCAGAGGGACAACTGATTGAGGACAATTATCCTGTCTGCAGAACATGCAAGAAAAAAGCTGCTGCGAAAGTTAGTAACACTTCAAATCTGCTAGCTATAAATTTTGTTCCTGATTGACCTACTATGGTTGTTAAAGTGCTCATTTAAACTTGCAGCAGACAAACAAGTTTTGTTCCTGTTTCCTATTTTGTTCATTTAAAATAAAATCTCTTTCTGTGCCAGCTGTTTGCCCTTTAATGTGAAAGTTTCATTTTGATAAGATTTTGCCTTCTATTGTTTTAGTATGACAAGAAAATCACAAGATTTTGTGAAATTATTTTAATGTATGTGTCTTTTGGACATTTTGTACAGCAATTACGAATACTGCGATAATATCATAAACCGTGATATTTTGGTCACTGTAATCGAGATATCAAATTTTCCATATTGTTACATCCCTAGAGGAGACAGGCCGGCGTTGTCCATAGATTGTGCAGCTGTCTGTGAATAACACGGCTCTGTGTGTCATGACTGGTAAAAAATCCTGCTATCAATCTGTGCATTTAATACCTACTGGGAGGCAGTACTGCGAAAAGTGAGACAAAATGTTGGGTGTGTAATCACAAAAGTCGATGACTGCAACTGGAATTTATTGAACCAAAGAAAGCAGTGGGCTATATCGTTTCCACAACCTATGGCCGATGCCTGTTATATGATAGCGTCATACTCATCCTAATTATTTTCTATGCAACTCGTCAATACAGACACAAAGCACTTCAGGAGACAGCGTGACAAAAAGTTGAACTCGGCCCTTATGCAAATGAGTATTTCAAACACGAGGGCATGAACCAAAGAAAACAGACATTGTTCTCCTACGTCACTGCATCTGATAAACAAGTGCAAACCTTTAGATGATCAAATGGGAGAAGAGATACATCTGCATGAGATTCCATTCACATGTGAGTTTTTCTGCTAAGCAAAGCTTCGTCAGCTTAAATGGACGGCCGCTGTGGTTTGAACCTTTAACCCCACACTGACATTAAATTCTTATTTTACATTCCCAGTACACCCAGTTCAGGTGTTGCTGAAAGATTTGTTTCCTCACTCTTTCTTTTTCCTCTTGCAACTCTTCTCAATAACGCTCACAATCATCCACAGTGCGATAAGGCTTTCCCTCTCCTCCTCTGCAATCACAATAACAACATTCAATCACTGCCTCGCTGCCTCCTGTTCATCCTTTCTTACTTTCCCATTTACTTCTGTCATGACACAATCACCATCCCATCTTCCCCGTCTCTGGCGTCAATAACCCCACACTCACAATTTAGATTTTTAAATTTTGTTTATCTTGATCTTATCTTAACCATTTAAGTGGCTTTTCTTATATTTACTAGGGACATCTAATGGGGTGTCACCTGCAGTGATAAGGAAAGCCCATTTTCGAGCTGCAACATGTTGTTGAAGGTTTGAATCAGTGCTAATCTACAAAGTAAAGGCTGTAATACAGGGAGAGAGATGGAGGGAAAGAGAGCCTGACTTGTTTTTCTTCAAAAATAGCCAAACGTCCAAATCTCCTTCCTGCCACTTTTTCTCTTTGTCGCTCACTTTCACCTCCACAAAGTGACCTGACTCACTGCCTCTCTAATCGAAAGTAAGTGTTTTAATGCCAGAGGTGTCAACATGCACAAAGTGTCCCAGCATTTACTTGCCAATTGACTCCAAGAGCACTTTGAGGAAGAGTGTGTGCTTGTAAATGGCAGCGTGCACAGAGACCTTTCTGTGAGACTTTCAAGATTTATTAAAATTGCAGGTTTATTTATTTATCCATTAAAATGATGTCTTCATGGCCTCACGTCACACATATATATATATATATATATATATATATATATATATATATATATATATATATATATATATATATATATATATATATATATATATATATATTAGGGATGCACAACGATATTGGGATAAATCTATATCTTCCCATGAAGACTAAAAACTGAAGCATTGGCATAAAACGCCAGTGGTCCTCCACCAGGAGCACGATGATGCGACGAGGTTAAAAAAAAGACGATATTAAGTTGGTGAGCGTGAGAGAGGTACAAACCAAGGATGTTTGATGTGTGGAGATTTTTGAAGTGTCAGAAAGTCATTACAAACTCGCTCTTTGCAATGAATAGTCGACGTCGGTCATGCGAGGAGGAGTCAAAACCCAATCCTTCAACGCCACTAATTTAAAAACTCATCTAAAGAGCCGTCATCCCGGGCAGTATGAGGAATTTATGAAGAAAAATAGAAAAGAGAGAGAGCAAAAAAAAAAAGCAGCTGCTTCTGAACTCTCTCAATTGAAGAAAAAAGGATGCCTGTGACCTCTCCTGGGCAAAAGGCATCACTCAGAAACTCCTGGATTTTAGTTGCAGTATGTATGGATGCAAGTTGGCGATCCCCTGCTGTTGCTTCTCCCACTTTTTTTCTCTTTTTTTCTCAGCATGTAGAAGTGCGTCTGTTGTTTTTCTTAAGCAGTAGAGGAAAACGTAGCACCCTCTGACTTGTAAATTAGGAGAAAACAAAGAGAAGAGAAAAAAAATCTGAGCTTTCAGTTTGACTCCTTAACACATCACGAATAATGCGTTGCTAAGATAAAGTTTTTTCCCATTTGCCAGCTTTGAAAAGTTCAGTCCAACTCACAAGGTGGCAGGATTGGTTATGATATATCCTTATACCGCTCCTCCAAGGTGTTGACTGTGTTTCAGCTAATTTCTTACAGCATGTAGAAAACACCTTATAGACACACAAGCACGGACAGGTGATGAGGACCTTTCAGTTTTATGGAGTTGTTTATGGAAACATTTTTCTGGAGTTCTTTTTTTTTTGTCTCTTATTTATTCCCTTCCTGTCTGTTATTTTCTATTTCATCTCCACTTTCTCTTCTTCATTCTCATTCTTTTTCCCACTGACCTTTGTTTGATTGACAGGGTCACTGGTTGGAAATGGGGGAATTGAACCCACAGGCTCCTTTCACGCTGCAGTTAGACCACTTACCATGTGACATTAGGGGCTTCAGGCATGGTGTGAGCTTGGCATTTGGCCTCTAAAGTACTCTGAGATACAATATGCATGCAGTATACACACACACACACGCAGACATGCAGAGTCACAGGAGAAATTTCTTTTCTAAGGTTTTGCCTATGGGGGCATAAAAAAAAAAAAAATTATTATTATCATCTAATCAAAAAAAAAAAACATCAGCTGACCCAAAAAAATTATCATTTATTACACAGAACTAAGTCTTTTTCTAACTAACTAGGTCTTTTTTCTGGTATACACCTCACTATAGGATCATGAAAGGATCATGGGAATATGTTTCATCGTTGCTTCACATTGGCTGTCGTTCATTGTGGAGTGTGAAGCAACCAAATATTGCCTGATATAATTTTCTAACAGTATCAGAAAGCCTATGATTTCATCTACTGACGAGCCAATCAAAATGCAACATGAAATGACGTATTCATTAATGCAACTTTTCTCTTCTCCCTAAGCATGACTGGGACTACATTCTCCTCCTTTGCCACTTTTTCTCTGAAGTATTTTCAGAATACACTAAAGTTACAGCTAAAGTGCGGTTTATTATCTTGTTTTCAGGAGGTCTCGTCATCATACACTCTTCACATTCTTTCACTGATTAAGCATATGAAAGTCTTAAAGTGTTATATGTAATAAACAAACATGACTGGCAACATTTCTAGGAGTGGAAATCCCAGGAAGTTCACCCCAAGGTCAGACGATGTCAGAGATGAGCACAGTTGGTATCCTGAATGATTAGGTTAAGGACAGTCGGGAAAGAAGACTGAATATGTAAGGTTCCTCTGGAATAGTTTCTATTAGAACGTTCTCAGTCTCTTAAAAGAACATGACATCAAGATTAAGGTGTGTGAGTTGCATCTCAACAATCTGCAGGACTTCTCAAACTATATGTTTATGATGTGATGGAGGGGTGAAGGTCTGGGATTCTTTTGCAGCATCAGGACCTCAGTACCTTTCAGTCAATGAGTTGACTATGAGAACCATGAGAAGGCCAACATATTTTTCCAGTGGCTTTAAAAAAATAAAATCTTTTATTTGAATCTTTTTTTTTCTATCCTGTGCATTGTCCAATGACTGGAAAAAGGAAGTACTTACTTTTTAACTTGACTCTTGATCAAGTACAGTAATTAAGCATATGCAGAAGTTTTCTCAGGATTTCTCTCGCTGCTTCTCTGTTGTGATGGCATGAGTGAACTGACCTTGTTAGAAACTCGAGGTGCAGTATTGCACCTTTTTCTTTCAGGCCCCTGCCGCTTTTCCAGTGTTTCACTCGCTCTATCACACCCTTCCTCCTTCCACCTCTCTTTATTCTGCTTCCTTAAACAACGGCACACATGCACATACCATCACCCCACCTCCCTCTGAGCTGTCAGGGAGATGAGGTGGAAAGGCAAAGAGCTCAAACTTCTGGGAGGTGGTGTTTTTTTTTTTTTTTTTTTTTAAAGACCCGAGTGGGCACTTGGTCCGCATGGCTGACAGGATGGATTTGATACATGGCCTGATTCAGTCACTCTCTCAGCATACTGCAACAAGTCAGGGCACAGCTCAGATGCCCCTGTGTATTTTATTAGTGCCTGAATATATGCAAAACAAAATCCCAAATAAGGTGAATCATCAGACAGAAGAAGAGGTGTGTGATGAGGCAAAGCAGCTCTTCCTCCAGATTCTGTAACTGATGGGCACAAAACAGCAATTTCCTAAAAAATTCTAAAAAACTGCAAATTCACTCTATTTTCTGGGCTCAAAAACATGCCTTTCTTAATTATTCCTGCAATTTACATAACATGAAACTGTCACATGTCCTTAAATCTTTTAGAACATGTATATGTTCAAGGTACCAATAACGTTAAATGCCCATGTTTACCACTGCAAATATGAACATGCTTTTGCTTTTCATCACTTGACATTATCACATATCCCAAAAGAATAACAAACAGTCTAAAGGAAGGCAGGAGTCTTGAAGGTGCGTGACACAGCACTTATGTCAGTAAATCAAGTTGGAGCCCCATTTGAGTGTATATCGTCCAAGCACTTTTAGCATTTCAACTTTGCTGTCAGTCACAGTGGGCGAGTGTTCGGGGAAAATATGTTTACAATTTTACAATGGCAGCAGTGTTACATTTAGCACCTCTCCCTTCTAACAAGTTTATCTCCCATTTCCCGGGTTCCCATGTAAATATGTCCTGTAAAAGGGAACTTGGCAGAAAACAACATTTAGCTATGGCATCTATTTTAGATGGTGAGGGACTTCTACTGATTTTATAGGGCAATACTGCACTCCATTGAAATTATGATAAAGGTCTACCCTGCAGGCTCCAGGTTGATTCCAAAAAATCCTGACAAAATATCTGTAGGTGACAGTTTAATGCTGATTTATGCTTCTGCACAGCCCCTACAGCATCTCTGGCATTTATACTTATGAGGCTGGGTCTGTCCCAGGAACTGGATCCTCCTGGGATCCTCTGGAGCTGGTTGTGCAGAGGTGGATGCTTCATAAAAAGATAAACATCATGGACAACCCTGAGCATCTTCTACACAACACAGTGGTTCAGCAACATTGTGTCTTCACCACTACCCACAGCAAGAACCCTCCACAGTGAATCTTTGAAGAGACTGAAATCATGTCAACCACTGCAACAATCCATTTTCCTTCGGGGGGGTCAATGAAGGGTTTTTTTTTTTTTTTTTTAATTGAACTGAATTCTGCATTATTGTTTTCGTCGAGCTGTAATTACATCATCCAACCACTAGGCGGCAGTGCGCCTTTTTCTTCAGCGCTCCGCCTCGCGCTGCCGAGTTTCTTTTGTTTACTTCTTTCATGTAGCTCAGGCATAGCAACGGTGTAAATAAAGCATATTTTAGGTAAATTTGCGCTGATTAATGTTGAGCATCAGTCGTTTTTTTTTTTTTTTTTAACAGACATTGGAACAAACTATCGTTCTACTCGACTTGCAAAACGACGAAGAAGAAGTAGTACCGGGAAACGCAAAGACGAAGAAGAACAAATTCACCAATCACATTTCTCTTCTTAACAACCAGCAGGACAGGCTTCTCACTAGTTACAGTTCGCTGGTTACATTTAACTGGTTACAGTTCTTTAGTTACAGTTTACTGGTTATATTTATAGCAGTTAATGATCTGCTATATCTGATAACCCTAATGATCCGGTTGGTGTCCCATCGCAGTATGTCATCACACACCATCAATACCCTGAAACTGAAGGTGCTAAAAGTAACCCAGCCGAGCCATAATATCAAAAATATTACATATTTGTATCATTATGAACAAAATATTTATTGCTCACAGTGGGACAGACCTGTCATGTTATCTTTTTACTGGGAAATGTGTAAAATCTAAAAATTTGTAAGGACAGCTTGTACTTCCCCTCTAACCCCAGGATGAGTCCCATAATATGTAAAGAAAAGTTTACAAAGACATTGATCGATCGCAGTCATTGCATACCAGGTTCGATCAGTTGAACTATGAAACACTTGTGTGAGTATTGTATAAGCAAATGCACATGAACTTATGTTCCACACCTTCAACCAAACCCTCTGACATGGTTCCCCTCTGATGGATTGGCAGCCATGGGTGCAGGGTGGACTCAGCCTTTTGCCCTTTCGACAGCTGTGAGGGTCTCTAGCAGACCCCCGTGACCCTCAGTAGGTTGATGCAGGGGCAGAAAATGTGTGGATATTGGACGCCGCTGAACTAAAGTATCCTCTCTAACTTTTTCAAAATGGTTCAATTCAGGTGTTGAGTGTATTTCACAATTAGCATGAAAACATTTTTTTAATTAATCAATTGTTTGGTTAATAAAGTTGATTTGTGAGTTCTAAGCTGATATTTTCTGCAGGATGAGCATTTTTTCTATATCCTTACATAGTGAAACTTTTTTTTTTTTTGGATTTGTTGCCCTGTAAACCCAGTTTTAGGGACATTTAGATGCTTTTGTGGGCCCCGAGTCTCCCTTGAGTGGCTCTTAATTCTCTACTTTAGACTCTCCTTTTACCCTTCTTCTCCACTCCCTATCCTCACATCTCCTTAGCATATTTTAATAGCAGAGTCAGATAGCAGTGTGTGTTGGCCTTTATCTCTTCTCCTCTGTACTCTTGGTCTCTCTTCTCTCTAGCTTCCAGTCCTGTCTCTTCTCCTCTTCCCAGTGTTTCTTACTCTATTTGTTGTGATAAATGACTGTTAGATGTGATTTCCCCAGGATCATATCTCTCTCTGGGCCACACACCATAATTAGACGGCATGATTAATAATTCATTCTTCCCTTTTTTCTCTTTCGAAGTCTCTGTCAGAGCTCATATGTGTGAGTCGGAGTCTGTGTGTGGGTGTGCTGAAATCCACCACACTGCATAACGCTAGATATTGAGACATTTTCCATTCTGAGGCCAAAAACAATGAAGAAGTTATGATGAAAATAAATTCTTCAGCTAAGAGATCAGGATTTTACGCGTTAATGTGCGACACAAAAAAAGAGACGTTTTCATGCAGTAAAAATCAGGAGTTCCCCCAATCTAACACACACTTCCCTGTGTCACAGAATATGTCTCAGATGCATGTTTATACACAGAAAAGATATACTGTGATGTAAGTCATCTTCTTTAGAAGTCTTCAATGTGACACTGATATGGCTACGTTTTCCAATTTCACCACGAAATTGGGCGTAGTGGTGTAAAACTCCAAACGCTATAAAGTTCTGGACGGGTAGCTTGATTGAAAAAACGTGCAAAACTAAATTATTTGAACTTTTAAATTGAAAATAAATCTGTTTATTGAAAGTGAATTTATAAAGAGTTTTGATAAGGTTTTCAAACCCGTATTTAGTTACTGTTGTCACATGTATTTAGCCAAGACTTGGGCAGCAGAGTCAGTTTTCTCCTTCTGGCCTCAAAAGCCTCCCCAAGGCTTTTGTCATACGGTGATAATGTCACAAACATCTCAGAAATCACATTATGTTTCTATCTATATATATATATATATATATATATATATATATATGTATATATATATATATATATAGATATAATATACTATATATATATATATATTTCCCTTTTTGTGTGTGGCAGTATTGAATTTATCTTCAAGAGTTTTTGGAATAATTTTTAGTTTCATATCTATAGCACTATAAACTAAACTATATTGACAAAAGTATTTGCTCACCTGCCTTGACTCACATATGAGCTTTAGTTCATCCCATTCCTAATCAATATGACATGGCTCCACCCTTTACAGCTACAACAGCTTCAACTCTTCTGGGAAGGCTGTCCACAAGGTTTAGGAATGTGTTTATGGGGATTTTTGACCATTCTTCCAGAAGAACATTTGTGAGGTCAAACACTGATGTTGGACCAGAAGGTCTGGCTCTCAGTCTCTACTCTAATTCATCCCAAAGGTCTTCTATCAGGTTGAGGTCAGGACTCTGTGCAGGCCAGTCAAGTTCATCCACACCAGACTCTTCCATCCATGTCTTTATGGACTTTGCTTTGTGCACTGGTGCACAGTCATGTTGGAAGAGGAAGGGGCCAGCTCCAAACTGTTCCCACAAAGTTGGGAACATGGAATTGTCCAAAATGTCTTGGTCTGCTGAACCATTCAGAGTTCCATTCACTGGAACTAAGGGGCCAAGACCAGCTCCTGAAAAACAACCCCACACCATAACCCCCCCTCCACCAAACTTTACACTTGGATCAATGCAGTCAGACAAGTACCGTTCTCCTGGAAACCACCAAACCCAGACTCTTCCATCAGATCACCAGATGGAGAAGTGTGATTCATCACTCCAGAGAATGTTCCTCCACTGCTCTAGAGTCCAGTGGTGGCTGCTTTACACCACTGCATCTGACGCTTTACATTGTACTTGGTGATGTCTGGCTTGGATGCAGCTGCTCCACCATGGAAACCCATTCATGAAGCTCTCTGCTCCATTCTTGAGCTAATCTGAAGGTCACATGAAGTTTGGAGGTCTGTAGTGATTGACTCTGCAGAAAGTTGGCGACCTCTTCACACTATGCACTTCAGCATTGCTGACCATCAGTTTACGTGTCCTACCACTTCATGGCTGAGTTGCTGTCGTTCCCAAACACTTCCATTTCCTTATAATACAGCTAGAAGTTGACTGTGGAATATTTAGGAGCGAGGAAATTTCACGACTGGATTTGTTTACAGGTATCATCCTATCACAGTTCCACACTGGAATTCACTGAGCTCCTGAGAGCGACCCATTCTTTCACTAATGTTTGTAGAAACAGTCTGCATGTCTAGGTGCTTAATTTTATACACCTGTGGACATGGAAGTGATTGGAACACCTGATTCAGATAATTTGGATGAGTAAGCAAATACATTTGGCAGTATAGTGTATATAGTGATGACAATATCTGACTATATTTGCTTAGACAGATAAAGTCATAGATGTATATGTACCCTAGAAATATGTTGGTATGAGAAAGTCATGTACTGCAGCCAAAGAAGAGAAGGAAACAAGGCGATGTGATGGTACGGAGCTGTGTCAGTTCTTGTTTTTGCTTCTCTGGTGGCAGAATTAACTCCAGGAAAGTACAAAATTCTACCCTCAGGAAATGCAAAACTGTCCAAAGCAAGGATTGAGGAAGGAGAGGGTACAGCTGACCTGCCCGTAGATCTGGCCTGTAGTCCTGATTCGTCTCTAACAGGGGAAGCGTGCTGATATTCATGCCATTGTCATTTCTCTGAGTGCTTTTTCTCTCCATCTTTCTAGCTGAGCGTGTTGTAATGAGTGGCAGTCACTGAGTTTATGTTATCATAGGCTTAACACTGAGTACTGCAACTTAGTCTTCATCACACTAAGAAAGGTTCCTCCTACTTTGGCTCCTTTAGCTTCTACCTGCTTTGTTGTGATAAGTTCCATTAAAGAACATCAAACATCTTTGCTACTTTTTTAATTTCCAACATAACCACACAGATGGAAAGAGAAAACAACTCCTTTCCTCATTAAAATATTTTTTAAATAACTTTTTTATGTCTATAGAATGTTCCTTCAGCTTCAGCCAAAAACCACTTAGTTTTTTTTACCTGGTAAAAACATAATCTCTATCAGTTGCTTAACGTGATCCCCTTCATATAAAACACTATTTACTTTCACACAGAGACATAAGACTTCTTTTACACAGCGGAGTATGTACACAGAACTGGTCATTAGAGCAGCAGGAAGGCCGGCAGAGGGAATTGTGCGGTCATAGGCTCGTTCCATTTGGCACTAACAAAATAAAATAAATAAATGCATGTTGAAGGCTGTTTTGCATATGTTCACTACGGGGGTTGAATGCAGTCTGAGCAAAAAGCCACAAGACGGAAATTACTCTTAAACACTCTCGGCTGTTTTCAGAGACTGTAACAGCTGTACAGAGGAGTTTTAATACTCTTAAATTCACCACTGTGCACTGAGCTTGCAAAAATTATTCAGGAAAAGTTCACGTTTTAAGTGACAGAAATGAAATATGACAATAAGGAGTGAATAATTTGTGGTCTCCAGATGGAGATTATTGAAATGAAAACATCATCAAACAGAATACAGAGTATAAAAACCAAAACACAGTCAATACTGAAACAGTGGATCCTTGCTCAGAGTGTTTCAAATAGCCACGATTTCCTCTTTCTGTCTCAGACAAATGGTCAATGCTCAGATAAATCAAACAAAGAAATGCAATTTTTTTTGTCTCGTCCGGTCCAAGCGGCCCATATCTGCAGCGGAGCGTCTTCGCCTCCACGGACAAATAGCACAAAAGCACAAAAATATCAGAGAAGATGGAGAAAGACAGAGATTGATGTGATGCACTGTGCATGATTAAATCAAAATCTCATCACAGACGGGGAGGAAAGGTTAGTGCACGTATTTGTGTGTTTGAGTGCGTAAGGGCGAACAATACTGAAGTGGGTCATCAGGCTGGGACGGTAACTGAATATTGGGCTTTTGAAAACGCGTGTCTGTTTGTTGGCGGCTGTTCTTTTGGTTTATCACACACACACACACACACAGCCACACACACACACACACACACACACACATCGATACTGTGTGACTCTGAGTGCAGCAACACTGGCAAAAGGGGATTGAAGTGCAACAGAAACAGAGGAAGGTGTAAATCAGAGCAGACGTGGTGACAGCCAGGTGATTCCTGTCGACCATTTCTGACTCACTTCTGCACTTACCCAACTGTGACAGTAAAACCTTGACTTTTAAAAATACCCGGAAAAGTTTGCTCCATTTTGGTTAATGTAACTGTTTATTTTCCCCTATTTTAGAGAGACCAGAAACCTATTACAATCCACAGCTAATGAGTGCTGTGGAACAAGCCAAGAGGTCATCCAGCCTTTCTTTTTGTTGTTGTTTTTTTGTCTCTTTTAAAAAATGTCCTTGTGCTCTCCAGCAGGTCCGGTATTCTGCTGCAGCTCTTACAGGTCAGGTTGATGAGCACATGCTGAAAGGACAGACGAATTATCATCTTAGAATGAAAAGGTCGTTATTCGGAAAGTAAAGTTGGACAAATTATGTTGCAGAAAAAGGTTAAATGCTTTTGATGTCAAGTAATTGTGTTTTCGTGGAGCTTTTTTCCTTCAAATTTATTGACCTGCAGAGGAGAAAACCTTTCAGATTATTTATTTATTTATTTTGTTTTGTATTATCCAAAGACTGAGCGATTTACCATTTCAAGAAGAATTTTATGGTAACTGTCCAGCATAGTCTCTCCCAGCCCACCGGTCTGCTGTTTGGTGTTGGTGCGCTGCATTACAGCTTTAATCCACGCCTGTTACCCTGAGTTACTAACTGCATGTAGTTTGCACGACAAGACTGATTTGTCATTCAAACAAAGCTTATCAACTAATACTTTTGATTTTTGTATTTAAGAAGCTTGCTTTTCTGAAATCGGGTGATGAAATGGGAGGGGATACTGAATTGATGAGATCTTCAGAGATGCTTTAAATGAATGTCACTTGTCACTAATGCGTCTTTGGTGTTTCGCCAAGGAGATGATTCATGTCGATTTATTTATTTCATTTTCTGAATCTGTAAAGTCTTGTCAGCCTCCATTCTCTGACATGTTGGCTTCTTTCAGAGTACATTTCTCAGTCTCTCTTCCTGTCTCTGGCCCACAGCTTCAGCCATCTTCTGTGCCTTCATCACTTGTTGAAGTGTACTTGACACTGAACCCCACGTTGCCCTCCACATCAGAAAAAGCCACTGACTAAATGATTTCAAACCAGTGTTTTCAAAGTGCCGGTCCCCGGCCCAGATCCGGGGGGGGGGGGCTGTATCAGGAAGGGCATCTCATATATAAAAAATCTTTGCCAAAAAGCGTAGTGATGCCTAAAGATAAAAGCCAAAAGAACAATCAGAAACCGCAGCAGATCTTACATCACAGTTAGAGCCTGAAATGAATTAATTATAGGAGCAGAAAATGAAAACAGTCATTATTTGGCCATTTAAATAATCATGATTATTCTTTTATGCTTCTATATTTTTCCTTCATTAAGTACTCAATAATCATTTTGTTTAAAAGAAAAAGTGTCCAAGTAAATGAATGTTTTTTTTTTTTGTTAACATTTTATTATAATTACATATTGATTTTTCCTCCTGCGTGGCCAGCTAGAACAAAACATTTCTCCGGGAGACGGGCCAGATATCATCTACGTCATTTGAGTCGTTTATTCACATTCGTTCATAAAATTAATGAATTTAGGCAAATATTCACAACCCATTTAAACGTGTGGTGATGAATCGTCTGCCTTTGCTGAATGGTGAAACCGTAAAAGCAGAAGTACTTTGATTTATAACTGTATTTACTTTAGTTTGTTTTCTCTTTCTCTCAGAGTAAGGAAACCACTCTGATCCCTCTCTTGACAAAGTGTTTTTTTTAATGAGCCACATTTGATATCAAGATGTTAAGTATTTACATGTGAATGCCCGTTCCATTCTGAAGCGCTCTGCCTTGGCTCAGCGCTCCACTCTTGCATCTTCCCCATCTCTTCCTGCTGCGCGCTCCAAACACAAAGAGCCGAATCCATGAGAAACACGCAAAACAAAACAAAAAGCATGACGTCTGGGAGGGTGTTTTAAGTATGCACACGCATTCACACACAGGTGGAAGCACAGACTCTTGTCCCCGCGCTGAGCCTCCCTTAAAAGCATTTGCATGTTGTATATTTGTGCAGGGGCTGTGTGGGGAGGTTTGTGTTTGTTCCCTGGCGCTTACATGATGGAACGAGAGAATGTGTAACTGTTGTTAAGATGAGGAAGAAGGGATGGAGTGTGAGAGGCGTTTTACGTTTGGATGAACGGTAAAAGCAGAGCCTCTGTGTGTGTTGGGCGGAGAGTCGGGAGCATTTGCCTGCCCACGTAGGGGGTAGATCCACACGAGGAAGAGGGAAGAGGAATAATAGATGAAGCAGATCTGTCTGCGGTGTTAAGAGGCCCTTGATAGGGGGCCCATTTATGTCGGAGAGGGACGCAGGTGCAATGTAGCATAGCAGAGGTGTGGGAGGAAGATAAGAGGATCCATACATACAGAGAAGATAGTCTAAAAGTTGTTTTTTTTAATATCTCCAGGGAGAGTGAGAAAAAGAAAGGAACAGGTAAAAATGGGAAAGAAATTATGCAGACATGTTTTTCCACACATCAAAAAACATTTCCCACATATGTACATTCCACAGCGAATCACAGGGGAATAAGCAGCCACGAAAGCCATGAAACAAGCACAAGATCTACTGAGCAGGGTAGAGCTAGAGCGCGCCAAGGTTGGCCTTAGGCTAAACGTACAGAAACTGAGGTCATCACCTACAATGTTCCACCAGAACATCAACCTCTGATGACATCAGGAGGAGCTGTGCTGAAAGAAGTCGAGGACTTCAAGTACCTCATCTCAACTGTGCAAGATCTAAAGGTGAGGAAGGCACTAGCATGGAGGGCTCTGAATGACATGACATGACATGAACTCCAGCTTCCCCCGCTAAATCAAATTCAGCTTCTTCTATGCAACAGTAGAGTCCGTTCTTCTCTATGGCAGTGAATACTGGACCCTAAATTCAACCCTAGAGAAGTTTCTGGATGGGTGCTACACAAGGATGTTGCGTGCGGTGCTTAACACCAGCAAGAGTACACATGTAACCAACAAAACCCTGTACATGGGAATAGCAAGGTAGAGAGACTGTAAGGAGAATGGGGTTAGCAGGGCATTGCTGAAAAGCTGCAAGCCAGCCAGCCAGCTGGTGCTGTGGGAACCAACACATGGCCATCGATCAGGAGGACGTCCCACACTAACATACGTGGACATACTCAAGAAGGATGCACGAGGCCAGAGCACCAACGAACTGGCCAGATGAATGGAGAATCGGAATGACTGGAAGCAACGATGGAAGACTCGTCTGAGGACGACCTAGCATCAGCCATGGCTAAACCATTCAAACAGGAGAAGCAATGCTTAATTTTTAAAAAAAAGAGAAGAAAAGAAAAATTTGCAAAGTGAAAAGAATGCCAGAGAAATAAGCACACAGTTTCCTTCAACTCATGGCTGCAGTCAGTTGTTTCTGTCAACTAATGCTTCGTCCCAGGTTTTAAAGCGGCCGCCACGTGAGCGGTTTGACGACGGCCGTCAGTGTCAGAAACCCGTCTACTCCGTCTGCTTACAAGCCAATTAAGATACAGCTTGAAATGACACACTGATTAATGTGAACGAGTGCCACTCGCAATCCCAAGTCGTTCTCTTCTCCCAGACCACAGCCTGAACCACATTCTTCTGTTTCACAGATTCTTCTTTAAAGCATTCCCGACACATTTCAAAGGTGCAGCAGAGCGGTTTATTTTCACATGTTGTGTTATTGAAGTCAGCGCAGACTGAATGTGCACTTCTACATCTACCCGCATCACCACATCAGTTGTAGCCATCCAAGATTAAGTAAATGTAGTTCATACTGTGTGAGATGTTATAATGTTATACAGCTGCAGAAATCATGCAGGGGAAAGGAGCCTTTTGATAAAACAAGATTAAAAAATGGTCCTCTGTACCCAAAATGACTTCTCTGTTTCACTGTAATGAATCAGTTTTGGAAGTTCTTCCATTCATGTTGACTGACAGATTTTTGGACCGATCGTGCTGCTAAAAACCTTTTCCAGTTCCCTTAGTTTCAACCTTTTTTTTTTTTTTTTTGAGCTTATTTTACCAGTTCAAACAAAAGTGATTACACCAATAAACAACAGATTTCCATGATGTAGTCGCTCTCAGCAAATGTTTAGGTTAACAGAACATTTTAATCATCAACTGAATTTATGATAAAATGATAACGATATAAAATGATGAATCTGCAAGCTGCAGCCAATCCAAACCTGTAAAAAGTTACTGCAGAATAAATGATTGCCGATAGAAGATTTAGTGAAGTCGTCACAAGGCAACTTACACTTTTGTTATGAAGCTAAACCGGAAGGAGCCTTTAGTCCTGCAAATGTGTAAACTTGACCATATGCTGGTTTATTACTTTGTGTCTGTGTCTGTCCTTTGTTTGTGCAAGCTCATCCCCCCAGAGTCCTCTTTGTCCTCTCAGACAACCTCGCTCCATACTGTATTCCTCACAGCTCCAACACACACTTCTCTCTTTCAATCTCTCTCTCAACTTTTTCCTTCAGTTTACTCCTCATGAAACTGAGGAGGATCTTGGATCAGACCTTTGCTGTCATTATGATTTTTTTTTAAATTAAAATACTTTTTTTTTTCATGCGTTTTACCACGAAGGATGCAACTGAAACATTAGAGGGGTTGGACATGCATCAGGACAGTGCAAATGTATCCAGAAACAAAAGTATATTCCCAGAAAAGTCATGCATTTTTCTAAAATGCAACAAGGACTTCAATTCGTTCCCTATATCTGCTTCTGTCCTATTCAGGGACACAGGGAACCTATTCAAGGCACCGTCAGGAAAGAGGTAGGGTATACCTTTGGACAGGTTGTTGGACAGGTTGGATCAGAATTTTGCTGTCATTATGATTTTTTTTTAATTAACCTTTCTGTCGTGTTCGGGTCAAATCTGACCGATTTCATTCAATCATAAATATTGGTTTTACATTTGATTGTCTCAGGGCTTATGAATCCTCCACACTAGCTATTTGAACATGTATAACTGACATTTCTCTGAATTTGAAGTTTATTCAACTTTGTATGTGGTGTAAAAATGACATAGGAAATTAAAGGATGACACTGGATTGCATCCATCAGATTGTAACACCACAAATTACACACACACACAACACCCCACACACACATACACCAACCCACCCCACCTGAATTTCAGTGAAAAATAGGTGTCTTCTTCCCACTTCATTCCGGTGCTTATGTGCCCATCCCCACATGAACAACACTTCCAACTAATGAAACTAACACTTGTTCACATTTCAAAGTTTTGTTATGGGAATCCCTTTCAAGCTTGTGAACGCACTGTGAGAATACTTACATTTACTATGAACTTGACTAGGATCAGAAGAAGAAGCTCTGGAATTTCCCTGATGCTTTCTTGTCTGAACATCGATATGACCAGGTGAGAACTGAGGAAGACTGAGGAAGAGGCTGTGGTATTCTCCAGGCAATTTGCTTGGTAATCCACCCAGGAAAGAGGAGGCAGGCAGGCAGAGCAGAGAAACCCCCCCCACCCCCCCACACACACAAATGATCTATGATCCTATGTTTTTTATGATTGTGTCCTACAGGGACACAGAACCTTTCAAGGCACCGTCAGGAAAGAGGTAGGGTATACCTTTGGACAGGTTGTTCAGTCTAGAATTAAATACAAGCAATGCACATTTAAGAAATAAAATTAAAAATGTTGGGAGAGTGTTGTGTTTACCATTCTCTTCCATTAAAATATGCTTTTTAATTGCTTGAGAACTGTCTCTATTCTTTCTGAATACAAGATGCCCCCTGGCTGAACAGTCTGTGGTCAGTGTCTAGTTGTCCTCTTTAAGATGTGCTATGTATTTTCTATGGGGGACAGATCTGGACTGCATGAAGACCAGTTAAGGACACGTACTCTGCTCCGTCTGTGAAACCACACTGTTGTAACTCCCGCAGAATGAGGTCTGACATTGCTCTGCTGAAATATAACCTCATCCCAATAATAACCACATGCCATCTGTGAAACATTTTCACACTAACGGTGGCATATTTTGTCAAAATTGCAGTATATATCTCTGCATCACACATATGCAAGCCAGCTAGCCCACTGGGACTGATGCAACCCCCATATCATCACAGAGGCTTGCTTTTGTACCTTTCACAGCTTGGATGGTCTTTCTCCCCTTTGGGATATTTGTTGAGCTGAAACATTCACTCATATGACCACAGAATATGCGCCCACTTTCTTTCTATCCACCTGCGACGAGCCTATAACCAGAGAAGTCTACTGTTTCTACAATGATATAAGCTCACATATGAGCTTTAGTGACATCACATTGCTAATCAATATGACGTAGGTCCACCCTTTGCAGCTAGAACAGCTTCAACTCTTCTGGGAAGGCTGTCCACAAGGTTTAGGATTGTGTTTATGGGAATTTGATCTTAAAGGGAAATTCCACATTTATGGTGTACACCTTGTAGTGTTGTTTGAAAAGAAAACTCAGTGGAAGGAATTGTTATCTGGAGCCTGAAAACCATTTGGGTGTCATGTGGTTTGGAATAATAAAACATACGTATGCTTTAGTTTAGATCAGTTTATTGAGCCACAGTAATTGCTGTAATAAGCTCATTAGCAGAAATTGTTCATTGAAAGTAAGCAATGAAATGACTGAAAATGATATATTGTAAAAAACAGCTCAGTGGCTCATTCATTTCCTTAGTTTAGATGAGATTATACAACAGAGTAATGTTGCTCTAATACTCTTAAACCACCCCAGTTCTTAAAATGTTGGGATGCTGTTTTAAAGTGTAAATAAAAACAGATTTTAATGATCTGCAAATCTCATAAACTCAAGTTTTATACTCAGTAGAACATAAAGAGGACATCAGATGTTGAAACTGAGACATTTTAGGCTGTGGAATGTACATTTTAGTACATTTTAGCTCATTTTGGCTTTCATGGCAGAAAAACATTTAAAATAAAATGAAACAGGGGAAACAAAAGGCTGGAAAATAGAGGAGCATTAGACAACTAATGAGATAACTTGCTAACAGGTCATAAACAGATCGGGTATAAAAGCAGCATTTCAGAGAAGCAGACGCTCTTGGATATAGAGATGGGTAGAGGGTCATCTGTGACAAACCGGAGCCAAAAACTGGAATATTTTTAGAAAAATGTTCAGCGGCGTTTCTGGATTGTGGAATTGTTCTACTGGGAATAAAATACAGGTTTGGGATTTGCAGATCCCCCCTCCCCCCCCCAACCCCCCCAACTTATTGGGAATTGAGGTTGTATTTTCTGCTGCATAAACATGATCATATAATTAGTATCTGAATCTGATGTGGGTGACTACATCAGTCTGTTCAGCTGGAGAGTCTAAAACAGCTTTTGTTTTCCTCCTGTCCCTCTCTATCCTCTTTTTGTCATATCCCTTGACTTTATAGTGTTTGAAAACTGATGGTAACCAACGTCTAACAGCTGGTCGGTGGAGGCTAAACCAGCTTTAAAAGACTCAAAGGATGTCTTTGTTGGACTGATGTGCGCCTCTAATGTACAGGCAAGTGCACATTGAGGTGGAGAAATGAAGTATAGATGGTTGGTTTACCCCCAGTCTGGGATGAAATACACACAATGAATGGCGCTTTAAAACAACGCGTGCAGGCTTGTTCTAAAGCCGAACCGACGGGTTGTCTGCGGCTGTGCGATGGGTCTCGGTGTTCAGCTGCCTCAGTCACTTCCAGGCTCATGGGCCGGAGGTGAAGGTGTGTCATGGCTCTGACAGGGTGCTTTTTGGCCTATAGTTCAGCAAGGATTCAGCTCATATTTACTTCTGTCTTTCTCTGTCCTCTGTCTGTCTGATATTTATAAAATGCCCTGCACATGCCTCTTTGTGTCTCTCACGCTGGCTGTTCAGAAGCTTTGGGGGGGAAATGCCGTAAGTGACGACTTCCTCTGAGCAAAAAGAGAAAAATTGTTTCTTGGCTTTATTTTCTTGCTTTCCTCCCATTTCCATCCTCCCTTCCCTCCCTTGTTTTCTCCCAGGGGATGCTGCCTCTCTTCTTGCCAGCGGTGCATATCTCTTGGTGTGTGGGTTTGTGTGTGTTTGTTCTCTATTGTCCTTTGAATTTCCCCTGAGAGCACCACTTTCCAACCGTACGCGCTGATAAGACACCCTGTCCTCCCAACACTTGCTACATAGTGAGAGTGACTGTGTATGTCTCTGGATTGTACATGTGTTGTTGTTTTTGTTTTGTTTTTTTTAACTTTGGGGGATTTTTTTTTCCCACCTCCTGCTTCTCTTCAGGAGAGCAAACCATTGAGGGGTCAGCAACAGGGTTTGAATTACAGAAGAGCCACAGGGAACGGAAGTGCTCTGAAAAGCAACATTTTCGGGAGGAAAGTAGATTTTCAGTAACTATCAGTCACCCACAATCCTCAGATTAATTTCAAATTTAATTTATACTCAGTGATGAATATTTAAACTTGTAAATAAAACACATGAGCCAGATTCCACTTTAAGAAGTAAAAGGAAATACTTCCATAAAGGTTGCTTAAATGTAATATTACGGCACGTGTTATGAGTATTCCTTTTATATTTGTGACGGAGAGATGGACGGGTCCTTGACTGTGTGTCCACTTTTACTTTATGACAAGGCTGTCCGAGGTGTCATGGGATCTCTGTATGTCCTTGTGCCACCCCCCTGGGCCAAGTCTCTTATTTCACAATTCTCATAATGACTACTATGCTCACAGAGACCCACATGTTCCAACGAAGACAGGACGGGACATCACGGTTCAAAAAACTAAAAGATTTTAGTGGCCTCAAGAGGTCCAGAAAACCCTCAGCTGTTTAAAAGCTGAGGGTTTAAATAATTGATTAAAAACAAGGGATGGACAGACTTTTTACTTGACCCACCCTGGAAGTCTTTTAATATATGGCTAAACAGATAAAGAGAGAGAGGGTCAATCAGCTCTGAGACTCCAGAAGTGCTAAACAAGTTACACGCTAAAGTAAGCCCGACCAGTGCGTCTCAGAAGACATTCACAGCTGCCAGAAGTTTATCTTTTTATCTGGGTTTATAGGCTAAGCCATACCAGCCTCCCCTGACACATTCAGTATCAAAAAGATATGTGTGTGTCTGTCTTTCCTACTTTGTACCAAGCTATCAATCTGCTGGCATAAAAACCCATCCTCCAATGTTCCAGTCCTGTGAAATATTTAACTGAGTTATTTTGTAATGCATTGATGTAATTCATGTCTCAAGCTTTACATATAGGTGTTCATCCTGTCTCATGAAGTTTTTGTATTAGATTAGGTTTTCTGAAGGTAAATATAAAGCCTTATGCTTTTGAGTTTGCCTTACTTTCAATATATGACATTGACTTTTTTAAATATGCAGAGAGTGCAAAGTAACCAAAACTAAAGTCCACACAAAAAAAAGAAAATATTGTTTCTCAACTCATTTGTGGTCTAAACTTTCCTCTTGGACTTGACATCTCTATGATGCTGATTTGTGGACTGTGTATGTGGAGGCTACTTCATGATGCCCCAAAGGAAAAAAAAAAAGTTCCTTGTTTCCCCCTTGCTTCTCATGTGATACATCTTTTTGTCCTTTCATTCTGGGAACCTCTGACGTAGTTGCAAAACTGCACCCGCCATTGTTTTTCAGAGCAGGATTTACCTTGCATGCTTTTAAAAGTTTCAACTTGTGTGACAGATTAAGGAGAGAATGTACACAGTGCGCTAACATCCTGGCAGTACACAGATAATTAGCAGGCGTTAGCTGACGTTGTAAAGGTTACAAGTGGAGACTGTTAGTTAGAAACTACAGAAGAATTTTCTCTCTCATGGGAGCAATGAGTTGACCAAACAGCATTAGCCATTAGCATTGTGAACATTAATATCAAGACAGCATATCCAAAAACAACTGTACTTCCTTGCATTGAACACCTTGGAGCATAACCTGTCTTTCATAACGCACTAATGGAGAGCAAGTAGAAAGGAGGTGTAAGCAACTGCCTCACACACTCCCATCTAAGACCAATCAGAGCAGACTAGGTGTGTTTTTTTTTTTTTTTAGAATTGTGGCCTTAAGAGCATCAAAAACTGCAAGATGATATGACTCTACCACTCTGTTTGGCTGTGTTCAATTAATGTTAACATTTGCTGGGTAGTATGACATTACAGATCGAAGTACAGTCATCCAGCTTTCTTATCTATTTTGCCACCCAATTTCACATGTTGCATTCAGGGTGCTTTTATACCTTAATTTGCTTTCCTCGGTCTGATTCACATGATGAGTTTATAAACTTTAAGCAATTTCCCAATGGTTCGAACAATGATTCCAAACACACCACTGAGATAATACTCTCTGGTTTTAGAAAAACTAAATAAAGCTGCTAGAATGGCCCAGCCAATCTTTAAATCCAGTTAAAAATCTATGGAAAGAACGAAAGATCAGGTTTTCATAGAAGAGGCCCATTGAACCATTTCAAGACGGTTTGAGTGGAAGACTGGGCCAAAATCACAACTGTGCAATGCATGAGATGAGTTTCTCCATACAGGAGGTATCTTGAAGTTGTCATTACCTGCAAAGACTTTCTATTACATAAATTTTACTGTGCATGTTCAATACTTTTCCCCAGAGTCATTTCACATTATTGTACATAATTTATGGACGTCTACGGCTTGATTTCTTTGCATGTGTGGACTGCACGGGTTGTTACCAACAGCTGGGGAAAGTTTCATGTGAATAGCGCCTTTAGAAATATACTTGCTGAGAAAAATTTCAGTTTTGCAGTTTTTCCTAGCCACTGTTTGGCTTAAAGTTTTTTCTCCCCCTAGGGGAGTTTTTTTTACTAGCCATTGTTTCTTTAATTAGGATTAAATCATTTTACTTGAGTTAATATTTGCTCGGGGGGTCAAACTCCGGGTCTCTGAAAAGTGCCTAGAGACAATTTGTATTACAATAGAGGCTATACAAATGAAGCTGAATTGAAATGAATTGAATTGCATGGGGGAGGGGAGGGGGGGGGGGGGCGGGGGCAATGGCTAGCCATCATTACTTCCACTACATGGCACTTAGCACTATATTGACTTCTGAGTATAGCTTCTGAGCTAAGAATTAAAACCAGAGAGAGCGGAGTCATTCTTCATATGCTAAGCTAGCCTAGGTAAAGTAGCTAACCACGATTGACGCAAGGCAGGGTTGGCACGTTCCAGTCAGCTTCTCAGCTCTGCTTGTTTTGCCCTTTTGCAACATGGTGTCACGCATTATGAAGAAATAGACTTCAAAAGCACTCTTTCAAATACGTATGGGTGAGGTCACTAGGGTTTTGTCCGGTTCTTGTAGTTTGCCTGTGTTATTTTGACCAAAGCAGGAAACCATGGTCCAATGCACATCTCATGAATACCTCTTGAAATCAAGTCAGCTTTCTAAAAAGGATGTAATGTGAGTCTTTTCTAGTTCAAGTCTCCATCAGTAGTCCTGGAAGAAAATGCATACAATTGGTGAAGTTCATACCCCCCTTTTTTTTATTCCATTTAATTTTTTTTTGCTTATTAGTTTTCCTTTATTTTTTTCTCCACTATCTCCATGACTGAAACACTCCGTCTTGATCTCCTCCACTATAATTCATTTTCTAGTCGAATAGTTTGCTCAGTTCATCACCTAAGTGTCCCACAATCATCACTACATGTAATGAAGCTCCTATTCATCACCATACTACCTTCTCATTAAAGCTTCACACCAAACTGTGTGAGACCCAGTATATAACCCGTGCTGCTAAACCTGATAATATAAGCCAGACAGTGACACTGTAAGCTTATCCCTTGTGTTAGTAACAGGGATAATAGCTGAAGGTCAGCATTGCAGAAAGGAAAACAAACTCAGAGATGTTGAGAAAGTGTGAACTTCTGCAGCGGTTTGGTTTGTTTAGTTTTTAGTGTTAGAGAGCAATGCTCTGGTGTGTGTATGTGTGAGTTTGCCTGTGTATGCGTATGCACCAGAGGACAGTGTAATATTGTTTTGGATCCTTGTGGTTTGGAAGGAGCTAACACCTGAATGAACCTGTCACTGCAGACACATTGCTTTTTCAGCTCCAGTGATTACACTCCACCCAAATACACTCAACAATTTTTGGATGGTTCTTTGTACACATGCGTGTATCAGTGTGCATGCAAGACAAGGTAAGCGGTGTGTTGCACGTGCATAGCTGGCGTGCACGTACGAACGAGAGGGAGAGAGACAGGAAGAGAAAATGGGAGTGACAGAGCATCATGTTTCAGTATGTATATGTCTTAACCTATGTAGTGTTTGTGCTTGTGAAAAAAAAAATATATATATATATTAGGTGTAGTGCTGCTGTGTCCTTCGATGTTAAACAAGAATTGACGTTTATGAGACCACACAGAATCACGCACGGGACATGGTGGACCCTGATGGTCACCGAAAAAGTCAAAAAGTGACATCAATTTGACTGAGAAAATGTTCTATGTTTTTCTCCCCTTTGTAGTATATGATCACCACCATTTCTGTCCCTCCAGAAATACCCAGAACGACTCAGTATTGCCTTTCTTCAGGTATGCATTTGGCCCGGTAGAGGCTTTTCAATGGAAATCCTGCCTGATGCAACCAATTTATTCATGTCTGGGATTGACACGGAGAGTGCACTCTATCCCTTGTGGTTGTTCCTTTGCTTGCTCTCCTCCAACCCATCACAAAAATCTGGGACACTCCATATATATATACAGTCATGGAAAAAATTATTAGACCACCCTTGTTTTCTTCACTTTCTTGTTCATTTTAATACCTGGTACCACTAAACGTTTCATCATGTGACTAAAACAGACAGAAAAGATTACCACAAACTGAATGCATAAAAGAGTGTTTTTAAGGCAGTACTTAACGCCATAGGTTTTCTATGATGTAAAACCTTAAATCATTTAGGTTATACATCAAGAAAACCATGGAAATGGTAAGATATCAGCTCTTAAATAAAACTACTTTTAGCATCTTTGTGGTTTTCGTTATGTTTGTCCAAACAATGTACCTTTAGTTTGTACCAGGTATTAAAATGAACAAGAAAGTGAAGAAAACAAGGGTGGTCTAATAATTTTTTCCATGACTGTATATACAGTGATCCCTTATTTTTCGCGGTTAATGGGGACCGGTGCCCCCCCTCGAAAATCAAAATCCACGAACTGGAGCCGGAGCCCCCCGAGCCTCAATAATGAGTTTAAAATATGTTTAAAAACCCCAAAAAAGTAGCGAGGCACTGCAGCAAAAGACAAAGGCTCGACTGTGGTCTTTCTGTTACCTTCACAGCCTCTGGTCTCTGAACCGTAGTAAAGAAACTGCTGGTATTGTGCTATTTTTGGCTCGTAATTAGCGGCTAACATGCTAACAACAACAAAACAAAAAGTCCGGTTATCTCTGCATGGAACGAGCACTTTATTCTGGAACTGCAGGAACTTATAAAATCACACAGGTTGTATTGTTGGGCTCCTGTCGGTTAACAGAGAATGTAAATCTATACATGCTGGGCTGCTGTTCATGCTCACTCCACTTTTCATCTAACCCCGTTTTCTTCTGCCGTCCCACGACACACACACACTACATTACCCATAAGGCCACATCATTACCCATAAGGCTACCTTCTTAAAGGGGCCAGGCTGGCTCACAACATTTATTCACTGTGAGAGAAACGCGCACAACATCCTGTGATGTTTCCGTGATTTTTAAAATTATATTATATATATGTATAGGGATGTGGATATTTCTGCTTCTATAGCGCCCTGATGTCAATAAACAATTCAAGGAATCCGAAGTGTTTTTAGTGTATAAAGGGCAATGGCACAAGCCGGAAATGGAAATCCTTGTTCTCTTATCACTGCATCACGAGTCGTCATTCACCAAGAGATGATAACCACATGGGCAAGAGATTAGTGGGGGAAATTTTCATAAAGCATTACAATATAGAGCTACATTCACAAACAAGGTGACTCCTGAGCTGTTTCAGGCTTTCAGGTACAGCTATCTAAATGACTAATTCCAGTTACACGCTCTAGTTTGTCTATTTAAGGACCAATTGGTGCCCATCTTTGCATGCCAACCAACACGCAGCTTGTCAAAAACACCCCACTACCACCCCAGAACCTACCAGTTAGAATCAGGGTAAGAGGGGTATACATCTCTGCCGATACCACGCAAAACTTTACTGTGTAAAAAAGAAGCTTTACATTGACTTGGTCAAGGAGTAGAGACTATATTTCAGGGCTTGGAGGTATCGAAGATGGATCCATCACACAATGGGTCTCATTCATGAAATGTGAGCAGAAGAGATTTGTTCATAAAGAGCGAAATCTATGCATTTTTTTTTTATGGTTCAATGGAAGTGTTAGAAGTTGCTACGAACAAAATCTCCTCCTGCCTCTGACCATATGTTGACCTTGTGTAAATGACTAGAGCGCATAGATACTGCTGTCAGTACAAAGTTAATGCCTTATATTGACTGTTATGCTCACAATATACTTTTGAACCATGTTAAAACACGGTAATACATCTGAAATATAACACGTTTATTTTAATCGATGGGCATTTCGCATATTTAAGCCTCAGACAGTGTTTCTTGAAGTCTCGGTGGGTTGATTACATGGAATTGATCTGCTGACAGACGGCCACACAGCAGCTCAGGTCATTATAGAGACACCAACAGTGTCATGAAGCCGTGGCGGATTCCTCATAGAGGTTCCTCAGATAATAGAGACTTCAGTTGTCTGCAGAAGAGAGTTTTTCTGATATAGAGAAATGCACAGTTTTTTTTTTTTTTTTTTTTTTTTTCAAACTCATTTCATCAAACTGCTTTCACTTCACTTCTTGAATACTTTCTTGGGGCAGAGACACTGCAGTGTGTGCTATTTTTATGAGAAAAATGACCACATAACTGTGTTATGTAATTTCTAAATTTTATTTATTCATTTATTTTCCAGTGATCCCCGTAAAGCCAACATTATGCAAGTATACTGGAAGCCAATAATAAAATAAGTTGTTTTGCAAATTAGCTTAACCTTAAGACTAAACTCAGGTACATCTTTGAAACATTTTTCTAAATGGGTCTTCTTGGCTCGGCAGGGATTCATTCTAATACCACATTTTGGCTTTCAGGTCGCACTTGTCAAGAAAAATAGATAATTACTGGCTGCATGCTGAATAAGTTCCTTGTTTTCCTTCTTGCTTGAGGAGCTTTCTTAGTTGGAAAAACTTAATGCAGTCCTAATGAACTCTGGATATTATGATTTATGTAAGGCAGAATGTCAGTGATTCAGTTCAGCTATTTCAGTTTCAACAAAACTTTCCTCTCCTCTTTCTCTCTCGCTTTAGATCCTGATGCATATAGAGAGAACTGTGTCTTCCTTGACATCTTGGGCTCCCGCTGCACATCATGCCCTTTAAACTTTGAAGATGGTCATCACTAGCTTTGCTTCAGTGCTTGTCAGAGATTCTGATTCAATCTGCTGCTTCTGTGAATTACGCCCCATTCGATCACCCATCACCACACAAATCCTCCGTCCCTCCTGCTTGGTGCTGCGTCTGGAGGTCAGGCCCGGGAGTGAGGACTGTAGGGTCTGGCTGGATTTATGAATGACTGAAAACTCTACAATGCAGACGCATGCGCCCATTGTGTGTTACTGCCACTTTAAGCACAGAAAGAAAAACAAGTACAGCATTCATTAGATTAAAAAAAGAGAGATCTTAAATGTGACAAAGCATTTTTGGGGGTCAAGGTAGAAGTCAATTATGCTCACAGTTCACAGTAAGAGCAGCACTAAACGGTGCCTTGAGAGGAACCGTACCTGACAATAATCTAGATACAATTTAATTGCATTTTTCTTTAGCTGGTTGTCAGGGTCAGACTTCAAAAAATGAATTAAAAAAAAAGCATATTTAAACATATTTTAAAACCTGTTAATCCTCTCATCTACACCTGCAGGCCCAGAAAGTGTTCAACTGTCCCCTGGGCGTAAATGTAGCGATCTGAGTTTGAATTTTAAAGCTCTCTAGAAGTTAAAGGTCATGAAAAAGCAAGTCGCCGAGGGTCTGTGATATCTGCTACGTCTGTGTGCGTGAGACAGTGTGTTCGTGTCTACATAAATGAAGTGATGTGTTACAGAGTTAGATTAAGGAGGGAAAACTGATAGGAGTCAGCTCCCCTTGACCTCCTCCAAGTCCCCTATCATGTTTGATTCCCTGTCACCTGTCTGCACCGATCTACTTTCCTTCTATCTTCTACATGCTATATGACACCATTTCATTGTTATTCCTTCTTTCGTGAGAAATACTTTTTTTTTTTTTAAAGCACAGAGTTTGTAAAGCGCATGTCTTACACAGAAAAGCAACACTACATTTGTTTCTTCACTAGAGCACGGACGTATTCATTTAGTTGCACTTTGCAGTTTAGTCTTTTAGCCGTCATTACATCAACTCTACTGACTTGTTCACATTTCCAGCTGCAGTTTTGAAGAAAAACTACCAGCAAACCCCAATGGATCATCGCCATCAAGCCTCTCCCACTATTTTTCAGATGAGAGTAGCAGATAAACTTGCACCTTTTATTGAGCCGTATGCAGTCACCATCATCCTATGTCACCGTGTTCCTGCTTGAGCCTTTTTCTTTTCTTTTTTCTTTTTTTGTATTTTAACCAATAATGGTTATTCGTGAGCAGCGGCAAGCTGATTGTTTTGTTGCTGTCAGGGGAACAGAGAGTTTCTTAATCTGAAAACTGCCTTCTGAACCAGAGTCTGTTATTTTCTGAGCACCTCCAGCTTCCCTCCACCCCTGCAACGTTTGTTCAGTTTTAATATTTTGGGGATGGATGGAGGCTACAAGCTTGGAGGTGAATTTCCACGTTAAACTTCCAATGCCATGTAAATTATAAATGTAAAATTTGTCTGAGCGCTGGATATCTTCATTCATGTTTCATAAATTTATTTAAAAAGTGCTAAAATGCTCATTTAAATCAGACTGTGTCAGACTGTGTCAGACTTTGTCTGCGTATCATTGTTCATTTTATATCCGATTTAGAATCCAAAACCTGTCCAGTAGGTGGTGTCGTGTGCAGATGAAGCTTCTAGTAATGAACCCTTTCTTGAACCAATTGGCTCAAGTGGTTTGATGAGGCTTCATCTCACCATCACTACAGGATACCCATCTGCTGCAACGTCCAGGAAATTTCGATGTGTGTCAAACTGCTGTTGAATAAGTCCTTGATCAAACTAGTATTTGATTCCAGCGTGGCCATGCTACCAGCACAAAGACCATTCCCCGGTCAAGTAAACCGAACCAATTGAATATTAAAATTAAATTCAGTCCTAACAAAAATCCCATATTAATAATCCCATTCTCTCATATTTTACTTTTTACCTTCAGAACAAAATCAAAACAGTGAAAAATTATTTTAATTATTATTTGTTTTTCAATTTTTGATTTGTAAATGAGTAATGAAATAACAGGTCGTTATCCTTTTTTCTAATTTTGGATTCTAAATTGGATATAAAATAAATGTATGATACGCTGATACTGTGGCTATAAGCTTTATTTTATTTTACATTTTTTAAGATAAAAATTACACTAAATATGTGTTACTGACAAGTTCTGATGTCAAAAGTGTTTGAACAACAAATGTTATGGCACTTTAGTTCTTATGGCAGCAGAACATTTGAATAAAAGTGCATTTTACACTACTTTTAAATTCATTATTTAATCCTGCGTATACAATGCGATTAATTGTGATTAATCAGGGAAATAATGTGATTAATCGTGATTAAAAATTTTAATGGTTGCCCAGCCTTCATTTATATATATATGTATATATATATATATATATATATACATATATATATGCTTCGAAAGGGATTAATTCTTCTTCCACTTTAAGCATCTTTTTCACACCCCAACACTACAACACAGTGGTTTATTTCCACGTGTTGTTTGCTCACTCTCTCCACATACTGATTATGTTATTCTACATCTATTCACATCTCTGCATCAGTCGTTGACTGAGATTCAAACAAGGCTAATCAACATACAGTCTGCGCATGCATCACAGCCAAGACTGATCTAACGTAAGTCATTTAGTGTGAGATGTTATCATCTCATATGACTGCAGAAATCATGCAGCGTACAGGAGTCCTTAGACGAGTGTTTGAGTATCTTATCTTGATGTTAAATGTGAAGCTACAGTCAAGAGTTAATTGGCCGTCGGGACAAACAGTGGACGTGGCTCTATTAGTCTATTTAAGAGCACTTTCAAAGCTCACGAGTAATTAGGATACCCTGTTTGAAAAGAAAAAGATGAAACAAAATCCCAGAGAAGTCTCTATTGGTTGCAACCTCTTAATGATAATAAGGAAGACTCTTTATTCTGAGCTAAGGAAATGATCTGACTCCTGCTTGAATTAACCAAGGTTTTTGTTGTTGTTGTTTTATTAAATACGGCCCCGTAGATCCGATTATCATTCCCAAATTTCAGACCCCAGTTATATCATTTTAGTATGTATCTAATACGTGGCCATGCAACATGAATAAGAGTGGACACATCAGAATCCATACTGTGACACGCGTGTGCTGAGTGTCACCATCTACCTGCACAGGTGTATGCCCAGTTCTGCATGCCTGTGGATAAATGTATTTACTGTCATGGGGACGTGACATGGGGACATTTCTTGTGTTTACTAGAGATGATAATGGATTGAAAGTCTAAAAGTAGCAAAGGTTGTTGAGATAAATGTTTTTGATAAACTTGTGTTTTACAGCATTTCAGGTGGTTGGAAAAGCTCTTTCCAGTCCTGGAATGACATTTCTGTTTATTTTCATCTTTGCTGTGCTTAGATTATGAATAAATGAAATAGACATCACATTAGCCATATGAAAATGATGATCCTTCATACTTTCAACCTTTAATTGTGTTACTGTATTAGTTACATACAGTGTGAAGCATGTGGTAAAGATGACACCCTTTCT
This sequence comes from Hirundichthys speculiger, assembly GCA_018398805.1. Lineage (NCBI taxonomy): Eukaryota > Metazoa > Chordata > Actinopteri > Beloniformes > Exocoetidae > Hirundichthys > Hirundichthys speculiger. The sequence continues at coordinate 1,083,408 of JAGFBZ010000006.1, forward strand.
CTGTCTCCATAGATTGGAAAATCCCTCATATGAGGTGATGCAGCTGGACTTTGAGGTGGATAACGTGATTAACCTGGTGCCAACTCAGACGCTACACTGGACCGTGGAATACCCAGCTGGTATACAGACTGCTCCCAGGCAGACGGAAAAGGTCTCACACCTCTACATCAGCAACGCCGACATCCAGGGCATCGTGCCGCTGGCTGAGGTAAGCTGCGACTTCTTAGATAGCTACAGATACAGATATCTATGATCAAACATATTGACAGCAGCACACATTTCTTATGCTGGGATAGACTCAGTTTTTCTCTCCATTTCCCTCCTCCTAACCTTCACGCTGACACCTCAGGCAGCGCCATTCCTCCAGGGTGATCAAAGCTTTAAAGGTTACCTTGTTTACCCCCTCCTGTTGCTACAAGCCTCCTGGACACACACACTCTCTCTTTCACACACACACATGCACACACACAGGAGGTTTTGTCCTAACAGGTTTCCAAATGGCAAGCAGCTTCACAATTACGGACGCGAAACCACGGAGGTTGACAGGTTGACACGGAGTCACGCTTTTAATAGCAGACATCCTCGAAAATTCACTCACGCATTTACCTTCATGGACAAATAGTTTCTCTTATAGGTCATCCCAACAGGTGTCATTCCTGCGGTCAGCTGGATAGAAGTCATCGTTGTGGAAGTCTGTGTGCAAGCTTCATTCAGCTTCATTCTTAATGCATGAATGGATACAGACAGGGTCTCTTTAACAGGTTGTTTGGATTAGAGTGAATTTATTTCTGACTTTTTTTTTCTTTTTTTTTTAATTCCACTTAACATCATGACTTTATGAGGCTAATTCTGGAAAAAACTGGGATTAAAAAGTTGAATAAAATGAAAACTAAAGGACTTTTAAATCACATGAGCCAAGATTTTATTCACAACAGAACATAGATTACATTAAAAATGTTTAAACTGGATATTTACCACTCTCATCATTTCAAATTTGATGCCTCTCACAGGTGTTAAAGTTGTTGGCAAGGGGGCAACAAATGGCTGAAAAAGCAAGAAATTAAAAAAGAAATATCCAGCTGGGAGAACATCTAGCAACTCAATGTTAACTGATCTCAGGTCTGTAAAATGATCAACTATAAAAGGGGCGTCTTAGAGAGGCAGAGTCTCTCAGAAGTAAAGGTGGGTACAGGCTCTCCAAAAAAGACCATAGAATACCATGTTCCTCAACATCGAATTGCAAAGGCTTCGCAAATCTCATCATTTACAGCGCAGAACATGATCAAAAGACTCAGAGAAGCTGGAGACACCTTTGACTGTAAGAGACAAGGATGAAGACCTTTATCGGATGCCCATGGTCTTCGGGGCCTCAGATGACACTGCATCTCTCATCAGCATGATTGAGTCAATGACATCACTAAATGGGCCCAGGGACGCCGTGTCCTCCAGGCTAAAGAGGAGGGAGACCTTCTAGCGGGTTATCAGCGTTCAGTTCAAAAGCCAGCATCTCTGATGGTATGGAGGTGAATAAGTCCATTTGGTATGAGCAGCTGCAGATAAGACGTGTAGCAGGCATCAAATTCAAAATGAGCTCATTTTGTGGATAAAAATGTAAAATTTCTCAGTTTAAACATTTATGTCATCTATGTTCTGTTGTGAATAAAATATTGGCTTATGTGACTTGAAAGTCTTTTTTAATTTAAATTTTATTCAAATCTAAAAACTTTTCTGAAATTCCATTATTTTGTTCTTATACATTTTTTAAACGTGCCCTCGGTGAAGCTGAAATCACTTTAAAGGCTTTAAAGGCTACTTTCATCATAGAAGCTTCATTGTTTCTTCTGCCCAATAATTTAGTGCAGGAATGAACATAAGTGGTAATTACAACATCTCAAGATCTCAAAACATCTCAACAATGCAAATTAGCCGTGAAATTAATGAGCAGAAAGACAAAATAGAAAAAGAGAGAGAGAAATAATTGGAAATTTTTAATTAAAATCTTTAAAACCATCTTCTCGTTAATGTTCTGTTTAATTAGCTCGATGCAAATCAGTTCCATGTAGTTTCAATAATAAACAACAAAAACCAACATGTCTTGCATGATAAAAATGGAAAAGCTTTATATTGAAACTTTGGGTGGATAGACGTCAAAGTACATGTTTTGTGTCCTTTGTTATAATTGTTATGTTTGAATAGATTGCTGTGAAATTTAAACACCTCGAGTGGCATTTTAGGGGATTTGTTTTCTTCACTCTGCAATGTTGCAAGCGTATTTATTTCAGAAAGTTATTTGTCATACATGCAAAGTTGTTTCTGTTTGTCCAAGGTAGATGCAGCTCTCGTATTTCTCAACATTCTGACTGTTTCTCCTACAACCTGTACACACAAGCAAGCAACCGGCGTTATCCTTGTATACACACGTCTACACACCTCTCCATCCGTCTCTCTGTTGCCTCTCCTCTTAGGTAAAAGCATCAAAATGGCTGCTATTACAAGCCATTTGGGCTTCCTGATTTGTTTACCAGCTCCTGTCCAGGTGCTGGTGATTGGCTGGCTGTTTAAGTAGCTTGTCAGTGAGAGGCATCGCTGTGATAGGTCACCGAGATGAAAGCTTCAGCCTTTCAGGGTCTTCAGGAGAAGGGTAGAGGAACAGAATAATAAGCCAGAGGCACAGATTCAAAGTGAGCTTTATGTAAAACTTTTCAGCCCCACATCTTTTAGTTTAAACAATTTCACATCTGAGGAGCTGAGTTTTTTTTTTGTTCCGCTGTTTCATCTGTTTGGGTGCTTTAACTTGTTCCATCAACATCACCTACTCCACTGATGTGGCAGATCTCTCCCTCTCTCTTTTTTTTTTTTTTTTTTTTTTTTTTTTTTTTTGAAAGCAACAATGAAAATCAGAAGTCTGTTATTACTCATACCTCTCTGACATTTTCCTGCCACTTCCATACATCCATTAAGGCTCTGGTCTCTTGGCTGGAAAGAAACCCTCTCTCGGAAACAAGGGATTATTAGGAGTTATTTGTGTCCTGTGGGGGGCTGAAAAAATTGGTGTCATCTTTTCATGTGAAGATGAGAGTTGAGGACAAGAAACAGCTGTTTGGGAGAGAAGAAAGGAAGGACGAAAGGAGACCCACCGAGAGACTGAGTTTAATTCAATCTGTCACACCTTTTTGTCACAGATTTCTTGCAGTTAAACAAAAACTCCAAGAGAGAAACCCAAAGGGATGTCAGTGGTAATTTCCCAGATTTCTTAAACCCACCAATTCCTGCCATTTCCTTCTCAAATTAACTCTCACTCATACGAGGGAACAAAGCGAACAAACCAGAGCAGAACAGGTGGGTAGAGCAGAAGAGCTGCTACGAACACAGATAAATAAGGATGCACGTCACCGGACGAAACCACAAATTTATCCTAGAATGTACACTCTACTGCAGTTTTGCTGTGTTGTAAAATATTATTTTGTTTTTTTCAGCTGAAGTCGAAGATTAACACTTATCACATGATGACCCATGCTCTGTTGGAAATTCTTTGCTGCAGATTGCTCTTATAATGACTTTACTGAAGTCGTAGTGGTATTAAATGCAGATATTAGCTGCATAACAGCTGATACTGGTGATCACAAAGTCAACCATCTCCACATTGTTGCTTACATTGTTGTTGGAGTAAAGTAGAGTAGAGTGGCATGGAGTAGAGTAGAGCAGAGCAGAGTAGAGTAGAGATTTAGTTGTCATTGTTTGGTCAAAAAAATTTAATGCAGTTTAGCAGGTGTGTCTGTGTGTTATCTCCTCGTCAAAGTCGTAATATAGGTCTGTCGAATCAGAAAAGGATACACGGAGACCTAGATGAGCAAATTATCAAGCAAATCTGTGCAACTTTGCCACTTTGTTTTATAACGTTCTTTTATCCCTCTTGATTAGATTGCAACTAAAACATTTGCAAACTGAAACATGGTCTGCGGTGGTTTGAACACTTCCTGAAAACTATACACCTCAGTGTTGAGGTCATTTTTTCATGAGTAACTAGCAGACCACCGGGATGGAAAACATACTGGATCCTTGCTGCACTGCCAAACTTACGCTTTTAAAATGACTCCTGCACCTGTGAATGTAGACAATGAGCCAAGAAAAGAAACAAACAAAAAAAAACTCTCCAGAAGAAAGGATTCAAAGCACCCTGAAAAGAAGTAAATGTTCCCTCCTTAATAATACAGACAGGACTTTGACAGAACAAAAATGAAGCCAACCTTAACCCTTCTCATTTTTCTCAACAATCTGAAGAACTTTTTATTTTTAATTAAAAAGATTCTGTGTGTGACTGCATTGCTATTAAGCATCTCTAATTGACTTATAATTATGTTGTAGTGTGACATCACTGCACCTCCTCAAACCAACCCTGAAAAATATACTGTAAATTTACTGAATTAGCCAATTTAGGAATTGTAAGAAGCAGGAAAAAAGTTATAGCTAAAGAGTAATGAAACACCACTTTAGATTTGTATTTGCAAGGATGGACAAGCGATTTATGAACAAAATGTGGAATTTTGCAGGTCAAAGTAGGCGCCCCCTAGTGGTGTTGTGCGTCATGCCCGAGGGCCTTTATTAGAAGTATGGTATATTGTCTGTAAGAATACTACAAAATAGATTTAGCCCTTTTTTTTAAACACTCATATCTAAGATTATTTATCATGATAACACAGAAAACCATAATATGAGCACTTGAAAGAACATAAAACCATAAACTGGGTAATGCTCAATTCCTTTAAATATGCTGTTAAAAATAGATGAAATTCAGTTTTCTCCTTGTGCTTCAGGAGTTGATCTAGCATTCCTTCATACGATACAAAGAACTGAAAACAGAAATTCACTTCTGCGTCCAATTGAAATTGTTTTGTCCCCGTTCTGACGACTGCACAGAAGAATGAATTTGAATTTCAGATAGCATTCACATTGACTGGAGATATCAGTGAATCTGTCTGAAACGATCAGAGATCCTGCCTGCATGTTATAATACAGGCAACAGCACAAACTCTTGCTTGATCATGTCCTGAAAGGTTTCTGCGTTTACAGCAGAAGAAGAAGGGGACATTTCCAAAACTGCTGGAGTTCAGTCTGATCCTGGGGAAACATTAAATGATATCCATGTAGCTGATGCAGACCAGTGTTCAATAATCTTCCCACATAAAGAAAAAGCAGGATTTGTTTTTGGGATCTGCACATAAAAAAAGGTGACACTGTTAAATTACAGACCTATTTTTACAGCTTAATTGTGCCACGGGTAATGAAGGAGGCTCATCGCACTTCTCTATTCAGTTTCAGCAAAATAATTTTGTTTTCTGCAGGACCTTTAAGTAAAGATGCTCTGGTGTGTTTTCACTCTCATGTTCTGACAGAAATGATGAAATACAGCAGTACACTGCAAAAATAACAGATGAATTCCACCGTGTCGCTTCACATTGATCTGTTTAAAATAACAGCTCTGAAGCAACCGCTTCAGACAGTCTGGACACTCCTACTCATTCAAAAGGACTCTTTATGTCTGTCCACACTTGTGATGGACACTGTGTGTCTCGTTCCATGACACGCATGTCAGCGGGACTCCTCTGTCCTGCAGCACCTCGTCCTTTTGCTCTCTGCTTGCATTTCAGGTGGGAGGAACCAAGGACATATCAATAGGGAAATCAGATGAAGGGAATGATCTCTTAACACAAATCTGAACAGGTTATACTGTACGTAGACATCACGCTTTACTTTCCACGGGGAATCAGTTGACACGCTCGTAGACTCCTCTGCGCAAATTAGAAAATAATAACATTTAAAAAGAAACTGACAAGTATGTGGACACAGAGGACAGTATCAAAGTGCAGGTTCAGCAATGATGGAGCGTTCTTTTCATTTCTGCATTTAAATCTTCGACTTCACCTGATCAACAAGAAGCTCGTCTCTGTGGTAGAATTATTCTGCATCACTAAAGTGATGATCAGAGAGAAGACAACAAAATAATCTTTTATCTGAGCCGGCATGAAAACAAAATGAAAAGAGAGGTCAGAAAATGGGTTTATGTTTCCCCTGCTTTTAGAGGTATTTCACTTTTGTAAAAAGTGTCAATTATTAATGTTGTTTTATGTTCCCTCCAAGTGCCATTACACATCTTCCATTTCATGATGTCACTGTATTTGTCTGCTGTCTCCTTAAATTCCTGTTGCTTTTGTGTTTACTATATTTCTTGTGTGTTTGTGTTTGCATTTTGACTGACCTTTATCTGCTGAATTTTATGTAAATGAAAGGGCCATACGAGGACATGCATTGAAAATGAGGGCACGTTATAAATGCAGTGTTCATTTATTAAACGCTCACCCCTATAAATAAACAGTTTATAAAACTACGCATAGTAGGGCTGTGCGATATGGCTTCAAATCTATATTGCGGTATCTAAAGTATGTGCGGTAACGATATATATTGCGATATATAATCTTTTCTTCTGTATATATATATATATATATATATATATATATATATATATATATATATATATATATTATATATATATATATATATGTATATATATATAGTACATATATATATTATATATATATATATCGGATCGCAAGATACCGAATTTGCAGAAAGCGCAACTCACATGTCGGCGCGTAAAAGAGTGCGTCCAAATGGAATAAATGTGCAGCTGTGGCAGCTCTCATTCAGATGTCTGCTGTCGAGGAAACCAAGGAGATCTTTGTCTGTAGTGTCAAGCTGGAAAAAGATGGATGCGGGAATTTATTTCCGATATGTCTGAAACTGTTGATGGTCGAGGAAGGGACAGGAACATTAATTGTTCGGGATCTTTAAATGCGCATACAACGATTCGTTCTGCAGTATTTAAAAAAGCACATCAGCTGTGCCAAGACACACCACTGGTAACAACCGGGTTTAGGGAGGTGGAAGATTGCGTTCTGTTAACTGTTTTAACTACCCTCGCTGGTATATTCAACAGCAAAACCAAAATGCTCCCACACCGGTGAAATTAAAAAAAGTTTTCCCGCTACCGCTGGCCATGCCTGCTAGTTTTTTGTTTTTTTCTTTTTTTCTTTTTTCTGCATCTATGACCTGCAGCCAACCAGCCAAAGTGTGTTCGGCTGGTCACTGTGGGTGAGCGGAGGAGAGTGGACATTTACATGCAGTGGCAGGGCCTGTTGTCGCATGTGACTACAGGACTTGCAAGTGAGCGTGTGTGAAGACGCACGTTCACGTGCAAATCAAATGCAAAGTTATTGAAACATAAATACCGTGGGACATAAAAGCGTCCCGTGACCCGTGTCCCGTGCCGGTCGTACCGAACCATACCGTATTTTACCGAGTACCGTTGCATCCCTAATATATATATATATATATATATATATATATATATATATATATATATATATATATATATATATATATATATATATATATATATATATATATATGGAACTGTGAAGTGCAAATGTCAAGAGGTCGGAAACTTTCTGCAGAGAGGTCAATCATTACAGACCTCCAAACTTCATGTGACCTTCCTCACCTCGCTCCACGTTTGCAACCGCTGCCATCTTTTCACATTCACTTTCGAACCAAAGTAGGCGCAGCTTGACATTATGAATTTGCGCAATCGTGGTAGGCCGGTATAGTAAAAATCTCTACCGTTAGCTACATTTATATCATTCCTACCATATACCGTTTACACCGCCCAGTGCTAACACACAGTATATATCTGTCTAAGATGAGGCTTTCTCTCTCGGGCTGCCCAGTGGTGCAGTGGTTGAGGCAGGCGGCCCGTGTACAGAGGCTACAGTCCTCGTGCAGGCTGGTCGCGGGTTCGACTCCCTGCCCAGAAAACCCTTCGCCGTTCTCTCTGCCCTGTTTCCTGTCTCTCCTTCACTGTCAAATAAAGGCCACTAGTGCCAAAAAATAAAAAAAAGATGAAGCTTTCTCATTCCCTGTGAGACAGGAGAGAGAACTGGAGATTGAATAAAAATGAATGTTTCGTTCAATATAAACTCAGCTTGATCAGAATATAAAGTAAAAAATATATTTTATTTTTTTTTTTTTTTTGACAGTTTGTCTGGCTTCAAAAATCCCTGTCCTCCTTTGTTAAAATGTATTTATTTATTTTTTCATATGTGACTACTCTGAGTTGATTCGTTTGTCCATTGTATATAAGGAGGAAAATGAAACAAAAATCCTTTTTCTCATCTCATCTTCCTTATAAATCTCATCCAAGTTTTCCCATCACCCCTTGTTTATCCCTTTTTCTACCCCTTTTATAATTAGCTCCCCATAAACTCACTCACTATTCCCCCTCCTGTCTCTATTTTTTGAAACACCCCCTCGTCTCCCGTTCTGTCTTTATTCCCATTATTCCCACTCTCCCCAGCGCCTCCCTGCCTCCCCCCGCCTTGTCTTCATCTTTGCCCTCTTCATTTCTCTGCAGAGCTTCACCTCTCTCTGAGGCTTTGCTTTGTAATTAATTCTTAATTAGAACACTTGTTTATCTTTGTTGCTTAAAGATGCCCGTGCGTATGTGTGCTCGTGCAGACCTCTTAGCAGAGCTGTTATGCTAAGTGGCTCCTTAATTTGCTTCCTCTGATTGGTTCTGTGTAGGAGGGGAAGTTAGAAGGTATGAGAATATACTGAAAAATCAATAATGTCTTCATGAAACTCACACATGCACACACGGTTTTCAAACACATTTAGAGATTTAACATTTTCAGTGTCGGGGTGTTCATTAAAAGAGAGTTTCTCTTTTCCTTTCCTTTTTTTCATCTTGATGTCAAGTTCTCAGATCAGCTTCCCTCTTTTCTGGGATCGTGTGTGACCCTGCAGTGACCCTGCAGTGGTCTGAACTGGCCGTCCGCCAACACTGACACTTCAGAATCAGTCCCACATACGTAAAACTTATAAATGATCTTGTAAGGATGTGTCTTTTTAAAGTTAAAACCAAAATGTTTATAAATCAATAGATCAGAGGACAAATCAGCTTCCATTTCCACATACTGAAATTCACACAAACTGCTAATAAACTACTTGAACAGTTAAAATAAAATTCAGAAGATGTAAATGTAGTCGTTCTTGTCCGTAATATTTTATTCTGCAAAAGTCCAAGCCCCTGCGTGAACACTTCTGTCTTCGTGTACATTATTAGCTTGTTTTCAGACTTCAAACAGACAATTAATCTCCACACATGACACATTCGATACGAGCGAGTGGCTACGTATGTATTTGGGTCACTAAGCACCTCTGCGTCCTGGGCTGCAGGTTCATTTCCAAACCAAGCGGCTGTGATTCACTTCAATCAGTCAAGAAGAATGGAAGAAAGAAAAGAGAGAGGAGCGAATGTCTATGTGAGTCAGTAGAGGTAAAGACAGCTAAAGAAATTTACGAAAAAAACCATGAGGCAAGAGGACAGTCCTAATCTTTATAAATTAACATGAAAAAAGACAGTAAAGAAAAAAAAAATAAAACTATATATATATTCAGTATTCTACAAGCTTTTGAACCTTCACAGGAAGTAAGCAGTCATACAGAATTCGCTTCACAGAAAAAAGAAAAAAAAAATCACTCAATCACCTCTATTTTTCCCTCCATTCTGTGCGGTTAAGAGGATCAAAGTGCCCTCCAGTTCAAAGGATGCCACCAAGCAAGTCAGGGTCCGTTAAGTTCAAAGCAGCGACACAGTTCAACAAACCAAAGTTAGTGCCCCTCTTTTAATCCTATATATTTCGCATAAAAAACATAATAAAAATCATCTGCTCATAGGGTATCTATGTATTCAGCAAATATAACTTCAGACAAAACTATAACATATATATGTTTTTAATTAATTAATTTAGTTTTTTTCCACTGTGCTTTTATTGTTTTTCACAAAAAAGAAGCAAAAATAAGAAAATCAGTTGGTAGTATGAAGTAGGTCTGTTATTCAGAACCTTGTGGGTCAGCGTTTAGCAGCAACACTGGGAAAGAGTCTTTTCCTGTATGACCAGTGTCTCCCATTCTTCTTTACAGCACTGCTTCAGCTCAGTTCATTGTTTTAAGGCATTTGCACAGTTCTCTAAAGAACCTACCAAACCATTTCATTTCATTTGGATTGAGGTCTGGAATTTGAAAAGGCTGTTCCAAATCCTTGATTCTTTTATTTTTTCTTATCCTTGAATCATTGTCCTGCTGCGTGATCCAGTTTTTACCAGACCTTCGATGTCAGACAGATGACCTGACATCTACATCTAGAATATTCCGGTATTCAGAGGAAATGATGGTCCACTCAATGACTGCGAGGTGCCAAGGTCCTCTGGCTGCAAAACAACCCCAAACCATCAACCCTCCACCACCGTGCTTGACAGGGGATGTGAGGGGACAATGCTGAAATGCTGTGTTTAGTTAATTCCAAACTGGGCATTGTGGTCAAACAACTCCACTATGGTCTCATCCATTGGACATTCCTCAAGAGACCTTGAGGTTTGTTCAGATGCAGCTTTGCAAACTTCATCTGTGCTTCTATGTTCCTCTTAAAAAGGAGAATCTTTCTCCTGCCAAGCCTTATAAACAAACCATACTGGTTCTTCTAATTATTCTATCACAATTGTTAATGTTTAGAAAAAACTCAGCCAGGCTTGTAGTGTCTGGAAGGGAAGTTGTACCTAGTTGCAAATTGCCTCTTTAAATCCCATGAAAGCAGCCAGGGGGTATTTAATAAAGACATTATAAAAACCATCTGGTTATTGTGGGTCAATGCAGAAGGCAGAATCACTGCTGTACAGGCATCCATTCATTGTAACACTGCACACTGCTTCTACACTGTAATATACTTATTATGCTTTATAACAGGAAGGAATTTATTCCATATGTTCGAATCAAATCAAATCAAATCAAACTTTATTTATACAGTGCTTTTCATGCCCTCAGGCAACACAAAGTGCTTTACATAAAAAAAAAAGATAAAAATTAAAAACATTAAAACAAAATAAAAGCTGTCACACACCCCAAAGTCACAAAGCCATCCTCCCATTACCCCTCACCCCCCCCATGCACCCCAAACAAAACAAAACTCCCTCTTTTTTTTTTTTTTTTTGTCTAAAGTTAAAGTAAAATTAATGTTGAGCTGATGATGATTAGTAGCTCCTAGCTGCAGCTTATTACTATAGCCCCTTTATTTTGTTTGTTTTCATTTTGTGCTCATTTGTTATTAAAGGCATAGTGGAAAAAGGGGTCAGGGGTCACTAACTTTTGCACAACTGTATTTAATTTCAATATAGATTCATCAAATACAAGTTTTCCCCTTTAAGAAAATTAGCGTTTCCTGCTGAAGAAATGATGGAGATCTGTTAACCTTTATTCAACCCAATGGTATCTAAAATGTTTTTGACATAAAATTAAGAAAACTCCAAGCAAGCATATAGGAAAGATATGCTGAAACAAAATTAGAGATGGAGAAGAAAGTAAAAGCTCTCTTTTTTTTAAATAAGACAAACTGACGACAATGAATGTCTGTTTTTTTTTTTTTTTTCCCTCATGAACCTAATCTGGAACTGAAGAACAAGCCGCCTTATGCTTAGTTACATAATCCCATCCGGGAGATGCTAACTCCAACCACAATGTCCCCGTGGGCCACTCAAGCTTCTGCATCGGAGTAGCTGGGGGTGGAGGCCCGCGCTCGAGTACACATTAGCAGCAATCTAAACAAGAAAGGACAATCTAGCCACCAGAGTGTAGACTTGGGGCCACTGAAAACCTCTCCAAACTCAGCGTTTTGCAGCCATTGGCTTGACTGGTACCGAACGAAGGGTGGAGGAGAGAAGGTAGAAGAAGTGGGGAAAGGAGGAGTAGTTAAAGGTATGGTGGGAGATCTTTGAAAAATGGTTCCAGCAATCCAACTCAAGTGAGATTTTGAAAATATACACTCCCTCCCTCCTCCCAAAGGCTCCGCCTCCTCCTCTTCAGCCCACCCCTCAAAACCACGCCTTCACATGATTCACGACTACATGAAAGCCCACGCTGTCTTAAGCGGTCACGGAAGTTCACGAGCATTCGTGAGCACTCACGTCAATTTGCCAACAACAAGTAGCATCAGAGTGGCTGGCTAACTTCAAGCCATGGCGTCTTCTCCGTCAAGGATAACAACAGCCTACCTAACGGTGTCACACATAGTACTGTAGCCTAGTTGACAGAGTTGGTAGCTTAGCGAAACACGCTGGAATATGTTCGTCATGTCACTCGATGGACAATAATTTTGTCATCATCTTTCATTTTCTCATTGACTGGGTGAATAAGCCTACAATACCCGTAACCGATCAGCATGTTGAAATATTATATAATCAGAACGGCATCATCTTACCTATCCAGTAAAAACTGCGCCATTTTGGCATCGGTCTAGAGCCCCTTTTCATTTTTTAGCTGGCGCCAGCGCTGGAAAGCCGTACCGATAACCACTCTTGTTCTGTTTCGTTCTTCGGTTAGCTTCCGCATGGCTGTTGCTTTTTCAACAACAGTTTTCTCTTTGATTTTGCTGTTGGTTGACGTCTTCTTCTCTGCCATTGTTGCAACGAAATGATCTGTGCGAGCTAACTTGATTTCTGGCTTTCAAATAGCAACGCTGTGTCCGCTCACCTGATTGCCAGAGCTGTGGGAGGTCCTCGAGTAACGAAACTGTGAATGCACAAGATGGGGGGGGGGGGGGGGGGGGGGGGGGTGGGGGGGTGCCTTGATATTTGATGAGCATATTAGGCAGCCAATAAATGTAAAGATGATCAGTACATTGAGTGGTCAGAGTTTTCCTCTGATTACACCCTTTAGACCAGACCAAAACGTTTCATTTTCTTTTGCAAACATTCTATTTCAGTGGGTGCAATGGGAATGTGAAAAGGTTTTCATGCAATATTGTAAAAAATGCTGCAAAAAAGATCTCCCACCATACCTTTAAGCTAACAGAGGCATGGAGGAGGAAGAGCAGACGGGGGGGGGGGATTGACTAATTGATAGAAGCAGAAAATAGAAGACAAAGAGAGTGACGAAAAGTAACAAGAAGACAGAGCAAGAGGGAGCACAACAGGGAGGAAATGAGATGGGCTAAAAATGGCAGAAGTTGGCGCAAAGCGGGAGAAAGACCAAGAATTACAGAGCAAGAACGATTGAGAGAAAAGAAGAGGGCCCAGCGGAGGTTTAGACCTTCATGTAACAGTCCTTTGGAAGTCCAAAGAAGCACAGAGGAAGAGTGAAAAGGGCCAGAGATACTGGGAAACTGAAACAGCGAGAGAGGAGATGAGAGCAGGGCAGTTCTAATGCAATTATGGCTCTGGAAATTGAAAGTACAATTCTCCCTGGGATCTTTGCCGGAGTGGTGCGTGTGTGTGTGCGTGTGTGTGTCTGGGTGTGTGCGAACGTGCACGTGCACACACATGGTTGGATAGGCTGGTCGCTCTCATATCCACCAAATGTCTTCATCCCTCCTCCCTTCTGCTCTCCTCGTCTCTCCCTCTCAGAATTACTCTCTCATTTTACAGTCCCCTCCCTCTCTTTAAACTCTACACCCCTCTCTCTCTCTCTCCCCTCTTTTTCTCCTCTTTCACTCTTCACTTCCCGCCCTAGCTCCATCCATCTATTTCTGTCTCTCTCCTTCCCTCAATCTCTCCCCACTTTTTTCATTTCATTAATTTGTGAAGAGGAAAGCAAAATGTCAACTGCTTTGTATTTACATTTTGTGTTTTGCTGTTTTGCTGATGCTCCTCTTCATTTTAACCCAACTAAAAGCACCACAGCATTGCAAATGTCAACTTTTCTTTTTTCAATTTATGTTTCTTTTTAGATGCCAAACAATCAAAGAAGCCAAACAACAGACAGTGTTTACCAGAATAGGCGTATCAAGTATGTGTGGTTTGAAAAAAGTTTGATTTTAAAGTTAGGCTTACATAAATATAATTGCAAATTTTCCATGTTATTGTTGTTTCAGTTTTCAGAAATTACTTCATTATGGAGATTTATGTAGATTAAATGTAATTATGTTCATGATCTAGACTAAATGTATTTAAATAAAAGCTGCATTACTGTTTGTAAGATATTATTGAACATACCTGTATTCCTGAAAGACATAATTAAATGTCCAAAGTTAGTCTTAAATTAGCAGTTAATTTATTGAAAGTGGTTCTGCGATGGACTGGCCACCTGACCAGAGTGTACCGCCTCACCTTTCAACATTTGATGACCGCTGGGACAGACTCCAGCAGAGCCCTGTGACCATGGATGACGTTGAAGTGGAGAGAAACTAACCTAAAATAATTGGTTTCTTAGCTCATTAAAAGAATAAACCCTCATGAACAAACACCTCTTAGCTTACATACAAATAAATACACTCATGAAGGGAATTCACAAACACTAAACCCGCTCTAATTACTTCTGTGCATTACTACCACAGCCTGATGTAAATACTGGGCCCAAGAAGGCTGCTGACCCCATTTACACTCATTATTGGTGAGTGTAAAAACCCTTTCCCCCCCGCTCCCAGTGTGTTTTAATTTTTCCAAAGATTCAGTCATTGTTTGCCGTGCTGGCAGTGGGACAGGAAGGACGAAGGTTAGGCATGCGCTGATTTCCCCAGAAACGGGGTGATTGACTCTCTCGTACCCCCAAAGGCTTGTTAGTTTCTCATTAGGAGCTGCAATTAGTGTCATGTCAGACAGGCAGGTGGGACAGTGAGAGACTCTTGAAATTGGCCGCAGAGATGAAGGATACACTTCACCAGATGCAGATAATAGAGAAACGAGGACTAATGGAATTAATCTTAAACTGAATATTTTCAGATGTTGCAAAACGGTGGAACGAGCAGGACTGGAAACCAACTGGGATATGTTTAGTTTATTTCAGTCACAGTTAACTATCTTGTCTTGGCTGGCTTAGTTTATGCTGCTACGTGTTAAAGCAACAGCTGCTGGATGAACTGAGAGTGAAGAAAAGTTCCAATCTGCAATTTTATCTTGAGCTCCTGACATGGGTTCCAGGCTAAATACAAGAATAGGAATCCAAAGCTACATCATGAGGCTCACGAATGTCCGTCGTGACAGCGGAGCACCTCCAGGGTTCTGCCAGTCCTCAACGAAGAACTTCCTTGTAGAACCTTTTTCTCATAATCTGCCAAAACATCCTCATTTCCAGTGTTACAATCGACACAACATCCGAGAAAAGTGCTGCTAGAGCTGAAATAAGGAGCTCTGCTGGGACCAGCTAACGGTCGGCCCGCCACTCACGGGAATAGCTGGGTTATAGTATGGGGAAGCTTCGCCCAACTTGTAAGCGTCACCCAACTTCTTTTTTTTTTTTTTTTT
This sequence comes from Hirundichthys speculiger, assembly GCA_018398805.1. Taxonomy (NCBI): domain Eukaryota; kingdom Metazoa; phylum Chordata; class Actinopteri; order Beloniformes; family Exocoetidae; genus Hirundichthys; species Hirundichthys speculiger. Next base: position 1,098,752 of record JAGFBZ010000006.1, read on the forward strand.
TTTTATTCAAATTTTTATTTGGAACAAAGGTGATACATGTTATACATTATTTCATAATTACATCCTGTCCCTGTTTTTGATATAAGGTTTAAATAAAAAAAAATAAAAAATAAAAAAATCCACCTAAAACAATTAATACTTGAAACATCTCAGAGTCATAATATATTAAAAAAACAAAACAAAAAAAAAAAAAAAAAACAGTAAAGTAGCTCAGAAACTTAGGGGGAGTTAGTGAATTACTCTCTTCTACTAGAAATTAATTAAAGTCCAATCTAAAAGAGGATACATATTCAATCCACCCAACTTCTATTATTTTTTTGGACAGTTTTAACTTGAGATCAATGAAGATTGATTGATTTTTGGAGCCACCTCAGTGGACAAACTCCAACTTTTCCTACTTTTTTCCTACTTCTAATTCCTGGCATATGTACAGGTGTTAACTGCTCTTGGGTTCTGGCGACCACCCTAAAGCCTCTTTTGGATTCGATATAGACACATAGATATCTATAAATTCTACCTTTTAAGGTCAGGTATATCACAGCTGTACCTGAGTACAGTAATGCCTGCAGTTTTGGATGGCATTATCAACATGTGAGGGGAATCCACCTGTGAAAACTTCCTGGTTTCGAGAGAGGATGGGATGGCCTGGCATCAGTCCTGACCTCAACCCAACTTAAACACTTGTGGAATTAGCTGATCGAGATTTCAAGAGCAAAAATACCATTCAGACTGAGACCTCAAATCCAAGGTGAGTTGAAAAGGAGACGTCGTGGATGTAAATGAGAAAGTTTACAACTGTTCTCTTGATCACAATTGGGAATGTGAGATCTTGCAAATAAAATGGATGACCTTGGGGCACTGACAAGGATACATCTAGACTAACAGCAATGCAGTAGTACATGTTTGGCCGAGATGTAGCTTCAGGAGCATATTCCCACATTCAACATTTCTTGGCTGAAAAACATCAGCATTTCTTGGCTAACGAGGTGTGGCAAAAGCAAGACTAGTAGTATTGCAGTGCTTGTCAACAATAGATAGTGTAATCCAGGACTATTTTATAGCGAAATATAATTCCTGCAGCCATGGATTTTGAACTGTTATCTGTACATTTTCATCCACATTATATACCAAGAGAGTGCACCAGTGTTATTTTAGTGGCAGTATACATCCCACCATCAGCTGGTGTCAACACTGCATGTGATCAGTTGTGACTAAGCTACAGAAACAATAATCCAGTACGTTTATGGAGATATCTGGAGATATCTGGCTATTTCAACCACCCCTCTATCTCTGCCACATTTCTAATGTTTCAACAATTTGTGAACTACTTTACTGTTCACAATCCGGTCTTTCTTACCTCCTCTCACAAATCCTTTGTTTGGAGGTAACCTGTGACCTAAAGAATTGCGAGGTGGTGGTCCAGCAGCATCTTTGTGGCATGAAAGCTCCACTGTCTTGTCATGGACAGAAAGGCCCTGCAGAGAGTGGTGAGGACGGAGGTGAGGATCATTGGGTTTACGCGGTCCTCTATAGAGGATGTGGCCCAGAAACGGCCACAGGGGAGGGCGACCACTGTACTCCATGACCCCACCCACCCCTGCCAAGGACTGTTTTCTCTCCTGCCATCAGGCAAAAAGTTCAGGAGCCTGCACTGCAGCTCTGCAAGGTTCCAAAAAAGCTTTTATCCAGCAGCCGTCAGGCTGTTAAACAGACAATAACAATTCCAACTCTGACACTAACCACTGCAACCTACTTGCAATAATCAGTGTATAATTTATTGTCATTTAAGTGTCATTTGCACTGTTATATTTCATAGTCATTTAGATTTTATTTTTTTGCATGGACTTTTACATCTGTATTTTTAATCTGTGCGACCTCCACTCGAAATTTCAAACTTCAGTGATGTAGCCTGAATGAGGACAAAGGAAATCTTGAACCTTGAATCTTTCTCAAATTACAGTTTTTACAAATCCAAAGGTTTTTTTTGTTTGTTTTTTGTTTTTTTTTAATATAAATCTAAACCATCAGGCCATTCCTAATTGCTTTCTAAATTATTTTTTTCACTGGACCATTTTTGATCCCATATTTAGAACCCTACTGATTCATCTTTCCACCATCTTTGCGTTCCTACGTCATTCAGCAATGCTTCCAAGCAACTATGTGGGGGGGAAAAAAAAAAGTCATACTTCTCATTGCACTAATAATTTTTGACTCCTTTGGATCAAAGCAGGGATTACAAAACTCTTGAAATAACTCCCAGTGAAAGAGTGGAAATTTGGCTCATCCTCAGTTTTTGCATGATTAGTCTGAATTCTTCTACGAAACATTTCAGCATTTGGCCAGCATTTAGCCGAGAGCAATTACTCTGTCTAACATAGATTTGATTTTCTACCGCACAAACGCGCACACACTCAATCACATGAACACTCGAGTATATAAAAGTTGCATAGACACATACTCAAACTCACACACACAAGTGCGATGCAGCCAAATAAATGAGGCGGGACTCCTCGGGCCTAATAGTCTGGCTGTAATTAACATTGTCATAGTGATAATAGCCATTTATCCCTGACATATCACACACACACACACACACACACACACACACACAACACACACTCCACACATTGTCCAAAACTTCTGTCTGGTCTCGGCAGCTCGCCCAGCTGTCACCCCCCTCATCTGTTTCTTTCTCTCTCTTCCACATTTCCTCCCTTTTTCTTTCTCCTCCTCATCAGTATTTAGACTTCATTATTCCCTTTTCCTGTTTTCATATTTCCCTTTTTTTTCTCCCCATCACCTTCATCCTTTCTCATCTTTAGTATTTCTGCTAATCATCCTGTAATTTTTCACTTCTTTTCCAATATCAGAAACACATCATATTCCTTTCACAGCTTTTGTTCTGTCTTTGCCTCTCTGCCGTCTGTCTCATTCTGCGACTCTCAAACCTGACAGCAAAGACTGGCACGACTTTAATGAACAAGGACTGTGTCCAAAAGCAGATTCAGCAACCTGTTCTGGAAGGATCAAAAGGCACTGCAGGTAGACTCTAAGTTCAACAGTTAAATAGGCAAGTTGTCATCCGGCAGACAATTGGGAGCAACAGAAATTAGGGCGACTGCAGTGGGTGAAACAGACCAACAGATACGGATAAACATAAACAAACCGACTTTTACTGAGGCTGCTTGGGACTTAATTTGTCTTTCAAAATTCCAACATTTATTTGATTGAAAAGCACTTTGGTTAAGTTTCTTATTTACATTACCTTTACCATTATTCTTTAAAATTGAACAATTGTCATCAACGTACAAAAGAAACTGAGGTGACTATAATGGCTGAGCAGTTTGCTCATTCAAAAGTCTGATTTTATTTATGCAAAACACTGTTTTGGGCGCTGAGCAATAGCATCATTTTCAATCCAGTCGAGTCTTACTTCAGCTGTAAAGCACAACGGATCACCAACATGGTAAAGTTGGATGAGCGAACATGTTCAAAACACGTCCTGACCGGTGTAGGCTGTTAGCGTTAGCAGTTGCTACAAATAGCATATGTATCTACAAAGAAAATAACGACGTGGATTTCTTGTTGTTTACATCACGTAGCCCATGCAGCAACTGAACTGGAGTTGTCACTTATTAGTAATATTCAGTCACCAAAAAATACAAGTTAATGTATTTTTCTGTTTTTTTTTTTTTGTTTCTTTTAAATGTGCATATATGTGAGTATAAAAACGACATGGGTTGTTTAAAGAAACCGTGTTAAAAAGTGTCAGGTAGTTAAATCTTAAAATGTTTTCTATTAAAACACAAAATAACACTACAAACAAGCGAAAGAAAGGGCAATAAACTTAATTTTGCTTAAATGGGCCTGTAGCAAATTACACTTAAGTGTCTTCAATTGATGCTCTTTTCACAGCTGAGCATATTCGTGCATGTGCAGTTAAGCTCACGTCCACATGCAGAAAATACTGTGTAATTATTCAGGCTGGACGGATGACAGGTGAACTGAAGTGACAGAATGACATCAAATGAGCATCAAGGAAAAGTCAGAAATCTGTTCCTGCATTTGCACTTTTTACTTTTTTTTTTCCTCTGTGTGGCACAATGATGGGGGAATTGATAATCGCTTATAGATCCAAAAAAATAGGATGCTTCTATGGTCAAATAAATAAAATCTTGCATTGACTCACGGCAAAAAAGCAGAAATACACACCAAAGTGTATATTTATGGACCTCCTTTATAACTGTTTTGTGAAATTATACCGTAGGCATGTACACGAGCACTGATTTCCACTTCCACCTGTTGCCATGATTGGAAGCAGACAATTCAACGTTAATATGGTAATAACATATATACAGATATAGCCAGAGATGCAGTTTCACTAAACATTTAGATGGGACACTTACAGGAAAGGAGCAGAAAAGGAAATGTGCTTTATTTGTTACTCTCATTTCTGAAACCATGAATAGAGCTGAAATGGCTGAGCATAATAGAGGCTATAAAGTCTGAGAGAAGAACCCTTGTCAGTGTAAAAAGAGGTGGCTGCACCACAAATGAGTTGGAAAAGTCCTCCAACTACGCCAGAGCATCAGCTCTTACACATGACCATTATGCATGACTTCATCCATGTATAGGATCCATGTTTATAGCATATGGATAATAAAATACAGTTTATGAGAGTACATTAAAAGAAAGGGGAGGAAAAAAGATGCCCAATGAATATATGAGTTGGAAGTTATGTGAAGCTGAATGTTTAGCCATATATTAGATTCTTTCTCTCCTTTTTTATCTTCACTTCATGGTATCATTAGCTTGACTTGCTCTGAAAGTTCCTGTGTTGGTGAGGTCGGGAGCGTGTTTTTAACTCACAATCTTCCTTCATAACGGTAAGGTTTTACATAATGTGTGCCATTAATCCACAGGTTTATTCACTGTTGTTAGTTTCTTATTTGAGACCTGTATATTCAAGACAGTGTTTCTTCTTTTTTTTTTTTTTTTTTTTTTGGCTATCTCCGAAAAGGAAATATATTAGCATTGGGCAGTATTATTAACCTTTTTAAGATTTTCTTTCATTTACTAATCACCGTACTGGCCCGAATATAGTACGGTATTTTATTCTAGAAATCATATTCTCAAAAATGGGGGTTGTCTTATAATCGAGGTCTAGACTTTTCTATTGTCATTACACATCAGCGCCACTAGATGGAGCCGCACCGAAGTAACCAGGAAGAATGGAGCGTCTCAGTAAACGCATACCAGTAGGATCTAATGTAAAATTTAGGATCACGTGACCAACTCGAGCAAAGGGGTTTGAAAGTTTTTTTTGCAGTCCAGAATTTTGTTTTTTACAGACTGAATTGTTAGTTGTTCTTAAAACTGAATATAACTCGACTTTGCTGGTTATGCAGTTATTGACATCATTAATGCAGTTATTAAACTACATGATTGTTGCTTATTCAGTGAGTCATAGTCTCAGATTTTAAGTGAATAAAGTTTATTAAATAGTACTATACCTTGATCTCAAATAACAAGGTGAGGTACGTGTCAGGTTTCCTTAAGTATGGTACCATACTTCCTTAAAAAAAATGTTTAACAATACAGCAAAATACTATCTCTGTGTGATTTTTTTTCTATAGTAATTTTACAATAAAAAGTTATTTTATGAATAACCTTATGGTTTTTATTTTTTTTATTTTCCCAAAATAATATCTTGGAACAGCTGATGATATGCTGGCTGTATGTATACTGGCCTCATCCTCCTGTCAGAGAAGACGCAGCAACTTCTCTCCTTTAGATCTATTTATTGTCTTTATCCAAATGAACAGGACACTGTAACACACTGTAGGATGTGCGTTTTAAGTGTGTGTGGTTTGTGATGTCTGCAGAAGACAACAATAATAAAACAACATTAATAATAATCAACCTACAATGGCATTGATTATAGAATAACATCAATTACAATAGACATGAATAACGTGTCATACTATAAATGACCAGTAGGATTCAATGTCGGACCATTAAACAACGCCACGGCTCGGTGCAACAGGCAGGTCACGTGACCAAGCTAAACTTAGACGGCCCGTCGGCTACCAGTCCAGTGAATTTCACACTACCATCGATATAACAGCCTTCATGAACAACAGCTATACAGTTAAATAAATGATGGCAGAAGGAAATAAATGTATGCTGAATGAACTAAGTGACAGGTCCGGCTGTCCATGTTTCATGGGGTTCAGTAAGAATGCTAAACGATAAGCTAACAAACAAACAGGCTTATTACTCCAATAATATTAACAGCTCTCGTCACATATGAGATATAAATAACATCCGCTCATCAGGTAACTTACATCATCACCGATGCACACTGTTGAACAAAGAAATAAAGAAGACTAATGATAGGTGGAAGATCAACCAACTAATTAAGCAGTTTCATTACCCACTCTGCGCATGCGCAAACAGTCCACCCGTCTATGCATGAAGCAGCTCACTGTGAATGTGTGCTCCGCACAGCAGGGAATTCACAACAGTTGTCTTATAATCAGAGTCGTCCTATATTCGTGCCGATACGGTAAGAACCATGTATGCATTTGTGCACAAAGAATATAATGTACAATCTTATGTCACTAAACTGGAATGAGACAAATCATAAGGTACAACAACCGCATAAGAATTAGTTCAGCATGACAACCAAACTTCAAAGAACCTTAATTAATACACTAGCTGAGCCGTGGAATTGAAATTGGTGTAGTAACTTGGTGAACATCTGATTTGCACACATGCTCATCTTCACTGACTTTATAATGTAATTAATGCTCTATACAACGCAATAAACAATGTACATGGATGCTTGAACTGCAGTTTCCCTGTGAAGGATCCTGCTGTGGCCTCTCAGTATCAATGTGAAGATCTGTGTGTGTGTGCATTTAAATCTATAGCCATTTATCTATATCTATGAATATCAATCTATCCACATAATTATGAGGATACAGGACCTATGTATTGAATATATGTATAGAAACCTAACTTATAAACTTCAGTGCACTTACTATATAAACATCTGCTGGCTCAGTGTCCAAAAACAGGATAAGACTGATGGGGCATAACAATGATGCTACAACAAAAGGGAAGCCAGGTCATATATCACCGTCCCCACCATCCCAGAATGAGTATCGAGCCCCGATAAGTTTAAACTTTAGTTGAGGAGCAAAACGATTTGAACTGAAGCAGTTCTCAGTTAGAACGGAATATACGTTTGTGGCGTAATTGCCATTTACGGGAGCCCAAATGGTAAGTAGAGACTTCAGAATAAACTGCTTCTTTAATGCTTCTGACAGAACTCAAAAACATAATTCCTCTTTAGCGATAAAGTCGATAGGGTCCCTATACAGATGGACCAAGGTCGTTTTAACTTAAGTGTACAGAAAATGTATAAAAAAGACATCAGTGTGACAGTTCCAGGGAAGCAGTGGCCATGAACTCACCTCATTTTGCATCTTCAATCAATCACCTCCGCTTTCTTTAGGAGTCTGTTGACCGCTGCAAACACACACACACAACTGTGCAAGAACCTTCATTATATAATGTTCTGTTGTTAACCAACAGAACCGACAGGCTCCCCCACAAGCAGCTGCTTATCACTCTCAAAATTATTACAATTTACAGTCCCCAAAGCAGGGGAAAGCTGAAAGAAAATATCAACAGTTTTTTTTTTCTATGATATTGGAAAACAGCCACTCTGCACAAATTCATGGACTGTCTGTCAAAGTGAAATATTTCTTTCAAAGCTCAACTCAAGATTCAGCATTAAAAGTGTACAAAGAAACAATTCCTCCAGCTAAACCTTTCTGGCTGAAATGAGCAAAGGTATGTTGAGAGAGTTGTATTACAGGAGCTGTGCACGGGTGGACCATTAATACTTTGGGCTCGGCCCTCAGCCAGACGGAGGAGTGGGGGAAATATTTAATTAACCAGGAGCAAATGTTAGAAATAAAATCCATATAGAAAGGGATAAAAACAGCGACTGCATTGCTCTGGTTTCCTGAAACTTCTAAAATCTAAAAGAGCTCCAATTTAGTTTTGTTTTCAGACTTTGCTACGCTCATATCCAGAAGACTGATTGCACTTTTCAGTCTCAAACATGCTGACCTTACCTTGGGCCCGTTTCCCTTTTTGGTTTTGGAACGCTGTTTGATATAAAACTGTCATTATGAACAGGAGTCACACTTTTTGTTACTGTTCTTGTACTTATAGATATAAAGAATTCTAGACGTTGATGAACTTCTCTCACGTCTGACTCATCTTCTCACTCGCTTTTTGATTAAAAGGTGAACGGCATCAAACATTTAGGGTAACACTTTTTTTTAACGGTTTGTGAAATTTCAGCACTTTCCCTAAATTGATGCGCTGCGTTATTCCAGGCATTCGCAGAGGACAAATGAGAACAATGATTGCATAATGATTCAAACGTCTGGATCAGATCATTTCTCTTTTTCTGGAGGGTATTTGTTTAGTTCCTGTTGAAAAAGCCAAGTCCTCCATTATGGGTTTGCCTAATTAGCTACTTTGTACGGACGTCGATAGATGTGGTGGCTTTAATGCATTTTTATGCCCATTTGGTGGCTGAATTTCAACATAGTGGACAGAGTGTTGCGTTTTCCGTGCAAGTGTTTTCGTCAGCATGATAATGTCAGGAAGGGAATATGGCCGGAGGGGCAATTAATTACTGACTAAATGAGTGCTTTTAACTTAAAATGTGTCCTTTTCCTGTTGAGAAACAGCTCCATATGTTATGTAATACTTTAACACGTGTATGTCACAGCACACTATTCCAGTCTAATACCTTTACAAGCAGAGTGCCCCAGAGTAGATGGGGTACAACATCTGGTGTTTGTCATTCAGTTTTAGATCAGTCTTTTTAATTCATTGCTTACAGCAGCAGAAGAATCAGGAGGTTTTTTTTTTTTGCGCCCAATGCCCCGCCGTTCGTGTTATTAGACTCTGGTGAAAAGGTCACGGCAGGAACAAAGGAAGACTCTGAGATGTATATGTTCCAAGCAATTTCCCTCTAATGAGAAACCTGACAATTTAAAGAATGGACAGAAACAGAGATAAGGCAGCTGTGGCTCCGTTTATGTGTGAGAGAGAGCGTTAATGGCTCTGTGCATTTACTGGAAACACAACCACAGATTAGATCAGTGCTTTCATTTCGTTTGGAAAACAAATTCAAATTTTTTTTTATTTTATCTTATTTTTTTATTTTTATTTTTGGGGCGGCTGCTCTCAGGGTGCACTGTGTGTGTGGGTGTGAATATGCAGAGTGAAGTATATGTAGTATGTACTGTAGTATATACTATAGGATAAATTATAGTATGTACTGTAGTGTGAATGTATGTGTATCAGTATGCATGTATGTAGTTAAATGTCTATGTCTATCTGGATATGAAATTACAACTAAAATTTACTACTAGGCCTCAAAAACCGGATAAATTTTAAGGGGAATCTTGGAACACTGGAGAAGGGGTAGGATTAAATAAGTTTCACTTCTACTAACCCCTTTTCAGACATGTTAAACCAGATATGTGTTTTGCATATTGATAAGTATATGTATGTATATAGATTGGTGTGTAGATTGAGTATAAATTTTGTTTATTTTTTTCTTTTTTGGGGGGAATATGTCCATTTAATATTTAGATTTATTTACAAGAGGTTCTATATGTTTCTAAATTATGGTTATGCACATGTGTCAGTGTATATTGATTTATGCATTATTATATATTTTATAAATATATAATATTTATTTTCAGATACATAGATTCATGATAGTGTTAAAATTGTCTATGCTTTAAAAGATTGTTTTGACATGTCTAGAATGAATCAATAAAATTAAAAAAAAGAAAAGAGAAATGAAATGCATGCGTGTTTGTGATGTGTGTATGAAAGAGAGACAAAGCGACTGAGAGAAGCAGAAAAATACAAAGGAATGGTGTGATAGACTAATGGAAAAATAAGGAAAGAAAGAGAAGTGCTTACATCCGCTTACTGTAAGTTGGAATTTAATTTGTAGAGGACAGCAAAAAGCACTTTTTTTTCTTCTTCTTGCACTGCGTCAACTGTTTTATGTGTTCGTGTGTGCGCCTGTGATGGGTGGTCTCGCTCTAGTTGCTTCACTTGGAAGTTTTGCACACGCACTTTATAAAGCACAAACGTGCGCGGATAAGCTTCGGCGAGCAGGGAGGCTGCTTCCACACTTTTTCCCCTCCGCTTCGCCACACACTAACATCTTCTTCATACGAGTGCATGCATTTTTCCCTCTTGCGCACCTTCTTTCTTGTAAAATCTCACACATGGATGAGAGATTTCCAGCCGCACACACCCTACCCATGCACAGGTGCGCGTGGACATTTAAAAGAAACATTCATATATATACAAACGCTTGATGTGCAAGAGTCCACACACATGTCCTCTGAGCTTATCTTAGTTCAGTGTGGAGCAGCTTTTGAAGGCAACGGGGAGCCAGTTGTTGACGAGCCACTTAATAATTCCCTCGGACAGGCATGAAATTCTTTGCTTTTCTTTCGCTATCTTTTTTCTCTGTCTCTTCGACTCTTGTTCTAATACTCCTTTCCCTCCTGTGTCTTTATCTTTTACCACCTTTTTTTTCTAATTGTTTTTTTCTCTTGTTTCGTTTCTTTACTCTGTTTTGTCAGAATGTCTGTGTTTCATTACTTTTTCATGATTTATTTATTTATCTACTTTCAGCTCTGTGTGATCCATATTTTAAAAGATCTGGAACATATAGAAAATGTGAAGGTACATCATTTGGTGAGGGCTTTTCAAAAGTCTTTTTTTTAAGGTTCCAATCCTGAAACACTCCGGTGTGACAGGAGGGTACATAATCCTCAAAATGATCCATGGTGATGCATTGATCTGTTACACTTTAAAGATTGCGTAGACGTCCTTGTTGTAACAGTCTTCAGACTGGAGGCAGCCTGCTCCAGAAAGCATGACGAACATTACACCAGCCAGTCACCCACAGGGAGAGAATTTGTGCTTGCGCCAGTGAAAAGTGGGGAAGGGAAAAGTTGCTTAAGAGAGGTCTTGATCAATCTATCAGTGGCAACAACTGTGTGGAGTTATTGAAGACCTACCAATGACCTGGGAGTGCAGTTGGATGGTAAACTGTGTTGGACTGCCAACATGGACGCTCTGTGCAGGAGAGGACAGACCTGCTTGTGCTTCCTCAGAGGGCTGGGGTCCTTCAACATCTGCAAAAGGCTGCTGCAGATGTTCGATCAGACTACTGTGGCGAGTTCCCTCTTCTATGCGGCGGTGCGTTGAGGATGCCTCATATCTGGACAAGTTGGTGAGAAAGGCGGGCTCTGTGGCACAGAAAATCACCGACCATCCACTGCATCCACTGAACAGTCAGCTCCAGGCAGAGGAGCAGCTTCAGTGACAGGCTTCTGCTCCACCTCAGACTGAGGAAGGTCCCGCCTCACGCCATGTAGCTTTTTAGCTCCACCCAGGAAGGAGGGAGCCAATGCTAACATTCCTGTGTTCTGGACTGCAGTACACACTTTACCTTTTGTAAATTTTTGTAAATTATTTTGTAAATTTCAAATATTCCTCTCCCTACTTTCTGTGTTTTAAATTTTTATAGAATTTATTTCATGCCCTGTTACCTTAAGTTTGTGGATACTGTTGGAATTTGTGAATTTCCCATTAAGATATCTATCTATCTATCTATCTATCTATCTATCTATCTATCTATCTATCTATCTATCTATCTATCTATCTATCTATCTATCTATCTATCTATCTATCTTTCTATCTCTCCACCTCTCCTCCACACGTGTCCTCAGCACCGGCACACCGCAGGGCTGCGTTCTCAGTCCGCTACTCTACTCCCTCTTCACCCACGACTGCACCGCCAGGCACAGCTCCAACACCATCCTGAAGTTTGCTGACGACACCACCATCCTGGGCCTCATCACCAACAACGACGAGAGAGCCTACAGAGACGAGATCTACCAACTAACCAGCTGGTGCCAGGAGAACAACCTCTCTCTGAATGTCAGCAAAACCAAGGAGATGATCGTGGACTTCAGGAGGCAGCGGACTGACCAGCACCCCCCCATCTACATCAACAACGCTGAGGTGGAGCAGGTCAGCAGCTTCAAGTTCCTGGGCGTCCACATCACTGAGGATCTGTCCTGGTCACTTCACACAGACACTGTGGTGAAGAAAGCCCGGCAGCGACTCTACTTCCTGAGGAAGCTGAGGAAGTTTGGCATGAACACCAGCATCCTCACCAACTTCTACAGGTGCACCATCGAGAGTCTGCTGACGGGCTGCATCACAGTGTGGTATGGGAACTGCACTGCCCAGAGCCGCAAAGCACTACAGAGGGTGGTGCGAGCGGCAGAGGACATCACAGGCAGCAGCCTCCCCTCCATCCAGGACATTTTCTACAGCAGGGGTCTGCGTAAGGCGCAGATCATCACCAAAGACCACACACATCCAGCACATGGACTTTTCCGTCCGCTACCATCTGGCAGACGGCACAGGAGCCTGCCCGCCCGCACAAAAAGACTGAGGGACAGCTACTACCCCCAGGCCGTCAGGTTACTCAACTCCAGGTAGCACCTTCACTCTGCCATAAAGACTCACTACCTCTATTCCATATTCTGTCATAACCGCTGCTATAGACAATGTGCAATACCCCACTATGTGCAATATACCGTATTCATGTGCAATGATTGTATACACACCCTTCCCATGCACCTCACACTACGACACTTTAGTTAATGTTGACACTCTAATATCTTTTTTTTCTATTGTATATTGCTGTATATTTTTGAAAATGACTATATCTAATTTTGTTAGGATCCACTCGGTGTATAGTGTACCACTCTGTGTATATTGTGTCTCATATTATCATTACTAGCACTATTATCATTATCATATTATATATACATATCATATACATAGTTATATACGTATATTATATTATAGAATTTACAATTCATATTGCCATATCCTATGCGTACTGAGTATCTGTACTATACTATATCACATTATATATACACTTACATTAACCTATACTTATATTATCATTATTGTTATTACTATTATATTATATTATTATTATATTACACATTGTGACCCACTGTACACTTACCGCATATGCTTGAAATTTTTAAATTTTTATTTTTCACTGCATTATTTGTCGGAATTCTCTACTGTGTAGAGTGTACTGTACTTTTATCCTACTCTTTTTATCTGGTTTTTCCCTGGCGAGTCACGAGCGGTTCTTTCTCCCCGCAAGCATTTCATTGCATCCTTGACCCTGTGTTAACTATGCATATGACAAATAAAGCCTTGAATCTTGAATCTTGAATCTATCTATCTATCTATCTATCTATCTATCTATCTATCTATCTAATCATCCATCCTCAGGATGCGCTGGAAAGAGGGAGGAGCCAACTAATAATTTGTTTCAAGTTTCAGTTTATGTGAATTAAAACAAAACAAGTTCAAATTCAAGTTGACTGAGCAAAATGAACCAAACTAACATATATTTTGTTGAGGAACAAAAGCTTATTTGGGATATTTAATGGAAAAAAAAGAAAGAAAGAAACAGGAAAAAAGAAATTGGTCATTTCTGATTTTATAGACTCTGATCTTCTGATTTTATAAACTTCCTAATTCACATGAAAAAAAAAAACAACTAAGAAATTCTAAATTCACAAACTCAGAAATCTGCAAGTAAAAAAAAACAACTTTAAAGTACTTTAAACTTGAAGTTTCATATCACACCATATATGGTGCATATCTGAGGCATAATTTAGGCGCTTCACAGTGAGGTAGATGCAACATGGCTTTGACTTCACACTCTCTGTTATGTCGTAAACTCTCTTTTAACATTAAAGTTAATAAGGCACTTAAAACTGATAATAATGTTGTTTCTGTGAACCTGTTCAGCCAACGGTGGACATTCAAATGAGGCAGCTGTCACAGGTTAATGTGTGGCTGTCACCATTAGCAGGGACAGTGTGCAACAGCACAGTCACATGCAATTTTCATAATTACAAAGTAGACTCACATGGTAGTTTGAGTTTTGGCTCCTTTTTGCACACATCTTAAAACTCTAAGCCACTCTATAGAGCAATACCACAACTGTCCACATGGGGGAACTTATCCGTCATCTCCTGGTATACGACATGGTGAATACACCTTTAATGGGACAGAATGGTATCACAAACCAAACCGAACTACTTCCACTCATTAGCACAGTATTTGTTCATATCTCTTTCATAACAGATTATATTTGAACTTTATCCTGTTTGTTATAAAATGGATTTGAGAGTATTTTGTGATTTATAGAGATGTTAAAAATCTATTAATAGCAGACTTTTCATTTTACTCCTATTAATTAAAACAATTAAAACAAGGATATGAGTCGAGGCATTATTGCTCAGATTGCTGTTAAATTCAAGAATCGTATGCACACTGGTGAGAACTTTAAATAAAATTGCATTTGTCTATTTAGCATAATAATTGTAACTCTTAATACAAAAAAGTTATAATCATTACATGGATAAACTGCCCCATCCACATCTCACTGAACCCTCTAGTGGAGGAGTTCAAGTATCGGGTTTCGTACACATGCGGGGTGGGGGGGGTGGGGGGGGTGGGGGGGGGGGGGTGGGAGGCAGAGTGGGAGATTGACAGCCGGACCGGCGCTGTAGCAGTTCATTCTAGTGAAGAGAGGGATGATCTAAAAAGTGCTTCATTTATCAGAGAATCTATGTTCCCACCCTCACCCGCAATCATGAACTGTGGGTAGTGACTGAAAGAATGGGGTAGCAAATACAAGTGTCTAAAATGAACCTTCACCGAAGGGTGGCTGGGCCGACCCGGAGGGACTGCATGGGCAGCTCAGTCAGCTATGAGAAGTTCAGAGTGGAGACACTGAAAGGAGCCTCTTGAGGTGTTTTCGCCATAAGGGGGCCGGACGAATGCCTTCCAGGTGAGGTGTTTTGGACATGTCCTGTTAGGAGTTCTCAGGGCAGACTCAGGTCTCGATAGAGAAATTACATCTTTTGGTTGGACCTCCATCGTCCCAGTCATGCAGACACCCAACTAATGAGCACATTATCTCTTGTACTTGCTCTCTTTTATTTATTTTTCCCTTCTATCGGATCACCTTAAATAAAAGGACATTTGTGATGTTCCATCTTTGTCTCCTTCCTCCATTCCTCCCCTGCTCCTCACCCTCCTCTCTTGCCGTTTCTTCAGTCATTCCACGCGTCCTCCTGCTCCTTCTCCTCATGTCTTTCTCAACTTCAGCTTGGATAACTGTATCTGTGTACCATTCCTTTCCCTGATTTCAGGCAAGACCAGAAAGGAAGGAGAAGGAGAAGGAGAGAAGAAAAACTAGGAATTGCTTATTAAGAATGGTTTTTGTGTGTGTATTTGAACAAGAAAGAGATCTCATTATGGAAAGGTCAGACAGCTGTGTGTGTTGCAGAATGGGACATGCAGGGGGCATTAGGCAGGTCGTCACTGGTCACATGGGCTTCAGTTTGTGTGTCAGATGTGAATGAATGCGAGGTCCTGTCTTGCTGTGCCTGTGCTTTGTGTGTTTTCCCTGTACTAAAGTATTTATTCTTACCAGGTTATATTGTGTGTTATGTAGAATATAGTCTGTACATTAACAAATCCAGTTCCAAAAGTGTCGTGCAGCTGTGTAAAATTTAAACAAAACAGAATGCAATCATTTGTAAATCTCATAAACCTGTATTATATTTACAATAGAACATAGAAAACATGTCTTCTTCTTTTCTTTTGGTTGTTTCCTTCAGGGGTCACCACAGCAAATCATTTTCCTCCATCTAATCCTTTCCTCTGCATCCTCTTCTCTCACACCACCTACCTTTGTGTCCTGTTTTACCTTCCTCTAATCCTCCTGCCTGGCAGTTGCAAGCTCATCATCTTTTTACTGATATATTCACTAGTTCTTCTCTGTTCATGTCCAAACCATCTCAGTCTGGTCTCTGACTTTCTCTCCAGAACATCTAACATATGCTGTCCCTCTGATGTCCTCATTCCTGATCCTGTCCATCCTTCATCATTCCCAAAGAGAAGCGCAACATTTTAACCTCTGCAACCTCCAACTCTGCCTCCTGTCTTTTCCTCAGTGCCACAGTCTCTAAACCAACAACATCACAGGTCTCACCACAATCTTGGACACCTTTCCTTTCATTTTTGCTGAAACTCTTCTATTGTGCATCATACCCACCCCCATTCCAACCTGCTTGCACACGCTTCTTCACCTCTTTTCCCCACAATCTAAGTTGCTCTGGACAGTTGAATTCAAGTATTTAAAATCCTCCTCCTTCTTTATCTCTGCTCCCTGTAGCCTCACCGTTCCACTTGGGTTCCTCTCATTCACACATATATTCAGTTTTGCTTCAGGATAACCTTCATTCCTCTCCTTTCCGGGTCATACCTCCACTTCTCTAGATGTTCCTCCATCTGCTACCTGCTCCCACTGCAGACCACAATGTCATCTGCAAACATCACAGTCCATGGAGACTCCTGTCTAACCTCATCTGTCAGTCTGTCCACCACCTTAACAAACAAGAAGGAGTTCAGAGCTGATCCTTCATCCAGTCCCACCTCCACCTTGAACTCCTCTGTCACACCTACAGCACACCTCACCACTGTCTTACAGCTCCCGTACATGTCCTCCACCACTAATCACCCTTAGAAACGTGTCTAATGTTTGAAATATTTTACTATTTCATGGAAAATAGCTGTTTGTATTCAATGGCAGCAACACACCTCAAGGGTTGGGATGTGAAACAGCTCTAGGAAGATCTTCTACGTAATTAGCTCAGCTGGTAACGGATCCGTGGCTTAAAAACTTCATCTACAAATTTCAAAAATGATGTCCCTCAGCATAAAATTGTCTGTGAAAATTTTTTCTTACTACATACAAATTCAAAATTACTTTGTTTTCTTAAGATCATGAATTTACTCAGTTTAATATTTGGTATATTTTCTACTGTGACATGTATTTATGACATTTGAAAATCATTGTATATCATGTTTTTATTCACCTTTTACACTAACTATGTTTTTGGAATTGATCATTTAACTTCTTAGTATACATGTGCAGCACATGAGACATTCCTTTTTTTTTATTTCAGACGTACATTTTCTGGTTTATTTGTGTGTTTCATCCTGCACCATATTCAATCTTTTATTGCAAACATGAGTATGACATCGAATGGAAAAATTAATTATATCTGAAGTTACTGGTTGCAGCCCACAAAAAAAAAAAAAAACACGCTCTTTGGAAGTCTAAGGAGGAAAAAAAAGGACATGCTTGAACCACTAAATTCTTAAAAGATTAGCCAATTTTCTGTTTTATGTTTCCAAAAGAAAAAAAAGGAAAATAATAATTATTGCTGTATAAAGTTTCTAGTTCTGCTTGGACAGCTGCAGCCGCAGTATAACCTTTGAATCCTAATGCATATGTATTGTATTAATCATGGAATTATTTAAAAAAAAAAAAATCACCAGCACACTGATCAGAAGAAATGGATCAAAACATAATGACAGTCAAGAAGTTTCAATGAAAGAAGTTCATGCATTTCTGTTGTTGCCACCTAATGGTTATTGTGCCAGCACCCAGTGGTCATCAGTGGTACTGCACTTTAAATATTCATCATTGTTGGGTTGTTGGGTTTGTTTGACACCACATAACTATGTTCATCTTTTAGTTACAGTATATAATTGCACATTTGTTTTGTTTTCTTTTTCTTTATTATCCACTCTGTTGTAATCATGTGCTTAATATGGCTATAAAGTGAAATCGTGAACACAAACACATACATGCATCCACATACATATTCCTATGGAGGAAAAACTGAGAAAAATACTCCGTAATCAGGCCTGTGTTTGTGTTGGCGGTGATAAATGCCCCCTTTGGAAACTCAACGCCAAATAATAAAGATTGACGCTGGCACACAGTGTTCTGAGGTGTGTGCATGTGTTGGGTTTGCTATTTTTGTTGGAGGGATCTAATCAAATGTAATCATGTTGATTACAATAATCGTGAAGTTTATAATCACTTCTTTGCCCCCTCTTTTTCACTTCTTTTAAAGCTCTCTGTTTTCTGTTTCTTGTTCTTCTCTCGTCTGCATCTTTAATCATCGTCAATAATTGTTCTTTCGCATGTATTTAATAGCTAATTTCATTTTGTGACAATGTACCTTACTTGTCATTGAGGGAAATTGGAAATACAAAGAGTCATGCTTATCCAGTGTTTTTTTTCACAATAATGATTTTTTTGACTTGAATAATTTTGGAAACTCCAGTCAATATTATAAAGTATAAAATGACACAAAAGGCAAACTGGGGGTTTGTAAAAAAGCTCATCTTTGAAATTTACTTTTTCTCTGCAGGACACAGAGGTGGTGAACACGGCGATTCTCACTGGTCGACGAGTAGCAGTGCCCATCAAACTGGTAACTGTCGAAACTGATGGGCAGGTGAGAGAGGTGGAAGAATCAGTGACCTGCAGCTCGACAGACGTGGACGTGGTCAAGGTAATGGCTCATATGATTCCTTTCACTCGTGCATATGAAAAAGTTATATGACAGAACCGTGGACACATCCTCAGACTGGGACAATTTAAGATCTGAAGCCTTTTCTATAGCTATTTTATGCAGCTATGGACTGGCAACCTGTCCAGGGTGAACAAGTTGATTTTTTTGCTTTATTATTGAAGATATTCTAAAGTAATAAGTAGTGCCAGGCAATCGATGAGGCTTCTGTGCAATGTCATCACAAAGATACTTAAGGAACAAGAGGAAGGACAGACTGGTCATTCTGGTTTGTTTGGCAGAGCTGAGCGTCTATGCAGAGATGACAAGACAGTTAATTATACCAATCACCAATAAATATAGATGGAAATTGTTCAGTGTTCTCAGGGGATCCACAGCTCTTTAGCAAGAGCAGAAGTTTGTGAATCCAGGCCAGTAAAAAGGCGATTGGTCCCATGGGTCTGAAAGTTTTTGCAAGTCTGTCCTCACGTCTCAGGATGTAAAACTTTGATCCCCTGGAATAAGACTTTATTCTCTGTAACTACACAGACAGCATATGATATACATGTTTGTCAGCATGTTTGACAGTCTGTATGGTTAGAATTAGCGATTTTACTTAGTTGTAATTCATAATTATCTTCTGACAGGTTAATGGAAAATTATTATTCATAAATCATCAATACGTATATTCTAGGGTTGTCAGTCGATTACATTTTTTAATCGCGATCAAAATATTTTTATTGTTAACTCGCGATTAATCGCAATTAATCGCACAAATTTTTTTTTTTTAATGTTCTGTTTATCCACCCATCCGTCATCTATACCCATTTTGTCCTATACAGGGTCACTGGGATCTGCTTTTTTTTTTTTTTTTTTTAAGCCTTTAGTTTGAAAACCGGAAATCCACCAATGCTGCCGTACGGTGCTGTTTTCATGACGCTAATAAAGTTTAAAGAGAGAAAAAACAAGTGAATGTCGGATGTGAAACTAACTTTACCACCCTGCGGTGGTAACTTAATTCACAGCGACAACAAATACAAATAACCTATTTCTTGTTAACAGACCCATCTGACAGCACCTTAAAACTTAACTTTCCATTCATAAGACCTTTTTCTGTCGCCATGTCTGTTCCACACGTTGACTGTAATTACACTTATTGGCCGAGGGTCACATTTATGTGTGTTAATCTCGCATTAAAAAAATAGTGGCATTAAACAGAATTTTGCGTTAACGTGTTATTAACACCTTAACTTTGACAGCCCTAGTATATTCATATACATTGATAGTAACCTACTCATGAACATCTCAGCTGTGAACCTCCATATAAACGGAAAGTCCAAATTGGCGCGTAAAGATGATCCGCGTTTTTCACGTGACCACCAGGTGGCGACAGCAGCTGTCCATGAGCTGCCTGAAACTAAAAGTACTATAAACACGTACAAATGCTGGACTTGGAAACAAAATGGACTCATGAAGAAACTGTGGGACTGTAGGCTGTTAGTAAGTAGAGGACTGACTACACAGTGGACACACACAATGGCTGTGCATTCTCACACTAATTAATCTGTGTCGTAAACAGGCTAATACAAAATAATCAGACTGTTTATGTCACATAGGTCAAGTTTGACCACTGCTCTCATCAGAAGTTATTTTGGACCTCAGCATATTTGTTCAAATTGAGCATAATCTGCACAAAGAATGTTTATGTGACAAATAAATGTAACTTTCTTTATTGAGTTCTGGTTTAATGACTGTGTATGATGGGGAGGTGGGGGCAGGCAGTTTTTAAAAGTTCATGTGCTCTCTGTACTTCGCTATTTCTTTGACTCTTATATCCTTCATCACTCTTTCATAAATCCCTTCCATAAGGAGGGTAGAGGTCAGCTGGAGCAGTCTTTTTGGATTTGGAGGGGATCCAGTAGCTATCAGTAAGAGTATTTAACGGAGTTTTTCTTTCCTGAAACTTTGGAGTGAACCTGAGTGAAGGACATGCTTCAGACCTAAGCCACTCGGCTTAACGAACTAACCACAGAGCTGCTTCGCTAACTGATAAAACAGAAACAGCTTTAGCACCTTTACAGAAACAAGCCAATGCCTGCGACTAAAGATTAATACCTCATGTACATTGCTCTGTTCACCCTCAGGGCCTAAAATAGAAAATACCCTTGCTGTGACAGTTTCAATATGATGCCAATTTCCTGGTACAAGCAGACAAGAGTAGTGCTGTTTAAGTACAATCAATAATAGCGCGATGAAAATGGAAGGAGCTCATTCACTTGAATGTAATGCTTGCAGTGTCTCCATGAGTGTGTATGCATGTGTGGAAGGTGGGTTCGAGGTTGTTTCTATGCCCTCAAGAGCACGGAAGTGAAACGAGACCAAAACAGAGAAGAACTCACGTATATATATAAAAGATTTTAAGCTTAAACTGTTAAGACCGCATGCAACAAATGAGCTTGCTTATCCCCGTGTCCAGAATACAATTCAAATCTTACTGGATTAATGCAAAAACACTGATAAGCCTCAAGATGCATTTAAAGAATTAAAGAAAGTTATTTTTTCACAATATGCCCTTTTTTAAAAAACAACTTTAATCAGAGGATAGCGTGTAACATTGATTAACTTGGCATTAACGTCTTGTCATGCTGAAAAAGTATGGCTGAAGGCGTTCATGTTCCATTCACTTAAACATTTATGCACACCAAAGAGCAGCTCACCATGGCAACAGCGCTCCCTCATGTCAGTAGCTTCCCCTGCAGGACTTTGTGCACCATATTGTTAAATCCCAAAAACTGTTTAGGTGCAGCTCAAGGAAGGGACAAAGAGCAAGGAAGTGTCCGTGCTTCCAAAATGTCCAGATGCCAGCCCCGTCATGGATTTGCACAATATCCCTGTTGTCCGATCCACAAACCAAAGTCTCGGTGTAATGCAGCCCAGCTTGGCTCCAGAGGCCCCGTGTCCATGCCTGCACATAATATCATCAGCTGGTTTTAATGTTTCAGGCGATTAGTGTAAACCCATCCCTGCCTTGTGATAGGCTGGTCAGCATGAAGGAGCTGTGCTGGTTGTGTTTGTTTGACTCGCAGAAAATGTCAGCATGTGACAAACACAAACAGCTGTTTGACAGTGGCACCAGCAGGATAAAACTCCAGGTAGCTGTCAATGGTTCACTGTGACAGCTGTACAAATACCATCCAGAAAGCCTGCACAGGTGACTATTGAACCCGGAGCTGAGCCTTAGAGCAAAGTCTTCTTCTCACATTTCAAAAAAATCTGCTTCTAATGTTGAAGTTCTTGTGATTCAATCAATTCAATACAAAGCTCAGAAAAACATATATTTTATGCCTGTGTATTCGTCTTTATACGTCTGTGTAATATATATTTTATTAGGCATGCATCAATTTGGAAAAAATAAAATAAAATAAAAGGCTGGCAGTCCCACCAATAAAGGAGGGAGTGGCAGGTCTCTTCAGGTCAACCCTCAGTTTCAGGCATCAGTGGTTTAAGTGGCTGATGGAGTCTATTCAAGGCCATAGTATAGAGCAGAGGGATACTATTTTAGCAAGTTTTGATGGTTGTTTTTAAGAAGCTAGATTAAATGATTTGAAAATGTTATTTTATTTGTTTATCAGACTAATCAGATCTGAGCAGCAGTGATATCCAGCCTTCCTGTGTTGCGATCCCCACAGCAGCACTCTGAACAAGAACCTCGACCCTGGATTTTGACAGCTGAGGTCTTGAAAAAACAGAAATGTGTCATTTTCATCTAACACCATGCCTCGACTCTTTTTTAGAGCCCCCCAGTGACGCTGTGGTGGTCACGGCTCTCTGATCTCTGGTGTGTAAAGCAGAGTCAGATCCGCTGAGCCCAGGCACAGCCATCTTCCCTTCAACAGACCTATGCAAACGCTCCACTACAGCGAGCATGCACATGTGCATGTTGTTAAATATACAGCCTTGTTGAGTTTTGAGGTGCGCTAGCAGAGTTAGAAAGTACTCCACAAGGGATGACCTTTGTCACCTACTTGAGTAACATCACAACATTGGATCTATGCAGTGTTTTTACAATAATGGTTTACCAAAACTGTACTTGACTGCAGCCTCGCAGTGGCATATGGAAATTTGCAAACAGGATTTAAAACCCCGTCATGAGATTTGAGCACAGTCATTGCTCACATTCATTTTTAAATAATACAGATCTGTGCATCTGTGAGCCCGTTTTACACAGTCAGACTGAAAAAGGTTGGAATTGCAGCTCTAATAGCAGATGAAGAGATTCTTGTCATGAAGGAGCGCACCTGTGTCCCGCATATTAAATAGATAACCGGCTATGAGTTTATGTCAGTACGTGTTTCATCATGGAAGAGATCACCTGTGTCACCTGCTGACACTTCAGCTGCTGGTGCCATCTATTCAGCTACACTATATCGCCAAAAGTATTTGCTCACCTGCCTTGACTCACAGATGAGCTTTAGTTTATCCCATTCCTAATGAATATGACATGGGTCCACACTTTGCAGCTAGAACAGCTTCAACCCTTCTGAGAAGGCTGTCAACAAGGTTTAGGAGTGTGTTTATGGGGATTTTTGACCATTCTTCCAGAAGAACATTTGTGAGGTCACAAACTGATGTTGGACCAGAAGGCCTGGCTCTCAGTATCTGCTCTAATTCATCCCAATCAGATTTATGTCAGGACTCTGTGCAAGCCAGTCAGGTTCATCCACACCAGACTCTTCCATCCATGTCTTTATGGACCTTGGTATGTGTACTGGTGCACAGTCATGTTGGAAGAGGAAGGGTCCAGCTCCAAACTGTTCCCACAAAGTTGGGAGCATGGAATTGTCCAAAATGTCTTGGTCTGCTGAAGCATTCAGAGTTCCTTTCACTGGAACTAAGGGGCCAAGCCCAGCTCCTGAAAAACAACCCCACACCATAATCCCCCCTCCACCAAACTTTACACTTGGATCAATGCAGTCAGACCAGTACCGTTCTCCTGGAAACCACCAAACCCAGACTCTTCCATCAGATTACCAGATGGAGAAGTGTGATTCATTACTCCAGAGAACGTTCCTCCACTGCTCTAGAGTCCAGTGGTGGCTGCTTTACACCACTGTATCTGAGGCTTTGCATTGCAGTTGATGATGTAGTTGTTGGATGCAGCTGCTCCACCATGGAAACCCATTCATGAAGCTCTCTGCTCTGTTGTTGAGTTAATCTGAAGGACACATGAAGTTTGGAGGTCTGTAGTGATTGACTCTGCAGAAAGTTGGTGACCTCTTCACACGATGCACTTCAGCATCTGCTGATCTGCTCCATCAGTTTACGTGTCCTACCACTTCATGGCTGAGTTGCTGTCGTTCCCAAACACTTCTATTTCCTTATAATACAGCTGACAGTTGACTGGAATATATAGGAGCGAGGAAATTTCACCATTTTTTCATTTTGTTGGACAGGTGTCATCCTATCACAGTTCCACACTGGAATTCACTGAGCTCCTGAGAGCAACTCATTCTTTCACTAATGTTTGTAGAAACAGTCTGCACGTCTAGGTGCTTAATTTTATACACCTGTGGACATGGAAGTGATTGGGACACCTGATTCTAATAATTTGGATGAGTGAGCAAATACTTTTGGCAATATAGTGTATCTATATACGTATATACAGTATGTCAATTTATTGAGTTCCACTTTTACTACATTCTTAAACTCGAAAGGTGAAATATCTACTGGAGGTTACTTTTTTTTCCTTCTGAGGTTGTGAGTAATAATCTATTGAAGATAACATTTTCATTCGGTTTCACATCTCATTCCATTTAATAACTTTTTGTACAACTGTGCCTGTTGGAGCAACACAGACGGGGAGGAAACAGCAACTAAGGGGTATGGAAATGACTGACTGGACCTGTCATTTCGGTGAAACACACTGCTGTTGATTCCAATGATGCAGTTCTTGTCGCTCAGTTTAGCCCATTTATCCTTGACGGAAACATAAGCAATAGTGAGGCGCGACACGTGTAATAACTTTACTCCTCGTCCTCAGCCCTCCCTAGTCTTGTCACATTCTCTGTCAGTGTAAACTATCTTGTTAAGGTCCCTGGAGATTCTGTCATTTGTGATGTGCGTACGAGCTGCTGCTGTTGACACAGCAGTATGCGTGGGTCAGCTGTGTCACAGCCAGTAGGGGACAGATAGAGGACAAGCACACGTGGACAAACAAAGTACCATTATCCTGACCTCACGTAAAGCAAGGAGGTGAAATAAGGAGAGATGGGATGAGGTTGATTAGAAAATGGTAAATGGATCAATGAGGCGAGGAAGAAGGGACAAGAGGAGCAACCTGGGAAGTAAAAAGGGCCAAAGATTTTAGATGAACAACACTTTTGGCACATTTTGTTTGTCAAGATGATGCATTTTAAGTTTTTTATGGCTGTATATGGTACATTAAATGTTTTTTGGGGGGGCGGGGGTTGATGATCCTTGACACGACATGGCATTAAATGATAAACTAAAAAAAACGTAAATCATTTATAGGAATTAGGAAGAGAATAAGAGATGGAGTAAAGGATATGAAAGGATCATGGGGAGAGGCAGATATGGAGGAATGGTAATTTAAGCAGCAAAAACTGACTTTTGTTGGCGTTAAAATATCAGTTCCAATTTCACTTCAGGAAATATTTGCTAAGTTTCACAAAGCATCGTTTAACTCTTGCAAACTTCCATCCTGGCTATTGGCAAAAACCAGCCAAAGTAACTCTGTGCCCCGTCCCGGTGGGACAACTGCATTTACAGCGCTACATCACACATCAACAACGATGAAGCTAGCTCAGGGCTACAGTGGACATCATAGCAGAGGACACAAAGGTACTTAAGAAAGTAAGGGCAGAAGAGAAATAAAAGAGTGACTGAATAAGACCAAACATAGATAAGTCTGAGACAGAGATGTGAAAGCAACATAACCTCCACTGCCTGTAGGGGGACCCAAAGAGTGAAAAAGTGCAAACATTTCTCTGTGCTGCTTTAACTCCCTAAAAAGGTAACTCACATCTAGATTCTTCAGAAATAACTATTTACAAGTCTGCCCTTCTCTGTATATGATTTAAAGCAGTGGTTCTCAAACTTTTAATACTGCTTACCACCTGAGAAACTGTTCAGCTTTCTGAGTACCACCATGATGACCAACTTTAAAATATAGCCATATGTGCCTTCTCAATTAGCTTTACACAAAGGAGAGATGTTTAATCCTTAAGGGGGTTATTTATTGTTACCTGAATTTTGTTTGAAACATTGTATTTATAATGCATTGTATGTCTCCAATTTGAAATGAAAAAAGTGAAAATGTGGAAAGTCATGACGTTCCCCCGCGTACCACCAGAGAGCGCTCGCGTACCACTGGTGGTACTCGTACCACAGTTTGTGCACCACTGATTTAAAGTAATCTAAAAAAGGTTTTGCAGTTTTTATTTCTGAAGTTTTCTCTGTAAATAATGATTTTTTTTTTGCTTTTATGACACTGTCAGGGATTTACTCTTGTTCAGTCTGTTGCTCAGTCACTCTCTCATTTTCTGTTACTCACTTCTTCCAGTTACTTTAATCATTTAATTGCTTCTGTAATCATGTCCAGTGTAACTCTTTGAGTTAGCTTCATCTTATAGCCATCACTGACCACTACTGGTGATGTGTGACATAGTAAAGTAATAAAGTAATACATAGTCATCACAAGACACATTTATGGCAGGAGTCCAATGTTGCTGGATTTTTGCTGATAGTACGGATGTGAAAGCTAGACACTTCCTGAAATAATATAACTTTAAATGAAGTCCAAACTGATTATTTTAACATGTAAATACTTCTTTGTGTCACTTTAAATTTGCACTCCAAGAGCCAGTCAGTATTACCCCAAACAGTCCTGTGTTGTTCAAAAACACTCTGAAATATATTTTTGAAAAAAGGACTTGACCCTTGTGAAAGCCTCCTCTTTTGAAATAAAATACACATCTTAGAAAAAGTATGAAAAATTAGACATTCAGACAGGATTATGGCACCATAAAGAAAACATATAGGTAATGTTTATTCTTTTACACCCAGTAATTTGTGCTTATTAGGGAGTAATTACACAGTACTTACAGATGACTTAGTAATTACCCACAAATTACAACACAATTTACCTCAGAATTTGTTGGAAATTAGTCAGATTTGATAAAATACCATACTCTGCTATTTTTCCAGTAAATATGGAATGAGTAGCTGGTAATGTTTTCCGATACATTTCCTAAAATGTCCATTTAATAACTGTGTAACTACTTATCATCATTATCCCTGTGGAATCATTATTTTCCCTCCAATTATCCTATGATTTCTATGCTATGAGTACTCCATGACTACTACGCATTTTAATGCTGGTCTACAACAGAGAGGACGGCAGGAGCAACGTCAAGAAGAAATGGTGGAACTGCTAGCAGTTAGCCAACTGCTAACTGAGCAGTGTGCTAGCCACTCCATTAGCATGTCATTAAAGATTGATACATCCTAACTGAAGGACTGGCTAGCTTCTATCACAATAAAACACACAACAACACAGCACATTTAAAAAATAATAATAATTTATTCCAGTTTTGAAGTAAACACATCCAACAAAAGCCAAACCTCAGGCCTCTGTGTAAACTTATCTCCTCCATACCTTCCTCTCATCACCCTCTTTTACATTCAAGTGCAGTGACAGCATGTACGCTCACCTCCTTTAAAATTGTCCTTCTCCGTGTTTCAATCTGATGTGCTCTAGCACCTCCGTTGACAAGAATTACTGTATGACCTTCAGAAAACCAGCCGTCAGTTGATTGATGTCCGCTTTCTTCAAACCGTGATGAAGCACTTTTTTTAAAAAAAATAATTTTTCACTACACCTAAAAAAAAAGTTCCACTTCAGTAATCCCATGTTTGATCATAGAAAGTTACAAAAATACAAAGACACTGTGTAAAAAAAGTAGAATTACAGACAAATGACAAATTTTATATTGTATGTTCCAAGGTTAACAATGATTACAACCTACTTAATACACCTTGAAATACATTTACTAAACATGTGAATTCAGATACAACAATAGTTTTTAAAAATGCCTATATTTCTCCTAACATCCTAATAAAGATGGAATTTAAGTACAAACACAGCACCTTTTCATGCACAGAGGCATGTAAATATGTGTTTGTTTAATCCATGTCATCATTTCTGCGTGTCAAACTCTACAACTGATTCATTAAATGGAACACAGATCAATTATTAATCTGCTTTATATGTATCCGAACACATGCAATAACGCACGGGCATTCTCTGAATTTCTCTCAAACATGCATCTCAAGTCTTTTAACTTCCTCCTGGTCAAATTCAATTACCGACGACATCATTAAAGTAATCTCCACAGGAGCCAATTACTGTTCAACCCCCCTTGGGTGTGTCTGTGGGATGATCTCTGTATCTGTGTGTGTGTGTGTATGTAAAGCAGAGAGAGACAGCACAGCGGGATTTGCTGCTTTTTTTTTTTTTTTACCTCTGCCAAATAAGTTATGTAATTGGAAAGGTTTACCAGTTTTTTATAAGGATTATACAAAAACTACCAATCCAGTCAGACTTGATATGTACTTGGGGCTTCTACACGCTGCATGGTGTTGGGCTGTCGCCGACGACAGATCAGCATGGTGAAAGAATTGTGTGGATATCTTTGGTCTGTGGTCAAAATCAGCTGTTCTGCATCCTACTGTATGAGCGGTTTGTACATCTACCCACATCACTAGTGGTCTATGATTCAAGAGGGTTCATCATCGTATAGAAATCCTGCACTGTGTCGGAGCCCTTAGAGATACAGTTAAAAAAAAAAAAAAACTGGATAATGCCGCATTAGCTGTAATGGTGGGGAACACAAATAATCGACTTTTGACCAAAAAAAGGGCTTAACTGTGACTACACATTTTTCAGGATTAATGAATGAAAATGGGAATTACATAAAGGAAAGGTGCAGGAAGAGTGCAGGTATCACTGGACAGCAGAGGAAGCACATTATGTAATTTAGTCATTTTACCTGGAAACCCAGATCAGTGTAATTAAAGAAATATAAAAATGCAGCAATTTTCAGTCTTTATTGTCAGCACCCAAGATAGAGATGTTTTATTTTGTTTCTTGTCGGCTAATTTAATTTAGATCCATCCATTTTTTTTGTATTTCAGAAATGCAACATAATTCCAAAAACAGTTGGGATGGTAAACGTTTTGTGACTTTCTGATGTTGCTGTTCTCTCTTATAACCCTAAGGAGGAATTTTGGCAGGTAGGGTACCAGCTGTCGGTGTATTCTGGCTTCAAGAAGATCAAAAGTGAGCCCGTCCAGTTCTAGCTGCAAAGATACCTTAAGCTGTACAACAGTGCAGGGTCATCAATGTTGCATTTTAGAGTTCTCAATTCTCTAAACGTTCTCTGTTGGGGACAGGACAGGACTGGGATCAGGCCGGTCCAGTACCGGCACCATCTTTTCCCTCAGACTTGTTTTTTACTCTTTTCAGGCAGCGTGCCGAAGCCACTGATTTAGTGCTACTGTGGTCCATTTGAGTGTGTCCAAAATGCTAAAGCTTCCAACCTGGCAGCCGACCTTGTGTGATTAACAGTAATTCTTTTAAGCATGTTGAGTCTGAAACAAAGCATTTATGGGAGCAGCCAGCCTGCCAGCAGAGAATGAAGAGGAGGCCGGAGGTTTACTGGAGAATCCTGTTTTCTACAATTGAGCCTGAATGTTGTCTTACACGTAATTAATAGTATTTAGAGGTCCGTGTTGAATGGTCACATTTTATTTCTCCAGCTGTGTTGCGAACTGTTAATCAGATTTTGCATCTGAAACTGAGATTTATGTGTGCTGAATGTGTTTTTTTTTTTTTTTTTCAAATATTTTAAAAAGATATTTAAAAGATGCTCTAAAATCTCAGTGTATACTTTTCTGCGTAAAGTGTAAATGAGCTTAACCAAGGACACTGATTTAACCTCATACTATCACAGAGACTGGCTTTGAACATGTTGTTGAAAACAGTCCAAGTAATCAGTTTCATTTTTGAAATTAGCACTCAGTACTCTTTTCCTTAAAAAAAAAAAAAAGTTTTAGATCAGTGGTGCGCAAACTGTGGTACGTGTACCACCAGTGGTACGCGAGCCCTCTCTGGTGGTACGTGGGGGAACGTCATGACTTTCCACATTTTTTCCACATTTTCACTTTTAAAAAAATCAGAAACATACAATGCATTAGAAATATGTTTCAAATGAAATGTGTAGCTTGAGATAATTAAAATTGTCTTTATAAAAAATATTTGTTACATATTCAGTTGCAGTGCAGATGTAACAACTTTTGAGTGTGTTTATTTTGCTTTTTATGAGAGCAAAATAAACACACATCTCTGTGTGTTTAAGGGAAATTGAGAAGACATATATGGCTATAATTTAAAATTGGTCATCATGGTGGTACTCAGAGATCTGAGCAGTTTCTCAGCAGGATTAAACGTTTGAGAACCACTGGATTAGATAAATTACAACAATATGATTTAATGGTTTGAAATGAAATGGAACTCAAACTTTCTTCAGCAAATGAGTTTTGAGGCCAAATAAGACCAATTATTAATCTAAATAAACTGAAATGAACTAAATATACTGCAGATTGGAAAGGATTTTCTTAACAAATTGATCCTCTGTTCCTACAAACTTAACTTGAAGTTTTGTGACTGGCCTCCTGCGACATGACGCATGAGCAGAAGAACCGAGCAAAGATAATTATTTTCAACTGTGCTGATAGTGTTCATTTGCTCTTTTTTTTTTTTCAACTAAAATGTGTACATTTGCATAATTCATTAGTGTCTTTGTCAACACAGATGTCATCAGTTTTTTTTAAGAATATAAAGTGAATGGTGGAAAATATGTCTTTGTAATTTGATTGAATAAACACTTGTGTTCTTCTGTCTCTGGATATAGCTGCAGAGCTGTCGTAGCCAGGATTGACAGTGAAATTCACCCACACCATGCATAATGAATACTGGGTGATATTTGTACTGTTACGTCAACTGGCACTTAGACTAAAGTCTATTATGGGTCCCATCGTGTATTTCACTTTAGGTTGCTGTGTAAATGCATCAAAGTCACAAGTACCATTTCCAGCACATTTATTGCTCTTGGCAAACAAATTAATTCTCAATGCTTCGCCCCAGAGTTTCAGGTTCAGAGCTGCTGTCCGGCCGCTTTTTAAAACGGATAAAAGCAATTAGGAAAATGAATCATATCTAGAATGTTCAAGCTTTGCTGCTGTCTATGCGATTGGAAGTGCACTCTGAGCCAATAAATAAGCATTCTGTTTTTGGTAATATTCATTTTATTTATTTATTTAACTATTGATCAGAGTAAAGATGGCAATATTTTAAAAGTGCCATCTATTCAGCAATTTTAATCATGTGATTGGATATGAATAAAAGAAAATTACAGTAACCTTGGGTACTTTATTTCATTATTCCTTCTCAAGCCAGAACTCGGCACTCCTGTAATTTTCTTAATAGTGAAAACATAAACTCTGGTGTCACTAAAACAAATATCTAATTACAGCCTGGTGAATTCCTTTTGATTAAAAACTTCAAAACAGTAGTGTATTTGACAGATTTTCTTTTCTTTTTTTTTTTTTTTTTTAAATAAATTCAGTTTTATTTTATCAATCTTTAAATCTTTTCAGTAATTTGCTCAGTGACCACTGATGGCCGATGGCTACAGGACCAGGCCAGTATTCCACGATTTTACTCATCGTTGGTTCAAAACTGGGGGCAATAATGAAGTGTGATGAAGAAGAAAATAAGTGAGGAAAAATTACATAAAATTGTAGGGGAGAAGGTGGATTTTGTCCAGGTGCCCTGGGTCATTTGAAAGCCTAGAAAGGAAATGAAAAGTAAAGTGGATTAAAGTCAGAGGTCTCTCTCTCTCTTCCACACACACTCACACCACTCACACACACACACACACACGCACACACACTATCGTCTAAACTCACATTTTTCATTTACCAGTAACAGGCTTAGGAAATAGCCAGTGATTTGAAGTTCACAACAGTAGACCGGACCATTAGCAATGCCCAAAGACATATATATATCTGTAGGAGCTATAACCTTGACTGGGTCTAAAAAATTTTTTAAACCTTCAGCTGTTCATACAACAGGAAAAAAAGGTTTTTGTTGTTAAATCAGCAAAGTCATGAATGTCCCTCAGAGGCTCACCATAAAATGTTCAAAAAAAATTGTCCCGTAACAAAAACTACCAGGGACTGAAAAACTGTTTAACTTTAGGCTTTCTAGGCTCTACACAGAAAGACTGTACAGAGACTGCAGAATTCTGACTTTGCACGGTTCTCCTGTGTCAGAACTGATTTATTGTCATTCATTTTCTGTGCTCGCATCATTCCTGTTCAGGGTCACGGAGGGGCAGCTGGAGCCCATCCCAGCTGTCATCGAGCTAGACGTGGGGTACATCCTGGACTAGTTGTCAGTCTTCACACGACCACCGAGACACAAACAAGGCAAACAATGATGCATGCTCAAACTCGCTCCTACCTACAAGTCGGGGTCACCAGAGCAACCCAACGTGCATGCTCGTGAACTGTGGAAACGTTCGCAGGAATGTTCCGGTTGAGATTCAAACCACGAGCCGCTTTGCTACGAGGAACCAGTGCTAACCACTACCTAAGAAAACTGGCTTAAAATTGGGTAGAACTCAGTGGAAACAAAAATTGTTTATGCTCATGCACTAATTTTAGTTACATTACACCGATAGACATATATTTTGATATATAGAATTTAGATATTTTTCAGGCCACTTTTGACTTATTACTTGTCCTAAATAGTCATTTACATCCAGGCAGAGCCATCTTTCATTCTAAATATTTTTCCATTATAGATAGATCGATAGATATTTGAATACATTTTAAAGGGAAATTATTGTATTTTTATTTAATCATTATTAATTCAATTCGCTATTATGTAGAAAACTGAAAACAAATAAAATATAAGTTAAAATAAAAGTTATATAAATTAAATTAATACATATCCTATATAATATAAGTTAATAAAAGTTGATAGTTTTTGCACAGTAGCACAAAATCAAAGCTACATGGTTTTATTTACACCAGAGGTCCCCAACCCCCCGGTCCCCGGCCCAGTACCAGTCCGTGGGTTATTTGGTACCGGGCCGCAGAGAAAAAATAAATCACTTCCATTATTACCGTTTGATTTATTATCCAAGTCTAAATTATGTTTTATTTTGAAAACTGACCAGATTGTGGGGATGTTATAAGGACACTTCTAATAAAGTTGTATGTGAATACAAAGCAGATTTACGTTTATTATAATATATAGAAAATACGACAGTTTCTATGTCAGTCCTATCACCTTATTTTGTTGTATTTATCTACGACACATTTTACAGACCGGTCCGTAAAAATATTACCTGACATTAAACCGGTCCGCGGCACAAATAAGGTTTCGGACCACTAATTTACAGGACAGCAATATAAACTATTACTTAAACTGTAAAATAGTGTGTCATTATATATAATAAACCCATAAAAATTGTTAATATGTATTATTCCTTGATGGTGACTCTAGACTAACTATTAGTCAAGTTCTAATATAAATCAGAAATATGCACTAGAATCTTGGAAAGTGAAGTAAAGATGACAGGGAAACATGAGTCAGAGAGAAAGCGGAGGTAAAACAGGAAATGTACAAACAATAACATCTGAATGCCACCAGGAGCAGAAGTGCCTTGTTCTTTTTAGAAGCAAGTGGTTTTTGTGAAGCTGCCTGTTTGGTCATATTTGTGAGATTACAAGTTTACCCAAAACTTTTGAGACTGTGCGAGGATCATGAGATTACATGGACAGTAGCTTTTGCCATGTGACCACTGTCTTTGACTAGAGTAGCTGCCACAGCGCAGCCAAGGTGCAGCGCCTCAGCATCCACTGGGACCTGGGGTTAGTGGATATATGAATGACTTATGAATGTGTCCATTTCCCTCTGTTCATCCAAGGGGTGCTATACAATGACTCTGGTGTGTAGTGTGCCCTGGAAAAGACCCTCTTGTCACACTTGTCCGCTCACCTCCATAAAATATCCTGGCCTCAATCAATAGCTCATTAACAGCTAATTACCATTCTGAATTTGAGCTTTCACCTATTGATATCTTAAGTAGAGTGGTGTCTTGTGTTACACCTCTAAACACTGTTTTCTCAGCACAAATGCTTTCATAAGCCATATTTCATCCCTTTGATTAAAGTTAAAAGGTGAAGAGGTGTGTTTTATTTTTAGTACGGAACAAAAAATACCCCGGTTTGACCTTTAAATAAACCTCATCGTGTCAGAGCAACAGCAAGCATGACTGGGGAAGTTTGTGGTTGTTACATAATGTTGAACATAAACTGTAGTTAATTCACATCAATTATACCACAAATATCAAATGCAAGTTTTATGTTACAGTTCAATTTTGATCAAAACTGCTCAAGTACTAGCAGTACTTAAAATAATATTGGATAATTACCTCCACCATGGAGGTAATGTTTTTACCTGCGTTTATCTGTCTGTTTGTCTGTTTGTTTGTTTGTCTGTGTTCAAGATAAGTCAAAAAGTTATGGATGAATTTTAATTAAATTTTCAGGAGTTGTCAGAAATGTGAAAAGAAAGAACTGATTTAATTCTGGGTGTGATCCGGAGGAAATGCTGGATTCTGGATCACTTTCAATTTTTCGATAACAATTTTGTTTCTCAATATCTCCGTTAGTTATTGCCTAAAACTCATGAAATTTGACTCAGGGATTGACAATGGGAACCTCTATCAAATTTCAGAGGCTGATCCAGATCCAGAAGGCAGATTTTATTGGAATCTGTAAATCGCTATATGGGGGAACTGTTGCGCTTGGCAGAGGTCTGCGCTCTCCGAGTGCTTTTCTAGTTTTAGTATATTTTTAATTTCGATTGGGTGTGTCTGTGTGTGTATGGAGGGGGGTTACTGTACTGTTAAGAGGGTTTCTAAAATAGTAATCCAGATGAGAGCTGTATGATGGTGGCTCTTATTAGAAAGGCTTCCTTGGATGACTTGGTGAATCATCCTTTGATCGCCGTGTGTTTTTACCTGCTCAACATGTGAGATGTTTTGGCCACACGAAGCGAGCTGTGAATAGTCGCAAAACCATATATGGAGGATCTTACAGCTGCTATTTAAGTGTTGGACAGGTCACACCTGAGGCCACTTCTTCTGCTTAAACAGGTGTTCAGTTGATAAGGACCCTAACAACCCACAAGAGCGACAGGAGGGTCAGTGACTAAGTGGACGGTACTTTCAACACTTCAAACTGGAACCCCTCACCATTCAGTTAGCACTGACAAAGCCTTTCACATGAGAGGAAGAATGTCTTCAAGACCCAAGAGAAGTAGTCCATTTAGGTTCTTTGTAGACACTCAGGAAGTACAGCTTTAGAAGTCTCATTATTGTTGACCTACAGTAACTCAGCCCATGTTTAGAACCTCAATGGTAATTTTATCTTATCTTACTCATGGTGCACACATTCCATAACCAATTTCAAATGTCAAAAGCAGTGTTCCTTTTTTCTGAAATGCTTCTTGTGGGATCTCCTGTCCTCCTCACAACTAAGCAGCAGACCTGCAAGTGTCCTCTGTCGGCCCCGCGTCATCACGTTTGTTTTGCTCATGCATTTATTTACACGCATACACATAAAGTGACAAGAGAAGCTGTGCAAAGTGTAAGTGAACTTGGCAGGTGAGAGGGGGAGAGAGTGTGAGATGATGAAAAACAGTGAAAGACCAACACATAACACGGCTTTTTAAAAATAGGCTGCAACCAGAAAAGGCAGAAGATACTGTGAACGGAGAGGGTGCCTTATAGGCCTATGTGTAATAAAATGGCATGCTTATCACAAATTTGAGAATTATTTAAAGATATTATGTTGTCTTCATTTTAGAAACAAGAAAGAAAATAAATTGGATTGTTCTTCCCCTAAGTTGGGCAAAACCATCTGTGCATTGATATATTGTTTGCCACTTACCCAGTTCAGATGGAGGTTACAGGAAACAGCAGTTCAGACCACCTGTTCTCTGAGCCATGTCCTCCAGCTCCTCCTCGGGGATCCTGAGGCCATCTCATGCTGGTTGGGATGTGTAATCTCTCCCGGGCCTGCCCCGGAGTCTCCTCCCAGATGGATATGACCTGAACAGCTCCAGAGGGAGGAATCCTGATCAGATGTCTGACTAGTTTAAAGCTGTTTAGTTCATACATTTTCTCATTGGAAAGCCAATTGTGTCTTTGGCCTCCTTTGTAGCATTTTTTTTTTTTTATTGGCCCATTTAAAAAACCACAGAGAAAGAAAGAAAAAAACATTGAGCAAGAGAGAATGAGATATGGGAATTGTCTAAATTAGCTGCAGCATTGCTGCATCTCTGACTGTATTCCTGTTAGCAGCCAGCGGTTGGCTACCCACTGCAGGGCTATTAACACCAGAAAGATCAAGCTGTTGAACTGCTTTCACAGAGGTCAGGCATCTGGTTCTTTCCTGCATTACACCACTTATGTTTAAATCCACTTAAGCTTCCCTCACTAAATGTTATGAAACCATGTAGTGTAAAATTGAGAGGGCAAAAGCTGGCGCAGTACAAGCAGGTAATTACCAGCGTGATTAGAACCGTGTTGAACAAATAAGCTGGACAGAGGCCACTTGCAGGTTCACACCAATCAGGATGGACTAAATGCCTGGAGTACACCAGCATACATTCTTCTAACAGACATCAGTTTAAAAGAAGGTACAGTCACACAATTAAAGACACTCTTTATCCATCATAAGTTATAGATAGATAGATAGATAGATAGATAGATAGATAGATGTACTTTATTGATCCCAAACTGGGAAATTGCAGTGTAGCAGCAGCAAGACATGAAAAAAACACAATATTAAATAGCAATATAAAAAAACAGAAAGTGTTCTATTTACAATATAATTATAAGACACATTTAAAAAAAACACACAAGAGCAATAAAACAAGTGTAACATACAACAAATAGTGCGAATTAGCTGCAAGGCGCAGTGAGCTGAAGTGTAAATTGAACTAAGGTGCAATATGTGTTATGAACAGAAAAACAGAAAAACATCAGGCAAAAGTCTTATTGTACTTATTGTTATGTGATAACTCCTATTATCAGTTGCAGGATTTCTTTACCTTGATTGTAGACTTGTCCCCTAGGTAACATCATGCTTTTTTTTCTGTCACTTTTTTTTTTTATTCAGTATACCACTGCATTTTTCCTGTGGAATTACCACACTCACCATCAAAACAGCCCCCCCCCATAGTAGAATACAGTAACTGTTGCATTGCATACAAATGGTGCACTTCCAGTGTATGCTTTCTTTTCATTTTTTTTTTCAGTCAAATTGTGTAAAGAGAGATGGATTGGCCTTAGAATTTGATATGGCAGAAATCTATCCATTCATCCTTTACTCCATTCATCCTTTTACTTTCTTGTGCTTATCCAGTGTTTGAAAATGTTTTCCAGACGCCAATAAACCCAACGTTTTCTAGTTTCCCCACAGGGACCCTGAGGCTTAGCCAAATGAGATACGTAATCCCTCCAGTGACTTCTGGGTCCGTCCCCAGGCCCCCTCTCAGCTGGGCGTGTCTGGAAATCCTCCAAAGGAAGGTGCCCAAGAGGCACTCTTATCAGATTTCTGAACCACCTCAGCTGGCTGCCCCTGACACGATGGAGCAGTGCCTCTACTTCCAGGCCCCTCTGGATTAATGAGCTCTTCACAGTGTCTTCAAGGCTGCGCCCAGCAACCCGTTGGGGGAAACTCATTTTGGCATTTTGTCACTACCCAGAGCACATGACCATAGGTGATGGTTGGATGGAGATCCATTAGTAAATCAAAAGCTTTGCCTTCTGGCTCAGCTCCCTCACTCCCATAAAAGTCCAGTACAATGCCTCATTACTGCTGATGCTGTACAGTCCATCTCATGCTCCATTTCACCTCAATCATGAACACAATCCCAAGATACTTCAAGTCCCTTGTGTAGGGTGGCAACTCAGCATCAATCCAGACAGAGAAATCTAAAGTTTTCCAGCAGTGTCAGACTTTCGTCCCGATCATTCATCGTGGCCACTTCACGCTCAGTTTCAGGCCACCCCCGTGCACCAGTGGAGGTCACAATCTGGCCAGACGTGGCAATAATAGGACCTGCTTAAAAATGCTTGACAGTGGTCGAATATTGTAAACAAGAATATTTTAGGGCAGAGCCTAGAGAGTGGGCTAAAGAAGGAGTGTAGATTTATATCTCTCACAGTTTAGATCAGGGGTGGCTAAAGGTCGGTCCTGGAGGGCTGGTGTCCTGCAGGTTTTGCATGTTTCCCTGCTTTAACACACCTGATCCTAATTAATGGCCACCATCATCTTGTCATCAAGGTCAGCAGATGTCTGTTAACAACACAGCTACTTGTATCAGGGTGTGAAGAAGGAGGGAAACATCTAAAACCTGCAGGACAGCGGCCCTCCAGGACCGACTCTGGCCACCCCTGCTTTAGATGAACATTTGGAAACATTGTGGAAAGTTTAATCCTAAATAGATGAAAGCTCACAAGATGAACTTGGTTGGAAGACTTGACTTGAACATGTAGGCACGGTAATTTTAATGTAACTGCAAACTAGGGGATAGATAAACAAAAGACATAGATAAATTAAGTTTTCTTTAGAGAGGTGATTTTATTTTATTTTTTTAAATCCCCATGCAAAAAAGATCAACTCTAAATACACATGACACCGTTGAGATCACACTGCACACAGACACGCACGCCTCGGCAACAACAGGGCCGTACAGACATATTGGGGGCAGTGTTGACTTATATCCTTATGCTAATAAGCTTACTAATTTGCATAGGACCAGGGCGCTTTTAAGAAAAAAAAAGGAAATTCCACAACTCAACATACTAAAGCACAAACAGCCGCTAAAGCCGTAAAAGCCCTAAAAAAGCTTAATGACGAAGACAGGCAAGTCAAAGTGTGAGAGATTTGTTTGTTTGTTGGTTTTTTTTTAACAAACAAAAGGTTCTTTCATGAACTATGTTTATTGTTGTTTTAGTAAGGGGGAAAAAAGAAATGATAAAACTGGTCTTATCTTCAGTAATATTTTTAAAGGAAATGTGACACTGATTCATGAGAACATTTGAAATACTGTGCTCTACATAAGTAAACCGCTTGTTTTGCCACTCACTAGTACAGGCCATCATCACTCTGTTCTCACAAGAAGAACAATTACTTGTAGCTTTAACAAGTGTACACAAACTGCATATGTTGTTCAAATGTCAAAGCCCCGCAGCTGCTGTAAACGTGGCTGAATGGATGGAGCCAAACATCAGACATTAACTGTCGAAGTCGTTCCTCTTTTTCCGTCACAGGTTTACTCAATCTTAAATTTCTCTTTCTCCATCTTTAATGGCTTTAATGGCCTGTTTTGTTGTCACTGTCGCACCCTTTGGGTGTGTTGTTCTTTTATTGTTTCATTTGCTGCTAAGAAGACAGAGCACATTCAAGCTTTTTTAAATCATACCCATCACCTATAAAGACCATTCCCACCTCAGCAAACCACAGTCCCAGCACCAAGCAGGTAAGCGAACACATCATAGGAAAGATGAAGAAAAATAAGGATGTGGTGCTCCCCAAAAAACTAGAACTAGCAACTGGCTGCTAAAGGCTAAAAACACCTTACTGGTTCTAAGTTCAAGGCCAAGGAGGTAAAAGGTCGGATGAAAGACCGAATGAGTTTACGTTCGCGAGACCGACTGAGGTGCGCAACCGAAGTGCGTCCGGATAGGAAAGTAACTTTGTCAGTAGGGAAAAAGACAAAAAAAAAGTCATTTCTAGAAATGAATGCACTGGAGAAAATGTTTAAAACTTGACCGAATGGCAGAACTTTTTTTTTTTTTCTAAAAGACCAAAGTCAGATTTTTAAAGCTGTTACCTATAAGTCAGTTTAGCTCGAAAAGCAACAAGCTCTGCAGGGTACTAAATACTTTGTGCTTATATAGCATCTTCATAACACTATCCAGTTCTTTTTAGTTTTAGTTTTAGTTATAAAAACACATGCACACTACAGTTTTTACTGTGTATAATAGATAAACACAGGCCTCACAGCCCCCTAAAATACCATCAAGCAGTCGTATGTGGTGCAAAATGCAGCAGCAAGCGTTCTTGCAATAATAACCAGAACTGATCACATCACACAAATATCATATATAAAGAAATTTACACATATTTGAACTTTAAAAATAGATTTGGTCGGGGAAGAAATGGTAATAGCAAGTAGGAGCTGTTGCAAACCAACATATCTAAGAAATTTGCAATCTTGCTCGACTGACAGCTTCTCTTTTCCAATTTCCTTATTGTAACTATGATTTTGATTTAAATATAAATATATATATATATATATATATATATGTATAATATATATATATATATATATATATATATAATATATATATGTTATATAAATGTTGCTGCCATCCAAAGTCAAAATGAGCTAATATGTCAGTTCCAACATCTGATATGTTTTTTTTTCACCTAATGAGAAGAAAACACGGGTTTATGAGATTGCATTACACACTTGTTGTTGTTTGGTGTTTACACATCTTTT
This sequence comes from Hirundichthys speculiger, assembly GCA_018398805.1. Classification (NCBI taxonomy): domain Eukaryota; kingdom Metazoa; phylum Chordata; class Actinopteri; order Beloniformes; family Exocoetidae; genus Hirundichthys; species Hirundichthys speculiger. The sequence continues at coordinate 1,139,105 of JAGFBZ010000006.1, forward strand.
TGATACCCAGTTTATTCAAATACACCTTGTAGTGGCTTAAATGTGTTAATTTTAAATTAAGTATTTAATTATCAAGCAGGTATTTCAGAAATCGTCTTCATTAGGAAGGGGATGATATCTTCTAACATTCCAGATTTTCTTTTTTTTACTTTAGTCATCTGTGGCCTTCATAGCTTCTATCGCTTAATTACACCATTTTGCTGTCAAGAAAAGCAGAGTGCAAATAGCCATTAGAGAATATTTCTCTTCCCACACATACAAATTGAAAGTGACAGGTCCAGAGATAAGATGGTAACTTGTGTGTGTTTGCGAACCTTTCAATAGCTCTCTCCATCAGCTCTTTATTATCCAAGCCATGGATAATATACGCGCTGCCCGTGACTGCACTTATGCGTGTGTATGCATGTGCAAAACAAAGCCTTTTGCCTAAATGACAGCCATATGAAACTATGTTAGAAGGCAATTGGTCTAGTGTGGGTTTTCTTCCATGATGGACAGGTGGGACGTCAATCCCATCAGAGAGCTGGTTAGTCTGTCCCTCAGGACCCGCCTCTGTCTGCCGAGTGGGCCCTGATTGTATGATATGATTCTTAAAGTTAGATGGATTAGAGTGCTCCAGGCAGAGAACAGCTGATATGGGTATGGAGGGAAAGGGGAGAATGTGAAACACGGAGAGAAAAAGACTGTAAAATGAAACCTGAGCGTGAGAGGGATGGATGCATGGCATCGTAGGTAGAAAATCAACATCTCCAAGAGACTAATAGAGAAAATTTGACACAATCAGAGATAGGGAGAAGACAGAGAGAGATGGTAAATTCAGACGGATCACTTAGCTTGAAGGGAAATAAATATGGATTTAAATAAATGAGTTAGCCTAAGGAAAAAAGCTGGGAAATGGGCGTGAGTGGGTGGTTGAGTTTTGGGACTCCTGGGCAGGTTTTGAGGAAGGAAAGATGAGTCGAGTGGAGGAGAGGTGTAATAAACTCAAAGCTTCTTGTGTTTTTATTGTGGAGAAAGTTAATTTCTCCACACTAAAAATAGTGTGGAGAAATGAACTTTGAGTTCAGAGAAGTAGAGCAGTTTAAGCTTTTATAAGATGCAGTAAAAATGTACCTTAGTGAAACGTTATTAAACCTGTGTGTTTCAGGCTGATCCACTTTCATTTTGTTTTCTTTTCTGTCAAACCATCAGTCTGAGTTCTAAGTCAGCCTGTCCATTACCTCCCCCAAGGAGGTTATGTTTGTGCCAGTGTTTATCTGTCTGTCTGTCTGTCTGTCTGTCTGTCTATCTATCTGTGTTCAAGATAACTAGAAAAATTATGGATGGATTTTGATGAAATTTTCAGGAGTCGTCAGAAATGTGAAAAGAAAGAGCTGATTTTCATTTTGGCTGTGATCCTGAGGAAATCCTGGATTCTGGATCACTTTCAAATTTTCGATAACATTGCGGTCAATGGGGCCGAAAATTTTGTTTCTCAATATCTCCGTAATTATTGCCCAAAACTCGTGAAATTTCACTCAGGGATTGACAATGGATCCTCTATCAAATTTCAAAGGCTGATCCGGATCTGATCCAGAACGCGGATTTTATCGCAATCTGTAAATCACTATATGGGGGAATTGTTGCACTTGGCGAAGGTCTGCGCTCTCCAAATGCTTTTTGTAGTTATAATATAATATAATATAATATAATATATTAAAACACAAATATAACTATATATATTGGCAAGAGCATTGCTTAAAGGTTTTCTGAATACATCTATGACTTGAATAAAAAAAGAAAAGAAATTAGCTGATAATCGTAAGGACATGTAGTGTAGTAAAGTTTTGTATTATGATGTGGGATAAATCTTGATTAAGTCTACTTGATTCTGTCGTTCCAATAAGAAACATCTAGGCTTTTTCCAGATGTAGTTCTTCTGAGTAAACTAACACCCTGCACTACCGTGCAAAGGATGTCATTCACAAAATCCTTATAAATCTGTGAATACATTTGCACTTAAATCCCCTCCTTATTAAAAACCTACTTCAGATTCATGAAGGATTGGATTTATTTGTAAGAATGTGTGCATGTTCATGAATTTCAGTTAACTGTAAGGTGTTGACTCGCTCACACAATTCATTAATTAGAATAAATCTCCGCCCACAATCCACCACATAAAAAGGTCAAAGGAGCAGACTGATTCTTATGTGATCTCGAAACCTTCGGGTAAACTCGTAATCTCCAGCCTTGGCAATTCCTACACTTTTGAAAAACAACCAGAGGATGGAGTAATTTAGAATAAGTGTATATTTCATTAATTTTCTTAACTGAAAGTTTGTTGGTCCACAAACTTAGAAGGCCTATTCTGTTTTTAGCTCCAATAAATCAATCTACAGACAAAGGGAACTTTCAAAAACTGACTTATTCACAGTGCTTTGTTTTTCTTTTTTTCTTTGATTTGTTTCTTTTTGTATGGAAACATGTGACTTCCAGTGTCTAAGTAGACGACCAGAGCTGGTTGAATGAAACCACTGGCGTATAATAATTCAGTAAGTTTGTGTGTAGCTTCAGGTGAAGGCTCTCCGGCACTGGAAGGCATCCATTTCTTTACTTAATATTTAATAATATTTGCTTGCAAGTCTCTTCCTTACCTCCTTTACCCAAGTTACCTGGTGAAGCAGCCAAAGAAGTCTAGACTTTTCTTCGATTTCTTGTCATGTGTCCAACCTTATTTTCAATAAGAGATTAAATGCGTGTCGTCTTTGACACCAAAGGCAGACCACCGTCCTCTTTCTGACCAAAAACGTGGTACACGATTGTCCCACCACTTCTGCTAACGTGAGAAGATGGTGACCATTGAGGGCATGAAGTGTTCATTGCTCTGCATTTAGTTTTTTGGACTCAAAATACACAGAATGAGGACACAAGTGATGATTCGGAACATAGCTGTAAAGACCAGTTGCAAAGATAAGGCCCTCTGGGTTACATGCAACTCACAAATGAATTTGCGAACACATGATGCACGAAAGAAACACTTTATCATTTCACTGGAACCTTAATGATTGGAATGCTAAAACGTCATTTGCACCGTCTTCAGGTTATTATTTTCAGGTAGATGCTGGTCTGTTGGAAAGCTCACAAAAGTGGAAAGAGACATGCTTTGCATTCACATACATCATGTCCATTTAAAGAAAGGAAACCTGAATTTAGGTTAGACACTTCTCCATATTGAGGATCACACAAGTAGAGTGGATCATCTGACTTCCTCTCCTCAACACGGTTTATTTTGAAATGTTCCTCAGATCTTTCACAAGTGTTCAGCAGCTGTGGTGGTGTTTGTGGTATATGAGAGAGGTGAACACTGTCTTTCAACAACTCCTAACTGCTGAGATGTATACTTTTGCTCTCTCCCTGCAACTTTTTATTTTCCTCTTTGCTGTTTCTCTGCTCTTCTTCCAGCACTCTTTTTGTCACTTCATTTTGTTCTTGCTCTGCTTTCCCTCTTAGTCCCGCTTGTGTTGGTCCTCCTTTCATCTGATGGTCATTCTCAGGAGCAAAGAGATTAAATTCATTCTTCAGTGTCTTCAAACCTATAACTCAGCTGTTTATTTGCAGGGAAAAAAAATGTTGGTCTCTCTTTCTCTCTCTCTCTCTCTCTCTCTTTGTGTGCTTTTCATTTTTGTATGGAAGTCTGGTTGCTGTCAGCTTTGTGTGTGACAGCTTCCAAATCAATAGACAATAATATAGGATACAGCTCCTTTAATTTAGTATCATTCATTGGATTTTAATTTTGAAGATTGTTTAAGCTTATTTAGATTTAGATATTTGTGAAATATAAAGTTTTGAGGATTAAATCCTCATGTCAATACATGACTTTGGGAATCCTTTACAGTTTAACTGAATAGTTTGTGGCTTAATTTGAGCCACAATAACTAAAATGGAAGGATGACCCTCTATAATATTATTTTTATAATACATTTATATTGACAGGAAAGGATGTCTTTTTAAAAAGTGTGTTCCTTAAGCATGAAGCCTCAGTGAAAGGACTTTCGTTCAGTCCGGTCTGGATTTTATTGTGCCAGCCAAAGTCATCTCAGGGTCAGTTAACCAATAATTGTCAGGAGAGGATGCTGTGAAGGAAAACGAGCATACCCAAAAGGAGGCAATAAGTTTTTCATTGGTCAACTGTTTACCTGGCTTTGTATTGGTCGAGGGAATTTGAACAGCAATCAGAGAGCAAAAATCAAAACTGTAAGAGAGAGAGGGTTTTGTGAGAGCACAGAAGAGGCTCGACGGTTTGAGGAGGAGCAGAGGAGGTTTGAGCACAAACAGGCAGATCTGAGCTTGAAAACAAAAGCTCCCACTCTAAAATCCAAAGCTACAGACTTGATTAAACACAGTAAATACCGCTGTGACTGTGTCACGTAGCATAACACCTAACATAGACACATTCCTATTAGGTTTTGGTTCATATCAAATATGCAGAATCTATATTTGTTATGCTTGATTTTATTTTGTTAAATAATGCTTTACAAAGTTTGAATGATCTATATTTCAAAAGAGCAAATTATGCAAAGTGCTCGACCTTTATGGGCTCCAGAACTTAAGTAGAAGATTCCAACCAGTAGTAGTAATCTTCTTTATTTGTTCGGTGGGAGTGGATTTTGTTGCAGTATCTTATTATAAATGTATTAATGTAAAACACATAAAAGGATATCTTTAAGCAGCTATTTCCATTGAAATAAATGAGTTTACACTAAATACATTAAACTAAACTGAATTGTACTTCTTGATTTGTTGGACTTGAACTAAGTATTACTTACAGCATCCAGGTAATGGCTGTTGTGCCACTGTTTAGTCCAGATGGCAACTGCATATTTGGGACGCTGCGCTTGTCTTGGTATTGCTGAATTTGAAGCTACTGTATGTAGCAACACCACTTCTGACTACAGGGGGGGCAGCATGTGGGCAGAAGAGTTTATAGACTGGTGTAAGTCTTCACACTTTGACATAAACATGTCCAAGACTAAGGGGATGGTGGTGGATTTCAGGAAGGATCCTCTTGGTGTCTCTCTTGTCACTAGAAATAACCAGCCTGTTGAAGTCGCACATCAGTACAAATATCTCTGCCCCATTATTGATGATAAGTTGACCTTTCCAGCAACATGTCGATTCTGTTTGTAAAGAAGCTAATCGGCGTAACTTTGAGGTTTTAATGTTGACAGCACTTTTATGGGGATGTTTTACTCTTGTTTTATTGAATCTGGTCTTACTTTTTTCTTTTTATCAGAAGTGTTTGTGAGCGAAGTGTTTTGCTACATAGAGTGGCTTTAAAGTGTAGCCTCACAGCTGAGGTCTTTGGGCATGTCGTCTTGAACTGTCTTGAATTGATTGAGACTGCCGTTTACTCCTAGTCAGGGCAGATTATAATATTTCCAGATTTAAGTTGTGCAATAAAATTATAACATGAGTGTTTCCGAAAGGAAAAGAAAATCTGGATATCAAAATTGATGTCCATCTAAAGGACACATGTTTGGATCTTATATTATATTAGGATCAAGGCCTGATGAATTTACCAGTGATCATCAAACATTAAATGCAAATTTTCTGCTTCCTTTTTCTCTCACTTTGAATTTAGCATGCAGACATACAGTTTGGAATTGGGGTCTCATAGAGCAAGTCATCTAAAAAACTGTGTATATTACTCCCAAATAGGAGCATCCAATTCAATGGCACGCTGGAACAGCAGTTAAGAACAAATAGAAAGAAAACTTTCATTGCTTGTTCAATGGCATGCAATTATTGGTGGAGAAAGCACTGTGGAGTATTTATGTGGTGAGAGTCAATGAAAATAATTTAAAACAATGTTATGGAGAATGGCTGTTTTGACATAACTTTAATGGTCAAGACTCCCTCTTTTAGTTTTACACAGCTCTTATCAGTGTTTATTTCCTGTTCCTTCATTATTATGTTCACATCTCTTATCAGTCTTCCTCACTAACACAGCACTTCTTCCCAGGATTCTAAAATATTTGTTACAGTTATAAAAGGGACACAAATGGCTGATTGTGACAGAGGACTTTTTTTTCTTTATTTTTCCTGAAGCTATCATTAACTAAATGATAGGAACAACACATAATATTTTGCTACACAGTTGAGTAATTACTACAGTGCAGTCAGAGAAGATAAATTGACGTTTATGACCTGATACCGTTTGAATTTCTTTCCATGTCAGCTGAGGATGGGTGACCCATGTGTAAACAGTATTAAACTGTTCAATCATCAAGAATAGATGGCATCTTTCAAAACATTTATCCTGTCATTTAAACTCCCCAGCTTTGTGTGTTCGTGTTGCATTAGTGTGTGCCAGTAATGGTGCATGAATTTTTTCTGAGTGTCACTGTTTCTACATCATGTCTCTGCTAGCTTTTTAGAGTATTTGGCAGGTCCTTGGTGTCATGGCCTGGGTCGGCCATTGCAGCCCTGTGTGTGTCTGTCAAGTTGGCGTCTCTCCTTGTCTTTAAGTGGTTCCTGTTTTACTTTGAAAGGTCTGTCTTGTCCCCATTGTTTTCTGCTTTGCTCCCTGACTCTTGTTACCTTGATTCTCTGCACCTGCCTCTCGTCTGATCTAGGGATGTAACAATATGGAAAATTTGATATCTCGATTATAGTGACCAAATTATCACAGTTTACAATATTATCGTGATATTCTTAATTGCTGTACAAATGTCTAAAAAACACATAACATTTTAATAATTTCACAAAATCTTGTGATTTTCTTGTCATACTAAAACATCATAAGCCAACATTTTATCAAAATGAAACTTTCACATTAAAAGGGCAAACAACTGGCACAAAAAGAGGTTTTATTTTAAATGATCAAAATAAGTAACAGGAACAAAACTTATTTGTCTGGTGCAAGTGCAAGTTCAAATGAAATAAACTTTGGACTTTAACCTTAAATACGTATAAATGTGCAAATAAAGAAACAGTTGTATAGGAGCCAAAAATGTTGTCATGAATTGTAGTTCACTCTGTGTGTCTGTGGGTGTTGCTGTGTTGTTACCTGAGAGTCAGGTATAAATGTAGCTCCCTGTTCTTGGTTAGGTGTTTGACTCGGAAGGGCAAAAGGTTTTTGACCGCTGTGGCGCTAACTGCCGGCATTATGGTTGTCGGATCAGTTAATGGAATAAATTAATATTTTAACTGCATCAGAAGAACATTGTTCGGGTCCTTTTTTGATCAACACGCAACAGTAATGTCATTTTTCAATGTCATTTTTTACTGTCCTGCGTGCTATTACCACTTTCCGCCATACTTACGTCACGATGCCGATGTTACAAACTACAAATTCACGCGAGACACAGTCGCGAGTCGCTCACAGACTTGAATGAGGGTGATATTACATATCCTGGTAATCGACCATGATAATAAGATGAAGTCAAACATAAACGGTAACAGTTATCGCGTATCGCGTTTCATCCCTAGTCTGATCCCTTGTGTATTTAAGACTTGTCATTTTACCCTGTCCTCCGTGGGTCCATTAGTCGCTTTATGTGTGTTAAAGTCTTGCTTGTTTTCCTCTCGTCATCCCCCTGGACTAAGTTAAGTTGGTCTTTTGTATTTTGGATTTTTGTGTATTGTTTAATAAACTTGGAGTGTCCAGCGTTATACGGACAGAAGTATTTGACCACACCTATCAATAGGCATGCCGCGATTCACTCAACTCACGATACAATTTGAATCACGACTCTAATCATGTAGAACACAAAAATTAATTTACAGGGAAATAACTGATTTAAAATATATATATATATATATATATATTATTTCTCTTACACAAATCCAGCCTTCTCCTTTTTAACAATATTTTAGTGATTTCTCTTACACTCTTTTCAATACAGTAGATTAGAACTAGCAGCAAATGACAAAAAATGTTCCCAGTTCCCTTCCCTTCCCTTTCCTAAAAAAAATATATATATATATATTATTTCCCTTACACAAATCCAGCCTTCTCCTTTTTAACAATATTTTAGTGATTTCTCTTACACTCTTTTCAATACAGTAGATTAGAACTAGCAGCAAATGACAAAAAATGTCTCAGTTCCCTTCTTCTTTTTTTAAATTTTTTTTTACAATACTGTTTTTTTTCCTATCCTCTTTATACCTGCATGGCAAATGACTGGAAAGTGAAAACTGTTTATCAACTCTCGCAACAGTTGAATCATAGGCAACTGGACTTAGATTTGTCTAGAAGACGTTTCGCCTCTTATCCAAGCGGCTTCATCAGTTCTCAACGCATCAGTGTGACTAGTCCGCACTAGTCAGACAGTCTGATGAAACGTCTTCTAGACAAATCTAAGTCCAGTTGCCTATGATTCAATTGTTCCGAGAATGGAATTTACCTGGATACATTGGAATATCCACAGACTGTTTATCAACTCTCAAATCTCTCAAATCCCGTTTTTGTTTTTTGCTTTTTTTTTTTTACAATAGACTTACTACTCTCTTTTTAATAAATCCGTACACTATCAAGACTTTTTTTCCTTTAGTACATAACAAGTCAACTCTACTTTAAACCAGGCATAAACTAAGGCAATATACAAACATAACAAAACTGAATATAAGCCAGGCACAATCTAAGGCATATTTATTTTTGTCTGAAGAAAAATTGAAGGTCGACCCCCGCCATGACTCACGCTTTTTTCTCTCGCTCTCTGCTTGCTGGGTGCTGCACTGTTTGTAATCTGCATAGGCTTGCTGCGCACCCCGCCTTCCTTAGCTGGAGGGGCGCTATGTGTGACATAGCACATCACACATAGCGCAGCATATAGTGACGTTGAACAAGAACGTAGTTTAAATCAAGTGCGCCATCTGCTGGCCTGGAGGCCACATTGCAATTCATGGCTTAATTAAATCAATTCAAATCGTATTTAAAAAAGATCAATTCAAATCGATTTTTTTCAAAAATGTGTGTTTCAATCAGACCCGTTGCCACAGGTGTAAATTATCAAGCACCGAGCCATGGAGTCTCCATTTGCAAACTTTAGTGTTACAAAATGGGTGGTTCTAAAGAGCTCAGTGACTTCAAGCGTGGTACTGTAATAGGATGCCATCTTCACAATAAGACGGTTCGTGCTGGATATCCCACTGTCAACTAAAGTGATATTATTAGAAAGTGGAAACAGTAAGAACAATAGCAACGCAGCCACGAAGCGGAAGACCACATAAGATCCCAGAGCAGGGTCAACAACTACTAAAGTGCGTGGTGTATAAAAGTCATACATAGCTGAAGGGTTCTGAACTTCCACTGGCATTAATGTAAGCACAAAATATGTATGGCAGGAGCTTCATGGAATGGATTTCCATGGGCAAGCTGCAGCATGGCCGCCTCACATCACCAAGTCCAATGACAAGCATCAGATGGAGTTGTGTGAAGCAAACTGACCCTGGACTGTGGAGCAATGGAAATGTGCTCTGTGGAGTAATGAATCACGCCTCTCAGTTTGGCAGTCAGAGAGATGAGTCTGGGTTTGGCAGATTTGGGAGAACCTTACCTGCCTAAAAGCGTTGTGCCAACTGGGAAGTTTGGCAGAGAAGGGACAATGGTATGGGGCTGGCTCAGCCCCTTGTCTACAGTGAAGGACAATCCTAATTCTTTAATTCTTCACCAAAATAAGACATTTAGGTTACATTTAGGACACTGCCATCCTACACCTTGGTAGCATCAGTTTGGGGAAGGCCTTGTCTTTGTTAGCATGAGAGCCCCTGTGTACAAAGCGAGGACTATGAAGACACAGGTTGATGTATGTGGTGTGGAAGAATTTGGCTGGTCCACACTAGGGATGGACCGGTTACTGGTTTTACTATAATGCATGATAACATTTACCATTTATGTTTTACTTGATGTCTTTATCACAGTCGATTATCGGGATATGCTATATCAGCCTCATTTAAGTGTCGCGAGCGACTCGCGTCCGTGTCTCGCATAAATATGTAGCTTGTAACATCAGCATCATTACGTAAGCATGGGGGGAAAGTGATGATAGCACGCAGGACATTTACCAACCCATTAAAAGGATCTGCGGTCTGTGCATTTTTTTTTTTTTAAGAATTCAGAGGGACAACTGGTGGAGGACATTTATCCTGTCTGCTGAGCATTTGATTACATTTTATTGTAATTTGTACAAGTAACTGTTTCTTCACTTGCACATTTATACATATTTAAGGTTCAGCTTCAAGTCCAAAGTTTATTTCATTTGAAGTTGCACTGTAATTTTTGTTGATAATTGTTTGCATATTTTGACCTACTATGGTTGTTAAAGTGTTCATTTAAACTTGCAGCAGGCAAATAAGCTTTGTTACTCTAATTTATTTTGTTCATTTGAAATAAAACTTCTTTCTGTGCCAGTTAATGTTTTAGTTTGACAAGAAAATCACAAGATTTTGTAAAATGATTTTATGTAAGCGTTCTTTGGACATTTGTATAGCAATTAAGAACATCGTGATAATATTGTAAACCCTGATAATTTAGGAACTATAATCCAGATATCAAGTTTTCCATATCGTTGCATCCCTAGTCCACACAGAGCCCTGACCTCAACCCCATCAAGCACCTTTGTGCGCTGGAACAGACTGCGTGCAATGCCACCATAAATGCTCTACAACATGAATGGGCACAAATTCACACAAACACTTCACGCTCTTGTGGAAAGTTTTCCAAGGAGAGTGCAAGCTGTTATAGCTGCAAAGTGGTGCCAGCTCCATTGTACTATTTATGTATGTGAATACAAAGTCCATTTACACCGAGAGTCCCTGTTGGTATAATGGTCAAGGGTCTGATTGTGTCCATATAGTGCAGATCAGCACTATTTTTTTATTTAAAAATGTGCTTGATGACAACTCCCACAATTTTCACCACTCATCACCAACTGGAAAGTTTGCCTGCTGCACCCAAAACGGTAAACCAAAAATCAAAAATTGTGGGTTAGAGCAGAAAAGAAAATCATATGAGTCACTTGAATAAAACATTTTCACATCACTTATATTACATTAGTAGGAAAGGTATAAACGGGGATAAAGGTGGCAAGAGATAATTTAAAAGTAAGCTTGTTCTTTTGACATAAACCTTGTTGAAGTTTTATCTATTCACCCTGAATTATTTCCATGGGAGTAATTACTGTTTTTTCTCATGAAATTAAATAAAAATCAGAAATTTGCAGACTTAGAAATCTGCCTCTCTGCTTATTTCCTCAAACTTTTCCCTTTAACTTGCCTTTAAAATAAACTTCCCTAGAGAAGTTGGCGTAAATGACAGATATGAACAATAGTCACGGTACGGTGCTCTTCCCCAGACTTCTGCTATCTTAAACCTTCATTGGAAACCAAAAGCTGCCACAGTTAACTGTGCCGTTTTCACACTCATTTACACCTGAAAATAAAACTGATTTGAAGAAATAGTTTGAGGCACCGACAGTAGTCAAACTTCTCTTTGATGTTAACAAGCGGTAAATCAGGTTTCAGAGGGAGAGAAGAAGATGAAGAGGGACACTGCAATGTGGAGGTGGGGGGGACAAAAGTAAAACAGAGGGTCAAAACGACAGAGTTTGGGGGGGATGTAAAAAAAAAAAGTTAAGATTGAGAAGAAAAGGAGAAATTGAAAGTGGGAGGCTGAGAGAAGAGGGGTTGGGCAGCTTTACTTTTATGTTTGTGGAGCAGGAAAGTTAAATTAAAGTTAATTAACAGGAGAGGTGGTTTGCGCTCTAATCTACACAATGTTAACTTCTTTTGAGATCCAAGACCTTTGTAAGAAAAGACACTGCACTATATAAACTGAAGACTGCACTATATAAACTGAATACTGACTTGTGTGTAAGTCAGTATTCAGCTACAAAAGGGGAAATTCCCAAGAACCATTGAAATCTCTTTGGGGAAACATTTAATTTGAAAGCACAGAAAGCAACAAGTTTCTCCTCCTGTTTTTGTTTTGGGAGATGATACCTGAGATGAGGCTTTGCAACCATGGCAACATCAGCGCCTGTGAAAAAGAAAAGGTGACATCCATCCAGCCATCCATCCATCATCCGTAGCCGTTTTGTCCCTGCAGGGTCACGAGGATCTGCTGGAGTCTATCCCAGCTTTCTGTGGGCAGCGGGCAGTTTTTAGGCTTTTACAATACCTTATTGTTAAAAAAAAAAAAAGTTTTATATGTCAAATCCTGTTTGTACATATGATTATGTCCCTGTGGGCCACATCTGGAATAAATATTCAACCAGGCTGTGATACAATATTTTATAACTTTCAAAATAACTAAAAGATGATTTAGAGATGTTGTAGATTTATGTGTTTGATACATTTTTAATAGTGATGGCTGATGAGCACTGGTCACATGGTCAAAAAAAGTCTCCCTGTATTAGTACTTCTTTAGATGTGAATGTACTGTACACACAGCTGACAAGAAAGCTGACACAGAAAAACTTTTTTGTGACTTTAACTAACTTTAACCCACAGATGCTGGACATTCAGTAAATCACTTGAGCATACTACTTTTCTGACTTGATGAATAAAAGTCAAATATTTCATGTTAAACTGTATGTATGTGCAGGTATATATTTCCTAAAGAAGAAAGAAAACTCCATCATAATAACATGAGGACCTTTTAGTTGTCTGATTGAAAAGGAAGTTGTTGTTTTTTTGTTGTTGTTTTTGGAAAGTATTTTTAATGAGATGGTCTTACTGCTACATTTTTCTTGTAATATAAGTGTTTGTGTTGTTATCAGTGTTGCTCTGACACAAAATGAATAACTGTGATCCTCTGTCTGATTCTCTGGCTATAATTTCAAATTATTTGGTGCTTTGATAAAAGTTGGCTTGGTTTCTAAAACAGATTTGAAGTGGGAAAAAAAAGAATCCCTTCGATTGGCCACATGCTGATAACTCCCACATTTCAACTCCTGCAACCCTTCTAATGCACTTGGGGTGTTAAAAATATTTTTGAAATCAAATTCTACCTTCTGGATGTGGTATTTCAAAGAAATAATCTTAATGTGGCAATCCTAGATCTCATACAGGAACATTATTCCTAGTAGACGAGATTGGAAAATGAAGTTGGACTGGATGGGAACAAAAAAAATGAAAAAAGGGGTGGAGTTTAGCAGTTACCTGCCACAATGTGTCTCAGCGTTCAGCCCAGCCCTGAAATACAATCACATCAGTCCGGCGTCTGCACGCATTTATGCACCTGTGTATGAATTTAAATGAGGTGATACTGTTATAGAAGTACTACTCTGGTGATGTAAAGAGGAAGTAATCTATATAAAATGCTTCAGAGAAACCAATAAAACTCACTAATTTATTAAATTAAAGTGCTCAAGATCACTAGACAATATTCTTGCAAATGGTTTTATGTGTTCAAAGAAGTTCTTTTAAATGAACATGACTTTATTGCAGATATTTACATTTATTGCGTCATGTCTAGTAGAAGCACATTATTAACTTCTTTCAAAGACGATTTTTACAAAACAGCGTGGTAAAAAGGTCTTTGTTTCCGTTGCCAGGTTTCCCCCAACTGCGACCAGGTTTTGGTGAACGGTAAGGAAATGCACGGCCGGCAGTCCTTGGCAGTCAACTTCACCTACCTGCACTTGTGGGCGCAGCTGCAGCTCAACGTCTGGGTGCCCAAGCTCCCCCTGCAGATCGACGTGTCGGACACGGAGCTCAGCCAGGTCAAAGGCTGGAGGGTTCCCATCATCACCAACAAGAGGTACCGTACCTATCTGACCTACGAGGATGGGGGGAGGGGATCTGACTGTGGTAAACGGAAACAACTAGTTTTGTTGCGTTTTTACCTTTTCTTTTTCTTTTTTTCTGAAATTGTATGCATAAAACCCTCTCATTTGTGACATAAAAGCAACTGCTTTATGCCTTCCTCCCATCATTTCTCATTCCTTTTAATATGAAGAGGAAGATGTCTTAGCATCAACATCTGTCAGAAAACGTATCACAGACATCGTCTCTGGCTGCTAGAACAGCATATTAGCACATATTTAAATTACTTAATTAATAGATTGAAGGAGCCATTTCTGTTTTAATGGTTTGTCCAACTCTGCCAGCATCTTTACAACAACATTGCTGTTATGTGCATAGCTTGCATGATGTTTATTGAATAGACCCGTTCATCACGCGTGTCTCCATTTACCTCTGACGTCGAGGCTCACAAGGCTGCACTGATGACAACTATCAAAGCTTTAGAGTCATGAATGACTTGGACACAGCACATTACGTGCACGTTGCATTCTCTGTCAGTGGTGAGGAAAAGCGTGTGAAAGGCTCAGTGTCCACATCTGTTTATCTGCATCTGTTGGTTCAGAAACAATCTGGTCTACAAAAACAGCTCCATGCAACATTTATATTTTTTACTAAGCTATTGTTTTTTTTTTTTTAGTCTTTTACTTATTTTTACAAAAGGTTTGATGAACAAGTATTTCCCTTTTAATTTAATTGAATAACACTTTATTAATCCTCAAAGGGAAATTATATAATTTCAGTATAAAATAAGAATGAATAAAAAGCTTGCAGTGCAGTAAAGACAGAGGTGTGATGGAGGTCTGCAGAAATCTCCGCAAACTGGAGCGTTTTATTTGTAGCCTAGCAACAACTAAGCTGATGACATCACGTTTGGTGCCGGCAGGTATCGCAGAGGAACACCAAGTGGAAAACATGGATGGAAACTCATCTGGGCTGCAGAAATGCTCCACCATCTGATTTAAAAAATCAACTCATGTCACTTTGCAGGTTGATAAAGTGTTAAACTGTAGTAGTTAAATTCAGGTAGTTAAATTAAGTCTTTCATTTACAAGCTCGCATTCTCCATGACGGTCAGAGAAGACGTGGTTCAAACATTCTCCTCCTCGCTCTCCGTTTTACTCCAGCACAACTTCCTCAATGTCTGTCTTGCACCTGTCTGGGTCTGGGCCTTACACGGGCTTTAAAGAACTTCAGCCAGCTGTTCCCACATGGTTTCCCGTTATCATGGTTACTCATCTGAACAACGTGCCAGAATCACCAGTAGCAACCCTTTAAGCAGATTACCATCCAACCCAGCATGAAAAATGTTTCAAACATGTCTTTTAATGGAGGGAAAAGAACAAAAAAAACTCTCAATATAGTTATTTTAAATCTTGTTTGGGTTTCAGAAATAGCTTAAAGATTTAGTGAACATTTAGCTGGTTTGTCTCCAGTATGGACATCCTGGCTCTCAGATTTCTGTAACCTCAGATTTTGTATTTGGATCTTTACTTTTTTGGGTGCAGTTTGTTGTTACAGTTGGACCCCTCTGACCCTTCTGACTACTGAGATATGGGAGGCATCTCAGATAAACATATTTGATTGACATCTCGACTCCTGGACTGAGACAATCAACAGCATGTGTCTGGACTTGTGACGTGAAAGCTGCAGGCCATTTGAAGAAGAAACACTAAAGATGGGAATCCAAGACCCCCCCCTTCCAGGACTATAAAAGTTAGGGGAATCTGAATTTCTATGTGCATTGTCCCCAGCACCTCTGTGGTGTTGAGAACATTGTACCACTAGACCGGTAATATTCTGCATGGCATATTAAACTTTGTATTAATCTTTGTTTCTGGTCTCTTCTTGACACCAGATAAAAGAACATGAAAATATTAACAATCTCATGATATTTCAAAGAAAAACAGCATGGTCAAAGCAACAGACTGACACCAGTTCAGCTTTATTACATAATTTACTATTACTCATTTTATATTAAAATATTGCTTTTTTTTTTTTTTATTATGGATTGCTTCCACTTTTTTAAAGAAATTATTTTTTCAGGATGTGCTGCTACAAACAAATGCAGATCTTCATGTGTCATATTTTAGATTTGCTGTTCTGTCTTACTTTTTTCTTTCATCCAAAATCAAATCAGCATTAAATAACACACAGGGACTAAAAGAGCTGTGGTCTTATGCTAAATTAATGACCACCGATCATTTGGTATTTTTAATGTACGCATGTTTTACGCAGCATTCATGAACCCGGAGCAGCGTTTTAGTAGGGAGGTGATTCATGTGCACAGATTTACCAGTGGATTTAGTATATAGGTGTGTAACTGCACACTGATCATTTTAAACACAGATACGTGAATAAATAGAAAAATCATCTTTACAGAACATAAGAGATTCAGACATCAGGAGTTGAAGAAAGACATTTCCTCATTCAGACATGCAAAACTTACTTCTTAACCTGAAATTCATTCTCCTTATGGGAATCTATTTTAGAGGATCACATTTTAATGAAATCATCCCCACAGATACTTCCAGTCCACACACGACATTCTACAAAAACATGTCTTTTTATTTATTTATTTTTTTTTAACAAAATCACACTTCCCAACAGGCTATATGTTTTTTACTCTTTGCAAGCCTCTGGGTTTGATTGTGTGTCTTTCTGTGTGAACATGCGTGCATGTTTCTTCTAATTCCCACCTTGACATCTCACCATTCTGCTTTGCTGCGCCTATTTTTTTTTTCAATTTCGCCAATTTCAGCTCATATAGCCACCAAGCGGCGTGCACAGCTCATGCACACTTCATCCTCCCCTAGCCACGATCTCAGAGTACAAACACACTATTAGCTACACGCTTCCAGAACGACACACTCGTGTGAGATGAGCACTGGGAAATGGAAAGGGAATTCTTGTAATATTAGCTGGGTAACACAGGTGCCGGGACAGTTATAAGCCATGCAGGGAGTCCCTTGTGTGTTGAGTACATATTATACAGAAGGAAGAGGAAGAGGAAAGAATGTGTATTTGAGAGAGAAAGATGGATTCACAGCTATCACAGGCAAGACAGAGTGAACATGGTTCACTCTTCAAAAAACTCATTTATCACAGCAGACTATGCACATGCATGAGCTTGATTTCTACTCTAATTTTTTGACGTGAATGCATGTAGAACTAGAAAAGCACTCGGAGAGCGCAGACCTCCACCAAGTGCAACAATTCCCCCATATAGCGATTTACAGATTGCGATAAAATCCGTGTTCTGGATCAGATCCGGATCAGCATTTGAAATTTGATAGATGTTCCCATTGTCAATCCCTGACTCAAATTTCATGAGTCTTGGGCAATAATTAACAGAGATATTGAGAAACATATTTTTCGGTTCCATTGACCGCAATGTTATAGAAAATTTGAAATCAGTTCTTCCTTTTAACATTTCTGACAACTCCTGAAAATTTCATCAAAATCCATCCATAACTTTTTGAGTTATCTTGTACACAGACAGACAGACAGATAAACGCCGGCAAAAACATAACCTCTTTGGCAGGAGGTAACAAACCCCAACTGATCATTTACTTAAAAAGAAAAAAAAACATTGCTGGCACCACAACTAAATACATATCAGATGAATGTAACAGAAAAGCGGCGGCAGCGTTGTTCCACATGTGAAATTGACACATTTGTCAGTATAGCTAAGACAAAGCAAATTAGTTTTATTCGGTGATCTCAGTTTGGGACGAGAACAAAAACTGCTCAATTGGGAGAAAAAGTAACAAAACCAATCGATTATCTTTACATTCCAAATAAAGGACCCTTCAGAGGTAAAACAAACCAAGAAAAAAAGAAGAAGAAAGTAAAATTAAAATCCAGAGACAAAGCACAACAGCCTCTACAAAGCATCGGGTTGACTTGGCGCCTCACACCAAGCCTGAAGCTGTACCAGACCCAGCTATCATCTTGTACCAGAGAATGAAAACAATCTCTCAGCACTCCTTGCCTTCTTAAAAGTAACACAAAAGAGATTTGCTCACGTTGAGATACCAGCTGCAAGTATATTTCAAAGAATGTTGCCTTACTTTTATACCCAACTGCAGCCATCTTCAATTTCTTCTGCTGGCAAAAACCAACAATAGTAACTTTGCGCTCCCATCCCAGGAAGACGGAGAGGAATCGATTTCACCCTCTAAAACCTGCTGTGATGTAGACAGGTGTAAAGTGATGGGTGAAAAGGAGGGTTTCATACTTCATTCCTGGAGTATTTGGACCACAATGTGTCACACACAAATGACATAATGAGAACCACTGTTATCCTACAAAATCTGAGTATAACCTGATCACACGTGCATTGCATTGTGGGATATAGTGTGCAAGGTAGACTGATCAGTTGCACGCTAGGAAATATCCTGGAAATATGTCTAATTTTCTTTAATAGTAGTGGACGTGGAAATGTTGCTTTTTTTCCTCCTCGTTTCCACTTCACCATCAAACTGCTTTAAAAACCTGCTTCTTCGTGGTCTCTAGAATAGATGAGGCCTACGCATGTGTCTAACTTTTGTTTTTGGAACCAGTCCCATGTTATTCTATGATACTAAACCTTTTACCTCCAGTTTCCCCGCAGAGTTTATGAGATGGTAATTGTGACTGTAGAACTGAAAGAGGAAGGTTCAAAAATAGTGTCATTTTTCTGCTCTGTATTTACCTTCAGCATCTTTATTTTCAGAGCGCGACTTCACAGCGATAAAACAAAAAAGTTGGAAATATCTGCAAATAGATTTATTAGCTTGTTAAAAACATGCAATATTTGAGTTATATATGTGGTGTGTATTTTCAGCATATCCATAAGAGTGTTTCTATTGTTATTTCTGATCATGGAACTGAGCAGAATCAGACACTCGACAGGTGAGGAACACAAATCTGCTGGTGCTAAATACACCAGAGGAAATATTCATTTCACTTTTGTGGGTTGTAACATTTTCATAAAGGATTTCCCAATTTTGTAATGTTTCTGCATGTAGAAAGTCAACATGACCAAAAGTCACTGTCATAAAAGAATAAATGAAACAGTTGAATGTTTCATTTAACAATGACACATTGACTGGTTCAATCCCTGGTCTCCATAAATCGTTCACTCAGGTAGCTTGAAAAATGTACATTGTAAAACATATTTTACAAAAAACACACATGAGTTTTCTTTGACTAAAAGTGAAACCTGAAGCAGAGATTATAGAGTGAGTTAGCTGGGGCTGAGTGCAGACTATTAAAAAGTCATCTAATTAGCAGTTAATCTCACCCTCTTTTCCTTTTTCTATCTCATTTATCTTCTGTTCTTCCAGACCCACCAGAGACAGTGAGGATGATGAGGATGATGACAGGAAAGGCAAAGGCTGCACCCTCCAGGTATTATCTGATTGCATTTCATGTAACGCTTTTATAACAATTTCCTCAATATTTTCCATGTCACTAGACTTGAAAAGGAGGTGGAGAGAATGATCTGACTAATTGTCAAAAGTTTGATGTGACTTACAATCGGCAATATTTTCGCCTAGATCAATGTGCACTACTTTTCAACAGTTCACAAACTAAGTCGGTGAAATTACATCCCCTGTTTCACCATTTGGATCTAAATTTGACATTCCTCTTCAACTTTTAGTACCAGTATGCTTTGGTGCGAGTCCTCACCCATTTTGTGGCAGAACTCTCTGATCCAGGGGGGGAAATGGTCTACATGTTGGGTGCTGACTGGCAGGCTGATATCACTCATTTGGTCATGGACCAATTAAAGGTGGGTATACAACAATGTGTGCATGTTCTTGCTTGTACCCCTAATCTGCCTAGCAGCAATAGAAAAAAAAAACCTATTGAGTAATTTTCTTAAAAAAACTAAATGGATGTGTAGAAAAGATGACCCAAAAAGATTTGATTTGATTTGTTTTGATGGCTTGATGCTAATGCTATCGTTGGTAAAGCCAACTCTTTGCTGTCATAAAAGGGACTGTTCTTGTAACAGCCTACTCTCGTGCAATGTCATTATGCAATTTAAAAACTTTGTTAATGAAAGCCTGCCACTTATTTGCGCTGTGCTAATTAGCATTGAATGCTAGCACATACACATTCTACGTATTCCTTTAAAATTGTGGCATAAGTTGAACGTTTTCAACGCACTGGAGGCAAATAATTCTCTGAAAACCACTAGATGGAGGAGTTTGGTAACTACATCAGAGAGGTTTCTCATAGCAGGTTGCTGGTCTCTTCAGGTTAAATGACCTGTTTTTTAATTATGAGTCTTTCTTGTTGTTCACATTAAATACCATGAAGTGATTTCATGTGAGTTTGTCATGCACTGTACGATCTGACAGTGACTGTCACCCGACTCTTCACACTCACGAGGTATAGCCACGTATAAAACACAAGTGGATCATTTGAAAATGGTCCAAAAAAAGAAACACACAGTGCAAGCTGTTAATAAGTGAGAAAACATAGCTACCTAACCAGTATTGGGTGTCCCCCACCCTTACTCAGTGGATTTCCTGTTAAGATTTCCCTTCATCAAGGCCTGAGGCCTGACCTCACCTGTAACCCTGCTCTCTCACTGGCTGTAGCTCAAAGGGGATTCCCATAATGGCTCCAGATATTTGATTTGATTAATATCAGGGCTTGACGCTAACTTTTTTGCTCACCAGCCACTGTGGCTAGTGTTTTTCCTCAGTCATTAGCCATTTAGTCTTTATGCTAGCCACAGTTTTGCTGTCAGTTTTTTCTTCTTCTCCATATTCTTGCATTTATATTTTAAATGCAAACAATTGGTACAACTATTGTGATGTGTCATATCAAAGAATAAGTTACCAGCCAAAGTTGCTTGTGAGACAGAAATTGTTACTAGCCACAGCCAAATTTTACCAGCATTTGGCCGGTTGGCCGGTGTCAGTGTCAAGCCCTGATTAATATCCATTATCACCTGCAATGGCTCAGCAATGCTTTGGCGAACGTCTTTGACAAGCCTATCGGTTGCAAACTGCTGACCGCTTCCCTATTTGCCACCTGCCCATAGGTGAGCTACACAACTAGTAAATCTGACCTCAAATCGTGTTGTCTGAAAGCTGTGCTGTTCGCACTTCATGACTTGCTTTTATGTAATCAGCATTCTTAAAGTTATTGTGGCGTTAGCACAACACGACTGACTGGGGAAACCACATATTACAATATCTGACAAAGACTAGGTCATCTAAAAAATATTTCTTAAATTAAAACCACATTTGCTCAAAAAATATAAATGTTAATGTCTATAGAGTTGTGGATGTAGTAAAAGAGGATATGCCGTTGATTCGTGTGACAGAGGAGGTGCAGAAGACTAAGAGGCTGAGTGGTGACCCCTCAGCCGAAAGATGATGAGATGGTCTTTTCTACAAAAATATATGCGAGAGGTGACATGGCACAAAACAGCATTTGTTTATATGAAAATTGACCTATGGAAGAACCAAGCAGTGCAAGCTGTTGCACAATGATTTGTTCAGAACATTAATGAAAGGAAAAGAGAACATTGTTTTTGTCTCTACACTCAACGTTGCACAGCATCCCTCCTTCCTTTGCAGGTTCCTCATGTTGACTTTATCCTATTCTTCATTCTCTCATTGGTGGTTTCTCAGATGCAATTGGCAACAGATATTTAGCATGCCAGATATCTGTCTGGCGTTGGAGATGGCTCAGGTGATGTGCCTGCAATTCTCTTTTATGCATCTTTGAGTAGTTCACATTTACCAAACGAGTGCAAACCGGCAAGTGGCAATTTCTCACCAATTTGCCTCCAGTCAAAGGTTTTTTGTCAGCTAGCTCAGTGACTTGCAAATCAGACATAAAATCATACTGAGTGAGCTGAAGATTGGTAGCGGGGTGAAATAACTAAACCAACAATGGAGCAATGCACAATGGAAAAGCAGTTTCTAGTGTGTTTAATCTGTTGTAATAGATCCTTTAAAAAGAGAGAATTCTGTTTTCTCTGACTACTGTTTGGATGCTCCACAGGTGGAAGATCCCCACATTGCCAGACTAGTAGATGGAGGCATCTTAATTGGACGGGACTTAGGGATCACCACTATACAGGTAAGCATTATTTGTCTTCTTTCAGAACAAAACTCCATAAGCAAACTACAGTATGTTGGCTGCTATCAGTCAGAGACAAGGACATGTTGCTCTATGAAGTGAGTCATCTCCTTCAGTGCAAACTTTCCCTCACCATTTGAGTGGCATTTTTTCGATTTGAGTAGTACTCTCCATTACTTCTCAGACAAAAGCAGAAAGTTGAACATTTCTAATTATGTCACCTACGATGTCATTTGGAAGTCTTAAGCCCTCGAGGTGTACTGTCCTGTCCTGTTTTTGCTTTGTTTTTCTTTCTTCCCCTGATATAGTAAGCGTCCCCGTTGTAGCTTGTTACACACTTACCAACAACTAACTGTTGGGAATTTGGCCCTGACATATTGGTGTGATGTTCAGCAATTATTCATGTACATGCTGAACACACTTGTGCATATGCTGAATGCCAATGAGCCAGACCATTCAGAGACTGA
The DNA here is from genome assembly GCA_018398805.1 of Hirundichthys speculiger. Lineage (NCBI taxonomy): Eukaryota > Metazoa > Chordata > Actinopteri > Beloniformes > Exocoetidae > Hirundichthys > Hirundichthys speculiger. The sequence continues at coordinate 1,161,451 of JAGFBZ010000006.1, forward strand.
AGAGAGAGCTTTGGCATTTTGTTTTATATTGCCTGAATACCATTACACTGCAGAGCACAGCTCGAACAAAAACCACCACACATTCTGCACTTCAAGATGGCTTTTAATTTTCTTTCTGCATACAAAGTATTTTTAAATGACTTTGAGTAAAAGTGCTTGTTAAATAGGTTGGTGTTTAATTCGGTGCAGACGCATGGGGAATCGTGGAGATTTTTGGAAACAGCTGAATGTGTGTTTGCATCCAAACAACCGGGGAAACAGACAAACACGTACAGATGCACAGTCATACGCAGCTGTGCACCGTTAGGGAGCCAGGAGGGAGAATTTACCCAGCATTCCCATTGAGATGCTAGAGTCGACAGCCATCATTTGATAGTTTGACATTTCAATTTTACCCCCCAGCTCAGCTTCCCTGAGCCCAAATTCTTCTTCCACTCCCCATCTCTCCTTCTTTTCTGCTCCCCCCCCCCCTTCTCTCCTTCTTACCCGGACTTGAAGAGCAATCCCAGAGATGTCAATCATCGCATTTTGCTACCTCGCTGAGGGTGGGATTGAGTTTGACACCCCGACATGTTCACTGAGAGATTTTCTTTGTACACCAATCAGATCTGCCTGTCCTCATGTCGCCAGGCGGAGGAGTACACTACAACACAGGGCTCCTAATGTCTGTCACTGCCTGTCTTCTGCTCCCTGTCTCCATCTGCACCCCAATCTCTATTATGCTCCTTCTTTCTGCCCTCTCTCACATTCTGTCCCTGTCTATTTGTCATTGTCGCTCCCCTTCTGACATCTTCCCCATTTATTACTCTCACATGTTCGCCATCTCACTTGCACTTTCTTCTCTTTTCATCCACCCCGCTTTAGTTTGAGCCTTCTCCGGTCTCGGCCTGGTTGACTCAGCTGACTGCTGACACACAGGAGAGCAGCAGAGAAACACTTGATGAAACTGAGTGTTTGTTTGAATGTGCTCTGCTCTGCAATGTGAAATGACAGCAGCAAATATTCCAAAAAACCAGAATTATCTTTATTCAGACAGTTCCATCAGTTTTTACAGATCTCCATGTGTCTCTGTCTATTTGTATGTGTGCTCAGACATAGTTGAATACATACTGCATGGTTTTGACACATGCTCAGTCCGTGTGTGCATGTTCTTTTACTTGCTGACACTTTTTGTGACCATGAGCTTTGTGAAACACTTCACTGTCACTTTAAGGATTGAAAAAACTCTGCATTGTCTAAGTAAAAAAAGGAAAACATCCATCCATCATCTATACCCGCTTAGTCCTCTGCAGGGTCAAGGGGATCTGCTGGAGCCTGTCCCAGCTCTCTTCGGGTGAAAGGCAGTGGTACACCCTGGACAGGTCACGAGTTCATCGCAGCACCACACATAGACAAACAACCACTCACACTCACAATCACTCCAACGGGCAATTTAGAACCACCAATTAACCTGACATGCATGTCTTTGGACTGTGGGAGGAAGCTGGAGTACCTGGAGGAAACCCACACAAGCACAGGGAGAACATGCAAACTCCACACAGAAAAACCCCTGCTGAGGTTCGAACCAGGAACCTTCTTGCTGTGAGGCAACAGCGCTGACCACCAAGCCACCGTGCTGCCTACAAAGGAAAGAATAACTTTAAAATTAAAAATAATACTTCCTAACCTCCTGGGTGTTTTTGGTTCACGGCCGGAGCCTTCCTATGTGGAGTTTGCGTGTTGTCTCCGTGCTTGCGTGGGTTTTCTCCAGATAACTTCATTTCCTCCAACAATATGCACATTAGGCTAATAGATGATTGTAAATTGCCTGTGAGTGTGAACCCGTGTGAATGCCTTTACTTAACCCTGTGATGGGCTGGTGACCAGGGTTGGATAAGGTCTGCACCTGGCTGTCTCAAAACAGAGAGTTAGGATGGGTTTCAGCAGACCTCTGTAACCTGGAACAGGAAGCAGCGCATATAGATGATGGATGGGTGAGTTTAGAACGTGACCCACATGGTGTCGTTGCCATCATTGCACCACTTGTTTAACAACTTAACAATAATGCAGTTTTGAAATGTATCAATTCATTTGCTCATGTTTACTTGTATCCTTTTAGCCATTGTTGCTGATGCTATGTTTGCACATGCGTTGCAGGTTTTGTCCCCACTGTCTGACTCTATTCTGGCTGAAAAGACCGTGACAGTGCTGGATGACAAGGTAACATATGTATAGGTATAATTAATTATTTCTTCCTCTCGCCCACCCCAACGGTGTTGTTTCTCGCTCAAGCTCAGGTCCCCTACCAGAGGCCTGGGAGCCTCAGGGTTCTGCGCAGGATCCTAGCTGTTCACAGCAATGCGCTCTTCTGAACAGAGATCTTAAAGGTTGTTCCTGGTATCTGCTGGAGCTAACAATCCAGCTTGGGGGTTGCAGCTCCCAGTGCCCCGATCACTATTGGCACCTCCGCTGCCTCCACTTTTTTTTTTTTCCCCATGCAACTGCAACAGCATAAGATTTCAGTACCCACAGTAAAACACAGCGTTGGGTGTATCATGCTGTGGGGTGTGTTGCTGGTTCGGTTGCAGGAAACCTTTTTCGGGTGCATGGTAATCATGACAAAAGAGATTATGCAGATATTCTGAGAAATAACGTGAAGAAATCTGCTTCCAGTCTACATTTCTGCCGGGACTTCCAAATTTGTCCCAAAGTTTTTAAAGGGCACCAATTTTTTTTTTTTTTTTTTGCCTTTTTTAGTTGAACACATCACTGAATTATTCTAACTCAACCTAATGAAGATTTGTCTGTGGCCATTCACATCTGAATTAATGAAGTATTCAAATTAATGATTGATTTAAAATTAACTTATACATAGCATCTTAAATATATTATTGTTTTTCGTTATTGCAATTTTATGCCATTTTATAACTTAGATTTAATATTGCTAACATATCACTCTTGAAGGTCTTGAGTTCATTTACCCTCAGTTCTAGTTCTTTACCATCATACTGGTCTACCTTTATTTTTAAAACAAACACCACTTCCTCATCCTAGGTAGGCACCAAATAAAGTTTCAGTCTGCAAGAGTCACATTTTTCATTTGCCGGCCCTAACAGTGACATGTGTTTATCCAGGTTACAATCACAGACCTCGGAGTCCAGCTGGTTACGTCTTTGTCCCTCAGCATGACAGCAAGCCCTGGAAACTACCAGGCCATACAACTAACAACAACAGCTTCAGACCTGCTGCACACGCCGAAACAGGTAGGAGGTACTTAAGGTTTCCGAATCCATTTGCGGTCTTCAGACGAGTCCTTAGACTAACACTTTACCCCTGCTTCCTTAATCTATGCCTTTGACCATGGGTTTTATTTCTATTCTGTGGAGAAAAGGTTCCCCAAAATGTGACAGCATGAACATGTTGATGCAGTTTAATTCAGTTAGGATTGTACCCGGCATCATCTGAGGTTACAATGAAGGCAAACAAGTTTAGTTCAAGTCCAATAATATAGAGTCAGATTCATTCATGCCCCCACATCACATGGAATTCAAGTTTTCTCATACAGAGAGATCTAAATATTACCATCTTTGTAAGATCTCCCCAACAATACAGACATTGCATACACATACAGTCCATCCCCTGTCTCAAGCATGAACAGCTTTTTTAAGACATTTTTTTTGCTACAGTTCCACCCCAGAGGATGTTGTCGTAGGACTAGAACAGTTATTCTGTGGTGCGAACATCAGCTTGCTGCTATCTCTCTCATAATCAATTTCTAATTAGGAGCCAGTAATTTCCTGGGTAGCACGCCACAGCTACAGTCAGAACCACCTTCAGAGCTCCTGTTAAACCTTTTTACTGAAGTCCAGGCTGAAAACACAGTTTAAAAAAAAAAAGGAATTAAAATGAAAATATTCCCAATAAAGTCATAATGTACTCGCCCGCCAAATGACATTGCGCTAAATCATAACACATTTAAATATACTTTCTACATATTTCATTGTTAGACACATTTTCTAATTCTTATCACCACAAAGGCAAACACACACATACACACACACACACACACGCCCCTCAGCAGTGGCACAGTCCCCAAATACCCACATTCAAACTGCAGTGTATTGCGAGGTTACTGTGTTTCATGCTATTTTTAGTTCAGTGATCACATTGCCAGAGGTTATTTCATCATAATATATTAAGCTATCATCTCTCACTGTTTAATCTACAACTCTCCTTCTTCTTTCTTCTCTTTATCCCTTCTTTTTTTCACTAAATACAGCTTCACATCATATATTGTATCCTAGTGCTAATTGGATGAGCTCTGGTCCTGCATTTTATAAGTCATTTTTTGCTTTTTCCTGTCATCCACTATCTTTACAAATTATATAACTTTGGGGTGGAAAAGTTATTTAAGAGAAGACTTCAGGGAAAGAACTGTTACATTAAGTAAAATGCTTGCTGTACTTTCATTAAAATAAATAAATCAATGTTTTCAAGGAAAGTGTTCACTGATTGACAATGAGTAGAAGAAATTATCTCCTCATCTCCGTTATCATCCATGGAAAACTGCTGACAGAAGAAAACTGGCAAGCACTCCCCTTGCCTTTAATACGTTAATTAAAGAGACAAGAAATGACAAAGTCTGCAAAAAATGATGTTTATGGGAAGAAGTGTTCAGCTTGGCCTGTGTGTTGCAAGTAGGTGGATGTATAATGCAGGAGAGTAGATATCACTTTTGTTTCTTGCTGCAAGAAAAACAACAGACCATTTCTGTCAGCGACAGAGAAGATCCCACCATCAAGCTACCGAGGCCACCACCCAGTGGACTGCAGCCTCATGTGTTCTCTGAGAAAACAGGGGCAAGGAAAGAGTAATAGGCCTTTAAAGCCAGGAGGCTGCTCTTTTTTCCAGTACATATCACTAAAAGTGCCAACCTGCATTTATTTGTTGGACTTGGCATTAACAAACTCTGCATTGTCTGAGTGATCTCTGAGGACTGTGGAGTTTTAATCACACAGTCTGTTCCAAATCACGCACTTGTCCCCTTACACTTCCTGTTTTTAGGGCGTACGTGTGTTCGCACTGCCAATTCTGTGAACTGAAAACACCCAGGTGATGCACTCAGAAGTGTGTGGCATTCCTACACCGTCAGTGGCTGCCATCCTGTCAGAGTAGCTGAAGTGTTGGGACACTCATTTGTCACTTTTCAGTCAAAAACATGACAGCAGTCAATCTTCAGTGCTGAAGACAGTGGAACTTCAATAAAAAGGAAAAAAAAATGGGGGACAGATTGGACACATGACAAGAAAACTGGATTCATCTGGTTTGTTTGTACGATCACCAGAAAGTCAAACGGTGGCAGTAATTGGAGTGAAACTGATGAAAAGAAAGTTGCTGTTGTGATTGTTGGGAAGATCACAATGACAGTTCTAAACCGGGATGACACTCACTCACATACCGCACATGTAAGGACACTTTGTACATTGTGCACCGTGTTAAAGTGTGGTCATGAAAGTACTCCATTTGGAACAAAGCTATACTTTTGTTTTTCTCTCTCTTTCTCTCTTGGATTTCAGGAAGCTGTGTTCAGTGCTTGGATCCAGTACAGTGACGGCTCAGTGACACCTCTTGATATCTATGATCCAAAGGACTTCCTCCTCTCAGCTGTTTCATTGGACGAGAGTGTCGTCTCCATAACCAATCAGGTTGAAACTTCACTCATCAGAAACCTAGAAATGTTACCCGTTATAGAAAGAGATATTACGGCTAACTTGACCCATCTTTGCATTGTGTCTGTCAATTAGGAGCAGCACTGGCCAATCATAGTGGCAGAAGGCGACGGGCAGGGGCCTCTGGTTCGTGTTGAGATGGTTATCTCTGAGACTTGCCAGAAATCCAAAAGGAAGAGTGTGCTGGCCTCTGGGGTTGGTAACGTGGTAGTTAAGTTTGGAGCAAAGAGTGAGGAGAGGGGGTGGACATGAGGATGGTGGAGGCTTGGACAACAGCACGAAGGAGCAACAGACAAAAGATGGAGGAGAATGGAAAGCCAACAGTGCAGCAGTGGACCGAGAGGAAGGAGCCATGAGGAAGGTGGGAGGACTGTTGAGGGTATTTATTTAAGGCTCCCATATGATGCATGGTTTCTACAGTCACATAGGAGCGTCTGCTCATCTTAGGTACAGTGTCAGTAATGGTATGGGTAGACTATACAATGATGAGACCTCCTGAATCGTAGGCTATGATGGATTTAGAGTAGTGTCGTCAGCTCACGATAAACAACAAGCAAAACTAGACAATTAACCACACCGTAGTAGCAGCTCTTGTGTGCCGAAAATACTTAAGGATATTAATTCTAAAAAGCAGAGAAGAAGCAGAAGGTGGTCCCAGTCATAGTTAGGGAGAAGAGGCAAGATGCATTAATTAGTGTGACACACCATGTTGCTTTTTAATCTATTATTCAGTAGACGTAATCATAGGATTTCTGACACTGTCAAAAGTTGTCTCAGGCAATCTTTGGTTGCAACACCTTTGAGACAGCTGTTATCGAACCATATCTTTCATCTGCCACAGCCCAAAATCATGCATAGCATACTGGAAATATACTGGAAAAGCCTCTAAATCATCAAGAAAATTACATTCACACTTCTTCTTTACTGATGACATTATATTGAAGTATTTAATAATACAAACCCAAATTCGAAAAAAGTTGGGACACTATGAAAAATGCAAATGAAATAATGAAGCAGCTATTAAGGCTACCTTGACTCTTCTTTTGTGGGAGTAGAGAGTTGAAAGAAAGTGATTGTAATGATGACTTTATAAAGGCTGAGTGTTTAGAGAGCAATGATGGATCTTAACTTTGTCTACAAATGCATGAGAGAATCATAAAGTTGGAAAGGATTTGATATTTTTCGTTCTACTGTGCATATGTAGTTAAACCTTTTTGGCAAGGGGTTACTTTAGGAAATCTATGTGTAGCACTAGAATACATTGCTACATTCAGAAATACCACTTCAAACTTTACTGATCAAAAAAAGAAACTCCTCATCAGTTGGTTGGGTTCTTTGGGCTCAGAGGCATTGGGGAAAGACCAACAAACTTTACTGTAAAATGTGTCAACCAAATCAATATTCCAGATCTTTTTTGGAAGAGTCCAAAGGCCATGCTTTGTGGTAGTGCGAGGTTGTATCAGTGCCCTTGGCTAAGCTCATTTACAGGTCTTAGATAGCAGCATTAATACAGAAAGGTACAATGACATTTTAGAGCATCCTTGACACCCTTTAGAATGACGAGGATGACAGAGATGTCCAGGTATTTTTCAACAAAACAATGCAAAACCACCTTCTGCACAATTAAAAGTAGAACTGGAAGATGGCATGGGTATGGCACTCAACTTTGATTTGGGGGGGGGGGTGGGGTGGATTAGTATTTAAAAATCCCCAATGAAAGACAACTATGAATTTGTGTCCATTTCCATTCACCAGGTTAGCACAACAACAAGAAGTACAGTTACCCATCGTGCTTCGGGTGGCAAAGGCAGTGGAAGTGGCAGCAGCAGCCGAGGCAGTGGTCCCAGCCAAGCTGGGGACCCCAGCAGCTACCCTGTTCAAGTGGAAGTACCAGGGGCTGGAAACAGTGAGCTCACCCAGACCACAAGAGGACTCTCAGACCTGGAGATCGGGATGTACGCCCTCCTGGGAGTATTCTGTCTGGCAATACTGGTCTTCCTCATCAACTGTGTTAGTTTTGCTTTCAGGTAAAAAAAATAAATAAAAAGAATTAAAAAAAAAAAATCTAAATTTCATGACTGACTTTCAGTTACATTATTCTTGATAAAAGCTCTGATTGGATCATTGGGTGCCAAACCAAAGACCTGACATGAGCTGTTTGTTTTACTGACTGTCTTTGCTCCATCAGTTTTTTTTAATCTCTTTTGTAATTTATTTCAAATTTTTATTGCAGATATCGTCATAAGCAGGTCCCTGTGTTAGAGGCCGGAGGTAACATGAACCACGCCCATGACTGGGTCTGGCTTGGCAACGAGGCAGACCTGCTAGCTGACCAATGCCAGGGCGGGCTGCCTGATGAGTGCACAACCATCATTGACCGCAGCGAAGGAGGATACGAGGAGAGCAAGTACCTTCTGAACGGGGCTGGAAACACCCTGGTGATGGGTGTGGGCACGGGTACGGGCACCATTAGTAGGAGCGGGGGCACCAGCGGACACCGGGGCATCGCCCATGGACAAACCTTGCCAAGATCTGTCCCAGAACCGCATCAGTGCCTTTCAGCAATTACTACTGGAAAAGATACCCATGGCCAAACAGAGCATCTGAATAATTCCCCCCGAGCCACGGCTGCAGCTGCGGCAGCCAAACGCAAACGCGTTAAATTCACTTCTTTTGCTACCGTTCTGCCCAACGAAAATTCTGCCAGTGGCCCATACGCCAACTCCCCAGTCTTAGTGACCAATGGGAATGAGGATGACATCAAATGGGTGTGCCAGGATATGGACATGGGTCAGTCGGAAATCAGAACCTACATGGAGAGGCTACAAGACAATCTGTGACTTATGAGATGGAAACTGCGAAATGGAGAGGCAGAGGATGCGTGCAGGAGGGAGAATGGACAATGAGTACAATTCACCTTTAATGCCTTTGCAATGGATTATTGGAGGGAGAAGGGGAGGATTATAATTGAATAGACAGTGTAGGGGATGCTTCCATTTAGCTCCCCTTAGGCTTTAGAAAGCATGAAGTCATCACTAGCTCACACTAAAAGTAATAGTAGCAAACAACAAGTAACATTATGAGTTTGTCTTGTATTACTTATTGTGAAAATTTGAGTGTAAAAATCAGTAATGGTCACTATTGGTTATGATTTTTATTTTTTACTTTCAGAAAACCAGTAAATCAATATATTCATATGCTGTAAATTCAGGGTGTTTTATTGGACACACTTTATGAAGCCATTATACATTCAAACAGAGATGGTGGGAAACTTTCATCATATGATACATTCCCATCGTTGGCTGTGGATTGATTATTGATCTAGTTTTAATATAACTGCCAAGAGTGCTGAGTGGTTTTACAAGGAATCACTGAATACTCTGAAGAACAAATGCGCATCAAAAGATCCTCTTGGTTCTTGATGCATCACATGACACATTTTCCTTTTGGTATTACTCATAAGTAACATTTGAAATTTTAAAAAAGTCTATTTATTCCAACTACTCAACTTAGAAATCCAGTAGCGGGGACTGCTCATCTCTGAATTCAGGCTGTCTTGCTTAAACAACAGTGTTGAGTCTGAAAGGGACCTGACACAAAGAAGACTGTTTCTCCCTTGGATCCAGGACAGAGGCATTTATTCTTGCACAATTACAAACAGGAAAGGACACCAGCCAGTGTCGAGGCTTAATTTCTCTTTCCTGAACCCTGGCTACTTTCTCCCTGTATCCAGAACCAATCCTGACATCCCCTCGCCTCTCTCCTCGTCTGTGATTGGACAGCAGTAGAAGCTTTGCAAACGACGACACACAGTGGAATACTGTCTGCAAACTAATGGGGGGGCTGACCGAGGTGTCTCTCATGGAAAGGAAGATGCTTGAGCTTTGCAAAGCCTGACTGAACACTTAATAATGAGGATTAATTAAAGGAAAAATGCACGGAGAGGGCAGGAAATGAAGAATGACATTGCAGAATTAATGGAAGTGGAATTAATATCTAACAAATAGATATGGATTCATGAAACATCTTGATGAACGTTATTCTGAATCTATATTTTTTCCCTTTTGTTTGTACTTTTGATAAATAGGTTTTTTTTTGTTTTTCCTTGTCATTTTTTCCCTAATTTAGGAAAATATAAAATTGTAGCTTTTTATTTCAGAGATTTATTTAGATTTTAGGAATATGTGATTCTTTTTTTCTTTATTTTTCTTAGATACTCTATTTATTTAAATTGACATTTGAGAGGGTGAGGAAGAAAAGAGAGGCTCGAGGACAAAGACTGAACATAACAGACCTGTTGAATGATAGCACATAAAAGTGAAGGAGGACAGATTACGTCAAGGTTGCCTCACCTTCGTTAAGCTCAGGTGACGAGTCACGACGAACCGACAATAAAAAAGGAGGACTGTAAGATTGTGAAGATCGCAATATTTATTTATAAATGTGTTACTGTTTCAGAGTACACTGTACGTTGTAAATAAATAAACATGCTTCAAAGTTCTTGTGAATAAGATTGCAGGTCACTAGCCAACAACATAGTGATATTTTGTACGTTTTCCAGTGCAAATATGGTACAGAATACTATCTACCACAACAATGTGAAAGTGATCTCACTGGTTCTTTTTCTAAAGATGTTCCTGTCTTTGTTTCAAGTATTGAATAAATTCTTGTCTTTGTACAGGGTAGGGATCAGTTTTCCTCCATAATGAGATGTAAAAAGTTGGAGGCAATTTATCAAAGTATCACGCTCAATATTGCCTGAGGATGCTGAGCTTTAGACGTCCATTTCGGAAAGAAAGCGTAACCAAGAGCTAGCGTGTTTATCTGTAGGCTGGTCCAAAAATGTACGGGAGAACCCGGAGAATCACAAATCATTTCTAATTTTAATCGTGTGTTAATCAAGAAAGACGATGTTGCACACTGAAAACACAAATAATCAGGTCTGAAACAGCAAGAACTGTGAAAAGGACTAAAAATGTCCCCATTCAGACCTTGCATTAGGGATGGGTATCATTAGGATTTTATTGAAAATACCAACATTTATTGATACTCTCTGTGATATTTGTCTCACAATATAGGTTAAAGGTATGATATAAAATATACTTGTGTTTAAAAAAAAATGGATAATCAATTGAATAGTGACAGAAATGATGCTCAGTTGCAATTAAAGCGCAATTATTTTAGTTTTGTTTTATTTTTTGCCCTCAAAGATCGCTGACAAGGTCTTTACAGCAAATATTCAGTTATTAAAACTGATATTTTTATAATGAAGGATAATATATCTTTGAGATTTTAACATACGTGAAAGGAAATACACATGCGTGAACTATTTTTGAACATTTATTGAATATTTCAAATAAATGAAATAATTGACAAGCGCAAAATCACGTCAGCCATCTGAACATCTACTTCGGTTAATTTTTGTTTAATTAGGGAAACCCGAGTGCCGTAAACATGGTATCCACTAGGTGGCAGCACCAGTCGAAACCAGAAGCACGAGGGTGAGGACGAAGAACATCAATAAGTTAAACGTCAAGAAATCCCAGACTATGTTCCCGTCAGTGCGGCAAGGAACAGAGCAACACTGACAGCGGAATAACTGGAGGAAGCCAAAGCGGGGAGGTGCTCGTGTAGGCAAAGCTCTTTACACGTCTTATTCTGCGGCAGTCGGGTAGCCTCTAATTAACTAATTTTATTCTCTTTAAGGAGATTACATGTTGACAACATGTTGATGTACAAGTCATAATGTTCCGTGTGAGAAAGAAGAAATAATGTTCCATCAGCTTGGAAAGTTAGTATAAGACAGACAACAACAACAGATGCATTGTTGGGTGTTGCCTTCTGTACCTAAACTAACTATATTCCTTTAAAGTAAAGGACACTAAATGAATTTGGTGACAGTCCTATGACATTCTATCGTTTATTCCAGCATCGTTTTCCCTTGCTTGCCGATGGATAATGAGCTGCTCCTGGCTGTCTGATAACTGTCCACTTCCACTGCAGCTGAAGCTGCAGTTGCAGCCTGCCCGGAGTTTCCAGTGGGGTCATTAATCATTTTTAATGTTAGAAATTAACAGCGCTGCAGTGTCGTCAGTTTATAACTAAAGACTTATTTTTATAATGTGTACTATAACTTCACTTGGCGAGAGTGAGCCTGAGCGGGCGGAGCTGGGAGGCTGCAATGAAGACCTAGTGGCCTTGCTAAATAGTAAAACACGCCACGGGGCTTCAGGTTCATGCCGTGTCTTATTTGCAGGAGTTTCGTGGTAATATTGGTGTTAATGACGTCGTACCCGTTCAGCCATGACTAACTGTTTATACGTGCATGGATAAAACACGCACACGTACGCCAATGTCGCTCATGCCTCAGTATCATTCCAGCGTGGGAAAAAATAAGCAGTGTCTTTCAGTAAAAAAAAAAAAAAAATCAAAAAGTTTAACTTTTCAAATGTCAATAATGGCCCAGTTTTTCCAGGAGCTTATCCAGTACTGACCACAATCTGGTGCCGGTACCGAAAATGAACGTTACTTGGTACCCATCCCTACTCCTGAGAGATTTGATCACACGTGGCCAGTGCATTCACACCTGGTACTAACATGTGTGTCCAGATGCTTCCTGAGTGATCAGATCTGACCAAACGCGAATGGACATATTATTTACGTTTCAAAATGTGTTATTTTCAATCACCAAGGGCAGTACCATGAAATAGCTAGGCGTAACCCGCATGAAAGAAGAGGAAAAAATAAAGAAGTCCCGAAATAACAAGACAGAAAGCATTTGCTATACACATTTTTTTTCAGATTTTATTCGAAGAAGGATATATACAATAAAAATCAGGGTGTATGCAACACAAGAAAACATCTGCCACAAACACGAAGAAGAAACCGAATGACAAAGAGCTTTATCTAAGCTGGTAATACTAGTTTATCCGGCGATCCCTGAATCCATCCAAGGATGCTTTCGGAGGAGAATATGGACACAAGTGTCCCAGACCACCCGAGAGGTCGGATCCTAATCCTTCCTGGGATGGTTTCAGACCTTACATTCACGTTGGCCCCTTGTGATCAGATCTCTCAGGACACATTTCAAGGTAAAGTCTGAATGGGGTCATTGAGGTTGAAAAGACCTGACACGATTCTAACTGGGAGAACAGATCGCTCCACCAAAGCAATAGACATTTTAATTGATAACAAATATATTGTATTTTTTGGACACATTACTGTATCTAACTTAGCGTAATTGCAATTCTGCTGTGATCAAAAGGAATCCCTTAACGGGTCTGGGTTAGTAGTCATCTAAGGTACAAGTGTAGCAAGATGAAAAGCCTTTTGACTCTTAACATGCTGTGAGTCTAATCAAACTTTACAGTTGTGTATACCAGTTCAACTTATTTTTAATTCTTAAAACTATTTGGATGTAAACTGAATTAAAAAAAGGAAAAAAAAAAGTTTTTGTTTTTTTTTTTTGTTGTTGGGGTGGGGGTGAGGTTGTTTAAGCTTTTATTTGTTTCCAAAAGTAGGGCAGATCTACTGTATGTACCCACAAATGTAGGTGAGGGACGGCAGTTTGTGTTCGCTTGCCCAGCTACCGCTGAGAACTGACACGGCTCCTGAGAGCGAAGTAGGAAAGCTTGGTTTAGCAGCTTAAATATTTGGCTTTTTTTTTTTTTTGGTTACTTTTGCAGCTGTCAGATTATGCAGAATGGTCAGCAGTCTTTACATGCTAATTTGTTCTAATTTGGTTCAGCCATTACTATCTGAAAGTACTGAGACAGATGAATGCTTTGTATCATCTGGGTCTCCACCTCCTATGGAAATATGGTCTAATTCAACCAATTTACATTAGCTCTTTCATTTCTGTACTTTTATAGCTCATTCAAAGTAGTTTTATAAGAACATAAATCTGATGAGTCATTTTGAGACAAATGCCGTGGAGCTGGAGGCACAACTAATATATGTATTGTCTTTCAGTGTTGTCAAAGGTCCTTATTAACCCTTGTGCATCCACGGATGGTTTATATTTATGATGCTTCTTTATTTATTTATTTATTTTCTGACAGAAAAATGATGGGGGCTTTGATTTCACCTTTCAGCAGTCTCACTGTAAGGGTTCTTCCCTCTCATGCTGTATCTTGCAATAATACTCAAGGAAAGTTAATATTAAACGTTAGGATCACATGAGTTTGCAAGGTAACATGACTCAGCATTCTTGTTTCCAAACCAATGTCTAAAACTTCCTTAGAGAAGAATTACTCTGATTATACCAGTGCAAAGTTGTTCTTTTTTTTCTGAATAACCTTTAAAAAAAGAAAAAAAAACAATGGGAGTGGCTTTACAGTGTCTTATTTTGATCAAGTTAAAAAGAAATCAACCACATAAGCAAAATGAATACATTTAATAAAAAGTATTAGACTGTTGTTAGTTACCACAGAAGAAACATACCGCTGCAACTGTACGTATTGAAAGGAGGTGCAAAAAGTATTTTTCTTTCTTTTATTTTCCTTTTCATATTGTCATTATTTAAACATGGTTCATGGAAGTCAATAAAGATCCATAACCAAAAAACTGTCATGTTTCACTGTCTTTTACAAGTGTTTCATTAATCTGCTCGACTCAAAATGCCAACCTTCCTCATGTTCTCACTGTCCTAATCACACATTTCAGCTTGTAAAACACAAACAATTCAAGGGACATGGCCACATTTTAGGAATTCACAGCTTATTAGCTGTCATCCACAGACTTTAATAAGATGTTAGATACTGGTCCCCTCTCTGTGCATCCATCTGTGACTCAGACCAGCCCCCGCCAGCCTGGCTTAGTTTAAATGCTTGAAGTGGGTTGCTGCACCTTGCCAAAGTGACAAAATCAACTCCCAAACAACAAAGAATAAGCTAGTTCTCACAATGTTGCCGTGTCCCTTTAAGACGTCATGATGAAGGCGCCACAGTAACGCAGCTGAAAACCATCAGGGCTGATCTAAAATGTTGAAGTGAGTTATCTTGCTTTTATTAGATGATCATTTAAATTGTTGTAAAATGAGTGCTGCATGGTTTTTTTTTTTAATTTTTTTCTCTTAGAGTTGAAAGCCAGGACTTAATAAGTCACCTTCGCAGTCCCGAGTATGTCTAATTATTTCTTCTTCTTTCTTCTTCTTTTTCCTTTTCTTTCTTCTTCTTCCTTCATCATCAATATTATTATTATTACATCTAAGTTAAGTTTGTTCTTGTCTTTCACCCTGCCTCCTCTTATTCCTTTCTTCCTTGTGCACATGGGTTCTGCCTTTGTTATAGTCTGTAGATATCAGTTTCTGTTGCCAAAGTCAGTTTGACAAGTGTGCACAAGGAGAGAAGGTACCAAAGGAGCAATAGTGTAACCCAGTGATATTTTTAAGAAATATCAAAGACAGTATCATGAATTTGTTCAGCCTAGAGGAGGTCCCTCATCCCTAGCATTGTATATCATAGCAGCAGTCCATTGAGACCATATATATTTTCAGAAAAGCTTCACCGAAGAAAAGCAGTCAAGTCAAAAGTCAGAAGTCAGGTCATGTTTTCACAGACTTGTTTACAACCTGACTTGTTTTAGCAACTAAAAGAGTTAACCTCAGTTGGCCATTAGAAAAATGTTGCCTTAAAGCATGTGAGTTCATTTTTCAAACCAGAGGGCCAAGTCACTGGTATTGTGGACGTGCACCATCAAGCAAGTCAGACAAAGAAACATTTTCGTACGATAACAAGGATGCAACAACCAAAGTAGCAAACTACTAGCAAAGCGTAGAGTTGATGTTGTCTGATGTTGATTAATCACTCCCTCTCTTGGTTTGCTGGTCTTCTATTGAAATGCAATGTTCTGCAGCATCTGCTGGAGGGAAGGAGTGAGAAGGGTTTGATCCTAAAAGCAAGTAAAGGGAACGCTAATGAAGTCTTTTTTTTCTGTCCCATTTTGTGGCTAGTCATGTTCAGCAACACCACTATTTTCTAACAGAACTGGAGACGTTGATAGCGGTATGTGAAAAAGTTACAAAGAGCTTTCAAGTGTAAGTAGGTAAATGTTTGTTTGCATTAATGCTTTTGTGTTCTTGTTAGCGAATAAATATTACCTCAACATGACAGAGCTAAAGGGTTGGGAACCGCTTGCTACCTGAAAAGAAGACAATATCTGGCCTCAATCTGACCCCTGCTGTTTAAATGGACCCCGCGGCTGCTACTGGGAAATCAACCTGCTCATGAAGAAAGCCAGAGATGACTGTAAAAATAAAGAATGCTCAGTCAGTGTGTGAATGAACTGTAATTTTATGTCTTTATATCACTTCTAAATCACCAGCCTTCTTTTTAACTGAAGTGCTCCTTGGGGACTGGCAATATATACAACAATTTTCTGAAATGGCTTCGAGCTCAGCAAGACGGCACAAAATAAGTGGCTCGACGTATCAATAACAGTAAAAAAAAGCCACATATTAATATCTCTCTTCAATTTCTCTTGGGACATTTTTTTCATATGGTATTAAATACATTCACACACACCTACACCCACACAGATAGGATTTTCCTCCCATAATGCATATGCGGTTCTTTTCTTTATTAATACATTTACACTTTGCAAATGCAACATCCATTCATGCACCTCTATGACAAACATAATACGATGATGTTTTTGTTTGTTTTCCTTAAGTTGGACAACAAATATCCTGCTGTTAGTTGCCAGTGTTAACAATAGATTTAGTGCATTAGTCATGTCAAAACTGCATTAAAGATCAATTCAACAGGAAATTAAGGAAATCTGTCTTTTCCTGACCTACTGTGACAATCATTTATACTATATACTTTTAACCGAGTGCAGTGTAAAGCTTGGGGTTTGAGAAGGTGCAGAACCAGAATATGACTCTGGCCACTGCACTGGGTCAACATGCTTCCTGCATTTTCTTAATAAAACTCTGCATGACGGTAGAGTTTAAGTATAAATTGGATTTTGAGATAATTATTATTAATATGAATACAACATATGACACAATACTGTCAAGCCAATGATACATTTGTCCATGGAGTGTCGCACAACTTTCTTTTCCCCTCCCTTACAGTTTTTCTCCACAACATTCTTTCTGGCTGAAAATATGTATTAAGATATTTGAACTGCTTGAATATGGGTATGTCATTGAATTATGAAATCATTTTTCATGCCCACCCCATCCTGTTGAAGAGAACAGGGCATTTCACAATTATTTAATTCAGTTTGGACTAAAGTTGTAAAATCCAGCTGGATTTGAGGCCAAACAGTATAAACACAGTTGTAATACCAAAAAAAGTTGAAAAGTCCACGTGCATCTTTATATCACTGCATTAAAAGCTTAAGTAATAAAATCCCTTTTCTGGAACAGCTGGGAATTTTTCTAAAATACAAATGTAAACGTTAACACTTATGAAGCTGAACTGAGAAGCGGAAAGGAAATAATTTTGTTTTCATTGACTGCATCCACTGTAATTCAAAACTTTTAGCTAATCTGCAGTTTTGACAGACACAATTAAATGATTAAAAGTAAGTTGGGAGTGTCATGGGGGTGAAACGTTTTCAGATTATATAAATAAGACTTTATAAGTATTACAGTTATGGAAGATTCTATAATCAGTAGATTATAAGGTAGGTGACAGTTACGAATAAAGGACAATCAAGAACATAGAGCTTTAAATGGGATTAAAAGGCATTTGTTGATCATCATTATACTTTCCAACAAAAGATGAATTATGAGAGACCACATGTTGCTGAACTGCATCATCAACATCTAAAGTACATGATTCAGGGAGTATTGGAAAAATATCCATGTGGGAAGACCCAAAATCACTGTCGGGTGCATGTGACTGCTGAGTCCTGAGGTGGCGCTGCAGGATATCTGAGATCAATGAAGCCACATGGGCTCTGGAGAACAAAAAACAACAGTCCACGGGTGCAGCCATGAGTTTAACCAAAAACCTGATAACATCAGGGTGGGATGCACATATCTACACAAAGCGACAGACACATGTTTTGCTTCCGTCCATATTTTAGCTTCTTTTTGAGGGAAAAAAAGACCTTGGATCCTATGTTGTATATGTGTGTATATTTATATAAAAAGGTACCGGTGATGGAGAGATAGATATTAGAATTTTGTGGTTTCACATAGTGTTTATGTCAGTTCAGTCAATTCAGTTATAATCCAATTTATTACAATCAAGTCCAAGATCATATAATGCCAACTCATAAAAGTACTTGAGCTTAGGAACCCAAGAGGTTGTATCAGATCTCCTCTGCATAAAAAGAACTGTTTTTGCAGGTATCTCCATCAGGCCTCTGCCACCAAGTTGACTATTGATGTGACACAAACTGCTGTCAATAAAGAGAAAAGGAGGAGAGATCGTGGCCTCTGCTTCCACACAACTGGGTTAGTGCTTATTTATTTATGACAAAAGAGGTGTTTCTTTTTATTCACTTTTCGCACACATATGAGATTAAAATGACCTCTGCTCGTCTGCAGGGATTTTTGTTTTTAACTCCTAAACGTTCCTTTCAATTATATACTGTTCTAGTGCTTTTAAGGACTTATTACTCTTCTCAGTTGTATAGATCTTGTTTTTTTTTCTTTTCCTTTTTTTTTTTCTCTGTTTCATATTGTGGTCATTTAAACACCTAACTCCTGTGGCTTTTGGTAAGTTTTATAAGACTTCTTTTTCTTTTCTTTTTTTTTTTTTGTAATAAACATAAAACAGGCCAGTGCCTATCAAACACATGTAACACAAGCGGATGCTGCACCAAAATGTATTTTACGCTCCAGTAAGAATCATCATAGGAGAAAACAAGCGCAGTAGTCCACATCCAGACCCTTTATTACTCTCCATGAGTAATAAAGGGTCACATGGAGGTAGAGCCTCTCAGACCATTTCTCCAAATATCACCCCATTTCCATCTACCACTCTAAAGTCAAAATGCGTCTGAGAGCTCGTGTTGTCTTCTGTCCTTATGAGGACCTGTCTGCTCTAACAACAGTTACTGTTCCATGTTGTAAGATTCATTTATGGCTAAATTGGAACTGGAGTTAGGTAATCTGTTTGGCAGATTGCAAGGCTGATATATATTTGATCTTTGTCCGTGTCGTGTGTGTGTGTGTGTGTGTGTGATATATCTGTTATGATGAGACTGTTGTGGTTATATTATAGTTATTATGGAGCAGGCACAGTAATGACAGTATTACCTTCACCTTTTCAAAATAGACTAGTAAAATGCTTTTGCCCATTACAGCAAATACACCTTTCGCCACTTTCTTTTCATGTTGGCAGGGAACACACAAGAAATAATGCCACCTGGACTGAGTAAAACAAACCAAAAAAATACAATAACATCTACCTTAAACAAAGTTTACTTGCTTATTTGCCCTGCCTGGTTCTCTGTGTAGGTAAATCTGTCAATGTATTTACAACACTTACATTTATGGATCTAGTTTTACAGTTTAAGTTCAGATTGGAGTTTTTGTTTTTCAGCTGCAAAGTGTTGTTCTACACTTTTTTTTGTCTGCTTTTATTTATTTATTTTTAATTTTCTTGCCAAATAATTTCATCCATTATCTTCTTCTTTCCTTATCTGGGTTTGAGTCACAGAGGGCATCCAAAGCACCAGACCAGCATGCTCTCGGTCCGCCTGGGCAGTAGGCGGGCAGTAGGCGGCAGTGGCGTTCTCATTGTCACAGTGTGCACAGGGAGTATTAGCCCTATTGTGTTGGGTTTTTTGCACAGACATGTGTCCACACAGCACAGAGCAGGAGATAAGAAGTGAACAAACCCTCAAGAGACACCACAGAAAAATATTTAACAGGGATGAAAAGAGAGGCAGAGAGAGACGGAGATAATGACACAAACGAAAGTCACCAGATAGTTAAGACGAGGAAATATGGCGCAGGGCTTGACTCCACTGTGACTGCGGTGGGATTGATGCACTTTAAATCTTTACAGACTAAAAAAAACAATGTTTGTAGTTGTTTCCCTTAACATTAATAAGGATGCAGTGTTATGCAGAGGTGTACTTCTTTACTTCTTACAATTTTAAAGACATATATAGTCGCGGCGGAGATGAGGTGGGGTGAAATGCTTTCTTCTTCCTAGGGGGGCGCGCAGCAGAAAATAATTGAGAAGCACTGCCATAGTGGAAACTCATTTCAGCCGCTTGTATTCACAGTCTTGTTCTTTCAGTCACTGCCAGAAGTAAGAGTATTAACACTGACAGACCAGGAAACAGAACCAACTGTCTTCTCACCACAACAGACCAGTACAGAATCTGATGTGGTCAGATCCCATCAGATCACGTTCCCTGACCCAAAGGTGCCAGATGTCAAGATGTCAGAAAATACAACTATACAAATACAATTAACAAGATATGTTATTGCTCTGTGGGTGTGGGGAAAATAAGTAAGAAGGAGATTGTGGTGCTGTTTGAGTCATGGGGCAGAATGAGTCCAAGAGTCCTGTGGTGCTGTTTTTGTGTTTTTATATTTCATTTAATTGTATTTTATTCCTTTTTTTAAATTTCTTTTTAAAGTTTGTTTGTGTTTTTAATTTACTTTTTAATGCTTAATGTTTTATATAATGCGTCTAATCTTTTATGTAAAACACCTTGAATTGTCCTGTACATGAAATGTGTTTTACAAATAAACTTGCCTTGTCTATTAATTACATAGCAACACAACACTAAGTACTGTTGTCCAGTTTTTTTGTTTGTTTTTTGTTACCGTCATATTTGGGCCCTGATCGTAAACTTCCCCTTACCCGTTTCCTCTAGCCGCTACCCTCAAATTGCGGGTATAGGAACCTCCACTAACCGCTAATGTAATCTTCCGCTCGCTAAAGCCACTACCCTTTATGCCGATTCCTTTACTCACTTTGTAGGTGTGGCAATGGGCGTGTCTTTTGCTCTTTCAGCAAACTCGGTGTCTTGCGATCGCGGGTTTAGGGTTGGTGTCATTCAGCAGCAATCCTAAACCTGCATGTCGGTTCGTACAAGAGCGCCTCCAAATGGCATCAATGCGCGTCCACCTGGTCACATGTGGACGTGCACAAACGGCTCTACCTCTCGAATTAACTCTTTTATAAATAGTGTGCTTTGGCCTTAGTTGAACCCCTGAGAAAATAGCAGAGATTATCTTAAATGGCTTGCTCACCAGTTAAACAATAGATGTCCAGAGCGTGTTTACTGGGAGTGCACCAGCTATCTGGGACTTTCAGGGAGCTGATAGGAATTGTCTGTGTAAAAATATTTTTTTATGTATATATCAGTGCAGAGGAGGAAAAAGGAAGAGGAGGAAGCTCTATAGCAGAGTCCCAAACGAGCTGCGAACGAGAGCTGCTCTGATCTGGATGAAAAGACGCTCCATAGCAGTTTGCAGGTAGCGCAACCTGCTCCTAAAGGCAATGGCTACTGACGCACTGATTGGTTTAACAGGTGGAACGACCTAACCACTCCTAGGCATAATGTAGCAGGTAGCGCAGGTGGAATAGCGGGTTTAGCAAAGTGAAAGATTGCGTTCTTTGCGGGGGAACGCCCCTCCCACTACCTGCTATCCCTTAATAGCGGCCTTAGCTGACTGGTCGAAAGATTGGGCCTATGGTGTTCAAACAGAAAGTCGTAGGAAAGTGTTTGTGATAGAAAAAAAAAAGAATATCTTTTTTCAACCAGTTCTAAAACCAAAAGCCTAAACTTTTACTCCTATTTTTGGTCAGGAATGCTTCTTTTAGTTGACAACACCAACAAAAAAATTATCCAATAAGAGGAGAATACATTAGACGCGGTCAGCACGTCCTCAGTCTTAGAGGTCAAGATGATAAGGGAGGGGTTTTTTTTTGCGTAGCTGGGAGCACCAAGGAACGGTCGAGCACATGCTTATTACAGCTTTGCACTTATGTACACAAGTGCTTGTGCATTTGTGCGTGACCTGGAGGCGAGTGCCTACTTCTCTGCTCTTGAAGACTATTTTGTGCTCTCACACTCCAGAAGAGTTCTTGCACAAATATAGTTTTCCAGTTGCAAGTATATGCATTTGCATTTTATGTTTTATTTTTTATTTCTTTACATTAAACTTAGATTTAACATCTTTTCTTCCCATTCATGCAAGCTTTCTTTCACCACGGAAGTCCATGTATTCGACCCACCCATTTTGGCCTCCCTCTCTCCAACACTTTTCCACTTTTTCATGCCCATACAGTATTTCACAACAATTTAGAGCTTCTCTCCATTGACATGTGTTTTGACTGCCCCTGGAGGCTCTGCTCTGCTACACAAGTTGATTTACAGCTCTTATCAAATACATATTGCCAAGCGAGTGAGACGTGCAACCTTTCATTTGCAAGCCACCGCCCTGCAAATTCGACACGCTACATTAACAAGAAAAATGACTTCTCCTATGCTTGCCAAGTCCCTCGGTATGTATGTGTGCGCGCGTGTGAGAGAGAGAGAGAGTGACTGAGAAAGGATTAAAAAGCGCTACGGTGCGCTAAGAGAGAAATACAGTCCAGTAAGTTTGTGAGTTTTAAGCTTTACTACAAATCAAAGGCGAGTATGTACATCCATGTGAAAATTACACCACACGTTCTTTCAGTCTGAAGGTTTTATGTATCAGGACGTAAAATTAATCTGATCCCCACCGGGTCTTCAATGCAAATCCAACATCAGAGGAAGAACAGGATGTGACATATTGCGCCATATTCTTATTTATTTAACTAAAACTAAGCCATAATGTAGGACCACTGGGTTCAAAACGACATAAACCTCTAGATATAAAATCTTGTAGAAACACCTTTAGTAGCAATAGGTCAATGTTTTCAGCCTCTACGTCATCGTGAGGAGGTGTGGTCCCCTCTTCTTTCCAACGATGCTTCAGTTCATTTAGGTTTATACACAAGTCTCTTAAGGTTCATCCTGAACAGCTACGGAAATCTTGCCAAGTCATGTAAAGTATGGCAGTCAAGAATAAACCTTCAGGGGCTCTTGAAACAGGTTGGTGGGTGTGTCCCTGTACTTTGCTGGCGTGCTGTGTTTGGGACTGATGACCATTGGAAAGTAATTGTTCACATCATTTGGAATTTAACTGCAGGTCCTCTGTAAGTCAGGTGGCACCGGCTCAGACGGGAGAGAGGTTTGTCGAATAAATCACACAGTTGGCAGTTAGGCTTCACCATTCCTACAAAATCAAAGCCCTGCATGTCGGCTCTGCATCCACTGATGTCTGGACAAGTATGTGAAAGACATACTCCAGCAAAAAGTCATTTGTTACCTTTAAAAAAAAAGTGTGATAAAAGTACAGGCCATTCAAAATGCAATAATGTTGCAGGCTGGTCATTTCCCTTTAACAATATGCTTTTATCCTCCGAACTATATGCTCTGAAAACCACAGAGACACCTAGAGAAGCTCCTGACTTTCATCTCGATGAGTTCATAAATTGTTACATGCAGGAAGGTGAGTCGTTGGATAATTGCATGAACTGGTGAAGCTATCCATCCATTTTCTGATACCCACTTTATCCTACTCAGGGTCACCCAGATCTGCTGGAGCCTATTCCAGCTATCACAGAGTGAGAGGCAGGGGGCACCCTGGACAGGTGGATGAGCATGTACAAGCTTTTCTAATAAAATTCCTCAGGAAACAAACAACAAATCTCTGGTTTCTGTCTTGAACATGAGACAAATATCACTTTACTTTCACCCCTGTGAGGATGCAAGCCTCACACTTTGTTGCTATCTTGCTATCCCATACAACCTTTGTTATTGTCAACTACAATTATCAGTTGTTAGAAAAGAAGCCTTAAGTTTACAAAAATGCTTTGGAACATGGCTATGTATTGCAGTATACCAATATGACTGAACCAACTGGTTGTTACACAGACTGGGATGCTTTAAAGCTGGTGACAAAAGGTCAGTTGACCAATTACAGAAACGGACCGCACCAGCTTTGTTAGATGGAACCATGAATCACAGTGAATCACAGTGTAGATGTGCTTCAGGTAATTTTCAGTTTAAGTCATAAATGTTGTCATAGTTTCAGTCCATGCTTTGTGGTTGGGTTAGGTATACCGGGGACTAATACATTGTAAGTCACTGGGATGTCCTCCAGCCCTGCAGTTCTATGTACATTGACGGCAATGTTTCACTCTTTGAAATCTCTTTGTAATATTCTGGAACAGTCATTTTGAATTATCTGAATTCTTTAATATGCATGTCCGCTACATTATGCATAGGAGTGGTTAGGGTGTTACACCTGTTAAACCAATCAGTGCGTCAGTAGCCATTTCCTTTAAGAGCAGGTTGCGCTACCCGCAAGCTGCTACCCGCAAACCTCTATGGAGCGTCTTTTCATCCAGATCAGAGCAGCTCTCATGCACAGCTCGTCTGGGACTCTGCTGTAGAGCTTCTTCCTCTTCCTCCCTTCCTCCTCCTCTGCACTGATATATACATAAAAATATTCTTACACAGTAATTCCTATCGGCTACCTGAAAGTCCCAGATAGTTGGTGCACTCCCAGTAAACACGCTCTGGTCGTCTATGGTTTAACTGGTGAGCAAGCCGTTTATGACAATCTTTTCTCAACGGTTCAACTGAGGCCAAATCACACTTTTAAGAGTTAATTTGAGAGGTAGACCCATTTGTGCACGTCCACATGTGACCAGGTGGACGCACATTGATGCCATTTGGAAGCGCTCTTGTACGTGCCACAACCCGTGATCGCAAGATACAGAGTTTGCGCAGAGGGCAAAAGGCACGCCCATTGCCACACCTACAATGTGAGTAAGGGAGTTGGCATAACGGGTAGCGGCTTTAGGGAGTGGAAGATTGCATTAGCGGTTAGCGGAGGTGCCAAAGTGGGTAGCGGCTAGCAGGAAGAGTACGATCGGGGCCTACATCTCAAAATGAATAATCCAAGTGGGTTGCATGCACATTTTTCAGCCTGTGGATACAATTCTGACCTTGCGTTCATCACAGAAAGCCCAAATTAAACTGTGGTAAAGTACAATTGTGCCATGGCAACTGTCTTGCTTCAATACTGTCAAACATTGTCTTATATTTAAACCCAAAACTAAACTTGGCTGGCATAATGTGTGGAGCGTGAGATACCATGCGACTTTTCTGAGGAGTTGATATTCTTCTACAGTGACGCATACACACATACATGTCATTAGATACAACTGCAGGATAAAATGTACCAACATACAAAACTCTTTATCCAAATCAGTAAGGTGGATCTGGCTCATTTAGTGTACTTCCAAAAATCAGATGAAGGAGCTGTAAAAGACCAAGGCAAACTCCTGAACCTTAACGTTTCATGCACACATGCTCAAAACGCAACTAAGGTCTCCTGCTGTTTTTCAGGAGCTGAATAGAGCCACAAAGTTGTGTCTATTATAAAACCAAAATAATATCTCCTTCTCTCCCCATCCCAGACACACAGGTATGCAAGCACACACACACAAACACACCTCAGTTTCAGCCAGATCAGCCAACTCCACTGCACCATCTGTCCCACCTCCCCTATTAAGAGTCCAACAAAGTCTGCCTTGATTTATGACTGCAAACCTGCAAGTCAGTATGTGTTTATTCAGGCCTTTACTAATAAGTTGTGTGAACAGACTGTGTATGTGCACAATTAAATAGATCTGAGCCATGTGAGCATACGCATGTGTAGGTATGTGATGTATGACATGTTCAGTCAGATTTAGAGCCTTAAATGGCTCCTGATCCATTCACTCTTCCGTGAAAGTGAAGATAAAAAAAAGACAAAAAAAAAGTAAGCAAATAATACAACGTGAAAACGTATTGGATAGAATAATGAGTAAAAGAGAAAAGATATTTTACTTAAGGTATAAAGTAGTTGTAAAACACAAAGGGCTAAACACAAATCTGTAACACTGATTCAAAATTATTATTATTATTCCAAATAAATGTATTACTGTTCAACCCATTTAATTCAAAATCAGAATGCAAACAAGGCCACTTAATACAGCCATTGCTATAAATCAAATTAATACACAATTACACTTGCGTGATAACTAGTACAGTCATTTGTACACAACATTCTACATTCCACCACACACCCCATGCTCTGACGTCACTCCTCACTTCCAAACCATTTTGTACAAAGATAGGTCTAGGTCTATCCCACACCAGAACTATGTTAAACATGAGACAGTCGCAGCATTGTATAAATATAATTAATAAAGTGACGTTAACATCACAAGCCTCACCCTATACCTAACAAAATAAATATCCAGGGCCATATATATTTGTAGACAACAAGGCAGGCTTATAGGTGGCTAGCGAGCTCTGGTCCATAGTGGAGAAGTCATCGACACTGGACCAGAGCTAATGCTAACAGTAAACTCATCACCCTCCCTGCTGCTAAATCATATTATTGCTTTTACTAAACAGTGGTTAAATCAATCATCTAATAAAGAAAGTAAACTTACCATGGAGTAAATGTAGGTGTGTTTTGTAACTTTCCCCACGTTCATTTGCTTGTGTAGACGGACACAACTGAACCTACAGCTGCATTTTTCCAGCGTTTGTTTTGGCTTGGGAAAGAGAATAAAAACGACCTCTCCAAATGTTCTGGACACCTCGAGTCACTGTTGCAGGTCCCCAGCAGCAATATTTCACCATGGCGTTATTATAGTATTATAGTAGTAACACTGATGATACACTATGGAAAAATAGCAAATTAACACAGTCCTTAACGCAGGAGCAGCAAGTTTGTCCGACGTAGCAACAGTAACTAGGAAGGGGGCGGTGCATACCGAAAGGTTAATTGTCATGGCCCAGGTCAGTGCATGTTTTACATGTGCATGTTTTACATGTTCACAGAGAAGATGGCATCCACTAACATGAAACATGTGCAATACCCATGATCCACTTATGATTATGGGTATTGCACAATGTTTCATGTTAGTGGAGGCCATCTTCTCTGTGAACATGTGAAACATGTTTGTGAGGTAAATGGCCTCAGGAAAGAAGCTTTTCCTATGTCTGGCTGTTTTGGTGCTCAGTGCTCTGTAGCGCAGACCAGATGGCAGTTCGAAGAGGAAGTGGGCTGGGTGTGAGGGTTCCAGAAAGATTTTGCTTGTCCTTTTGCGCACTCTGGATGAGTACAGTTCTTGGAGGGTGGGGAAGGTTGTACCAATGACTGACTCAGTTGTCCAGACTATCCTCTGTGGTCTACTAATGTCAGTTTTGGTAGATGAACTGAACCAGACCGTAACTGAAGTGCAGAGGAAAGAATCAGTCATGGCTTAGTAAAAGTGTTCCAGCAGCTCCTTCGGCAGGTGGAAACTCCTCAGCTGAAGGAGAAATTACATCCTCTGCTTTTTGACAATGGGGACAATGTGATGCGTTGAAGGCCGAACTGAAGTCCACAAACAGGATCCTCATATAAGACCTCGTTTGGTCCACAGCAAACAGGTCTGTGCAGTCCCATGTTTCCTGTATCATCCACAGACCTGTTTGCTCTGTAAGCAGGCTGCAGGGAGTCTGATAAGGGTCCAGCGATATCCTTCAGATAAGCAAAAACCAGTCTCTCAAATGACTTCATGACCACAGATGTTAGCCACAGGTCTACAGTCATGGGTTGTTTTGGGCAGGAATGATGCTACTTCACACAGCTTCAGGAATCTGGGGGCTATTTGGTCAGCACAGGTCCTTAGACAGGCTGGTAACGCCATCTGGGCCTGGGGCCTTTCTTCTTTTGTTCTTACTGAAGATATATATGTTATTAATCCCGAGGGAAATTCAAAGACCACGTCGTCTTTGCTGTTACAGTGATCCCTTACTTTTCGCAGTTAATGGGGACCGGCGCTCCCCCGCGAAAATCAAAATCTGCGAAGGCCCCCGAGCCTAAATAATGTGTTTAAAATATGTTTAAAAACCACAAAAAAGTAATGAGGCACTGCAGTGAAACAAGACAAAGGCTCAACTGTGGTTTTTCTGTTACAACATTTCTTCGTTGTGAGAGAACGCGCACAACATCCTGTGATGTTTGGATGATGCATCTCTGCCAATCAGCGCACAGATTTTAGAGTTCTGGACTGTCTGCGTTTCTCGTGTTGCTTACAGGAGGCTGTGAATCATTGTTTGAAGTTTTGCTGGCAGCTGGTGGCCTCTCGTCTGCTGTGGGGTGGATTTTTGCGGAATTTCCATGATTTTTTTCTTGATATTTTATTATATTATATATTTCTGAAAAATCTGCGAATAACTAAAACCGCAAAACTTAAAGCGTGAATTGGCAAGGGATCACTGTGCATCTGTGCACCACCTTTCATTGATGTAGAAGCACATCCCACCACCATGTGATTTCCCAGGTAGATTTTGCGTCATGATCTGCTCTGAACAACTTGTAGCCCCGCAGATTTAACGTGCTGTCCAATGTGGTGTCATTCAGCCAGGTTTCCATGAAACACAGAGCAGCAGAGTTTGAAAAATCCTTATTTGTCCGAGACAGCAGAAGTAGTTTGTTCATTTTGTTGGGTAGGTAGCGGAGATTCGCCAGATGTATGCTAGGCAGTGCTGTTCTTAAGCCGCGTTGTCTAAGCTTAACAAGCGCCAGCTCGTTTTCCCGTCTGGGTGTCCTGAAGCATTTGGTCAGTG
Organism: Hirundichthys speculiger; assembly: GCA_018398805.1. NCBI lineage: Eukaryota > Metazoa > Chordata > Actinopteri > Beloniformes > Exocoetidae > Hirundichthys > Hirundichthys speculiger. The sequence continues at coordinate 1,189,797 of JAGFBZ010000006.1, forward strand.
CCACTTCTCTGCCAACTACAATGTTCATTAAAATGTCAGAGTAGTTGAAAACTGGTCGGAGGTTATGTGGCGTTCTGACGAATGTTCAGCTGTTCATCCCTGGTAGAACTGATTGTGTTTGACAAACAAAAAACAGGAAAAAATAACAAAATCACTAAAACAACTGGAGAGCAAAGAACTGTGGCTACCATGCCATGCCATCTTGACAGTAAGGTGCTTTGCCAGCTTTCTTGAAAACCAAAAACCCAAGTCTATAATCAGCAATGCCATGGCATAATGTTCTGAACACGTGCGGGAACCATATTTGTCACTCCAGACAGACAGGGAGTTCTCTAGCTCAGGATAGACCCCCAACCCATCCACATATCAAACTCTAGAGCCCCTGCTCCTCCAGTTTAAGTTCATCAGGGTATGATTGTGCGTAGAAACAAACTGCCATATACAGTACTAAGAATACCTATATGTCATTAAAAGTACAGTACAGGTTTTCATGTGATGAGCTGAATGAGAAATACATTGTGAAGCTTTTTGTAAAACTTAAATAAGGTTAAAAAAGCATAATATAGGTATCTCTTACCTGCTTCCTTTGTTGGGAAGAGCAAGGACATTTGTGTCTGGGCCTCGGAGGGACAGGAAAACAGTTCAGTCTGTCAAAATGCCTGCCAAATTTGCAAGGCTAGGAGCACACTTGGGGTCAATCAGTGGGTCAGTGAGAGAGGAACCACAATCTGTCAGGAAGACACAAATCTCTATGCTTTATCCCAAGAAAGCCATTTGACCTCTGTGTGAAACAGTAGTGGTTCATGGTCCAGTCCCATTTCATGCACGAGTGGAGCAAACAGCCTGGTTTGCACAGGCCTGGTGGGACACTGCAATGTCTTCAAATAAACTGTACCTAGTTCTGTTGTAGTTTAGACTCTTTGTTAAAGACATGAAGTTTTTCAGGCTCTGATGATGTGCTGTTATAGCCTTAAAAAAAAAAAAAAAAAAAACTCATGTCTACTGTCATCAGCAAGAGCAAAATACACCAGGTTAATAGGGTAGCAACATTTAAAACAAAGTGTAACATGAGATAATCCTTTGCGCTGCAAATCTTTGTGGTCACAAATCATATTTGGTGCCTCTGGGGTGCCGGTGTCCAGTTTTGTAGGTGAAGTCCAAAAACTGTGCTGCTCTACAAACATAGGCACAGCCATTTAAAATCCTAGAATGGTAACAGTCTGTTGTCATGGCTGAGTTCCTTGTTCTATTAAAACTTAACTAACTTTTGAAAGATTTCTTATACTCCAGTTTGGATACTGTTCTGCACCTTTTCTACTGTTTTGATGAATAATCATCCAAACTGAGATTTTTTTTATTCATTTTTTTTCCATAGGAGCAGCCGACTGAGGTTTCTTGAAACCTAGCTTGATAGCAAGGAGAAGGCAGTTTAAACCCTTTAACCATAATAGAGACTGTGAAATCACTAGCATATAAAATGGGAAAAAAAAAGAAAAAAAAACTTGGAGTTTTGATGAATATTGATCCAGACTGTGAAAAATTAAGTAGTCCATGTTTCAACAAGACATGGCTACAGGATCGTACTCTGGTCACCTGGCTACCTACCTTTGATACAAAAGGACAGACTGCAGAGCAGTGAGACTAAAAGGAAGAGGGATTGTAGTACTTGTAAGCAACAGTTAAGTTTAATCCATGCTCTCTATGTAACTATGCACATGGCCTAAGTACGGTATCTACATGTTGTTTGATTTTTTTTTATGCTGGTCTGCTGTTGTTTGTGTCGCTCTGTAATTACTCTACCAAACACTAGATGGCAGTGCAGATTCTTCCCTGCAGCACTGTAGCATTCAGTGCTGCACTTCCTTTTCTTTACTTCCTCTATGTTAATAAAACACAGCAGCAGTGCAAATGAAGCATGAAATATGTGAGTTGGAGCCGATTATTGTTGTGATTCGGGAAAAAAAAAAAAAAAAACAAAAAAAAAACAAAGAAGAAATGGCAGCGGGTAAAACAACACTATCAAGTGACCGATCACATCTGTTCCATCAGCCCAACAACTACAGCTGAGGTTACGGCACATCGTCCCCAGCTACGGCGGATATATGTTGCACATCAATCAGCCTTCACTGTGAAGGAGCGTCTCTGCACTCCAGATATTGAACTGTTGACTTTCAGTTTCCATCCATGTTTTCTACTTGAACGAGTTCACTTGTGCTACAAACCAAACGCCCCAAGCAAGGCACCTCCCAGGAGAAATTTAAGGCCGACAGATAAGTAGTATTTTATGCCTACTTGCACCTCTACCTCCACCTGTTTATTGATCTGTTTAAAGAGCGACAGGTTCAAACCTCTTGCATGCCTTCTGATGTCTCCTCCCCAGCTCCACCTGTAGCCTCTGATTCTGCAGGGGGGTGGGGGGGTTAGGTTATTTTATTACTCCCAGTATCTTTATGTATGGCTTAAAAGAGGGGATTTCTTAGATTGAAATCAAGTGTTTTATCATTAGGGAGCATTTGAGGTCATTTGAGGTCCTTGCTGTGAGCCTCATTTGACTGAATGCAGTCACAGATATTTGAAGAGAGCTGCAGTTACACTTTCAACTTTCCAACAGCTTGTTACTTAATTTAATTATTCTTTTCCGCTTTTTTTTTTCATCATTAATGCTGTGACAATATCATCTTAACACTGGCTGATCCATAGTAAATACTGAAGTTAAATGTTTTTAATGCCAAAACAGGGTTTGTGTCCCACTAGGATGGTAAAAATACAAAGGAGGCAAAACATCATGATTTTTTTTTTTTTTGAGAAAAAAAATGACCCAAAACAAATCCAGTGTTAAATTTTTGTTATCTATGTAAACATTTTTGCTGACTTAAATATAACCCACTGGGTTTAAACGCATATTTATTTCCAAAAAGTTTCCAACAACAATTTTGCCAACTTGATGCTGGAATAAATAGCTTAGTTTTCACTGTCTTGGCAGCATACCAAGTAAGCTGAAGATAAAGTTTTGCTTTAAGGTAAAATACATTTTATTTATTTGGGAAAATGTAATACTCTTTTCACATTCCACTTTGAACATCTGAATATCTGAATATTCTTAACAGTTAAACCTTCATTGCTTTTCAAACAGTTATGCTGGCATTTGATCTGGAGCAGAGAATAGTCTAAAGATGACAGCTGTAATAGTAATCACATTTATTTCTTGGACAATTGCCAAAAAAACAGTTTTAGTGATGAGCCAAAATCAGTTGCCATCAAACAGTCAATTAATTAGTCAAATTACCTTGAAGAGATTATACCATCAATTGCCAAATCAAACAAGAATAGAGCATCAGTGCTCTTCACATTTCTCATTTTATCATCATTTACTATGTTTGCTATAGTGGAATAGCAGAACATACAGTAACAGTGCAGTAAACAGCCTTCCCATGAATTTTCTTACTATAATGGACACACCAAAATAACGCAACCAGTTAAGGGAGCTTTCCTTTGGCTAGAGTAATCATTTAATGAAACTGACATATGTAAGAAAGAAAAAGGACTGCTCTGTAACTCATGAGTAGAAATCAGCGACAGTGTTACAGACAATCCCCCCCACCCCTCACCCCCCCCCCCCTCCATTCCATAATGTGGAGCAAACTGCTGTTTCTTTTACTATTCTTTTTAGTTTCATTCTTACTGTCTAGCAGATATAGACACTATGCTGACACTAAATGCTTTGTGTCTACATCAGCATACATACACAATTCATCAAGAATGGCGGTCTCAGACAGTCGCCCTCTTCTGGCCACTACATAGAATTCAGGTTTAAGAGACTTCTGTGTTGGCTTCATTTTAAAGACCTTCTGAAACAACATCCATCATTTCATTATGTGGCCCGTAGTGCCAGTTCAGCTCAGACTAATGTTTTAAAAATATTTGGTGTAATTGTGGTTGAGCACACTTTTGCCTTTTATTTTCTGAGACTGTTGGATCACTGAAGAAGGTGCCCATAATTTCAACCTGATAGCTCGCGCACAGACCTTTGAACCATGCATGTGAAGTGCAAACACGTGCATTTGGATCACCAGGCATCTCCGACTTTACTTGTACAGAACTCTGCTCCTGTTCCTTTAGCCCCTTCTGTTTTATATCAAGGCATATTTTGATGTGTGTGTTTTGTGAAAATGCTCGTTTTGAGCATGGATATTTCTCCTGCGGGGGGCTGGCAGCATCCTGCTGAGAATGTGTATCTTACAGGTGTATATCTTTGTGGATTTGTGCTGCAGGTGCATTTTTGAGCAAACTTTGGTCAGTGCAGGTGTGTGTATATGCAAGTTTGAATATGTCCTGGGTGGTCCAACAAATAGTTGATACAAATGGCACACCAGCATCAGTCCTATTTGTGTGTCTGTCTCTGTGTGTGTATTTGGCAACCCTGAGCATTCTTGGTGAAAATTACTTTTCTTCGGTGCGCTTGACATTTCTCTACACTGATTTCTCTCCCTCTCTCTCTCTCATCCCCCCTTCAGGTTTACTCTGAGCCTTGATACTGTAAGCCTTATTTACATTCAGAGCCAGAATCAGCCAGGAGCCCCACAGCTGTCCAGAGTTCTGCCTTGACAGAGACAAGCGATGTTCTGTGTGGTGGGCCCATCCTGGTTTTGCTTCAATTTGTTTTAGGTCGAACTCTTCTGTCTTGTTTTTTTCCTGTCTTATGTTTATTTTATACACACACACACACACACACACATACATATACATATACATATACATATATATAAATATATATAATCGCATGCTCATGATATATAATTGCATGATTTCCCTATTAATCTCGATTAATCAGAATCAGAATCAGAATGGGGTTTATTGCCATTGTCCATGTAGTACACAGTATTACACAAACTAGGAATTTGTCTCGGTGTAACGCTGCAACATTCAACATAGAGTAAAAATAAGATAAAAATACTGTGCATGCACAGAATAAGATAAAAAATAGAATAAGATAAAATATAATAAAAATAAAAAGTAAGTAATGTACAATTTAACAGTATTATGAAAAGAGCAGCAATTCTCTGTGCAAATCAGTGCAGATTAGTGCAAAAATCACATTGTGTATGCAAAATCAAATAAGTGTAAGTAGTATAAAGTCCACTTTTATTTAAATGTTCTACTATCGTATGAACTAAAGTGCCATAACATTTGTTGTTCAAACACTTTTAACATCAGCACTTGTCAGTAACACATATTTAGTGTAAATCTCATCTTAAGAAATGTAAAATAAAATAAAGCTTATTGCCACTGCCAGGGCATTGATTTCATCCTGTTTTTTTATGAAAATTAAAAAAAAAAAAAAAAAAAAAAACGTCTACCAACAAAATGCTGAGCCACAATCATAACATTAAAACAGGCAATTTCTGAGGTAACAGCAGAAACTTTTAACGGGGAGTTCAACTTGTCAGTTGTTACAAATAACCTTGTTTCTTTTGAATCCACCATCTGTGAGAACTTTTACATGGACATTTTCATTTTAAAGTTCTGTAACTTTACCGCTCTCCATGTCTGTTTTAGCTTTTCTGCATGTTTTCCCACCAATCCTCTTCTGGTTCCGCAGCAGCCAGTAACAGACTTTTCAAAATAAAAGCATGAGAGCAACATGCGATAAAATGAATGTCGGCATTAAGAAATTCATGAGTTAATGTGATAATAACACGTTATCTTGCTCACCCCTTTGTGTAGGTGTGTATATATAGATATATATATATATATATATATATATATATATATATATATATATATATATATATATATATATATATATATATATATATATGTATATTAGGCTTGGGCGGTATCCAAATTTTGATACCGTCAAACTTCCCTCACATTTTACCTGGGGAATACCGTATTACCGCGACTATTAAGGCGAACAAACACCACCGGCGGACGCCGCCCGTCAAAACAGCCGTCCCCATTATGTGCCCCGCCACGGGACTTTACGCCTGAAAAAAAAAGGCGAGTTTACCTCGAAACAGCAGTTCAGTGCTTCAATATAAAGTTGGCTCATTTACTTATGTATTTCTTGCTTTTCACTGTAGTTTTAACTGTTCCTTCTCTGCTGCAGCTGCCTACAGCCTGTCTCCTGCAGCGCTGAAACGCGCTTTACAGTAAAGTGTCTGATGCGGGACGTTTTACTTCCTATAAATTCTTCAACATAAAAGTCCAACATTATTAGTTTCATTAGAAGCTTTTATTTTGATGCAGCAAGCTCAGGAAGTGTTGTTTTCATTGTCAGTACCTTAACAGGACGAGTCAAACGGGCGAGCGAGTCAGCTGCGAGCGAACATGAATAAACGGTAAAATAAAGCAGAACACACAGAACACACAGCGATACAGGAGAGAAACTAAACTTTAAACCACAGAAATCATTCATTGCATTTTTAAGACGGTATTGAAACTGATACCGCTGCTATTTTTGAATACCGGAAGTATACGGTATTACCGTAATACCGCCGAAGCCTAATATATATATATATATATATATATATATATATATATATATATATATATATATATATATATATATATATATATATATATATATATATATACACACACACACATACATATATACATGAGATTCTGGTCAGATAAAAAGTAATCGGTAGCATGTGTACCAATTAACTTTCCAGCCTAATGATTTTCTCAATGTATGCCATAGTGCAGCCATTCCCAAACTTCAGAATACCAAGGCCCAATTTGATATATGAAAAATGTCCACGGCCCACCGAAACCTTTAATCACAACTGTGGTCAACATACAGGACGAGAAGCTATGTTCTGACATTAATGTAAGGGGTCAACTAATAAGGTGACACTTGTCATATTAAGTTAAGATGACAGTAGAATAACACTTAACTGGTTTGTTTTGTTACATCTTAATGTTTTTAAATCATGTTGTTAATATTTTACAGTAATTAAAAACATATTTAAAAAAGATCGAGGATTTAAAACATATTTGTTTAATTTTAATGACCTCTCACAGCCCACCTGCAGTACCGTGACGGCCCACCAGGGGGCCGTGGCCCACACTTTAGGAATCACTGCCATAGTGCATTGCAACAAGAAGTGTAGTTGATGGACACTACATTAGGGTAGCTGTTCCGTTACGTCTTTTTCTGTGCAACAGCAATGATGTGATGGACACACTAACAAATGCTGCACTAGTAATTTCCAAAAGTTCTTTTCACTAATGAGCTTACATCGTTCATAGTGCCCATAAAACTCCCCTACATAATTATCATTGAGAAGGACACTACATAGTGAAAAGGTGATCATTTCAGACACAGCCATTGACTTTTGTACTGATTGAACTAATCATTTGTGCATAAAAACATTACTTGGGCCACAGCTTAATAGAAATGATAATGAAAGCAACAGCAAAAAGGAAGGGCAGTATTACTGAATGTGAAGCCGAGGCATTCAGTGAAGTGAAGAAAAAGAAATAGATTTATTTGGTGGTCTCAGTTCTGAAATCACAAACAGAAGAAAAACTTGCTGAATGGAAAAAAAAGTAACAAAAGCAATCAGGTCTTCAGATCCATAGCAAAGCAGCCTTCAAAGAAAGAAGGAAAGAAAGAAAGAAAGAAAGAAAATCCACTCTCACAAACACATCACATCAGAGCGATTGCTGACCAGGCTCCTCATGCAGCTAAAAAAATAGAAGCCAACCATCAGCTGACAGCAATACATTTATTAGTAATTGTTTGTGTGCTAATTCAGACTACATGACTCTAGCAGATGCTAAAGGTGTCTTAAAACAAAGACCCGCTCAATGCAAAACAGCTGCTTTTGCTAAAGCAATAAATGCTCTGAAACACCAAAAGCTGCCCTGATCACAAAAACGCACAAAGTCATTTATCTAAACTAGACTGTATTATCATTACCTTTATTATTATTATTATATGTTTTATCAGTCTGTCATGAAAAAAGACTTGGTGATGTGTTGGTAAGCATCTTTGATGTGTTTTTTGAATATTTAACTCATAGAAACTAAATTCCAGCTGATGAGTTCCAACTATTGCTGATTTGTCTCTGATCAAGACAGTTTTGCTCTCGAGACAAATCTCTCAGCTTAAACAACAACACCAGAGCAACACCAGATCAGCCGTATTTATCAACCACTCTGCTGCCCGGCTGCTTTTATTTATGGCATCCACGATCAAATAAGAACATATTCTACAAAATTATGATAAGAAACAAACATCTAGTATATATATTTAGCACAGTAAAAGCATGATTTCTGTTCACACACACAGGTCTAGTACACACAATGGAAAGTTGTATTTAGTACATAACAAAAATAAACCCCTCCCTCCAGATGCACATCATGTTTTAGGACTATTTTGTACATATAACTGGAAAAAACTGCAGCTTTCAAAGCTAAAAGGTAAAACCCTGATGCGAGTGTTGAAACATGAGCTGCTTGTTTCACTGATATGTTCCATTTATCCAGGTTGTTTCGGTGTCTGTTCACCCGCATCTACCCTCATGGAAAACCGAAGGACACAAAAGCACCGACAACAGTCGAATTATAGTCCAGTAATTGACACGGTGCTGCCTTCAGTCCGGGGACAACCTCAGACCAGAACTGCTTTTCACTGGAACTGATTTAGCTCCAAATTTAGAAGATGCATCATTCTTCTCTTCCCTCTCTTCTTCTTTATTTCATTTCATCATACTCCATCACTCTGTCTGTTTTACATATGATTTTTCAGAATGTAGTTTTCCTATTGAAAAAGTGCTGAAGTTAGTTTATGACTCTATTACAGTTGCTCTTCACTAATTGAGGCATATGAAATGACTTTTGACATAAAAAGGGTTTAAATGGTTAAAAAAAGGGGGGATTTTAGGAATGTGAAGAGTAACTTTAAATAAGTTATTTTAATTTAGAATAATGCATGAATAAAATAAAATAAAATGCATGAGATCAATAAAGTACATTTCATGTTATGTTATGCGTGCATGTCAGTAAAAGTGTACATTCTGTAAGAGACAGTCATGTCGGAGGATAAAGCCCTCGCTGCAGCTGGCCCAGGTTTGACTTTAGCCTGTGGCCATTCGCTGAGTGCGAAACCCATGATGTCATTTCGTTGCAGCAGAAAGGAAAAATTCAGTTGAGATGAAAAATGTTCAAAAGCAATGAAAACCTATGAATGACAAAAGGGGGTAGAGGGCTGCAAAAGGCGGGTCTCCTGTTTCAATCTCCCCGTCTCTCAGCCTCTCTCTCCACCTGAGCGATCATGGCTTACCTGTGATTTCAACTATCCAAAGAAGCTCATCGTTCTATCATTCTCTTCCCTGTCAGCTTCCTTTCTTAAATCAACAAATCAAAGAGGGAACTGTTTTTTTTTCTCAACTGAATGAATAAAATGTAATTTATGGACCAAGACAATTCCCTCCAGGGGAACATGGTATTAAAAAATAAAGTACATTATATACACCAGTTATTGACTTTGTACCACTTTCTAACAAATCCGATGTGTTTTAATGTTGAATTTCACAGAGAAAACTGATCTGTTGGTGATACATCAATCATGTTTGACATTTGTGCGGAGAACTTCCAGATTGCATGTCTCCCTGTGTTTTGAATTATTTCAGTGGTCGACACCAAATAAAATGAAACCTTTCTTTTTAGAACAAATAAAAGAAAACCAACCAAACAAGCAGCTGCCTAAAATGCATCAAAACTAAAAGCTCAAAATTAAGTGAGTAAAATTGGGAAAATAAAAAGCACTCAGATCACAGATAGACACATGAGTAGAGGTGTGAAAAAAATTGATTTGGCGACATACCGCGATTTTCAGCCGCTTGATATATATCAATTTTTTAGGAAAATTAATTAATTCACTTAAATGTGCAAAAACACTAATAACAAACAATAAATAAGTTTTTTTGAAACAAATTGTTTTGACTCAATTTGTCCTCTGAATGATCATGGTTGTGAATGTGCATGTGTGTGTGTGTGTTTGAAAACATGCCTGCCTGTATGACAAAGAGAAAGAAAAACTGTATGTGTTCAGTCAAAAATGTTTAGATAAGAAATGTGAAGAGCTTTAACATGTGGTCACACCAACTGATGTTGATAATACATTTTAAGTTGTAGCAGTGAAATGCTGCTAACAAGCAGGAAAGAAAAGCATTAACACACCATATCTGCTGAACCTTAAGAACGGTCCTGAGCTGAATTTTAGCAAGAATTTAAACTACCACAGGCAGCATGGTTGCACAGTGGACTGCCTTGACTCTTGGCCGAGGCCTCGATGTGTTGGTTCTCTGCAGGTGCCCCGGCTCCCTACCACAGTCCAAAAAACCATGCATGTTAGGCTGATTAATGATGGTTCGGGTAGGCGGCCCATGTACGGAGGCCACAGTCCTCCCTGTGACCATTTGCTGCATGTGTACCCTGATTTCCTGTCTCTCCCACTGTTAATAAAAGGCCACTAGTGCCACAAAAACTAAAAAAAAAAAAAAATTTGAAATTGTCTATAAGAGTGAATGGTAGCCTTCACATGGATGTTTGTCTCTGTGTGGCCCTGTGTTAGACTAGTGACCTGTGCAGATCGACTCAGAAGGATTGAAGCAGGTATAAAAAGAGCAAGTTCTCTTTAAAATGTCAACATATGGATTTATATACAATTCTGTAGCTTTTTTCAGGTTGTAGGTTTTTAGGTTTTGTTTTGTTTTTTGTCAAAAAGGAGGTTAAGTTTATTTTAATAACTATATTAAAAATGAACTTTATAAATGATTAATGAATAAATTTATTCAAGTTTATATGACTTGTCTGAAACAACTCTAAAAAAAACTTATAAGCAATCAACTCCCTTTCCAAAAGGTTACAATGTTCACCATTTTTGCCTGACAAAGGGTTTCAAATGCTTTAAAGTTTGTGGCGTTCTTTCTCATATTTTTTGCCTGTAGATCCTGGTGAGGTTTATCCACTAGTCAAAGAAAAGCCTCAGACTCAGCTTTATGTCATCAGCATTATCTTAGCTGAATGAGGGTCACTCTACTTTTTGGATCTACAGCATATCCAAAACAACTACGTGCAACACTGATATGGTGCTGCTGCACTTGATGATGATGGTATCTCAGTAAGTGCTGTCATGCCATTCAGAAGTATTCCTCATCTATCCTGGTAGTAGCTTCCTCCTATTAATCTTTGTCATTATGGATGTTGGACTTATTATCTGTCATAACCTTTTCTTAATGGAAAATATTAATTTGAAAAAAAAAAATTCTATCCCGTTTGGATGCTGTGCTGCTTAAGGGATTTTCTTGGTAACAATTTCTTTTTTTTGTTTGTTTTTTTAAACCACCTGTTATGATGAGTCGCCATGGCAACGGGAGAGTTATTTTTATGCATGAGCAGCTGCTCAAGATTTAAAGAGCCCAAATAGTACCCAGATTGATGCCCCAAACCCCTGATGAGTTGAAGAGGAGATGCTGTGGATGTAGATCAGTAAGAGAGATGAAAGAGAGACAGATGACATTTAAACTATCTCTTTCCTTTCCTTGATCATAATGGGGATTGTGAGATCTCTTGCAAATGAAATGGCTGATTTTGGAACACTGGCAAGGACCCAGCCAGACTACTGCTTTGTAAGGCGTATTAAGCAAAAGGGGTGGTGCTTGGTGATGCTCCGTCTGTTTCTCTAACTACGTCAGGAGATGCTGGAGCCAACTCCATCATTCAGGACCCACTGCAGTTTGATAATTGTCATGGGGTTGAAGACACCATCATACACCTGCTTCAACAAACCCACTGTCATCTAGAAGCAATGTGTGGATCATGTGCTCCAGTTTCTTCAGTGAATTTAACACAATTCAGCATACTTTTCTTTGTAAGAAACTCCAGAAGACAGGTGGAAGCCTTCTCATTCACTTTGATTACTGACTACCTTACCCTTCAATTCGTGAGACTCAATAGTTGTACCTCTGACTACATGCTCAGCAGCACAAGAGCACCACAGGGAACTGTACTCTCACCCTTCACATTCATCACTACTCTCACAAGTTTGAGTCCTGTTATCTGCAGAGATACTTTGATAACTGCACAGTTGTGGTGTGTATCAGTAATCAACAAGAGACTGAGCACAGAGATCAGGGTGGAGCTCTTTGTGGCATGGTGTGGTAACAATTCTTCAGATCTGCTGCAGGAGCTCCTTCCTGCCCACAGCTATTACCTTCTACAATGGCTCTCTGAAGAAGCTTAAATCATACAAATTACTGCAAGAAACAATTTTTCCTTGGGGAATTAATAGAGTTGTAGATTTGAATTGAATTGAACCAAATGATACCCCTGTCCTTAGGTTTTCTGTTTAAATATAAATTGGTTTAGTTGTTTCCATCCTGGTCCATGAATGCTGTGTTGTCCACCAATCATCACCACGTCTTTATCCTTCAACATATTCTTCATCTGGGGAAATCAGTTATCATTAATGGCCAGAAATCCCATTTTGACACTACTCTCTTTTATTCAACACAAGCTAAACAGGTGGACAAAAAAAGAAACATTTGTTATGTCTACTAATGTTACAGGCAGATGAGCTGCTCTATCTATCCAGCATACCCCCCTCAGTGTTGCCTGTCTCTTTTCTTCTGTCTTACTCTCTGTTTTTTAGTCTTCTTTCCTTTTTACTCCAAACTCCCTCTTCTGCATCAGTCCAGGTGAGTAATGCTATGTCAGAACAATGCCCTATTGTGTTTTATTGAGCTGCCCACATCCTTCTCTTCATCTCTTTCTTCATTTCTCCCTGCTGCCTTAATCTTCCTCTCTGATTCTTTTCCCGTTTTATCCCTTTGGATTTTTTAATACTAAGGCTTTTCCACCAAATCTGCAAGGTATTGTAAGGAAAGATTGATAGATGATATAATGCTGGGAATGGTTGGATATACTGAGTAAATGCAGAGAAAGAAGGAACAGGTTGAAAAAAGAGAATGGAGAACGTGTTTCGGTAGCATATGAGCGAATAAAATAGGAAGATCAAGAAATCGTGAACTGTAATCAAAAGAATACAAAAAGAGGACATATTAGGGGGTGGAAGGCAGTATATTGGTGAAAAAAATAAACAGGACCTTCAGAATGACAATCTGGTGAATGGAAAGAGGACAGGACTGGGGAATCGGCAGAGAAGGCTTAACAGAAGAAAGGGCGGTGTTGTGAATAATGGCTGGTCAGTGTTGAGGCCTTAATCAATGCTTGATTAATATTAATTCGTTTAGCCCTGGCAGAGAGGCGGGGCTAAGCCATCACTTCCTGCTGAGATTGATTGGGGTGAGGGCACCAAGGGCATGCTAACACAGCAACACACACGAGCACACATACACACACTCCTCTGTTGCTCTCTTTCCTGTCAAAAGCACACAGACACACATTTGCAGAATCACTCATGCATCCCTTGTGCTGACAGTGTGTATGAACTTTTAAGACCTCAGCTTGTGAAGCCTTCTGCATTTTAACCTAACAAAACATGCACATCCAAAATTAAAGTTGATGTCTGCTGTTCGGGGAGAGCTCTGGCTTTACTCTTCTGGTTGTTCAGTTAGTTTGTAAGTTGTATTTCATGAGATCACATTTGTGGATGATTCTGCAAAACTAAATGAAATCAGTACCACTTTATTCTAATTTCTCACCATTTTTCCGAATCTATATACAATTGTGACTTTTTACCCTTTTTTTTTTCCACAGTTGCAGTTTTGCCACGAGTACTAAACACTAGTTGATTTTCATCCTTTGCACATCACTCATGGTGCTGCCTTTTCTCTGTTCACTTTTCATCATGTTTGTTACCACCTCTTTGTAATCTACTCTCTCTGATTAAGGTCAAGTTGTGATCTAGTAAAGTGACAGACGAGCTTGTCCATGCATGAGCAACAAGTTCTTGTGACCTTGGTGGGTGGTGACAGATAACAGTTGAAGATTAAGGGTATTTGGTAGCTGAAGGAATATCATTAAAAACTCTTAAAAGAGCTGATTTTGTGTTATGCATTGTTTTAAAACTGGACTGAAAAACCTCAAAAATATTGTCTTCCTAAAAGCTTAACATCAATTAATGGCCCATTTTGTCAATGACTTTTGATCAAAAACCCAGTTTAGAGATACTCTTGCTGTTGGCAATGACTGTGGAGTCCAGTTTGTTTTTTTTTTTTTTGTTTTTTTTTGTTTTTTATTTAAAGCTAAACTACTGTACAATTTAAAAATTCTGAAGACAGTCTGCTGTTGATGAACACAGGCTCAAGTTGACAAAAAAGGACAGATTCACAACCTCCAACTGGTAAAAGACAACAGACCAGAGGGGTCGTAGGCAGAAAGTCTTATTAAAACTCTGGTGGAAGTGACTTTTTAAATTAAAAAAAAAAATCTAAAATTAAGAAGATTTCACAGACAGAAGGACAAGGTTCAATACAAACAGTCTGTGGGGCATTAAGAACCAAATCAACGGTCAACACACAAGGCTAGTGACATTCGAGTTGAAAGATATTGTATTTTAAGCTGCAGTGGCATGGGTATTAAGTAAGACTATGTGTCACTTTTTATGCATCCAAATCCTAAAATGTGGCCGCAATAGAGACCCTTGCTTTTACCGACACATATTTAACTAAACTCCACTCCAAATGACAGAGGATGAAGAAAATCCTTTCTGCCTACAGTAAGTAACCCTTTAGGAATTAAGTTTTTTTTTTTTTTTTTTAAGTCTATGTCTATAGCATAATGTCACTGTCCTGATACACCTCATTGGTGTCTCCTGGTGCTACCATGATAGATTATCAATAGGTTATTAAACACTCATGAGCCTTCTGCTTCCACATTTCAAAATCTACCAACATATTCCAAAAATGGTTCACAAAAATTGTTTTCCTGTAATGTGAGAAACAAGCCATTAACTAGGGGTGCACAATAACTATCGGGCCGATAACTATCGGGTCGATAAAAGGAAATTATGACGTCATTCCGATATCACGACAAATAGCCCCGATAACATATATATATTTTTGTCAACACGGCAGTGCCTCGCTCCCTCTGAGTCTTAAATGACCGTCAGTGAATGTTATGTTCAAGTAATGTCAGCATAATCAGAAAACAACTTAAGTCGGTCATAATTTTAGTAGTTGCTAAGTAAGTATTTTCCTTCATGTTACACATAAAAAAAAAAAAAGCAAAAAAAAAGGCTGAAAGAAGGACTAGCAAATGGGGGAACATCTGAATTTTTGTTACACCTTGAATGCAGCCTGCAGCACAGCGCTGATCACAGCAAATATAGCGACGATGGCATGGAACGTCGTTAAAGTTTCAGAAGAAGATAGTTTGGTTGTTATTTGTGACGAATGCTCCAAGCAAATTCTACGAGGAGGGAAGCACAAGCACAAACTTTAATATGTCAAACCTGATCAGCCACCTACAACATAACAATCGCTTCTATGGAGTTTTGAAATCGCGCTAAAGCGAGCTAATGCTAATGTGCACAAGCCAAAAGCTTTTTCCCCTCTCCTCCCCTCTGTGCTCCCTCATCTCTCTCATCTAAAGCTTCAATTAGATTAAAAAAAAAAAAAAAAAAAATCACTGAACCTCATTTACTTTAATTAAAGGTATTAATTTAAATGGGACCACAAGTCAAATCCTTTAAATTTTAAATCCTTTTCAGTTTTTAATTTTGATGCATGTATTTCCATCAGTTGAAAGGAGCCTTTATTTTTTTATATCAGTCAGTAATGCACCTATTTAAGTTGATGTGAGATATCAAATAGGTTTGTTAGCTTTACGAAAATGTTTGAGAGGCTTGCCAGTAGTTTTTCAATGGAAAAAATAAATATCTGTTCATTTAAAGAGTCCAAACTATTTTTGATTTTGTTCATAGTATTGATGTAATGATTTTAGGTATATGGGTGTATTATCCGTTATCGGTATCAGCCTTTAGGAGCTGAAAGTTATTGGTCATCAGTATCGGTTTTAAAAAACAGTTATTGTGCATCCCTACCATTAACTTTTACAATTTGTATCCATTCTAAATAAACAATGGGTATTTTGAAAGTGTTGCTTTATGAGGTGGCAAAACAACTGTGAAGACCGTTGATCTGAATAAGGCTGTTTAGATTTCAACTTTCAGAACTGTAATTCACCAAGCTAACTGTGGACTGACAGGGGTGGGAACAAAAGTCTATCAGTGACAATCTCTTGCCTTGGTGGATGAATTAAAATAAACAAATAAATCCAGATTTCTGATATTTTCAGATGTTGTGCTTTGAACAGTAAAATGATTAAAATCCAAAGAAATGCATGAGAAAACGTTCACGTTCAACAGACTTCAAAAATCAAAATTAATTATAACAACAAATTATCCCCTTTAAGACTGCTTGATTAAATACACTTTGAATCAATGTTCACTGGTAGTTCTTCTGTCAACTTGCCTTTTGAATGGGTATTCTTACATCCACGTTCTCTACACACTTATAGATCTCCGATTGTAAATATTCAGAGTATGTGTATGGTGCAGCTCAAACAGATTTCTTCAGACTTAACACCCTCTCAGGCCACAGGAAAATATGATAAATGAATCTGCAGGGAGGTCAGAACCATCTGGACTTTACCATTGTCTAAGGAGGAGACTGGACCGAATTGGCCATAATTATCTATTGTTGTGGTAAGCTTTACATTTTCAATTTTTGACTCCCTTGTACTTTTATTTATAATTCCTGCACCTCTACAGATTGATAAGGCTCTATTTCATCAACAGCCAACAGGTCATGAAGGAAAGCTTCCCTTTCTATGTCTGGTTCTGTTGCATGCGTCCTCATCGCCACTGTTGCCTACTGCTTTGTCCGCTCTCTTGTCGGTGTGGTGGGCGATGTTTTTGAGATTCATACTAAATTTCAGACACAAAATCTGCTTATTTAACAAATTAGCACCAAAGCAACCAAGAGAATATGTTAACATTCAGACAGGCATTTAAATGGCATTAAATTATCGTGAACGGACATTCAGCAGCTAAAGGGGACATTTAAGAACATCTCAGCGCTTCTTCATTCTGAAGCTGATGGGCTTCTTTTGTCACCTGTCTCTTAATTCCTAATTATAGCCGAATTGTTCACAGAGCTGCAGGACTGAACAATCGGTCTGCAAGTCTTGATTGGTAGGACATATTATAATATGTCCTGCTCTCTTCCCCACTCCTATCGCTCAGCCAAAGCTGTAGAGCACATGTGTCAAACACAAGGCCCCCGGGCCAAATGTGGCACGCCACATCATTGTATGTGGCCCTCAAGAACTTTTGCATTATTGCCTTAAATTTTAAAATAAATTTTTAAAGACTTAAAATAAGCTTATACCGCTTTAAAGTGCATATTCACAATAAACTACATCTCCAATAATGCATTTCCTCATTACCCACAATGATAATGGTATTTCACCATGAGCAAGACATCAAAACAATTTTCAGAACTGATAGACTTAAGAAAAACCTCTACAAACTAACACCAAAAGATCCAAGAAAAGAAAAACTGATGCTAAAGGAGGGCAGTTTCATGAAACGATGGGAAAAGGAAAACAAGTTTGTACCTCAAGGTGAAAAAACTGTATATAACTTTTGTGATATGAGGTGGTGTCAGTCGTGAAAGAGTATAATTTTCATCGACATTTTGAGAGCAAACATGGAAATGAAATGAAAATGAAATGAAATGAAAGAGCTACTACAATTTGAGTAGCTCATACTTAGCTCCATTAACAATGGAGCTAAGAATGCTAAATTTAGCCTACAAGAAAAACAAAGAATTGCAGCAGAAATAAAAGGCGGACTGGAATTGCAGCAGAATGTGTCCACAAAAAGGTTACCGGCAAAAATGATGCAGCGGTGAAAGCTAGCATTATTGTGGATGTATATGCCTTCAGCTGTGATGCTTCCTTTGCAGATGTGCCCACTGTTCCATAGAAACTGAGTTTTCTGTTTCACAAAATGAGGAAACTTAACTCCGAGCAATCGGGTTCAGTAAGGCCCGTTTCTCAAACCGAGGTAATGGATTAAAACCATAAACCCTGAGTTTAATATAATAATGACTTAAACCAGGGGTCTCAAACTGATCCGTGAAAGGGCCGCGTGGCTACAGTTTTTTGTTCCAACCGTGCACAAACACAGCTGACTTGTTTCATTCAATCAACTGAACTGGTTCAGACCTTCAGTGAAGACAACTAGTTGATGGACTAAAACAAGTCAGCTGTGCTTTCTGCATGGTTGGAACAAAAACCTGCAGCCACGCGGCCCTTTCACGGATCAGTTCGAGACCCCTGACTTAAACATTTGAAACTTTAATACATAATAAATACAGAAAAGTTCTTTAACAATATAATAAGGTGTAGTTTAATTTATTTTGATCTACATTGCATTTTCTTACATTCATGCTGTCAATCTGGCCCTTCAAGGGCAACCATGATGCTGATGTGGCCCTCAGTGAAAATGAGTCTGACACCCCTGTAGAGGCTGAAGAATCCTTTTCCTGGTACACTGATAAACAGTGTACCAAGATGGTACCAAGGTATACCATCGACCCACATGTGTGGTGGTACACTGATAAGCAGTGTACCATGTGGGTCGATGGTCTGCCTACATCTGTTGTCCCATGTTAGACTCTCTGGCCCACTGGTACCGAAGTGATTGTGAGCACTGATGTCATGTTTTTTGTCTTTAAGTGATTTCAGTCTGTTAATCATTTGCGATTTGCTTCTTGTAGAAGTCTCCACTGAGCAATTCAACCAGGAGATGACAGCATCAACATCACTAAACTGCAGAGAAATTTTGTGGCAACCAGCAGTTCCTTGAATTTGTTGTCATTCCAGTTTCCTTTCATCACTTTTTCCAAAAGTGTTGGGTCCCCGAATGACTGCCCTCGTGAATTATGATTATTATGTGTGACATGTGGCACGGTAACTTTTATCCCTTACTTAAGTTACTGCAAAACATCGTCAAAACACGCTAAACATTGAGCTGTGATTCAGACTCAACACACTTGAAAGGATTACCACTAATCATACTGCTCACTCTGGCAGGTTGGACACATTCACACAGGACCACGTTTGTGCTGAGGGAGTTCTGCCCTCTGTCTGAAAAGGATATCAGTCTAATAAAACGATCAGTCTGCTTCTTTTGAAAGATTACTATTCATGAAATGGCATCATATTCATTCAACAATTCTGAATTGGATATATTTTTCTCAGTCCATCAGTGGTTAGCAAATAAAAAGTAAAAGTAATACAAGGAAGTGTGTATGTTGCATATTTGTGATTTTTGCGTCTTTGGGTTAATGACAATCAAAAGATACATGCAACTGTGCCACTGCAGAAATTATGTATTTTAAAGGTTTATCATTTAAGTGTAAGTAAGTATGTCCTGCTGTATATGTTTTCAGTTAGGCTGCAGGAAGTGAGATGGTGAGGGAACATGTCTGGTACAATGAAAGCTGGTATTGCTCAGCACGCTGCCATTTTTTAAGCTAACTAATAGTGGCCCATTGGCCCTATAAATCACAGAAACAGAGATAAAAAAAAATGAAGCCATCAGCAAGATGGAGAGGAGAGAACCATGCCAGAACATAATTTTAATATTGTTGTGTGTATATGGGGTGGGTGGGGGAATGGGAGAATATCTGCCTTTATGGGTGTAGGCAAGTGTGAATGTGAAAGATTTGTCTCACGTATGTGCGCCTGTTGGTGTTTACGTGTAAACAAATCCATGGATAGGCCCCTCTGTGAAAGAATGTCTTATTTTAATTTAGCCTTATCAGTTTTTCAGATGCTTGTTTAATTTGAGCAACACCTGTTGGTTGTTCAGTTTCATTCTCCCAGAGAGTGATACTCTTACCAGAGTGCTCTCAATCCCTTTCTCTCGATGGGGCAGATTTGTTTCAGAAACTGCAAGTAAGCAATGTGACAAAATACGACCAAATTAGCCACAGGGAGGCTTTCAAAATTTCACCAGAGTTGAATTCTGCTGAAACCTTGAGGATTGTGACAACAGATGGGTTGTCTGCTGCAGCACAGGCCCAAAAAAAATAGCAGCTGGTTAATTAGGCATTAATGGTTTGAAATGTGTT
Source organism: Hirundichthys speculiger (assembly GCA_018398805.1). NCBI lineage: Eukaryota > Metazoa > Chordata > Actinopteri > Beloniformes > Exocoetidae > Hirundichthys > Hirundichthys speculiger. The sequence goes on from JAGFBZ010000006.1 coordinate 1,209,920, forward strand.
CCACAAGTAGAGTTTGACAGAGAGGGTCATCAGGCCGAGTAAAAGCACAAAGTGAATCTAAAGCTGAGTGTTTTAGTGGATTTTTTGGATCATTGAAAATCATAAGTGATAATATCTCTATTTAAATGGTGAAGTATACAGAACAGAGAGCAGATTAAGTCAACAAACCAGCAATAAATAGGTCATATGGCTTTTAGATAATGGATTTGTTCTGTTATGTAACAACAAAACTGAAAACAGAGAGACATACCAACACAACTTGTCAAAGATTGGGGTGTTGTCTTCACTTGTCTTTCTTTATTTGAACAAAATAATAAAGTATTCTTATGGCTTGCCCCAAATAGCACAGAGAGATGATCCAACTACTCTCTATACAACTCTGAATTTGCATCACTCTTTTTGTAGCGCCTGCTTTGATTGGATTGAGTGCACCACTCAACTCCACTTCCTGCTGCAGGAGAGTACCTTACTTTAAATCTGTCTTTTGCCAAGATAATCCATCCACCTCACAGGTGTGGTATATCAAGATGTTGATTAGACAGCATGATTATTGCACAGGTGTGCTTTAGACTGGCCACAATAAAAGGCCACTCTGAAATGTGGAGTTTTATCAGAGAGCAGAATGCCACAGGTGTTGCAAATTTTTGAGGGAGTGTGCAATTGGCATCTTGACTGCAGGAATGTCCACCAGAGCTGTTACCCATGAACTGAAAGTTAATTTTCTCTACCATAAGTCGACTAAGTTGGGCAAATGCTCACATTCAATGGCGATGTGTTCTCTTCACAGGATGAATCCCAGGTTTTCATTGTGCACGGCAGATGGCATGTATGGTGTGTGGGTAAGCAGTTTGCTGATATCAAGGTTGTGGTTTTGAGTGGCCCATGGAAGCAGTGGGATTATGGGATGGGCAGGCGGATGTTACGGACAACGAACACAAGTGCATTTTATCGATTGCACTTGAATGCACAGAGATACCGTGACGAGATCCCGTGGCCCACTGTTGTACCATTCATCCATGAACGTCACCTCATGTTGCAGCATGATAATGCACGACCCCATGTTTCAAGGATCTGTAGATTAATTCTTGGAAGTTGAAAGCATTCCAGTTCTTGCATGGCCAACATACTAACTGGAGTTGTCACATTTTGAGCATTTTTTGGGATGCTCTGGATCGGCGTATACGACAGCGTGTTCCAGTTCCAGCCAATATCCAGCACTTTCTCACAGCCATTAAAGAGGAGTGGACCGACCTTCCACTGGCCACAATCAACAACTCTTTGTGGGAGATATGTTACACTGTGTGGGGCAAATGGTGGTCTCACCAGATACTGACTGGTTTTCAAACCCCTCCAATACAATAAAACTGCACATTTCTGAGTGCCCTTTTATTGTGGCCAGTCTAAGGCACACCTGTGCAATCATCATGCTGTCTAATCAGCATCTTGATATGCCACACCTGTGAGGTGGATGGATCATCTCAGTGAAGGAGAAGTTCTCACTAACACAGATTTCAACAGATTTGTGAGTCATATTTCAGACAAACAAGCCTTTTAGATACATAGGAAAAGTCTTAGATCTTTGAGTTCAGCTCAGGAAAAATGGAGGCAAAAACAAAAGTGCTGAATATATATTTTTCAGTATAGTTCAGCCATAGGGCAGCTGGTCCTGGGGCCTCATTGGGCACAAAGGTCTTACAAGCCTTAGGTTGAAATGGCCCCTGCTGGGAAAACGCCTCACCACAGACTGTAACCTTAACCCAGCAGGAGGACAATACCTGAGTCAGAAATCACATTTGAAACATAATTATCATAATCATTTGATTATTATGATAATATATGTTGGCATGTTGGCTGATGTTTCCTTTTTTTGTCTTTATTTAGTCAGAATGAAGGATTTTTTGCAATACTGGCTGTGAAGTCTTAAATGCAGTTGGCACCAGACAATAACTACGATGAAACTACTATTTCAATTGCTTTATACAATAGTAATAGTAATAGTACACATTCCTTGCAATGGTTTGGTGACCTGTTCAAGGTGGTGACCTGCCTTTCACTCAAAAACAGATTTTCATTAGCATGAACAGGATCAATGCACATATAGATGATGGATAGAGGGATAGATGGATTGTAAGCCCTTTTGCGAGATAATTCCTTCCAATCTTTCTTTGAGGAAATTAGTTTTTAGAGATTCCAGTTACCTTCTCATAAACAAACTGGTGATACTCTCTCCTTTGCTCCTCAAAGACCTTGGAGACTCCTTTTGTACCAAATCACTATGCAATTTCCTGGATAACATCACCTCTTTGAAATACAGTAGCTATTCTTTATAAGTTGATGCAATGACTTTCAACAACACAGATGACTGATGCACCATATTTTGAATAGTATAATTTTAAAATTGCATTGTATAGGTGAATATTATAGTGATGTAAGTCCCTGTAACAGTGTACCTATCAAAGTGATCATACAGTGTGATGCATTACACACAGAAAATTCCTTAACAGCCTTTGAAACTAGAATCTTTTTTTTTCTTTTGAAAAAAGGAAGCTGAACTTTCCTTAAAGCAGATATGAGGAGTTTTATTGCGAACCTGATGTGAAATGTATTCTGTACATCTACCTAATTTATATATATCTACAGATTTTCACATACGTTTTCCTCTATTTCTCAACTTGCTTAAAGAAGTTCACCCACATACTTGCCTTTACAGCTCACTTTTTTGGTCTTAATTAATGAAAATCAGATTTTCTTTTCACATCAGACCTGGGTCACTTCCATATGTGGTCCTAAATTGGATATCTATGTGATGTTTTCCAAGGCAACCCTAGTGTGAACTGTCGGGTCCCATTTCAACTGTCTTTGATGTCACTGTTTACTGACTGATGTGATAATTCTGGGAGCTTGGACTCCAACAAACATATCTCTTTTGTTGTGAGTTTCCTTGGTCTTCTTCTCATTATAATTTCTTTATGGATTTGTCAGTTTTTACTGCACAAAAACTTTTAAAATTAAATTATACAGGCTCATTGCTGCTGCATTACTTCCATATACCTGATGTATTGTGCTGTGACATCACTTCATCTTTTCAGCTTGCGGGTCACTTCAAAGCAGTTGGCTGCTAGGCTCAGCCTAGGCATGTGGTCACCAGCAACTGTTGCAGCTTGGCTGCTTGATAGGTGACCAAGCAATTGTGGGTCCCAGCAAAAGTCTCCTAGTCTTTGTTTCAGCTCCAGCAGCACTTGTTTTGGGTGTTGTTTTGGGTAACAAGGGCGGAGTTGAGGATGGATGGGCAGATTCAGTGAGAATGAATGGAAGGTAACATTCGTTAGTGCCAAAATAGCTAACTTATGGGAAATGAGCTAAGGTGGGTGTGTTGCAGGTCTGCTCATTTCACCTGTCTTCCCATTTTTGGATTATCCAGGGATGAATGGAGTCAGTGTCCAACAATGTAGTGCAGTGGAGAGTGATGTGAAAGACATTCAAAAGCACTCTTCAAAAAACCTATGGGTGACACCACATGAGGTTTGTCCAGTTCTTATTATAAAATTATTGGGAGCACCATTGACAAAGTAGTGTAATGAAGACTGAGGGACTCAGTAATCAGATCAGCCATCTGGAAATTAAGTTATAACGGTAAAACAATATAGAATGAATCTGACAAAGCAGGAAGCTCTCTATTTGAATGCATGTTGAAGCACAAAAAAAGTGGAATTTATGTCCAGCAATAATCATATGATCTGATCTATGCTCACTGGGAGTATAATTCACAAAGTGAACATAATTTTCATTGTTTCAAAATCATGTTTGCAGGTCTTCCTCTTTTTGCTATTCATTATTGAATTTTCTTGAGTTTCTTGCCTTCTACTTGTCAATATTCTGTTTTCTTATAATCGCTTCATTGAGCTCACCTGTGTCTGTCGTTATTATCAGTTGTGTTTTCCCAACCTTGTTCTCCAGCATGTTTTTTTTTTGGAATTTTAGTTATCCACATATACAGAGGCGTGCATAATTTTACATAACCCTCCTTGTTTTGGCTATACATCATGCATAATCCACAGACAGTGTCACATAGTCATTTGATAGGTACAGACAATCAGCAGAGGCGTTCACCTAATTATCATGACATCATCCACACAACTCCTCCCAGATATCAAGGTTACCCTGTTTATTCAGTCAAATAGCTTCTTAAGCTAAAGCTAATCAGCTAAAGCTAACCCTTATCTAACGATCTATGTACACTGTATGTCCCACAGTTTCATTAACTGATGAACTGATAAATTGATTGTTTAATACCCAGAATAAGTGATATTTTGCAGCCTGCAGTTCTTACTGCTCGCCACTCTGTCAAGGTTGCACTGAGCTGCTACCATAACAACATTTGACCCAGAACAACATCTTTTACACCTGCCTCCAGTATTGTGTATTACAAGGCAACTTATTGTTTACAAATGACAGACTCCTTTCTGCTCTTGTTGTGTCTTTGGTAGCTCTGAGCCGGCAGACTTGTTTTGATCAACTAGTTTGTTGATGTTCCACCGCGGAACACAGCACTCTGGCTCTGTTGCTGACAGTACAGATCAGATGCACGGTGTAGAATTTTTAACATACAGAATTAACATTGATCTATTACATTACTACATTACAAAATCAACTAAATCATCTTGTTTCTGATTATTGATTAGAATCACACATTTCATTGATTAGAGATTGATTACAAATCACACTAATTACCACCTTCTGTTACTCCACTACACTATGAACACCCAGATGCCACATTTTCTGTTCTTTATAGCTCAGCCTAAGAAAAATCTCTTCAACAGAGCTGAGATGATTCCAATGTCCTCCGGGTCACTTGACACCTTAAATTAATCAATATAAAAGCAATATTGTATCTAATGATTTGATGGGCAATACTGAGCAATATAGGCTGTTATTTACATTGGCTGGTTATGTAGAGACTGACGGCCTGCGATCCCATGGCTGGATAAAGCACAGATGCTTGCACACAGTGCAAGCATCTCATTTTGAAGTTGGCTATATCGACCTCAAAATTGAGATTCTCCAGCACCACCCTTGGAAGTAAGGGCTACCCAGAAGGCATTGGGTAATTTAGCCAAGACATCTTCAAAAAGGATGGCGACAGAAAAAGCTAGCAACAAATGTAAGTATCTTCGTAATTCTTAAAGATATAAATGTTATGAAACCATCTTATTGTCTTTGTTTGAGACTTTTTTCAAGGATTAACATCGCTGTTGTGTAACATTAATTTTTTTACTTTACGATGTTTGCTGCCGGACCGGCGGTCCGGGCCAGCGGTCCAGGCCGGCGGTACCTTGTTGTGTACCAACGGAGGACTGAATAATGTATCCTCTATTGTGTTATTTGCTAATATTATTTAGAGAATATACAGCGCTCTTTTCAATGTTATCCCTGTGTAATTTCAGGAAATACAGAGACAACACGGGCTCTGATACATTTCAGTCTGAAGACGTAACTACACTCGAGGGGTGTCCCATTTCTAAGCCACAAGATAGCCTTTACACTTACTTTCAAGGGTTAAGATTGAGGGCGAAAAATTGAGGGTTAAGGGCGAGGGTTGAGATTGAGGGTTAAGGGAGGAATTGGAATTCAACCTTAAAGTGCCAAAGGGAAGCTTCTCTTCCATCTATAATATTTATAATGTGAGTGTGTGTCAGGAAAGCAAACAAACTAATACCAAAACAATTTCTGAAAAAATGAAAAGAGACGGGGAAAAATTTACATGTGTGTATATATATATATATATATATATATATATATATATATATATATATATATATATATATATATATATATATATATCCCATACATTGCCGTGGGCTAGCTTCCAACTCTTCAAGATGAAATTCTTTGTAAATCAGGTTGTGTTTGTCACTCTGGGAATAATGGCACGCCGAAGCTGATCCCACATGTGTTCAGTGGGGTTGAGGTCATGAGTGCTGGCGGGCTTTTCCATCCTCTCCCCTCCCAAATTCTGGAGGGAGTCTCAGTTTCATCTCAATATATCTCTGCATTAAGATTGCCTCCAATGATGATGGGCTTTGTTTTTCCGGTGAGGGAGATTACCCCCTTCCCCACACCATCACACTGCCTCTACCAACTCTATCAGTGCACAATCAGCAAAGCATTCTCCACACTTTGACCCTATAATCTAAGTACTGTAGGCAAAATCTGTACACATAGCTGTATCTAACATTCCTCTACATGTACAGGTTCCAGCGCATGTGATGCCAACACCAGCACAAACGAGCCTGATGGTGAAGGGTAGTCTTGGCAGCCCTCCTATGAGTGGAGATTGGCTGTGTGCAGTATGTTCAGGATTTTCTTTGCAGAGAGCCGCTGGGCTCCAGCAAACCTTGACCAAAAATCTGTGGAAGACCGCCTACGGTTCCTAAGTGTCGACAGGATGAAGAAACGGTCTTCTTGGGGGGCCTACTTCACGGCCTGTCTCTGACATCCCCCATATTATATGGAACTCGGCCTTCAGTTTGCAGATAAAACTTGGTTTTGTGGAACACAAGCTTGAAGTTGTCCTATTCTCCCTATTATCCCCAAAGGCACATTTCCTTACCTTTTGTGCTTAGTTCATAATCATTTATGCTAGTATGATGAAGCATTTTTATAACAGCCTTCATTAGTTTCCTGTATCTATAAAAACAAAAGGAACGAATCTTGTGTCCACATGTCAGTTGTTCAACCGGGGCAACTTTTCAAAAAAAAATTGTTTTACATTCATTTTACACATTTCTTTAATCAATTCTTACTTTCAAATATTGATGACTGATTCTTTAACAGTAAGGGTAAGGAGATGCAGGCTGGACAAGAGAATTTCTCTCCATGCAGAATATCCAATAACAGCATTTATGGTGACAGCAAGCTTTTGTTTCATTTCAGTACTCTAGAAGAAAGTGTGGGAAGTGTAATGTTGTTATTTATACGCTGGCCTGGCAAAGTTATTGTTTGAAAATGTAAGATTCTGTAGTCAAGATTGAGTTTACATGAATATGAATTTTCAGCCATTCAAATACTATGCATTAGTGCGGAAGCTGGCGGATGAATTTGATCCTACAGCTTCTGCAGAGAGGCAGAGACAAAATTATAGTATAAAAGTGGGAGAGTGAAAGAAAAGGAGAATGTCAGGGAAGGGCTGGTATTTAGTTCCCAAATTTAGGAGATTGTGTTGCAGGAGCTGCGATGGACTGGCGACCTGTCCAGGGTGTACCCCTGCCTTTCGCCCGTGGACGGCTGGGATAGGCTCCAGCAGATCCCAGTGACCCTTCTGAGGATGAAACGGGTATAGAAAATTGGATGGATGGCTAGATGTTGCAGGAGTAGTGACAATGTCCTTAAAAAACAACAAGAACCTAAAAATGTTGTCCTTGAAAGCAAAAATTAGAGCTGAGAAGTAAAAGCAAGACACGGTTACACATCAAGGAGCTAAAGAAACAGACTAAGGGAAAAGAGGAAAGACAGGACAATGGCTGCTTTCAAAAGCGTATAGTTCATACTGTACAATGAAATGTAAATGCAGTATGCTCTATGTACATACTCGTATGGCAGCTGTCTTTAGTATTTATTATGCCAACATTACCTGAAGTCGATCATGTGACTGTGGTGACGGGCGAGGTAGACTGGTCAGTTGGATACTGGATATTTTCCTGGCAGTGGCACAGTGTTAGGGTATTTTTGACTTGCTGCAGATTCTGCATTTGTTTGCATCCTGCGTACTGCAGTCTATGTTTTTTTTTCTTGTACTCTATGTTTTGGCAAAATCAGTATGCAGTAGTAGTGTTTTATGTTGTTAGTGAAAACAGCCAATATAAATTTCCTCCAAGGAGTTGAGGAGACACAGGCACAAACAATCAGGGCAAGAAATGAGGGGTAGATGCAAGCAGAGAGGGACGGCCAGATCCTTTTAAAATTAAAACACAGCACATGGGCATCAGGAAAGACGCAATAAAGCCACAGCTAACAGGATTCCAGAAATTATTACTTTCCCTTCAGGGATTAATTAAATATTTTTTTAAATTTACTTTAACTTACTTTATTTAATTATTTTTAATTTACGATTTCAAATGGAGCCAAAAATGACTTGAGTTTGGGGAAAGTTGCAATAACATACTGTTTAGAAAGGAAACCATGAAACCATACCCTGTCCTTTTACACTAACCTGAATTACGTCAAGTGTGATTTTAACTGTACCATAGAAATTATACAGAAAAATTTAGGCCAAAGTGGTAGCGGAAAAGAAACAATACATTTCTGTTTTTAGACATCATATAACCTTCTGCTCTGTAGCAGGTCTTTAATAAAGTACAACCTAATTTCCCAAAAGTTGGAACACTGTATAAACTGTATATAAAAACAGAATTCAATTATTTGCAAGTCTTATAAACCCATCTAATAGTTCACTATGGAAAGTTGAAGACACAAAATGTTTAAACTCAGGAAATGTACAATCAGCACAAAATTGAGGGAATTTTGAACTTGATAGCAGCAGCTCATCTAAAAAACATAATATGGGGACAGGACATTGTTTACCACTGTGTAGCATGTCCTGTTCTATTAACAGTAGACCATCTATGTCTGGGAACTGAGGAGACCAGTTGCTGGACCTTTGGCAGAGGAACGTTGATGTGGGGCTTTAGTCGTCATCTGTGGATGGCACAATGAACTGTGCTCTTAGATAGTGATTCATGGAAGTGTTGCTAAGTCTAAAACGCAACAGAGTCTCAGGCCTGAAAATCAAGGGCATCCGATACCAATCATTACTCGTGTCTCGTGCATTTCTCCAGATTGTAAATCCAAATTTGATTTATGTGATTTGCAAATCATCAGTACCCCATTTTCTTTCTCTCTTTTTTCCTTTTTTCCCCCCCAATTGGGCTTGTAAATTAAACCTCAGATGAACAACACATTATCTATTTCTGACCAGTGTGTGGAAAACTAATTATAAATCTCAACTGTGTTGTAATCCAACTTTACCCCCTCATGTAGTCCAGAGCAGTCAGATGGAGGTGACCTTGGAGATTTTCTTCCACTGAATAAAACCCATACTTCTATCTTCGCTTCACAGACAGGAAGCAAGATACAGCCAGAATCCACATTTCCTTGCTTTCCTGAAATGGAATTTTGTTTTTTTCTGGTCTGAGATGGTGGAGTTTTAGATTAACATACTGGAACTTTAAGCACTGGGTTGAGAATTAACTTTTTTTTTTCTTTTTAGGTTCAAGTTTTTAAGCTAAACGAGACTTTGCAACTGTGGAACAAGTTAGAAAGCAGCTTATCACATAAAGCTTGAACAGGGAGGATTCTGGCAGAGCTCTGTGCATGAACCTGTCTGAGCAAACCCCAGCGGGGACAAGGACAGAATTACAAAAATGGAGAGACTAAACCACTGTCAATAATGGAAAAACTGCTGATGTTCAACCTCCACATGGTCGCTGTGGTCAGTTAAGCCTTCCTAACTGTAATTTAAAAAAAAAAAAAAGGAAATATCTCTAAATCTAACAACAAAAAAACACAAGCAATGTGGGCTTATCATTGATATGTTAGTCACTGTGTATTATTACTGCTGTTTTCATCATTATTACACAGCCATAGTGCAAATAATAACTCAGATAAGTGCAAATAATAATGAAGTGTCTTACCAATGTATAAATGCATCACAGTTCATCTTATCCATCGATGAAATACATTAAAAACAAATAAATGATAATAAATTATTTTATGTAATTCCTCTTTTCATTTCTGCTGTCTTATAAACCAGCACCTGTAATTATTCTGCGTCAGACATCACATCAGTGTGGCCTGCCAATGGGAAGTCTGCGCAGTAATGGATTTTGCAATATCTGTTTTTTCTAAGATGAACTCAGTTACATTTTTAAAATTGTGAGCATGAAGCTGTCCGCACCACTTTGAGTTCCACTATCAAATCCTTTCCTTGAAAAAAAGAAAAAAAAATCTTTTACATATCAATCCATGGAGAGATTTGAACACATCCTGAATATGAACCACATTCATCACCTTCACAAAAATCTATTTTGACAAAAAAAAGACAGGAAAAAGTGACTCCTTATTCCATTTGCCTTAAAGGAAGAGTAAGAAAATCTACACAATTCTTAACCTAGATAAAAATTCAACCCTTAAACAGTTTACATTAGGGGTGCTCCGATCGATCGGTGACCTGATCGGATCGGCCGATATGCATATGATCGGGATCGGTCAGAATTGTCATTAAAGCCGATCAAAAGAGCTCTATTCTCAATACACTGTGTATAGACCTTTTCGGGCCAGCCCCCCGGAAGTACCCCGTCCGCCATTGCGGGGTTGTGCTATAGAGTGACACTTTCACCGGCTCGCAGATTAACCAGTGTTTTTCTCTTTCTACAAATAGATATTTTTATAATGTCGAGTCGGTCGAGTGGGAATACACGTTCCGTCATAAACTGTGCCAACAATGGCGTGAAAATTCAACAATGGAAGAAGAAAGTATGAAATACACAAGCCTTTACTGCACGAAGACTGCCTTGTTTGCAGCCATACAGTTTGCACCGATTTCCTGGGCGCACCGACAACCAAGAAGTTAGGAAGACGTGGGTGAAAAATATCAACAGAAAGGACTTTGTTCCAAATGAATACAGCCGGGTGAGTTTTCGTTAACATTCAGTCTCGTACTACTCATAGTCTCACTGAGAGTCCCGGACGATTCTGGCCGAAAGAACAGCAGGATGAGGCTACTGTAGCCCTCGGCACTAGCACAAGCCTATAAATGAATGAATGAATGAATGGATGACTTAGGAGAATGATTAAATAAATAAAATATAACATTAACACATAGCCTAATTTACCGCTAGCGTTAACGTTACAGTAGCATAATCTTTATGGCTTGTTGACGTTAGTTATAGCCAGCATTGCAGCGTTCCACAGTTTTTAGTGTTTGATTATGGGCATAGATCATGCTATTTCCATAACCAATCATTAAAAACAGCGATAAACTACCTTCATCTGTAACTGGAGGCCACTGCCTAACATCATCAATCCAAGACATGTCTGCGTTATCCGTAACAAATGCTCCGCGCTGCTGTGTTTGGGTTACTAGGTGGAGCACCGCACACTCCAGTTATGGCTGGGCCACTAGGGGGCACATGTCCACAATTTTTAAGTCGAAAAGGTCTAAGACAGCAAGAAACAAAGGGAAATAAATACAATCGGTGATCGGTATCGAATCGGCCGATATAGATTTCAGTGATCGGTGATCGGTGATCGGTGATCGGCCCCAAAAACCCTGATCGGAGCACCCCTAGTTTACATGAAAGTGAAATCTAGCCATGTAAATGTAATTTGCTCACTTTTGGTACCAGCCCTTTAGTGGTCACTGAAGGAACTGCATGTTTTGGGACCTCTGCATCAATGTCAGTCTTGAAAACCAGGTGCTCTCCTTTGTCCTGCGCAGAACATTGCAAAGAATGTATACAGATATACATTATGAACTGAACCAAATCCTTTACAGAGATAACATCAAGAAAAAGACACAGCAGCCAGCAGACACATAAAACTGTGGCTTTGCCTGCCCTTTACTCCAAAAACAGTGATAAGATGCAATGAATACATTTCTGACGATTATTTAAACATATAAAGGATATCTGCCTGCTCGGTTTAGCACCTGACCCTGTTGTATGTTTGAACTATCATTTAAGGTTCCAGGTAATTGCGTAGAGTTTGTCACTGTCAAACAAATTGAGGCTTATATGACTGAGAGTCGGACAAACTCTCCATCAGGAGTGAAGAGCAGACCTTCTATGATTCTCCTCTTCAGACAGCTTTCATGTTCCAACAAAAGCATTAACAGTACACTCATAAGTAAAACTGCACTCTGCTATAATTGCAACTGCAGATGATCATGCTTTTTGCATTTAGGTGGTAATTTTTTTTCCCATCTCTCTGCTTGCTATGTATTGAAGCGGCATGTTGTTTTGAAACCCTGACCTTGTTCTGTCTGCTCCTATATGTGTGTATGTGAATCAGACTTCTGTAACCCATATGGATGCCTGCTTAGTGGTAATTATTTTTCACCACACAATTTTTTTTTCCCTGAATTTACAAAAACAATGAAATTATCAAGCAAATAGTGTCTCAAAATACTAGTATAAAATACTCAAAATACTGTGTCTGAATGTATTGGTTTACTCTCCGCTTAGAAGTAATACTCAGATGTGCACGTGGAATCTAAAAAGTGACAAATTTGAACAAACTGTGTGTGTCCAGATGAAAAGAGAAGATAAACGAGCGGCGCAAAAGCGCTGAGAACAAGCGAGATAGAACCAAGTAGGGAAATCAGCACTAAAAGAGAAGCAAGGAGGTGAAGAATGTCTTGTCAAGGAAAAAAGCACCAGAACTGGATAGAAACTAAAGCTGAGGACAGTGTGCAACAGCATATCAGCAGAGTGATGCAGGGGGAACCAGCTGCAGCAGCAGTTGTATTAATCGTTCTCTTTTTGCAATCTACAGAGGCACAAAAAAAAAAAAGAAAGATCACATTGCTGTTTTAGAAGGTCTGCTGACGATAAGATTTTTGGAGCAATTTTCTTTCAAGTAATCTGGAAACATTTACCCTTTAAAGCATTTTGCAAAGTGAAGCAAAATAAAATTTGAAAAAAAACCTTATGAATGTTCTTTCTGAATTTCTCTATAAGCCTGAAGACCCTTAAGACTAGTTCTATTTTTTGGTAAAGTCTTGTTTATATTATTACATTTGGTTTACACCAATAAAGGGTGTGTGTTTCTGTCACGTATCCTTTAAGGTATTTCTTCAGACTGCAGGGTATCTACATTTTATATGAATATGTAATATCTAAAAATTAAATCCATAGAGTTGTGACTTTTTGTAAGAATCAGGTATGCTGAGGATGTTTGTTCTCCTCACACTTCTGCTCGGTGGAGATCACGGCTCTCTAATATGATGGAATATCGATGAGATATAACCATCATGTCCTCAGATTATTGTGCCCTCGAGGGCCTTAAAAGACAAAAAGGCAGTTGCATTACAGCTCTCAGTTAATAGCTTCAGTAGTTTACCCAATACTATCTCACAACAGATGACACACATAGAAAACATGAGCATGTACGTGAATGTGGTTCCTCGATCAAACAACAGACCGGCTTTTCCCTTTGACTAGCTACCATTTCCTCATTGATTGAAATATGATCTTAAATTAAAAAAAAAAAAAAAGTTCTTCATGCTTGTATCATCTTGTGTAACACATATTTTTGTTATAGTGTATTATATTTCTGGGGACTGTTGCTAAGTTTTTTGTGTGTGTGTGTGTGTGTGTGTAGTATAACTTGAGTATCTCAAATTTATATACTAGAATAGTCAAGACCGATCTTCACCTTTTAGGACAGAAAAAGTTAACAGTGTTGTTGGTAATGAAGCATGATAATTTATGTTTTTGTATTGAATAGATCATTACAGCATCTGAACTGATAGGAGAATTTGGATAATAAAGAAATCTGTCATAATTGCCAGGTCGTAAAAGAAGAAATGTGTTTATATTAAAGCAGAAATCATAAAAATTTTGGGGCCCGATCTTCTGCCAGATCTGCTATAGCCGATATCTAGGGATAACGTGTTGCGGGAGAGGCGTTCCCCCGAGAAAAATGCAACTTTCCACCCTTGCTGTATCCTCTTTCCCACCTGCGCTACGTGCTACATTATGCATAGGAGTGGTTACGGCGTGGATTTACTTGTCTCTTGCAAGCCGATTTAAGCCGATCTCTGCCATTTTCTCAGGGGTTCAGCTGAGGCCAAATCATGCTTTTTATACAAGAGTTAATTTGAGAGGTTGTGTACGTCCACATGTGACCAAGTGGATGCACATTGAAGCCATTTGGGCCAGTCCTCCTTGCACGAGCCGACATGGGTTGCTGGTGGTCGGACCACCCATAATGCTTTTTCTTAAACCTGCAATGGTACAATACTAAGTTTGAGGAAAGGGTAAAAGACACGCCCATTGCCACACCTACAAAGTGAGTAAAAGAGTCTGCAAAATGTGCAGCGACTTTAGTGGGTGGAAGATGGCATTAGCGGTTCGCGAAGATTCCTATACACGCAATTTGAGAGTAGCGACTAGTGATAACGGGTAAGGCAAGTGGTTCCATCGGGGCCTTGGTCTGCCAGTCAGTTAAACCTTTTATTGAGTATTTGGGTTTATTACACTGTAACGAATCATAAAATGAGAATAAAATACATAAAGTGCATATTTATTAGTTCTTCCAGTGCAGTCTCACTCCAGAGTATGCCATAGCAACAACAGGGTCCAGTGCAAATTGTAACTTTTTCTTGGCTCCAAAGCTGCGAGTTAAAGAGTTACTGCATAACTACGACACGTTTAAAACACACTTAAAAGGAATTATGAGATTGTTAAAGATGTTGCTCCATCGCACACTGTCATGTTAGGAAACAAAGTTTGAACCCCATCCAACTCAAGATTGTCTAAGAACGTTTGACTCTTCAACTCTGGTGTAAGTCACAGTTGGTCAGGTCGAGGCGTTATAAAAACATTTTTAGAGCTGGACAGTCATAGCCACATGATTGGGGTTAGAAATAAATGAATCTCTCATCTACATACTCAATGCTTCAACAACGAGCTGTCATCCCACCCTTACAATAATGTTCAACTTTAACAGTATGCGACAACGTTCTTTGTCATGAGATCTTTTGATTATTGTTGATGTTATGGCTGTGTAGGAGCCCTTGGGACCCCTGGGGAACTACCCTATAATGGTTTTAAGTCTTTGTTTCTTGTTTTAATTTGAATCTCTCATCTATTTCAGTTAGTCTTACTATTGAGTCCCTTTTTAGACTTTCTGCCAGTGTTTTGAATCATCTGTCTTCGTTCATCCAATTTAAAGTCATCCAACTTTATTTTGTCTGATGTTTCTTGTTTTTTTTTTTTTTTTTTTTTTTTACAATAATTAATTTCAACTGAAGCGATTAATGAGTTTCTTTGCCAACTTTTCCACTGCAGGAATCAATTTCTAAACAAAGTACTGGAGAGATATTTTATCACTGAGCTGAAAAGGTGAAATGGTAGCGTTTTTAAGAATCCCCAGTATTTTACATTTCTGTTTAGTTGAGTATTCCTATCTTATCGTTTATTTTCTCTTAGTTGTCTGTCATCTAATCCCCAGCAAAGCCTTCAAAATCTCATAACGTTATGTTTTACTTCAGAAGCAGGTTTGGTTTGTATTTGTGGCCCATCTACTCTCAACCACTGCAGCTTTTTAGAGTCCAAATATATTAACGTTTAATGACATTTACATGTAACCTGATGTAAGAATTAAAGTTACAATGCCTTATCTGTAACACCCTGTAATAACTTTTATAGAAAACAACTGAAATGAGTTAAATAGTCATCACTTATCCAAAGGAAAAAAAGAAATAAAAACACATTTTTTTTGCTGTTTTATTATTGTTACTTAAATGCAACGTGTACCACAACTTGGATTCCATCCATCCTGCTTGATCACAGGAGCAGAACAAGCAGAGAAACCCAGACGTCCCTCTCCCCCGCTTGAGCTTCTTGTATCCACGATCTCAATTTTTACCCACAGCGACCATAGGTGAGTCAGAACGTAGGTTGTCCGGTAAATAGAAAGCCTCTTGGCTCAGACTCTACTGTAGATGCCGTTCCAATCTCCGTGACAGTCTCCCGCTCCATTCTTTCCTCACTTGTGAACAAGACCCCGAGATACTTAAACAACATCTCATCCCAGTCCTGGAGAAGGTTCCTCCTTGAATCGCCCCTGTATCATGGTGGAAGGGTTTGCATGCCTGAGCTATGTTGTCAGGGGCAGCTGCACCAGGTATAGGCCGATTGATCATGGGGGATGGGCCAGACCAAGAATGATTCAAATGCACTCATGTAAAAAAGAAAAATCAAGGAGCATAGTGCCCCTCACCTGGGCATGGCTTACCTAGGACTCAGGCCTGGAAGAGAGTACCTGTTCAAGAGCGCTTCACCTATGGGCCCCAGCCGGGCTTAGATCAAATAATAATGTGTGTCCATCCTGCTGTGGGGGCACCACCTGCATACAAGACCATATGACTCAGGTGCTATGTGGAATATTTAGCGGCCAAAGCCATGGGCCTTGCCATTCCAATGCTTGGTCACAGAAACAGTATGCATGTAAATAGTACATACATGCAATAGGTGGTAAATAGTACTGTTAACGTAGGTACACACGAGGAATTTCAGTAGGTTTGCATTAACTCCAGCAGAGTGAATGGTTCTGTGCAGTTGTTATTTTGCTGAGTTTTAAACAATTGTCGATAAATTAACATTTTTCTGCAGGACACGGGCTCGCATCCCTGATTAAAGTGCTCTTCTTACTAAGATGTCTTTAAGCGTGTGACTTCCACAAGCTCTTTTTTAGTTTTCCAATAAAATGAGACAGGAGAAGTAGAAAAACAATTTTCTCCTTGCTGCTCTATGAAGTCCGTTTCTGCTTGCAGAAAAGATAAAAAGGAAATTATAATTTTATTTCATTGTTGTCTCTCAGGACCACTTGAAGCTGCATTTCCAGTACCTGTATTCAGACATGATAGTGTTTATGCTAATAACTGGACAGAGGTAATGACTGTACAAAGTGGTTTTTAAAGCAGAAAGTTTGTTTCAAACAGAAAGTTTATTTGAGGTACTTATTTATTTTACTGGGTAGTTGAGAAAAAATCTAACACTACAATAAGTCTAAATCAAGATATATATAAATAGCCATGTTGGTCAACAGCAGAACATTAAGTTCAGTTCAATTCAATTCAGTTCAATACTTTAAGTTTGGGGACATATCGCTACAGAAGCCAGGCGAGTCCAGTACCTATACCAGTGTTGTTCCGATTATGATACCAGTATCAGAAATTGCTCCAATACTGCCAAAAATGTCCATATCAGTATTGGTGAGTACGGGAGTCCAGGGACCAACTGATACCAAGACATTTATATTTAATAATTTATTTACTGGTTACTTCCATAAAACTACCAGCAAAAAGAAATACTTTTTAAATTCTGCAATACTGTTTTACAGTGATCCCTTTGCCACTTTGCGGTTTAAGTTCCGCGGTTTTAGTTATTTGCAGATTTTTTCAGAAATATATAATATAATTTTAAAAAATTAAAAAAAATTGCGGAGAACGCGCACAGGATTTTGTGCGCGTTCTCTCACAGTGAAGAAATGCTGTGAGCCAGCCTGGCCCCTTTAAGAAGGTACCCTTATGGGTAATGATGTGGCCTTATGGGTAATGAAGTGTGTGTGTGTCGTGGGATGACAGAAGAAAACAGGATTAGATGAAAAGTGTAGTGAGCATAAACAGCAGCCCAGCGTGTATAGATTTACATTCTCTGTTAACCGACAGCAGCCCAACAATACAACCTGTGTGATGTTTCAAGTTCCTACAGTGCCAGAATAAAGTGCTCGTTCCATGCACAATACCAGCGGTTTCTTTACTACGGTTCAGAGACCAGAGGCTGTGAAGGTAACAGAAAGACCACAGTTGAGTCTTTGTCTTGTTTCGCTGCAGTGCCTCACTACTTTTTGTGGTTTTTAAACATATTTTAACCACATTATTGAGGCTCGGGGGGCTCCGGCTCCAGTTCGCGGATTTTGATTTACACGGGGGGACGCCGGTCCCCATTAACCGTGAAAAATAAGGGATCATTGTATACTGTTCTATTTGGAAATAAAGATAGACAAATGGCTTGGATTTGGATATCAAACTTGGATCGGTATTCGTAGCAGCCGATACCAACAGCTCAAGAATCAGAATCGGTATCAGGAGGGAAAAAATGGTATCGGAACATCTCTAGGGGACCTTGGTTTCTGAATTTCTTGCAGATAACAGCCTGGATTATCTTTTTTTTTTTTTTTTTAAATCTCTGATCCAGATAACATTCTTTCAATTTCTTCCAAAAATGATAGAGAATTTATTTTCCTGACCACAGAACATGTTTCCACTGTGTGATGGTCAATCACAGATGCCTCCGAGGCCTGGACAAGGTTAACATTAAGCTTCCTTTTTTACACAGGAAAGTTTTTAACTGGTACTTGTAAATGCAGCTCTGCACTGTATAAATGACAATTCCTGATGAATCTGTCAGCAGGTAGCCTCCCAGCCATCCTATTTTTTTTTTCCTTGTAGATTAAAGAATTTTTCTGGTTCGTCTACATTCACCTTTGATTTCCAGGGGTCAGTACCAACGGACGCGGAAGAAACTTCCTCTGGATGCCATTGGATAGGCATATAACCAGTTAGAGAAAAGAAACATGTCTCAGCAGATATCTTGGTTGTTTTCATCTCATCCCTTCTGGATGAACCATCACTATACCAAGTCCTGTTGCAATTGGTTCAGTACATTCTGTACTAATCAAAATGGCTGTAAATCAGAGGGGTTTGTGAATTTTTTCATGCATTTGTTGACATAGGAGAATGTCCACTAATTAAAGGTTAGCCATTAATAATGCAATTTCTTTTTTCTTTCACCTTTTAACTAAATTGTCCCTGGACCAACCTTGTCTGGAATGTGTTGCAGGGCAAAAATGTATATGTTAACAAATAAAGTTAACAGAAATGCAAATGTGAATACAAATAGAATACTGAAACTCTAGCAATCAAAAGGACTATTTTCATGCAAATAAATGACATTAAGGAAACTGATCTTTTGATGTTATAAAGGCTTGTTTCCCTTTCTTTGTTCTGTCCCATAATACTTCCTGTGCTTTTTGCTCCCTTTTTCTTCTTTTTACTTATCACAATTCCCTAGGCTTTTGTAAACAATATCAAGTCCATCAGGATGGTTTTCTGTTTTCCTCCTACTTTGTTGCTTTCCTGTGCCACCTCCTTTCTTTTTCTTACTCTGTCACCCTTTGTTTCTATTTCTCTTTCTTACCCATTATATATATACATACATACAGTCATGGAAAAAATATTAGACCAGCCTTGTTTTCTTCAGTTTCTTGTTCATTTTAATGCCTGGTACAACTAAAGGTACATTTGTTTGGACAAACATAACGATAACCACAAAGATTGCTTATAAGGGTTTTATTTAAAAGCTGATATCTTCACATTTTCCATTGTTTTCTTGATTATGACCCTAAGTCACTTAAGTTTTTACATCAATAGCTATGGCGTTGTACTGCCAAAAACACTGCTTTTATGCATTCAGTGTTTTCTCTTCTGTCTGTTTTAGTCACATGATGATGTTTAGTGGTACCAGGTATTAAAATGAACAAGAAAGTGAAGAAAAAATGGTGGTCTAATAATTTTTTCCATATATATATATATGTATATATATATATATATATCTATATATATATATATAGATATATATATATATATATATATATATATATATATATATATATATATATATATATATATATATATATATAATATATATATATATATATATATATATATCTATATATATATATATAATATATATATATATATATAATCTATATATCTATATATATATATATCTATATATCTATATATATCTCTCTATATCTATATCTATATCTCTATCTATATATATATATATATATCTATATATCTATATCTCTGTATATATATGTATATGTATACACGGAAACACAGAAAAATTAAAAAAAAACATCTGTTTCTCAGATGTTTTTAATTTTTCTGAATCAAATTGGGGCCACACAGTGACTTGATGGTCAGCACTGTTGTCTTACAGCAAAAGGGTCGAAACCTGGTTGGGCCCTTTCTGTGTGCAGTTTGCATGTTCTCCCCGTGCTTGCATGAGTTTTCTACTCCAGCTTCTTCCCTTCCTCCCAGTATAGAGACGTGTGTTGGGTTAATTGGTGGTTCTAGATTGTCCTTAGGAATGTGAGTGTGTGTTTTTTTCTACATGTGGCCCTATGATGGACTAGCAACCTGTCTATGGGTATACCCCTGCCTTTCGCCCAAAGTGAGCTGGAATAGATCCCTGTGATCCTGTACAGGACTAAATGAGCATGGATAATGGATGGATGGATGACTCAGTTACATATGAAAAATCCTTTTAAATATAAATAAGGCTTCCATCTACATCTACTGGGGGGGGGGGGGGGGGGGGGGGGGGGTTGGGGGGGAGCAGGTGCCAATCCTTAATCCCAAAGCTCCTCACAGCATTTTAGTTGGGTTTAGCTCTGGACTTTGATTAGCTCATCCAAACTCTTAATTATTTCATTTCCATTCATGCTGATGCAGATCTGCTCTGGATCATTGCCCTGCTGCTTTGTGATCAAAGTGTGATGATTTGTTGAACAGATGACCTCACATTTGTGTCTGTTATACAGAGGAGTTCATAGTTACCTCAGTGACAACAAGGTCCCCTCCACCCCAGACTTTCTCAAGATTATATTTCCCAAAATTTCTGATATGACGTTTCCATCACTGTATTTGTACCGTGATATTACCCTGAGAATACACACACACACACACAGTCTTCCTCCATCTCCTCCTCTCCATCACTGTGTATTAGGTAAATGTCCTGAGGCTGTCTGAAGTCTGTGATCTTTTCTGTTAAAATAATTCAATCTCTTTCCCTCTGCTTCTTTGATAGCCTCTCTCCTTCCTCTTTTTTTCTTTCATCTGTCTGTTTGCTCTTAAGTTACATCCACAGAATTTTACCATTCACAAATAACCTAATGTTCAATTTAAATACTGTAAATATGAAGAAACAAATCGTCTGTTGATATACACGAAGCTTTGATCACCTGAAGTCCCCGAACTGACACTTGTCCTCATTCAATCACACGTTTTAAGACTGTAACACATCATGCTGATGGTCAGGTTGACTGTCAGATATGTCACTAGTGTCATTGAGTGTAAGTTACTCCTGCTTTTAGGGTGCGTGAACCACACCACCTAATTTGCAGGGCATCTACTTCATTTTTCTCAGGTCTGTCAGTGGCTGAGATCGCTCTTACTGGCTGTTCAGCTGACAGTAATCTACTATTTGCTGCAACTGTTAAAGTGTTTGCCCTATTTTTTTTAGGCAGCTGTGTCTTCATTTCACCTTTCATCTGTTCAGATAGCTGGCTCACTTCTGTCTGTGATCTGGTTTTCTAGCCTTCTCTGCCGTGGAGGACTCTGCTTCTTACCTGTGGTGTTAATCTCATAGTCAGGCATCAATGGGATCACTGCTGCTGTGCAGTGCACCAGTTTATCGCTCTTGGTGACACTGGTTCCGGTATCACTGCATTCACATCCTCTAACAGACTTCCAGAAGGTACTTCATCTCTTAGCCTCGGTAAGGGGTCACGTAGGCTCAAGATATTTGGCTTAGTTATGAAGTCAGCAGCCCTTGTGTTCAGATTACTAGGGCATATTAGTGGGTCTTGGTACGCATCTCTCAAGGGTATTGGTATTGACGATGTTACATCCTTCCTGACTTATCATCCTGGTTCCCCCCTTGCTGTAGCATCTTTGTTGCACCTCATCAATCTCAAGTTGTGAGAGCAAATTCTGCCTCCAGACATTGGAACTCTGGGCCACAAGGTGTATCTCGGTAATCATGGATGATGGTTTTCCAAGTATTCAAAGGTCCCACATCCTCTGCATATTGCTTGGATAGAGGCAGTCTGACATTCCATTATTGACCTCTCTAGCTCATATATATCCTGTTAAAGTAGCCTATTTCTCATCAGTGTGTCCTGGTTCCCCAACAACTGAACTTGTTCGTAGCAAGGCATGTATCCATGTCTCTCGCTCATGGTTTTGTCCCAAGATGTGTGACTGGAGGATGTAGAGTCTCTCCCTGACTCAATTACAAACACTCCCCATAAGCAGAATTAGTACCCAGGCTTCCTGTACCACAGAGTGTGACAAGGGCAGTGAGAGTCGTGGAGGAGGTCTTTTACCCGGTGACTACACAGTGATAAGTTGGTTGCATGTAGTGCAGAAGCCCTCTCTGCTTGCTAAGCTGAAACAGAAAAGGTGCCACAACAATATCATTCAAGAGACAATATAGTCATGAATTTGTCCTCATATGAAAACAAGTCTGAGTCAGACTTAATTAATTCAAAATTAATGTGAAATAAAACATAAAACTTCACAATAAGGGATGGCAAAAAGACCTAGAGACTCACCAAGCCTTGCCAATGACTTGACAGGGGAAAGGGTGAAAAAGGAAATATGGGGAGTATGCGGAGGAGGAGAAGAAAAGGAAAAAGGGTTATGAACGATAAAAAATGAAGTTTGAATGAATGAATATTCTCTATCATGTAATTTATCAAAGGCACACCCGTGAAATGTTGGACTTCCATATATTATCTCTTGCCTCCATCTCTCTGGGTTCAGAGTGTATTAACCTTCAGCATAGTATCTATATTTTTCAGCCACAGTATTTGTCTTGACTTTATGGCTCCAGTTCTGCCATTATCCTGAAGCGCCCCTCCTGAATCACTGCAACCCAATAGGTGACAGTCTTCATACAAGCCTCAATGAGAACACTGAGAATTAATGGGGGGGGACTCATAGCTGAAGTTACTACAGTTTATGCTGCTCCACTCATATTTGGAGTGGTTGTTGTCTCCCAACCGTGGCAAACAAGCAGCTAAATCCTGAGACGTGTTCTTGTTTTACAGCCAGGCTACTGCTTTTTTAACAAACTGAGCAAAGAAACTTTTACTTTTTGGAAACTTAGTAAAGCCAGAAAAGACAGATTAATTTGAGATTATTAGATGGATGGATTACAATGAAAAAGAAAAATAGGAAAAGTAATGTGCTGTACAAAGTGAAAGGGGGAGTTAGGAAAGGTTTCTTAATGGCAGAACATTGACTGGGCTTTTTTTTCCCCATTAATGACAAAGAAATCCTTTATGGTTGTATGGTTTGACAAATGAGCTGAAATGGATAGAGAGATCCGTTTCTCTGGCTACTTTTTCACCACAGGTACAAACACAACTTAAATGATTTACAAAAACGTAGATATTAAGGCCCAGGAAAACCTTTTTTTTTTTTAGTGTGAAAGAGTGTAACATGCATTGTCAGGAATAACTCTTGTAATGTGTATCTGTGACTTTTTACAGTTATAAAGTAAAATCAACATGACCATCCGTCACCTTACCTGTTGCACACACAGAGTACTCACTTTTTGCACATCTTTATTTGACAGTAGGAGATATGAGGCAGGAGAAAATCCCTGACTATACCCAGCTGGGTTGCAACATGAATCTTGTGATTTTTGAGTCAGAACAAACCAGGGAAGTAAATTGTTTCAGTTGAATGCACCAGTGGAAGCCCTACTTGGGGAAGCTATGCCTTCATTAAATAATTATATGGGCACACTTTTCTAGATAAAGTTTCACTTTAACTGATTACAAATGATCTAGCTCCTAATTATTATAGCTAACTCGGGCAAATTGAATCCCTTTACCTCTGACCGGAGTGGTAATTGATCTCTGAATAAAGACACAAATTAGAGGAAACAAGTAGCCTACAAGTAAAGCTGTGCAAATTGTGAATTACAGCCAGTGATGCTTATCTGGGTTTGTTTTATAGACCAGGGTTACTCTGAGTCACTCACTAAAGCAGTCCTTCTCAAATAGTGGGGAGCGACCCCTTAGGAGGGTGCGACCCCTTTTTTTATTTTTTTTATTTTTTTATTTTTTTTTTTTTTGGGGGGGGGGGCGTTTGTGACCCTGGGGAGAATGCATATTTTTCGCCATACTGGAATAAAGTGTAACTGCACATATACTCCAGTAGGTGGCAATGGCGCTCTCATAGTCACAGTGTGCGCAGGGAGGATTGGCTATATTGTGTCAGGTTTTTTGTTTTTTTTTTTTGTACGGACATGCATCCACACAGCACAGAGCAGGAGATATGAAGCGAACAAACCCTAAAGAGACACCACAGAGAAATATTTGACATGGATGAAAAGAAAGGAGGGGAGAGACGGAGATAATGAGACAAACAAAAGTCACCAGAAAGTTAAGAAGAGGAAATATGACGATGATTAATGCACTTTGAATCTTTACAGACTAAAAAAAAATTTTAATAAAGTTATTTGTTGATCTACATTTCTTTCTTTTTTGTTTCCCTCAATGTTAATAGGGAGACAGTGTTATGCAGACGTGTACTTATAACAAAATGCAATTTTGGAGTAGGAACTGTGAAGTTACACTCATTCCAGCATGTGACCTGGAGCTAAAAGTCACACAGCAGGAATACAGTCATCCGCTTCAAACTCAGCTAGGCATCTTGTTGACCAACACTCATGGTATCATTTGCAATTCCAGCATGAGATTGACATCATTTATCCTGCATGTGGTGAACAATGCATACCTCCACAGTCCTTAACTCCCTGGCATGGCTGCTTAGTAATGCATACAATACGATCTACCTTGGAGCTGGTATTAAAAGAACATTGTCAGAAAACACGCAGCGGCAGCTGTGTACACACAAAAATCATTTGTGTGCATCTAAACAGCTGTGAATGCACTGTACCTAACTCAGCTGCAAATATAACTACCTCATCTGGCTAAATTTATTTACACAAAATTGTTTTG
Source organism: Hirundichthys speculiger (assembly GCA_018398805.1). Taxonomy (NCBI): domain Eukaryota; kingdom Metazoa; phylum Chordata; class Actinopteri; order Beloniformes; family Exocoetidae; genus Hirundichthys; species Hirundichthys speculiger. Next base: position 1,234,532 of record JAGFBZ010000006.1, read on the forward strand.
CTTTAGTAATAAATACCTTCAAAATGTTGTCTTCTCTGGACCCCTTTTGGTTTGATACCATTTGTCTTTTTCCCAAGATTTAAAAGAAGATGCATGATTAAGGCCAAGAGCATGACACTCATTTTCACTGAAATAATCAGTCGTAGGATGAAATTTTATTAAGTAAAAGTTGATACTTTAGTTGCCTTACAACAATTGGTCGTTTTTCTGTGCATGAACATCTAGATCTCTGTAGCTACGTACATGAAAAGTGATTTATTTAGTCATGGATAACTATAATCAGAATGGGATGGTGATGCTCTGCTTTCTTATCGCTCCTTCATCTTTTCCTCCCCACTGCTGAGACTAATTTTATTGTTCACCTCATTTATTCCTTTACTAATTTAATTTCCTTGCTCTTTGTCTTGTGGTCCCTCTTTTGCTGCTGTCTATTTTTTGCTTTTTTTCTCTTCTCTAACCATTTAGGATGAAGAGCTTCAACAAGGCGTGATCTCCGTTGTCCCTCCGTTGTCTTTCCCTCGTGCTCCATGTGCACGCGTGTGGGTGTCTATACATCTTTCCAATGTGAGTCACTTGTTCACTGCTTAATACACGCATAAACCAGAGATGTGTTACTAATTTAAAAGCTGGTAGTTTATCTCCCCTTTAACTAAGAGGCCACATAACACAAACACAGAGGTTTCCACACACATGCAAATGTGAACTCACATGCACTAGTCACCTTAACATTTAATTTCTAAAAATACAATTTTAATTGTGATCAATTTTTATGTGTGGCCATATTATTTCTATCTTCAAAATTCATAGCTGGTAGCTTGTATTTTATTTTATTTTCTTAAAAAAATTCAAACAAGTTGTACCAGATAATTTATTTGTAGAAGCAATAATAAATTAAATTTAGAATGTAAAACCATTCACAGGTTTATTAGTCTCCACACATGCCACTGAAAGTCCCCATGAAAGGAACAGCACAGCATTTTCCTCCGGCTTTTTACAGATTTCCTGTAAAACCAGAAGTTAAAGAGGTTGTGGCTGCCTTGCTAATTTAACCATTGGATTATCCATTGGGATAATCCAATTGGGATTACACACGTGGACAAAATTGTTGGTACCCCTCAGTTAAAGAAGGAAAAACCCACAATTCTCACTGAAATCACTTGAAACTTACAAAAGTAACAATAAATAAAAATTTATTGAAAATCAAATAATCAAAATCAGCTATCACTTTTGAATTGTTGGTTAACATTATTATTTAAAAAAACAAACTAATAAAATAGGGCTGGACAAAAATGATGGTACCTCTATAAAAGATTGAAAACTATTTGACCAGAGTGACATGATTAACTCAGGTGTGTCCTTTAATTGACATCACAGGTGTTTCCATCTCATAATCAGTCAGTCTGCCTATTTAAAGGCAGACATGTAGTCACTTTGCTTTTTGGTGAAAAGGTGTGTACCACACTGAACATGGACAACAGAAAGCGAAGGAGAGATTTGTCCCAGGACATCTGAAAAAAAATTATAGACAAACATCTTAAAGGTAAAGGCAATAAGACCATCTCTAAACAGCTTGAAGTTCCTGTGACAACAGTGGCTCATATTATTCAGAAGTTCAAGACCCACGGGACAGTAGCCAACCTCCCTGGACGTGGCCGCAAGAGGAAAATTGATGACAAATTGAAGAGACGGATCGTTCGAATTGTATCCAAAGAGCCCAGAACAACCTCCAAAGAAATTAAAGGTGAACTCCAAGGCCAAGGTACATCAGTGTCAGATCCCACCATTCGTCGTTGTTTGAGCCAAAGTGGACTTCATGGGAGACGACACCACTGCTGAAAAAAATCATAAAAAAGCGAGACTGGAATTTGCAAAAATGCATGTTGACAAGCCACAAAGCTTCTGGGAGAATGTCCTTTGGACAGATGAGACCAAACTGGAGCTTTTTGGTAAGGCACATCAACTCTATGTTCATAGACTCAAAAACCAAGCATAGGAAGAAAAGAACACTGTCCCTACGGTGAAACATGGAGGAGGCTCAGTAATGTTTTGGGGCTGCTTTGCTGCATCTGGCACAGGGTGTCTTGAATGTGTGCAAGGTAAAATGAAATCTGAAGACTATCAAGGCATTCTGGAGAGAAATGTGCTGCCTAGTGTCAGAAAGCTTGGTCTCAGTCGCAGGTCATGGGTCTTCCAACAGGACAACGATCCAAAACACACAGCCAAAAACACCCAAGAATGGCTGAGAGAAAAGCGTTGGACTATTCTAAAGTGGCCTTCCATGAGCCCAGATCTGAATCCCATTGAACATCTGTGGAAGGAGCTGAAACATGCCATTTGGAGAAGACACCCATCAAACCTGAGACAACTGGAGCAGTTTGCTCATGAAGAGTGGGCCAAAATACCTGTTGACAGCTGCAGAACGCTCATTGACAAATACAGAAATCGTTTAATTGCAGTGATTGCCTCAAAAGGTTGTGCAACAAAATATTAAGTTATGGGTACCATTTTTGTCCAGCCCTATTTCATTAGTTTGTTTTTTTAAATAATTATGTTAATCAACAATTCAAAAGTGATGGCTGATTTTGATTATTTGATTTTCAATAAATTTTTATTTATTGTTACTTTTGTAAGTTTTAAGTGATTTCAGTGAGAATTGTGGGTTTTTCCTTCTTTAACTGAGGGGTACCAACAATTTTGTCCACGTGTGTATAATTAACCATTGGGGTAAAAGCACCGTTTGAAACATTATGAACCTGCATGCATCGAAACACATGGGGGACAGAGATGGATAATGAGTTATGACTGAAATAAGAAGCAGAAGAGGAAGAAGTAACTTTTCTTAAATTTCAGATATAAGTGACAAAGATTTTACACAACCACCAGTGTGATCTGTGATGTGTGATTTGTGGATCAAACTCCAGTTGAATCCAACCTGTGCGATGCTGGTTAAGATGACGAAGTTTCTTTGAAACCTCGGATGCACGGCGAATACAGGTGAGCCGATTAACACTTGACTCAACTAAAACCTGATCTGGTGGAGCACCTGCGCACGCAGCCTATGTATCTGACCTATGTCATTATCGCAGTTTCTGCCCATCTGTTGTCACTTGTGTCGCTCTGTAATTAAACCACCAAACACTTGGTGGCGATATGAGTTTTTTTTCTGCAGCGTTGTAGCTTCCAGTGCTGAGCTTCCTTTATATACAGGGTTCATGCAGCTGCTTGAAATCCTTGAAAATGCTTGAATTCTATAGATGTGTTTTCAAGAACTTTCATGTTAGACATGGCAACGGAGCAAATCCTGAATATCTTAAGCGAGTTGGAGCTGACGATAACTGAGCATCAGTAATTTATACTGAAATTGCTGTAAAAATTATATTTCTAACTTGCTTGAAAATGCCAAAGAAGAAGTAGTAGCAAGGAAAATGAAGAAGAGCAATGCTACTAAGTGAACCAGTCACACTGTATTTAGTGAGTGATCATTACACGTAACATGAAGAATTACTAGTACAGCAACTAATTTTTGATTATTTCGTTCACGCACTGTCCTTCACACTGCTCTTCCTCCACTTTGCATATGTGTGTTTGTGTAACACACTCGGAGATCATATGGGGTGTGCAGCTTACTGTGAAAATTGGGTGTCTGACACCGTGGACAGGTTGAAATGGCTTGAATGGTATTGTAATGGAGCCCTGCCAATATATGGGTTCATCCCAGAATAATATAGCCAAAAAAAAAAGAAAAATATTCTGGCACCAACCCGTTTAAGGACACAGTTTCCATCATACGCAGCTTTATACTTCTGCCTCTCTACTGTTTAAAGGTAAATTGGGAGAATTTGTTAAATGAACAGTAACTTTTACTTCAAACTTTTAGAACATGATTGTTTTTTTCCTTCTTGCTCTTGTGAGCAATACTGAAAGTAGTGTGACAGGAAATGAGAGCAGCGAGTGAGGGGGAGGACTCTCAGCAGAAGGCCACAGACTGGGAGTTCAAGCTGGGCAGGCTGGTTGAGGACAGGAGCCCCGGGATGCTGGGCTCCTGCTCAACCATGGAGCAGGATATTTTTTAAGTACTGCTGGCTCGGATGTGTGTGGGGTTTGGTTTGGTTTTTTTGGTTTTTGCCAGGTCGTGTATCTTAATTATAACAACTCAGTAAGTTTTCCAGATGAAATGAAAATGAAAAAAAAGAAGAAAACAGAGAACTTGTTGTACCTTCATGGAACTTTATTTTAGTACAATGAAAAACAAGCAAAGGAAATGGAAATGTTGAAATTACTGAAAACACTTAAAGTATAAATCTGTCAAAACAGTTTCTATAAGAATTATTTCTGTAATGTAATTTTAGGAAATATTGAGTTCTGAACCAAGAAGAGGTTTGTAATTATGAACAATACGTGACAGTTACATCCAGGACTGTGCTATTGCAAATTTAAAATACATTAATAAAAGAAAAACACACAGAGCAGACTTTTTTTTTCAGTTTTATTAGTAGTAAGTACAATTCATTAAGTTACTAATGATTTTAGGATGGATTCATGGATAATTGGACTTTGTATCACAATATATGCAAGAAAAAGTAATCAATTTAGCGATCCAAAAAGCCAAAGAGCCTGGTGATGGCAGGTTTCAGTGCCAACTTTGTTTTTTAGCTCTGGCCTGTTTCTAGTTGCTCTGATCTGGTGGGTAGGATTTCACTCAGATGAATACAACAATCCCTTTTTTTTCTTGTCAAGTAAGCACACTAATTGTGTAAAGATGAGAAACAAATACCTTACTAAAGTATGGTCAGTTCCCAATTCCCGAATTAACTCAATAAATTATTTATATTTTTGAAGGGTAGGCGAACCTGAGCCAGAGGTAGAAATGGTTTTTGTCTGACAATCATACAGTGTTTACATACAAAATCCACAGATGTGCTGATGAACACACAACATACCTGTGTCATACTTCCTTGGAGGAGATAGTTGGTCTCAACTCTGTTGTAGCACACACCGAAACAAAAGCTAAATCTTTGGTTCATCTGGCTGCAGCAACCAGCGGTAAACGGTGAACTGGACTTACAGGTCTGTACATGTCATATGCTCTTTTCACTTTCTTAGTTCTTCATCAAAGTGCGAACTGTTTAGCAGACAGAGAGTGTATTTATTTAGTGCCAAATGCATCATCTGGATGTTTTAGTCCAGCTATTTGAAGTTCAGTTTAGTTTTCCTTCAGTAGGACTGAGTTGTTCACATACATTTAACATCATGTTAACAAGATAATTCTGTAAAAATGAGACAGGTGACAAATATCTTTGTCACAAAAAAGGAAACAGAAAACAAAGACTAATTGTCTAGACTCGTGCCTAAATCGTGTGATTTTACCCGCTAGAAGCGTGTGAGGTCTTGTTATTTTGTAAAGATAAAAAATAATAAAATTTTCTCCTGCTTCTTTTTATCGTCGCTGTGCTCTGAAAATATTTATTTATTTATCTGTTTGCTTTATAAAGCCATTCATCTCCACCAATCTTTCTACGTAGACCTGATAAGTGGGGACTGACCTGAGCCTAAAACTATATGTATATAAAATATGTTTTATCATCAATACAATTTTTGAAGCCTTTACCGTGTGAGTTGTCTGACTGAAATGGAAACTTGAATCACCAGTAAGATGTATTAAAACACAGACCGTTCATACCCATGTGTTAACGATACGCAAAATAAAATAAAAAATTCCAGGCTCTCCTCCATGTCAGCACATAATGATTAAAGTGAAGTCAAAGGGGATGCAATGATCTTGCTTTGTATAGAATCTTCTCCTCTTCAACTTCTTTGTTCATTTATCGTGGGAGTTCTGGCAACTAGTAGAGAACTATAATTTTAAAAAAAGTAGGGCTGGGCAACGATTAAAATTTTTAAATCGCGATTAATCGCATTATTTCCCTGATTAATCGCGATTAATCGCATTGTATACGCAAAATCAAATAATTAATTCAAAAGTAGTGTAAAATCCACTTTTATTTAAATGTTCTGCTGCCATATGAACTAAAGTGCTATAACATTTGTTGTTCAAACACTTTTAACGTCAGCACTTGTCAGTAACACATATTTAGTGTAAATCTTATCTTAAAAAATGTAAAATATAATAAAGCTTATTGCCACTGTGAGGGCATTAATGTCATCCTGTTTTTATAAAAAATAAAGAAAAAGTCTACAAACAAAATCCAAAAAAAAAGATTGTGGCTCAGCACAATCAGAACATTAAAACAGGTAATTTCTGAGGTAACAGCAGAAACTTTTAACGGGGAGTTCAACTTGTCAGTTGTTACAAATAACCTTGTTTCTGTTGAATCCTCCATCTGGGAGAATTTTAACCTTTCTGTCATGTTCGGGTCAAATCTGACCAATTTCCTACTTTCATCAATCATAAACATTGTGTTTTACATTTTATTGTCTCAGGGCCTTATGATATCCTCCACACTAGCCATTTGAACATATATAATTGCTGATCACAAATTTCTCTGAATTTTGAGTAGTTTATTCAACTTTGTAACACCTGTGGTGTTCCCGGTCAAAAATGACCGCCATAGGAAATGAATGGGTGACCCCAGATTATGTTCATCCATCAGATTGTACACAACCACAAATACACCACCATACACACACACACACACACACACACACCACCCCACCCCACGTGAACCCCTTTCAGACTGAACAAATAGGTGTCTCCTCTTCCCACCTCATTCCTGTGTTTATGTGCCCATCCCCCCACATGAACCACACTTTCCAAACTAAATGTATAACACTAACACTTGTTCCACATTTCAAAGTCAACAATTAGGTGTTTATTATGAGAACCGTCTCTCTCCCAGGCTTATGTGCCCATCCCCCCACGTGAACCGCACTTTCCGATACAAAATGTATCATATCTTCTCAGAGACCCCTTATATATAGTTTTTTTTGTGTGCATTGCCCTCATTTTACTATGAACACATTGACTAGGCGCCCGATCAGATGATTTCTTGTCAGAGAAGCTCTGGACCTTTTATTTCAACCTGATGAACAGGGGATTGAAGTTCAACCAGAAATAGAGGACGATGTCTCAGAAATAGAAGACAACATTGATCCTGATTTTGATCCAGACCATTGTGAGACCGACCAGTCAACAGCTCCCACCACTTCTCCGGGCTGTGGGAGCTGTCCAGTGCTGAATGTGAATGTTCAGCACTGGATAGCTCACACCACTTCTCCGGGCTGTGGGAGCTATCCAGTGCTGAATGTGAATGTTCAGCACTGGACAGCTCCCACAGCCCAGAGACGTGGTGGGAGCTGTCCAGTGCTGAATGTGAATGTTTAGCACTGAACAGCTCCCACCACTTCAGCACTGGACAGCTCCCACCATTTCTCTGGGCTGTGGGAGCTATCCAGTGCTGAATGTGAATGTTCAGCACCGAACAGCTCCCACCACAGCCCGGAGAAGTGGTGGGAGCTGTTCGGTGCTGAACATTCACATTCGAGCCCACAGCCCAGTGAAGCGGTGGGAGCTGTCCCGTGATATTCCAGTCCAAGGATGGCAATTTGCTCTGGTATTCATCCACCGAGGAAAGAGGAGGAAGAGCAAGAGTAGAAAATATCGTTAGGATGCCACTCCTGTGTGTGAAGACACATGTGAAGACACAGCCCCCCCCCCCCCCCCCCCCCCCCCCCCCCCCCCCCCCCCCCACACACACACACACACACACACACACTCACCACACACACCCACACATACACACACACACATACAAATGATAGGCTCATGTTGATATGTGAATTTGGTCACTGTTTTGTGTTTTTGTTACTTTCTTTTTACAATAAATGATAATTTTGGAATACAGTTGACTATTTCTGTGTCTATTTTATGTATATTCACTGCAGTTATTCATATAAACCAGTGGTCTGAGACATTGTTTACAGCTTTAAAAGGAGTTAAATAAAATTTGGTGTTTATCAGTGGTTTGTCTGTTAATGTAGGAGCAGTTAAAACAGGCCGGTCAAATTTGACCGGGAGCACTAGAGTAAGGGGGGAGAAACGAACACGACACAAAGGTTAAAATTAAAAAGTCCATGTTAAAGTTCGGTAACTTTACCAATTTGTGTATCATTCATTCTTTCCATTTTCAATTGTCAATTAAAAATTAAAAAGTGACATTTTAATGTTTTTCGTTTTTTAATCTAAAAAAAAAAAAAAAAAATTTTAGATTTGGATCAAAAATACGAAATGAAAAAAATGGTCCACAGGACTGAATTTGTTTTATAATCAATGACTGGACTTTCTGTTGTCATTACACATCTGTGCCACTAGATGGAGCCGCACTGAAGTAACCAGTAAGTGAATAGCAGGACAGTGAACACATGAAAAGATCTGATGTAACATGGAGGAATGACGCGAAAGTTTTGTTGCAGTCCAGAATTTTCTTTTTCAGACAGAATTGTTAAAATTGCTACCTGAGTTGCTACCTGAACTGTTAAGTATACAGATTTTTATAGTTCTTCATGTCTGTTCTAGGTTTTTTCGCATGTTTACCTGCCAATTATCTTCTGGTTCCGCAGCAGCCAGTAACGGACTTTTCAAAACAAAAGCATGTGAGCAACGTGCGTTAACGCGTGATAAAATAATTGTCGGTGTTAATAAATGAATGCGTTAACGCGATAATAATGCGTTAACTTGCCCAGCCCTAAAAAAAGAGGCTTTTCAGTTTATTGTGTGGCTTTCAAGATCAAATAGCGAATGATTAGATGCATCAGAACTCGCACAGCCTCCTTCACTGTCAGATGTGTGACAGTGAGTTTTGCATCCTATAGACCTTTTCGACTTGAAAATTGTGGACATGCGCCCCCTAGTGGCCCCGCCATAACTGGAGTGTACGGTGCTCTACCAACTAACCCAAACACAGCAGCGTGGAGCATTTGTTACGGATAACACAGACATGTCTTGGATTGATGATGTTAGGCAGTGGCCTCCAGTTACAGATAAAGGTAGTTTATCGCTGTTTTTAATGATTGGTTATGGAAATAGCATGATCTATTCCCATAACCAAACACTAAAAACTGTGGGAATACATGAAAAATGCAATGCTGGCTATAACTAACATCAACAAGCCATAAAGATTATGCTACTGTAACATTAACACTAGCGGTAAATTAGGCTATGTGTTAATGTTATATTTAATTTATTTTATCATTCTCCTAATTCATTCATTCATTCATTCATTGTTTTATAGGCTTGTGCTAGTGCCGAGGGCTACAGTAGCCTCATACTGCTGTTCTTTCACCCAGAATCGTCCGGGACTCTCAGCGAGACTATAAGTAGTACGAAATTGAATGTTAACGAAAACTCACCCGGCTGCATTCATTTGGAACAAAGTCCTTTCTGTTGATATTTTTCACCCACATCTTCCTAACTTCCTAACTCCACGTTCCTAACTCTGCAAACAAGGCAGTCTTCGTGCAGTAAAGGCTTGTGTATTTCACATACTTTCTTCTTCCATTGTTGAATTTTCACGCCATTGTTGGCACAGTTTATGACGGAACATGTATTCCCACCTGACCGACTCGACATTATAAAAAATATATTTGTAGAAAGAGAAAAACACTGGTTAATCTGCGAGCCGGTGAAAGTGTCGCTCTGTAGCACACTCCAGCAATGGCGGACGGAGTACTTCCAGGGGGCTGGCCCGAAAAGGTCTATTTAATGTTATTGACACCACAAGAGACATATAATATGTACATGTACAGTATGTTTTTTTTAATCCAGTCACCCCTTGACCCCTTGATATTGATTATAGCAGTTTGGGATTGTCTTTCTAAAAGTTTAAGATGGACATGGCATGCTTGGACTTGGAAATTGTTGCAATGAGGAATTCTTACCTCAGATATTATTGTAAGCTCAAAACTAATTGTATTAGGAGTTGCTGTATTTCTACGGAAGACATCATGGTGTGTCAAGGTCTGGCAAACTCTGTGGTGCAAGACTTTATTCAGGATTTCAACTAACTATGTCATAATTGCTGGAGATTGTCTTGATTGGTCAGATTCTACCAAGACTAAGGGCTGCCCGGTAGCGCAGTGGTTAGAGCAGGCGGCCCATATACAGAGCCACGTGTCTTCCCCGTTCTCTCTCTGCCCCCCTTCCTGTCTCTCTCTGTACTGTGAATAAAGGCCACTGGTGCCGAAAAAAATCTTTAAAAAAAAAAAAAAGGATTCTACCAAGACTAAAAGGACCATGAGGCCACCAGCTCAGTCAATAGGAACCAATGATATAACCAATATAGTGTGAGTATAGTCTCAGCTTTAGACAGTGGACCAAGGGAGCAGCAGTCAGCTTCTGCTTCAGACCAATGTTGTTCTTGTTTCCATAATATCTTGGAAGAAATGTGTATCTGATGGTGAGGATGCAACACATGGAGATTTCAGAATACAGTCTTTACTGTCATGGTTCTCTCACATGACTTTCAAGGATAAATAGCATTTAGGGCATTTGGCATCATTATAACTTAAACCCAGAAACAAGAAAACATATCAGCACAAGTAAAACTGTGTTTTTTGCTGATATATTTTCTTGTTTATTGAATTGAATTGGTTGAGCTCAGAGAATTAGACAACCCCCCCCCCACCCCACCCCCCCAACCTGTACAGACAAATGTGTAGTATAATTATGGTGAAAAATGCAAACACTTACTGTCGACCTCATACTGTCAAAATGTTCTCAATTGCACTCAGAGCTTTCTGACCATCAATCAGGAGTCAGAAATACCGTACCGTACCGTCTTCTTCCGCTTATCCGAGGTCGGGTTGCGGGGGCATCAGCCGGAGTAAGGAGGCCCAGACCCCCCTCTCCCCGGCCACTTCTTCCAGCTCCTCTGGGGGGATCCCGAGGCGTTCCCAGGCCAGCCGAGAGACATAGTCCCTCCAGCGTGTCCTGGGTCTTCCCCGGGGTCTCCTCCCAGTGGGACGTGCCCGGAACACCTCACCAGGGAGGCGTCCAGGAGGCATCCTAACTAGAGCCAGATGAGGTGGCTCGGGCATCTAGTTAGGATGCCTCCTGGAGTCAGAAATGTTGGGCAGAAATACCAGAAATACCAATCACCTGCTCACATCACATTTCAGTGGACAGGTTGTATCAAAGCCCTGCAGCTTTCACAGCCTTGTATCCTTTGTAACTGAAACCCTGCAAAAATTACTAACATGATAGAACACAGGCCAAAAACATTCATCCATGTAGATTTCTGTTACCAGATGGGCCAGCAACTTTCAAAATCTTCAATGGAGGAGGACACCCATTGCGTTTCATTTTGTGGATTAATAGGGTATTAAATTAAATCTCCCTGAAATTGAAATTTAAGCACCTGCAGGCTACATGACATGTTTGCAGCTGTCTAGTGTTAGCCATCAAAGCTGCGCTGATAAATCTGTATCAACACATCAGAGTCACACTGTCAGGGACGCCAGTGTAACACTGGGTAGAACAAGAAAACAGCCCCCATTCCTCATAACGATGATTTCATGGCAAGATTATTTTCTTTTAAGATTATTTTTTACAATATGTGTCACAGTCTCACGTTTTCAAGGTTTCAGGGTCATTTACCTGATTAAATGAGTAATTCTTTGCAAAAGATATTTTAGGACAACTTTGTTCCCCTTTTGTTACATAGCGCAACAGAGGGTACATAGCATATTTTATTCATTAAAATACTTTAATTGACCATAGTGTGCTTCTATGTGTATTCTGACAGTGTTATTATGATACAATACCATATTACACATGACAGAAGGCTTAAAGAACAACAAAAACAAGGTAATCACATGTTGTAGTAGCTTTTCAATACATCTCACTCAAAAAAGAATCTATTTCTCACAACAAGACAGCTTTGATTGTTGACCACTATGGAGTCAAAGGTTGATTAGAATCATCATCGTTAGCTTTTCTATTTCTTGGCTACAAACATGGGTATTTGGATGTCGAGGACCTACAAGATGACCCAATCAGCAACAGCAGGTAATGATAATGGTATTTACTGAACAAAGACATTCTTTTCATGCAGCAAATAGTTGCAAGTCGGGAGTTTAGCCAGCGACCAGCCGCAGGAACACTGTCTCCATGCGCAGGCTGCCTGCCCGGACCACTGTGCACTTTTTAGTTGTCTTTTTTCACTTTCTGAGTCTGATTCTGGCTAAGGAAGCATGGAAGTACTTGAGGTGTTGAGGTCATTTACAGGAAATCATAGCGTTCATAATGTGTTAATATGTTGAAAAACATGTTTGACCAGGAACAGAACTTGTGCGCATTCACATACAACGCTTAGCTTTTCTCATCAGCAAGCTTCCAGGAATTCAGCCAGTCAGAAATTACTTGGTCCTGCGTTTATTGTAGCCTATGATTCAGGAGCTCTCATCATTAGATAGTCTAACACAGGGGAGAGTGGGGTATTGTGAGACATTGGGTAATGTAGGACACCCCCTGTATCTAAGCAACAAAACACATCTGTGGTCTTTTAGGCAATTAGTCTTCAAGACACTCCCATTTCACCTTGGCCATGAAGAACATGACTCCATTGTACTGTGGTAAGCATGTGTTTTGTACGAAAAACATGTTTTGGGATGTAAAAGTTTTTTTGTTTTTTTTTTTGTTTTAACATAATCAACTTTGGTGATAAAAGTAATTGATTCAAGTGGACAAACTCATATCCCATATATTGTTGAACTATCAACTTTTTAAATGATGTGGCGATGCTAGCTAAAGATTGGCCTGACTTGCACAGAGAGGTTGTCTTTTATAAAATGGTGGGAGTGAGACAAATGCCATGGGGCAAAGTAAGACAGATGTTTTGTTTTTCATGTCATAAACAGTTTCAAAAATCCATCATGCCAAGGAAATACAACAGGAAGACAACCTGGGGCAAAACCTCCCTTAAAGTGATGAAAAGTTCAGACACTGAGGTCAAGGAGGGAAAGAAGTCTTAAAGAGCTGTGTCAAGGGATCAAAATATTGACAATTAAAACCTCCAAAGATTTAGAATTTAGGATTTTAAATTTAATATAAGGAAAAAAGAAAAAGGAGAAGTGAAATCAGTAGCCTGGGGTGCAGTGACTCAGACAAAGAGAATTTTCACAGATGAGATGGAGGAAAAACTCCAAACACCTGAAAGAACTTGCTGAACAGTCCCATGGCCTCTTTCCAGCTAAGTGCCGCACACTATCCTTTGAATATGCAGAAAAGGACCATGTTCTCATGCTAGCTTTCTCTCCAAACTCTAGAAGCAACGTGTCTCAGAAGGCAGACAACTGATGGCACAGTAATGCCTGTCGTAGCAGCCAATCACAGGCCTCGATTTTTGTTCATGGGGCATCCCGTGTAGGCTCGTGTTGCTTCCCGAGAATCGTTCTTGATTTAATGTGTTTAGCTTCAGCCTCGTGGGCTTCATTTGGATTTTTAAAAATTATTTTTTGAATGTTTTTGAAACCTCCGCGATGTACTGAGACCGCGATTGCTGAGACCGCGAAGTGTGAGGGATTACTGTGTCACTTTACCAACTTGAAATCTGGGCTTTGTTTTAGTTTACCCCATTGCTGTAAAATAAGACACTTTACCACTTTTTTAAAAATAGCAGCGACATTATGATCAGTTGCTATCTGGGTGGTGTTCATAACTTCATGGCCTTTTGAATGTAACCCGTTAGGTGTCACAGGACTAGGTTTGGACCAGATAACTAGGTTCGCTACTGGAGGGTAAAAGGTTATAAGCACAATGAAGAACTGGACCCACAAGGTGGTGCTAGCGTAACTGTATTGAACAGAGTAGTATAAAAATATAAACCAACAAAAATAATTTCCACCACCTACTGGTGATGAAAGGAATTGTCCAGATATACACTTGACATTCAATAATGTTAACATTGAGGTTAACATTATTGAATGTTAACCACAATGTTATTGAATTTTGACCTCAATTGGATCAATTAACATCATTGAGCACTCTCCAAAAAAAGAACAATCCAGGAGGATTGGGGTTAAAAGATTTGGTTCAGGGGATTGTGTAACGTGGTGGTCCTACCACACTGGAGTTCCAAAAGCTGTGTGAGAGAAAAGGGTTTGGGGTCCTCTTCTGGAAAAAACAGGGATTCGGATCAAAATCAGTCTCACTGGGGGCTCGCCATCTCCTTCGTCAGGAAGAATTTCAAGTCCACTTCTGTGCAGTCTCTGATGAAATCAAAAACCTAGCCTGTTTTAAAACAGTACTATTACTCTTCTTGAATATAAAACATCTCTGTTTAAAACACATGTTACAATATGGCCAGGTGAAAGATACATCTTGCGGATGCGCTGGGACACATCATCAGTGATGTTGTATTCTAGGATCATCGGGGGTTTCGGGTCTTTCAACATCAGACCCCCTCAACCTAGGCGACCCGGCCGGGGTGATCAATCCCCGGCCTGTGTCCCAGCAGCGTTTGCCCACGAATCAGCCCTCTTGATCCAGAGCCATCTTGTGGCTCTCTCTGCGGCTTCAGTTGCGGATCTGATAGCCTTCCGTTTTGCCTCCCCGACCAGTCCTAGCCGCGTGAACACTCTGCAAAGTGAGCGTCCTGCGAATCCCCGGCAGCCCACTTCCAGAGGCTCGCAGATGGTTTTCCAGCCTTGCCTCCTGCACTCGTCCACCAGCTCCTGGTACTTGGCGCGCTTCCTCTCATTGGCCTCATCCATATGTTCCTCCCATGGCACAGTGAGCTCCAGGATGATCAGTTGCTTGGTGGAATCTGAGACAATGATCATATCTGGTCGAAGCCTGGTTGATGTAATCCTGGGAGGAAACTTCAGTTGTCTTCCCAGGTCCACTTCCAGTTGCCAGTCGTTGGCGGAGGTGAGGAGGCCGGACTTTGCCCGTGGTGGAATAGTGGGCTTCTCTCCAGCTCTGTGGAACATCATGGTCTTGGGTCTGTGGTGGCCTTTGCTGGTGTTAATGGCGGTGGCTATGCTGTCAGCAACTGCCCTAAGCACCTGGTCGTGGCGCCAGCGATAGCGCCCGTCTCCAAGGGCTTTTGGGCAGCTGCTGAGTAGGTGTTCCAGAGAGCCCCGTCCTGAACAGCGGGGACAGGATGGTGTCTCCGTTTTACCCCAGACATGGAGGTTTGCTGGACTTGGAAGGACGTCATAAACAGCCTGGACTAAGAACCTGATACGTTGGAAGTCTGCTTTCCAGATGTTGGACCAGGTGATTTTCCGTTGCAGAACGTTCTCCCATTTAGTCCATGCTCCTTGCTGCCCCATTCCCACCATCCTGCTAGCTCGCACTTCCTCCTGGACCAGGTGTTGGCGCGCCTTGCCCTGGGCATTGTCAACTCTGGTTGATGGGAAGAAACCGATGCCTGCACGCCCTGTTGCTATGGACCCCACCAGAGCCTTCTGCCTCAGCCGTGACTCAGCCACGTCGAGGGCTTTGCCTGCATTCCACTTCCTACCTGTTTGGACCTGGATACCAGCTGATGCCACCTTTGGATCTCTGGATTCTCTGTATTGCAGTGCTTCCCGTGTTCTGGACACCATGAACTCTTCAGTGAGGCCACTGATTGGGAGCTGCAGGATGTTACTGGTGCCATACAGGGCAGAGCTGCTCAGGCTGCGTGGTAGACCGAGCCATCTTCGCAGGTAGCTGCTGATCTTTCTCTCCATGCCTTCGACTGTTGTTATCGGCACTGTGTACACTAGCAGCGGCCACAGGATCCGGGGAAGGATGGAGTGCTGGTAAATCCAGGCCTTGAACCTCCCTGGGAGGCCAGTCTTGTCCACTCGGCTAAGCCAGTCCTCAAGTTCTTTGCTGGTTCTCTGGATGGAGGCAGAGTCTTTGAGGCTACAGTCAAAGTACTTCCCGAGGCTCTTAACTGGCTTTTCTGAGATGGATGGGATGGTGGCTCCAGCCAGAGAGAAGCGGAACCTGTCCACTACTTTCCCTCTCTTGAGCACTAGAGACCTTGATTTTGCTGGCTTAAAGCTCATCCTTGCCCAGTTAATGAGCTTCTCTAGGCCTTGGAGAATCCACCTGCTGCCTGGTACGGATGTAGTGGTGACAGTTAGGTCATCCATGAAGGCTCTTATCGGGGGGTGGCGTACTCCTGATGTTGTCAAGGGGCCCCTGCACTCTACCTCAGCTGACTTAACAATCATGTTCATGGCGAGGGCGAAAAGGATGACTGAGATGGTGCAGCCAGTTATAATGCCTTTCTCAAGCCGGTGCCAATCTGATGTACCTGTTCCAGCGGCGACTCTTAGCCTGAAGTTACTGTAGTAATCCAGAATAAGGTCTGAGACTTTGCTGGGAACATGATGTCGGTGGAGGGCGAGCTCAACAAGCTTGTGTGGGATGGAGCCAAATGCGTTGGCAAGATCGAGCCATAGCACGGTAAGGTCCCCTTTCCCCTCACGTGCTTCCCTGAGGAGTTGTGTTACCACACCAGTGTGCTCCAAGCAGCCAGGCACTCCAGGGATTCCACCCTTCTGAACAGAGGTGTCAATGTAGCTGTTCTTCAGAAGGAACTCCGTCAGTCGCCGTGACAAGATGCTGAAGAATATCTTGCCTTCGACGCTTAGCAGCGAGATGGTTCGAAACTGACTGATGTCCTTGGAATCCTCTTCCTTAGGGATCCACACACCTTCAGCGCACCTCCATTGGTTAGCAACTTTCCCCCTGCGCCAGATCACCCTCAGGATCTTCCACAGGTACCGGAGGAGTTGCGGGCAGCACTTGTAGACAGTGTATGGGACTCCACTAGGGCCTGGGGCTGAAGCTGTTCTTGCTCCCTTCACCATTTCCTGAACCTCTGCCCAGGTGGGCTCCGTCAGCGCAAAAGCCACTGATGGTAGTTGTGGGCTTATGAGGGCCCTCTGTGGCTGTAGCTCCAGATCTCTCTCTGGGTCTCTCAAGGTGTTGTGCAGAAAGGAGTTTACCTCCTCAGCTGAGCAGACTAAACTGCCACTCCGCTTGTCCCCCAGGAGCTTCTTGGAGAAGGTGAAAGGGTTGGAGATGAAAGCGGCCCGCTTCCTTGCTCTTTCCTTCCTCCGCCTACGGTGCCACTCTGCCCTGCGCAACGTCATGAGCTTCTTCCTCAAGATGTTGCGAAGCTCGACAAGCGGTTGCTTTTCGACCTCGCTAGCCACCTTATACTGTTGTTTGAGGCTTCGAAGTTCCTGACGCAGTTTGTGGATCTGGGTGGCTCTGCGGTTCATGATGTAGCTGGGCTTGATGTTACTCCTCTCGATGTGGCCAAACCTCTCGGCTGCATAGCTAACAATGATTGCAGTCATGGTCTCGAGCCGCCGGTCTACTCCCCCGGTGCTTGTGGTTTCAGTGTCAAACTGTGACCACACTGACTGGCTCTTAGCTGGAGGCCATTTGATCCGCTTCTGTCGGACTATATTGCAGGGATTAGAAGGCTCTACTGCTTGGAGGGACTGGGCTCTGTGGGGTGACTCCTGGCCGGGCTCCTCCTGCGTCTCACCAGGATTGGATCCTGTGCGTTGCAGTATGCTCTCCTGCTCCCTGCATTTCATCCTGGCCAGATGTATTTTTAGGCCGTGCGTGTTTTTGCAAACTTTTCCGCAGATGCATCTTGGATTAGTAGTCGTGTGTCCGTTTGCGTGGGTCGATACCGTTGAGTCCGTCCTGTTGGGGTTCTCATTCTCCCCCCCTCTCGGGCTCCCCTGGGGGTATTTCTCTGTAGGCTTTTTCGTAGCAATTTGGGTTTCTCCCTCGCGGAAGACACAGGTTGGGGTGCTAGCCCTTCCTGTCCCGGGTGCCGTCTTTCCGGGCTGTCAATTGTCTTTCCAATCGTCACCAAACTATCCTTAGTTGCCACCCAGTCTATTCCTAGGTGTCACTGGCTAGGCCAGCTTCAAAGGTGAAAGTTACATCTTGCGGATGCGCTGGGACACATCATCAGTGATGTTGTATCCTAGGATCATCGGGGGTTTCGGGTCTTTCAACATCAGACCCCCTCAACCTAGGCGACCCGGCCGGGGTGATCAATCCCCGGCCTGTGTCCCAGCAGCGTTTGCCCACGAATCAGCCCTCTTGATCCAGAGCCATCTTGTGGCTCTCTCTGCGGCTTCAGTTGCGGATCTGATAGCCTTCCGTTTTGCCTCCCCGACCAGTCCTAGCCGCGTGAACACTCTGCAAAGTGAGCGTCCTGCGAATCCCCGGCAGCCCACTTCCAGAGGCTCGCAGATGGTTTTCCAGCCTTGCCTCCTGCACTCGTCCACCAGCTCCTGGTACTTGGCGCGCTTCCTCTCATTGGCCTCATCCATACGTTCCTCCCATGGCACAGTGAGCTCCAGGATGATCAGTTGCTTGGTGGAATCTGAGACAATGATCATATCTGGTCGAAGCCTGGTTGATGTAATCCTGGGAGGAAACTTCAGTTGTCTTCCCAGGTCCACTTCCAGTTGCCAGTCGTTGGCGGAGGTGAGGAGGCCGGACTTTGCCCTTGGTGGAATAGTGGGCTTCTCTCCAGCTCTGTGGAACATCATGGTCTTGGGTCTGTGGTGGCCTTTGCTGGTGTTAATGGCGGTGGCTATGCTGTCAGCAACTGCCCTAAGCACCTGGTCATGGCGCCAGCGATAGCGCCCGTCTCCAAGGGCTTTTGGGCAGCTGCTGAGTAGGTGTTCCAGAGAGCCCCGTCCTGAACAGCGGGGACAGGATGGTGTCTCCGTTTTACCCCAGACATGGAGGTTTGCTGGACTTGGAAGGACGTCATAAACAGCCTGGACTAAGAACCTGATACGTTGGAAGTCTGCTTTCCAGATGTTGGACCAGGTGATTTTCCGTTGCAGAACGTTCTCCCATTTAGTCCATGCTCCTTGCATATTCCTTCCATATTCTCAGTCAAAAGTGTCAAATTGCACACTATTGGAGCACAATAGTGATTAAATTACTAAATCTTTTCAAACTTGTACAATATATTTTTTTAACCAAATGGAATGTTTTAACACCATTTTCACCAATCAAGAAATTATGAACATAAATTTTAACTCATTACTCATGAATTATATTTTAGTTTTTTTAAAAAACAAAAATCCAAGTATTACACATATTAATAAAATTAAAACACACGGACCTCGTGGCCAACAAGCAAATTCAATTAGCCGCACTAGCTAAACTCCGTAAACTCACCAAGACGATGATGATAAAACAGTGCAACTCCTGGCACACGCTCCTGTCCACCTCGTCTGCTTCGCAAACAGGTATTCAAAGATCCGAAATAGCAGAACTGCAACTATTATTTAAAGTAAATTGTTTTATGTCCTCTCACTCTCACAAGCTCCATCAGCATCCGTTCTGCAGGTGGTCTGACCTGAGTCACACAGCGGCCGACCGAAGTCTGATTAAAAAAAAAAACGGTGGGGCCGCCCCGGTGGCGCAGTGGTTAGGGCAGGCGGCCCATATACAGAGGCTACAGTCCTCGTGCGGCTGGTCGTGAGTTCGATTCCTGGCTCAGCGACCCTTTGCCGCGTGTCTTCCTCGTACTCTCTGCCCCCCTTCCTGTCTCTCTACTATCAATAAAGGCCACTAGAGCCAAAAAAAATCTTTGAAAAAAAAAGGGTGGGACTAAGTCTCATCCGTCCAATCACACGACTGCATTGGCTAAGGCAGCCAATGAAAATAAATATGCATCCAGTCATCATGACTGACAACTTAATTTAAAAAAATGGCAAATCAATGTTGGACATTAAGGAATTACAAAGGTGTCAAAATGGAAAATAATATGAAAAATTCAGGAGGAGATCATACTGAAACAAAACAATAGAACTGGACCCAATTCTCCACCGGGTTACATGAACTTCAACCCAACTTTCACCCAAATTAATGTTAGTTTTTAGTTGTTATAATCACCCTAACTCTACAGTTATTTCATACAAATTGCATCTCTTACTTACAAAATTCTTTCATGATCTCAGTGTCATCTGGAAATTTGCAAAAAATAAGACTGTATTTAAATGCTCACAGATGATTAAGTACTTAAGTTTTCCCAAATGCTTTGTACTGAATCAGCTTCGAGTGAATATATATTTCATCAAGAAACAAATCTTTATGTTTACAACCAGCTCATTATATTTATTATTCCCCCAGCTCTCATTCTTCAATATTAATCTGACAAAGCATCACTTTGATGATGAGCATGTGTTCTGCATATGTGTGTGTGTGTGTTTGTGTGCACTCAAACTGCTGACTTGCCGTTGCAGCTGTACGTGACTGTTTCCTCATGTATGTATCTGTGTCTGAATTGGGAGGTTGAAAGAAAATTCCCTGTAGAATAGCAATCAGCAGAACAAAACAAGTGTTGAAAAAGGAATAGATGAATGGTTGTTGAAATAACGCAGACAGGGAGAGAGAGAATGTTGACAGCTCTAATTAAAATCCCGGCCATTAGCTCGGTGTTAATTGGATGATTTATTTTCCCAGGGGACTGACTAACAATCAAATTATGCTGATGGAATTAAAATGAATTTGAAAATGGGTATTCATGCTCATGATATAAGGCAGGCTAAATGAAAATTGTTGTAGTTTGATGCCATTAATTCCCTGAAATCATCAGCCAGTCAGAAACACTTGATCTCTAAAAAGCAAAACAAGTGCTTGTCCAAATAAAGATGCTCTTTTTGTTTTTTTTAAGAACTGATATAAAACCAGAAAAGCACTCGGAGAGTGCAGACCTCCGCAAAGTACAACAATTCCCCCATATAGCGATTTACAGATTGCGATAAAATCCGCGTTCTGGATCAGATCCGGATCAGCCTTTGAATTTTGATAGAAGTTCCCATTGTCAATCCATAACTTTTTGAGTTATCTTGAACACAGACAGACAGACAGATAAACGTCAGCAAAAACATAACCTCTTTGGCGGAGGTAATAATGCAGAGGGGGGGTAGTAACGAATTACATTGACTCCGTTACATTTACTTTAGTACATTTTTCAAAATAAAATCTTTCTAGTAGTTTTAAATCACTATTTTTTTTAACATTTACTTGAGTAGATTTAAGAAGAAGAAGAGACTGTACTCTTACTCCGCTACATTTGAATATTCTGTGCTCGTTACTTTGTTTTATCCAGTTCTCTACACAGCCACAATCCAGTATCTCAATTTTTATTTTGTCAGAAAGAGTGCGTGACTGAGTTTACCAATAAAACGTAGCCCTTGACGTCCCGACTTGCGCCGTGAATTTGAATCTCAGCACAGCGCATGTCGGGGCGGGTTTGCTCAGTGGCCACTGCGGTTGATATCCAAAAATGACTGAATCAACAGTCGGTGGAAAGGCAGACGAAGACCCCTGGCCTCTGTTAGGTCAGAATTTTCTTAACTTTTCAGGTCCAGTATTAGTGTAGCAAGTTGTTCTCATTTTTGTACAGTTACACATTAGTTACATATTGGTATTAGTCATGGTTCGAATTACGGGGGAGCTAAGGGGAGCCCGGCTCCCCCGAGAGGGACATGAGCTCCCCTGAGAGCCTGCCCTGAGACATTCAGGGGGAGCTCTAAAGAATTGTCCACTTTAAGATATATTTTATTTTCTCTACATTGAGGTTCCTGAAATAAAGAGAATAAACATGTCATGGCTGTGTGTGTTTATGTGCTATTAAATGTTCAATATTTCTAAACATTTGCCTCAACTATTTAACATGATTCCTGTTATAACCGTGGCGACGCTGGAGGAGAATTGTTTGATTTACGTAGCCCCACATGAACTCCTCATTAGTGAATGGGTGGACTGGGGGGATTTTTGGTGGTATACTGTATTTGAAATTGAAGGAATGAACGCGGATGATATTTGACTTTTCCTCAAATTATATTGAAAACGGAAACAGCCAGGTCTCGGACAGTTTGGATTTTTGAAGTAAACGAAGACAACAGCCATGGTTGGTACTGACAACAGTGCAAGTGGACCGACTACTTCAGCTAGTGGTCGGTCTGGCTTTGGTCCGAATTATCAGACTGTATTTTTATGATTTATGTTCCCAAACTAAGACGCTGGTATTGTTTTATTGAAAATCACTTGAAATCATTGGGTTTCTGTAAAGCGCTGAGAGACAACTGACATTGTAACAGACGCTGTACAAATAAAGTTGAATTGAATTGAATATCAGAGCTTGTTTCAGCCCCATGCATAGCGCTGCTGGATGTGTGTGGGTTGTTTACTGAAATAACTGCCCTTAATAAGAACACAAACTTTTTTACTGTTGTTGAATGAGTTTAGTCAATGTGCTTGACTGTGGTTCTTAATTATGTTTTAATGCTTCATTGAGCTGTTTTAAAGATGAATTTCTATTTTTACTCGAGACAGACAATAAATTATCTATCATTTTGGCGAGTGTTGTTTTGCCTTTTGTGACACATACCATATTGTCATTTGTCAGGATTGTGCGGACTGGATCTTGGAAAATAGAAGAAAAAGGCCCTGAATGTTTCAAATTGGTGGGGAAATGTCTCTGGTGGCCCACTTCCTTTGAGTTAATGCAATTCTGACATAAAGGTGATGATAACCAAAGACATGGAGAGATGTCTTTTGGCCAGATGTACCTGTTTCAGATTATCTTATGATGGCTGCAGCCCTAATATGTTTGACAGACGCACTTGTTTTCCTGTTAAATAAACTACATTTCGCTTTTGAAATGTAGTTTATTGAACTAGTTATTGTGTTTAATATATGTATATCTGTTTAATAAATTCATATTAGACAGTAACCTTTAAAATGTAGTTACTTACCTGGGATACTTGAGAGGGTAGAAGTGGATGAAATATTCAGAAAGGTCTAAATAGCCTAAAGTTTTGTGCCAAGATGAAGAAATCAAAACTATGAAAAGAAAATGTTATGACATTCTTTTTTTTAATTTAATAATTTCTTATATTTATATGCAGTCTTATATTTGGGCAATTGTTTACTTTTTCAATTATTAAACAAAATGCATTTGTTTCAGAATAAGAAATCAAACTTTGTGGTGTTTTTATTTTCTTGCTATAAAAGTAAATTAAGTCCTTGCAGCAGGAAAGACAGCATCTGCTTTCCTAAGCTGACAGACAGTCTAAATGTGTTATTGGCGGCACTCTGATAGTGATATGCGCATGTGCACATGGGAAAGTCATGATGCACACTGTAAAATAGGGCTCCCCCAAGGGTCACTGTGTAATTCGAACCCTGGTATTAGTATTGTTATCAATAGTATTATTGATATTCTAGTATTGGAAGCATAAAAGACATTACCTCTTAGTTTATATCACACTGTTTTATTGTTACTCGTTGTTTTTATCATACTATTTTGTTTAATTAACCATATGTCTATATTACAGTGTCTTGGATGATTCTTAATGTATGTTTTGTCTTTACTCTATATCAGAAATGTTGCAAACTAGCCCAGCTGTAGCTGGTTAGAAACACGTGTTTGGAAACAAAGACCTGGCCAAGTAGATAGAATAGCATTGTGGGATATGTAGCCATTCTTCTTTTCAGAAAACGCCGGCAGTGGATTGGACCAGAAGAGGATGACATGAAGACAACGGATTGGACGTACGAATAGAGGACCGGACCGGCCAATGGGAGAGCCAAGTCTAAACCCCAGCTCCTCCCCATCTAGTGATGCACATTTCTGTATAAACTGTTGTTGTTTTGTTTTGTTCGGCCTCTCCTCGTGTTAGAGACTGCCTCTGCCAGGGAGCCGTGATATCACGTTTATTGCAATTAAACATCTGTGTTGTACTTAGCTGACCAAGACTCTCCTTTCCAACAAAGAATACAGAACCAGGATCTTTCAGAAAAAAGATCTTAACACCTCATATTGAAAGCATGTTCACTTTACAAAAAGTTCGAAACAGCATTGTGCGCTGTCTTCTGTGTCTCCCAAAACAAACGGAGATTTCAGCGTTCAGAAACTCACCGTCTAACCTCAGGAAACATGTTGTGGCAAGTTTGACCTAAAATTATTTTTCGCATTCTGCATAAGCAAATGTTTTTCCTGCATGGGTTAAATGAGTCTACTCTGTGCTGAGCTTGGTCTACCTGTGGCCTTATAGATATTTTATTATCCACAGAGGGTTCACCCTAACAAACTCTCCAAGCAAAGACTTGGTACTAGAGGCCCAGAGAAAACGCAAATCAGTCTCCTCTTCCAGTGATACTCCTGCGAAAAGTGCAAAAATCACAGCCTTCACTTCCCGACGGGATGTAACACAAGCAACACTAAACAGGTTGGTGCTAAATTTTGTGTGTGAAGCCAACCAACCATTTCCTGTGGTTGAGACACCATCCTTCAAGGCTATGACAGAAACCTCACAGCCTCATTCAGTAATGACAAGGAAAACATACACAAGAATACAGGAAGCTGCAAAACACAAGAAGAGGATAATTATCAAAAAGCTGAGTGCTGTGAACTATGTTGCTACCACAACCGACTGCTGGTCTGCCAGATAACGTAGCTACTTGGGTGTCACCCGTCACTGTATAGACAGCACCTCACTGGAGAGACACTCCTCTGCTTTGGATTGTAGACTTGTCAAAGGTTCACCCACGTTCGACGTCCTTACTGCCGCATTAGAGGAAATACATTCTGGGAAAAAGTGATCAGGACAGCAACAGACAGTGGCTCAAACTTCCTGAAGGCCTTTCGATTATATGGTGAGGAGAAAGTGGAGGAAGTCACCAATATACAAGAGGAGAGTGACTCCACCCTTGATGATGCAACAGAAGATGAGGGTGAGTCAGAGGTGGAGTATTAAAATGTGTCTGGCATTCTTGATGCCAACTTAGGCCTTTATTTCCAACTTCCAAGGCACCAAAAGTGTGCATGCCATCTCCTCAATCTTATATCCACAGTTGATGCCACTGCTGCAGAAGGAGCTGCCCGTAAAACATACAAGAAGCTGTCTCGGTCTGGTGATCATCATGCTAATATATACTAATGATGACATTAGTATGACGATGCATGCCACTTCCAAGACTGGATAAATGCAAGTGTTGGAAGGACATATTACATGAAAGCAAGATATCAAGATGATTTGCTGCGGCTACTCCAAAAAAAGGGAAAAACTGAAAGAAAAAAAACTGAAAGAAGTTGCTTTGTACATGTGACAAGGTTAGTGATGCACCAACTGACTGACTCTCATTGGTCACCACTCCTTCAGACACAGAGAAATCACTTTTTTTCTCTCTTTTTTTTTTAAATTTCCTTTTAAAATTAGTAGATATATCAAGATGATAGAGGCACCTGGCATGTCTTCACATTACCAAAAAAAAACAAAACATGAATTTCACACGTGCAAAACCCCATGTTACTGCATCTGCATGGGATTTATCTTAAAACTTCCACGATTCCTGTGGATGTTTTTCATTGTGACTACATAATACCTAATGGTAGTAATTTGCACAGCTTGTAAGATAAAAATAAGTCACGGAAGAACATCAACTGAAAGAAAGAAAATCATTTTCTGTAGCTGAGATTTCAGAAATTTGATGCATCACGTGGGCTGAACTACATAAAATGCTGAGTCTGAAATGCCTCTCCAATGTCGTGTAGCAAGAATTCTTTTAAGCTTCTTTCACCCACATACACAAACTGCTGAAATCGAGTGTACAGCAGGCATTCGGACATCTGGTATCAGCTTCTTACCCACCTAGTCTGAACTTTTCTTTTTTTTTTATTACCTGCTGTACCTGGTGTAATTTGCAAAAATACAAATACAGCACTTCATTATTTGTTCAAGATAGAATAAAAAGTACCTTTTGTGTTTTTCACCTATTTCTTCTACATAAAATCTGAATTGACCAAAATCGAAGTTGGGATTTACCATCTAAAACATGTAATCACATGCAGAGAGCATGAGATGCTGAGAGCTTCTCTCACTGTTGTTAATGTGTGACATAGAGCCATCAAGTGTTTTACAGCCGTCGCACGAGACAACTGGGATGGGAGTCCAGTCCAGATTAGTGTGTGGATGCAAAACAACTTTCTCCAGCTAAACTCAGACAAAACTGAAATCATTGTCTGTGGCCCACAGAAACAAAGAGAAAGTGTTATTAGTCACCTTGAGACTCTCTCTCTAGAACCTAAAAATTTATAACTTGTTTATATTGGATTCAACTTAAACAGCCACATTAAAGCAATAACATCAGCAGCTTTTTACCATCTAAAAAATATTGCCAGAATGAAAGGAATAGTGTCTAAACTAGATTTAGAAAGCCTAATCCATGCGTTCAGTGATTCCCAAAGTGTGGGCCGCAGCCCCCTGGTGGGCTGTCGTGGTACTGCAGGTGGGCCGTGAGAGGTCATTAAAATTAAACAAATGTGTTTTAAATCCTCGATCGTTTTTAAATATGTTTTTAATTACTGTAAAATATTCATGACATGATTAAAAAAACATTAAGAAGTAATAAAACAAACCAGGTAAGTGCTATTCTACTTTCATCTTAACTTAATATGACTAGTGTCACCTTATTTGTTGACCCCTTACATTATTATCGGATCATGGTTCCTTGTCCTGTATGTTGATCACAGTTGTGATTAAAGGTTTCAGTGGGCTGCGGAGATTTTTCACATTTCAAATTGGGCCTTGGTATTCTAAAGTTTGGGAATGGCTGCATGCGTTCATCTCCACCAGGTTAGACTACTGTAACAGCCTGCTCACTGGACTCTAAACTAGCTGCAAGACAGCTGCAGTACATCCAGAATGCTGCTGCACGAGTCCTGACAAGAACCAGGAAATACAACCATATTAGTCCAGTCCTGAGGTCAGAAGAGACTTTAAAACAGCTCTGCTTGTGTTCAAGTCTCTTCATGGCCCCAAAGTACATCTCTGACATGTTAGATCCATATGAACCAACCTGGACTCTGAGAACCTCAGGTAGTGGTCTCCTGCTGGTGCCCAGAGTCAGGACTAAACAAGGTAAGGCTGCATTTCAGTTTTATGCTCCTAAAATCTGGAACAGTCTTCTAGAAGATGTGAGACAGACCTCAAGTCTGACAATGTTCTGATCCAGGCTGAAAACAGTTCTGTTTAGATGTGAAGATGATGACTGGAAGGATTTTATCTGCACTCTTCATTTTTATTAATTTCTAATTTAATTTATAAATGATTATTTTTTATGCTCTAATGATTTATGGAATGACTCTATTTGCCTTCTTGTGACTTTATGCATCTGTAAAGCACTTTTAATTGCCTTGTGTACGAATTGTGCTCAACAAATAAACTTGCCTTGCCTTGCATTACTTTGGATGATTTTTGTCAACAGCTGGGACAGGACACGAGCTACACAACATTTTCCTACAAATGAATTTAAGCTACTGATAAAACTCAGTTAGTGTTGCTTTGAAATATGGACAATAATAGGCCAAATTATTAATCAGTCCACCTGTAATATCATGATTGTATTTTCTGTTTGGATCTGAATGAAGCATCTGAACAGTTAACATTGATGTCATGAAAGGTGAATACTCGAGCTGCCTCAGAGAGAGCTGCACAGTACTGTACCGTCCATACCTGTCTGGAAGTGTTGGAGGTGGAGGTTTGGGGGGCTTTTTTTCTCACTTTCATTGTCCTAATGATGGAAAGCACTTTGCGCTTCTCAAGCTGCGAAAAGGGCAATACAAGCTTGATTGATTCAAATGTATTTATTAACAAATATGTGTAAAGTTATGTACATACATGCATTTGATCTCCTAACAATTATGTTCGCATTTGCACATCGTTAAATATTTACATTAATGGGTGCATATGCGTGACAGAATGGATGTACCGTTGCATATTTAGCTTTGGTGTGTGTGTGTGTGTGTGTGTGTTTGTGTGTATGAGCCTGTGTGGACTGCTGGCTGAGTTATTTAGATATTCTCCTAGTCCTTCAATAGAGGACTTCAAATTGATTTAGCTGAATTGCCTTTCAAAGCTACTTCAATTTCACCCTTATGCAAATTTACAGTCCTCTCTCTCTTTCCATCACTCATCCTTTTTCTCCCTCTGTTACTCTTTCCCTCAATCCATCCATCTTACTCAGCGCGCCCACATACCTTTCTTCTCTGCCATTTCACTCTCTTCAATCCTTCTTTTCCCCTTGTCCTCCACCTTCTCTTTCCTCTCCTTTTCCTCCTCCTTTATTTTTTTCTTTCATGTCTTCCTAAAGGCCCCCTCTCCCTGACTGCATATTCACTCCCAATAATAGTTAGAAGGAACTCAGAGGCCATGTGTTTGTGGAAGTTTCACAGCCACTGAGTCAGCTTGTGTGCTCCTCGGGGTGTTAGCATGCAACAGCAGAGCAGCGAGTCATTAAGTTAGCCGCAGAGTGATTCTGGTCGGATTTGTCAGGCAAACTAAGAGAGCTTGACAACATCAACACAACTGCGAAATCCATAAAAAGGCAGCAACGTTTTAGGATAGGTACCTGAAAATTACTTCTGACATGAACTAGATGCTTACCGAGATACGCGGGGCCACAACATACGCTAGTTCTGTCCTAGAGATACATGGACAGTGAGTCTATTTAACTGATAAACACGCAAAATCTCCTTCTCAATCGTGCTATTCACATGGAAACTTGTATTGTCTTTTAAGTGCACACAATTGTGCCATGCACTCTCTGCATGCAAATGTGCACACATTCAGTTGCGTTTTCCAGAGCTGCCATGCTGTATCTTTTACAGAGAATCTTCTTTTTTTTTTTTTTCCTTTTTTTTTTTTTTTTTTTGATGAATTCAGCAGTAGGAGGTTGGACTGAGATAGTGTCTATTGATTTTATATTTGGCAGACTGCAGCGTGGCCACTTAGTCATGGAATACATATATATATATATATATAATATATATATATATATATATATATATATATATATATATATATTATATATATATGTATATATAAATATATATATACATATACCTTACTAGCTCCGTCTCTTAGATGCACCATCAGTCTCCGCTTTTTTGCTTTTTACTCCTCTGCATGTTGCTCTCATTCTTTTTCATTTTCTGCCCCCTCTCTTATACACTTTGATGTCTTTAATCAATTGGAGTTATTTCCTTGTGTTTTAACTGAAATCCTTCTTTATACTCTTTTCCCAATACATCACTCATCCTCTCATCTGCTCTTTCCATCCATCTTACTATCCCTCACTGATTGTATTTTGCCCATTTTCACCTGTTTAGGGTTTTTCCTTGCTCTTTTTTAAAAAAAATTTCATGCCATTTTTGTAATGTATTATACTTTATCATCTAGCCTTCCTTACTCTGTTCCCTATAACCCTTTCTCTCCTCTTTTCTGCAACTTCACCTGTTCTTCAGCACATCCATCCAGTCTCTACCCCCTCCCTGCCAACCTTTTCTGCTGTCTCATCTGTTATTGCCTTTTTCTTCACTCCTTTCCCTTCATTTCACCCCTTCCTACTAGTATTTCTCTTCCTCTATTTACTTTTACAGCAACAGTTTGTAAATCTTTCTTATAACCTTTTTTTAGGTGCATGTTATCTAAATCTTTTCTATTACTCTTGTACCTCCTTCCTTGTTTCTTTACTTACTCATTTATAAATTCTCCTTTCACTCATCTTCCTTTTTTTCTGTTCACTTTCCTTCTTTTCCATCAAACATTTGAACTGATTATGTAAACCCTCAATAATTGAATGAAAAAAAGAACTAATGACCTTGTTAGGGAGGATTGTCAACTGTAGTGAAAATCATTAAAAATATATATTAAAATATTTGAAGCCAAAACCTTTTTTTTTTAGCTTTTACTCGTTTTCTCTACAGCATACACTGATTTTAAATGTTCTCCATCTTTGGATTGCTGCATGCTTCAATGTTATTTTATCTAGTCATGCAGCTTGAGGTGGAATTATTATAAGATGTCGATTTTAATAATTTTGTATGAGCCACCTGATTTTGGAAATCAAAAAACCTTGCTTGTCAGAAACCATTCAAGGACATTTTCGTGCATGAAACAGTGACTCTACAGGACTCCAAAGATGAGTGGACTCATTTTTGAGCTTATTTGTAACTTTCTTTATCATATATAAAAACACAACACAATACTACAGTCTCTTACAGCCAAATTAAAGCTTTTTTTTCCAATTTTAGTAACTTCATGTGATGGATAGTAGAATTTCAAGTGGTCCAATTTGGACATTTACAAAATGAAATTGACAAAAGCATCAATTATTGCCTCTAAGTAAAACAAGTGCACTGAAACTTTGATGTTACTTGGGCGGAAGAAGGATGTAGCTCTTATGAGACTCCTTCAAGTGCTGATCCTGGAGTGTAGTGGTGTCATTTTCTTAGTTAGATGTTGGGTAAAGACCGCAGTGGGTGGGGTGCTCTTATGGCTCTATGCTGCTATCACAATCTGGAAGGGTAATGCGTGAAGCATCAGCAACTCCCCCCTCAGGTTTCACGGTGCCTTTGATGATTTTGGCGGCAACAACATCAAAGGCTGTATGACATCATCCGTGACCTGACACATGCTGTAATAGTTATATGGCTGATTTGGGAAATGCCAACGTCATTCCCAGTTTGAAACAGCACACCTGTGACGGCCTCCACCTGCAAGAGTTTGGAAAGATTCTTGGTCTTTTAGAAATCAGACAATATAGCTAGCGAGATAAGTTGAGAAGAATGTAAGAAACCGACAAGAGTTTCAGTAATGAAGGTAAATGTAAGTGAGTCCAGTAGTCTTTGTATTTTTTTATTCCCACAAGTTGAAGGACAATATAGAATCTAATCTTGCTATTAGGGCTCTTATTCTTAAGATATCACGCAAGTTGAATCCAGTGATTTGGGTGACAGTTCAATTACAATTAATTTTCAAAAAATTAATTAATGCGAGTATTTTATTTGTATATTTGTATATTGTTTATTTGTAAGTTTATTTGTATAGCACAATTCAAAGTGCTTTAAATAAAACATTTGAAGCATTTCAAAGCATTGACAAAACCCTTTAAGACAACAACCCGAAACGTCCCGTCCCGGGCTCGTCCCATGTTGCCGGCCGTTATTACTATTTTTTTTTCTTTTGTTTACTTTATAATGCTCCACGATCAGTAAATCCCAAAACCAGTGGCTACGAAGCTTCGAATTATCCGTCTACCCCAGTTGTCACCAGGACAGTTTTACTGCTGTTTCATCTCTTTTTTTTGGTCATTTGTATACAGTTTATATATATATATCTATATATATATATATATATATATATATATATATATATATATATATATATATATATATATTTTTTTTTTTTTTTTTTTTTTTTTACTTTGTATTTTATGCCTTACTTGTCAACCAGGCAACGCAACCCGTAAATTAACCGGAAGCACCCTGGGACCTCAGCAGCCTGGGTCCTGGCCAGAAATACAGCGGCTACTAATCCAACGCTAGAATCGCACCAAGGCGTCAGGCAAACGCCATGTGCCAACTTCCAAACGGAGCAACAGAAAATAGCCAGCTTCACAGAGCAGCCCAGACGAATGTTACATACGCACACAAACACAATACACATGACTACACAAAAGCACCGTAAAAAGTACATTAAAACAGGAGGAAAACATTTGAAACATTACAGAGCATTAACAAAACCCTTTAAGACAAAAACCCGTATGTCCCGTCCCGGGCTCATCCCGGGTGCATATGCGTGGAAGCCCGTTTTGGCCCCATTGTGGCCCCAAACGGGCTTTCAGACCTGTGGCCCGTTTGTTTTGTTCCGATTCAGGGGCTGAATCGATACATTTGTTTCGTTTTTCTTTTCTGTTCTTTAAGACTGTATTTCTTTTTAGTTCAGTGGTGGGATGTCTGAGTGAAGTCTCATAGGGTTACATTGTGGATCAACCTACTGGCTTTGTTAAACCTTCTGCAACTTTAAAACTAAAACTTCATTGCATTTGAGGGTGAGCTTTACAGAAAATCAGCGACGTGAAATGGCATAATAAATATTCACATCACAAAACTGCACCTGACAGCATCCCACCTGCCTAAAGATTAATTTGAAGCTAATCCTGAAATCAAATGGCAGGTCACCACCTGCAATCTGAAAAAAAGAAAAAAATTAAAATTTCAGGCAATAGTCACTCAGATACACCAGTGCTTTTCTTTCAGTTAGTTTTTTTTTTCCTGTCAACAGTAAAAACTGTCAACAAAAAAACCCTTAGATCAGTCTTTCTTCTAAATCAGGAAATAAGGCATGCACTTGCTCCAACAATTTAAACTTAAATAAATGACTAAACATGATACACAACCACAATACATTTGTACAACCTTAAAAATGAGAGCCTTTAATTCTCCATCTCCATGACTTCTACATCTGCGCTTCTTTTATAAGAAGCCCCTCCACCTTGAGGGGAACAATATAAGTTGATAGCAGGTGAACATCCCAACTTGGTCCAAGTCCAAGACAAACTCGTAACTTGCTGGAGAGAGACTTTTTTCTCTCCTATTCTGGCATAAATCCTGTTATTTTCACACTTAGTGTTTGAGAGTGTGTGTATTTAAGCATGTGTGCATATGTGTGCATGTGTGTGGTGGTGGTGGTTGAGAATGCCATCAAGGTTCCACATTATGGTGTCACATTTGATGATGTCTATTTATTTAAAAAATAAAAGGCTCCAGCAGATTCCCATGACCCTGAATAGGTGAGAATGGATGGATGTATTTGTTGCCGCTATAAAAGAGATAAAAGTAAATGGTCTGTATTTTTTAATTTTGTCAATGTCTCTACAAAGTGTCTTACGGTGCATTTCATTCACCATTCCCACATACATCACAAACAAAAACAACCAGTTATTATTTGCACAGTGGAGAAATGGTCAAAGAACCAGAGGAGGCTCTGGAGAACCATGTTGGATGTTATCTCTGAGGATTAGCGATGTTACGAGATGGGCCGATGCCTCGAGGGGTGTGTCGAGTAACGGAGGGGGCGTTTCCACAAAGCGCGTATCAAGGTTTGCTTTGTTTAGGGGAGGAGCCAAAAATAATGACATCCAAAGCCTCGCTGCTTGGGTGTACCACATGACTGCGTGAGGTTCAACAGCAACATAGACCCCTCAGACTCCATTCAGGATGTGGGTTGTTGGTAGAGAGTTGTGGTCAGTTCAGAGTTTGGATAGAGATCTGATAGTTTGGACACTAGAGTTTGGATAGTGTTAATGTAGTTTGGAGATAGTTCAGATATAGTTTGGAGAGTATATAGAGAGAAATAGTTTGGAGTTCGAAGAATAAGGAGAGAACGATAGGAAAGAGGATGAAGCCAGCTAGGAATTGGAGGGTGTCCCCTGTGTGGAACATTTTGATTTGATAACTCCTAAAAACCCCTGGAATACTGGAAGAGGCAAAAAATTACTGTACCCCTATTTATATAATCTTGCTCTTGCGTTTTTGTGCTCACCAGTATATTCTGTACCATGTGAAAAGGTGTTTTTAAAGGCCGAAGAGGTTTTATCAAACAGAAGGAATCGTTTAAAATCCAAAACTGTTGAGGGAGTGTTAGTTCTGAATAAAAATGACTAATTTCTCCTTTGTCCTGTACATCATTGTCCAAGTTACACAAGCATATTCAGTGTCTTCTTCCTAATTCCACTGGCACTTTCACTGTCCTCTGCCTGCTCAGGCTTATGCCATTCTCCTAATGTGGTAGATAACCATTATCACACAACCTGCCATGTCTTATGATTTCTCCACACTGGAATACATTCATGACATATTTAAACATACACGTATGTGATAATGTATGTAGAGAACTTACGTGGTCATCCATTCCATGTAATTCATAGTCTTTACCAAGGTCCATGACTGTCACAAATATTCAATGCACCGTAACCAGCTGTGGTTGAGATACAGCTGGCTGCGATTATTCATTGTGAACCCTTTCCCGGATCGACTGGCTCAAATGGTTCGATGCCTCATGAGGCTTCATCTCACCATCACTATTGAGGATGATGAAGAGGACACTGATGACCTCACTTACTGCATTAGGGCCAACACTAATTTAAACTAGGGTCAAGATTCAAGTCTGTGAGCAGAATGCCATACCTGCTAGGACAGTATGTTGCTTGTTATGTAGGGAAGGAAAATATAGGTTTAGGTTTTTATTCCAGACTGATATTGGTTAATTGGTAATCAATCTAATCAAAGCTCGCAAACTTAAAGAGCAATCCAAAACGATTGGTACACAAGAAGTCAAATTAACACTGGTAACCAAGTCAGGGGAGAGTTCACCAAAAAGTGGAAGCCATATAACAATAAAGTTCAAAATTCAGGAGGGAAAAAAAGGGACATTGGATATCTAGAATAGATCAGTCTCATAGTGGAACAGCGAAATTCATACCTGAGCAGGAGTAATCAGTCACAGGTGTGGCTGGTCAGTACAGCTGAAGCAATCAGGAAACCTGCAGCAGGAGAAGGTCTAGTGGAAGAGGAGAACAGAGTGAAGAAAATCAGGAAGGATTGGGATAATATTAAAGAAAACAAAACATACTCTGCCCGGCCAAAAAAAAAACACCACCAAAAAAAAGGTCATACACTCTGATATTTCTTTGGACCTCCTTCAGCTTTGATTACGGCCCGCATTCGTTGTAGCATTGTTTCGATAAGCTTCTGCAATGTCAGAAGATTTATTTCCATCCAGTGTTGCATTAATTTTTCACCAAGCTCTTGCACTGATGATGCTGTACAAAGCCTTCTCCAGCACATCCCAAAGATTCTCAATGGGGTTTAGGTCTGGACTCTGTGGTGGCCAATCCATGTGTGAAAATTATGTCTCGTGCTCCCTGAACTAGTCTTTCACAATTTGAGCCCGATGAATCCTGGCATTGTCATCTTGGAATATGGCTGTGCCATCAGAGAAGAAAAAAAAAAAACCATTGATGGAATAACCTGGTCATTCAGTATATTCAGGTAGTCAGCTGACCTCATTCTTTGAGCTCAAACTGTTGCTGAACCTGGACCTGACCAACTGCAGCAACCCCAGATCAGAACACTGCCCCCACAGGCTGGTACAGTAGGCACTAGGCATGATGGGAGATCACTTTATCTGCCTCTCTTCTTACCCCGATGCTCCCATCACTCCCATCATGGAACAGGGTAAATCTGGACTCATTAGACCACATGACCTTCTTCCATTGATCCAGAGTCCAATCTTTATGCTCCCTAGCAAACTGAAGCCTTTATTTACGGTTACCCTCACTGATTAGTGGTTTTCTTAAGGCTACACAGCTGTTCAGTCCCAATCCTTTGAGTTCCCTTGGCATTGTCCGTGTGGAAATGTTCTTACTTTCACTATTAAATGTAGCCCTAAATTCTACTGTTGTTTTTCTTCGATTTGATCTCACCAAGCGTTTAAATGATCACTGATCACGATCATTGAGGATTTGTTTCCAGCCACAATTTCCTCCTCAAAGACGATGGGTCTCCACTATCCTTCCAGTTTTTAATAATTCGTAGGTCGGTTCTTAACCCAATTTTGGTAGTTTCTGAAATCTCCTTAGATGTTTTCTCTGCTTGATGCCAATGATTTGACCCTTCTCAAACAGACTAACATCTTTTCCACGACCTCAGGATGTGTCTTTGACATGGTTGTGTTGGAAATGAGAAGCAATTCATTGCACCAGTTGGGGTTAAATAACTTGTTGTCCAGCTGACAGATAATCGCCCATGCAGTAATTATCCAATAGGAGGCTTGTACCTATTTGCTCAGTTAAATCCAGGTGGCGACTTTTTTTTTTTTTTTTTTTTTTGACCAGGCAGTGTACCTTGAGCAGTCTTTTCACTGTCTACATCCTATAGTGATTTCCACAATTTGCCATCTGCTATCAGCTGGGATCACTGTGACCCTGAACAAGGTGATGCATGTATGGAGATTATACGTGCATGTAAGTAGGCTCTTATGTTATTATGGTGCTCTGACATTACATCTGTTCATAACTGAGCTCGTGGCCTGTTTTCCTAAATCATCTCATGGAGGTGGAAAATATGGCATATTTTTGCTGTTGTAGTTTGTTGTGAAGATGCATTCTTTCCAGACTGTTACTTACAGTTATCTTTGGTTTTCTGGTGTGTGTTTTTTTTTTTTTTTTTTTTTGAGACTGGACCATTGCCGGTTATGCCTTAACATCTGTGTTAAATATTCACTTGAAGGTGACGTTGAGGAAAGAGGAAGCCTGGTGCAGGCTCAATAGCAAGGTTGATGTTTGAATCCATTGTGACGGGCTGCTTTGACAGTCTTTCATTGGGGCCCTGTGCTGAGACATTACGTCATTGCTTTTGATTGATCAAATGTCACTATCTTTTTAAATGCCAGACACACCTCAATGTTACTGCATCTTGAACATGTGAATCCTGTCTTGTAGAATTGTTATTTTAGCAGTCAGCTCATGGATCCATTGTTACCTTGTTTTTTTTTTGTTTGTTTGTTTTTTTTTTAATCACTGCCTTTTCTTATGCCAAGACTTCAAGATATTTGGAATTTGTTAACGAAAAAAAATGTTTGAGATCAGCACTTCTGTGTCTATTCTGATGGGCTTAATATTTAAAATATTATTGAGTTTGGTAGAATATTTTTTTTAATTAAATGAAGGAAATCATGTCAGTGTCGACATGTAAGGATTTGCTTAGCGATGGACTATATTGAGGGGTGTATTTACCATATAAGCAGGAAAAACAGGTTTTTACTGTTGTACCTTCTAAGACCATGCTGATTCATTCAATTCCAGGCTGGAACAGTTGAAAAAGAAATTTATTATGTGTACAGCTTAATCGACGGGAGAATATGGGCCTTAGATTTAAGTCCCCCCCTGTCACATTCTCATACCACTTTACCCTCATCTTACTTGACACTTTCCCTCTCCGTTGGCCTTTCTTACAGTGCTTTACTCCCTTCATCTTTTAAGCATGAGCAAAGACATTTGTTACACTCTGTTGGCTGTTCCTTATCATGCCTCAGAACAAATAAAGAAACATGGTCTGACAGAGCAATCAAGCAGTGACAACAAAACACAAGAAGAGTTTTTAGCCTTCTGTTTGTGTCTCTGAAACAAATGAAGCCAGCGGGGGCACTGGCGTACATCAGGAGACAGCTTGTTTCAGATAATGCTCTCATTTGAAGGGAAATTGACCCTGGGCCTTGACTCTGCGATGGGATAAGTTATTCTTGCCACAATGCATGTCAGGGTTTATTGGAACAAGAAAGGGGAAGGAAAGTGAAAATAAGGATTAAAATGGCATTGTTGTAAGGTTGCAGAAACCTACGCTGGCTGAAGAATAAATTGTCTTTTTTTGGCTGCTGACTGTTGAGACACAGACATATTCATTTATAAACGCATTGTTAATTAGTATTATTATATTTTTTTGTGCAGTTGGTGTGATGCCAGATTCAGCATGCCTGATCCCAGCTTTTAGATAGTAAGCTTTGTTGAAATCGCTTCATATTTTACCCCCCAGCTGGTAGCAACTCAAACCTTCCTGGAGTAGCAATTCATTCCTGATAAGGACCCCAACAAATGTCTTTTTTTTTTCTCTCTTTTGTTTTGTCTTGTTTGTGTTGTGTGTTTTTTGCTTTTGAGAAACTGGACACCACTAACCAAATTATGGGTCGACTATAAGTTTCTCATAAAGGTTTGATCAAATGGACTGAAACAATTAGAGTTTTTAAATGTCTCAGATCTGTCTTCCTATATTCCAGACACTGTTTGAAATTTGTAAGCTGTACAATATTAATGTAGGTGATGTAATAGAACATTTTGTTTCATAATCTGTTATTCAGGGTTCAATGGAAACTGCTTGTATAATGTTTTTTTTTTCTTTAGTCTTGTTGAATGCATGGTGCATGTAGTGCCACTAAACCCAGCTGGCCATTTTATATAAACATGAAGGATGGAGAATTAATTTTGAATAGTTTGGATTGAACACTGAGACAAATGTCACCTACTTGCGTGGCCATCTCTGTATATAATTGCCCTTCTTAGAATCAGACGTGGTCCAGACTCTTGATACCATCTGGTTGAAGGAGCCTGAACCCTCTTCGGCTGGATGGTGAGACTGTTTCCTGTTCTGACTATTACTGATTGTTCACTTTGATTTTTCTAATCAAAGTGGCTGTAGCTCAGTTGGTAGAGCGGGTCATCCAGTCACTGTTAGGTTGGCGGTTCGATCCCGGCTCCAACCGTCCACATGCCAAAGTGTCCTTGGGCAAGACACTGAACCCAAACTTGCCTCCAGTGGGTCTCGCAGTGCCTTGCATGGTAGCAGCTGCTGGTGTGTGAATGGGTGAATGAGAGGCCAATGTAAACCACCTTGATGGTGTGGATAAAGCGGTATATAAGTGCACTCAATTTACCATTAATACAATTTATTACAGAGGTGTCAAATATGCTGGATGCCCTTTCTGACGCAACCAGGATTCAAGGAGGTATATCCATTGACCAAGAAAAAGTGAGTTTTTATTTTTTTACATTAGGAGCTTTTTGATGTGAATACACTTGTACATTAAGGCATATTGTAAAGGTGGGGGGGGGGTAGCGGTAGCGGTCCTGTGCCAATTCAGAGGGAATGAAGCAGGGCTGCCCCATCTAAGCCCAGCTGTATAGCACTGCAACTGCACTCTTTTAATTATTTAATAGGTTGAGCAGTAGATTGTAGGATCTTGTCTGTCCAGAGTTCGGGGTTCTCTAGTTGTTGTGTCATCATATGCTGATGATGTAAAAGTGTTCAGAGTCAGGGAGATGACGCTGGTGCCTGTTCTCCAATAAAGAAATATGGAATGATGGTCATGAGAACTCACAGAGCCCACTTTGACCCAAACACTGGGAAGGGATGTCCTTTTAGTAAACAGCAAGCGACCAGCACATCGTATGTCTTTTTGTTTTCAGCTTGAGGGCATTTTTAAGACGTTACAGTAGTGGTTAACAGCTGTTGGAATGACTTTTTTTCCCCCTTACATTTGTTTATTTTTAGACCAAAGTACAGTGAGAAAAAAAGAGACATTGTTTCTTCTAAACTTTTTATTAGGAATTTCAAATGCAGTCAAAAGGACCAGCATTTTATTAGTTGTTTTTCATGCTTCTAAAATTGATCAGTCTTTCTTTTCCCCCATTTCAAATTGCATTCTTATTTTTCAAGAGCAGGTTGCATTTAGTAACACTTGTAGGAGAAATTGACCACACCACCATCTTCTACATGACACATCACGGTCTTTAAAGTGTCGGTTTCTGAGAGTGTCTCCGTGCAGGTCCCCAGGCGGTCGTCATCCCCACGTAATCCCGAATCTTCGTCCCAGACCTCTATCTTCACAACATTACTGGTGACCGAGTTGAATATGAAGTTCCTCAACCAGGTTGGATTGGTGCTTGACTCAATGACGCTTGTTTCTTTGCTTTGATCCCCGATTTTCACCTGTGAAAACAAAATGTTTTTTTTTTTTTCTTTTAGTATTTTAATGAGGCATGAAAACAATGTCAGTTTTCTGGTTTGCTGTCTTGACAAACCAGTAATCTATAGGCTTATTATGACAAAACCTGTGTGTTTTTTAAAAAAGAAAAATTAAACCAGCAAATCTCAATTTATATTTGGTTGTATTTTGAAGAAAAAAGAGAAGGCAACAACTTACCACAACATAGGGCTCTGGATCATCATATCCATCGCCTGAGAGTCCAATGCCATTTAAAACCAAGACTTCCACAGTCTTATGGAGACATGAACCAATGACCGTCTGGGATGGAACCATCAGGCAGAAAAGCACAAACCCACACAGCTTCATCCTCGGCTTCTTTTGTCTTGGAAAGGAGAGATGCTCCAATTGTTCTTATTTTTTTGTTTTGTCTTTATAGAAAAACTGCAAAGATGGGAGGGCTTTGAAAGTCCTCCCATCTATGAGCCATCCCTCCCATCTGTGTGACACTTTAGAGATACTTTCATACCTTTTTAATGTTTCTGTATAAACATTGTTTGCAGTACAAATCAAGAAAAAAATAATTAGGTCTTCCAATGATTTACAGTACCACTTTATCCTTTTGCAGTTAGATAATACAGTGATGGCAATAAAATTAGGATATGTCCACTGAAGTACGTGAAGATTATCTTGGTCACCAGGGTGTGGCGTAGCTCTTGGAGGTGTGTGTGTGTGTGTGTGTGTTTTCTTTTTTGTACTGTGTGAGTAATGTCACCAAAACGTCTTCAGCTGTGATACAAGTGACAAAAGAGGTTATTTGTAATCTTCAAAAAGATATGCCCGTGCTTCTGGATAGCTGTTATCTAAGTGCTGTACATCATGTTCACTGCGCTAGAAATGGAGACAAAAAGGACTGTTTGCTGATAAGTGATGGTGTTTCCTGTCCCTGACCTGTTTCAGACAATAAGAGAAAGGCTGGAGTGAAGACACTTGTCCCAAAGCCAAGGGTCTCCCAGATTGGGCTGTTGGTGAGTTTTAAAGAAGTTTGGGAAACTTGAATATGACCTTATTAGTGTGTCTGTTAATATTACCAGGACTTATGCAGCTTGGTCCAGACATGACCTCGCCGATTCCATTAAGAAGTTATTGTACAACTTCAATGACTGACCATGTTTATTTTGTCACTATTTCTTTCATCTGAAGCTTGTTGAAGTTCCAAAGTACAGGACTTGAAGGATTATGCAATAAACTACCTCAAATATAAATTAACTTAATAAATGTAAACTAAGAATTTAGAATTAAGAATTAAGTGATCTCATTTTTTTTTTCAATAAAATGTTGAATTTGTAGTCTCGATTTTGAGGTAGTCTCAATGAAATCATCCAATAAAATGGAAGATTTGCATTTATTGTTAAATTTCATGCATTCCATTTAGTTTCCATTTAGGTTCAACTTTCAGAGTTTAACATGGGCACTGAAATGGATTAAAAAAAACATTTAAAAATGTCTTAAATATTTTGAATTGACTGTTAAAATGATCCACTATAACAAAATGGTAAAAAATAGAGTCAATATGTTTTTGGTTCAAGGAGTTTGCTTCATATTGGTTGACATGTAGATCTGAACTTGAATAATATGCTCGAGTCAAAATTCCCATTTAGCAATTGTTTGTGTTGGTAATCCTTTTCTTTAAATTAAGTGGTTACTCTAGCTCTTTCCCTATACTATTTATTTTGCTTCTGGCAAATAAGATGATTGATTCAAAATGCCTTGACAGCTACAGACTTGATATTTAATGAAGCTTAGAAAAATGTACCCAAAGGCATTATCTGTCACAGGGTGTAGCTGATGCAAAACAGGTGTTGTGGAAAAAAGAATAGATTGGGTGTCTTTAAATTATTGGGTACATTTTATTCCTCCTGATGCTGTTCAGAACATAAGTTGCAGACATCGGGGCTGCTCCTCTCTGAGCATGTTTGTATCAGCAGTCGTAGGTCTACGCACACCGAGTAGGGAGAGATACAAGCTGTAAGGGTGGATGGGGTCGGGCCCAGCAAGGGCAACATGTCAGCCTGTCGTGCAGCGCTGACTACAGGGAGATTTGTGTTTGCTTTGTTAGGATCAGCAGGAACTTCTGGTACCATGTACAGTCATCTTTTTAATCCCTGCGTCCTCTGCAATTGTGCAGTATTTTAAAGTGAGATAGTCCAAATACGTCGTTGTGCATGTGGACCTATCCAGGTATTTAATGATAATGAGATACTTGTTTCTAATCCCTGATTTACCAAAACAAACTGACACAAATATGTGAGCAGGGATGTTCTGTAGAATGTGCACAGTAACTGCCCATCCTCGGGTGGTGCAATAACCTTGTGATGTCAGGCATCGGACTGCATTGCTCCTAGAAACAAAGCATACTCTGGGGTTCAAAATTACTCCCTAGGTTTAGGTGTGTTTCTGGCTATTGATGCACAAGGATGAGTGCTTTTCAGTTTTTAATGCTCATGTGTTCAATGTCATCACCATGGAATTCAAATGGACAGTTTATCACAACAATTTTCTTCCATCCAAAGCTGTGGAGAGATGTCAGTGATATCTACTTATCAATTTCATCTACTGTGAGAGAAGATTTTATATATAGATGCGGGATTTTAATAATCACTCATTTTTAAATAATAATCAATTATTTTCACTGGCAGAAGAATTTACTACTATGGCTAAAATGCTGGCTCAGGGAAGACGAGAAGTTTCTCTGGACACCTTCAAAGCCCTTCCAT
This sequence comes from Hirundichthys speculiger, assembly GCA_018398805.1. Taxonomy (NCBI): domain Eukaryota; kingdom Metazoa; phylum Chordata; class Actinopteri; order Beloniformes; family Exocoetidae; genus Hirundichthys; species Hirundichthys speculiger. The sequence continues at coordinate 1,276,711 of JAGFBZ010000006.1, forward strand.
GCGTCAATCAGATAATATTGTCAGTTGGCCTTCTTAGGGAAGCCTAGGTCCTTTAGTGTTTGCAGCAAGATGCAGCATATCTTCTATGAATCTGTTGTGGAGGGTGCAATCCCATCTGCACTCATCTGTTGCGGAGCAGAATCAGAGCCAGTGACTTAAAGAAACTGAACAAAATGATAAAGAAGGCTGGCTCTGTTCTGGGGGACTGATCTGGAGCCTCTGGAGCTGATTGTGTGAAGGAGAATACTTGATAAACTGAAGAACATCCTGGACAACCCTGAGCACCTTCTACACAATGGTGATTTAGCAACGAGTCTCAGTCAGAGGCTTCTTCAGACGGCTACAGGAGATCCTTCCAGACCACAGCTATAACCTTCTACAATGAGTCTCTGAAGACACTCAAATTATGAGTTACTTGCACAGTTACTTCATTAATCCTCGAAGGGATGTTTTTTTTTTTTTAATTGAACCGTGATCCTCAGTGCAGATTTATATCTAAAAACAGCTCAGCAATGTGTTTCATCAGTGTAAAAACAAACTGTCAATATTTTTGTCCTCTTGTATTTGGTAGAACTTCAAAATATTTAAGGCTTGTTTCATGGGTTTGTATAGGATAGAGAAGCAGAGCTAAAGCAAATGACTTTTTCTGATTTTAATTTTAATATTCATTTATTTTTCCTTCAGTTTATGACAAACATATAAGTTTTTAACATAAGACATGACTGGTAAAGTTGAAAATCTTTTTTTGCCAACATTTTGTATGCTGTCTACCTGTTAATGATTCCAACACATCTAAAGACGCTTCCTAAAATGGCACAAAGGAACTTGTGGAATTTTTAGCTCAGAGGGTCCTCCTATAGAGAATGATGATGTGACATCACATCTGCTGCTGCCATCTTTAAAGGCTCCAAAAAGATTCTCGCCAACAGCAAATCCTGCAGAAAACACTCAGACGTGCAGTCAAGCATTTCATTGTGAGGATGGACCTGTTCAGACAACATCTTCAGGGATAAAACCACTGCTCCCCAATTAAATCACTGCGAGACAATGAGGCATCAAAGTCAGACAAAGACAATGAGTTAAATGATGTTTTTGCCATCTGACTCGGACTCAAGCACACTGGGCACTAGCCGTGGCATGCATCACGGTGCAAGCTGTAAACACTTCTGGAAAATGATGCTTAATGTTGTAGCACTGGAGGAACCATCAGGGGGGAGGAAACATTCCCCCATACACATGACAGAAATGCCTTCAACTGTTAACGTAGGCTGCACAGTCTGAGTAGCCTTGGAACAAAGGAAATTAAAGAAAAACTTTATGTAATGGCACAAACAAGACATTCAAGTTTATTCCATGAATAAGAATGGAGACATAACTGGACATAATAAAAGGTGAGTACAAGTCCACAGCAGCCAGAGGGGAAAAAAAAAAGTTTCAACAGAACAGGTGCAGCCAAATCAGTGACCTTCACATGCGGACCAGAAGGTTTATCCTTAAGCTTCAGCAAATAACAGTCAGCCCTCCAGTGAAGGCCAATGAATTATCATGATAAACAACTGCTGGTGACAACAGCAACAGACCTTAACCAGGTCACGTGGAGTGTGAAAGCAAACTGACTGTCGTGATCGCGGTTCTGGACTCTTGACTTTGGGACACTCCTGTGTGTCAAAATGTAATCAAGCACTAGTCCCGCCCCTTCTGCTGCATCACCTTCTGCTCACTAACGTCAACAGAAACACTCTCTAGGGTGAAATTCCAGCACAAGAAGATCACGTAGCTCAACACCTGATGCTGAACACTGAGAAAAATGAGTGGAAAGATCACGTTCAAAGTCAGCACACTTAAATTCTTCTGGTTTTTTTTCTAGTTCCTTAACAGTTCCTGGTTGACTTCTGGAACCAGGTCAAAGCCCTTAAAAACCACTGATTTAACTGCCAAGTAGTTCTGACTATTAGAAGCTAACTAAGCTGAAAAAAGCCCCCTGATTCCTACCTGTCAACACACACTGAAGGACCACAGAAGAAGAATGTGGCCAATTACACACATCAGCCACATGCTCAAATGACATGAAGGACCTTTTTTTTTCAGAAAACTGAGACAACAACCTCAAATTTCCTGACATATGAAAACCATCTGCAGATTGATCAAATCAGAGTGCTGCACCCACATCAGCCGCCAGCTTGTCTTCCTTTATTAACCCAAGTCAACTCTGCTCAAGTTCCAATCTGTCCTGCTAATCTGCATTTTTTTTGTCATCCACAGTAATACTGTCTACATTTTATTGCTGTTTTTACCTGTTATAATAAATGAAAACCTTAAACTTTTATAAAGACTGTATATTGGGCGCTGCTGTACTGTATATGTTTGGGGGTCAGAACTAAGATAGACTCCTTTCAACTTGTTGACGTGGAAATAAATATACTGAATCTTGAATCTTTTGAAAGAATAGAAAAAACCACTGGCATGTGTCGACCTACAGTGATCCCTTGCCACATCGCGGTTTGACTAACACGGTTTTAGTCCATCGCGGATTTTTTTCAGAAATATATTATAATTAAAAAATCAAGAAATAATCGCTGAAATTCTGCGAAAATCCACCCCACAGCAGAATAGAGGCTGCAGCTGCCAGCAAAACATCAAACAATGACTCACAGCCTCCTGTAAGCAACAAAGAAACACAGACAGAACTCTAGAATCTGGGCGCTGTTTGGGCCGAGACGCATTTCTACATTTACGCATTTACTGGGCGCATGCACGACGCAGCGACCGGCAGCAGTGGGAAGCATGTCAGTTTTAAGTTTGTTATTTTTTACTTAAACTTTTAAACTGGCTGTGCACTTTGAATTGATCAACCTCACTTTTGTGTGATTAAGAGTGTCATGATTCAGTGACGTGGATCTGACTCTGATCTTTTTATTGGCGGTGCTGCGTCCTCATGTCACCTGGGATTGCTGACAGCTCCGTTCAATATTCCAGAGACTATCTGTTAAAATTCTCTAATCCCGTGATCAGCGGCCCACCAGCAGACCTAGTCTTTCCTGACCGAGCACGGGGAAGGCGACAACTTTGTACCTCCATGACGGAAACCGAGGAGGCGAGGCAGGAGAGGCGGCGTACGGGAGCGCATGAGACGGCATCACCTGTTGCGCGTCCCCCTCCCTTCAGTTATCCTGTCCAACGTCTGCGCTCTCCGCAATAAAACAGGAACTACAGGCTCTTGTTCGCTACCAGCATGTATTTAAAGAAGCCTGCATCCTGGTCTCTGAGACCTGGCTCGGGGAAAGGGACGTTGACGGTGATCTAGACGGGTTCGGAGGTCCGTTCCCTTCGCTCCTCCCCTCTGTCGGTGCGGAGCAGAGCGGACCTCCGTCCCCGTCTAGATCACCGCTCCGCACCAACAGAGGGTCTGCAACAACTGGGAAATCATGTGGAGGTGGAGTATGTGTTTACATAAATGAACGTTGGTGTAAAACTGTTTTAGTAAGAGAGAGACTTTGTACCAATTTAAGTTTCTACCATCAGGTTCACTGATTAGACTCCCTTTTGCAAAGACAAACAGATAAAAACACCCTTTTGTTCCCTCTGCTGTTGTTCTTTTAAATACCGGGAGGAGAAGATAGCAGGTGAAAAGCCCTCCCTCCTGAATAAAGCTTAGGTCTTTATTATGAAAAAAAAAAAAAGTTATTGATTGATTGACAGTTTGGAGACCAGAGGCTGTGAGGGAAACAGAAAGACCACAGTTTAGCCTTTGTCTTGTGTCACTGCAGTGTCTCGCTACTTTTTTGCGGTGTTTAAACATATTTTAAACACATTATTTAGACTCGGGGCGGCTCCGGCTCCATTTCGCGGATTTTGATTATTGCGGGGGGCGCCGGTCCCCATTAACCGCGATAACTAAGGGATCACTGTACTTTGAAATAAAACAAAGAACCACGCAGGTCTATTTGAGTCACTCCTTTATATGTCAGACATTGATCAAATATTTATTTGAAATAAAATGTATAGCTGCAGCCTAATAACATGAACATAAAAATAGGTCAGTTTGTATTTAATTATGACCCAAGTCCATCTCAGTGTGTTGGATAATAACAGATATTAGAACTTGGCCCGCAACGATTCACTCAACTCACAATGCAATTAAAATCATGTACAACGCAAAATTAATTTACTGGCAAATGACTGATTTTGTTATTTCTCTTACACAAATCCAGCCTTTTCCTTTTTAACAATACCGTAGTATTTCTCTTATACTCTTTTCAATATAGTAGATTAGAAATAGCAGCAAATTACAAAAAACATGTATCAGTTTTTTTTTTTTTTTTTTTTTACAATACTGTTTTTTTTCTTGTCCTCTTCATATCTGCATAGCAAATGACTGGAAAGTGGAAACTTTTTTTTTTTTTTTTGCAATAGGCCTACTGCCCTCTTTTCAATAAACCAGTACATTATTTTTTTTCCTTTAGTACATAACAAGTCAACTCTACTTTAAGCCAGGCATAAACTAAGGCATTATACAAACATAACAAAACTGGTCTTTTTCTTTCACTCTTTACAAATCAATACTACATCAGAGAATGCTTTATTTTAATTCCTGAGTTAGATAAGCCAGGGACAAACTAAGGTATATTTATTTTTGTCTGAAATAAAAATTAAATACCAATTTACCGTATTGGCCCGAATATAGGACAACTAAATATAGGAAGGTGGCTATTTTTTAAATATCATTTTGGAAAAATAAAAAATATGATGAAGACAATAAGGTTATTCATAAAACAACTTTTTATTGTAAAATTACCATAGAAGGAAAGTCACACAGAGATACCATTCTACTGTATCGTTAAACATTTTAATGATTTAATCTTTTTTAGAAAGTATGGTTCCATACTTAAGGAGCGTGTCAGGTTTCCATGTTATTTAAGATCAAGGTATTGTAGTATTTAATAAACTTTTTTCTCTTAAAATCTGAGACTATGACTCAGTGACTAAGCAACAACCGTGTAGTTTAATAATGATCTCAATAACTGCATAACTATCAAAGTCGAGTTATATTCAGTTTCAAGAACAATATTTATAATTCAGTCTGTAAAAAACAAATTCTAGACTGCAAAAAAACTCTCTAACCCCTTTGCTCCAGTTGGTCGTGTGATCTTCCATTTTTCATCAGAGCCTGCTGCATGCGCTCACTGAGACGCTCCATTCACTTACTGGTTACTTAGGTGCGGCTCCATCTAGTGGTGCAGATGTATAACTGCAATAGCACGTAGCGCTGCATATAGTGACATTGAACAAAAACGTAGTTTAACTCGAGTGCGCCCTCTGCTGGCCTGGAGGCCACATCGCGATTCATGGCTTGATTAAATCCATTTGAATCATATTTTTAAAATTTTGATTTGAATCGATTTTTTTTTTTTCAAAAATCGTGGCATGCCTAGTTAGAACAATAAAAAAATGTGTAAAAGTGGAGGAATGGAACCTTACCTTTACAAGTAGCCTATGACTGATCTCTCAGTCTCCAAGTTTGTAGATTACTTTCCCAAAAAACTTGTACCTTTTTCATTAATATACAAACACACCAAAAACCACACAACCAGTGTTATCCTGCAGCCAAGTCCAGAGATGGTGATGGTTCCCTACAGCCATATAACCCTTCATGAATTAATAGGGGGTATCATTCAGCAAAGGGTTATATCACTTGCTGCTGAACTTCGTCTCCACCACATCATTCATCACTCACATTGGCGTGAAGCTGAATATATGTACAGCAACAAATTATTTCTGTAGTTGCTTTCAGCAGTTGAATGTAATGTACTAACATGAGGATGCAATTTTTGTTCTTCTGCTAAGACCACAAAGTCAATAATTGGCTATTATGAGCAGATTTTACGATTTTATATTAACTATAAACTCTTGATTGTGTTCCATCACTTCACCAATGCAGAACTGTTCACAGCAGCACTGATAAGCATTTGGACTGAAAGTTCAGCACCTGAATGCTGAACAAGTCTGTTGGATTCAAAGTTCAGCAGAGTTTCTCTTACTAGTTGAGAAACATTTTAAAACGTTTAGGCAATATGCTTTTTGATGTCTTTATTAAGGGTAACCATGGGGTGCCCAGCCCTTCTGGGCCTAAACAACACCGCACTGCAACAGCAGCTGGGGTGGCAAGATAGCCAATCATGCATTCAAAATGTAGCTGTGTGGGCTAATCTCTCAGAAAAGGAGATCTAGTCTTGAAAAAGGTTATTTTACCCTGGAGATACTTATATATATATATATGCTGATATACAAGAAATAAAAAGAAGGTGGTTTTTTTAGAGGCTTTATTTTATTTGAAACTTCTGTTTATAGCATTTCATTGTTGTTGACTGAACAAATTATTGCAAACAAATAGAGAGAATATTGTTGAAATGATGTAAAAATTGTCTAAAGTTAAGATTAGTAATCTCTCACTCTAATTATCTTGTACAGTTGTATCGTAGAAAGCAGTCATTATGCTTATTCTAAAACTGCAGGTTCCAGAGTGATTTGGTCGTTCTACACACTCACTGTCACTGCCGTTTCAGAAAATCAGTTAATCCTCTCTGTACTGAAAGTGGAGAAAATGGCCCAATACCAAAAATAAAACCAATCAAGATGAGCCACAGCATGTAGGGGAATACAAGGGAAAGGGGAAACAACAAAAAACAGACTAAGTACCATTAAAGAAGCGGGGTAATATGGTGAGTGACATACAAAAAGTAAAAGAGCATCGAAAGGGAAGTGAGAGGCCTTCAATGATTGACATTCTGTCTGCTTTGTCTGTCTTGCTTTTTCAGCAAGTGAATAAGGAAATCAATGGTCCCCCTTGGCTAGCCATGGTGATTACCCATACCCTGTACCTCCACCTGTCTTTATCTCTTCCCATTTGCTTTTGTCCAAAATACATCTTAACATTTACACACATTCTTCTCCTTGTATATACTCACGCTTTCATACACAAGTGTACAAGCAGCAACTAAAAGACATATATTTCTATGTGTGTGTGTACATACGTACATATGTACAATCAAGCCTAACACCTTTCATATATATTCATAATTAGCCCTATCCATAGAAATGTCTACACATTAACTTTTTATACATTTGCAGAGAGATGTAGACACACACAAAAAAAAAACTTTAAAGAAACTGAATGGGAGTTGAAAAGGAGAGGGTGAAGTGTGCATTAACAGCCATCTAACCCCTGACCTTTGTAATGAGCAGCTGAGTGTCCAAAACTCATTCAGAGGACAAGTTATGTTCCTGCTGACGCTAAATGGCAGTCAATGGACAGACAGATGGGCCACAGAGAAGAGATGAAGGCACTGGGCAGAGAGAGTGTGAGGCTATATCCCATTAATGGGAGCAATACAATATTCTAAATGGTGTTTAGCAGACATTTTTATGCAGAATTACTTGAAGTACCTCATTGAGTGCTTTTATTTTTAGAAAGGGTATTCCCATTGAGTTCCCCTAAGCCTAAAGCGTCTGAGATCCAGAGTACTTCCTATGATTCCAGGATCAGATTATTGGGGGCAAGTCCTCCATAAGCACTGTCAAATACATTAACAGTGGATTTGACTGGATTTTCCCCATACGACAGTGTAAGACATAAGTTTAAAACTTAGTTTGGTTGGCGTGATAAAAGTTATTTCCAGTGAGTAGGTTGTGGGGAGTGGATGTCCTGATGGAGAATAAAAAATGCCTTGCATCCTTATTGCAAAACTCTTTTTGCCATTTCCTCAAGAAAAGTAAAGAAACAATACCTCTGTTTATAAACATATATGCAAGTAAAAGATTTCATTTACGCCAGTCTTTTAGAAAAAACACATTTCCTCAAACTATCGTGGTCCACTACTTGGCTTTGTCATCTGAACAGTTTAACTTTGTATTTTCTTTGAATACTACAAAAATAGTTTTAATCTCAGTGATGAAAAAAAAAGGGAATGATGATCAAAAGCGATTAATATAAAGGCAGGAATCATAATTGGTGAAAGAAATATTTGTACATAAAATGGTGCTTCTATATTGTTTACCAGATGATAAAGGCTTTAATATGACTCATTGATTTTGTATCTAGTTCTGTATAGTTGTATACGGTTTAGTCCTGGGCTCTATCGGGCCTGGAAGCATGAACTGGAAGCGTCCCAGTTTGGCTGTGCTGTGCCAGAGGTTTCACATTTTGCCCACTCTAGTAAAGGAGTGGTCCCACCAGGGGTGTCTCGACATGTTTCAGAAACATCACAGAAGTGACTCTGTGCTCTGCTCAGCTAAAGTCAGTTTTGCCTTTCAGCCACCAGCTGAACTGTGTCATGTTACACACAGCAGAGTGAGTTAGCAGGGTCGGTCCATTTTCCAAAATAAAGCATGAGTGAATTTGTACATGGAAATCACGTTAACCTGTGGAGGCCACAGAGTGAACAGGTCAGGGGGTCTCGAGAGAGTTCAACCACATCGGAGGAGAGGTTATTTTCAGAATTCAAAGTGTATTTTATTTGACAATACACATCCTTTTTATAAGGATAATGGGAGAAAAGATGAGTTGTGGTGAGAAATGGCTCCAGTTTGAGGAGAGAAAGGTTCAAAGCTACCTTATAACCGCTGCTTTGAAGAGCAGATTACCAGATTTCAGATCTCTTGGGTAAATGTGTAATCTCACACCAGGCCTCATTCCTGAAATCTTTGTAAATTTGGGAATAGACTTGCACATAGATCGCCTCCTTACTAGAAATCTACTCAAGATTCACAAATGTTGCTCATAACTCATATTTGTTTGTTAGAACATGCACATGTCATTCAACTGGCCCGTGCTTAGCTTATGAAACATTCTCAGTGTGAGACCTGAGGTCAGAACAAAACCAAAACCATGGCACTTTGGATCCCTGTGGAACTTGGACTTATTACACACAGTTAATGCTTTGTCTTTCTGTCCAACAAAGCATTCCAGGAGAGAAGCAAAAATGATTTGATATGATGTTGGATGTGCAAAAACAATATTGTGTCTAATAGGAATCATGTTGAAAAAAGAAAGTGGTAGGTCTTGCATCCTGATAGCTATCTTTTTTTCTTTTTAAACCTCATGGAACCCTCTTATCTTGTTTATACATTACTTCCTATGTTTAGGTAGCCTATCGCTGGTTGAATGAAACCAATCACTGCAGAATCATTCAGTAAGTTGCTGGCACATCCAAGTAGTTTCAGGTGCCTTTAGGATCTCTGACACTGGAAGCCTTGTTTCATGGCCATGTTCAGCAGGACAAAGCAAGCCAGTATTATTTTCCACACCACCTTGGGTTTACAGAGCAAGATGCCACTGCTTCACATCATGGCACAACCACAACCATTGGTGCACTCTATAGATTGTATTCACTGAAGTCACACATCCAGGTACTTTGACCCAATGCTGCCATTTTGTATGCGGCATTGCAGCGCAAGTTCATCATTCATTCTTGTGCAGTCACGTGTTTACAAGTTACTATTATTGGTCATCTTCTGATTAGTTATCAGAAACAGATGAAATCAGATTAAAGACTAACTCACAAGCTGTAGCAGAAGACAAAAGGAAAAAAAGGAAAAGTACGTGGAAACGCTCAATGTCCAATCTTAATCTGATTATGTGAGAAAATACTGCAGCTGGTGGAATCAACCAGTACAAATAACTAAAGAGAAGTATAGACAGGAACCAAAGGATTTCCCTGACATGATATACCTATACAGCTACAAATCTATTTTTCATGACAAAAGTGCCTCAGGTTTGGAGGAACTGAAGACCTACACATCTCTTAAAGCTTACAGTTTGGATGCAGCTCTGTGAAGGATCTGGGCTCCACTGGTTGCAGGAAAGCTTTGTTTAAATTCATTTCACAATCTGAGCATGCTAATTGTTTCTAAAGTCCCCAAAAATGTTTCCTCACTACAATTAGCCTAGACCTATATATTTTGAGTCTAGAGTCACTATCATCCATAGTATCAGGACAAATTACTGATGTCCACTTATGGTAGTCAAGGTAATTTTACCGGTCTCTATCTTCAGGTTTCCAAATGGGATCCTTTTACTTTCAAATGTCCAACACCTCATTTAATGTAAATGAACTGTGATTAGTTCTGAATGACGGCAGTGCAGTGGCTTGGTGGTTAGCACAGCAAGAAGGTGTCTGGTTCGAACCTCAGCAGGGTCTTTCTGTGTGGAGTTTGCATGTTCTCCCCGTGCTTGCCTGGGTTTCCTCCGGGTACTCCGGCTTCCTCCCAAAGACATGCATGTCAGGTTAATTGGTGGTTTTAAATTGCCCTTAGGAGTGATTGTGAGTGTGCGTGGTTGTCCATCTACTAGGGATGGGCATAATTAATCGATTAATCGATGATTGATCAGTAAGAATTTGGTCGAAGAAATTAATTTTTGTCGATGAACCGAACGTTTTTTTTTTTTTTTAAACAATCCGAATGTAGGTTATCAGTGCACGTCCTCAAACAATACGATGCATTTCACTGTGCCACCGATAGAAATTTGGCAACAGGGGGCAACATTTCACCATCACCCTACCCTGGCTTGGCTCAGTTGTTACATGCGAGCTTCTATAGGTCATCGCCTAATCATGAAGCGGTCGCGGCGAAGTGTGGCGTGGGACCATTTTCGTTTAGAAAATGAGCAAGTGTACTGCAATCACTGCAATGCTAATTACAAATACAATTAATGGACAACGACAATGATGTATCACTTGAACAACGCGCATCCAAGCCTTGTAAAGGACGGCGGAGGCGGATCATCTCTATCTCAGCCTAGCCTAGCCTAGCCTCAACTCGGTGTTAGCACAGACCAGAAGGAGCTGCAGTGCACATCGGGCACACAACATGCGCATCTTTTTAAGAAACAAAAAGCCTATAATACTGGCGCCTTGATACAAATTCTCATTGTTAAGTAGTCTCCTCGATATCTCTTCTTTTATTATCGTTGTTTTTTTAAAGAAAAGAAACAGGAAATGTCACGTTATTCTCAACCACAACATCCGGTTCACTGAACACATCTGGGCATGCGCGGGCCATAGCAACCAGGCCAAAGGGGAAAACCAACGCCACGCCGATATCGAGAATAATTGTGATAGTTTTCAATATAAAAATGTTAATGATTGATCGATTATTAATCATTAATTCTCCCGATGATCGACGAATAAATCTCGACCAAATGCCCATCCCTACCATCTACATGTGGCCCTGTGACGGACTGGTGATCTGTCCAGGGTGTACTCCTGCCTTTCACCTGAAGAGAACTGGGATAGACTCCAGCAGATCCCCGTGACCCTGCAGAGGATTAAAATGCACATAGATGATGGATGGATGGTTCTGAATGTTTACTGAATTAAATTAACAACATATTAAGTAGATTTTCCTCAATTTGATTTGAACAATGTTAAATAGAGAACCAAAATTATAGGCACAGAAATTATTTGTCTTACTTTGGACAAAAAGATCAGAACACACTTTAGAATAATCTGTGGAAACGAAGTCTTTGTTTTTTACTCATGGATCCATGTTTCTCACCATTGTCTCACCGGTTCTTTGGTCTTTGATCTCTAACATCCTCCAATTTTAGCGAATCTGCATGGATCCAATCTGTTGCATCCATGAACAATACATGTTTGCAGCATTTTAGTGGCTTCCATGATTTCAGCCTCAAAATGGTTTAACACAGAATGTAAGTAACACACTCGCTACATGCCACGTGCATACAGTGTTTATGAATTGCTCAACCAGTAAAGTGGCAAAAGGATTGTTGTGACATCATGTGATTAGTATCTATAGCCTACTGACCCGAGTTACTGCGTAGGTGTCTGTCAGCATATCAAGTCCATTTAATCAACCCACTGACAATTTAAGAAACACAGTCTGAAGCTTAAATATGCCAAATGTCCATCGATTAAGATAAATGTGCTATATTTCTAATTTATTCTAATGTTTTAAAGATACACGCATTGGGGAATTGAACATTTCATATAACACATTAACACTGTAAAGTCCAAGAATGACAATCAATATTTTTATGAATTGTTCATTTACACAACCTCTACTCATGATCAGAGGCAGGAGTAGATTTTGTTTGTATCTGACTGCAATGATTATGGTGATGTGAACATATGATGGACAGCTGAGGTTTGAACCAAACCAAGCCAGAAGATTCCTGCAGATGGATCACAACCATGTTTTAAATAATCAAAGTCCTGGATGACTTTTAATATTCTGTTTCTCAACTGATACAAAACAAATGTTCTTGGACCAAAACTCCTCACAGACACCGTCAGCATTATGCCATTACCTTGGCTTCCAGTACTACTGGGAGGAACTCAGGAACTATTTATGACTATTTATGTCTCTTTACTCAAACATAAAACTTTTCCCACAGTGTTGTTGTTACCTTTAGGAATAGCTCTCTTAAAGCGATGTAGAAATATTCGTTTTCACATCTTCTGCTGCTGCTACTTCTACTACTGACCTAAAAATATAATACATTTTTAAAGAAGGTGATTCTGACTGCAGGCTTTCTTAAGATTTTTAGTTTCTAAAACTAGAATGGGAGACAGATCTTCAGTTATCAGGTCCTGTATGTCATGAACAACCAGGGTTTGATAGACTTCCTTTCATCATGAAGCTTAGATATAGGGCTGGCTAAGATCACCCTCAGCTATCCCTTTAGTCTACTAAAATTGAAATTCAGTCATAGCAAATGATCTTGAAATTTGTCATCCTCCTCCCTAACTCCTCCCACCCTTTTCCTCAACTGCTTTCCTCTTCCTCTTCTGCTACACTCCCACTATTCTTTTTTGTTCTCTCTTTCCTTTTTTCCAGCAGTTAGCTTGTAAGACTCGCTGGCTCTTGCTGTGGCTCAAGCCAAAGGTGGATCTAGAGGAATCAAAGGTGTCAGGACCTGGCACATCTTTTCAGTACCACAAAGCCCAGAGGACACTGTGTCCATGCCAAAATCAATTTGCCCTCTACTCATCATCCCAGCATGTCTGTATAGGCTTTTGGGATTGTTTGAGTTGTTTGTCTGTAGGTCTCCATGCCTGTCCCTTTTTTTTTTAATTTATTTTTTATTTTTTTATTGATTTTTTTTCATGTAAAGAACTATGACTTTAACATTAGTTTGCGATACTTCAAAGCTTGAAAAGAAATTTCACACATTGAAAATGTATATATAAAGGAAAGAAAAGTCTAGAAACCACATCCAGTGGAGAAGTGAGCTTTGTAGGAATTTCTTAATCCAGTTAAACAACAGGACAGTTTAATGAAGCTGAGCAACATTTTTCATTTTGATATGAACCGCTGTAACATAGCGGCACAGCCGACATTTTTCCAGGAGCACTTTTTAATCCTCCCTGCCCAAAATATTTTATGCAGAAGAGTAATTTCCAGTAGTGGATTTTGTTAGTCCAGCTGTATCCGTGGCAAGCTTATTTATAATACTTGATTAAAAAGCCCATCTCCATGTCCTTATCCTACAAGCCTCAGAGGAAATGTTTGGACAGTCTCACTCAGCAGACGTTTAACAGTTAACAGTTAGTTCTGTAAAGACTGTACAGAGTGGCCCTATTATCAAACCTCACAGCAGTGCCACCAACATCTAAAAGATAACACTTGAGATAAAATTAAGATGAACTAGAACACTGATGTGCACTCAAAGTGTGGTCTTAGTCTTATGTAGTTTATGGTCTCGTCACTATAATCACTGCTGTGTTGTGATGTCAACAGTTCAAAGTAATCTGAGCGTGACCCCCATTTAATGCGCATACAGCACTAATGCGGTGAACATAATTCTGCAGCTCCTCCAAAACAGATGTGAATTAAAACAGCACTGAACGGCCATAATGTATATTATCAAATAGATGTATTTCCATCAACAAGATAAGTTTTTCACCGCAACCTTGTCAGTCACATTATCAGAGTTCAGGTTCAATGAGATCTGGTTCTCCTTCACTATGATCTTAAAGGCCAACAAATTGTCCCATGAAATACTGACCCCCGAGGTGATTCTTGATAACACAACACTCTGCTTTCCAGTTTAGCCACTTGTATTCCAAAGCAGTGAAATCCCTCCAAGAATGGTTTGGTTTGTTTACCTGCTGATGTGGGTGAAAAAAAGAAGGCGGAAAAAAATATTGAAGTGTTCTGAAAATCTGGGCACCTGAAAGAATCGTACCATCTACACTTGTGCTTGCAGCACTGCTCTCTCCACCTGTTTCTGCTGCTTCTGGCTCCTGTGGTGATGTGCTCTCTGAGGCTTTTTACTGAGTATCGCTTTCTGCAATTAAGTCAACTATTCAAGTCTGAGTCTACAGCTTTATTTTCATGTCAGTTGTCCCATTCGTCCCATTGTTTCCCTTGTTCCTGGTCTGGCTCTGTAAGTTCCATGCTGGTTTCCCAAGCTAAGATGATTAGCAGTTCTGCTAGTTGGGGTGACAGCACTGTCAGCGGTACTATATTATGTGACTGTCTTTATTGTACATTTTTCACCCTCAGGTAATAGAGGTTTCCGAAAAGTTGTCTTATATTCTATCAAGCCACATCACCATGGTTCTATATTATCTTCCCTCATGAGACTTTTTCATTCTCCACTTGCAGAAGACAGAGGGAGCATCTCCCATGAACCCCGGAATATATTAGATTTTACAAGAATGTGTTTATGAAAAGTTATGTTTGCATCAACCTCATCTGTTCTTAACTTGTTTCCGTGCATTTAGTGAACGGTGAACGGCTCTGCATTTAGATCCTCCACTCTACACATCTGTGACATTCAAAAAGCTAGTTAGTACAGAATAAAAGCTTCATGAGTACTACAAAACTGTGCCATTTTTAATCTGCTAGGTGGCAGAAAAATTCTACCTTCAAACAACCATGATGTGTTATTGCAATTCTGTGGCATGAACATCACATAGCTCCAAAGCAAAGATGCTACACTTCTATCCCTTCATGTCTGACATGACACGGGTAGAGTGACTTAAAGATTTCCTGGTGCAGAGATGATGGAAGACATTGATTTGGCATGAGAGGAAGGACAAAATGGGGATTCACATCAATGTTCTGAACCTCACAAGAGATTCCAGGCTATGTTCACATATTTATTTTTCATTCTGAGTGGTGCAGATCATGAATGAAAGCTGTAAGATGGTGGTGAGGTGACAGAGGAGTTCAAGGTGGAGGTGGGACTGCATCGAGGATCATGTGGTGATGGACAGACTGACAGATGAGGTTAGTCAGGAATCTCTGTGGACTGTGATGTTTGCAGATGACACTGTGATCTGTAGTGAGAGCAGGGAGCAGATGGAGGAAAAGCTAGAGGTGTAGGTATGCCCTGGAAAGAAGAGGAATGAAGGTTAACCGCAGCATGACAGAATATATGTGTGTGAATCAGAGGAACCCATGTGGAACGATGAGGCTACAGGGAGCAGAGATAAAGAAGGAGGAGGATTTTAACTACTTGGATTTAACAGTCCAGAGCAACTGAGATTGTGGGTAAAAAAGGTGAAGAAGTGTGTGCAAGCAGGTTGGAACGGCTGAAGAAAGTGTCAGGTGTGATGTGCGATAAGAGTTTCAGGACAAATGAAAGGAAAGGTGTCCAAGACAGTGTATGGTTTAGAGACTGTGGCACTGAAGAGAGGACAGGAGGCAGAGTTGGAGGTAGCAGAGGTTCAAATGTTGAGCTTCTCTTTGGGAGAGATGAGGATGGACAGGATCAGGAGTGAGGGACAGCACATGTTAGATGTTCTGGAGAGAAAGTCAGAGACCAGACTGAGATGGTTTGGACATGAACAGGGGAGAGATAGTGAATATATCAGTAGAAGGATGATGAAGTTGGAACTGCCAGACAGGAAGACGGGAGGCCTGGAGGAAGACCAAAGAGGAGATTTATATATATATATATATATATATATATATATATATATATATATATATATATATATATATATATATATATATATATATATATATGCTGAATTCAGCTGAGAACACGTTTGTTGGACATCGACCTTCTTGCCCAGATGTCTTATCTGGTGCGATGACAAACTGCCACATCCTCTCAGCACTCGTGTTAAAATTGCTGATTGTTATAACTTTAATGAACTGCCTTGAAACATAATTAGCATTGTAAGAAGTTTATCATGTTCAATCTTTCTTCCCCCGTTTACTTTACAACTGTTCCATTACTCCATTACTTTTTATCCTTTCTTAGATGTTTTCCTCCTGGCCTCCCCCTACTTTACTACATGAAAAACGAGAGAAATGATGACATCATTATTCAGCTAGCCACACACAGAGACAGCATTGTGGGCCCCACACACACTTGGTGACTAATGACAACAAAAGAGCCTTTTAGTGTATGCAGATTTTTATCATTTGATGCATTAATCTCTCTCTACATTCCTTCCCGTCCTCCAATCTAAAGGAACAATAATTACTTTTCTGGCAGTAGGTGTAGAAAGGCACATGGAAGACAAAGGCAGACTATATTATACTCGAGGATAGAGAATTTGAGACAATCCATTTGAGGTAAGTCTTATTTTCTTTAATGGCAGATAAGAGAAGACAGAAATTGGCAGCTGCTGCTATCGAAGCTTCATTTCACCACCTTCTGTGAAAGTGGAGGATTCAACTGAATAGATAAAATATTTCTATGGTTGATCAACAGGCAGAAGTTAATGATGGAACTGCCTTGAAACAAAACAGTTGTGTCACATTCACTTTATGAACGTTGGTAATAACAAATTAGAAAAAAAAAGCCTCCATCCCAGCAGTATAAAGTTTTCTGGAACAACTTTACAGACTTCCAAAGTCCTTGGAGAATGGGAAAGTCTTACAAAGTCAAGTCTGGTAACACTTAAAAAAGCTTTAATATTTCAACAATGCTCTTCACCTTGTAACCTTTATCAGGCTTATAGCAAAAGTTCCAGAACCAGGATTTAAAAAAGATGAGTTTGAAAAGGAGAAAAAAAAAAAAAAGACAACTAACTGATCAGCATCTTACCATAGACCTATTAGCTGATGGGCAGTTCAAGGGACAGATTTCATACATGAGTGGTTTTACACCAGCTCCTGAATATAAAAAAGTAAAATCAATTAAATAAATAAAATGTACATGATTGCCTCAGTATATAACCATGTGACTTGTCAGTGTTTGTGCTTTAAATCAGTGGTTCTCAATTGGTCTGGCTTCAGGACCCACCATCACCCTTAATGAAAAGCCACGACTCAAATCAAGGAAAGTTTCCAGGTTCTCAAATTTATTGAATGATAAGATCGTGCAGTTTGAATCGGAGATAGTAGAATAGAATATCACAGAATGCCAACACAAAAAATAAATGTACTGGTGAACCAAAACAGCAAAAACCAAAATGGCATAACCAAAATGACTTTAAGTGGGAAATATTCCCTTTGATGCTCAATTAGCTGCATTTTAATTAAATCCAAAACACTTCACTTCAGTAACTTCAGCCTTTTTTAACAGACTCAACATGCACAAACACAAAGTAAAGTGAGCAGTAGTTTCAAAAAGAACTCAAATATGTAGCATTTGCTGAGGACCCACTTCCTAAATATATATCACAATTTCCTATTAAAACTATCTAGTCACTTATTTAAGCATTTTTTATAAGGCTAACAATCAGAACATTTCAGTAACAGCCATTTTTAAGACTCAACAGTGCTTTTATCCACAAACATAAAATAAAACAGTGCAACCACTGATCAGTAGTTTCAAAAGAACTCAGAATATATAATTTTAGCTGAATAACCACTCACTGACCTTTGTCTTCAAGATAAGAAAATCCATATCTCATATATTCTTCGTTGCATCTGTGTTTCACCATGTTCAACATATGTAAACAAACTTTGCAGTTCTTTTTCTATGGTGTAAACTGGCAGGTGTAAACTCGCATTACAGGGCATTATCGCCATCTACTGGTAAGGAGTGAAAACATGCTTTTTTTTTTTTTTTTTTTTTTTTTTTTTTAAGCATTTCCTTCCCCAGGCAAAGGCCCACGACCCACTGAAAACAGGTCTGCGACCCACTCTTGGGTCGCGACCCACCAGTTGAGAACCACTGCTTTAAATGAAATGAATGAATGAAATGAAAAAAAAAGAATGCACTCTTGAAACTGCATTTTCAAAACCTATTAATATAAAAACAGATCAGTAGATGTATAAAAAACTGAAAATGCACAGTGCAAGTATATAAAACAAATGAAAGGATATTTAAACACTATTATAAGAGACATTATTAGTCTTCCTTCAGGAAATAAACTTTTAAGGTAAAAAAAAAAAAAAAACCAACAACTTTCCTTTCCTTTATTACCCCCAATCCATCGTTGTCTCTGTCGCAAAAATAGTGCTGAGGCACAACGGTTGTTGACTGAATATCTTAGACTAGTCTGCCTGACTGATTTGCCTTCAGTGATCCTTTATATCCCACTGACAATTGTGAAAGTTTGAATCTATGGCCTGACAATGGCTCTGGAATAGTAACTTGACTGTGTTGTGCACTGATAAATTCATCACGCCATCCACTGTGATGAAATAGAGCGCTTATTTATTATGTCGCCTTCTCCTTTCACGCTTGCTGTTCTGCTAGTATTCTCTTAGATCTACAATGTTCTCCACATGACTTATGAAGTTTGACATAAATACTATATTTTACCTCTTTATGGTCAATGCAGTGGCATGTGTACATGACCAAAGTGACAAGCAGAAATGCGTAGTTGCAAAAGGATAAAACACAAAAAATAGCAAGTCAAATTTCTGTGTGTAGAAAATAGTAAGCTTAGATAAAAAAAAAAAAAAAAAAAAAAAAAAAAAAAAAAAAAACCTAATGAGCCTACTAATACAGTGCCTTGTGAAAGTATTCAGCCTCTTGAACTTTTCAACTTTTTGCCACATTTCAGGCTTCAAACAAAAAGATATAACATTTTAATTTTTTGTCAAAAATTAACAACAACAAGTGGGACACAATCATGAAGTGGAACAAAATGTATTGGATATTTTAAACTTCTTTAACGAATAAAAAACTGAAAAGTGGGGCGTGCAATATTATTCAGCCCCCCTTTACTTTCAGCGCAGCAAACTGACTCCAGAAGTTCAGTGAGGATCTCTGAATGATCCAATGTTGTCCTGAATGACTGATGATGATCAATAGAATCCACCTGTGTGTAATCAAGTCTCCGTATAAATGCACCTGCTCTGTGATAGTCTCAGGGTTCTGGTTAAAGCACAGAGAGCATCATGAAGACCAAGGAACACACCAGGCAGGTCCCAGATACTGTTGTGGAGAAGTTTAAAGCTGGATGTGGATACAAAAAGATTTCCCAAGCTTTAAACATCTCAAGGAGCTCTGAGCAAGAAATCAGACTGAAATGGAAGGAGTATCAGACTACTGCAGATCTACCAAGACCCGGCCGTCCCTCTAAACTTTCATCTGGAACAAGGAGAAGACTGATCAGAGATGCAGCCAAGAGGCCCATGATCACTCTGGATGAACTGATCTACAGCTGAGGTGGGAGAGTCTGTCCAGAGGACAACAATCAGTTGTACACTGCACAAATCTGGCCTTTATGGAAGAGTGGCAAGAAGACTGAAATTCTTGTCCGTTCTTCCTGTAAAACAGCTGGAGCTCAGTGAGGTTGGATGGAGAGCGTTTGTGAACAGCAGTCTTCAGCTCTTTCCACAGATTCTGGATTAGATTCAGGTCTGGACTTTGATTTGGCCTTTGTCCTGTTGGAAGATAAATCTCCGTCCCAGTCTCAGGGCTTCTGCAGACTCCAACAGGTTTTCTTCCAGAACAGTCCTGTATTTGGCTCCGTCCATCTTCCCATCAGTTTTAACCATCTTCCCTGTCCCTGCTGAAGAAAAGCAGGCCCAAACCATGATGCTGCCACCACCATGTTTGACAGTGGGGATGATGTGTTCAGGGTGATGAGCTGTGTTGCTTTTACACCAAACATATCGTTTTGCATTGTGGCCAAAAAGTTTGATTTTGTTTTCATCTGACCACGTTTTCCGCATGTTTGGTGTGTCTCCCAGGTGGCTTGTGGCAAATTTTAAATGAGACTTTTTATGGATATCTTTGAGAAATGGCTTTCTTCTTGCCACTCTTCCTTAAAGGCCAGACTTATGCAGTGTACGACTGATTGTTGTCCTCTGGACAGACTGTCCCACTCTCCCAACACAAAATGTACATTCAATACATGTGTTTAAAAGGGTTGAAGGAGTCTAAAATATACTTTTCATTCTCACTGACATGACCAATGAGAGAGTTCTTTTTTTCTTTGGATAGAAAGTGTCCATCTATATAAGGTTCTCCACTACAATCACTTCTACATTTCAGTTTATCGCATATTGAGATTTTTTCAGCTGCTAAAACCAATGCAGGTTCTTGCATTTTCAAATAATTTTGGGCACTGAGGTAATGACTCAAGGACAAATTGTAAAACAGAGATTCTGATGGGCTTTGAATCACTGCTGTGGGAACTTAACTTGTTAGGGCCCGAGCACTGAGGGTGTTTTGACCCTTTTGTATTTAAAATGTTTTTTATTATTATTATTGTTGTTATTAATTTTCTCCTAAATGAATTGCCTTTTTGGGGGTCTTAATAGGCTCAAAAATTCACAAGTTTTAGCTGGGAAGCAACTGGTATCCTTTTTGTTTCATTGCCGAATACAATTATCTCTGCACTGTCGTAACTCCCGACTGGCTTGAGAAAGTGGTGGGCACCGGGGGTGGGGGGGGGAAGCTTGCATTGGGTGCAAGGGCCCAATAAACACTGCTTTCAGCTTTAGTTATTGTTATTGTTGTTGTTCTCAATTAATTGCCTTTTTGGGGGCTTTAAACTGCTTGAAAACTCATGAAAATCTGCACAAACATTAGTTGTGACCAGAAATTACGTATTTTATTAGTTTTGGGCATGGGCTTACAAAAATGGACTCAATAGCGCCACCTGTTTTGAGTTTACTGATCAGCCCAACCAGATAAGAATGCTATAATGCAGCCATTCCCAAACTTCAGAATACCAAGGCCCAATTTGAAATGTGAAAAATCTCTGCAGCCCACCGAAACCTTTAATCACAACTGTGATCAACATGCAGGACTAGAAGCTATGTTCTGATATTAATGTAAGGGATCAACAAATAAAGTGACACTTGTCATATTAAATTAAGATGACAGTAGAATAACACTTAACTGGTTTGTTTTGTTACTTCTTAATGTTGTTTTAATCATGTCATGAATGTTTTATATTGATTAAAAATTTAAAAAAGATCGAGAAATTAAAGCATCTTTGTTTAATTTTAATAACCTCTCAGTGCAGTACCACGATGGCCCACCAGGGGGGCACGGCCCACGCTTTGGGAATCACTGATCTAGAGCAGCGGTTCCCAAACTTTTTTAGCCGCGCACCCCCTTCTATGTCTCAACCGGGTTGACGCACCCCCGATCCCCCACCCCTTAAAAAAAACGCAACAAGCTTTATTATAGCCATATTAAAGTCGCCATGTTTATTCATGCTAAAATGACGAGAACACACATATAACATAATAATCACAATCACAACAATGCGCTCTTGCATTTAAATTAAACTGAAACACTGTAACACAGTTCCAATATAATGAAACAAAGTTATGCGCAGGCTTCCACTTTTAAGAGCAAAGAGGATGGATGACATGCTCAGACTCAGTGGCAGAAAGCAGATAAGTTGAGAAAAATGTTAGAATACTTTGAACATTGAACAAAAATTGCAGCAAGTTTAAATGACCGTGGAACTAACACAACCCGTCATCATAACACAGCATTTAGCATATTTGCGAGAATGAATAAAGTAGAGTCTACAAGCTAGGTGCAAATGCAGTGGTAGAAGAATATAACTTCTTCTTCTATGCTTCACTTTAAGATGACGTGCATTTTGAATAGCCTGCATTTATTTATTCATTAAAATTACAGTTTTTGATTTAAAATTTTACAAAGGAAATGTTTATTTACACATCTTTATTGTGTGAAAAAAAAAAAAAATTATCAGACCGCCATTACATTTTTCATCTCGTGCACCCCCTAGAGGCAGCTTGCGCACCCCTTGGGGTGCGCGCACCCCACTTTGGGAATCCCTGATCTAGAGTATCAAGAGTCTGAATATCAAGTAGCCATAGAGAATTAGTTCTGTTTGAGTGTCTGTTCTGTTTTTGTTCACATTATTGTACTTTATTAAGAACACTGGTCAAGCCCAAGCACTGATAAATCTTTAAAAGTGAGGTGAATAGAGTGAAACTTGTTTTTCTTTTTTTTTGAGTATGCTGTAAATGTATAAAAACTTATACCAAATACTCATTTTTCATTAAAGACCTGTAAAAATCATAATGTCTCCAAAAAGGCTGATTTTCACGTGCCAAGATCACTTATCCCTTAATAACTTTAACAGTGTTTAAGAAGATTCATTTAGCATTTTATTTATTACATCAAGTAAAACATTTACATTTATATTGAGGAAATCTTGTGGTTTCAAGCGGAACAAAAAAATCACCCAGTAATTATCCTTTTGTGTTGTAAACTAGTTTTGAACTTTTCTTTTAAAGTAAAGCTAAAATTACATTTCAGCATCATTTGATGAACCAATCAATATTTCCAACCATCCATCACCTCAAAGATGTCAGAGGTGTTGACATTGACACTGAGAAGAACCTTAGTCACCCTGAGCTCCCCTAAACTGCTGATGGAGAGATGAGCCTGCGTAGAGATAGAAATACACACTGAACACACACTCACACGCACACACAGTGTGTGTATTACACATCCAGCAACACTGTGGAGACTGAAGTGACACAAACATTTTGCCTTGGAGCCATTACATGCATTTGTCGCTCTGGTTGCATGTTTCATTAAGTGTCAGAGTTGGTGGTCTTCTTCCTTTCATGATAATTGCTTTCTGTAAAGGCTTTCAAAAATGAGAAAAAGAGCTGCTTCGCTATTGCGTCAATTTTTTGGTGAATCTAATTTTTTTTGCTAAGTAAAAATTGTTGAGGGAACAGGCCTTTTTGTGCGAGCACTAAAAAAGGAAATCCCAGAAATGTGGAAATTGATGGTTAACCGCGAAGCCTTGAGGCAGCTTAAGACAATCACACACTTGTTCGAAACACAAAGGTAAATGATCGTTTCATTTTCACATCTGTCTCTCAGAACAAGATTGCATTACAGTTTCTTTGATGTGTGCCTGGGAAGTCGAGTGCTGCGCCACAGGAAAGTTTTGATATGCTCTGCAGAAGTTTGGATTTAAAGTCATGAAGATGCAAAGTACAACCTATTGTACTGCAATGGAAGTCCAGAATGATTCACATCAGAATGCCATCCCTCTGCTCAGGAGGAGAGAAAAAAACCAACAACAACAAAAACCCTCTGGCCTCCCATCTAAATGGAAATGGATCCGCTACTTTTTTCTTCCATTACTTTCCATATCTTTTCATTTTATTTTCTTTGTCCTCCTCTTCCTCACCATTGCGGCCACATAATTCTGTTACCATTAACATAGACAAGCAGCGGATAATGCTCATCAAAACCTTCATGTGAACAGATTTTGAACTGAAAAGAACAGATTTTTTTTTTTTTCTGACACTTTTTTTTGTATTGAAATGTTACAAAAAAAACCTGTCAATAGGTGTGGAAATATGTAGACAGAAAGTAGCTTTAAAACAGTGGTTCTTAACCTGGGTTTGATCGAACCCTAGGGGTTCGGCGGAGGTCCATCATGGATCATAACAACTATGTCAAGCAAAAAAAAATTTAAAAAGTGTTTGGATATAGTGGGTTCAGAAAATAAATAATAATACAATAAATAATAAGTAAGCTATGCAGTTCATGCATTGTATTGGTTTTTGTTTTTTTGAACAGTGATGTTAATGCACGGTTCATTTTGTGAACCATTTAAACATATACCTATGTCTTCAATTTGAAAAAAATGCTATTTTATTTTTCGTGACCCTAGTGAGGATAAAGTAGGTTCAGAAAATGAATGATAAATACAATAAATAATTAGTAAGTAATCAATAATAAGTAAGTTATGTACTGTAATTCATGCATCGTATTGGTTTTGTTCTTTGAACACAGTGATGTTAATGCATAGGTTCATTTTGTGCACCAGTAAGACATATACATATGTCTTGAATTTGAAAAAAATCATTTTATTTTTCAATAAAGAAGGGTTTGGTGAATGTGCATCTGAAACTAGTGGGTTTCAGTTCCTCCAACAAGGTTAAGAACCACTGCTTTAGAATGTATTAGACTTTTTGCAAACTTTTTTTTCCCATTCACCCTTCATTTTGGAACTTTGGACTTGTTTTCCTGTCCTTGTTTTCCAGAAAGTCACCGTAGGATGGATGCTACCACTAACATGTTCCACTGTGAGGACGGAACTAACTTGGGGTCATGCTATTAATTGTTTTGAAATTATCTAATGAAACAGTCTTTATTCTATAAAAACCTCTGACAAACTCCAACCAGCGTGTTGCACCACTTCTACTCACCACCATGAAAGTGCTGCTTCGACAGCTGCTCGTATTGTGCCGTGTCTACAGGGGACGTCTGAATGATGTCTTCACCTTACGCTCATCTACTTTGCTCTTCTTGACCGTTAATATGACAAAGAATTCTGGTGAATTCAGACTTCATTTCACAAGTACTGAAGTCACTACAAGGATTAAGAAAAATGTACATAATTTCTTTGATTTATAACTTGATAGCAGAATAATCACAGTGTAGATTACGTGGGTTAGTGTTTCACCCAACTTTAAATGATGGAAGTTTATTTACACAGGTGTGTGTCCTTCTAAACTTCAAATGATCATTTCAGTGTGACACTGGTGTATTCTAACCAAACCTTTACATGGTTGAAGGCTAAAAAAAAGTAAATTTGGGTTATGGTGACATAGCAGAATGTTTAGGTACTATTTTGTAATTGAAAGGTTTCAGATTACAGATTTCATTTTTGATCTGACTGAGTTGCTTTCAGTTTTAAATCATTTACAATATTTAAATTCAGCAACACTGGAAAGAAAAGTGATGTGGTAAAATGGTAACTGTAGCTAATATATTCTTCCAACGGTAATGTATATTAATTAGGGCTGGGCAAGTTAACCTTTCTGTCGTGTTCAGGTCAAATCTGACCGATTTCCTACTTCCATCAATCATAAATATTGTGTTTTACATTTGATTGTCTCAGGGCCTTTTGATATCCTCCACACTAGCCATTTAAACATATATAATTGCTGATCACCATTTTCTCTGAATTTTGAGTAGTTTATTCAACTTTGTAACACCTGTGGTGTTCCCGGTCAAAAATGACCACCATAGGAAATTAATGGGTGACCCTAGAGTGTGTTCATCCATCAGATTGTACACAACCACAAATACACCACCATACACACACACACACACACACCACCCCACCCCACGTGAACCCCTTTCAGACTGAACAAATAGGTGTCTCCTCTTCCCACCTCATTCCTGTGCTTATGTGCCCATCCCCCCACATGAACCACAATTTCCAAACTAAATGTATAACACTAACACTTGTTCCACATTTCAAAGTCAACAATTAGGTGTTTGTTATGAGAACCGTCTCTTTCCCAGGCTTATGTGCCCATCCCCCCACGTGAACCGCACTTTCTGATACAAAATGTATCATATCTTCTCAGAGACCCCTTATATATAGTTTTTTTGTGTGCATTGCCCTCATTTTACTATGAACACATTGACTAGGTGCCCGATCAGATGATTTCTGGTCAGAGAAGCTCTGGACCTTTTATTTCAACCTGATGAACAGGGGATTGAAGTTCAACCAGAAATAGAGGAGGATGTCTCAGAAATAGAAGACAACATTGATCCTGATTTTGATCCAGACCATTGTGTGACTGACCAGTCAACAGATGGCGAGGAAGAGGCTCCAGAGGAAGACACACCTGAGGAAGAGGCACCTGTGATATTCCAGTTCAAGGATGGCAATTTGCTCTGGTATTCATCCACCCAGGAAAGAGGAGGCAGAGCAAGAATAGAAAAAATATTGTTAGGATGCCGCTCCTGTGTGTGAAGACACATGCCCCCAACGTGAACATTCACGTTCAGCACTGGACAGCTCCCACAGCCCGGAGAAGTGGTGGGAGCTGTCCAGTGCTGAATGTGAATGTTCAGGACCGGACAGCTCCCAACACTTCTCTGGGCTGTGGGAGCTGTCCAGTGCTGAATGCTAGAGCAAATTGGCATCCTTTTGCAAATTGCCATCCTTTTGCAAATTGCAAATTGCCATCCTTGGACTGGAATATCACGGGACAGCTCCCACCGCAACACCAATTCAATTCAATTCAATTCAATTTTATTTATATAGCGTCTGTTACAATGACAATTGTCTCTAGGCGCTTTACAGAGACCCAGAGCATGACCCCACATTTAGCACTGGCCAGCTCCCACCACTACTTCAGGCTTTGGGAGCTGTCTGGCACCGCACAGCTCCCACCACTACTCCGGGCTTTGGGGGCTGTCCAGTGCTGAACGTGAATGTTCAGTAGTAGTAGTGGTGGGAGCTGTCCAATGCTGAACATTCACGTTCAAACCCACAGCCCGGTGTAGCGGTGGGAGCTGTCCCGTGATATTCCAGTCCAAAGATGGCAATTTGCTCTAGTATTCATCCACCCAGGAAAGAGGAGGAAGAGCAAGAGTAGAAAATATTGTTAGGATGCCACTCCTGTGTGTGAAGACACAGCCCCCCCCCCCCCCCCCCCCACACACACACACACACACACACACACACACACACACACACACACACATACAAATTTGATAGCCCAGTCTCTTCACCCGAGTGTCCAAGACATGCGGCCGCAAATCCGACGATACGATTATGAAGTCGATCATCGAAACTGCGGCATAGAGTGTCCTGGTGCCAAGTGCACATGTGGACACTCTTATGCTTAAACATGGTGTTTCGTTATGGACAGTCCATGACGAGCACAGAAGTCCAACAACGAAACACCACTCTGGTTCAGATCGGCCTCCCAACCACACCCCTCCAGGTCTCACTGTCGTTGCCCACGTGAGCATTGAAGTCCCCCAGCAGAACGAGGGAGTCCCCAGATGAAACATTCTCCAATACTCCATCCAAGGACTCCAAAAAGGGTGGGTACTCTGAACTGCTATTTGGTGCGTAAGCACAAACAACAGTCAGGACCCGTCCCCCCACCCGGAGGCGGAGAGAGGCTACCCTTTCGTCCACTGGGGTAAACCCCAATGTACAGGCGCCAAGTCGGGGGGGCAATAAGTATGCCCACACCAGCTCGGCGCCTCTCACCCGGAGCAACTCCAGAGTGGAAGAGAGTCCAACCCCTCTCGAGGATACTGGTTCCAGAGCCCAAGCTGTGCGTCGAGGTGAGTCCAACTATATCTAGCTGGAACCGCTCGACCTCACACACCAGCTCAGGCTCCTTCCCCGCCAGAGAGGTGACATTCCACGTCCCTAGAGCTAGCTTCTGCAGCCGAGGATCGGACCGCCAGGGTCCCCGCATCCGGCCACCGCCCAGCTCTCTACGCACCCGACCTCTATGGCCCCTCCTGCAGGTGGTGAGTCCACGGGAGTGGAGGCCCATGTCTCCCTTTCGGGCTGAGCCCGGCCGGGCCCCATGGGCAAAGGCCCGGCCACCAGGCGCTCGCCTCCGAGCCCCACCTCCAGGCCTGGCTCCAGAGGGGGGCCCCGGTGACCCGCGTCCGGGCAAGGGAAACCTTGGTCCTTCGTTTGTACTCGTCATAAGAGGTCTGTGAGCCACACTTTGTCTGGTCCCTCACCTAGAGACCTGTTTGCCATGGGTGACCCTTCCAGGGGCATAAAGCCCTCGACAACATAGGTCCTAGGATCACTGGGACACGCAAACCCCTCCACCACGATAAGGTTAGGGTTATGTCGACCATGTTCCGAGGGAGGCAGGGGACATTGAGTCCGAGTGGGCTATGTTCCGGGCCTCCATTGTTGAGGCGGCCGACCGGAGCTGTGGCCGTAAGGTCGTTGGTGCCTGTCGTGGCAGCAATCCCAGAACTCGGTGGACACCAGCAGTGAGGGATGCCGTCAAGCTGAAGAAGGAGTCCTATCAGGCCTTTTTGGCATGTGGGACTCTGGAGGCAGCTGACAGGTATCGGCAGGCTAAGCGGAACGCGGCTTCGGCGGTTGCTGAGGCAAAAACTCGGACATGGGAGGAGTTTGGAGAGGCCATGGAGAACGACTTCCGAACGGCTTCGAAGAAATTCTGGTCCACCATCCGGCGTCTCAGGAGGGGGAAGCAGTGCTCCATCAACACTGTATACAGTGGGGATGGGGAGCTGTTGACCTCGACTCGGGACGTTGTGGATCGGTGGAGGGAATACTTCGAAGACCTCCTCAATCCCGCCGACACGTCCTCCAATGCGGAGGCAGAGTCTGGGGACTCAGGGGCGGACTCTCCTATCTCTGGGGCTGAGGTTGCCGAGGTGGTTAAAAAGCTCCTCGGTGGCCGGGCCCCGGGTGTGGATGAGATCCGCCCGGAGTTCCTCAAGGCTCTGGATGCTGAGGGACTGTCTTGGTTGACAGGCCTCTGCAGCATCGCGTGGTCATCGGGGACAGTACCGCTGGATTGGCAGACTGGGGTGGTGGTCCCCCTCTTTAAAAAGGGGGACCGGAGGGTGTGTTCCAACTACAGGGGGATCACACTCCTCAGCCTCCCTGGGAAGGTCTATTCAGGGGTCTTGGAGAGGAGGGTCCGTCGGATAGTTGAATCTCGGATTGAGGAGGAGCAGTGTGGTTTTCGTCCCGGCCGTGGAACGGTGGACCAGCTCTACACCCTCTTCAGGGTCTTGGAGGGGGCATGGGAGTTCGCCCAACCAGTCTACATGTGTTTTGTGGACTTGGAGAAGGCGTTCGACCGTTTTCCCCCGGGGATTCCTGTGGGGGGTGCTTCGGGAGTATGGGGTGCCGGACTCCCTTGTACGGGCTTTCCGGTCCCTGTACGACCGGTGCCAGAGTTTGGTCCGCATTGCCAGCAGTAAGTCGGATTCGTTTCCAGTGAGAGTTGGACTCCGCCAAGGCTGCCCTTTGTCACCGATTCTGTTCATTACTTTTATGGACAGAATTTCTAGGCGCAGTCGAGGTGTTGAGGGGATCCGGTTCGGTGGCCTCAGGATTGGGTCTCTGCTATTTGCAGATGATGTGGTTCTGTTGGCTTCATCGAGCCGTGATCTACAACTCTCGCTGGAGCGATTCGCAGCCGGTTGTGAAGCGGCTGGGATGAGAATCAGCACCTCCAAATCCGAGACCATGGTCCTCAGCCGGAAAAGGGTGGAGTGCCTTCTCTGGGTTGGGGATAGGGTCCTTCCCCAAGTGGAGGAGTTTAAGTATCTCGGGATCTTGTTCACGAGTGAGGGCAGGATGGAGCGGGAGATCGACAGACGGATCGGTGCGGCATCTGCAGTGATGCGGGTGCTGCGCCGTTCTGTTGTGGTAAAGAAGGAGCTGAGTCGGAAGGCGAAGCTCTCTATTTACTGGTCGATCTACGTTCCTACCCTCACCTATGGTCATGAGCTTTGGGTAGTGACCGAAAGAACAAGATCGCGGATACAAGCGGCTGAAATGAGCTTCCTTCGCAGGGTGGCCGGGCTCTCCCTTAGAGATAGGGTGAGAAGCTCGGTCATCCGGGAGGGGCTCAGAGTAGAACCGCTGCTCCTCCGCATCGAGAGGAGCCAGATGGGGTGGCTCGGGCATCTGGTTAGGATGCCTCCTGGACGCCTCCCTGGTGAGGTGTTCAGGGCACGTCCCACTGGGAGGAGACCCTGGGGAAGACCCAGGACACGCTGGAGGGACTATGTCTCTCGGCTGGCCTGGGAACGCCTCGGGATCCCCCCAGAGGAGCTGGAGGAAGTGGCCGGGGAGAGGGGGGTCTGGGCCTCCTTACTCCGGCTGATGCCCCCGCGACCCGACCTCGGATAAGCGGAAGAAGACGGACGGACGGACGGACATAAGGACAGTCTCAGCTGGATTTAATTTTGTTGTCCTGCAGACCAACACAGTAGGTGAGTCGGCCAGACTGCGAGACCACACATGCTTCTAGGTTCAGTTTCATTTCTGTGGTGACTTCACTGAAGCCGGCGTCATCCACAAGACTACTGAAGAAAAACTAACTTGGAGAACAATCAACATTGCACGTGGCATGTCTTCCGATTCGTTTTGAGGTGGGTTGTTTTCCTGTGTTTAACGGTAAAAGCACCCAACCTACCGTTGGCGACACTCACCAGTTAACAGGCTTCACGTTAGGCCATGATTGTTGGGAGGAGAAAAATCTGGATCAAAAATTCTGCCAAAGATCACGACAGGTTTCAAACTGCATATTTGATGGTCAAATACAGAATTTTGTAACAAATTCAACAGTAGTGAACCTTCCCATATTCTCTTTTTTTCATTTTCCCTTCATAGATTTAGCTGTTGTTTCACCAGTATCAGTTTGAGAGATCTACTCAGAAAATATCACTTGGTTTTTTTTTCTGATTTTCTTCAGAGGGCTGTTTAAAAATTGGCACTACAGTCGAGTTACAACATCGATTTCTTTGAAGGACTTCCCCATACTCCCATTCCAACCGTCTTTCTTCTTTGAGCCTTTTTTTTCCCAGTTGCCCTCTTTTCCTTTAACCTACATTTTCACCTGCTTCCTGTCTCGCGTCTTCCGAGCTTCATGCTAATCATGCTCTAGACGGTTCCATGGATCCCCAATTCCTCTTCAAAGGGCAGGCATTTCCTCATTGTCAGCATGAGGACCTGTCAACCCCGCTTGCATGCGTCTTACCTCAGTGAAGAACTGAGACGGAGGGAAAGGGTGCCATAGTTGGGGAAAAAACCTGAATATTAGCTCAAAGGAGAGTTCATGGGAGTCGTGGCAGCAGTGTAGCTAACCAGATAAATCACGCCACTGAGGATATGTGTTTTTGTTGTGTATTAAAAGGAACTAAGTGTTCCTGACTGTTGGCACATCAGCTCTTCTGTATCAGAGCCGAGAGAAATAAATGGAAAACGCACTCGGGACCATTTTAATGCAGGAGAAGAGGATAAAAAAAAAAATAAAAGGTTACCTAGCGATTTCTATTTGAACTCTTCCATTTTTGTCTACCTCTCATTCTGCTTTACCTCCTCCTCTCCACCCTATTCATCACTTGCCTTCCCACCCCGCAGCAGGAACAAATGAGAGGTGTCGAGTCTGTTCCTCCCCGTCTCGTTCTCCAAGCATGAATTAAAGTTGCATTCCGTGCCGCCATTGTTCGGCTAATAAGAAAAAAAGTTATCTTCAAAGGGTTTGAGTTGAGAGAGAGGAGAGAGCCGGGGGGATGGGAGAAGAAGTCGGCGTGCTTGATGGAGGGTTGAGGGTTTTAGCCAGAGTGTGTTTTTTTTTCCTTTCTTTCTTTCTTGAGTCCTAATGCGTGAAATTACACCTGCCACCTTTCTGTCTGTGTTTGAGCGCACATAATCAAACGCTTTCCCGTTCGTGAATGTGTGCATCCACAAACGATAATTGATGTGTACAGCGCACGCCAACCACGTTCCAGTCACGCGCACTGTCCAAACGCATGCTGTCTGAAGCTATTTTCCTGCAAACATGCTGCAAAAACACTATATTCTTATTAACAGCGCCGGTTCCTATTAACAGTCGGTCCCAGATAGCAAGTTAATTAACTCTCTGCCCTCCTTTCCCTCTGGCTATCAGCGCACAGGTAGCCTTTCATGTTGCCACCGAGAGATAGAGGGAGGGACAGGAGGGAGGGGGAGAGGTGAGGAGTGAAACGGAAGTAAGACGAAAGCAAGAGGTATAACAGGGAAAAGAGCCAAAACAGGTGATGGATGAGAAGAAAACATAATGGGAGAAGAAAAGGATAAGAAGTCAGGAGGAAAAGATGGGGAGGGAGAACAGGTAAAAGAGGAGAATGAGGTGAAAACCGAAACATGAGCTAAATTGGATTTGGATGGTGAAATGCTGAGAGGGTTGTAAAAGTGGTAGATAACTTGGTCAGAATATAAAGCAGGCAGTGTTTTCTTCTTTTAGGAATTTTGTTCATTTTTATGTTCAGCATTTAAACACTTTCTCAGAGGGCAGCAGGAGATGAAACAAATGAAACAAGCTGCAAGCCGAGGACGCAAAAGATGTTCGATTAAAACTGGGTAGGTTTTCATCTCCCTTAATACTTTTAACATGCCGCTATCTGGATCCTTCCCTGTTCAGCAGGAAGGGAAAGTTGGCCACCTAACTAGCTCCAGAGCTAATGTCCAACGGTACATCCAGAGAGCACATTCTGGTTGCATTAATATTCCCTGTTTTTTCTGATCTGAAGAGTCGATGGTTGAGAAGGAAAATACGCTGTGATTTGGTACATTTGAAACAAAGTAAAATCAGGAAAGCCAAATTCATCTTAAGCCCTTTTTAGACATGCACAAACAACTTCACAAAGTTGGCATCATGTCTGAATCTGATCACTTTAAAGGAAACAATAGTTTTCTTTGTCTCCTTATGTCATTTTCGGATTTTTTTTTAGCACCACACATCTGTGAACTGTGACTGTAATGAATTTTTTTTTCATTTCCTTTTTTTTGGGGGGGTTGGGGGTGTTTAAAGCAATCGTAGTAAACTCATTAGCTTTACTAAACAATTACTTTCTTTTTGTCTCTACAGTATGACATGACAGAGCAGTTTGAATTCTGCTTCCACTTTTACACTGGAAATAAAAACTCAATATTACTCCTAATATGCAATAATTTACTTTTTTCCGAGATTTTTTGGCCACTGTTTTTAGTTTTTTTTTTTTTTTTTTTTTTTTTTTTTTTTTTTTTTTTAGCCACATTAACTCTGTTTTAGACTGGAGCACGATGATGCTGTCAAAATTACTGACTTGCATCAGTATTTCATTGTAAATCTTGGTTTCTGTTGTGCTGAAACCAATCCCTTTTCTCTCTATTATTTTCCTTTTTTTTGCTATGGCCATCACATGTTCCTCCCTATGTATCTGTGCTCATGTTTATGCAGGTCCAGTACCCTCCTCTTCCTCAGCCGTGCCTTTATGTGAGCAGACTGTGTTGATTTTAGTAGTTGGAGCTTTCTTTTATCATCCTATAACCTTTCTTTTCTTTAAAAAAAAAATGCACATGTATATTGTTATCTTGGATTAAATAAGATGTGTATATTGTGTGTGTAAAATGGCCGAGTTAACTTTGGTTTACACAATCATCGTCAACTACACTATCATGTGCAAATCCAAATATACAAATGTGTGTGTGTGTGTGTCCCCACTGCTTTAGTACATGTCTTTGAGTCATTTTTTTCCTGAGACAAGATGAGGGCATTGCAGGAGGATTCACCTCGAGCGACAGAAGTAAGAGCCCCCCTATTGAAAATGAAAGGCAGAGTACAGTACATATTTACTTACAGGTTAGAAACGGATCTGACGCTCAACAGGGTAGACTCCAGAGTTTGCATTTGATCTCACTGAAATGCTTTTTTCTGCTTTTATCGTGTGTGCAACAGTGCCCGTCTGTGTGTGTGTGTATGTGTGTGCGTGTGGGCGTCTCCACGTGTTGACCTGCTTGTATATCTGAACGTATCCCTCAGGCCTTTTTTTCAGGATCAAGGCTTCCTTGGTCTTCGCTCGAAGAGGTCGTGACAGCCAATTAGCTCGCTCTAAATTGATCCAATCATCTGTGTGTTGGAGTGTGTGCACTCGTTCATGTGTACGTGTGTCTGAATCAATGCTCATGTTTTATCGGCAAAGCCATTAGTCTTTTCATTGAATGATGGGTCCATGGAAGAAGCCTCAAAAATATGGAAATGTGTAATTTACTGTATAATGAAGTGGATTCTATCAAAGGTAGGCATGTGTACAGAGTCCCTTCAGAATCTATTGTGAAGTATAATTTTAGAAATTGAGGTCAGTATCTTTTCATATATTTGCGTATATAGAAAATTTCTTTTTTTTTCCTATTGTCCACACTAGATGACTTGTGTGCATAGAATAAACATTTGAGCGCTCTATATAATTATCCTGTGTGAATAACATCATTTTCTGTTTGCACAGAACATAACTTCTGCAGATACTGTAATAATTTGTATTATGACTATTATCTTATTCACACAGGACATTAAAATGATATCAGTGCTACTTCAGGGGCTTATTGAATCATTTGAAAAATAGATTTCACTTGAAGTCGGTATGTTCTCACAGATATGGACCAAAACAGGTTTTGGAAGAAAAATGTTTATGTACATAATGTTTCTGCACATTTAGGCCCCGATTGTACACCTCCCGCAAGCCGCTACCCGCTAACCACTACCCTCAAATTGCAGGTTAGGAACCTCTGCTAGCCGCTAATGCAATCTTCCACTCCCTAAAGCCGCTACCTGTTAATCACATTGTAGGTGTGGCAATGGGTATGTCTTTTGCCCTTTCCACAAACTTCTTGCAATCGCGGGTTGCGGGTAGCGGGTGGTCAGACCACCCGCTACCCGCAACCCCGCCCTAACCACTCCTATGCATAATATAGCGGGTAGCGCAGGTGGGATAGCGGGTTTAGCAAAGTGGAAGATGGCATTCTTTGCGGGGGAACGCCCCTCCCGCTACCCGCTATCCCTAAATAGCGGCTTTAGGAGATCTGGCAAAAGATCGGGCCCTTAGAGAGGTTCTGGTACCACTTTGGACACCTTTATAAAAACAACCCAGACTGCAAGCTGCCCAACCGGCCACAGGAGGACACCAGCCAGCACGGCATCCTCCCTCAGTTCTCGACTACGTTCCACTGGCTCTGAGGTGCGATGGCGACACGCAAGCACCAAGTGTGATTCAGGCTGTAGTTCTGGTTACAGTCAGCTGGTTGATGCTGAGCAAGTGTTAAAGAACCATTTACATACACCACAGCCATCACTGACTGTCTTATGTCTTTGTCTGTCCCTGTCCTTTCATGCTTCACTGTTGGTGATTCTGGTCCTCGTCTACAGAATCAGGGACTCAGGAGATAATAAAATATGGTTGACCAGACTGTCAAACTTCTCACACTTCCTCAGAAGGTTTTATGTTAAACGGGTGTGACGTTAAAGCAGACATCTGCATCAAACCTTCATTGCACCTTTTTGTTTTTGGTTGTTACACAGGCACGCAAAGGTTGTGTTCATCCTTTAGTATATTTGTTTAATGACACTCCGTGTATCTTTGGGGAATTCAAATGAATAGATGCCAGTGGAAGCACAGACAGAGGTTGAAAAATATGTGCAATTCTAATTATTAACTTCCCCTCTACCGCTACATGACCACACAACTTATACTTGCTGCTTCTATTTTTCCTTTTTTCCTCAGAGTTTGATCAAACTCTGACACTGTTGATGCCAGGTTCAGTAGCAAGCATTGCAGTAAATTAAAAATAATCTAAATAAATCAAGGGATGAATAAAATATGAGCATAATAATGAATAAATAACTAAAAGCATGTATTAATAAGAAGAACTCACAGGTATCAGATGAATAGAAACAACAACCGCCACCATCGCCTACGCTCCCAGCGCTGATGAAAGGTTAACGTGTGTTTGTCTATTTCTCTCTCTCTGGCTTTAGATTATTTCTTGTGCTTTTTTTTTTTTTTAAAGGATAGTTGGTTTTCTTTAAAAAATACAGGTTGAATGTTTAAAAGGTGAGTGACAAAAAGGCAACTAGTCATTTTAGTAAACCAACTTTTTTAGTAATACAATACAATTACAAAATGCATAGTAGTACAGAGAACTTAAAGATAAAGCATGGATAATGGAAGCAACAGATTTAAAAAAAGGGGGGAAAAAAAGCTTGAGCGTTCTATTCCTCAGAATGAGATGAAAACTGTACTGATGCTCAAATAAAGGATATAACCACAAATACAGTTTTCCAAAAACGCTACAATGTGACCTACCAGGACAAGTGGAGGACCCAAATA
Source organism: Hirundichthys speculiger (assembly GCA_018398805.1). Taxonomy (NCBI): domain Eukaryota; kingdom Metazoa; phylum Chordata; class Actinopteri; order Beloniformes; family Exocoetidae; genus Hirundichthys; species Hirundichthys speculiger. The sequence goes on from JAGFBZ010000006.1 coordinate 1,312,736, forward strand.
CAGTCTCACAAACGAACCCAGATTGCTCTAAATTAGTATTGTTAGTAAATGAATAAACCTCAAAGTTGAGATGCTGCTCAGGCAGGTGATCAAAAGACATGAACAGAAGCAGGAAATGAGTCTTAACATGACATGAAGGAAAGCCAACACACGGACATCAACCAGGATGAGGATCAGGCACTGATCAAAGGAATCTTAGAGGTGTGTACATTCTCAAAAACAGGTAATAACTAGATGCAAGTGCAGCGGTCACAACCCAGGGAGGAATGCTATGAAGCCATTTCAACATGCTTTCGGCAAGTGTTCAAGAAAGATGGCTGTCGAAACTCAAAAGCCAAAGCAGAGATAATTGGGATGCGACTGTGATTAGCTACTAAATTTCTTTCGTACCTTTCAGCTTCAAGCTCCGTGTCCTACTACACAAAACTCACAGATCTCCTGACACTTCATTAATACCAGGAAAAAGTTGTGCCAACGGAGAAGTGTGAGGAATATGAAAAATGTGAAAAGAAAAGAAAAAGATTGCTGGTCTATTTCAGAGAAAGTCAATGTCAAGATGTGAAGTATGAAGTTTACACAAAATTCACAAAACATGTTGTTTGAATTTTATTGACAAGTCTTTAGTATTCTACCTTACTTTCTAGTCTCCATTACATCATTAATTTATTGAATATCACAAGTTAAGATTGGATTAATTGGTAAATGCTTTGTGAAAGACCAAATTTAATAAATCTTTTCATAAGTCATAATGAGCCATCCAGCTGGTTTGGATAGTTGACCTTTTCCCTCATCTGAGAATTTATATCCCAAGTTGTTAATTCATCATTGATTTCTGGTCTTTCTGGTGTTTTTTTTTTTTCTTTTAATCCATTCAGCCTCAAAAAACCTTCAGGACCATCTACCTGAAAAAAGGAGTATAGTTTAGTCCAGGAGTTTTTTTTTTTTCCTTTGTCTTTTTTGATTGTGATTTCTGTTTATTTATGCTGCTGTACACCGCAGGGGGCTCAATAAAATGGTTAACTTGCCATTTGCAGTTAATTCATTTGGTGCTTCAAGACAAATGAAGCAGATAAAAGACCTGGAGTTGATATCTGGTATTGAGTTTGAGTTTGACAGCTGTTTGACTACCAATAAGAAGTACATAGAGATCCTAAGTGAAGGAGGCTTCACTAGGCTTCTACTATAGCCATCTGAAGTTCTAGTTTGTCTCAGGTTTAGTTACCGTATAGCCCACCTGTTATTTCTACCAGCCCATCCTGGTTTAACTGGCTAGAACCGGCCCCGCTCTGGAGGATGTGGGAATATCACCGTCTACCATAAGGAGATGCCTTTATGAATTTGAATGCAGAGGGTTTACAACAAGCTGCAAACCATCTAAAAGCACTTTCCTGCGTTTCCCTGGAATCAGATTCTTTGGACACAATGGACAAAGAGAAATTTGCATTAGAATGACAGAAGAGAAAATGTGGAGAAGGAAAGGAGCAGCCCATGAAGGCAGATTGGTGTAAACCAGTGTTTCTCAATTACTTTCATCCCCCCCCCCCCCCCCCCCCCCCCCCCCCCACACACACACACACACCACACCACCACACCCCACCCCCCCCCCAAACACACACACACACACCCAACCATCCACTGTGACTATAAATATTATAATTTGTCTATAAAATTGTTAAAAGTCCACCTCTGTATGACACGGTATCCCTATTAACATAAAGGGAAACAAAAAAAGAAAGATACATCAACTTATAACAAAGAATAACTTTATTAAAATAGTTTTTTAGTGTGTAAAGATTTAAAGTGCATCAATCCCACCGTAGTCACAGTGGTGCCAAGCTCTAAATCAGCATCGTCTTATTTTCTCGTCTTAACTTTCTGGTGACTTTCATTTGTCTCATTATCTCCGTCTCTCTCCGCATTTCCTTTTCATCCCTGTTAAATATTTTTCTGTGGTGTCTCTTGAGGGTTTGTTCACTTTATATCTCCTGCTCTGTGCTGTGTGCGCGCATGTTGGTGCAAAAAAAAAAAGGACGACACAATATAGCTAATACTCCCTGCAAACGCCGCGACAATGAGAGCGCCACTGCCCCCTATTGTAGTATATGTGCAATTACACTTTGTTCCAGTACGGCAAAAAAAAAGAAAACATGTTCCCTGGGCCCCCCCCCCCCCCCTTCCACCCCCCCGCATCGTACAGCGCCCCCCCCTAAGGGGTACCCCTTAGGGGGTTGAGAAGGACTGGTGTAAACTATCACATCAAAACAATACATTATCTATCAAACCTGGAGGTGGCAGTGCCGTGGCACGGTGATATATGGTCACCAGTGGAATAGTCTCACTTGATGGTGATTGCTGCCAGAAGCAGGAAGATGAATTCTGAGGTGAATAAGTTCATGCTCATTTCGTCAAGCCCTCCAAAACTGAGAGGACGGCGCTTCACAGTGCAGAAGGATAATGACCCTCAACATGTATGTGTAAATGCACAGTGATTTTTATAATGGGTTTTAACACGGTTATTTAATTATTGAATATCTGTTCTGACAATCCAACATACAATGTGAGACATTAGCAGTCTGTACTTCTGCCTGATAATATTTAAATGCTATTTCAGCAGGATTTGATTGAGCATGTGATCATTAAAAAAGAACATGTTAAGGATTCTACACATAATTCAATCTGAAACTCTAAATATAACCTCTCCGGAGCAGATTATGGGTATCACTTAAGTGGCCTTTTTTTTTTTTTTTTTTACTATGGTTACTTAAAAAAGGGCCACGTTCATCAGTGGAAATCCTGACTTTAGACTCAATAACCCACTTATTATTTTTACAGTAAAATACACAACGCTCAAAGACAAAATATGAGTTCCCAATAGGAAAATGATAAAGATTAAAGAATATGACAAAATCCATGGAGAAAGCAAAGGAAAAACTAAAGCATTGAAACAAAGCCAGTTAAATAAATTTTAGCCCAAGTCTAAACATATAGTGAAAATGTTCCCTTTAAACTCTGGTTCTGAATTTACAGAAAAATCTGAATGCAGTGGCTCAACCCATACATCACCTTAGGCATTAAAAAATAGGCTCATCACCGTGGAAACGGGGCAGATTGGTGGTGATTGGTCACGGTCGTTATCATTCCTGTCAGGACAGGTGTGAGCGCGCTCAGTTAAACTAGCTCTTGATTGGTTCAAACTGCCAGGAGGCCAACAAATCCCTAATCAGGCTGTTAGCATACGAAAAAGAGAGAAGAGATGGTGGAAGCAGGAGAAAAAGAGAGAGGGAGGGGGGTGCAGAAAGATGGAGGAGAGAGAGAGAGGGAAAGAGAGAGAAATTGGAAATGAGAATGTTATTAAGATATTTGGAATAGGAATGAGTTGGGAACCATTCCCATAACACATCAGCACGCACACACGTGCCTGCATGCATACAAATACTCACGTTTTTTAAAAACTTTCAACTCCGTCTCAGTTCTTTGCACCTTTTTATACACTTTATGCACACTCAAGCATTGCTTTTCCACCCAGATGGGCCAGTGTGTGTTTGCATCTGTGCATGTGCTAGTACGTATGAATGAGTTGGGACAAAGACAGATGGTGCTGTAAACACCCCATGGCATATTCCCATTCATGCACACATAAACACATGCACATGTTGACACAGAGCAAGAAGGACAGTCACTGAGAAATGTGGTTTTTGATTTTGGCTCTGAAAATTGGAAAAATATACGAGGGGAACTGATTTTAACTAGTAATTTTAACACTGAATCGTTTAGTGATATTCTACATTAAAAGCAATTGATGTTCAGTGCACAGATTTTTGTTGACATGAGGCGTTCCCATCTGTCTTTAGAATATAAATTCCATCCATCCATTAGCTTCCTCTTGTCCAGGATTGGATTTTGGCCACAGCACCTAAGCAGAGAGGCCCACACTCCCTCTCAGCGGCCACAGGTCTAGGTGAGGATAGGACCATAGATGGACCAACGCGCTTTTCTTTTGGTTTAGTTCTCCAAGCTCCTTACCAAAACCGACCAGTAAAGGGTCTGCACTTCTGCAAACACTGCACCAATCCGCCTGTTGACCTCCCACTCTGTTCCTCCCCAACAAAACCCAGAGGTTATTATTATCGGTTATTGGTATCGGTTTTTAAAAAAAAAGTTATCATGCATCCCTATCCTAGGATATAGAGCTAGTCCAGCATTTTACAGCCAGAACATTGGTCCTCATCAATCTGAGGCTCGATTGCCAACTGGACTCTCGTCTTCAGAACAACTGCAGAGACCTTACTAGAGATGCCGAAAGGTGATATTCCACTGTAATTGGATCTTAGTTCTCCATTATTATAAAAGCAAACCACCACTGCAGTCTGCCAATCCAGAGGGAATGACCCTGAAGTCCAGGCAATATCTCAGAGTTGCTTCAACAGAGCTGGCCTCACAACATCCAGAGTCTTGAGGAACTTGGGGTGTCATCCACCCGAAGCCCTGCCGCAGTTGAGCTTTTGAACTACCTTGGTGACCCCAGGCCAACTACTGGGTGAGACCATTCCAAAGTCCGCATCTCTCAGCTTCCACTTTGAAAGATGTATAGGTTGGATTGAGAAGATCCCCAAAATAGTCCTTCCACTGTGTGACGGTGTCTGCTGTCAAGGTCAACAACTGCACCTTGAGGACACCTTCAGTGTACAGGTTATCATCAGTTGGTTATTCAGCTCCTCTCTTTACTGGAGCATTTAAAGCACGTGGTGGCTTTGATACAGTTATGAAACCATTCATTTAAACTGTGGTCCAGTGTGTCCAGGGGTCACATGCATGCATGCGAAAGCTGGAATGGCAATGGACTTCACTGAACAACTCCAAGACCAATTTGAACCACTATATTTCAATCTTTTTAGTTATATAAACTTACATGAGTGAGTTGCCAAATATCTGGGCAGTCGATAAACCTGGCAGCAAGCCTAAGTGTGTTAACGTTGCCTACTAAACTCTTGTTAGTCTTTAGCAGTACACTGATCAATAGATGTTGTGACTACATTTAATTTTTCTGAGTTTTGGCTTAAGACGTGGTTTAATTGTGGAAGAAACTGTCTTATATCCCCTATAGCTCTGGCTCTTTCGCTAGTGTATTGTTGTTCTTGCTTAGGTCTAGTAGTATCCACAGATTCACCACAAAATCTCAGCGTGGTTTTTGCTCAGAGATGTTAAAAACCTTCAATAATTTTGCCCCACACACTAACGCTACTGCTCAATACCAAAACACACACGTACATCAAAAATGAATCCTGCCTCTCAAGGGGGTGAACCGAAAATGAAATATAATTCTAGTAATCACATATCTTCTCACATGGATGTCACCCATTAATGTCTTTCTCTTTATAGTCTTCTATTTCTCTTCCCCCTTCCTGTCTATGTGCATCTCTCTTTGGTTTTCTGGCTGACAGCACTGATGCCCAAATTAATAACAAAATAGTTGCACTCTTGTGTGTTATACAAACACATCTGTTTGGAGATTGTTCGTGCATGAAAGGTATGAGATGATACATGCATTTGTGTGCACACTTAAGTCACAATAAAACTACAGTATAGTATACCCTTATTATTTGCAGGGGTTACATTCCTTCCTCACACAGCGAGGCCCAAAAATCTGCAAATTATTGATGCAGTTTTAAAAGGCCTTTGCATGGTATTATATATCGATGGCCAAAGCGCAAAACCTCCTATCTGAAAAATTCACTTTTTTGAGAAAACTAAAAAAAAACTTCTTGTTTTCTTGCAGAATGCTATTTTTTAAGTATACTCAATACATAATACACTGTTTTTGGACTATATTACTATACTATGTGTTAACAATACAGACTAGGTATTTTTGTTATTTTTTTCAAAGTGAAATCTGGACATCAGAAAATTCTGCAGATAGGAGGTTTTGCGCTTTGGCCATCGATATGCTAAAAATGCTTCCCAAACACATTCTAAAGACATTCTTACTCATTAATACAGTAATAATGTAGTAATGATAAATTAAAAACATTTTAATTTTGTAGTGTGATAATGTTTATTAATAATATTGATAATAATAAATAATTAATAAATACAATAATACTAGTTAGGGTGAATGTGAGTATTTTTCTGCTAAAAAAAATGCCTAAAAAATTCACGAAATTGCCGGGGGCTACCACAAATTCAAATACATTATGAAAAAAAACCTTTGAGAGCAAAATCCGCGAGTATGCCGGACCGCAAACGGTGAAAACTGCGAATGGGCAATGGTGTACTGTCGGTGTATTTAATTCTAATCTTTTATACGTCTAATTGGGTGACTTCATTGTAAAATGTGTGAATATGTGCTTGCGCATACTTGTATGTATCTGAACATAAATTTAAAGAAAAAAAAGAGAGTAGCTATCTCCTCAGAGGGTCCTGTTATCTGCATCCTGCAGACCTGGAAAACACTAGTTCTGCTGCAAACACAAGAGAAAAACGCATGTGAACTCAGGCTGGGTCATAAGAAGAATGTGACCTCCTGAGGTCAGTCCTCCTAAAGGCCAGACTGAGGCAACACTACCCTTGGTGACCAAAAAAAAACCTAAGGAAGAGAGAGACAAGTAAAAAACAAAATAGACACTTCATGCACAACAAAGAAAAGAGTAAGAAGCTTTTGTCTTCAGTTGGCAGATAGATGTGCACGGATATGAACAGAGACGTCATTGATCACTGCTTGTCTATATTAATTTACTCAAAAAAAAAAAATCAATCAAATGCATAACTTTTGAATTTGGTTTCAAGTTTCTGGGGTTAGGACTTCCCAGTATTGTGACAATCAGAATCACAACCCTGCAGGTTCAGGTCTACATCCAGTGTTAAGACAAGTTCCTGGTGATCTGATCACAGCTTTAAATACAGCTGTAAAGGTTTTTGGGACACAGTGAGATTTAATCAGATTTGTAGGTGGATTGGGATGCACGGTAGCCACATTGTTTTATTGGTGTAAATTGAATCCTGGACCTCACTGAAAGACGATTTATTCTCCGGACATGTCTTCAAAAGAGGATTCTTGCCGTCTCATTACTGTGTGTAATGCAGAGAGCTCTGCAGGGCTGTCCTGCAGCTACCTTACCTACCTTTAACTGCTCGATGGGAATATTTTAGTCAACTGTCCTTCATGTATTTCTACTGCTGATAACTGTTGTTTCATGATAGGATCCAGCAGTAGCTTGAGGTTGGAACCAATAGAGAGATTTCCTTTTTATTATGAACAAAGTGTTTTATAGGTTTTTGACTTTTCTTCCCATTTCTTCTACAAAGGCTGGCCCAGAATCAAGACTGATTTCAGATTTAGACCTCAATAACCATAATTTGTGTTTCTGTATTTAACAGAGGTGTATTTAAACATAATTGTGCAACAATTAAAAAATGTTACGATCATTTATACATTAACCATAACAATAATAATAAATCAAAAAGGTCATAAAAAGTACTGAACAGCTGACTTGGGTGAATTTCAAAGGTTTCAACTCCTGATATGGTTTCATCCATAAAATGTCAACATTTTTTTCTTGTCAATTTGATTTAATTTATTTAAAGTGATAGAGGAGATCTTATTTGCCAGGATTAAGGCCACATTTTTCCAAAAAAGAAAATAAAAAAGTATTTGAATAAAATATACATACAAATGTGTGTGTTTGTGTGTATAAAGTGCATTTATCTATAGATTTCTTTTCTTTAGCTGATCCAATCTTTACCTTCTTGTCTTATTGTTTATCTGTGTTAAGGACTACAGATGGAAATTAGCTTGGTGCTAAATCTGGTGCAGCCATCTTTTTAATGCCACTGCACACGGTCCTTTAAATAAATAAATAAATAAAATAAAATGTTTCCATCCATGAGTCTTTTAATTCACTATTTTTAAGCTTCATTAGCATATTTATTCTCATGCTTCATGCAGAATTTATTTGTTAAATTTGTTTCTGTTGCCCTTTTGTGTTTTTTCTCTTTTTATTGATGAACTTTTACTCTCAAACCAACCAACTTGTTTTTTTTTTTTTGTTTGTTTTGTTTTGTTTTTATTCTGCCAAAAGTCTCAGTTGTGTCATTCTTTGTTGTTTCAGCTCTAAAGCTGTTGGATTGGAAACCTGTCCACCGACACGAACGTCTTCATCCTTTTCTTTTTCCAGACACCATATTGATAAGAGACAGATGTTTCAGAAGGAACATTTATATTGTATTAAGGACAAAAGCTTAGGACAAATTATTTTTTATTAAATGTCTATATATATGGACTTTTATCTATTTTTCCTGTCTTTTTTTTTCCTTATCCGTCTTCTGATGCCAACCACATAGCCTGAGTTATTAGATAAAGCCCAGTAAGTCCAGACCTGATGGAAAAAGAGACAGAAACAGTTCTTGACATAAATACCAGATAAATGGATTTTCTTCAGTAGCTGTGTCACAGTCAATTAAACCTGTAATTAATGAAATCAGTTTAATTCAGCTAATCAAGGGCTTTTAATCTGGAGATTATTGTCATAATTAATCACAGCTGTCTCAAACTAAGATATTCAGTATGATATGATGAAAAATGGAAAGTTAAATTCCAAAAAGGCAATTACTCATCTTTGGAGAAAAACTGAAACTCTGTCACAGTAATTGCTGTAAAAAATGCTTCATCAAAGGTTGGTGGAAACCCAAATAATCATTTATCAATTATGATCAAAGTAGAAGTCTAACTGACCTGATATTTACCATGAAGTTTGAAAGGTTTGTCTTCGTTTGCTTGTTTTGTTGTTGTTATGTTTTTTTTTTGTTTGTTTTCTTTAGCAGTATAAAGCCAATATTGACTGGCTTCAGGAAAAAAACAACCCAAAAAAGCTGGCATTTCGAGCTGAAGCCTTAACTCTAAACAGATGTTGTGGTTTGACCTGGAGAGCTGTTGGCACAAAACATTCATGAGACGTGTCGGATCTGGAGCAGTTCTCTGACGTTCCTCCTGAACGTTGTGCAGTTCTAATCCAAAGCTACCAAAAACACTTCCTTGAAGTCATGACTGCCAATGTTTGTCTATTTTTTTTGACTTTGACGAAATGAAGATCAAACTTTGTAGCATATTTAAAATCATTCAAGTCCAAAGGACTAACAAACTTTTTCTTGCCACTGTAACATATTGCTCATGAATAAGTTAAAGTAAACAGTCCTTATCAGTAATTATGCCGTCTACTGATTAAAAAAAAAAACATATTTGACTGAAGTAATTTATGAGATTAATTTTGGAATTAGTTATGCAACTTTTTGCTTGTTCCTTTTCTGATGCAGTTTAGGTTTAGCCATTATCTTTGTTGTTCTATAATATGTATAATATGTGTGTGTCAGCGAAGAAATGGGAGAAAGTGCTAATCATCTGTGTTTTCAGTGTGAATCCTCGGCTCACTGAGGTGTTTTAACAAGCCTCTATAAAGGAGAACTGTTGAGATGGACGTGATGTTTTTGAATGTGGGCTTCACTCGTCCTTCAAGTGTGGGGAAAATTTCTGATTTAGTCGTTCTTTATAACAAACAGTTCCTGTGAGTCCTTCTGGTTGGCAAGATGCATCAGCTGTATCACAGGAGAACCGATGAGAACACAGCTGTCTTTGCTCCAATGACAGCTCCTACAGTTTTATTTTATTTTAAAATCCTTGCAAAGACTGCCATTACATCCTGTCCCTTGATGGCTTTCTTCTTCAGTCTATAATCACAAGCAGCACAATGTCACTTTGTATTAATGTTTTCTTTTCAATATAGAGAGGGCCACTGGTCAGGACTTGAGCCCACGCCAGCCTCACCAGGACCGTAGTCTCCTTACACTGGGTGTCTGGTCAACCCAATCCTTGGCTTTCACTGAGCTTACATTTGAATTCAACCCTTTCTTTAACAAAATGATGATTCCAATATCTACAATAATGTGAATTAAGGGCCCGATCTTCCACCAAACCTCCTAAAGCCACTATTTAGGGATAGTGGGTAGTGGGAGGGGCGTTCCCCCGCAAAGAACACAATCTTCCACCTTGCTAAACCCGCTATCCCACCTGTGCTACCCGCTACATTATGAATGGGAGTGGTTAGGGCGTTCCACCTGTTCAACCAATCAGTGCGTCAGCAGCCGTTGCCTTTAAGAGCAGGTTGCACTACCCACAAACTGATATGGAGCATCTTTTCATCCAGATCAGAGCAGCTCTCGTGCGCAGCTCATCTGGGACTCTGCTGTAGAGCTTCCTCCTCTTCCTTCTCCTCTTCTGCACTGATATATACATAAAAATATTTTTACACAGACAATTCCTATTGGCAACCTGAAAGTTCCAGATAGTTGGTGCGCTCCCAGTAAACACGCTCTGGTCATCTATGGTTTAACTGGGGAGCAAGCTGTTTAGATCAGGAGTCGGCAACCTTTACTATCAAAAGAGCCATTTTTTGCCCGTCTCCCCTTAATAAAAATTATCTGGAGCCGCAAAACTTAATTGACCCGTAAAATGAAGATAACACAGTGTATGAAGTTTTATATATAGTTATTCTGTATTCAGAGGGATTTGAATCTCACCAAAAGCTTATTCCCAGTTCTTTTATTCCCAAAGAACTAAGAACAACAAACAGAAAACGGTTAACATTTTATTGCTGTTTTTACCTGTTTCAAAGGAAAACCTCAAACTCTTATAAAGACTGAATATTGGCTGCTTCTGTACTGTATGTTTGGGATCAGAACCAAGACAATTTCCTATCAACTTGTTTACATGGAAGTAAATATATTTAATCTTGAATATATTGAATAGGGAGAAAAAAACAGTGGCATGTGTAAACCTACTTTGAAATAAAACAAAGAACCATGCAGGTTCATTTGAGTCATTCCCTTACTTGTAAAACATTGATCAAATAAAAAGTAGCCAACTTAAAAAAAAAAATAAAACGTATAGCTGCAGCTTAATAACTTAAAAAAAAAATGTAAATGTAAAAAAAGGCCAGTTTGTATTTAATTATGGCTTAAGTCCATTTCAGTGTGTTGCCATCCTCTTGTTTTCTCCTCAGCCACGTACAGCAGTCAACCACCGAGCCTGAACATAAACCATAGCATGAAACATTTGTTGTAGTTAATGCTGGAGAAAACCTGTTCGCATCAGTATGTAGGATCCAAAGATTGACAGGACTCCAAATGCAAACGTCTTCATGTTCATATAAGTGTTGGGAATTACATTCATGTTTCAAAGACAAGTTTGTCGGGTTTGGGAAAGTTTCCAATGTCGCTTCTTTTATGTGTTACGCCACAACAGCACTGACGTGGTGTAGGAAATTTTTCTTTTATTTTTTACTGCGCTACATGAGGAACACAAAGATGTCCAGCGCTAGTCCACCGAACGCGTGCTCGCCTTTATTTTCTTTCCCAGGATGTAACACAACGATACGACTTCCTCGTTGCAGTAACCTGGCAGTATTTTGCGCTAAACATACTCATTCTGCCCCCTGCTGGCAAGCAACCTACAGGGCACTACATGTGCTCCAGAGCAAGAATCGCCTTCTGACAAGTTTTCCCCCAAAGCTACAGGGAGCCACTGCAGAGAGGCTAAAGAGCCGCATGCGGCTCCAGAGCCACGGGTTGCCGACCTCTTGGTTTAGACAATCTCTACTATTTTCTCAGGGGTTCAACTGAGGCCAAATCACGCTTTTTATACAAGAGTTAATTTGAGAGGTAAAGCCGTTTGTGCACGTCCACATGTGACCAGATGGACCCACATTGATGCTATTTGGACGTGCTCTTGTATGCGTCGTCATGTGGGTTGCGCGAATCACAAGATACCGAGTTTGCGAAAGGGCAAAAGACATGGCCATTTCCACAGCTACAATGTGAGTAAGAGAGTTGGCATAATGGGTAGCGGCTTAAGGGAGCGGAATATTGCATTAGCGGTTAGCGGAGGTTCCTAAACCCGCAATTTGCGGGTAGTGGTTAGTGGGTAGTGGCTAGTGGGAAGTGTACGACAAACATAATCTGGGGCCATAATCTCAAGCAGCACAAATTAGTTTTTTCAAGTTAAAATATCAGTTTCACTTTGATTTGAAAGAATATAGATAGATAGATAGATATATGTTTATTGTCCCCGTGGGGAAATTTGTTTGCAGCAAAAGGTACACATGGCAATTTGACAACCATAACATAAAAAACAGGGACACAGAACTGAAACACAGACAGACACATTGCTACCACTCATACATGGTATTTCCCAGCCAGCTGGGGTGCTATTTCCTAGAAATATTTAGAAGTTTGACAGCTTGGGGTATGAAGAACTTGTTTGCCCTGTTTTTAGTGAACAAGGGGGGGGCAGTAACACCGAGCTGATGGCAACAGTTTAAAATTAGAGGTAAGTGGGTGCCTCTCATCAGCCACAATGGCCTTTGCCTTGTTTGTTTACTGTATTGGGTTACTTTTAGGGAAGTGTGGTCTCAAACTTGTGGTTTTTCATCCCTGCTGTCAGCAAAAACTAGTCAACGTTACTTTGAACTCTGTCTATCACTTTACTACACAGTCACACATCCAAATTGATAAAACTAGCTTACAGGGCTACTTTGGACATCACGGAAGAGTCTCAAAGTAATAATGGAAGATAAAACAAGAGTGATAGACCAATACACCAGACAATAGCAAATTTTGGACTTGGTCCTAAAACCGACCTAACCTCCACACCTACAGGGGGACCTGCTGAGTCAAAATGTGCTAAACTTCCTTTGTGCTGCATTAATCAAATAAGGCTCAAGTTTGTTTGATGCATCTAATTGTAAGAAATATTCTAACACCTTTTGAAGTCTGTATATTGCATGAGCTAGATGTCAACAGAGGGCTTTTTTTCCCCAACTAAAACATTAACATTTATTTCTGTATTTATTTGCTACTCAGTGATGAGTTTTTGTGTTCATCTTGTCTAACTCTCGCTTTTTACTGACATTTAAAAGATATCTGCAAAATTGTTTGACATTTGGTTGTGTGTGCTTTTTTTTAACACCAACCCACACCCCACCCCGCACTCCCAGAATTTTGGTTTTTATTCCTTTTTGTTTTTTTAATTTATAACTTTTTCTCTTCCACATGTGTTTCATAGTTCTGCGTAAGTGTATTTCATGTATAATTTATCTTTATATTATTTTACCTTTGAAGGATAATGTATAGAGAGTAAAATTGTGAGTGTGACCATAATATGTGCATGTTAATGCTGTGTCTGTTTGTGTATATGTGAGAGATACTCACTGGGCATTGCTATAGGATTCATGCTGTGACAATATAACCTGTTCAGATGAAATGGAGGTGTTTCATTATCATTGCTTATTACACTCGGCGTGTGATGTGCAGCTTGAGAGGCTGAAACCAGTCAGGTTGGTGTTTGATAAGTGCCATTCAGCTTTACTGCTGAGGCCTACCTGGTTCTGTCTGAGCAAGTCAGTAAAGTCAAATACCTTTATTTTTTTTCTGTTCGTTTTCCTCTGCTGAAATAAAACTGTTTTTCTTCAGTAAAGAAGGAAATTTCACAATGGATAAAATAGCTTTATGGCCTGAATGAATGTGCACCTCATGGCGTAGCCTGCCTGCTCTCAGGTTCCTGATTCTTGAAAGAACAGAAAAGCTACCTGTGGAAACATTTCCTTCATCATTCTGTTTGGATGGTGCATGACAGAATATCATAAATCTTAGGAATTATATGCATTTCAGCATTCCACGTTAAACGGTGCATTACTATTCAAAATAGCCCATGGACTGCCTAAGGCGCCACCACCACTGTTTAAAAATGCAGAGGACAAATTTCAAAAGGCTGACTTCTAAAAATAAAATATGTGCAAAACCATTAATCAAAGACACCTAAAGAAGGTCAAATAATTATGATTTAAGATGAGTCTTTGGGTTTTACATCTGATTCTGGTGTTGTAAAGAGAGAGAGGGACACAAAAATCTAATATTTTTCCAAGTGTTTTATTGGCTCTTGGTTAGAACTTGCTGTTCAGAGTGAGTTCATTGTAGCCTCTTTATTCTGAACCACTTTAGAGAAAACCTTCTGAGAAATGGCTTCAATGTTTGTGTAAGGGTAGGACATTTCTTTCTTGCTATATAACCCAGCAGGGTTCCATTACCCAATTATTGTGTTCATAACGTTTCTGGAGGTCTAACAGCACCATTTCCTGAAGTGTGACCCACCAGTACCAATTTTTGGAAATCCTGACTTTCTTGGAACTACAATAGAGGCAACCTGAGTACCACGAAACATGAAGTGTAAGAGGGCAGCACTCACACTCGTCCGGGGCTTTGCAGATGTGTGCCTTTCTGGTCTTCTCCCACTTATTCCAGCTAAAGTAAAACTCATGTAACCTCCAGTGCTGATCTTTTTCTTGTCAAAATGACGGGAACATAGCTTGAAATTTCTTGTGAGGTTCGTCCCTCCTCTCATGCAGAATCAGTGCCTTCGATTTCCTCTGCACAGAGAGATCTGTCGGCCACTTTATCCACATCACATCAGCCTCGAAGGGATACATGTGTTGCTTCTTTGCTTTGGAGCCATGAGATTTACACTCATCAATGTCGTACCCCATGGTTGTTGAAGGCAGAAAATGAAGTAAAATGAATGATCTCTGTTCCTTGTTTTGGCTTCTTGCTTTCTTTACTGAAAATGGTCATGTCTACAAAAAGCCCCAAACACGACTCGTGCTGCTGCATAACGCAGTGGTTCTCAAACTTTTAATGCTGCGTACCACCTGAGAAACTATTGAGCTCTCCGAGTACCATCATGATGACCAATTTTAAAATATAGCCATATATGCCTTCTGAATTAGCTTTAAACACACAGGAGAGATGTTTATTCCTTATTGGGGTTATTTATTGTTACCTGAATTTCATTTGAAACGTTGTATTTATAATGCATTGTCATGCATTGACAAGTCATGACGTTCCCCCGCGTACCACCAGAGAGCGCTCGTACGCGTACCACAGTTTGCGCACCACTGGCCTAACGGATAAAAATAGCAGCATTTTCGCGGTGCTCTGGTAACCTTTATTAACTTCATACATTAACTTACTTAGTGAGAGAGAAAACTGGCAAATCTGTGCTCTACTAGCATTATGTTTGTCTTATTTATTTAGCATTTCTTTGCATTATAACAATAAAGATGTTCTGCAGGTTGATGTCATTTTGAAGTATTGGTTTAGGTTTGTCCCTAAACGTTTAGGTTGTTCCTCCATGATTTATTTTTACCAAGTTGTACAATTGCTTTCTTTCCTGTGAAAGAATATTTAGATTTATTAGTACTCCAAATGTTTCACGTACTTTAAAAATGTTTTGGTACAAATGATGCAATGAAATGAACTGATCAAATGTCCAGATTCCTGTCACCAGTTCGTAAATCTGTACATTTCTAATAGGGCTGGGACGACGCGTCGACGTCATCGATTACGTCGACGCAAAAACTGCACGTCGATGCGTCGTCACTCAGAATCAAAAAATGGCGGCGGCCGCGGCATCGAGTAGCAGCGAGTCGGGGGAGAAGAAGCTATCTCGTAACAGGATGTCAAAAGTATGGGAGTACTTTACACCTAAAGGTAACGATTCGGTGGTCTGTGACCTGTGCAAAATAGAGATGGCATATCATAAAAGTACTACCGCGATGCACCAGCACCTTAAGAGGAGGCACGCGGGAGCTGCTTGTGTGGAGGAGAAGACACCGTAAGTTTTCAACTTTTTTCTCTTTCCTTGTTTGCAATGATTAACCCCGTCATTCATCCAAACCGTACCACGTAACTTGTGCTCCAGCCTCGCACACACAGAACATGTGTCCACTTAACCCTCCTATTATGTTGCGGGTCAAATTTACCCGTTTTTAAAATAAAAAATTAAAAAAAAATAGTTTAAAGTATTTTTTCAGGATAAAACTTCTTCTGCTTGGCTTAATTAGTCTAATCAACATATAAAATAAAAATTGTTCATGTAACATATTTGCAACCCCCCTCTCCACGTTTATGTTACATAGATTATGTTCGGGTCAATTTGACCCAGCAGCCAAAATGGAGACTAAAAGGGGTTATAAGTATCTAATATAATAGTTTTTTTTTTTTTTTTTTTTTCTTTGCAACTGTGACCCCCATTTCTCCCCAGTTTCACACCCTCCCCTTTGGGTCGTGCTTGACATGACATGTGGTCTCAGAAGGCAGAATATAACCTGTGACAATTTTTTCACAAGCTGCAACTTGAGTCAGGGACTTCTAAAGAGAAAGCTCACGATGGTTGGAGCGGTCCAAAAGAACCAGTGTGAACTCTCTGCTGAGCTGCTGCTGGTAACCAAGAACAGGACCCCTGAGTCCTCCATGTCTGCCTTCACAGACACCACAGCCCAAGAGCCTTTCTGCCCCAAAAAGGAGGGAAATGTCAAAATGTCATGAGCACTTTGCATAAAAAGTCTGAAATCAGCTCAAGAGAAGATCAGAAACCAAGTATGATCCCTACAATGCCACCAAAGTGAGGGGTGGATCATTTAGACCAAGTCATTGGGTCTAAAAGCACCAAACGAATGACTGAAAGCTGACCGCTGGTCATCTTTTATAACATGACTGATAGATCAGCCTACAACGCATTTGTCATTTGGAAGGAGATCTTTCCAGAGTAGAACCCATCAAAGCTCTTTGAGGAGCACATCTTCTGTCTAAGCTTCTGTCTCCAGCAGACCTCCATGACCCTGCACAGGAATAAGTGGGTTGGATAATGGATGGATGGATTTCTGGTTTAAAACATTGCGTAGTATTTATTGTCACAACGTGATGACATGTCACTTGTGTGCAGTGGAGACTCACAGACACACATATGAACACACCATGTTCATTTTGTTAATCTGTTAGTTTGATTTTTCTTATTTTTATTACTTTCTGGTTCAAAAACAGTTCTTCAGTTTTCTTTCATTGTAAATTCAGTAGATTTTGATTTTAATTCAGCTGGTCAATTTATCCGGAAGATGAGGTTTTCTTGTGCTAATTTATCAACATCACCCCAAAAAGAAAAGTTGAAAATATAGAATAATTACAAAAAAAGTCAATGTTAGATTGAACTATTGTATTTTATAGATCGGTCTTTCCAATGCATATCTAAAAATGTTTTAACATTAATTTAAAAAAGAAAACGAGTGAATAATTACCATTGAACCATGATCTGTGAGAGGTAAAGAACAACAATGCACTAAATATTGATTTAAATAGTTAGTGATGGAGTTAATAATGAGATATAAACAGTGTTTATTTGGGAGTTTTTAGTTTTTAGATACTTTTGGATGATCAAACATTTCCTGGGTCAAATTGACCCGGGAACATAATTGCTGTTCCTCCAAAACGAACATAACAGGAGGGTTAAACACACACATACGCCTCTCACACACTCGCCTCTTGCCGACACACTTTTTTTTTTAACTGACACAGACACACACTCCTCAAATACACGCTAAAGTTAGTTTAACTTTCAACTTTTAGGTTAATGTATTATTATTATTATTATTATTATTATTATTATTATTATTATTATTTATTGGTATGGGCAGATCATTTAGAAGTATATATTTTTATTAACCTGTGCACTGTGTTTGTGATTTATGTTTTCAGGGACAGGGATAAGCAGAAAAGTTTGTACTATCAGATGAAAAAAAAACACACCCCCTGCACCCCCCTGCAGGCTGCTGCACTTACTGAGAGCATCCTAACTACTAAAAGTTAAACTACTGTTCACTTAACTGTAATAGGCCTAATACTTGAATTTATTTGTTATTTATTTCACAGATTTAAATGATTAGGCTAAGTTGCTGCTGTCACACATTGTGTTGTTTTGTAAATTGCAGCTGTCACCGCTGCTGTTATTTTTTTATTTATTTTATATTGATAAGATTTTGGTTCAGATTGTGTTTTTGCAGTTTTATTTATTGAAGGAAAGTTTTATTTTATTATTTTTTTTATTATAGGATTCCATTGCACTACAACTGTGTGCACTTTATTGTTGTATTGTTTAATACAATTCATTTTTGAACTTGAAAGAAGAAATTTGTGTTTTATTCATGGAGATTAATTTGCATTAATTGCTATATAGGTCAAATTATGGGGAGATAATCGATAATTGAATCGAAATCGAATCGAAACGGATTTAAAAATGAATCGTTAGATTAATCGATGCATCGAAAAACTATTTTCTAGATTAATCGATTACAAAAATAATCGTTTAACCCAGCCCTAATTTCTAAACAGATGCCAATTTGAGTGTTCAAGTTCAACACCGTTTGTGTAGCCTCCAGAAGCTTTTAGCTTAAGGACTGACTGGTTAAAAATTTTGGAAAAAACATTTTTTTCCTAGTTGCAGGGGAAAAAAAAGAAAAATTGGTTAGCAAGTGTAACGCTGGAAAGGGCCATCAGCCTTTGGATTACTGCTTAGTATGGCAATAATAACATAGCAGACAGCGCAAGACCCAACTCCTGGTTCTTACACAGTTGTAGATGTACTCTCACACACATTCCCACATGTTCAGCCTCCATTGCATATGCTCTCTGATTAAAAGTTAGTTATCTGCCTGTCTGTAGATTGACAGATTTAATGGGAGAAGAGAAAAGTGTGCCACATACTGATGAACCTGTTTTTCATTTCAACAAGAAAAGTCTATAAAAATGTATAAACTTCTTGTTGCATTTCAACAAAGATCTCTTCCTTCCTGACATAATTAAGAAAAGGTGAGTAATCTTAAAGTCTGAGGATGGCAGAGTTACTAAACAGTGAAATAAAATCAAAATGTCTCCATTTGATGAATGCAGGGACAAAGGTACGCTTCAAGATAATGTACAAAAATTACCTGACTATTCTGGAAAAAACATGGTAGAGAAGGGGACAACGTGCAAAGGAATAACCCAATAAAGCGTCAGTGATACGATTTCCTGTGACAGACAGGGCACTGTTCCTCAATCCTAGTCATCAGTGGCAACTGCTCTGCATATATTACATGTTTCCCTGCTCCAACCCGCCTCATTCAGATGAATGGATCACCATCAGCTTGTCATCCAGGTCTGCACAAGTCTGTTAGCAACCCATTAGCTTTGATCAGGATCAGAAATGAGAACCACTGGTGTAAGGCATTGGCCTCAGTGGAGGATTGTGCCTGAGGAGGGCCTTTTTTTTTTAGCTTTATTTGTGTTCAAGATGATTTTGTATTGTTGTATTAAAATAGCCTTGCAGCATCTCAGACAGCACAAGACCTAATGAGCACAATCAAACAGATATAGCACAGAAACATAAAGAACAACATTAAATGAACCCATTAAAGAGCAGATTGAGTGTCCTCAGCAAAGCATAGTCAGTAAGTTACAGTGTCTTGTGTGTGATTATGTGTGCGCATGTGCATCCATCTGTTCTGAGGTTACCAGAATCCATAGAGACCCAAGATGCACAGAGGCATCGCTGTACAATGTCCTGTAGGCTGAGCTGAGTTAACACATTCTGTGTTTGGGTGTGTAGTTTTGGGTACTTTACTTTTTCGTCTCAGTGGGATTTTCTGTGGTGTAAACACTGTCATTTTGGTAACAAGGGCTCCTCATGGGAGCAAAAGCCTTGTCCTGAAAGGTAAAACATAAATTCTGGGGTTTTTTTTGAGTACCGTGTTAATTTGGTTTTCGATTAAGGTGGGCAGTGGGAATGACTCGGCTATAGTTAAAACTGTGTGGCTGTCTATGATGATTGGAAGGCGATGTAGTGTCCTTGTAAGGATAGATCGGCCTGATTCTGTGTCTGTGCGTTTGAGTATGTGAACACTGGCATACACCTGTGACTGGAAGTAAGCTGGCTTTCATAGCGTTTGGTAATTACGCATATCTATGTGTGCTGGTACCCTCCATATTTGTGTGTGTCAGTGCAGCTCAACTGCCAAATTCATTAAATTTGCATTACTCAGCCCAGTCAGGGAATGTTCACTCTCTCATGTGGAATGATGAAAACTTGAGACGAGTACAGAATCCTATCAGTGAAAAAAGAAATAAGGATGGAGGATAAAGGTTAGTTATCAAGTGAGAGCTACTAATAACTAATGTTTCTTTATAATTTTGTTAGCTGGTTAGCAACTTAAGGTTGCATTTGTGAAATGAACCTTTGCATTTTAGATCACAAAGTTTTGAGAGCTAAAACAGTGGCCACATACTCTGCACAACACTTACCATGCAGTATACAGTATTTACCGCATCCTGCTCTTGTCATTAGAATGTATTATGCCACCTTATTAGATGTTGAAACTGAGACATTTTACTAATTCTTGGAAAATATTAGCTAATTTTGACTATGATGGTCGTAACACCTCTCTGCTATAACAGTGTTTACCACTGTGTAGCATCCCCTCTTCTTTGAACAACTGTCTGTCAACATCGGGGAAGTGAGGAGACGAGTTGCTGGAGTTTTGGCAGAGGAATGTTCTGTTCTGATGCAGGATTCTAGCTGCTCAACAGTCCTGGGCTATCATTGCAGGATATTTCATTTCATCATGCACCAAATGTTTTCTGTTGGTGAAAGGTCTGGAGTACAGGCAGGCCAGTCCAGCACGCGGACACTTCTCCTGAGAGGCCATGTTGTTGCGATAGAGGCAGTCTGTGGTTTAGCATTGTCTTGCTGAAATAGTCCAGTTAGTACTGTGACTGCTGTGGTTGCATATTGCCTTATGGGATGCAGATAAATGTTCAGTTGCCTACTGGAGATTTTTGCTGCAGCAGTAAGCCATCTGGGTGTTCTTTGCATCCTGCAAATTGCCAAAATGCAGGATGTAAACAATTGCACAAAGTAATTATGTACCAGTGGTATACATGTATAAATAGTACTCAACAGCCTTGTAATGCTGCAAATAAACAAATCAACAAATATCCCTTGTTAATATTCATTAGACATGAAATGGGTTCTGTTTCCAGATAGAAATGCCAACATGCCTAAAACCATTCAAAATTGTCAGTGATGTTTTAGAAGCACAACTTTTTCCATTCTGCACTTAACTTGGGGCAGACTGGATGTTTTTCAGGCAGCTATACAATTCATGAAGTGCTCCAATTAGAAAAGGCCAAAGCTGGCCATTTTCTACTACAACGTCAAACTATTTAAGCAATCCTTTGAAATTTTGGATGACTATGAAATCCATATATGGAAATAAAAAATAAAGTAGAACTTCCTCTGAGCATTCGTAACAGTCCATAAAGAACATCTGAAAAGGCTGAAATGCTTGGCGATTCTAATGAGCATTTCATTGCCCCCAGCTCCTTGTTTGATTGTATTCACATAACACTTGAAAATTCTTGCTTTACCAATCGTAGTGTGGTAAATCATCCTTTTTATTTATAATTCATTTTCCGAGGTGCATAAAGTCCTCAAACCTTTAGATACCTAAAACATTCGACTGCATGGTTTTAGAGTGAACTACTTTAGAGGCTAATCCACATTCATACGTGACACAAATTCTCAGAGCACTTCCTCTGAATAGAAAATTATCCGGGCAAAGGAGCATTTGTGCCCCACGAGTGCACAGAGAAGCAGCTCATAAGGGGGTATGCCGTCATTATTTGCACAAGCGCCATCCTGCAATCAAAGGGCCAGGTTGACTTTTGAAGCATGTATGGAAGGAAAAAAATAACACATTTTAGTCAAACTATTGTACCTTTTGTTTGCAAAACAAACAAGAGGTATGATTTCATTCTTGGAATCAATACATCATCCAATATCACTGATATTCAACAATCCCAAGTTTGGATGGTATGGAAAAAGGGGGGACTATGCGATTCACACACTTAAAGGTCCCATATTATGTAATTATTATTATTTATTGTCTTTTTGATTCCCATTCATATTGATCAAGCACCACAGTAGAGTAGCTTTATTTTGATCATGATTAAAAATTATCTTCAATATTATATAACATATCCTTCCATATTCTTTGTGGTCTGGTGTTTGCCATGCACCTTAGGAAGTTGGGGGGGAAGCATAGCTTCCATGGTCTAGTACAATAACTAGATGGAGCTGACTGAAGTTCTCTTTTCATAAAGTATGTTGAAGATATGAACCTCTTGTTAGTTAGGCAGACACCCCTTAAAGCAGAACAACATTGAAATATCATTAAGATATATGTTTCAGTTTTATGTCAAGGAATATTTGCCTACTCGAAGTGTCGTCTTGTTCCAATCATCATCTCTGCCTTCTATCTACAAAAAACGAAGTAGCTTCCAGCCCCGTCGTCCCAGTCGAACAACTGCAGTACTGTGTTACACCTCAGCATGGATGAAATAAGCTCACATCAGATGTCACAGCAGAGACGGCTAAGATGATGATGAAAAGTAATGACAGAAGTGAGAGAAACCAAACAAAAGTACATTTTAGACAGTGTTGTAAAAGCAACTTAACCTCCACCACCTATAGGGGGACCTAAAGCGGTATAAATTACTAAAGTCCTCTGTGCTGCTTTTAAGTCTGCATTCTCTCTAACGTCCAGGAGGTGGCGACTCTCTCAGTTGCAAAATAGCCTTTATAGAGGTCTATGGGAACATGACTGTCTCTTGATTTGTTACCTCTGTAAACGTTGTAACCACCAGTTAAAATGTCTTACCTTGTAGAGAATCTTTTTTTAAACGTGGTCCAGTTTTCAGAAAAGTAGCTGATAAAGCAAGACATGAGCTGGGACGTGACTACATCGTGATTCACAAACCACCATTCAATGAGACTGTAGTTTCCATTTCTGCTTGCCAATAAACAGTTTAAAACTGTGACTGCCAAATGTATTCAGCTCAAGGCTTTCAAATGTGAGTGAACAATCCCCAGTTTGATGTCACAGTGCCGACGTCCACCTGTTTTATAGTGTAAAGACTGTGCTGCTAACAATGGCTCAGTGTTGTGGAATTAGGCTTTTGTTTGAATTTGCTAGGCTGCGTTAGATATTATTTTCATAGTAGTCTGTTCAGTCATTATCAAAGATCAAATAGCATGGAGGAATCCAGCTGGGTTGGGGAAAGGGGGGAGCTACAAATGTTAAAATGTTTTAGTCTCTTTGTGTAATGACCAAAACTTATATTCCAAATCAATTTAAAAAAAAAATGGATAAATGTTCTTTGTGGGAAAGTTTGTATCGTGAAAACGGATCAGAAACTGAACGACAAATCAAAGTAGGGAATATGGGAGAGATGGGTGAGGAGAAAGAGGAGGGAGGAGAGGGAGGGGGTGAAACAGGAGGCTCCAGATGGAAGGTTTGCGTTGCCGGGGTGGGTTGCCGAGGAAGTCATTAAGCAGCCATTTCATCTGCGTCTGCTTGGCTAGCGAGATTTCTAATTGCATCTGAGGAGAGGAGAGGAGAAATGCCAAAGTACATTTAGATCAAAGATAGAAGACACCAGAGAGCCTGTAGCCACCAGACCCTCCTCCATCACCTCCTCTCTCGCTCTGGTTTTCTTTCTCCACTTTTCCTCTCATTCTTTATCCCGCCTCTCCCAACTTTCCCCTTATTTTGTAATTTCTCTCCACATTCTTGCTTTCACGTCCCTGTTTTGTTTGCCATCCTTCTCGGATCCTCTCTTTGATCCTCGTCCCTATCCCCCACCTCACCCTTTCCTCCTGGAGTAGTGAACAGAGTGTGGGTTGGGCGTTGAGCATTGTTTTGGGGTTATTTTGTTATTCATATTCACCCTAATGACTTGAAACGCGCTCACACATCACATTCATTACGATTACAAGTGATTCTCTATTGTGTACACTCCAGAGAGATTAGAAGAAATTATCCTCACTCCTTTCTCCTTATCCATCGTTTTCCCCCCAAACTTTCTTCTTAATTTGTTTCTTACCCTTCAGTGCTGTTTTAATTTCAGATGCCTTTATTAAATTGTCTCTGGGTTATGACGATTGTAGCAAAAAAGGCCTAGTGGTGCGGTCACGTCCTGGAAAGGTTTAATGTTTTGAGCAGTTGTTCATCGTATCATATCGTATGTTTTAAGATTTTCACCTTATTTACTTATTATTTTCTGCCATTAGAGCTTCTTCCTTAATATGTTGAGAAAGACAATTATATGCTGCTTGATCATTTAAGAGGGCTCTGGTACAGTGATGTGTTCTCATTAACACTTAGTTGAGCGTGGCAGTCTGTGTGTGCGTGTGCTCTTATGTGTCTATAGATGAAAACTTGTAGTAATTGCTTTGTGTGGTGTTGGCATCCCACTTTGACTCTACAAAGAGAAATTGCTCATTGCTTTTAACCACTGCAGAGGGGATGTGGTTGATGGGAATGTTTAAAAGGGGGGAGTGAGGAAGGGGAATAGAGAAGGGGTTATTGTGTCCAAAATACTTTCAGCCTCTTCCTAGAAACCATTAGAGCCATTTTTTTTTCATTGGAAAAGCAAAGTCAGAGTACAGCAGTGTTTTAGCAGAAATGCAAAAAGTAGAGGCTCTGGACTGACATGTAGTTTGGCAAAAACAAAGTGAAGAGGTAAAGTACCACTTTGTAATGGCACACTGCTACATCTGCAGCTGATATATACTGAAAACAAAAAGTGCATACCTTTAATGCACTGAGTGACATATAAAACATCATTGTCAAAGCCGCACTATTCATAGTTGGTCAAAGTTCAACATCCAGTCTGAAGCAGCGAAATTGCAGTTGAATGACCACCAAAAGCGAGTCATCCTATAATTTCCCATTGGGGATTAACAAAGTGTTAATGAACTGAGTTGAATTGATTTGAAATGTTGATGTACCTCATCAGGTGAAATTATTTTAAGCTACAAACTGATGGATAATTAAGGGTGTGGTTGAGTGACTGCTGCATTGTGGTCTATAATATTAACAGCTAGCTGTGATCACTTCCGCTCCTTAGAGGCTAGCATTAGCATTTTTTGTGAACTTGAAATCCGTGCTGTGAATGAAGTACACTTATTCAAAATGTAGCTGTCATTTGATAAATTAATTTGCCGGTGTAGAATTATGAGCACCAGGGTGGAGCAGTCTTCGTGGTGGAGCCAAGTTGGAGTGCTGGACTGGTGAGCATGACAACAGAACATGATCGTTCTTATTTTAAAGATAATATTGCATGTTGTGCTTTGTACTAACAGCCTGCTGAGGCCTGGAAAAGGGCTGCCTCTCAGTCCTTTGCTGCAAGCAGTCGGAGCAGCCAACTCCTCCGGTACCGTCACCCTCCAGGTTGGCCTGAGTCATTTCACAATGACTAACTCGACCCATGGAGCTCCTGGCCACCTCCAGGTATTCAAGGGTGCCGGTGGAGCTCTGCCAGAGCTCCAGCAAGCCTTGTTATAGTTCCAGCAGAACTATAAAAGAAATGAGGATGGATTGACAAATTTTATCAGCATGAAAATGGTCTTTAAAAAGAGGCTTCAGACCAGTTAAATAAATCGATGGGTGATGTCACAGAGAGGTTGTACAGTTATGTTTATCCAGCCTACTATGTGTAGTTTGCAAACAAAGATAGTTTGACTTCAGATGTTATCTGTTCCCTGTCAATATGTCCTCGGGAGATGGCCCTTATCTGACAGTGTTCTTTTGCTTGCATGGGAGTTCTCTGGTTTCCTCCCGCAGTCCAAACGCATCCACATTCGACAACTTGGGAAGTCTAAATTGCCCGTAAGAGTGTATTTAAGCGTGTGTGTGTCCACCAGTTTGCCTGAAGAGAGCTGGGATAGGCTCCAGCAGACCGCCGTGTCAATGAATAGGAAGAAACAGCTCTAGATAATGGATGAATGGTGTTTCCACAACATGATGGTTTAAAAAAAAAAAGTCTTTGTGTGCTCACTAACTGAACTGAGGTGGATAATTACAGTCTAATTTGTCAAAGGAGAGAACAAGGACGTGCATCTCTATTTGGAATTGAGAGATGAAATGCACAGTGGATTGTGGTTGTATACTCTGTGCTCAACTTGAGAATAACGGGGTAATAACTGCGGGGAACCAGCTGTGCTGCACCTGGAGCCGCTCTCAGGGCTTCACTCCCTGTTTGTCATGTATTCAGCGACATCTAGACGTGCATCACAGATCAACCTCGCTGTTGCTCGCTGGCTGTTATGATCGTCCTTCACTAAACATCTGGAGTACTTTCCAAATTTCGCATCCATGCTCTATTATAAACGAGAGCACATTTTTGAAATGACATCCTGTGTATTGTGCCTGTAATGGGCTAACACAAATTAGAGAGGTGTTTAAATATTAAATCAGGTCAACACATTGCGCCGCAGGGAGACAGAAGTCAAAGGAATTGTTCAGAAATTCAACGCGTTCATTACGATCATGGCATAACAGAGTAACGCCACTGTGGGGAAAAGGTGGCTCCAATAAAGCTGAGAGGTTGTGCAGCTGTGGATAAGAGGGGGAGCTGGCGGGAGAGCTGGGGATATCGGGTGGGTGAAAAACACAAAAAATGTACAAGTGTGTCTATGAGATGAAAAGTGGGAGGACAGTGGTGGAGGAAGCGAACGCATGTGATAACCAAACTCTTCCACCTGTGAAATACTAAAAGATATGCTGGCTTATCGTTTCCCCCTCCTTTTCCACTCTTTGTCGTCTCTTTTGTTTCCTTATTCCAACAGTGTGTTGCCGGGAGGTAGAGGAGCTTTGCTTTAATGTGGCTCCTATCAGCCACAGCTATGATGTCTTTGTCCCTTTTACCTGCTATTCTGACTGACCCACATTTTCACAATGAATACCAACTTCTGCAAAAAAAAAAAAAAAAAAGTTTGTCCAACTTAAGAGAGCTAAGGGGTAGTACTTTAGTTATAAAGCATGAACTATACTGAGCTAAGTAACTATGCAAGCTTCTCAAAGCTACATGTTTTGGATAGCGCAATCTTTTTTTGCATTCCCGTTCTGCACTGCACAACCAGTAGGACGTAAAGTAGAAACTGCCGATGGCCCAAAGCTTTCCCACCTCATCTGTCAAACATGATGATGGTTCAGTCACAGGATGGCTGCCAACAAAGCCGGCACACTGACGTGTATTGATGGTTTCACCGCTGCTGGATAAACAGAACGCGTACAGGGGGTTTACCCGAGACGTCAGATTCAGCCAAATGCATCAGAATTAATTGGGAAGCATTTTATCTTCTCATATGCTGGGTGCCATTTGCTAAAGGGGACCCATCTTCCGCAAAAATATATCTTCACTCTCTCAATTTGTCACATGCTGACACCTGCTCTGGAGCACTTTGCATCACATTTGAACACAATGGCAATTCCTTCAGTGAACATTTTTCAAAGTGGATGTTGGTGATCTGCATCCTCGTCTTTTAGGGTGAGAATATATGAAGAAAATTTGAGTCCACACATGGAAGTTGGAGTAGTGGTGGTAAAATGTAACACAGGGGGATGGTGGTAAAACCTCTGGGACGGTGGGGCCCAGAGGACCAGGACTGAGGAGCTCTGCTCCACACCACAGCCTGCTCTGGGCCTCAGTCACAACATGTCAGCAGACTGTAGGACATGTAAGATGCAGGTACTGGAAATGTAGTGCATCGTATCTGGAGTAGTTGAGACGATTTTAAAGGTGATGTCATATGATCTTATGAATTAGTTGTCTTTTTCTGTGCCATTTCAGTGTCTCCAGCTCAAATTATCTTTTTTTCCTCGTTTTTACACATGTTCAAGTCTTCCAGAGCAAGGAGTTTTTGTTTTTGTTTTGTATTCTTATCATTTGTGCAGGATTCTCTGATTATTCCAGAGAGGTAGTTTGTGGATTTATACTTCAGGCTTCCTCATGCTTTTCACAGATGGTTTTCATGTGGCCCTCAAAAGCAAATGCATAAAAATTTAGCATTTATTGTGTCAAGTGAGGTATTCAACGAAAGCATTGCTGACTTCAGCCAAAGAACAAACGGGGAACACAACTGCTATGGAAAATGGCTGCCATGGAACATGGCAAGGACTAAATACCATCTGTTAACAAAATTGTCCTGGAGAACCGAGGACCAAGAGAATTAAACTGACATTTCACTTGCAAATGTTATTGGCTTACTGCATAGTTAAGGCACGAAAAAAATATTCATCAAAATCAATCATGATTTAATAGGGATTGTTTTTTTCTTTTTTGGACAGAAGCTATATTTACTTATTTACTTAAGGCCTTATGTGCCACAAGGCATGAAGTGGATAGGTAACAGGTAACAGCAGAAGTAATGCTTTAATCAACATGATTACTATAGAGAGAATATATTACTGCAAAAAGTTTTGCAAGTTGTGTTCTCTCACCCTTCAAAAGATCAGTATAATAGCTTCAAAAGGAGCTTTGCAGTAGGATCAGTGTGTTAAAGTTAACTTGGACGTTAGTAGCATATACGTCCAGCACTAAAGTCCTTTACTTTCTGCTCTAACGCTCATTTCAATACATCATTGTGCGTGCATCTCCTCCAGTGTAGAAGTTTTTTTTTTTTTTCTGCCATCTCATGACAGCACTGCCATCGTGTCTGTGACACACACGCTCTTTCTTTTAATACTAATCCCCATAAACCATCAAAGAGAGAAGGAGGTGCGATTGTTACAGTAATCCAGCGGGATCCTTAATGGGCGAAAGTGAATGAGAGCGGAGGATTAGGGGGCTGTGACGGCCAATATACTCCATAATTAGCCAGTTAACAGCCTCTGCGATGGCAGGATTACCCAGGTCTTAGCTGAAAACTTGACAGAGACTACACATGACTGACAGATTCACAGAGGAGCCAGAGGAGAGTGAGCCATGAGAATGCAATGGGGAAATGGGGGAGAAAAAAATGAAGAAGAGGAAGAAAGAGAAGGGCAATGGAGTGAGAAATTGGAGAAAGAATGAACATTTTTTTCCATCATTTAAACAGGACATTTGAGATTTCAGCAACTTGGGTGAGGCGGCACTTAGTCTCTGACAAAATGTAGGAGACGCTAGAGGCTCCAGGTATGTGTCTCCAGTCGTTTTAAATCCTCAGAAGCAGGGGTCTTCCAACAAACACATTGCTTATTCACTATCAATCCGTTGATAAAACTGCCTGCAAACGTTTGTGAATAACTATGTGAATAACCATAATTAATACTTCATAATGTTGGCAAATATGTTTCTTCTTTAGTATGCGCAGAAATCAGGTAAAGGCATGAGGTAATCACGTGGATTTAATTCCCTTTTTCAGTTCAGGGCACCAAATACTGCAAATGCTGGTTTGTGAAGGATTCAATTCAATTCAATTTTATTTGTATAACATCCGTTACAATGCCAGTTGTCTCTAGGCGCTTTACAGAGACACAGAGCATGACCCCTGAGAAAAAATTATTAACTAAAATTATAATATTAAATCCGACAAAAACAGACATTGTTCAGAATAACAGCGTACTTTGATTAAAAACTCGACTGGAGAAGAGAAAATATATAAAGTGCAGAAAATGATTAAGAATAGCAACTAAAACCAGAAAGATCTGGAAGGAAATGAAAAATAATCATCAAATGCATCGAAGAATAGCCAAAATGGCAATGACTCAGCCATACCAGGGGTAATGGATCAATTTAAATATATCAAAAACACTGGAAAAGCTCATCTTGCTTTATGCCGACAATGAAATGCCCTTGAAATGGATGTTTCAACAAGACAACATCCCCAAATACACCGGTAAACCAGCAGCATCTTGGTTCCAGACCAACATAACTGATGTTATGGACTGGCCAGTCTAATCACTGGACAAGAAAAACAGTGTTTCTGAGGAAAAGACAAGAAATGCTGAGTTGTGGAATGTAGTCCAGTGGTCCTGGACTGGAAAACCTGATCACAGGTGACAGAAACTGGTCGACACAGATGTGAAGCAGCTCTCAGAAACAGATATACAACTAAATATTAGTTCAGAGATTCACGGGAAAGATAGATCTGCAAGCTTTTCTCAGTTTATACAGTAAATGCTTGAGCTTGGAAAGGAAAAAAAACACTACAGTGTATTCTTTTTAAAACGGTCTAATATTCCTTTTTATTTACTTTCTGTAAAGTAAACAGTAATAAATATGATCCACTTTTCTTCACGTTTTGTGTGTTTGGGAATTAAAGCTATCGTAAGGATTTTAAACTTTACTCACTTTTTTTTTTTTACATGATTATTTTGAACACGACTGTCATTTTCCCCCCTAAAAAGCTTAATCAAATATTACGTGTTTCATAGATTTTGTCACTCATCACAAATGTAATCTTTCACCGTGGTCCACGTGCCTGGAAGTTATTTATCTAATCCTTTGTAGTAATGAGCAGGTAACCATTTGTCCTGTTCTACAGAGGTGTGACCTGCTGCTTTTCACATAAACCGTGATACGCACGTGCACGTCTTTACATGATACGATGCAGTCTATCATATTATACTCCCAGGGGTGTCTGTGGTTTTGTGAGGTTCCTTCTGCTTTGCAGTCCGCTCCACCAGGACGCCTCCATCAACACCGACACACAGTGCAGGTGATCTTGTTGCCCCTGATTGACAGTTCTCTTGTAAAGTTCTGGGTGTAAAAGTGGTCTCTGGATTCTAAGTGCCTCCTCACTTTCATGGCCAATAGGAAGGCCTGTGGGTCAATTTCTGCTCTGACAGTCCAAATATTGGAGAATCGTTGGACCCTGAACCCCACACTGGCCCTGACGCGTTCACTGGTATGTGTGTGTGTGGGTGTGTGTGTGAGAAAGAGATTGGAAAAAGCACTGCATAGACTTAAAAAGAAAAATCTGTACAAACTAAGAGTTCTGTGTGAATGAATGAATGTGGCTTGTACTGTGAAAGCTCTTTGAGTGGTTGAAAAGACTAGTAAAGCAGGATATAAATGCAGTCCGTTTACTATTTTATCTTCAGCTTGCTTGGCACCTTGTTAACATTGGCCAACTGTTGTTGACAGGTAATGCATTCAGCCTGAGGGCTGTTATCAAATCTTGTCCCGTTAACTTTTCATGAAACATTTTTTTCTCTTTAACGCCTTTCTTAAGGTGCAGGAGCGTCTGCGCTGGTGGTTAAATGTGAGTTGCTTCATGCCAGAAAGCAATTCCACCTTCTGTGTTGCATTTTGTTGTCCTTCTAGATATCGATTTGGTCACGAGGAAAAAAAAAAGTTTTAGGAAGTGATTCTTTGTGAGTTGAGATCACAGTGCAAAGTTCACTTCATACTTAAAGAAACACAAGAAGAATTGCAGACTGTGGGGCTCCGTTTGTGGGAAGATAGTAACCCTTAGGGGTGTGAAAAAAAAATCGATTTGGCAATATATCGCGATTTTCGGCCAATATAATATTGATTTTTCACCTCCTAATATTGATTTTTTAGGAAATGTATGTATGTTGTAATGGTTACTTAAATGTGCAAAAACACAAATAATAAACAATAGGTTGCTTTGAAGCAAATAGTTTTGACTCAATTTGTCCTCTGAATGATCAATATCATCTGATGAACATAAACAGCAACTTGATTTTTCATCTCTACTTTTAATTTTGATATTAACTGGGTATAATATTGCAATATATTGTGATATCAGGATATCATGTTAATATCGTATCATGACCCAAGTATCATGATACATATCGTATTGCTAGGTCTTTGTCAATACTCATCCCTAGTAACCCTCCAAAATCCACCACTGTTCATACGATGAGGTGCATTTTCAAGACCAGTTTAAAGTTTGTCTCAATATCCCCAGTTTGTACAACAACTGACGCATTTGATTTCATTATATGCTAAATCTTAAATTTCTTATTTTCTTATCACAGAACACCAAATGGAAGAATTAAAGGCTTGATCCAGTTTCTCCCTGTGGACTACTGCTATAATACACACTTGCAGCGATAATAAGATTATATAGATTAAATGCTTTGGTCATTCATCTGTCAAATAACAGAAAAATCCTCCCCAGTTCTCTCCCTTATCCTCATGAGATGATCCATCAGCCCAGGATGCAATTTAGAGCCATGCAATGTTCAATTATCAGCAGAACAATGCCTGAACACTGTCTTTGTAATTTCAATTGAGTGAGTGCCTGAGAAACAGAAGTTCCAAGAAAGACTATATCATTCTTTGGAGTAAATCATGTAACTTTCACAGAGGAAATCACAAAGCTTGTAATGAATTATTAATGAAGAAGGGCAGCACTCTGTCAGTGAGACAACGCTGTTTGTTTTGGGGTAATTGAGTCTCTTATCCAAAAGGCATGACATCTGTTTTGATGGGACTGATGTTTATTTCAGGAACATGCATATTTTAAAATATTGTTAAGGCAGCTCTGTTGGCTTTGCTTCAGTGGACCATCATGTCATTTGCGGGCATGCCAATTCAAAGTTCAAACAAACACATATAAAAATATGCAAATTTTTCGTCACAGGACAATTACGTTGTAATATCATGTAAAAGTAAACTTGACTGTCCTGATGAATAGCTTGTTGCTTGAAGCTCCTTTTTCCTTGCTGTGCCCTGCGCCATGATGCGAGGGGGCGGAGCTAGCATCTCTGAAACACACCCACCAGTTCCAGTTGGCTAATTTAGCTTGTTAACAAGCAGCTGAGCTGGTGTACCTGCTCTGTGAATCCACTTATAGATTTGTAAAGATTTCATAAATGAGGCTCCGTATGGGTGGGTTGTGTGTTTGACTGGCCTGCCTTCAGTCCACGCCTGCCTCATACTGAACATGTATAAAGCATCATGAAGAGGGGAATTAGACAATGACAACACATTGTTGAGCAGCTGATCTTATATTCAGCCAGAGTGAATAGATTCTGCTTGCAGAGCATCAACAATTAGTATCATTTCCCAAATGATTATAAAGTCTAATTAAATGGATGAGTGATGTAGTAATACCAACGAGGAATCCAAGATACGTAAACGTTTTCTAAATGCAACACAGTTGGTCAGTGAGAGCAGCTATTTTAGCTTAGCTGGCTAAGCTTTTGTTAACCCAGGATAGTTAATATCACTTGACATTCAAATCTGCTCAGATGTCCTTATTTCAAGAGTCGCTACATGATCTAAATCCAAAATGAGCTAAAGCGAGGAGTCGCTGGTTGCCAGTCTTTGTTACCCCCATATACTTCTGCATGGAAAACTCCTTGAATGTTCCGCCGCGACTTCTGGTTCCTTCTGGTGAACTGTGCTGAAGAAGCTGCCGGTGGAGATCTGTAGCTGGACCTCCCACTTCAAATTGGGTTGTTTCCGGGTTGGTTAGCACGGCTGCTTAGCTAAAAGTACCCAGTACGATCATGATACCAGAAGGCACAAAACTCCCTCAGGGTAAAGTTAGTTTTTTTTTTTTATTATTATTCATTGTTTTATATGATATATAATGATAAATATCTATTCTCTTTTTTTCCCTTTGTTTTTTTTTTTTTTTTTTTTTTTTAGTCATCCTGGAAATCTATTTTGCCTCATAGTTCCAATTGACCATTACCTAGAAAGTGCCACAAGGAAAGTATGGCATCAGAACTGAAACAACTTTATAACTGGTAATTGCCATTAACAAAACAAGAAGCTTTCCCTCTGTCTGACCAGTCTTTCTTTGCAATAAGGAGAATTCTGTGTTGCTCGATTTTTGTTTAGTTTTATGTGTGCTAGTCTTGCTGTGTATTACTTTGGTTTTGGAGGTTTATTGTGCTTTTTTTTTTTAGCCTGTGTGCTACCCTTTTGGTTTGACTCATCCGACTTGCCTTTTGTTTGGGTTGTTAATGATTCGCTTCTACTTTTCTGAAAGGTTGCCTTTTGCTGTATTTATTGTTCTTTTGGTTTCCTTCAATTGTTTGATTTCCCCTTGCCTCTATTAAATAACTTTAATTTACCAATTACATCTGGTTTTATGTTGCGTTCTTTTTTCCCTCACAAGCCGGGGCGTAACAGTCTCAAACATTCATGTATTCTTTTAACTTTAGTGATTTTCCAAACCCTGTCTCTCATTATCCAGAGAGACAAAATGAAAACATAATGGATTATAATTTGGCATATTTCCTGGGGACTCTTGGGAGCCCTCAGAACACCCATGGGGAGGGTCTGAACCTAAGTTTTAAAGCTGGGACCCTGGCATCAGCGGTACCTGCTGTTTTCTAAT
The DNA here is from genome assembly GCA_018398805.1 of Hirundichthys speculiger. Taxonomy (NCBI): domain Eukaryota; kingdom Metazoa; phylum Chordata; class Actinopteri; order Beloniformes; family Exocoetidae; genus Hirundichthys; species Hirundichthys speculiger. The sequence goes on from JAGFBZ010000006.1 coordinate 1,346,793, forward strand.
CAGCACTTGTCCAAAGAGTGTTGAGTGCGCCCTGATCCTCTCAGGACCAATTATGTGTCTATGCTGCAATGTTTCTCTTCTCCTTTGAAGTTCTGACCAATGACAGATGGCGTTGAACAACAAGAGCACTCCAGCCAAAAAAAAAAACAAAACAGAACCGGCATGCAGCGATTCAGAGAGAACAAGCTGATGACATTTTCTTTAAAGAAAAATAGAGAAATTTAAAAAAAAACTGAAAAGTTTGAGTAAAGCAGAAGTTAAATTAGCTTACGACTACAGCACATGTCTGTCCACAAATGTGACTGCAGCAGGTCAGACTTGTACCATGTTGAAAATGATGCATCCATGTTACTAGGTCAGGCCTCGGCAGACTGGCCACACAAAATGTTGCAGAAAAACACCAGGGAGTCATTTAGACATGCCATGAGACATGCAATTGCCACCAGATTAATGGACAGGAGCATGGGTCCAGTATCAGCTTTACATGTGAAGCAGCAAACAGTGAAAATATCTGGATCAAAATAGCTGGATTTACAAACTACAAGGTGTATACATATTCTTTAATAATCGATGCCATCAAAAATCACAGAGAATCCTGACAGGTATTTGTCTCATTCTAACTTCTCTAACCTCACTCCCTACTCCCTCACGCCTCGACTTGTTGAGGCGAAGTCATTAGATCATTATGACTTTGCATAAAGATGCTTGCAGAACAGGACACACTGAAGAAAAAGAAATTTCTTAGATTATTGCATGGATTAAGCAGGACAAGATAACAAAAAAACAAAAAAGTCTAATAGTGCCGCTCATGGAGGGAGCTTGTTGCAGTCGCTCCACTTGTTTTGCTAGTTTTGTGCATCTTTTGGGGTTTTTTTTATACAAAGCCTTCTTCATTGATAAACATTGATTGTTTTTTTTTTTATTAATATTTCTCATCCCAATTTGGATGCTGCACTTCTTGAGGGATTTCCATCATCACTAGTTTTTTTTTTTTTGCCATCTGTTATGATGAGTAACCATAGCAACGGGAGAGTTGTTATGAAGCAAGAACAGCTGATCGAGATTTCAAGACGCAAAATTAAACCCAGATTGAGACCCGAAATCTCCTGAAGACAAGACGCTGTGGAGAGAGAGAGAGGATGTTTAAACCAGCTCTTCCCTCCATCATAATGGGGAATGTGAGATGCCTTGCAAATTTAACGAACAAGCTTAAAGTGCTGATGAGGACAAATCTGGAGTTTCAGCAAGGAGAGACTCCTTCTTTCTCTCTCTCTCTGGCTTTAAATTGAGGAGGAGTGGCAAAATCAAGGGCGGTGGAATTGCAGTGCTGGCCAACAACGGATGGTGTAATCCAGAACGTGCTTCTGTGAAACAAAGTTTCTGCAGCCTGGATACTGAACTGTTGACTGAGTTTTCCCAGGATCACCAGTGACCTGAAAGAGCCACTTAACAAGAAAAATAGAGCCTTCGGAGAGGGAGATGGGGAATTATTGAGGTCAGCACAAGTCTGGTGTAGAGACGACAAGGAGATGAAAAGGACAAAGCTGGAGGACAAGCTCCAGCAGGACGACATACGAGACATGTGGTCAGGGATGAAGGAGAACTGAACAGATAGAAGCCTGGACAGAACCAATGAGCTGAAGAAGTTCATTGGCTCTGTCCAGGCTCTGAAACAAGCTCAGCATCCTCCTCTCCTTCCTCCAGCCAAGCAGACCTCCCACCTTCCCTTGACCCACAGCTTCCCTGTCACATCTCAACCGTCTCATCTTCCACCTCAGTCATGGATCTTGCTGCTGCTCCATCGCTATCTCCAACCATGTCAGGAGATGTTTGCCAATGTCCACCTCCCCTTCCTGCCTGTCTCTAACAGTCATGTAAAGAAGCAGCTGGAGAGACTAAATAGCACCAACGCTGAGTCTTGAAGGCCTGTCCAAACCAGCTACGTGGGACTCTACAGCACATCTCCAACCTCAGCCTGAGCCAGGAAAAGGTTCCAATGCTGTGGAAGACATCCTGCCCTATTCCAGTACTAAAAAAAGATCTCATTAGTATTCCCCGAGTGACTATAGACCTGTAGCCCAAACATCCCACATCATGAAAGTCCTGGAGACACTTTCACTGGCAAACAAAACACCTTCCACAACCCACTGGAGTTTGCTTATCATTATGGGATTGGAGTTGAAGACGCCTTAATCCACCTGCTTCAACGAACCCACAGTCATCTGGACAAAGCAGGAAGCACTGTGAGGATCATAATCTTCGAATTTCTCCAGTGCACTTAACACCACCCAGTTCATTTTACTGCATTAGAAACTCCAGAAGACACAGGTGGATGCTTCCATTGCCTAGATAACTGACTACCACCTCAAACCACACCCACTGCAAACCAGAGGAAATGGTGCAAGATGGTTCACAACCCAGGTTACAGCAGCACTACGGTCAGGCATGTGGAAGGCATGACGGATATAATCGACCAGTCAAAATAAAATAATCACCAGATTGGTTAATCTCTAAATTAATAATTAGTTGCAGCCCTGGCAGGAAAAGATGAACTGTTCCTCCATGTTTTTAAGTCTGCTTCTGCATTTTCATGCAGAATTTTTGAAAACATGCTTCTCAAATTTTAGGTGGGAATGTAACATAAGTACATACTAGAGGTCTTCACGGGTCCACTTTCATGGACCCAAACCTGAATGGACCCATGAAAATTCAACCTGTAACCGACCCAAAACGAGCTATTATCATAAGTCTGGGAGTCCGAACCCGAATGGACCTGCAATATCTGGACCCGGAACTGACCCGACCCGAGTCTTTAGTTTCCGACCACGAACTGAACCGAGTTACCCGAATAGAACCGAGACAATACAGCCCATAGTGCTCATGTTAGTTGTCTAGTGTTGAATAAAACTTGATTTTCTTACCTGAAGTTGTCTTCTTCTACTACCGGTTCAGTTGCTACATAGGCTACGTGATGTAAACAACAATAAATCCATGTCCTTATTTTCTTTGTGGATACAGATGCTATTGATAGCAACTGCTAACGCTAATAGCCTACACCGGTCAAGGACGTGTCATAAATATGTTCTTTCATCCAGCGTTATCATGTTGGCGATCCATTGTGCTTTACAGCTGCCGGGCAAACCGGGTAATAACACGCTACAACAACACGGTTGTTTTATGACAAATATGCCACGTTAATGAATAATCATTTAACTTCCCCGAGTCCTGACATAGGCTGCCACTGTCAATATCTTTAACTCTCTCAAGTAAACGCGGACCCAGCTTATTAGAGAGCACTGACCGGACCGAGACTAACTGTACCGATTCCGACCCGAACCTGGAGTCACGTCTTTTGAACAGACCCGAGACCCGATTTGGGTCGGGTCGGAACCTCGGATTTTCGGGTTGTTCCGAAGACCTCTCATACATACACAAACTAAACTGTTTGCCATTCATGAGTACATCTTCAAAGCAGGCTACTATAACTACTGTAAAGAAGCTGGTCTGTTAAATATAAGTATGACTGCAACATCTACAAACATCTGAGCATCTGCATTAATACATGATACGTGTAAGTTATAAACTGGAAAGAAGTGACTCGTGGTCTTTGTATTCCTTTTTTATTTATTTTTTTGTTTTAAGTCTAACAAAACAGTGAATTCATAATTTTTCAGACCTTATATTTGAGGATCTCTACTGATAGCACTGCTACTGAAATGTCAATGACAATAGATAAAATATTGTAGTAGAGCACAATGGATGTAGGTGGTGTCTGAGTATCCTGCTTTTCTGCTACAGTAGACTAAATACATACTGCTATCTCTTCTAGAGAGCATCAGGAGGACATTAACATTGCCGCGCTGATACCAGAGCAGGTTACAAGGTTATAAATTATATCGCACAGCTTTTATGGATAAAGTAAAATGGCACATTATCACAGGGCTAGTGTTGAGCTAAGCAGTCCCTTAGGAAACATAGACTGGCAGTAGAAACTGCATCTGACTCTTCAGTGTGTGTGCGTCTGTATCCGTGTGTGTCATACAGTCCATTAGGTCCCTTGCCACAACTGCTTCAGCAGGTTCCCATTTCATTAAACACTACAGCTTGTCAAATGCAGTGATCAATAATTCTGTGTAATACAGATGAGCAAAGGTATGCATGTGTATTTTTATTCGCTAGTGTTTGTGTGGAGAGGTGAGACAAAGGCTTGCAGTCATCTGTGTTTGCGTGCACGTTCATGCCTGTGGGGTTGTATACCTTTGTCTTAATGAGATTATGGCAGGTGTCTGTTTAAAGGTGCACCTTTGTGCATCTTCTTCACTGATCCCTCAATCATAGGGCATAAGATTTCTGCAAGGCACTCTTCAGCTAAATGTTGACAGGCACAGAGATTAGAAAAAACATGTGTTCGGAAAACGTGCCAGAAAAGTCTAGTCCTATTGCAAAAGATTTTAAGAAGCTTGCATTACATTCATCTAAAAGACAGACTCATTTTACACTTTATTTCAACTCAGGCAACAAAAAAGAGACGAGAGCCGAAACTGGTTTTGCTTAAGAAGCCAATTGAGATGTCTTTGATGAAACCTTAAACTTAAGTGGCTTCTGCAAGACCGATACCCCAGTAAAACTGGCTGAGGTCACAGTCTTCAGCAGACATTCAAGACCTCAACTGGCAGTTGGTCTCAGGTTGAGATTTTAAGGACTAAAGTCCAAAAATCAGTGGCTGCCTATCTGGATGTTAGTCAAGTGACTGAGATGAAATAATTTTTCTTGGAAGTCTCTTGGAAAAAAAACAAAATAGCTTGATCGTCATAAAATATCAGTTTAAACTGTCTTATAAGGGAACATTTGATTATTTTTAGGAACTATTATGGAGCTCTCTGATTCATCCAGATCTGCTGTCAGCAGAAACTGACAAAGCAACTTCTGAATCCCTGGGCGGCTCGTTTTCTCACTAGTGTCTCATTCCACCTCACCCCACCATGTCATTTATTAACAATAAATCGAGGCTAACTCGCAGAGCTAGTTCAGTTTTCCGCCGTGAGCATCATGGCAGAGGCGACTGAGAAATCAAAGAAAGTAGTGACAGAAGAGAAAATGAGAGAGTGATCGAACAACAGCAAATCTGAGGCAAGTTTTAACTCAACAGCGAGAGAAGACAGGATGAACCAGGATGTCGTGATCGTTTGCCGACAAACTTATGATCATCAATTATTGGATTTTATGGTTTTCAAAATGGTATGTAAAAGTCTCATTTTACCTGGGGGTCAACATCTTAAGTTTTCCACATACTGGTTTGGAAACGTATTTGCGTGTAGAAGGGCAACAGTTGTAAAAACTATTTCACCCAGACGCCTGCAGGGGGGGCTAAAAACATCAACATTGAAAAGTTGCTCTGGATTACTTTAAATAGAGTGGAGTTGAAGTAGTGGGGGAAAGTACAGAAAAAGTTGTTAACTCCTGAGTAACTGCTTTTCCTTTTTCCCTTATCAACAGGAGAATCATCCAGGGAGGTGCCCAGGGTGGTTTTAGATTAGAACTTACTCTCCTCAGATTTCTTTTGGGTTCTCTTTTTCCCTTTTCTTCTTGATGGTTTCCAGAGCTTTTCTGAATTACCTTTTTCACATTCATTGTTTTCTGCAACTTGTTCTTCTTGCAGGGATGTGCATAATCTCTGCCAAGTGTCCCTTCGTTTGTTGCATTTGCTTCTTCTCTCCCTCCAGATGGCTGTCTTTAGCTGTGATTTCCCTTTTTAACGTGGTATTCTTCTTCATCCACTTTTTTCCTTCTTTTTCAAAGTTGATACATTTCCTAAGGTCTTAATGAAATGTCTGCGGCATGCTTTGGTCAGAATAGCACAGAGATATTATCCCACCCTCTTTTAAGAGCCAACAACAATTTGCTTTTAATAGGAAAATAAAGTGAAACCAAAAGAGTTTTGGTTTTACACTTAGTAGTAGTTGAGTTGAGATGGAAGGGATAATTCTGTTATGAGCTGTTTCTGTGACCTGCTTCCTGTAAAGAAATTTTAGCTTGTTTTGTCTGTTGTGTAGCTTTTTGACAAATAATTTATGTCAGAGTACAAAAAAAAAAAAAAAATCTCAAACCTGGTAACCCCATTCTTGTCTTATTGACCCTCTTTGCAGCCTTGTTAAAATGAATAGCAGTTTTTAACCCAAAGCTTTTGGATTCCTGTGTAATGATGACATAGCTCTTCTCTAATGGGGCTTCAGCCTTGACTTACAGTAGGGTGCTTGATTTACTTATCAATTCATTGATCGGCGGGTTGATTGATGCCAATTCAACCCTGTAGCTTTCTCTGAGTTTATTGAAAGCTGTACGACACTCTTATCATGCTCTGTTTCTTCCTCTGATTCGCCTTCTTTCCTTTTCCCATCCTTGCTCTATTCTTTCCAGTCTAAATCTCTGCCTTGACTTTTTCTTTTTTTCCCATGAAGAGACTTGAGCGTCCTATCTCGCTGTATCCCTGACACAATAAAACATTACACTACAGGGATCGAACGCTCTCGCTCCCTCAAGCACCAACACGTAAATCTCCCTGCCTCATTGAAGGCAGCGGCCTTATATACATGGCTATTGCTCTTTGTGTAAAATGCCATTTCTTTTTTTTTTCTTTCCTTTTGTGAGAAGATGTGCTCTTCCTAAATAAGCTCCAAATGGAAGTGAACCTTGAACCCTTCAAAGGTTGGACAGAGGGTAGACTGTCAAAGGGAATCTTGTAAATCTGGTCAGTGATGGCTTATCTCAAACACCCATCCCCAACCCCACCCCCAACCACTTCCCACCATCCATTGCTCCAATCTCAACACGAATTGGGGTGTAAATTGTGCAGGCTTTGCGAGAATGGAATCGAGTCAGATGATGCTTAAACAGATACGGCTGTAAAAATAATAGAATACATAGCTGGATCAGAAAGCCACGGGCCTGACAGCCAAGTAGTTTAAAAGGAAAAGGGGTGAAAAGAGAGTAAGAATGGAGGGCAAAAAGGTCTAAAAAGATGCCAAAGAGGAGGAATGAGGATGGGGGGGAGAGGGGATGTAAGAGATAAGGGGGAGGAAGTGAAATCAGAAAGAGTCACTAAGAGCGAGCGAGTGCGTTTACATCTATTCACTTTAAGCCGTAAAATGACTCCTGAGGCCCCGTCAACATGCAAACTTGCTGACTGACAGCTTAATGACTGGCACTTAGAGGGGAGGAGCGGAAGTGCGGGGAGTACAGAGATGGATGGATTGATGGGAAGAAGGAGGGCTTAATGAGAGAGGGAACAGACTGGAGATGCTAAATGATGGAGACCCTTCAGGATGAATGATTAAATGGATACGTCAGTGCACATATGGATCTGTGGATGAATGAATGAAGTGCAGGAGTCAACAGAAAAAGTTGCCAGAAGTCTTGAACCGTAAAGCAGCTTGTATCTCTTTGTAAATATGCGTACATGATGGCATGTGTCATTACATTTGTATGTGCAGCTCTTGCCACCTCTGTTTTTTGATCACTGTCAGTTCTTTTTTCCCCTATTTGATATATTGTAGATTTTTGGTGAGATTCATGCTTCCACTGTGTATCAAGGATGCAGGAGCGTAGTTGCAGTATGTCAGTGGGCTTAATGTCATACTGGTGAGAGTGTCCATTGCATTTGATCCTCTGCTTCCATCACATTACTGGTAACTTAATCTCAAAAAAGAAAAACTCCCAATGATCAGACTGTGTTGTGAATGTCACATTATTTTAAATAAAAAGAAACGGGAGCAAATCAGCAAACATGACAGAAATACAAAGGATGCAGGGAACTTTGTAACGTTTCTCGCTGGCATGTCTCCACAGTATAGCTTGGAGTAAAGCAGAGCAGCTTTCTGGAGTTTTTGTGGGGCGTGTGGTGACACGCCACCTCACTGCACTTTTTGACCCGGATCCATTTCCAGGTGTTGCTGCTCCTGGAAAAATGCATTTCTTCTGTTTCCACCTGAGACTTGTTGGTACATCTTAGCTCCTGTAGAATGGAATCCTTTATTGTCAGTGTACAATAGGTTCAATGAGATTAAAGCAGCATCTCCGGTTACAGTGCAAAACAGTGTAAAAAAATATGCAGTGTAGAAAAAAAATAGTGCAGATAATCGAGGTAGTACAAATAAAAAAGAGTGGGGGTATGAGGATGTAATGGTGCACAGTCAAGTCCTGAGACGGTATAACAGATACTATATACAGATGTTTACACATGTGGTGGAATATTGCACCAGACTAGGTTCAGGGCGGTTGTGGCTTTGGGGAAGAAGCTGTTTTTTAGTCTGTTGGTTTTGGACCTGATGACGCTGTAGCGTCTTCCTAAGGGCAACAGGTCAAACAGGTCAGAGCCGGGGTGGGAGCTGTCGTTCGTGATGTTAATGGCTCTGCTGAGGCAGCGGGAGGTATAAATGTCTGACAGGGAGGGGAGAGGGCGGCCGATGATCCTCTACGGTGCTTTCACCACCCTCTGGAGCCTTTTCCTGTCCGCAGCGGTGCAGCCACCATATCATACTGTAATCCAGTACGTCAGCAGGCTCTGGATGGATGAGCGGTAGAAGGTCAGCAGCAGGTTGGAGTCCAGGTTGTATCTCCTGAGGACTCTCAGGAAGTGCAGCCGCTGCTGAGCCTTCTTGGTGATGACGGTGACGTTCTCAGACCAGGAGATGCTGTCTGAGATGAGGACACCAAGAAGCCGGAAGGTGTGGACCCGTTCCACTCTCTCACCGCTGATGTGGAGGGGAGCTGGGTCTGTGTTGTGTTTCCTAAAGTCAACGATGATCTCCTTGGTGTTTTTGGTGTTCAGAGCGAAGGTTGTTCTCTGGAAACACCAGGCTGTCAGCTTCAGGACCTCCTCTCTGTAGGCTGCCTCGTCCCCCTTCGAGATGAGTCCGAAGTAGGTTTTGTGCTTCAGCAGTTCTTCTCCGCTTTAATCGAAACCATGTCTCTTTATCAAAAGTACTTGTTAAAACGGATGATAGAAGATTAATTGCTGAGACTGAGAAGTATATTGTGTTATACGAGTCACGGCCACTTCATTAAAGAGCACTTCCATGGTGAACTGCTTATTCAAAGTCGAGGTCAAATTTATTTATAGGATCACATTTTAAAAACAATAAAGTCGACCAAAGTGCTTTATAGTGAAATAAACTTTACAATTAACAAGAGAATGATAGACAGTAAAATATAAAAAAAACACCAATCATTACACAGATGGTTGAACCCTTGAACAAAGGAATTTCAGTCATTTTTAGGTCTGAGCGGTCCCCCTCCAGGTGTGGAGGTTCAGTCACTTTTACAAAACTGCAGGAGATTTACTTTTTCTTCTATCATACTTGCTTGAATCTCTTACTCACCTCTGCCATGATGCCCGCTGTGGCTCAGTGAGCTCGCACCACCGTTACCGATGTGTGACATCGTGCTGTAAAGCTACACACAGTTGTTGTAACAGACTGGAGTCCAAAGGTACTTTGGCTGGTTTTTGCGGATGGTAGGAATGAGAGCTTCCTAGAAGTAATCAAATATCCCTTTTACATAAAAATGAAACTGATATTTCAACTGGGAAAAAAACTCCCCAGTGTTGCTTTAAATATACCATAAGAAAAATGCAAGGCAAATAGCTTAAACTTAAAAGTTTTGTGAGATTTATTTTTTTCACCTCACCCTTCAGCTGTTTCTGAGGGTGGTTTTACATAATGTCCTGTGACAACCAGCTGATTCAAAAGTGAAAGAAATTGCTCCACAAGCCATGAACTCAAAGAAAGAGCAACACAAACAACCTTTAAATAAGGACAAAGGATGACAAGATGTGGCGAGAGAGCACAATGAAACGACAGACGAGGAAACAGCAGAATACCAAGAAGCAATGATGGGTGTGTTGGCGTACAAAACCCAAAACGAACTAGAATCAGCAGCTTCTGCTTTAAAAGCCCTGACAATTGTTTAAAAAAAAAAAAAAAACATTTTGATGCTCTAAATTTATCAGGTGATGTGTTTTGTTTTCGGTGCGTACCTTCAAATCTTTGAAAGAAAAAGTAAGACTGAAAACTTCTTTTGCCTCCACTCCTGCTGGTGTACTGTAAAACACCAGCATAGATGCTCACGCCTGCAAACCATCACTAAACACCATCCAACATGTTAACTTGCACCCGCCGGTGCTCCTCCTCATCCGCCGGCCAGACAAATGCATCAGTGTGCATCAGTGTGCATCAGTGTGCACGTCCTATGAAATTTCAATCCTTTTAAAAAAATTCTTTTGCATATACGTGCAAGGTTTGGTTTGCAGCAGCGCACACACGCAACCATGCAGGTTGGACGGAATGATGAAACGAGGGACCACCAGGGAAAACTCAACTAAATCAATTTATATAATGAATGGCCCAACAGACTGCTTGTGTGTGTGTGTGTGTTTATGCGTGCTTGCATGGCTTGAGACCAACACACTTTCATAAATATTGAAGAGTTATCTTAATGCTTTCATTATGGCCCTGACTCACAATGGCCAAGCTTTGTCCTTTTGACTCTTTGTTAAAGGAAGCTGGCCCTCTCTCAATCTCATCTGCTTATATTATGGCTTGGTAGCCAGCTACACCTACTGCCCAGAATTAATGATAGGAATGGATGGGGGCTGTGTGTGTGGTCCTGTGTGTGTTTGTGTGTGTGTGTGGTCCTGTGTGTGTATGAGGGGGAAAGGCAAGCAGGTAGGGGAGGAGGCAAGGCGAGCTGGCTGGGGAAAGGCGAAGGGCTGGGAGGGGTGTCGTGGTTGACTGGATGAGACACGCACACCAAAACCCATCTATGAATGTTGTGTTTTTAAATATGATGGATGTGTTTGGGTCTAATTTCTCCAGCTGCCTCAGTTAACCCCATGTGAGGCATATCCTGATGAAAACTTGAGGGGAAAAAAGAAAAGCTTCTGTGATATCCGATCTTCCATCACAGGGCCGGTTCCTGCACCTCCGTTATTACAGCTTTAAAAAGCTTTTTTTTTTTTTTTTTTTTCTTTAAAGCTGCATGCTGGCTCAACTGCTGCTTCAACCCCAGAAGGAATAACCGAGATTAACAAATAAATAAATAAACTTTTTTTCCCCCGGTTCTGGAGCCACAAAGTTTTATGTTGTAATATATAAAGCTCTTATTATTTATTCATGATTTATAACATAAAGTCTTTTTTTTACATACTGTTTCTGGTTGCACGATGGTAAATTTATCTTAAAGGCATTCATCTAGAAAAAAAATTTGTAGATTTATCCATAGATGCTTTTATTTGAATTAAATAGCCTTCAGTTTCTGTGTGCATGTACAATGTCTAGAAATGTCGCATTGCCTTTGAGAGCTGTGCAGCACCACCAAACTCTACTGAGAAGAAAAAAAACAAGATGAATTTCAGATACAAGGATACATAAAGATGCAAGGACAAAAATAAAAATAAAAAATAAGTCGTTACGGCCTTTTCATTGGTCACTTGGGTGGGCAGATTACCACAACCCATCCATGGGTTTTATTGTCACAGCTTTGCAGCCTTTAGTGGCCGTAATTATTATTACATGAGCAAGCACAGAAGCGAGGGACAGTTTGGGGGGCATAACAATGGACTTGAACTTGGGAGGTTGCTTTTCATTTCCCATTTTACATTAAAAGCCATTGTTTCTCTGAATATATCTGCTTTTTTTTTTTTTTTTAAATGGAGCGGTATGTGACAGCCAGGCAGCGTGGTGAGACTGTGAGAGACTCCCTCCAGCAACCTGTAGTCTGAGAACATGCCCAGTACCGTGGGAAGTAGGGGTGCTGGGGGTGCTGCAGCCCCCCCTGGCTGCAGCACCTCAAAAATGTAAAAAAAAAAAAAAAAAAATGGAAACAAGGAACAAAAAATGTGGTCGGAAAAAAATGTTTAAAGTTTACTCTAAATTGTAGTGGTCTGGTTTAATGTGTGCATTTGGTACCTGGGCCAGTGCGGGTTTAACTACTTGATCCACTATGACGTTAAAATTAAACAAGCCACCAATACAAAAAACGCAATATAACAAGAAGAGGGCACTGTGTAATTTAGAGACTACGCATCACTGTATTACTTGTAGATGTTTTTATTCTCTTGAGGTCAGAGGATGTCTGGTCAGCAGTTGTAGTGGATGTGGGAATAGTCACGGCCAGCCACGTTAGTCCGTACAGCTGTGGCATGATCTCATCCAGATGTTTACTGTGTTGGAAACCAAGGAGATCTTTGGGACATTTCCCCTCAAAATCCGTCATGGCCTAGATCCCAGTCACTTCTGTTTTTAAACTGGTCAGATCATCAAATAGATCACCGTGGCTCTGGTGTCAAGCTGGAAAAGGTTGGATGCAGGAATTTTTTTCCGATATGTCTGAAACTGCTGATGGTCGAGGAGGGACAGGAACATTAATTGTTCCTGATCTTTAAATTGGTTCTGTATCTGGCAGATAAGGTTGTCCAGAACACTGTCGTTGAGGTTCTTTTACTGAGCGCGTAAGCCTCCGGGCGCTGGCCCTCTCCTTGCGCTTGGAGCACCGGAGATGCGCTCAGTGAAAGGCAGATGTCATCATACCTGTTCCTCTCTGCGCAAAGGTGTCAGAAAACTCTGTCACCCCTGACAGGCAGAACTGCTCATCCAATGATTCGTTCTGCAGTATTTTAAAAAGCACATCAGCTGCGCCGCGTTACTGACATCTGTCGTCTCGTCCACCATAACAGAGATAAATGGTGTTATATATTATATAGTTGACAACCTTAAAGCTTATATATATATACAAAATGCACAATTTTCTCGGACTCCCAGCACCCCCCAGCACCCCCTGCTGTGAATATGTTCCCGCTGATGTGTGCCCACTGTCAAGTGACCCAGGAGAAGTTGGAATTATCCCAGCTTTGTTGATGAGATTTTTCTGGTATAATGTAGTGGAGTAACAGAAAAGTGGTAATTAATGTGATTTGTAATCAATCTCTGATCAATGAAATGTGTGATTCTTGTCAATGATCAGAACCGATGATCAGAAAGATGTATTAATGATGTTGGAATAGATCTATGTCAATTCTGTATGATTTATTTGGATCAAGACACTGTGCGTCTGTGCTGTCAGCGGCTGAGCGGAGCTGCTGAGGGTCACTGTGTGCCGGAATGGAATGAAAACAACGGCTATGTTTATCAAACAGGAGCAGAGATCACAGCTACGGAGACACAACAGAAAGCAGGAGAGAGTTCGTAAAGTAAACATTAAAGTTACTTCGCCATACACAACACTGGGGCCAGGTGTCTGGGTTAAAGGCAAGGAGGGTGGCAGCTCAGAGTGGCCTTGGCAAAGTGGCTGTGTGCTTAGTGCAGAAGTAGGGTGAATGAGCTTCAGGCTGCAGACTGCAGTTCATTACCAAATTCTGTTATTAAATACGAACCAATCAATCAATCAGTTAATGAAGCTATGGAACATACATTGGTACATAGATCGTTAGATAAGGGTTAGCTTTAGCTGATAAGCTTTAGCTTAACAAGCTATATGGCCAAGTAAACAAGGTAACCTTGGGAAGAGTCTGGTGATGGCATGATGTCATGATGAGTAGGTGAATGCCCCTGCTGATCTGTAAACCAATGAAATCATTGTGGGACATGGCCTGTGAATTATGCATGATGTAAAGGAGGGTTTATGTAAAATTATGCACGCCTCTGTATATGTAGATAACCAATCAGAAGTGTCATGTGAGTTTGGGGGAAATTGTGTACGGATATGCAAATGTGAGAGAACCAATCAAGAGTGTGAAAGACCAAAAAGGGACATTTTGGGGCTGAAGCAGGCTGGACGAGAGAGAGAGAGAGAATGGCATAAAAGGAGAAGACAGAGAGAATTCGTGGTTCTTCCGTGGGGCATCTTCGAAGAAGCAGGACTAGCTGGACAAGGGAGCTGACCAACCATCGGAGGCAAAGACCTAAAGGATGTATTCCTCAAGAACAGAAGACGAAGACGCAGGAACGGATTAACCATTTTTCCAACACTTGAGGAATATAATTGGAGTTTTTGGAATTACCCTAGCTCACTGCTAGCAAGGAGGAGGGGCGAATCAGAGTACCTGCAGGCCTGATCTTGTGAGCTCTCTCTCTCTCTGCAAGCGGCCTTGAACAACGCAAAGGCGCCACATTGCGTACCAGCCTGTCCTTGAACCAACCAGATGGATCGATCAGTAAGCCACAGCTTTAATTTGCCTTTTTAGAATTAGAATTTGTATAACCAATCAATGCTGCTGCTTAACCTTGCTAATCTGCTTTAATAAATATAAAAACTATCATAAGACGTCGTTGTGGACATTACCTCTGTATTCACAAGTGTAATGACCTTGGTTATGCCTCTGCACTAGTAACATAGATTCTTATTGGTTATTCTAGTCATAATATTGTCAAATATCCTTGCGGCTTGCTGTCCAAGCCACTAAATTTATCCTAGCCGGTAACAAGAGCCCAGATTTTAAGAGGGGAACTGCAAATTAACAGACGTGACCGATAGCTGGACTTTGAGCCAATTGGCTATTCCTCTTAGGTCAGTTATTGGGGGAAGCGGGGTATACGGCTGGAAGTTATATGCAGTGAGAGCTAGGCGAATCTCCTCGACACCAGCTTAAATAAGTTGAGGAAATCTTAGCGAGGTGAACCCCCTAGACCGCAACTTCTTACCCGAAGAGATGGAGAGCTGGTCCCGGTGACAGACTCTGCTAGTCAGAGACTGAACCAAAAACTGGGGGATCTAACACCACCTGCCTACAGGATGAAATATACACTATTTAACTTTGGAGATAGCAGCTAGGGATTTTTTTCTTTCTTTTTTTTTTCTTCTTCTGTTATTTTCTACATAATTGAAAATATTCTATATATATCTAGGTATCTAGGAGCTATCTATTTTTTTCTTTTTTTCCCCTCTTCCACCAGTGGAGAGCCAATATTTACTGAAACACATGTTGGAAGGCGAGTGCTGCTCAGACAATCGGAGCAATGGGATGATATCTTGGTTAGCAGATAGATAAGATCAGTATGCATTAAATGCCTTGGTGACCGTTGTATAAAATCATGAGAGATGCATTTTTTTCCCGTCTTCTGTCGGTCTTAATAAAATGTTCTGCGGCATGCTTTGGTCAGAATCGCACAGAGATGTTATCTCACCCTCTTCTGCAGGTGAGCCTCTTTGGATCGAGTGTTATATAACTTTAAAGACACTTCTAAGGTGCAACAAATGCAGCACGACGTGATGTTTGGTGGAGGTAAAGATGGGGAAGCTGGATAATTCCACTTTGATCTGGATCCATGAATGTCGCCTAACCTGCAAATGTGAACGGCTCACGCAATAACATTTTCATACTCGAGGCCCCCGAAATGTCAGTTTTGGATGTGATAGTGACTTCGGACGGTAAAACATATCACCTCACACACATAACTATTTTCTTTTTTACATGTCACTTTGAATATATGAAATATTTCCTCACATAAGTAATATTTATACTAGGGCTGTAGCGATAGACTAATCTCACGATATGATACACGATATTCGGCTCACGATACGATATATATCTATATTCATCTTACAATACATATACTTTTTTTTCTGAAAAAATTTAAAGGGACAGAGTGATGTTGATGACATCTTGTGAGTGTTCTAATGACTTTGTTTGAATCAATTGAACTGAAAGCATCAATTACACATTATATGGCTGACAGGCAGCTTACAAATGCTGGACAAAATTAATAAAAGATTTGTTGAGAAAAATAGTTCCATTTATTTAAACAGTGCAAATTGTTGCTTGCAAGCTTTTAAAGGTGGAACACGGGGGTTTTCAAAGAAGCTTAGAATATCAATACTCGTGGCTGAAAAATCGATACTCTCTGGGGAAATAAAATATCGATATATATCGCAGAATCGATAAAATCGCTCAGCTCTAATTTATACACACATATGTGGCGACACTGAATGTTGTGATGTTCTGCTTTTCCACCAGTTCTTTCTTTTTCGTTCTCTTTCAAACAAGTCAACAAGTTTCCTGATACAAATCATTTACTCACAGATATGAGCAAACAAACGTGTGTGTGTGTCACGAGTGTTTGTGCTTACCGAAATCAATATTCTCCGAAGATTAAAGCATAATAACACATCTCTGTGTGTAACGGGCCCCTCCTCTCCTCTGCTCATCCAGGGGACCTCTTATTCTACTTTTCTGCCAATCTTGCTGTCAAAGTGGATGAAAGTGTTAACCAAGTGCAAAAATGTGTCGTGTGTCATGTGCGTTTGTGGGCATCAGATTGGAAAAATGTTTTTAGCTGCAATCAGGCTCTGGAAACTGTAACGCGGCTCTCCGCCTCAAGTTTAGCTGCTGCTGCCCAATAAACTGACCAAAGCAGGAAGGTGAGTGACGGAGAGATGTGAAGAAATAGCTGCGGCTCTGAGACCAAAGGTAGGGCTAGATTCTGTTTTCTGGAGTTCCATAAAAGTAGCAATCAGCCCGCATTGATTTCCCAGCATCCTCCTGTGGTTTAACCCACGCCAAATTAGCAGCAGAGGGCAGCTTTTACAGAAACTCCTTCATTTTGATTTTTTCCCCCCCTTTCCTTCACATTTAAACTTTTAGTCTTTTTCTTTTTCAATGTCCATCCTCACATCCATGTTGCTTCTAAGATAAATGGACCAATATGGAAAAAAAAAGTTACACTAATCTGACGCTAAAATCCTGCACCATCCCTGCAAATTCTACATGGAGAGATAATTTCATGGAGATTAATATCCATTATATGATAAGATGTGAAACTGCTGTTGTTACAGCTTTTCTTGAGCACGTGAACATTTATCATTTTTTGACATGGCATTTTTTTGTGTGTGTTTCTTAAAGGCGTGAATCTTCCTTCAGTTTTTACGCTGGGTTGGATCATGGATACGCAGCGTCGTCCCAGAGAGGCCACTGGACCCACACATGCACTCACTCACATTCAGTGTCCTTTACGTTCCCCGCTTGTTTTATACACACAGCATGTTAAAATAAATAAATAACTAAACAGAAAAACTGCTGACGGTGCAACCTCCAACAAGTTGAACAATAACAATACAGCTCGCTTTTCTGCAGCAGCACCGGGTAACTGAGCTCAGTGCACCTTTCTGTGTGTGCGTGTGTGCGTGTGTGTGTTTCTTCTCGTGGGCAGAAGAAAAATGGGCAGAGACAATGGCAGGGAACACAATCTACATTGTGCTGTCCCGCATGGGTCCCCTGGGGGGGATGCAGTGGCAGCGAACTGAGGCATCTTATTTGTGTGTAGGTGTGTTTATATTGAAGGTTGAATCGCAGTGGGACGACGGTGTGTGTGTCCGTGTGTGCGTGTGCATGAAAATAAAAGTTTTGTGCATGACATCAAAGCAAACGGCTTATGTCCGCGCCATTGGACACGTCCCGTCTGATTGTAAATGTGGGTGCGTCATCGGCTGGCGGTTCATCTCAGGCTGAAGGACCTCCTGGCCACACATTTACAGCCACTGCAGAGCTCTAAGGGCGTCTAACCTGCGTGATACAGATGGCTGCCACCATGTAGAGAAGTCCTTGTTTGGACCACAGATCAGGTTAAATACTGCTTTAATTTTAGTCATGAAACAAGAAAACGCCTTATTATTATTACAACCACAGGTCAAACACCCAGTGGAGGTTCATGTGGTCTAGCAGGATTATGCAGGCCCCTAAAACTGTGTTAAACTTCATATAAAGGGAACTGTGAAGTCTCATTGCAGTGGCATAGCAGATGTCCTGAGCTTTGGGATGCCTAGTGGTATTTTGTGTTGGGTCAGGATGGATGTTTGACCTGTTAAATCCTTTCATCTGCATCTTTGTCCATAACAAAGATTTTGACTTTGTAGGCATTGATTTTAGACCCTGATAGAAAAAAACGGTGCCTAAACTCTCCCTTCAGTGAGTACTCTCCAGTTCTGATGCTGTGGAGATATTTGTAATGAGCTTTTTACGAGCTGACAGTGTTTGAGTTGTCGCACCTGAAACCCAGAGAGGGATGGAAGAAGAGACTGACTTCTCCAACCCGCATGAGTGCATCACTTGCATTTCTGCAGATGCTAATACACAGACATAAAGCTCCTACAGCTTTACAGTCCTGTCAGTCTGAGCGTTCCGACTCTTCCAGATTTCAACAGATCGTCTGCATCATGGCTTTCATCAGTGCAGCTTGATGCATACCTGCTCATTTAGTCTTGGTCACCCTCTATTCTGAAACGGAAATATGGGAGGCATCCTGAGAACAGCTCTGAATTACAAGTCAGAGTCATTGTGAATGAAAAGTCAGATTCGTTTGTCATTCTGAAGAGCCGCCGTCACGTCCAAAAGTCTCTCCGCAGCATCTCTGAGGACTGGGTGCACGTTTGTTTGCTAATGTGTGTTTCTGTGCACGAAATAGATAAGGGTTTGAATGAATGCGTTTCTCATGGGCAAGACGGTCGGAGCTGGAAAGATGTGCATAAATGTAAGCTGTGCTGCATCTACACTGTAATAATCTACTGGATGTCTAAGGGAGACTTTGTGCTCTGTTTGTGTGTGTGCGTGTGGTTGTGTGTGGAAAGGCCTAATAATATGTATGTATAATAATTAGGGCTGGGCAAGTTAACGCATTGTTATCGCGTTATCGCATCAATTTATTAACACCAACATTAATTTTATTGCGCGTTAACGCATGTTGCTCTCGTGCTTTTGTTTTGAAAAATCTGTTACTGGCTGCTGCGGAACCGGAAGACAATTGGCAGGCAAACATGGGGAAAAGCTAAAACAGACATGGAGAAAGGAAAAAAATCTGTGAACTTTACAGTTCGGGTAGCAACTCAGGTAGCAATATTAACAATTCTGTCTAAAAAAAAAAATTCTGAACGGCAACAAAACTTTCGCGTCATTCCTCCATGATACATCAGATCTGCTCACTTTTTTTTTTTTTTTTTTTGATTGACAATTGAAAATGGAAAGAATGAATGACACACGGATTGGTAAAGTTACTGAACTTTAACATGGACATTTTCATTTTAAAGTTCTCCCAGACAGGAAACAATTTTTGTAACAAGTTTTTTAATTGCTGTGTTTTAACTTTTTTATTTTGTTTGTATTTTTTTAAGATGACATTAATGTCCTGGCAGTGTATGACATTGATTTTGTGTTTGAACTGATGTTAGTTCATGTTTAAATGTTATGGCATTTCGTGGAATAGTGAAATCAGGAGTTAAATAAAAGCAAGATTTTCTCCCAGAATTTAGCAATTCTATTGTGCTGATTAACCTTGAAACCAAATTTTGAGCCAAGTTCAGCTTTTATTACCAAACGACTCTGCAGCGGCGGCCCTGCTGTGCCAGCTCAGTGATCCCACTGACATGAATCAGGGGGCTGTGGCTTTTTTTTTCCTTTCCTCATCAGGACCATTGTAAGGGCGAACATGGCCTTAACGCCAGCTGCCAGCTGAAAGGAGGGAGAAGAAAAAGCAGCCAGTGAGATAAACACAACACATACAGTGATATTCAGATTTGCCAGTCAAGAGGAGAAATCATTGAATAATAGTGACTAAAAAGTAGCAAGAGTAACCAACATGTCCTTTTAACAGGATTTATTTTTATATTTTCATCTTTTTTTTAAGAACTCAGAAAATGTCCAGGTATTTTTGCTTTCTGTTCCTGGTGTTTTTAAAAAAGGCCTCAAGTATGGAGGGGAAGGTGGTAGCACTTGGATGCTCCCAGTTGGTAAAACAGACACTCAGAATTGGAAAAAAAAAAAAAAAAAGCACTAGTTGCCTGTGGCAACTTCCCTCCAGTATCAATTTTAGGAGTAGATGTTGGGATGATCTGTGGTGCTACTAAGGTTTAATAAACCAGTGTTCATGCCAAATTATTCAGTAATAATAATAAAATTAGATTAGTGAAGATGCATTACTAAGTAAGTCAGGACAATCCTAACCATGCATTACAAACTTTATCTATTTATTAATTGTTGCACTTTAGGTTATGTTATTTATTGCCAAGGCTTTTGCTGCTAATTTGGGGAGAAAAAAAGATTTAGCAGCACATCCAGTTTTAAAAGTAAAAGGCTACAAGGCTGCTGTTTTCCCAGGACACAGATGTTGAGTCATATCTCTAATTTACTGCGGATGTCTTATGGATATTTGACAAACTGCTCAGCCGGCTGTCTTCTGACTTTTCTGTAAACACAAAGAGGGAAAAAAAAGATGTAATTTACTGTTTTGGTAGAAAGGCCTTTTACTTCCCGCTGCTGAAGTCTGAGAGGCCACTCTCACAAGTAAGACAAAAGAACAAACACGATGTTATCTTCATCAAAAATTACCTCTAAAGTAATGTCCCAAGGTAATCACCTGTATTTTATGGCTTTGAAGATTTTTCATTTCCAGAAGAGTGCAAAGAGCCACTTTTTCATGAAACGCAAATGTGCCAAAGAAGCTCTGACATCATGTTACCTGCTTTCAGCATTACTACCAGGGACTACTTAGTCAAAAACCCTGGTCTCCGCATGGACTGTACCTGCATATAGACCAGGGGGATATATTATAGCAGACTTTAAAAGCAGAAAGGCAACGGAGTCGCTCAGAAAAGTGTAGAAACTAAAAGGAGCAGATTGAACAGCATGCTGAGGGCTGGAGATTAACGAGTTGATCAGGTTGGAGAGTGATTGGCATTTCTTAGCAGCTTCATAGAAACAAAATGGAGATTTATTTGATCACGATAAGGACTGAAATGGTATCTTCTGGATGATGCTTGTGGTTATTGTTTCGTGATTATTGTTGATAAATCTGCAGACTTCAGACTGCATAATATTAGGAACCCATCAGAACAAATGTTCATATCTGATAAGAAACCAGTTGAATAGGCCATCAGATGGCCATTTTCAGAATTGTTCTGTCTTGTCTGTGTTTTTTTTTCCTGCTTTAGCTTTGTTACCCACGATACAAACCTCCAGTTTGATTTCTTTAGAACAATAAGGGAAAAAGAATATTGAGTATATAATGGTGTCAAGACTTTTCTAACTGATTGAATTTCTGTAGATTTTCCCAGAGGGCTCGTGACCAAGTCCTGATGGTGGTCAGGAACAGAACACAGAACTCCAGAACAAGCTACGATGAACAAACCTGAGAGATTACTTTTGTTTTCAACAATGACGAGTCCAGAAAGAGCACTACACGTGTCCGAGCCAGAATCAGATCCAGAGGATAAAAGTCATCAACTGGAGGAGCTGCAGCAACAAAGATTACACATCGGTCTCTGTTTAAAGCAAAGCTGAAGAATCTGGTCATGCATACTCATGACCAAATAGACATTTTCCAAGACATTATGCAAACTAGAGCAGAGGCTGATCACTCCGTCTTTTAAACTTAAAGCATGGTGTCGTATACATCTCAACACTACAATGCCTATATCACCTTTTCCCATTGGCTGGGCTGGTGACAAGCTGTCCTTATGAAATGAAAGGAAAAATACTTTATTAATCCCAAAAGGCAAATTCAACATTGTATTAAGGGCTCTTTTTTATCAACAATAAATAAATGACAGCAATAATAATACTGAATTAATAATTAGGGGTGTCCCGATCCCGATCCCCTGATCGGATCGGCCTTCGATCTTAAAAATTTAAGGTGGATCGGATCGGCCGATCAACCTTATTATAACACGCCGATCTTTTTTTCATTATTTTTTTCCTCAAAAAGTTATCCTGATTAACACAAATTAATAAAGTAATCATATTACACAAACAAAAATATTTTTTAAATTATATACATTTAATAATTTGCACTGAAATTAAGTTTCTCAGCAGTGCTGTCTTGTATCCACCTTAAAAGTTTTAAGATCGGCGCAGCGTCAGGCTAAACTTTAGCAAAAATGTCAGCAGTGTGGCAGCACTTTAAAATTACAAAGACCGACGCTTCGACTGCGACTTGAAACGTGTGTAAGGCTGAGATATCATGATAGGTAAGTAAGAAGAGAGTTACAACACCACCAATTTAATCAGACACTTAAAAAAGCACACAGCACCAATCACCGCTGCCGACGGCAGCTTCAAAGCTCGGCAGCAGCTTCGGCAGCAAACGCTCTGTGAAACTTTTAAAAGAAAGGACAAACTCCCGAAAGACTCGGAGAAATACAGAAAAATCACCGAGCTAATCACGGAATGTATTACTGAGGACGACCAGCACATTTACAAGGCATTTAACCGGCTCATTAATTACCTCGAACCTCGTTCCCGTCATTACGTGAACGACCAAGGACACAAAGGTGCGCGAACATGTGCAGCGGGTCTTGAAAGAAGTTAAGTTAATATTTTATGTTATTTTTATTCTGATGTGATTTCATTGATTGCAAAGACTTCTGCTAGTGTTTTCATTGCCTTAAACTGCTAGCCAAGTTCACCTGCTGCTATTTAAATGGAAGTGCTATGTTCTTTAGTACTGAGACTGTTGAACAGTCACTGTTCTGTAACTAAATGTGTTTTATAATAATTCTCCCAAACAAAAAGAAAGACAGAAGAGTGGTTTAAATAAGTTATTGTTTATTTTATGAGATGATAAAAGCTATTAATCTCAGCTTGGATGCAGGCCTATTTATTAATGTACACAGGAAATAAAATGCATGGGAAATTAAACTCTGTTTGCCCACTCAAAAAAAGTGAAATCGGATCGGGAAAAATTGGAAATCGGCCGATCATCATCAAATTAAAAGATCGGAATAGGATCGGGACCCAAAAAAACGTGATCGGGACATCCCTATTAATAATAGTAGGATGTCTTGTTGTGGAGGCTGATGGCTGCTCAACAAGACATTATGAACATGCATGTCCCCGTCTGACCAGTCCAGGCAATCCCCACCTCATGACACGGTAAGATGAAGTTAGTGTTGCACAGTAGAGCTCACAAAACTTTGATGAACTATTTATTTTTGCAAAGAAATACAACACCATCTCGTGCATCTCTTTTTGAGCGTAAAGCAATGTCTTAAGAGAGAAATTTAAAGGTTGCTTCACTATGACTGCGGTTACATGATGTTTTTTAATTTGGAATTAATAATTAGGAATTAAATAATTCCGAATTAAACTATTTTCCTTCGAGTTTACATGGAAATAGTAATTCTGAATTAAGGTTTACATGGAAAACACGTTTGTTCGGCTTTATCCAACTCCACTTTAGGTCTGGGGGTTGGGAAGGGTTCTGATTGGATAGAGGGGCGGACGTCTTTACATCTACCGGAAGAAAACAAACTTAGCTAACTCGGTTAGCAACAACATTTCACTTATTTTTGACCTGGGTGGCGTCTCTATCTGCGAAACCTCCTTCATTTAACCTGGCCGCTTTGAAAAGCTCACAATTTTTATGTTTTCTGCCATCTATTCTTTTAATTATTTCCAGTTCCTCCAAGCTATTTATTAAATAAATCGTCTCTGCTCTTGAACACCGTTTACTCCGTGCTGCCGTTTTGAAAACAAGCCCAGCGCGGAATATAAGCGTCATTGCGACAGACGGGCAAGAGAACAAGCATGCGCAGAAAGACGGGAATTAATTTAAAGAGGAATGAGTGTATACATGACCGCGGAATTACTTAATGCAGAATTAAAATGGGAATAAACCAGCCACTTACTTCGGAATTAAGTTTAATTCGGAATTGACATTTTCATATGGAATTAAGTGTTTACATGGTAACTTTTATTCGGCTTTAACTTTAATTCTGAATTAAAGAGGAATTAAACTTCCCATGTAAACGCACCCTATATGTATATATTAGGGTTGGGCAAGTTAACGCGATAATAATGCGTTAACTTGCCCAGCCCTAATTATATATATATATGTATTGAAAAAACTGTCTCCGTGTTCTTTTATCTGGTGCCTAAATGACAAATCTAGAAGCAAAGATCAATCAAGAATTTAATACAATCATGTATACAAAGAATTATTATGCCATGCAGAATATTTTAATCGGCCGATGGTACACCTCTTGACACCACTAAGGATGTCAGGAAATGCACACCGAAATCAAATTCTGTCCCTCCTTTAAGGATCCCAAGAAGGTGGGTCCTGCTCTCCCGGGTTGTATGATCCTTTGTCTCCGAAAATCCAGATGGTCCAGTCACACAGTCCTGGTAAATCAACAACTGATCAAGCAGTTTCAAACTGGTGATGGGGGTCTAGCGGATGTTGCAGTAATTAAGTCCAGATGTCCAGTCCAAACAAAGGTGGTGTGTTTGCTCCAAGAAAGGGGGTGTAACTAAATACGTTGATCTATGCCATCACATAGTCCTTTGAAGACAGCAGGTCAGGAGGTCGTGATCCCAGTCGTTAGGTCATAAAGCAGCCACACTGAGGCCTTCACCAGCCAGACTACAGGCAATAAAGGTTTAGCTTTAACTAAAGTTCTGAGTTAAATTCTAAATCCTAACAATACATATATATATATATATATATATATATATATATATATAGATATATATATATATATATATATATATATATATATATATATATATATATATAATATATATATATATATATATATATCTATATATATATATATATATATAATATATATATATATATTATATATATATATATATATATATGTATATATCAGTGACGTGCAGTGAGATTCATGGCTGGTGAGGCACTGACTTCATCAGATTTACAAGCATATGAACCCTCCAGAACAATTTATTCACCATTTGATTGGCAGCAGTTAACTGTTTATGTTTAAAACCTCCTGTCGTCATTCACATACAAATGCTTTACACATACAAACTGTAGCGCACAAAAAAGCACATTTAATTTAAAAAAAAAGTTATTATGGTCTTACCTTTACTTATAAATGAAGTCCATACGCCGCTCCTTCTGAAGAATAAGTGACAGCGCTTGCTGTCACTTATTCTGCAGCCAATGTGTGGCAAGAAGAATCCCTGTGCTCTCTAGTGCCCCCTAACGTGAGGCAGGAGAAGTGCGTGCCTCACCCTGTGCCTCTTCTCAGCCGTTTCATGATCGCGCCGGCACAAGAAACACATTACACATATAGTTGCTGTTCATTATAAAATCAGCTAAACTATGGAAACTTATTTCATATAGCAAAGGTGTTTGAACATTTTAATAGTGACATACAAAGAGACAGCGATCTGGTCTCACTACATAGCATGGCAGCACAGTTAGCCGAGTCATTGCGCAATCCATGGTGAGGCTCAGCGGGGTGCTGCCTCACCGCTCGCATCTTCTCAGTATTTGAATGGTAAATGTGAAAATTCGGCAATTTTGAATGAAAAATAATCTAAAAATGGTGAAGTTAAATGGAAAATTACTTTATAGTACAAATCAATTGATAAATATAAAAAAATATATATATATTTTCATTTCTTTCTTTCCATTATGGCAGGTAAGGCACGGCCTCCCCTGCCTCACCTGACCGCACATCACTGATATATATATATATATATATATATATATACATATATATATATATATACTTTCGTACTTTACATTCGTAGCT
Organism: Hirundichthys speculiger; assembly: GCA_018398805.1. Lineage (NCBI taxonomy): Eukaryota > Metazoa > Chordata > Actinopteri > Beloniformes > Exocoetidae > Hirundichthys > Hirundichthys speculiger. Next base: position 1,372,338 of record JAGFBZ010000006.1, read on the forward strand.
CGCAATCCTTTCAAAGATGTCTTGGCGAAAATACGCAAGGCCTTCTGGGTAGCCCTTAGTTCCAAGGTTGGTGCCGGAGAATGTTAATATAGAGGGCGATACGGCCCTCAAACTTGTCCCTCAACTTGATGTTCTGAGAATCAGGACAGAACTTGGACCACATGGGAGCGCACATTTTTGAGATGGAGGGTTGAGATGGAGGATTAAAGGAGGAATTGGAATTCACCCAAAAGGTGACACTGATGGAAAAGATTCCTGACATGAAGGTATTCAGCAGCAAATTTCTTACTCTACCACTACTACATGCTTGTCACTGTTGCGTCGTCTGACAGGAATGTAACACTGAATTTGCATATTTCCCCAGATTTCCCAGCTCAGTTTATCGGGAGGAGCTCAGTTCTCGGGTAATAATGCAGATTCCTTTATCAACCATGGTTACATTTGACTTTCCCCTTATTTGTCTCTTGCATATAAAATGACATCTAAAATCTGGTTTCATATGCTTCTGTCCTTTAACATTTGACTTTCTGCTTCTTTTTTCCTCACACATTTACAACCATATTTATTCCTTTTGCTGATTATGTTCATGTTGTTTTCCCCTACACCTCCGCCATTTCTAATCTTCTCTAGCCTTTGAGTTTTTTTTATTGAAAAGTAAAACAATAAAAGAAACAGAAAAATCACACCTCGGCTATAATTTTTCCTCTCTTTGTTACCTTCATCGCCGTCTGTCTTCCCAAACAATATTACAAAAGCAATTCCACACCAGTCAATAGGTTCAAGAATTGGCTTTCATCTACCTTGTCCCACAGGGGCTGCCACATCATCAATACAGATTTATACCGTAGCCCGGTAGCTAATATACACAAATGCCAATACACCGGCTCTCTCCAGCTGGTAAAAATACATGGAGCAATCTGGGCCAATTTTATGAACAGCACTAAAAGACCGGGAGAGGAAAGAAAACCCAGTGAAGTTTCAGGGGTGCAGAAATGGAGGGCAGATGCACAATCTTCAGTTCTGGAGAGTGTGTCTGTTTGTTGGGTCAGCAGTGTTACAGAAAATACACCGATATGTTGCAAAAGTCTGAAAAGACATCTAGTAATTCATCTGCACTTCTTTCTTATGCAGTGATTTGGTTTATGACGTATATAAATTTATGGCTAATTCTAACTGATTCTCCTCACTGACTAACATAAATCTTTCTTTCACCTTTTTGTTTAACTATAATAACAGGGAAAGAGACACCAATGGTCAAGTCCCCGTAAAACTACCCCAGACATCCACTAATATAAATTATTTCTGGGGTTCTGGTTCTGGTTAGAGCAACTTGCATAAACTTGTAATAGTTGTGGATGAGCTCTCCACAGGTGGGCCTCATCCCTGAAATCTTCATATATCTGTGAGCAGATTTGCACATAAATCACCTCCATCATACACCAGATTCACCAGTGCCGCATAAAATTCAGGCTTGTAAGGCCGTATTTATGTGCATGAATGCCAGTCAGATGGAAAACCGGCTGCGTGCTCCCACTGCTCATTAATTAGCACAGATTCCCACCCAGGGACCAGTAGATAAGGAGGCGATGATGATGATTACCAGATGAAGGTGCGTCCTCCCCTTTCATGCTGACCTGTGGACAGGGTGCATGTGAAAAACGAGAGAGAGGAAGAAACATTTTTCAGGCGCAGGATTAGAGGTAATTTTTGGATGATGTGAAGTAAAGAAAAGTATTTTCATTTTGCTGTGTTTTTTAGTTACCTACAGGGACGGGCACAGGCCTGGAAAAAAAAAAACGGACTAGCGTGGTTAATGCCGTGCCTTCTGTCCAACGAAGCACTCAAGTGGTGAAACAGAAAAAGGTTTGCTATGAATTTGGGTGCTTATTTTAGTTATTTTAGTCTTTATGTGGTCTTAGCCTTCACACATTACATATCTAACTGACCCTGAGGCATTAACCTCTCAGAACCATTTATCCCATCCGAGTTTTTATTTCTTTATTTTTAGATTCATATTTTGAAGATGGCATTTTCAAGCAAGAATGACTTCTGTTTTTATGATCACACAGGCTGCTTTTCTGCTACGTAACCTTAACTGTCCATTACCTGGAAGGAAAAAAAATAAAAGAAGAGCACCGAGGCTGTTTCCAGCTGTGATGATAGCTTCAATTTGGATTTGCCATTTTGTAAAATATAAACAGACAAGCACGTACGCGGGACAGGGAATCACTGGCATTGTAGACGGGGACCAGATGCATGTAGCATGTGCTCGAGTGTATGTGTGTTTTCTGTCGCCCATCGGGAGCCAGGAAGGGATAAGGTGTGTGTGTGTGCGTGCGCGCCTGTGTTTGTGTGAAGGAAGTAGGGGTGGAGGAAGGGGTGGGGTCCCTCTGCCCCTCAGATGCACAGCTAACAACAGCAGGATCACAGTAGGAAAACATAACTGAAGCAGGAAGAGAGAACAGATGGAGAGAACGATTACACACATGCACACACACAAAGTCGACAGATAGAAGTCACCGATCGCATTCACTCACATTGAACTATGTATGCGCTCTCATACAGGTGCATTCATTTTGAGAAAGCAGCCACACCCGCGGGCCCCCTCCTGACTTCCTCTCTTGCTGCCTCTTCACTGCTTTTAACTGATCGCTGCTGTCTGCTTCCAGGTGTGTATCTGTGTGTGTGTGTGTTTTACTGCCAGTGTACAGCTGTCTTTGTGGAGGTTTCAAAGGCACCTTCACCAAAGCAAAATAAATCTCATAGCAGTGCCGTATGTGAGTTCATACAAGTATCTTCAGACAAATCAGAGTTCAACTCGCATCTTTGAAATCCTAAAAAAAGCTTTTAAGCGTCCCATGTTCAGTTAATTTCAATTCCACAACACTTTCATTTCGTTTAGTTTTGTATTAGGGGCTGCCCTGCCCCACCGGATCGTATTCTTCCACTTATTGATCTGGCGTATGCTTTTACAACAGACGCCCTTCCTGATACAACCCCTCCTCCATGATCCAGGCCTCCTGTACTGGTTTGGATCCAAGCAAACCTGATGACGCCTACGACTCAAGACACTATCGCCTTAAATCAGAGGCATCTCTCCACTCTGCTGTGTCTTGGATGTGCAGTGTTGTCCGTTATGTTTCACAACTGATGCAACACTCTTCAGTTTAACCTTTTTGTCGTGTTCGGGTCAAATCTGACCGATTTCCTACTTCCATCCATCATAAATATTGTGTTTTACATTTGATTGTCTTAGGGCCTTATGATATCCTCCACACTAGCCATTTGAACTTATATAATTGTTGATCACCATTTTCTCTGAATTTTGAGTATTTTATTCAACTTTGTAACACCTGTGGTGTTCCCGGTCAAAAATGACCACCATAGGAAATTAATGGGTGACCCTAGATTGTGTTCATCCATCAGATTGTACTCAACCACAAATACACCACCATACACACACACCACCCCACCCCATGTGAACCCCTTTCAGACTGAACAAATAGGTGTCTCCTCTTCCCACCTCATTCCTGTGCTTATGTGCCCATCCCCCCACATGTACCACACTTTCCAAACTAAATGTATAACACTAACACTTGTTCCACATTTCAAAGTCAACAATTAGGTGTTTGTTATGAGAACCATCTCTTTCCCAGGCTTATGTGCCCATCCCTCCACGTGAACCGCACTTTCAGATAAAAAATGTATCATATCTTCTCAGAGACCCCTTATATATAGTTTTTTTGTGTGCATTGCCCTCATTTTACTATGAACACGTTGACTAGGTGCCCGATCAGATGATTTCTTGTCAGAGAAGCTCTGGACCTTTTATTTCAACCTGATGAACAGGGGATTGAAGTTCAACCAGAAATAGAGGGCGATGTCTCAAAAAATAGAAGACAACATTGATCCTGATTTTGATCCAGATCATTGTGTGACCGACCAGTCAACAGATGGTGAGGAAGAGGCTTCAGAGGAAGACACACCTGAGGGAAGAGGCACCTGTGATATTCCAGTCCAAGGATGGCAATTTGCTCTGGTATTCATCCACCCAGGAAAGAGGAGGCAGAGCAAGAATAGAAAATATTGTTAGGATGCCGCTCCTGTGTGTGAAGACATATGCCCCCATCCCCACCCCCCACCCAAACACACACACACATACAAATGATAGGCTCCTGGCTGAATATTCACATTCAGCACTGGACAGCTCCCACCACTTCTCTGGGCTGTGGGAGCTGTCCAGTGCTGAACGTGAATATTCAGCACTGGTTGCAGCTCCTGTGTGTGAAGACACATGCCCCCACCCCCACCCCCCACCCAAACACACACACGCACACACATACAAATGATAGGCTCCTGGGTGGATGAATACCAGAGCAAATTGCCATCCTTGGACTGGAATATCATGAAACAGCTCCCACCGCTACACCGGCTGTGGGCTCGAATGTGAATGTTCAGCACCAGACAGCTTCTACAGCCCGGAGAAGTGGCGGGAGCTGTCCAGTGCTGAATGTGAATATTCAGCACTGGACAGCTCCCACAGCCCGGAGAAGTGGCGGGAGCTGTCCAGTGCTGAATGTGAATATTCAGCACTGGACAGCTCCCACAGCCCGGAGAAGTGGCGGGAGCTGTCCAGTGCTGAATGTGAATATTCGTGGTCTATTCTATTCTCTCAAATAGACCAATTTGAATATGATAATGAGCATAAACAGGCATGGGAAACTCACTCATCCAAACAAGGCAAATAGCAAAAGCAAGCTGAGAAAGAGAAATTTCACTGCGCATGAACTTGAGACACTGCTTTCTGAAGTTAAGGCCAGGAAAAATATGTTATTTAGCACTTTGTCTTCTTGTATAAATAGTAAAAGAAAAAAACAGAGTAGGTGCGTGTGATGGAAACCCTCGGTGTGGTGGGCCCATTTCTACATCACATATTATTTTCATGTTTATGGAATAAAAATTCTTCCTATTAACTTACAAATTTGTGTTCAGATAGTGACTTTATAACAAAATATGTGTACCCAATCACTCAGGAAGCCCAGTGTTGTCAGCACTTGTAAAACACAGAGTTCCAAGTGGACAGGTCTTGGAAATCTAAAACAGCAAATGACTGTTATCATTATGGACCAAAAAAATAAATTAAAAAATTAAAATAAATTATTGTGGTCCCTAAAAACACATTCCCTACAAATTCTGATTTAACCTGTTAAAACCTGTTTTAACTGCTCCTACATTAAGAGAAAAACCACTGATTAACACCAAATTTTATTTAACTCCTTTTTAAGCTGTAAACAATGTCTCAGACCACTGGTTTATATGAATAACTGCAGTGAATATACATAAAATAGACACAAAAATGGTAAATTGTATTCCAAAATTATCATTTATGTAAAAGGAAAGTAACAAAAATCAAAACAGTTACCAACTTCTCTGGGATTTGGGAGCTGTCTGGTGCTGAATATTCACATTCAGCACTGGACAGCTCCTGCCACTTCTCCGGGCTGTGGGAGCTGTCCAGTGCTGAATATTCCCACAGCTCGGAGAAGTGGCGGGAGCTGTCCAGTGCTGAATATTCACATTCAGCACTGGACAGCTCCCACCACTTCTCCGGGCTTTGGGAGCTGTCTGGTGCTGAATGTTCATATTCAGCACTGGACAGCTCCTGCCACTTCTCCGGGCTGTGGGAGCTGTCCAGTGATGAATGTTCACATTCAACACTAGACAGCTCCATATGAATATTCAGCACCGGACAGCTCCCAAAGCCCAGAGAAGTGATAGGCTCATTCAAATGATAGGCTCATGTTGATGTGTGAATTTGGTCACTGTTTTGATTTTTGTTACTTTCCTTTTACATAAATGATAATTTTGGAATACAATTTACTATTTTTGTGTCTATTTTATGTATATTCACTGCAGTTATTCATATAAACCAGTGGTCTGAGACATTGTTTACAGCTTAAAATGGAGTTAAATAAAATTTGGTGTTAATCAGTGGTTTTTCTCTTAATGTAGGAGCAGTTAAAACAGGCCGGTCAAATTTGACCGGGAGCACTAAAGTAAGTGGGGAGAAATGAACACGACACAAAGGTTAAGAGCAGTCTCCACCACAGACCTGCCCTTCTTTCAGTTTCTTTACATCACCGGCTCTGAATGCTGATGCCCAGTTAGATGACTGTGAATAGAACAGATTTCATGACCACAGACTTATAGAGGGTAGCTTCTGGCTGGAAATCTGAGGAGCAGACAGAAATGGTGTTGGTCCAGTCCCCTGAAATTCTTCTGTGCTGCTAACCGCCTAAGACGACACATAACTCTTGAATTATCCCGTCGTAAGTAAAGTATGGCTTACTTCTCACATCAAATACTTTAATATACATGTTTTGATGACCTATTTTCAGAGTGATTCTCCAAGAGAGCTGCTATGCTGTTCTGGTTGGGAATCCAGTAGTGAACGCAGGGGCGCCGCTAGGGATTTTGGGCCCCATGAAAAGAATCTTTACCGGGCCCCCCAACACAGCTTCGAAATTTGTTGATGCTATTTTTGATCATCATTAGGGGCCTCTCTGGGACCCCTCAGTCATGGGCCCCTATAATCCGTATCCTTTACCCCCCCTTTTCAGCGCCCCAGAGTGAACGGTCCACAAGTGAGAGCATCCAGCCGGGCTCGGCATGGACGGGTCGCCCCGTCGCTCATTCAATGTCAAGCTGTTTGGTGCGTCATCCATCAGAAGGGACTGGACCAAACCGTCCTACAGCTTTCATTTCAGCTTTGAAAGTTTCAATCATTTACAAAACGGGACACTTTTTACCTGCTGATGACACTAAAATGTCACCTCTGCCAGAGGTGTACGAGTTTTCAAGAGTGACCCGCCAAAACCCAAGGGACCACTGCCTTGTTGTTTCAGTGGAGCATCGAAAAATCCATAAAGTTTTTACTGGTCCCGTCAGTCTCTCTAATGACCTTCTTCGTTCTTGTCATTCAGAGTGGGAACGGGGAGCGCTGCATGGCTCTCGCACGGCCTCTCTGGTCTCTGCACATAACCTACATGGTCAGCCAGATGTCACCCACTTGAACACGCACATACACGTGCGCGGCAGCTGAGGCCCAGGGCTGAAAATCATTCCTTTTTTTTTTTTTTTTCATGTTGAAAATATCATGGTAGCGCATGAAATACCTTACCAGAGCGGTAGACACACCGACACATAAGACCGACATTATCTCTGGCAGCTCGCAGCTGGCGTGGCTAAAAAAGAAAAAAAACGTGGTCAGTTTTGAAGCTGAAATTACGTATGCAGATGTCATCAGGGAAATGTGCAGAACTAAAGAAGACGATACTTTTGTTCTCCTGTTGCCTTCTCTTTTCTCCAGCTTCACTCCTCTCCATCTGTCTCGCATCTTCTCATCGTCTGCCAGCTCAGCATCGCATGCGTCTGTGCGCATCAGCTGGGGGACGACAGCCCAGCTTTCAAGTGTGCACGCATGTCCTGGTGACATCCACGTGATGATTACATGCTACAAGCATGGGATCAATGTGTGGCAGTGAAAATCAGAAAGATGGAAAAAGTGTGTTTTCAAAGCATGTATGTTTGATAGTGTGCCAGATCTCTGGGGGCGTGTGTTCTGGGGGCGTATGTGTGATTTCGTGCTGCGTATTCATGCTGCTAGTCACTCTTCAGGATTCCGGCGATGCTGGTACTAAACCCGCTTCATACACTTTCTCCTAATTCCCTCTTTTCTGTCATATCAAATACACTGCTGCCTTTATCATCAGCTGAAACAAAAAGTCTCACAGAAACACACACACACACACACAGTGGGTGATTCTTGTGAGGACTGAACCGTGACTAAGATTCATTTTCTAACCTCACACACCAAAGTACAAATTATTTTTGGACCAACCTTAATTCTGACACGTGTGCCTCACATTTTTTGTGCATGTTAAAGAACACTGGCAATGCTTCACTTTAAATATTCCTCACGCTTCTAGAATCAGTCCTCACAAGGGTAGAAGTACAAAAGTCTGCACACATACTGGTGGGAATCATTTCTGTGTGCAGTTTTTTCCCCCCCATTCACCGCCAGCCGAGCGGGCTGTCTGATTGGTTGTTGCGGTGATAGATGCCTGGCCAGTTTTCTGATTACTACAATCTTCGATCTTCAGGGCCCAACATAATAAGAATAAATGTCCCTTACTGTAGAGGGAATAAAGGTGTGTGTGTGTGTGTGTGAGTGAAAGAGAGAGTGATACAGGGTCTAGAAGAAAAAAAAAAGGGTTTGTGTGTATATTTTGACAGGCCAGTACGAGCATTTATACAAGAATGAGTGACAGATGGTGCATGATGTGTGTGTGAAGTCGTGATGTGGCAGGAAAAGTCCGTCTTGCCCTCCATGTTTTTTTCTTTCACACAAAGTGAGAAGGTGCTATTCTGAGTCGTAGATTTTCTTGTTGATTTATTTATTTATTAGCCCCTGTTGTTAGGCCCGATGAAATGCATCGTGAAAACACACACACATGCAAACCACTTCACCGTAACATTAACCCCTTCCTTGCTCTCGTTGGCTGCAGGTGTTTTGGAGATTCCCCATCTCGGCTCCAGATATTTGGCAGTGTCACTTGTTCAGCAAGCACAAGTTTCACTTCTTCATTTAACTCTGTATGAAAGTGGACCAAACACTAAAACGAGCTCTATCGCCTCTAGTGGGAACAAGGTGGCATTGCAAGGCTTGTTGGCCTGTCCCCACTGGGCAGGACAGTATTTTCAGTGGCTCTTTTATAAACATGGAGGTGTGTGTTTAATATTGTATCAAAAGGTTTAAAATTTGGTTGAAGTCTTTCAAAGTGCCAGACAATCGCCCCTCTCCTGTACATCCTTCCCTTATTTTTGCTTCTACCTCAAAAGTGAGCACATCTGGGAGCTGATGTCCAGAAAATAAATGACTGCCAGCGTTTGATCTTACATGTATTAAATGTGGCTCCTTAACGCACCAGATGGCATCATCCTCAGACATACTGATCTTTATTTGAAAGCATGAGCTGTCATGCGCACCAAAAATGACTCTTACACGTTCTACGAAACATTTTCAACCAATTTAGCCCTATAGGAGGAGAAACAGCACACTTCGACCTTTACTAGGCTTGTGTTAAATGTCATGATATAGAGCTTTCACGTTTCTGCAAAAGAAACATTATCTTGCAAAAACTGAATATTCCAATTAGTGTGTGATCAGTTCAAGGATTGTGTGTGTGTGTATGTATAAATATATATATATATATATATATATATATATATATATATATATATATATATATATATATATATATATATATAGCTGGCAACACTTCACTGAAGTCAGAAACCTGACTAAATAAATACTAATGAAGTTAATATTGCTTTTTCGACTTCAAATTTCTTGCAGCAGAACCGTTTGGCGGTTACTAGTGAGGCTCACCTTTGAGATGAAGCATTTTACACCACGTAGCTGGGAATCATGATTAAACTATGAAAATATCTGCCAACTCCAAAGCATCAAATTTGACAATGTGCTTCTGGCATTTACACACGGTTTTGGCACATTGTGAGGGCTTTGATGTTTTGCCAGCTGGAAGATATACTCGGTGAACGGCATTTTTGGTAGTCGTGTGTTAGACATGAGAAAGAATATATAATGATGACTGATTATTTGTTCAAGGGGACATGCCCTTTTTTAGTGTTTCCTAGCATCTTAGTGAAGAGTCTGTGACATAGTTTGGTCAAAATGACCCAAGGACACAATACAACAGCTTCCTTTTTAAGCCACAACTCTTTTGGAGTCTTTGTTGCATTAAATCACCCACTTCCAAGGAACACCAAATGTAGCATGACGTGAGGCTAGGTAGAGATAAACATGGGGAAGCTGGATAATTTTATTACTGTCAGGGTCTATGATGTCACAATAACATGTAAAGTAACACTGCAGACATCTCTTGAAACTTAATTGTCTGGTTTCAATCAGTGGTTCTGAACCTTGTTGAGATACTGAACCCCACCAGTTTCAGATGGACATTCACCAAATTTTTTGAAAAACAAAATGTATATATATATATATATATATATATATATTCAAAATTCAAGACAAAGGTATGTGTTTTTCTGGTACACAAAATGAACCGTGCTTTAACATCACTGTGTTCAAAAAACAAAACCAATACAACACATGGAATGCATGAATTACATATAATTACTTATTATTTATTTATCATACATTTTCTGAACCTGCTTTATCCTCACTAGGGTCATGAGGGTCGCTGGAGCCGATCCCAGCCTGGAGCCGAACACACACTCATCAGCTAATTTCCATCAGGCTACAATAATAATAAATATTTTCTGCAAATCAGTGTGACGTCTGCTGCTGCCTTTCACAGACCAGTTCAGAAATGTGTGGCTTCACCTTGGCAAGTGCCGCTCTCATGTCCTTTTCACTGCAAAGTCTGTTCCATTTCTTTGTTTTTTCTGTCCAGCATCCTTGAAAAGAATCTGTCTCTCTTCACCTTGTGTTCTTGTATTCCCCATCTCCAAGCTGCTTAAGGAAGTGTTCCTTTAGTTTTGTCCGGTGCTAGACTAGAATTGCCAAACTAGGCATTGCAAATCATGCAGATAGGAATCTGACTCCCATCACGATCAGTTATAGATGTGAATCCATATTGTACATAGTCGTTTGACCACTTTCTCTCTTTGCTCAACATAGTTAATATGGATTAAAGCGTACCAAATTCCTTGCAGCGCAGATTGGCCAAGCAATGTAACGTGATCACCTGTAGCCAGTGATGGACAAGCTGGGCGTGTCATCACGAATCATATGAGTCAGGTGCGTGTCTTGACCTCCACCGAACCCCTGAACCCAGGTTAAGAACCACTGATTTAGAGACTGTGGTACTGAGGAGAAGACGAGAAGCAGAGTTGGAGGTAACAGAGGTTTCAATGTTGAGGTTCTCTTTGGGAGTGATGAGGATGGACAGGATCAGGAATGAGGACATCAGAGGGACAGAACATGTTAGATGTTCTGGAGAGAAAGTCAGAGACCAGACTGAGATGGTTTGGACATGAACAGAGGAGGGATAGTGAAGATGTACAGTGCCTTGTGAAAGTATTTGGCCCCCTTGAACTTTTCAACTTTTCGCCACATTGCAGGCTTCAAACATAAAGATATAACATTTTAATTTTTGTCAAAAATCAACAACAAGTGGGACACAATCATGAAGTGGAACGAAATTTATTGGATATTTTAAATTTTCTTAACAAATAAAAAACTGTAAAGTGGGGCGTGTAATATTATTGGTCCCCTTTACTTTCAGTGCAGCAAACTGACTCCAGAAGTTCAGTGAGGATCTCTGAATGATCCAATGTTGTCCTGAATGACTGATGATGATCAATAGAATCCACCTGTGTGTAATCAAGTCTCCGTATAAATGCACCTGCTCTGTGATAGTCTCAGGGTTCTGGTTAAAGCTTAGAGAGCATCATGGAGACCAAGGAACACACCAGGCAGGTCCCAGATACTGTTGTGGAGAAGTTTAAAGCTGGATGTGGATACAAAAAGATTTCCCAAGCTTTAAACATCTCAAGGAGCACTGAGCAATCAATCATATTGAAATGGAAGGCGTATCAGACCACTGCAGATCTACCAAGACCCGGCCGTCCCTCTAAACTTTCATCTGGAACAAGGAGAAGACTGATCAGAGATGCATCCAAGAGGCCCATGATCACTCTGGATGAACTGATCTACAGCTGAGGTGGGACAGTCTGTCCAGAGGACAACAATCAGTCGTACCAACAGGGGGGCGAATACTTTTGCAAGGCACTGTATTTAGGATGATGAGGTTGGAACTGCCAGGCAGGAGACCACGAGGAAGACCAAGGAGGAGATTTATGGATGCAGTGAAAGAGGACATTAGTTGGTGAGAGAGAAGAGGAAGTAGAGGATAGAGATAGATGGAAGCTGTGGCCAACCCTGAAGGTAACAGCATTTAAGCATTTGCATTTAAGCTTAAGGAAAAGGAGAAAAAATGTTGAGACGGGGTCATTACTGTGAGACAAAATACAAATAGAAGTACAAATTGATTAAAGTTTTGATCCCTTCAGAGTTTTAGGTCTTATGTGATGTAAGCTAGTATACAATGGGGGAAAAAAAGCCTTACAAAGGAAATTATATTAAAACACCAAATCCATGATTTTGTATCGTAGGAACCATTTTGATTCTATTCGATTACCTGAAGATGACACTAAGAACTGAACTAAAATTCATTTTCAACTATGTCAATAGTGGAATCGTTTTTTAAAGCCTTTGCCTGGAACAACCACAGTTCAGATACCTCTAAACTGTGTCATTGATGTTAACAAATCAAGTAAACCGCCAACCCCAACAACTTAGCAGCACAAACGACAGAGGAGAAGTAAGCTGGGAGGGGCTTCTGTTTTCTGGTTAAAGGTGGAGTAGGTGTTGTTTGAAAAACGGTTCCAACAATCCAACTCAAGTGAGATTTTGAAAATATACACTCCCTCCCTCCTCCCAAAGGCTCCGCCTCCTCCTCTTCAGCTCACCCCTCGAAACCACGCCTTCACATGATTCACGACTGCATGAACCATAGGGAGGGAGGGAGGGAGGGGTGATATTTGATGGACGTATTAGGCAGCCAATCAAAATAGTGATGATCACTTTTTTGATTGGTCAGAGTTTTTCTCTGATTATAACCTCTAGACTGGACCAAAATGTTTAGTTTTTTTTGCAAACATTTTATTTCAGTGGGTGCAATGGAAATGTGAAAAGGTTTTCAGGCAATATTGTAAAAAGTGTTGCAAAAAAACAACACCCACCCCACCTTTAAGACATATGATATGGTCTTTTTTTTTTTTTTTTTTTTCGAAAAGTTCATACACTTACCTCATTTCTTTAATTACATGTCTGCTGAATGCTGGGTAAAATATCAAACAATACCTTTAAAAAAGCCTCCTTTTAAACCACATCTTTACAGCTCTGTCCATAGCAGCTGGTTTAAGAGGGCAAAGCATCTCGACATCTTAATTTTAATTTCCCAAAATCTGCTCTTTTTAAACTGCGTATGAAAAACAAACAACTCTGGGTCTCAGACAGCTTCCCATCATTTCACTACCAGCGTTGGCCAAATATGACACATGTTACTCTTGTTAGACTGCTATGATTGTATTTATTCACTTCAGCATTGCAGATTGTAGAAAAGCTCACCAGGTCATGCTCATTGAGAATTAGAAATGCAACAGAAGCCCTAGTTCGTCTTAGTAGTTAAAATAAAAGGCTGAGGCCTTGATTTGAGGAAATTTGGTGAAGATTTACATATTTGTGTGCACGCAGTGATCCTGAAGAGAAACATAATGAGAGAAAGAAAGGAAAAGAGAGGTGTGCGTATGCAAGTAAAATGATTTTTTTGGGGTGAAATGGCACAGCATTGCAGGTTTAGAAGAAGTGTACATGTGGGCGTGTTAGTGTGCTGGTGTGTGGATGTGACAGAGTCTAATTGCTCTTCACCTTTACTTCAAAAAGCTTTTAGTCCGGTCAGCAACCAGCCAATCAGAACGAAGAGTCTGCAAGCAGTAAGAGAGCTGATGCAAGACTGTCTCTCAACTAAGTGGATTATCCTTTCACTCTTCCCCTCGTACTGAGCTCTGTATCGTGGTACACAACTAAAACTAAATTACATGACAAAAATGGTCACTTGGTGAGACTTCTGTTGCTCTGTCTCTTTTCTACACGCCTGAACATGGATCGGTTTCATCGTCGATTTTTTTTTTCTTTTTCCCTCTCTTTTGCCATTTCCCAGACTGCTGCACCCCCTCCTCCTTCGCCCTGTACTCATTTCATTTGCATTGATAAGCATGTTTCTCAATGTAGCAAATATGAAAGGAGAGAGAGTAAGCTTGTGCTGTCAGATACTGTTTCTGTGCAGCTCATCCCTCTTTTTTTCCCAGGCTCACAAACTCAAGGATGCTTCACTTGGTATCATTTATGACCAAATACCTGCAAAAATGTTTCAAGAGCCCTGGCTGTCACGTGACTTAACTAGAAAAGCTCTCGGAGAGCACAGACCTCCGCCAAGCGCAACAATTCCCCCATATAGCGATTTACAGATTGCGATAAAATCCACCTTCTGGATCAGATCCTGGATCAGCCTTTGAAATTTGATAGAGGTTCCCATTGTCAATCTGTGAATCAAATTTCATGAGTTTTGGGCAATAATTATTGGAAATATTGAGAAACAAAATTTTCGCCCCATTTACCCCAATGTTATTGAAAATTTGAAAGTGATCCAGAATCCAGGATTTCTCCCGGATCACACCCAAAATGAAATCAGTTCTTCCTTTTCACATTCCTGACAACTCCTAATAATTTCATCAAATTCCATCCATAACTTTTTGAGTGATCATGAACACAGACAGACAGACAGATAAACGCCGGCAAAAACATTACCTCCTTTGCAGAGGTAATGATAAATATAACCCTGTTTTCATACAGGACAATGATGGCAAATATCTTCAAAAATTTAAAAATTATCAGATAGTTTTGAAAGATCGGAGCTTCCAGTAGGATGGAGGGAGACACCAGTTCCTAAATCTTTAACACATTACAGTATGCACTGTTAACACTGCTCGTTAAAGAGCCTGGGAGCTCCTCACCTTTCTTCATTATGAAAAAGATTTATTTTTCTTTAGATCTACTTTTAAATCTTTATCGTACCATCCTTTTTTTAGTTGCAAGTCTCAGATGTCACTTCAGGGTTTTTACTGTTCAGTCTCACAAGCTCACGTAAAGCAGGCACCTTCAGTCTTTTGAAATAACTTTTGATAAATATAAGGTCATTCTTATCGTGTTTGCCTAAAAGCTGCCCCCCCCCCATACCCCCCCAACCACAGCTCCTTCTGAAAAGGTTTCAATAATAAACTGGTGAATCATATTTTGTAACTCCATCATTTTTAAATAAAACCTAAATTATGTTTGTGTTTCTGAATGACAAAAAACCCTCTGGCACTCTCACTCACTTTATAATTACAATCTTTTTGTTACAGTGATAATCCCCCCCCACTGCAGCTTCAAATAATAGTTTTTGAAATCACTTTGCAGCTCTGGGCAGTTTCCACTGTAACTATTTATATATATATTCTTCTTTTTTTCCCATTTCTACTATTCCAATTTATCCATATAAAGTTGCCTTTGTAAAAGCTCATTCCCTCCCAGTCTGTTTGCTCCACAGGATTAGATTACCCATCTAACACCTCCACTCTTCCATCCTCCCCTCTTTTTCTCTCAGGATCTCCAGCTTAGATTTCTTTGACTCTCTTCTTTTCCCTCTACCTTATTTTCTTTTTTTTCAGTCTAATTTTTTTTTTTTGTTTCACCCCCCTCCCCCTTTTTTTTCCCTCTCCTCCAATTCTCCACTGATTAAGAGAGAGGGGAAAAAAAACCAGTTGGTAAATCAGTGGGAAAGTTCAATTAAGCTGTGGGCCTCTGGGTTTTTGTGTTGGCTCGGTGACGTGTGTTCGCCTCTGCAGGCTGAGGCAGGCGATGTGTGCGCATGAACTGAAATGTACTCTTTGCAACTTCGCCGGTGTGTGTTTTTGGTCTCGGCTCTCCAAGATTAGTTTTCTTTCCTTAATCAAGTGAGAGAGAAGCCCGCAGGTAATTACAGCTTCTTTCCAAAAACAACAGCTGAGCTGTAACGCTCCTGTTGGACCTCATCACAGTCAAATACACCGGTTAGATCTTATTCCAAAATCAACAAATAATTCTCTGTGTCGACTGCAGAAAGATCATTGTTTCAGGAAGGTGTGATGTATCTGCCGTTGTCTCGTCAGTTTCATGCAAATTAAATCTGTATATGTGTGGGGTTTTTTTCCATTCTTCTACATAAAACCATTTCTCTGTCAAAACAGGAGCAGTTTTGGTTACTGAGAACACAATAATAGACGGGATTTACTGATGTAAACTAGTTTACAACGGTAAATTTTAACTGTAAATTTTACATTTTAAAATTTAAAATTTTACAGATTTTTGTTTGTTTTCATATATACAAACTCATTTCTCTCTTTTCCTTTGTATTTGCACAAGTTCCTAGAAAAATATTCAATTGTATGTAAGCCATGTTGTTTGTATATAATTTTGTTGAATTCTTGGAATAATAATAATAGTAATAACACCTTGTTTAAAAAAAAGTCAAGTTGACATACATTATTCATTTAGCTGGACTTGAATTTTTAATTTAGCATTTATTTTATCATTGAAACATTTTCATCTAGTCATTTTATGTTACTATAACAGCTTCTGAAATCATTTGTTCCACTGACTTGGGATAATACAGTGATCTCTTAGCTGTTTAAGTTCCGTGGTTTTAGTTATTCGGAGATTTTTTCAGAAATATATAATTTAAAAAAATTTAAAAATCGTGGAAACATTACAGGATGTTGTGCGCGTTCTCTCACAGCAAAGAAATGTTGTGAGCCAGCCTGGCCCCTTTAAGAAGGTGGCCTTATGGGTAATGGTGTGGCCTTATGGGTAATGGAGTGTGTGCATCGTGGGACGGCAGAATGAAAAGCGGGTTAGGTGAAAAGTGTAGTGAGCATCAACAGCAGCCCAGCGTGTATAGATTTACATTCTCTGTTAACCGACAGGAGCCCAACAATACAACCTGTGTGATGTTACAAGTTCCTGCAGTCCCAGAATAAAGTGCTCGTTCCATGCAGAGAAAACCAGACTGTTTCTTTTGTTGTTGTTAGCGTGCTAGCTGCTAATTACGAGCCAAAAATAGCAGAATACCAGCAGTTTGTTTACTACGGTTCAGAGACCAGAGGCTGTGAAGGTAACAGAAAGACCACACACTGAGAAAAATATGACCAATGGTTACTTAAAAAAATTGTGGCAACAAAGTGACACATAATATAATTGAATAGATTTTAAGTTCTACAATTTGATTAAAAAGTATTGAATACATTAACTTAACTCAAACAAAAAAATTAGGTAGATCTTAATAAAAGCAACAGTTGAAATGAGTTGGATTTAGTAATAGAATGCCAAATGATGAGTTATATCGCCAAAAAATATTTAGTAAATCCGAGTCAATTTCACAAGGAAAGCTGATTTATATTTACTAAGTATCTGAGCAAAAATAATTTAGATTTACTAAATATATGGGGGAAACTGATTCATATTTACTGATAATCTAGGCAAAACTGACTTATGTTTATCAATTATGTGGGTGAAATTGATTTATATTTACTAAATATCTGCAAAAAACTTATTTGGATGAAGTAAATAAAATAAATTATATCAACTCATATTCTAGCATATTGTTACTTAATTCAACACATTTACACTGTTGTTCTTATTTATCTGTACCTAAAATAATTGTTTGATTTTAATTTTTAATTTGTATCACAGGACTTTAAATCTATTCAATAATATTGAATGTCACTTTGTTGCCATAATTTTTCTGTGTCTAATTTACCAAATATCCTGACCAAACTTAAGTAAACTGTGGCATCAAGAAACATAAACAGATTACAATGCATAAAATAGCTGCAGATAAACATTTATTTGTGCAATTTTTAAAAACATGTTTATTCAGCACTCAACAAGTGCAAAATGCCAAAATACAACAATAAAACAGAGAAGGGGCAATATACTATATCAGTATCAAATCAAAAACATGATGCCACTTCGCTCAAAGTAAGGTTAATATGATTTTTTAGAACCATCACATGAACAACAATTAACTGGGACTCAGTTAAGCCTGCTTCAACATTTTTTTTTATCAATCACATAAAAGTACGTTATGTTTAAGGGGAAGAGGTTCAGAAGCCGAGGAGTATATTCATCCAGCTTGGACATGAACTTCGATTCAAGATGCACCATCGTGATTCTGTGAAACTCATCCTGGATCTGAAAGACAAATCATGAAACCAGTTTTAAAGCCTCAAATATTACAAACATAAATACTGTTCTTACGACATTTTTCAAAAGCAAGAGACAACCTACTAAAGATAATCATTTTTACATCATTTTACAACCTCCAAGTTTGTCGATTGTTTACCTTCTGAGTCAGACTCTACAGCATGTTAAATGGGTCATATTATGAAAAAAAAAATTACTTTTTTTTTTTATTTGTGTCTCTGATATGCCTACTAACACAGAAACTGAAATAACAACGCAGTCAGTTTAATGTAGGCAAAACAATCCTGGAGTTTTAAGAGAAAGAGGGTAGCAGCCTCATCCAGTACAATGGCAGAGAATGGAGACATGGCTCGTGGACACTTGGATTACACTACACAAGCAGGATGGAGACATTTTGTTTTGAGGTTTTTTTTTTTTTTTTTTTTTTTTACGTTTTTTTCCGTGGTCACCATTCACTGCCGTTGTACTGGATGAGGCTGCTACCATCTTTTCTCCTAAAACTTCAGGATTGTTTTGTGAACTGAAGATCTTGACCCATCATCACATCAGCATAGGAGTGAGTACTTACTGAGTGGATTAAATCTGGGAAAATGGAATATCGCTTTAATGTTTTTCAATGAAAATGAGAACAATGACACAACAAATTATAATTCCCTCTGACAATGCAAATCATATGGGGCAATTGCAATATTACTGAAAACATAATCTGAATTAGATATTTTTTTTAGAATCGTTCAGCCCTATAATATACCATTATATGTAAGAGATTGGGCACCTTTAATTTGAATATTTATTGTTTGACATTTGTTGATGTGGACCTTACAGTTGGTTTCATATTTTTGTCTGACATCTTAAAGGGATAGTTTATTTTTTGAAGTGGACCTCTATGAGGTATTTATCCAGTGGAGAAACTGACAATTATACTGCCACAGATGCAATGTACTGCTCTAAAAAAAACTGAACTATCCCTTTAAGAATGTCCAAAATAACTTTTTTTGCTGTCACGTTATTACAAGATGAAAACATGATTAGTTATGGGTGTGGAAAAGTATGTACAAACCATCAACTTAACTGTATGTCTATGAGAAATCTGTATTTCTATATTTTCTGCTCCTTAAATTTCAAATTCAGGTTTGAACTACAGGCTTTGAACATCACTAACAATTTAAACTGTAGTTAATCTGCTTTTTATGCAGCAAAGGTTGATACAAAATAGTATCAATTTCTAATGCAATACAATGGTGTACACCCTTTACACAACATGCACTGTATGTGAAATATGGTATCACAGCATATGGTGTACTACGCATAATGTAATGGATACATACTGCTAAAAACTTTTAGTCACAGATTCTTCAATCATCTGGAAATAAATTCATATCAGGATTTAATTAACACCACACATACAACAGGGAACATATTAGTAGTAACTTAAACAATCGAAATGTATAAACATTGTCACCCAGGTACCTACAAATATCAGTTTATCACCCAAAGAGGGTTGAATCAAGGCAACTGGTTATTTTTTTTGATCTTCAAGACATTTCCCCTCTCGTCCAAAGGCTTATGTTTCTTAAAGAAACATCTTCAATCCCCCAAAACATGTCCAGGTTGCTTTGACTTAACCTTTCTTTGGATAACTAGCAGTGTATCAGATATAAGTCCACTACATTCAGGTCTCTATTAACGTCAGAATAAGAGAACATTCGTTCAGGGGCATAAGAAACAACAAGTAAGAGTCTATGATCTTACTTAAGTACAGAATCACATTTAAATAACCCAGTAGCTTCTGAAAGACTAGTTTAGACACACTTACAATAGACTTACTTCCGTGAAAAATAAAAACATAACTAATCATAAAAAGAGTGGCATGAATAATTGTTGAAGCTTAATAACCTTTGTAGATCCTTTATCTTAAGAGGAGATAATAGCAGGACACTGGAACATGTCATATAAATGAGAATGAGGCTAAGATACCCTGACAAAGAATGTATAATATAATCAAAGATGTGCTGTTTCATCATAAGTTGTCTTTTAAACCTACAAGTGTGTGTTCCCTTCTTCACTTTCACCTGAGGAAGGCTATCATGAATGACACATTCTATAGCAAATTATTCATAAAAGGACATGTATTTTGGTCATTTTTTTTCCATGTGGATATGGTCTCTTTTTCTTGTATTTATTTTGATCTCATCATTCTATAAGAACGTCCATGCCTAACTGAAGGATTTTTACTCTGTGGTTACTACTGTTGGCAGTGTGACTTCTAAACGTTAGTGGGGAAAAGGAGCATAACGTATGCATTTAGCGTGACATAATGTACATTTTAATGTGTGGTCGCAAACAGACGGACTAACGAAGCCTCTCCCTGGCAGCTCAGAGTCCGTACCAAACTTTATGTACTGATCTCAAGCCAGCATTCACAAGCGCCAATCGGTGTAACTGTTCATCTGTCAGTGTGAGCTGCAACCAGTTTGAAAGCAAAACGTTACTCCGAGAAAACTAAGGGGAAAAACAAGGACCCATCTGAATGTAACTGATGTAACTGAATGTAACGTTAGTGGAGAAGCTCGGGGAGAGCTGGTGAATTTAGGATTAGCCAAACACCAGCCATTGTGCTCAAAACACATTAACAGACGTTCAGTGAAAATAACGCCAAATGAAAAAAAACGAAAGACAAAACAGCGACACAAAACTGTTTTTTCCTTCCAAAATGTGTAACATTACAAAAGCTGATAAGTATTCTGCTTTTAACATGCTACTTGAGTTAAAATGTTAGTACAATGTAATTGTGAAAACTAAATGCAGTAACTTTAGACGAAACTCCTGATTACTCACCGTTTTGTTGTTCCCTCCATCATGGTGTCGTCGCGTGCTAGCTAGCTTTTATGTGGGGGGGGGGTGGGGCTGAGGCTAGGCCAGGATGGTGGTGGGTGGGTGTTGTTTTTTTGCAACACTTTTTACAATATTGCCTGAAAACCTTTTCACATTCCATTGCACCCACTGACATAAAATGTTTGCAAAAAAACTAAACATTTTGGTCCAGTCTAGAAGGTTAATCAGAGAAAAACTCTGACCAATCAAAAAAGTGATCATCACTATTTTGATTGGCTGCCTAATACGTCCATCAAATATCACCCCCCCTCCCTCCCTCCCTATGGTTCATGCAGTCGTGAATCGTGTGAAGGCGTGGTTTCGAGGGGTGAGCTGAAGAGGAGGAGGCGGAGCCTTTGGGAGGAGGGAGGGAGTGTATTTTCAAATCTCACTTGAGTTGGATTGTTGGAACCGTTTTTTCAAACAACACCTACTCCACCTTTAATTAATTAAAAAAAAAGACTAGCTTGTATTTTACTGCCTTATATACGGTATTACTTACAGTTTGGGGGAAGTAACATTAAATTGTGGCATTGAGACTGCTTTTTCAATCGTCGCGATGCTTTTTAGCCGAATCAAAGACAATGTAGCTGACTCCAATCACTAACACTGTAACTTCATTTTGACTTACAGTGCAGTAAAGTTGGCATGTTTGGTAATTTGCAGTAACACAAACAATGTTAACTGCTACAGACACTTGAATTGTTTATTAACCAGAACATTAAACAGTTCTTACTAAAAACAAACGGCAGTCCATGACATGTGTGGCAGGCTTGATGTCCGTGTGATGAAAATGCATTAGGCGGGATTGTAGGTTGTTAAATCAAGACCTCCCAATGAGTAAAATGTATCAATTTTCTGCACTTTGACTTTCCTGATGAAAATAATTAAATTCTACTCAGTGTTCTCATGAATTTATTTAAAAATAACTGAGTAAAATGCAGTTAATAAATTATTAAAATTTGGTGAATTCAACCAGTCTGATTCCAAACTGCACACAGTCTTTTTTATTATGTATAGTTTACTCTTATTTATTTAGTAAATATTAATTAACCCTGATCACAGTTTTTGCAGTGCAGTTGAGCCTTTGTCTTGTTTCACTGCAGTGCCTCGCTACTTTTTTGTGGTTTTTAAACATATTTTAAACACATTATTGAGGCTCAGGAGGCTCCGGTCCAGTTCGTGGATTTTGAGTTGTGCGGGGGGGCGCCGGTCCCCATTAACCGTGAAAAATAAGGGATCACTGTATGTTGAAATAACAAACATGCAAAAACACAATTTACAGTGCACACACACTCTGATCAAGGATGTTATGAGTTTGTGAATATTTAAATCAACACTAACAATAATCAGTTATAATGAGAGAGATTTTAAACAGTTCAGTTTTAATGATTGTTGACCAACAGAGCCATCAGGCCCAACATGTGATTCAAGACAAGTGCAGCTTGTTTTAGCTAAACCACGCTGCTTTGGTAAACTGAGGAAAAAGACTAGTTGTCAGTTAGTCCTCGTGAAGCTTCAGTCTTGAGTTTTTAACGGTTCATGACCACGTATGTGCCGTCTCACATCAAAGCCAGACCTCACTGTTGTTCAAAAAATAACCTGTTTTCGTAGAGGCTTTTTCTGGGAAACGTGTCGGGCTGAAATTCTTTTGTTGAGAATGTTATAAAGCCGTCGAATCTTCCCATCTGAAGCTTCGTGGCAACAGACTCTGGAGATAAAGATTGTGTCATGATCACTGCAAAATCCCTTATCGTTCTCTTTTCTTTCATAAAACACTCAATATCAATAGAAGTTAATAGACATGTTTAATACATTACCATCATTACAATTAACCCAAATAATAAACCACATCTACCTCCTACTGTTGCTTCTCCTTTTTAAGAGCGATCACAGACAACGTAAGAACCAAATTACATTTTTTTTCATTCTTCTTCTATTTTTTTTATAGCAGATAATAGCATAATCAGATAAAATTGGCTACCGTAAAATCCTCTAACAGCAGTTGCTTTGAAAAATGAGATCTAATAAGATCATTAAACTGCACTTTGTGGTACGTTTATTCCTGCATATATGACATACACACGTGGACAAAATTGTTGGTACCCCTCAGTTAAAGAAGGAAAAACCCACAATTCTCACTGAAATCACTTGAAACTTACAAAAGTAACAATAAATAAAAATTTATTGAAAATCAAATAATCAAAATCAGCCATCACTTTTGAATTGTTGATTAACATAATTATTTAAAAAAACAAACTAATGAAACAGGCCTGGACAAAAATGATGGTACCTCTATAAAAGATTGAAAACTATTTGACCAGAGTGACATGATTAACTCAGGTGTGTCCTATAATTGACATCACAGGTGTTTCCAAACTCATAATCAGTCAGTCTGCCTATTTAAAGGCAGACAGTGGTCACTCTGCTGTTTGGTGAAAAGGTGGGTACCACACTGAACATGGACAACAGAAAGCGAAGGAGAGAATTGTCCCAGGACATCCGAAAAAAAATTATAGACAAACATCTTAAAGGTAAAGGCTGTAAGACCATCTCTAAACAGCTTGAAGTTCCTGTGACAACAGTGGCTCATATTATTCAGAAGTTCAAGACCCACGGGACAGTAGCCAACCTCCCTGGACGTGGCCGCGAGAGGAAAATTGATGACAAATTGAAGAGACGGATCGTTCAAATTGTATCCAAAGAGCCCAGAACAACTTCCAAAGAAATTAAAGTGACTCCAAGGCCAGGTACATCAGTGTCAGATCGCACCATTCGTCGTTGTTTGAGCCAAAGTGGACTTCATGGGAGACGACACCACTGCTGAAAAAAATCATAAAAAAAGCGAGACTGGAATTTGCAAAAATGCATGTTGACAAGCCCAAAGCTTCTGGGAGAATGTCCTTTGGATGATGAGACCAAACTGGAGCTTTTGGTAAGGCACATCAACTCTATGTTCATAGACTCAAAAACCAAGCATACGAAGAAAAGAACACTGTCCCTACGGTGAAACATGGAGGAGGCTCAGTAATGTTTTGGGGCTGCTTTGGCTGCATCTGGCACAGGGTGTCTTGAATGTGTGCAAGGTAAAAATGAAATCTGAAGACTATCAAGGCATTCTGAGAGAAATGTGCTGCCTAGTGTCAGAAAGCTGCTCTCAGTCGCAGGTCATGGGTCTTCCAACAGGACAACGATCCAAAACACACAGCCAAAACACCCAAGAATGGCTGAGAGAAAAGCGTTGGACTATTCTAAGTGGCCTTCCATGCGCCCAGATCTGAATCTCATTGAACATCTGTGGACGAGCTGAACATGCCATTTGGAGAAGACACCCATCAAACCTGAGACAACTGGGCAGTTTGCTCATGAGGAGTGGGCCAAATACCTGTTGACACTGCAGAACGCTCATTGACAAATACAGAAATCGTTTAAAATTGCAGTGATTGCCTCAAAAGGTTGTGCAACAAAATATTAAGTTATGGGTACCATCATTTTTGTCCAGCCCTATTTCATTAGTTTGGTTTTTTAAATAACTATGTTAATCACAACAATTCAAAAGTGATGGCTGATTTTGATTTTTGATTTTCAATAAATTTTATTTATTGTTACTTTTGTAAGTTTCAAGTGATTTCAGTGAGAATTGTGGGTTTTTCCTTCTTTAACTGAGGGGTACCAACAATTTTGTCCACGTGTGTAGATGCTCAAAGTGATGGTCCATGTTTATGGGGAACTAAGCAGCAGCTTTATCACTATGTCCTCAGTGATTTTTTTTTTTTTACTTTATTTTACTTTTTTTGGTTAGGTTCTTTTTTTTTTTTTTTTTTTTTTTTTTTTTTTTTAACCAATGTTTTCAAATGAAAAAATAAATTCTATTTGTTTAAACAGGGCACAAAGACATTCAGAATGCGATCATGCAAACTTATTGTCCCTTTTTTTTTCACTAATGTTCAGGCTGAGACGCAGGCAAATCTGTGAATATGGATACTTAGATCATTAAAAAAAACATCTGTGCACGTACAGACTGAAATGTGTACATGTACATGTGTGCTCCTTTTATTGTGACCCACAAAAGCATGCCATTGAAACTCTGTTTTATAGTAGCTCAATTATTTGTCACATCCTCCCATTAAGACTGAGCTTAATAATTAGCTTTAATAAGCTCAGTATTTATGCGCTACTGTATTACAAAAGAAAAGCTGCTAATATCTCTTTTCCCTCAATGCACTGGCTTTAACATTCAGCTCCAGCCAACCAATCACTGATCCAGGTGGAAGCAGAGGAGGTGCACCGGCTGGTGCCTTCTCAATCATGGCCCCCTCTCAGAGTGGGCTGTTAATGCAGACAAACAATTACTCCTGAGTTTATTTATAGATTAGGTAGTTTATACTTTCTTTCAAGGGAAGCAGAATCACACTAACAACGGAGCTATATCCTGTTATTGATTCAGGTGGCCTTATTCTCCGTGCAGCATTTTCAGTGGATTTCTTCCCAGAGTCCCCTGTAACCCATTTATTTTTTCTTAGCAGACCAAGATTAAAAAGTAAACCTCACATTTGATGAAGCTTCTTTTCATTGTAAACGTACAGTTCTGTTTTTGTTTATGAAAAGGTAAAAATATCCATCTTAAAACTGGAACACGTCCTACTCATGGACACCTTACAGATCCCTGTTCAGATCAACAGAAATGCTTCTCCCTCGTACTCGTGAGCCAAATTTCCCCATCTGTCTGGGATTTGAATTGCCAAACATCAAACGGCCACAGTAGACTTGCAACTGCATCCATTTATGCAATCATCAGCTTTTTTGTAGTTGCTCTGTACTCCATCATCTTCCTCGTAGGCTCTGGTAGCTGTCTGGTCCCTCAAATAATAAGTTTTAGGTTTTCCTCTTACAACAAGGTCAAATCGTAGCATTGACTACAACAACGAACCGCTAGAGCTGCAGAGGATTGATCTTTTTGCTTTACCGTGCTCTGCAGCTGATGTGAATGCACGTCCTCCAGTTGAAGGCCAGTTTACTTGATCATTGACTACTGTGTAAATGACTGTAGCAGCTGAATTAGGAAGTGTGACGTGTACCTCTGACAGAGAGATGAGGGTTTGAAAGGGAAGGGTTACGATGCACCACGTTATGCTGGCAAAGGCTAAGTGCATGCTTCTTTATTATTATTATTACCTCCACCAAGGAAGTTATGTTTTTGCCAGCGTTTATCTGTCTGTCTGTCTGTCTGTGTTCAAGATAACTCAAAAAGTTATGGATGGATTTTGATGATTTTCAGGAGTTGTCAGAAATGTGAAAAGGAAGAACTGATTTCATTTTGGGTGTGATCCAGAAGAAATCCTGGATTCTGGATCACTTTCAAATTTTCGATAACATTGCGTTCAATAGGGCCAAAAATATTGTTTCTCAATATCCCCGTTGATTATTGCCCAAAACTCATGAAATTTGACTCAGAGATTGACAATGGGAACCTCTATCAAATTTCAAAGGCTGATCTGGATCTGATCCAGAAGGCGTTTTTTTTCTTTTTGCAGTCCTTAAATCACTATATTTTATAATTTTTGCGTTTGGCGGGGGTCTAAGTGCTTTTCTAGTTATTATTATCATTGACTGTTTTGGGAAAACATTAGAAAAGATTTCCCATATTGATTATTTCAAAAACTAAATGACAAAAAAAAAAAAAATCATGATCTGTCCCCAGGACTGATTTGGACACTCCATCACATCCTGCATACAGCAATTTTGTCGTGGTCTGGGGCAACCATGACAGCTATTTTGGTTTCTTTTATGTTATGTGTTAAGTTGGCGTCAATCCCTGTCTTTTGTGTTATGTGTTTCCTGTTTTACTTTGAAGGTCTGTCTTGTCTCCGTTGTTTTTAGCTTTGCTTCCTTCCCTTTTGTTATCCTGATTGTCTGCACCTGCCTCTCCTTGGGTTCCCTGTGTATTTAAGTCTTGTCATCTCCCCTGTCTGTGCTGGTCCATTGTCCTGTCTTCTGATGTCTTCTGTTTTGCGTCTCATGTTAACTAGCTTTCTTGTTTGGATTAGGATTGTAGATTTTTGTAGTTTTCTTGGATTTTTGGTTTTTGTTTTCATTGAATAAATACTTTTTTTTTTTTTTTTTACACTCCTGCGCCTGGGTCCTCCATTCTGCCTCACACCTGACAAATTTAGATGAACAGTTGGAGCTCCCAAAATTTAAACAGGTTCATTTCAGCACCTCTTATTTTCATTTTGTATTTATAAGGCTTAACATTAAAATCATTAACTTTCCAATGCAATGATCTAACGTTCGTGTGCATATTGCATTGATTTGTAGCACATATCTGAGCGCTCAAAGGCCCTTTATCCCTTCATCCCTTCATCATTCAGTTTAGCAGCCTCTCCCAGGTTGACAGAAGCTGATTTAAAACTATTTTACAACCACAACAAGGTAACTAAGACGATGTATTGGTCTTCAAATCCTTCTGGTGTGAGTTTGTTGGTGTGATGTGCTGGAACAACCCTGGTCAACAAACGAGTGTCTTCACAGCCTCGAGGGATCTGTTACCAACGTCTCACCAGACACCCCCACAAGCCCCCCAGGTCCTATGCTCCAGGAGGTTGGAGCTGTTTTAGCATTTAATACTAAAGGAGGCATATTCTTGCCTGTGTTCAAAGCTGAGACCACAGAGATAGAGTTAAGAAAAAAAAAGCTTCCATTTGATGATGTTTTGACAAATGTCTGATCTCAAGCAGAGAGAGAACATTTTCCATTATAATGTTCTATGTAAGAGAACGGCTCTATTGTTGTCACTGATCATTTTTCTATATAAAAATAGCACAGTCATCATATTTTTAAAATAGATTTAATTCAGACATTCTTCTACGGCCATCATGGGGTTGCATTTACTGGCTGTTGGTGCAAACAAAACTTTTCACACTGCCTCTGTTTATAGAGAAGCAGTCAATGAAAATCAAGGCTGGATTTGTTGTTGCACCTTTTAACCTTATACAGGTTCGTATGCAGCACTTCTTCTAAAATATATGCAGACACACGAAGGACCTGGGCACAAAACACAAATTCCCAACTGAAGACAACCGCTCTACTGTTTTACCAAATGAGACATTTCATGTAGTTCAGCTTGCAGTGTCAGTTTAAGGATTTAAATCACTTCTGATGTTTTACATGTACATTAAGAATAAACACTTGGAAAAAATCTAAAGGAAGCAGCAAATTAAATCTTATTTGCTTGTATTTTCTTTTCCCTCAGTCATCACCAGCTCAACAAGAAATCTTTCAACGTATGGTACACCTGTCTTTAAAGACACTCTTTGTAGCAATACCACATCTGACCACATGGGGGCATATTGCTCAGCCGTGTTGACAAAACAGCTACCCACAATACTGTGCTAACCAGTGGGGATGGGCTGACACGTCTTGCATTTTGTACCACTAGAGGTGCACGTCAGTGCATCTTATCCCACCTGGTCAGAATGGTATTGCAGCATAGAGTGGTTTTAAAAAGGAAAACATTTTAAGAAAATAACATTTGGGTTTCATCCTGATACAGAAAATTCAAATTAGAGTTGCAAATAGTAAATACTCGTAAGGAGAACAATGAAATTTCATAACATAAACCCATATTTTGCTTCAAGAAAAAAAATGGTTTTTTTGGTGATGTGATTCAAAAAGTAATTTGTTTAACAAAACTGCAATAGAAGCACTTCTTTTCACTTTAACAGGTCACATGATGTATCTGCTTTTCTGTCAAGCTCATCAAATGCCAAATGATTAATCCTAAAGTTTAAAACCTTCTGCTGTGGTAAAACTGTGGAGAGTGACCTCCTTCAGACACGGCCAGCTGGTTGCAGAAATGTAAATGAGAGATTCTGAAATCCATCACCATTGTTCTTGGAAAATCTTATGGCAAGAGGAGTAAAAGTGACTTCATCACATGAAGTTGCTTAATGAAAAAGCAGTTATTTTGCTGCTGAGATTTATCAAAATTTTAGAATATCTACGTTTTGTGCCAAAACCGTAATGAAAATGGAACAATTGGCGGGGTTCAAACCCGTTCACAGAGCGGTGCTGATAGTAATGACAGCAGTTGCCTTGTGAACTGGAACTATATCATTGTTTGTGCAATGTTTTCTTTCTGAAAATGGTTCAGAAAATGAGACATCACTTTCCCTGCTATTATTCATTTTTGAGCTACGTGTAAATTCTGTTAAATTGCCAGTCCCTCAATCTAACCCAGAGAATGTAAAATAAGATTGTTGTTCTCGCGTATAGTTTCCTCATCTTGGTCCTCGTGGGACCGTGTGCATCTTATCTAATCAGTGAAAAGTTCAGGCTCCAATCTAGCGTGTGTTATTACAGCGCAAACACACAAACAACTGTTTGTCCCAGATGGAAAAGAAAAACAGCTCAGTTCCCCGGACCAAAAGCCCCCTGGGTTGTCTGTACTGACTAAATATTAGTCCCTGTTCACTTCGGGATATGTTTTCATGTGAATGTGAGAAAGCAAACCAATAGCATTACAGAGGTGTTGCAAGTTTCTGAATTAAATTTTAAGCTTTTTCACATGTCTCACCCTGCCGAGCCTCAATGGGGACGGTTTTATTTATTCTATTAAGATTTCTCTGCCTCACTTGTACATATTGGATTTCTTTTTGGGCTCTCTCGCTGTGACTTTTAGACATGCAGATAAAATTCAACTTGTGCAGTCGACAGTCACTGCAAAACTGGTTCTGATAAGGAATTTGGAGCAAAGTGGATAAAAATTAGAGCTAATGCCAGGTCACTTGAACAGTGACTGTGTTTCTTACTTTAATAAGGAGGCAGGGAGGTCGGGATTTTCAAAGCAAATTAAATATATAAAAGTCTTCATCATGTAAATGTATTTTTAGGTGTGTTCAGGTTAGATTTAGATTAGTGCTGAATGAAGGATTAGATTTCAGCTTGGCCAAGGAAATCATTATTTTGTCCTCTTTCGTCATGCATGCACGTGTGTGTGTGTGTGTGTGTGGATGTGCATGTAATATCGAGTTCCTGTTTTGTCCTAAACAGCAGAAAACCAAAAGGAAGCGCTACAAAATTGTGCTAATGATTTCTCTGACTGTTATTTATCAAACACTGTCAAAACTGTGGTGAAGAAAAATGTGACAAAGAGCAGAGCGGCCTGTTTTAGACCCCACCTTCTCGTTAAAAATATTCTATTGTAAAATGATGGATGATGGACGTAGGACAGCAGGAACTGACTTGTTTCCCTGACTTTTTCTTCAATTCACGTGCAAACATTTAAACTTCCTCCAAAAGATCAGGAAATCACATTCCAACACCAAAAAGTCTATGTATGAAGCCAGTGTATCTTTGTGTTCAGACAATGATGTTGCTGACAAAATCACATCAGTGGCCAGCGCCAAAGCCTATTAGCCCTTCATAAAGTTTCATGATATACAGCAACAGAGACCGTAGAAACCTTTTGGTACTTCGGCTGTGTGTAATATTCTATAATATCAGATTCTGGACAGAAAGAGTTTGCAGTCTGTGTCTGGTGGCTGACTTGTAAGCTGAACTAGTATCTGAAAACAGCCCATTAGTGTCAAATAGATCTAACTCGGCCAGCTTGCAGTCCAGGATGATGCAGGCAGAGGTCGCCGCCGTCCGTGACCTCACAGAAGCACGGGACTGTAAAGAATCCGAGGCTTGAACAGACACTGGCAAAAAAAAAAAAGGTTGTGTGTGTGTGTGTGTGTTAGCTCTGTGGGGTCCTGATGGCATTCACAACATGCCTTCTGGCTCAGCCGGTGCACGAGCAGCACTGTGACTGTCTGTGTGCCGCCGTGCTGCTCTGAAGGAGGTCATGCCATTTGTATGTTCATGGGGTTTTGGCCTCAGAAATCTCCGCAGATGCCGGATAAAACTTTCAGCTGAAAACATATTGTACTGCCAAAGTTGGAGTCACAGCCTGGACAAACAAGAGAAACAAAAAATGAACAAAAAAGAGACGAACGTAAGCGTTAACAAAGTTACAGGGTGAGTTGGAAACTTATGGGTCATTTCTTTACAGATTTGGGTTATTTTTTTTAGTTGGTCTTTAATTTTTTTATTATTATCTTTAGTGGTCTTTTGGAGGCAAATGCTATTCTTTAAAACTGAAAGGCAGGCCTCAGATTTACTCATGAGAGACGTGCTAGTCAATTTATTTTTTCCATGTACAGCTAATGTGACACCTACAAATGTATGGTCACAATTGTTAAGTTGTTTGAATTATTGTGTAATTTGCTGTGAAAAGGGCCCAATTTAAATGTGTTTTTGGATGTGTTTTAGTAAGGTGCGTTTCCTCAACCCCACCACAAGAGGGAGTATCGTCAAAAATGAGCGCTGGTTGTAGCAATATGCGCCAGGCTTCCGTCCCTCAAACAGAGGACAGCCTGTCGAAGCAATACAACTGATGGCTCTTGTCTGTACTTTTCCTGTACAACACAGGTTAGTAATGTGTGTAAAGTTGTCACAATGTATCCCGAAGGACTTGTAAAGCCTTTTTGATGTTATTTGAGTTAAGTTTGAGACAGAAAATGGGGTGTTAGAAACTTTAAGGGACGTAGCAATATAGCTTTCTTTTCCACGGTAAATAATGAAGCAAAATGGCGGCCGTACTGTCGATGTTTTCATTTGGTTGTATAGAGCTCCTGGGCATTTCCATTTCATTTCAAATGTGATTTTGATTAAAACTGTTAACTCATTGTACTGTGTTTATAAGGTAAACATGTTAAACAAGGTATTTTTGTATGGTTAAAAGACTGACATTTGTTAATATAAGGTCGGCATTATGGTTTAAAAATGTGTAAATGTGTTCAGACATGCAGTAGAAGCGAGAAGCTGCTAAGCGGGCTGTAAACACAGTGTAGTATCACTGGTGGGATATTTTAGCTAGGTTGGTTAAAGCAGCATGTGTAAAATGTGTGTTTTAGAGCACATTAGTTATCTACAGTGATTTGTAGTTAAGCTGTTACTGGTAATGACAGATGGATGTTATGTTAACAGTATTAAGTTAATTAAGATGTGATGTTTATTGGAAGATATGATGTTTAACATTGTGAGAAGAAATATAAAAGCCTGTTATTAATAAAAACAGAGGACAGCCTGTCGAAGCAATACAACTGATGGCTCTTGTCTGTACTTTTCCTGTACAACACAGGACATATCTTCTGCTTACAGGTAACTCATGCTGAGGCCTGTAACAGAATTTTGGAGGCACCGCTGGGATCGGCGTCATATGCGAGGCGATGCTGATCCATTAATCCACGAACCCAAGGCAGACATCACAGGATTGGCGTGGTGGAGCGGCAGATGCGTGACTGAGGCAGCTACGGGACCACAGAGTGTGAGAGGGACCCCAGCTGGAGGAGTGCGGCACTGCTTGCTCAAGATTACTGTACTGTGAGACGCTGCTAGCCGAGGAAACCGACATGGAGGACGTTGAAAGGAAAGAACTGGCGTGGGAGATAAAGAAAAGTCTTCACACGCTGACGGCAGAGGAACTCTTTCAAGTCGTCAGGAACATCACACCAGTACCTGATCTGGATCCTTTAACTGTCATCCAGAGTGATGAGGAGAGTTGTGTTGATTACATATGCACATACGTGAGTTGCAAAACATTGCTTGATTTAGAGGACCAGGGATTGTCTCATTTGTTGTGTTTGAAAGATGTGATTACTGGACTTATTGCTATTCGTGCTACTGAAGTCAGCCAACCTGTAGTATCAGGAGGTGAGGTTGTTATACTGACATCAACACCATCTTCACCCACCACAGTAGCACAGCAGAGTAACACAGAAAGTAAGTCAGCAGACACACTTACCATCGATTCTGCAGATCCACAATTGGCAGAGTATCAAATGCTAATGGCTAATTATGAGGCTTTGGGTAAAAAGTTAACTGAGTTTAAAACAGCTCCTGTTCAAAATGCACCTACCTCCATTGCCACACAGCGGCCACATTCGAGAGCAGGAAGTCGAGCCAATAGCTACCTGACAACAGATTTAACACACAACAAACCTGATGACATGGTTTCCTTAAGAGACTTGTCATTTCTGCAGCGCAGAGAATTCAAAGTTCACGGGGGTCAGGTCGGGGACAGTACATCAGACATCAGCTACCATGGACTGTGTAAGCAGATTGATGAGGGACTGATAGCAAAGTATACAGAGAGTGAGATAATCCAAGGTGTACTACGCATCATCAAATCAGGACAATTTAAGGACATGCTGATAAACAAAGATGACCTAACCCTCAGTGAACTCAGAAGCTTCATGCGTTCACACCTGAGTGAAAAGAGTGGAAGTGAGCTATTCCAGGAGCTAATGAGCACAAAGCAACATGAGCATGAGAGTCCCCAACAGTTTTTATACAGAATGATAGGACTAAAGCAGAAAGTCATGTTCGCTTCCAGACAAGACCACATGGACATAGAGTATGAGCCCCGCACAGTTCAGAATGTGTTTCTGCGGACTGTTCATCAGGGTCTCCTTCCCAAATACAGTGACATTCGTAACGAACTCAAGCCTCTTCTCTCTGACTGCTCAGTAACAGATGAAGCGCTGATACGACAGGTGAACAGAGTATCCAGTGAGGAGAGTGAGCGACAGCGAAGGCTCGGATATTCTTCCCGCCAAAAGGTAACCCATGCTCACACTGTTCAACTTGAAACTGATAAAAACACTGAAAAACCATCCAGACTCCAAAGCAAAAAATAAAAACAAAGAGATAGAAGAACTGAGCTCAAAAGTCGATGCTCTGACCAGAATGGTTGAAGCTCTCACAGCCACTAAGACTGTGGAACAATCCTGTCAGTGTGTCCACACCCAACCAAAACACAGACAGACAGACAGCAAAGAGATATGGTTGTCCTAAGTGTGTTGAAAAGGGCACAGACTCATGTAACCACTGCTTCATTTGTGGAGATGCAGGCCACAGAGCAGCTGGTTGTCTTAAGAGGTGGCAAGCAAAGAACTCAAGCCAACCCTCTGCTGATGTACATGCGCTAAGCAATAGTGAGTGGCAGTACACCACAAAGGCAGAGCCACGACTAGAAAACCAGACTGATGTACAAACCAACTGTGTCACTTGTCCACTCACAAACCAAGAGGCTGAAACTAATGTAAAAGTGGCTCAGTTAGTAGGAAGGAAATGTAAGATCAAGTGCTACATTAATAGCTATGCAGTGGACTGTTTAATGGACACCGGTGCCCAAGTGAGCATCCTCGATCACCAATGGGTAAAGACTTATCTCCCTGACCACAAGTTGCGTCCATTGGCTGAACTGATCGGTCGGAAGACTCTCAGTGTGCTGGCTGCCAATGGTACCATCTTGCCATATGATGGTTGGGTGGGAGCGATGGTGAGCCTCCCAAACAACAGCGATCCAAACCTGGTAATACAAGTGCCCTTCCTGGTGAGCAGTGTGTCCTTGGACCGCCCCCTGATTGGTTTCAATGTGGTTGAGCAACTAATACTGGGATCAGAAGACGATGCTGCTCTCATCCCGACCCTTGTGAGCCTCATTCGTGGGGCGATGAACCTGCAGGATGACAAAGCAACTGCCTTGGTCAACTTCATCCAGACCAAACTCACCAATGAGGATGACCTCAGTCAGGGTGTGTTGAAGGTGGGTCCGCATGATGTGGTTATCCCAGCAGGTCAGGTCAGGCATGTTAAGTGTAAAGTACCATCCACATTTGACACATCAAAACCACTCGTACTCTTTGAACCCAGTGAGATCAGCCCTCAGTTACAACAGCTGGATGTTGGTGATAGCCTCATAGAGATTTGCCAGGCAAAAGTCCCCTATGTGCGAGTTCCCATAGGTAACCACACGAAACATGATGTGACCCTGCCCAGTAGGACTGCACTAGGGAGCATTGAGTCAGTAGTTAAAGTGGTGCAAACTGATGAGCTAGATCAAGCCACACCAAGTGTCATTCAGGTAGCTGATGGTGATGGGCCCCCCAGAGCGCAGCTGGACAAGGGTGACAAGAGAGGCAGTGTGGTGGAACAATGGGACCCGCCAGTCGACATTAGCCACTTAAGTGAGGAACAGCAGAAAATGGCGAAGGAAATGCTTGCGAGAGGAGTCAGGAGCATTCGCACGAGACGACAATGACATGGGGTGTATAAAAAGGCTTGGAAATGTCTATCACACTCAATGACAACACTCCCATTCAGAAATCATATACCTCCATCCCAAAACCCCTTTACAAGGAGGTAAAGGAGTATATTGAGGACCTTCTGGCAAGAGGGTGGATTGTTGAAGTCTAAATCCCCTTACTCAGCACCTGTCGTCTGCGTGCGTAAGAAAGACGGAACGCTCAGACTCTGTATCGATTACCGTCTCCTGAACCAACGGACAGTCCCAGATCGCCACCCCTTACCAAGAATCCAAGACCTCACAGACACTCTGGGTGGGTACAGTTGGTTTTCCATTCTAGATCAAGGGAAGGCGTACCACCAGGGGTTCATAGCAGAGGGGTCACGCCACCTGACTGCATTTATTACCCCCTGGGGTCTTTATGAGTGGGTGCGTATACCCTTCGGACTCACCAATGCACCTGCTGCATTTCAACGCAGCATGGAAGAAATGCTCTCACCCCTGCGAGATGAGTGTTGCATTCCATATTTGGATGACATTCTGTGCTATGCCCGCACATTCGAGGAGCACGTGGAAGGGCTGAGAAAAGTCCTGAGAGCCCTGCAGGACCACGGGGTCAAACTCAGGCCCACAAAATGTGACCTGTTCAGACGAGAGGTCCGATATGTAGGTCGTTTGGTCTCAGCTGAGGGCGTGCGCATGGATCCGAAGGATCTGGAGGCAGTGTATGCGCTGAGGAAGGAAAAACCTACTACTGTCGGAGAGGTAAGGAGGATCGTTGGCTTTTTGAGCTACTATCGCTCATATATTCAAGATTTCTCAAGGCTAGCGAAACCCATCTATGAACTTTTGCAACAAAAGAAGAGCCCAGAGCAGTCTCAGGGGAGGTGTGGGGGGCCGAAGGGAAAGGGAACCCAATTACCATCCAAGACCCCAGTCCAATGGACTGAGACACACCAAGAGACGCTGTGCAAGCTGATTGACATGCTGGCGAACCCCCCTGTTCTCGCCTATCCGGACTTTGAGCTGCCGTTTGTACTCCACACGGATGCCTCTGATAAAGGACTGGGAGCAGTCCTTTACCAGAACCAGGGTGGCACACTCCGAGTGATCGGATATGGCTCGAGGACCCTCACACCCGCTGAAAGAAACTACAAGCTCCACTCAGGCAAACTTGAGTTTCTCGCTCTGAAGTGGGCCGTCTGCGAGAAATTCAGGGATTACTTGTTCTATGCCCCACATTTTACCATCTTCACAGACAATAATCCCTTGACGTATATATAATGCGGACTGCTAAATTGAATGCTGTTGGCTTCCGGTGGGTGGGTGAACTGTCCGATTTTAGGTTTGACATACGCTACCGGCCCGGCAAAGTGAATGTTGATGCGGACACTCTGTCAAGATGCCCACTCGACATTAGTGTGTTTGTTTCAGAGTGCACAGAGGAGCTCCCTATGGAGACTGTCACTGCCACGTGGGAAGGCTGTAGAGCAGACAAGGATGGGGACATCGCCTGGGTTGCTGCCCTGGCTCTGTCACAAAGTGAGCAGGCTGAATTAAGCAGTAGGGAACCCATACAACCCATTGACCTTGCTGAACTGCAAAAGGCCCAAAGGACAGACCCAGTGATAGGTGAGATCCTAAAGATGAAAGGCTCTAGCCAAACTCTCACAGAGGACATGAAGCGGAATGTGACAGGCACAGTGAGAAAAATGATGCACGAATGGACCAGACTTCACATTGAGGACGGGATCTTGTATCGTAAGACAGCGGAGAGATGTCAGCTAGTCTTACCTACTAGCTTTAAATCGCTGGTCCTCAAACTTTTACATGATGACATGGGTCATGTCGGGACTGAAAGGGTCCTCAACCTGGCAAGACAACGGTTCTACTGGCCCTACATGAGGCGTGAGATTGAAGCCTATGTGACCAAGCGATGCCCATGTATAAAGCGAAAGAAACCAGTGACTCACATAAGAGCCCCAATGTCCAGCATCAGCACAAGCTCACCAATGGAGCTTGTGTCCATTGATTATCTGCATCTGGAACCTAGCAAAGGAGGCTACCAATACATTCTGGTTGTGGTAGACCACTTTACTAGATACGCACAGGCCTACCCGACCCGCAACAAGTCTGGTAGAACGGCAGCAGAGAGAAGATTTTCAGTGATTATATCCCCAGGTTCGGCTACCCCTCAAAGCTGCACCACGACCAGGGGCGCGAGTTCGAAAATGAGCTCTTCCGAACTCTGCAACATATGAGTGGAGTGGGACACTCACGCACGACCCCTTATCACCCCCAGGGTAACCCAGCTGAACGGTTTAACAGAACTGTATTGCAGATGCTGCGGACCCTGGGTGAGAAAAGAAAAGGAAAGGTGGAAAGAGTACCTTCCCCAGATTGTACATGCGTACAATTGTACGCGCCATGAAGCCACCGGGTACTCACCTTTCTTTTTGCTATTCGGCCGACACCCACGGTTGCCCATAGACCTGTTGCTCAGGCTGTCAACAAGCAAGGAGCCCCAGACAGCGAGGAGTTATGCTGAGAAGTGGGCGGAGCGGATGACTGAGGCATACCGCATAGCTTCAGAAAACAGCAAAAACTCGAGTACACGGGGAAAAAGGTATTATGACATGCACACAAGAGGAGTCGTGTTGCAAACCTGGAGACCGGGTGCTGGTACGAAATCTAAGTGAAAGAGGTGGTCCGGGCAAACTGAGGGCATATTGGGAAAATGCTGTGTATGTCGTGGAAGAGCAAATCAGAGACAGCCCAGTCTATAAGGTCATCTCAGAGAGGGACAGGAAGAAGTCACGTGTCCTGCATCGTAACCTGTTACACCTCGTCAACGACTTACCAGTCGACCTGCCTGAAACAGGGGAGAAAGCAAAGACAACCCCAGAGGAGACAAAAGGGAAAAGAACTGTAAGAGGGACACAACTGCAACAAAACAGTGAAACAAGCTCTGGTGAGGATGACGATTCCACCTATTACCAACTAAGATATAACCTGAGAACTGGAAACAGAAAGAACGTCATACCTACCGATGAACCCACCTGTGTTCCACAGAGGAATTCAGCTCCTGCTGAATCGAGTCACATGGCCAGTTCTGGAAAACCTGCAGAGGAAAGAGAATTAAGACAGACCAAGGAGACACCTGTAAGACTGACACGAGGGCAAAGAGAAAACCGAACAAGAGTGGTGTGACAAACAAAGCATGGAACCTGACGTGTTTGTTGTTGAAGAGGGGAAAAATGTGAGTGATATGGAGTCAGGGGTCATTCACGCGCCAGTCACAGAGAGTGAAAGTGAAACTGGACAGCCTGTGTCAGAAGAGACTCATGCTGGACCCGGCCTGGCCCCTCAGTCAGATGAACAAACACTCAGAAGGTCCAGTAGAGATAGGCGACCAGCAGCACTGTTCACCTACAACGCTTTAGGCCAGCCTTCACTTCAGATTCAACCATCGGTTGATAGTGTAGAGGTTTTTGAGGCGCCACACATGACATTTTGGAACATGCAATCATACACTCCGACACCTTACTCTGTTCCAATCGCACCTCACATTCCATCACCATACCTGTCACCACCATACACATGGCCAGTATATTATAACATGCCTATGTACACTTAAGAGATTAAGAAGGGAGCAAAGATAGCACTGAGAGTTGAATGATATTGAGTAAATGAGTTAAAGAGAGTAAAATGTCAGGAGCCATTTTATTTTTTTGTTGGGGAATGTGTGACACCTACAAATGTATGGTCACAATTGTTAAGTTGTTTGAATTATTGTGTAATTTGCTGTGAAAAGGGCCCAATTTAAATGTGTTTCTGGATGTGTTTTAGTAAGGTGCGTTTCCTCAACCCCACCACAAGAGGGAGTATCGTCAAAAATGAGCGCTGGTTGTAGCAATATGCGCCAGGCTTCCGTCCCTCAAACAGAGGACAGCCTGTCGAAGCAATACAACTGATGGCTCTTGTCTGTACTTTTCCTGTACAACACAGGTTAGTAATGTGTGTAAAGTTGTCACAATGTATCCCGAAGGACTTGTAAAGCCTTTTTGATGTTATTTGAGTTAAGTTTGAGACAGAAAATGGGGTGTTTGTTAGAAACTTTAAGGGACGTAGCAATATAGCTTTCTTTTCCACGGTAAATAATGAAGCAAAATGGCGGCCGTACTGTCGATGTTTTCATTTGGTTGTATAGAGCTCCTGGGCATTTCCATTTCATTTCAAATGTGATTTTGATTAAAACTGTTAACTCACTGTACTGTGTTTATAAGGTAAACATGTTAAACAAGGTATTTTTGTATGGTTAAAAGACTGACATTTGTTAATATAAGGTTGGCATTATGGTTTAAAAATGTGTAAATGTGTTCAGACATGCAGTAGAAGCGAGAAGCTGCTAAGCGGGCTGTAAACACAGTGTAGTATCACTGGTGGGATATTTTAGCTAGGTTGGTTAAAGCAGCATGTGTAAAATGTGTGTTTTAGAGCACATTAGTTATCTACAGTGATTTGTAGTTAAGCTGTTACTGGTAATGACAGATGGATGTTATGTTAACAGTATTAAGTTAATTAAGATGTGATGTTTATTGGAAGATATGATGTTTAACATTGTGAGAAGAAATATAAAAGCCTGTTATTAATAAAAACAGAGGACAGCCTGTCGAAGCAATACAACTGATGGCTCTTGTCTGTACTTTTCCTGTACAACACAGGACATATCTTCTGCTTACAGGTAACTCATGCTGAGGCCTGTAACACTAACGCTAATTTAATGTAGATTTACTGATGTAGGACTATTATTTCAGGGCTCTTCTAAGCAGAACTGCGCCGGGACCTGCAATCAATCATCTCTGCTGCCTGGTGAGGGTGGCTACATGAAACGCCTGCTGCTGTTAGCACGGCTCAGCTAAGTTTAGCTTCATCCTCGGACCCTTACGGACCAACTGCATCTACGAAAACGATGTAAGAGCAATATTTGGAATTTCAGGGCTCAGCCTGGTCGTGCTTTGCATCGTGGCCAGGAGTGTTTATTTAGAGATTTAACTTTGTGCTTATCAGGTGAAAAGTCTGAAAAGAGAACTGTGTCAGATGTGATTCTTTGATGGCTGTGCTCGGTTATTGTAGAAAGTAAATTCAATTTGTGTTCGCTTGCCCAAAAATAGGTTTTGCCACTCTTTCAGTCAGAAAAGGGAGTTGTTAAGAGGAAATGTAGATACAGTTAAGGCCAGAAGTGTTTGGACAATGACGGAGCTTTCAGGTTTTCACATCGATTCAAAGCCGCAATGGATTTAAAAAAAAAAAAAAAAATGAGACACGATCAAAGTGCAGTCTTTCAGCTTTGATATTAGACATGACACTTAGCATTTAAGAATTATGGCCATTTTAAGCAAACTACCTCCACGTTCAGGGGCTCAAAAGTATTTAGGCGAAGCATCATTGTAAATATAACTATGTGTATTTCTCTGTGGTCGAAAATCTTTTGTGAAGTGAAAAGCATGATTTGTTGGATTAAAATCAGGCAGTTGATTTGGTTATTTCAGAATAATCAATGACTTTGACTTCAAAAAGTTGCTCTTGCAGAATGATTAGGGTCATTATCCATCTGCATGGCTGCACCATCCTGTTAATTTCATGGCATTTGGCTGAATGTGAGCAGAAAGTGTGAAAGTCTGATCAATAAATCATCAATAAACACCACTGAGACCACTCAATGGCAGACATACATGTCCATATCATCACACTGCTTCCACCAAGTCTGAGACGTGTGGTATGTTCTGGATCAAGAGCCGTTTCTTTGCTCCTCCTTTTCTCTCCCGTAATGTTTATAGATTTTATCAGAATACAATATGTTTGTTAAAAAAGTGGGGTTTTTTTGTATGGATCTGTTCTTTAAGCTTCTCTGTAAACACCACCACTGTATCTGGTAAATAAATAAAAAAAAAAAATGGTTCTAATAGTATGTTATCGTGATAAAGTCTGAGTCAAAGCTAAAATCACTTTAACCCTGTAAGACCCACTGTTGCAGAATTACAACAATTTTTGTTATCCCCCAAAAAACCTTTTTTTCATTTTTATTTTTTGGTTCAACCACATTAACCTACTCATTTGGTCCTATTGTTCAGTCTCAGAATGCTATTGGGTCATACATTTGTATATAAGGCTTGTCCTCAGGTCCAGAAGTCACACACCCTCCAGATTTTTGAGAGAGCATCATCCCCTCGATTTACTGGATTGGATTTATCTGACTGAAGTAAGTAAAGTGCTTTAAATATTTTTTTATGTGTTTATTACAGTGTCTAGAATATGTCAATATGTAGTCATTGTGGAAAATGTGCCTTACATTTTATTTAGAGCTTGTTTTGTAATTGTTGCAATATTACAACGTTGGGTGAATGTGGTAGTCAAAACAACCCTGTTTTGAGAGGGATGTCTTGAGAGGAACAATTTAAATTTTCACAATATAACTTTAAACTACACATGATTTACAGCCTAGCCTTATATTTGATTATATATTATTATATTAGAAACTAGTGTGCAAAGATATATTGCCATATCTAATCATTTTCATTTACTTATAATGATTTCTAACCACCTTGAACACTCAGTATTTTCTCCTCATCACAGAAAGCAGGACTTTCTAACAAAGAATTTCTGTTTGTGCATGTCTGTCCTTAGTCTTGGCTTTTGATAAGAAAATGTTCCTATCCAATTCTTAGTTAAATCAGTTGTGGAGGATGCTTGGGGGAGGGGCATTTTTTCCATTGTTCTGGAGCAGGTGTTGATGTTCAGGAATGTCAGGTGTTGTCGTAAATTGGAGGCTACCTGCATATCTATTAGTATGATAATCAGAGTTTACAATTGGTCAGCTATACACTATTGTGTGGCCAGTTAAATGTGTGAATAGATTACTTCAGTGCAATGTGTAATTACAGCAAAATACAAGTTCGCCCTGAAAACCCGGCGCTGGTACATGTACAGTCATGTAGTTTTACAGTTTTACAGTTTTACAGTCTTCAGTTTCTTGTTCATTTTAATGCCTGGTACAACTAAAGGTACATTTGTTTGGACAAACATAATGATAACTACAAAGATTGCTCATAAGAGTTTTATTTAAGAGCTGATATGTTACCATTTTCCATGGTTTTCTTGATTATAACCTAAATTACTTAGGTTTTTACATCAATAGCTACGGCGTTGTACTGCCAAAAACACTGCTTTTATGCATTCAGTGTTTTCTTTTCTGTCTGTTTTAGTCACATGATGACGTATAGTGGTACCAGGTATTAAAATGAACAAGAAAGTGAAGAAAAAATGGTGGTGGTCTAATAATTTTTTCCATGACTGTACATCTTCTGGCACACCATCACCCTTGCTGTGGTCAACGCCTGGCTCCTCTACAAGCGACATTGCCAAGCTCTCAATATGCCAAAGAAGGAGATCCTGAACATGAGAAAGTTCCAGGCCCAACTACCATCCTCTCTCATTCTGGTAAGAATCTATTTCTGGTATTTGCCATGTTTGTGATATCTTGACTTGTATCATCATGCATTTTGGCATATATATGAATGGATTATTAATATTAATATTGATTCTTCTCTTTCCAGGTGGCCACAACACTTTGGACATTTCTCAATAAAAGTGAAGAGAGGACACTGCAGACATTGCAGTAAAGGGTATACCAATACCCAATGCAGCAAATGTGATGTCCGCCTCTGTTTTCAGAGGACAAGAACTGTTTCTGGGACTATCAATTGTAAATAAATGTCAAAGTTCTTGCTATTGCAATAAATGACTGTTCATAACAACATGACTGAGATTATTTTTCATGTTATACTGTTCTGTGACAAAAGTAAAATCCTGCAAATGAATCCTTAATTCTGTATTGTTGTTCAGACAATGAGTACAGATACAGCAGATTCTGCTCCCCATTGAGCCCAATGTTGCAATATTACAACATTTCCGTAAAAACTTACAAAAACATATTTTTTTGAAAAACACCTCATTTTCAGCCTCAAAGGCCTCCTACAACAACATCTTAATGGTTGAAAAAATTATTTTTAGTGTTTTTCTATATTTGGGTTTTACAGGGTTAAACGGTATTTCTTCTTTCAAGGCTTCGTGTTCGATGAAGCAGTCTCACTTGAATTGACATGCTCAGATTTGAATTATCAGAAGTTGATAGGAATGTACTGTCTAATAAGCCCCCCCCTCCTCAGTAATGTGGCCTCAGCGATAACTCCCGCAGACAGAACAGTTAAAATCAGATCCCACTCAGACACTATTTCACATTATGTCACTTGCTTTCAATATCACTCCATGTTACTCCAACCAAGGCATTGCTTGCTGTCTGTGTCTGCTAATGGGGTCATTAATATTCATATCTTCAGAGATGATATGAGTAACGGACAGAATGAGCGTGCACACTCACCACAAGGAGAAATCAGTTGGCTGCTCAAATATAATTACTTGACTGCTGACTGCATTTAGGACGATGTATAGGTTAGCGTTGCCGTTTCTTCTCTCTTTGTCTGAATCTTATCTTTTTTAAAATTGCTTTTTA
Source organism: Hirundichthys speculiger (assembly GCA_018398805.1). Taxonomy (NCBI): domain Eukaryota; kingdom Metazoa; phylum Chordata; class Actinopteri; order Beloniformes; family Exocoetidae; genus Hirundichthys; species Hirundichthys speculiger. The sequence continues at coordinate 1,415,871 of JAGFBZ010000006.1, forward strand.
TGAAGCTTGATGTTTTCTCCATTTCTTTTTTTTCGGTAATAATCATCTGTCTTCCCTGAAACGTGACTTTGCAGATTCCATTAAAATTTGATTCATTGTTTTTATTGATATGGATTCAAACTTTTTTTAAAAACTGCACTGAACAGGGTCTGCCCAAGTAGGAATCTGACAGAAACTCTCACTCCTTTCTGCGCTAGCACCACTCGTGCTGAAGTGAACATAGGCTGGAATATCTGCTGAGGTTCAGCACGTAGGTCTACCCTCGTCTTTCCGGGTTGAGGTGGTCTCTGTGGCGGCGCTCCCTGTGGTCGCATGCTGTGGCGCCTCTCGGTGTGGATGGCCTCCCATAGGTGGTTCTTCCTCACCTGGATCCTCAGTGCCCTGACATGTTACTGAACTATTTACTTTGTACTGTGAGTGTGCGTGTCCGGCACGGTGCCGGAATACTTCAAGCCCTGCATGTGTCATTTACAAATACAGCTGATAACATGAATTATGCCTTGTGCCTTGTGTGTGTGTGGGTTTAAACGGTATGTAGGAGTGAGAGTGTTTTTATTATTTGTTGTGTTTCTGTTTCATGTTTTATTTTGTGAAGCAGTTTGTGTTGCATTTTTCATGTATGAAAAGTGCTAAATAAATAAAGTTTTGATTTGACTTGAAAAGTGATATCAATTAGCCATTTTTAAGATATAAGTCCTCCACCCCACCCCCTGTCAAACGCCGTGCGCCGGAAATCCGGCACGGTGCCGCAATACTTTAGGCCCTGCATGTGTCATTTACAAATACAGCTGATAACATGAATTATTTGGAGTGAATAAAAGTCAGCCTGAAAAAGAGGATTGACACCGGAGAAGCAAGGACGTCTGCCTAGAGATGCTTCACTGTAAAGCAGTTTTAGACATGAGCATATGATCTTTATTGTTTTAATCTGAATACTGTGTTCATAAATGGATAATCTAGATCATACTGTGTATGTTGCATTTTAAGTTATTAAAATTTAAATATGAATAATCCAGAGAGCAATACCTTTGAAAGAAATAATCTGACTCTTTCAATTTGGATTTAATACAGTTGAAGACCCATCTGGCTGTGTAGAAATGGAAAATCACTTTTTCTTTCTTTTTAAGTTCTATTTCTAGCGTGAAATTGCTTGTTAATTTTCTCTTTGACCTTATCATTTTAATATTGTCCCCCACATGTTTCCATACCATCCAGACACACTTCCCATCGGCCTGTTAAAATCACGCACGCACTCACGCGTTCATTAGATAATTGTGCCTGCGAAAACTAGACCCCCCCCCCCCCCCACACCCCCCACTAACACCCCCACTAAATTCAGTTGATATTTTTAATAAAAACTCAAACTAAAAGATGTGTTCCTCCAGCTGGTTGCCTTTGATCAAATCCTGGGTCTTGACACAAAATACGTTGTTAAAGAAGAACTACTTTTGTTCTGTCTGCTAAGAAACAGCATTATATCCAACAAGTGACCCAGATGTTAAAATTACTTTTTTTTTTAATTGATCAAGATTCAATTAATTACTTTGTTTCTGCATTTTCACCTACAACAAAGGCTTTCTGTGTCAGAGGGGATCCTACATTGTGTGCTGTAATGCTAAATCACAGTGTTAAATCATAAATTATTTCTTATTTGAATAACCTACTCTGTGAAAATTGTCTGCTAAACTTTATGACCCACACGAGACCAGCAGAAGTGCTACCAGGGTGTTAATATTCTCTTAATCCCAAATCGTCCTACGGTGATCACAGGAAGATGACGGCTGCCATCCACATGAGATTAGAGGATCAACAAGACTTTGCATAAGAATTAAGCATACAAACATGCAACAAGTCGAGGAAGAGGATAGCTGACCAGAGCTGGTTCTTTTACTCAGGAAACCACAAACATGTCATTCAGCATAGATTCACTGGTCTCGTGGCCGAATATGTACATTTAGATGGTGTATGCATCATGAGGCATAAACCTGCTGGTGTGATTTTATACACTGATACACTGATAACCTATATTTAGTATGCAGCAACCACAAAATGATCTGATTAAAAAAAGCTTCTTTTTTAAATAACTGAATCAGGATTTTACTACACTTTCAAAGTAACAGCACAATTCAAACTTTTTTGTACCTCACTAGGTAAAACAACAAAGTAATAATTGTATGCATAATTAGGGGTGTGGTCTTCTAATTGACAGCAGGCATAGCCAATGGCTGGCCATCATCGGTTTTGCTACTTGGCGCCGTGCTGCTGTGGTAAATTGCGTGGGAGTAAATTGTTTTGTTTTATTTTGTGAAGCACTTTGGGTTGCATTTTTAATGTATGAAAAGTGCCATATAAATAAAGTTTGATTTGATTTGATTTGATTGCAGAACAATAAAATCAATAATTCTTCCCTTTCAACTCTACACCACTTCAGAGATTTTTGGCCATAAAAACCAGCATGTCAACCTTAGCTGGTTTTAAACTTGCACGCTGACATGTGACAATATTGCTACTGGTACTGAACAATCTCTCTGAGGCAGGGTTTCCGCTGTCCGGTAATTGCCGGACTTTGTCCGGTAAAATATGCCAAAGTCCGGTATTTTATAATCTCTCCGGTCAAAATGTCCGGTGAAAATACTCCTCCCAAGCACAATTTTCAGTTGTAATAAAATGGGTAATTTCCACATAATTTTATGAAAAAACATAATCTTTTTTTTTACGAATGAGTAGTGTGTGTGTATGTGTATGTGTGAATGAATGAATGTAGCCTATATGTGGAAGGAAACTTTTTTTCTGCACGGAACGAAACTTGTCGCATTTCTTTCATTAAATCTGACAAACCGCGCACCAGGGTTATTATAGTTAACGAAAACTAAGACTAAAACTAAAACTATTAATGAAAAAATATTTCAGTTAACTGAAATAAAAATAAAAACTACAATAAAAAAAAACGAAAACTAAATAAAAACTACAATGAAGGATGTAAAACTAACTAAAACTAAACTGAATTGTAGATAAATTCAGCTTCGTTTTCGTTTCGTTTTCTCCCTCGATTACTGCCATAGAGATTACTGCCTGTCCTGCAGCAGCCGCTATGCTACCCTCCCTCCAGAGAGGGGGCAGCATAGCGGATATAGACCTTTTCGGGCCAGCCCCCCGGAAGTACCCCGTCCGCCATTGCTGGAGGGTGCTACAGAGCGACACTTTCACCGGCTCGCAGATTAGCCAGTGTTTTTCTCTTTCTACAAATATATATTTTTATAATGTCGAGTGGGAATAATGTTCCGTCATAAACTGTGCCAACAATGGTGTGAAAATTCGACAATGGAAGAAGAAAGTATGCACGAAGACTGCCTTGTTTGCAGAACAAGAAGTTAGGAAGACGTGGGTGAAAAATATCAACAGAAAGAACTTTGTTCCAAATAAATACAGCGGGGGTGAGTTTTCGTTAACATTCAATCTCGTACTACTCATAGTCTCGCTGAGAGTCCCGGACGATTCTGGCCAAAAGAACAGCAGTATGAGGCTACTGTAGCCCTCGGTACTAGCACAAGCCTATAAATGAATGAATAAATTAATGAATGAATGACTTAGGAGAATGATAAAATAAATTAAATATAACATTAACACATATCCTTATTTACCGCTCGCGTTAACATTACAGCAGCATAATCTTTATGGCTTGTTGACGTTAGTTACAGTCAGCGTTCCACAGTTTTTAGTGTTTGATTATGGGAATAGATCATGCTATTTCCATAACCAATCATTAAAAACAGCGATAAACTACCTTCATCTGTAACTGGAGGCCACTGCCTAACATCATCAATCCAAGACATGTCTGTATTATCCGTAACAGATCCTCCACGCTGCTGTGTTTGGGTTACTTGATGGAGCACCGCACACTCCAGTTATGGCGGGGCCACTAGGGGGCGCATGTCCACAATTTTCAAGTCGAAAAGGTGTATAATCTGCTGCATACTGCAAGAAGAAGAAAAACTAAAACTAAGACTAAAACTAAATAAAAACTAAACTGAAGCTAGTCAATTCCTCAAAATAAAAACTAAACTAAAACTACTAAATTACTTGTTGAACTAACTAAAACTAAACTGAAATAAAAAAGCAAACTGGAAAACTAAATAAAAATAAAAACTGAAGAAAATTTCAAAACTATAATAACCTTCCCGCGCACCACAACAGAGAGGTCTTTGATATGGCAAAACAGGCAAATCTCAAAAGCTATTTTCTTAAACGAAAAAGCTCTAATGGCGAGGGTGATGATGAGTCTACTTCTAAAAGGCTATCTGAAGAGGTGGAGACTACCACAGATGATGCTGTGGCCCCCGCTGAAAAGAAACCGAAATGTCGGGGGTTCAGACTTGAATGGAAAGACAAATATCCCTGGCTGAGGTGCGACATTATCGATGGATCCCAAAAAATGTTTTGCTCACACTGCGAGAAGTCTGGGAGGAAGAATGGATTCACCAAAGGATCAACAAACATGAGAATGTCATCTCTCGTTGAGCACAGTTAGTGCAATGATCATGTTTCGGCGGTCACTTTTTCCACACAACGAGCAGCAATGAAAGGCCACTGTGAGAGGGCAAAAGAAACCTCAAACAAGAAGCTGTGCTCTCAGCTAAAAGTTGTATTTTACATGGCCAAAAACTACATCGCATGTCACCAGTATGAGGGTTTGACTGAGCTACTTGGAGCAGTTAAGGCTCCAGATTTTGTGACAGGTGACGGCATTTACCGGCACAGCGGCCCCATTAATGACATGGAAAAGGCGCTCAAAAGCGTTGTGATGAAGCAGCTGGATGAAAAGCTAAAGGGTAGTGACTTCATAGGAGTTATTATTGATGAGATGGTAAATATCACCATGAACAAGAAGCTGATCATATACGTCAAAATGGAAGTACAAGGGAGAGCTGAGACACGTTTGCTGGGGAATTATGATGTGCACTCCGGGACTGCACAGTGTATATTTGACAAACTGGTTGAAGTGCTCCGCGAGCGGGATGCGGAGCTTTCCCGCGTCATTGCCCTGGGCTCAGACGGAGCAAGTGTAATGATGGGAAAGCGTAATGGAGTTGGTGCTCTTCTGAAGAGAGAGAGTGTGTTTTCCATTCAGGTGCACTGTGTTGCACACCGTGTGGCGCTTGCCGCGCAAGATGCGGCCAAATCTGTGGACCAGATAGGGGCCTACAAGCGCACAGTTGCTTCTGTGTACTCAGCCAGCAGGACCAATCGCCTCCGTCAACTGACAGCAGCGCTCAGCGATGAAGACACGACAAGCCTGAAGCAGCCGTGCGCTGTCCGCTGGCTGTCCTTGCACAAGGCAGTGGAAAGTATCAAAAGTAACTGGCCTGCTTTAGTGATGGAGCTAATTGAAGAGGCTGTGGGAGGAAATGCCCCAGCCCAAGGTATTCTTGGTCAAATCCAGCCATACAGCTTCATCGCCTTGACTCATACCCTGGCTGATGTGTTACCTGTGATGACCAAACTGAATTTGGTTTTCCAAAAAGAAGATGTAAATCTTGCCAGAATTAGACCAATGGTTCAAGCATCAGTTGCGGCACTAACACAGTTACGCGATGCCCCAGGTCCAGAAGAAGAGCGGTTTCAGGCGGATTGCCAAGACGACATGTACAGGGAAGTGAAAGTGACACATGCAAGTGACCGGGCCATTCAGGCTTTCAAAAAAGCCAGAGCACACTATATCCAACATCTAATAGATGCTTTACATGATCGATTCCCTGAAGATTCACTGGATCTA